>JAGMUU010000010.1:0-1200000 GCA_020744375.1 Dactylonectria estremocensis | reverse complement strand
GACGGGATCGAGGGTAGAGGGTTCACGGTACATACCGAGGTGGTGAACGGGAACGGGGTTGGGAAGGACTGTTTGGACACCTAGAATAGAAGGGTGAGCTGACTGGTATGGAAGCGTAGAGGATAGTGTGCCAACCTTCGACCATGCCGAGTCCGGATCTTAGAATGGGAACAATGCACATAGTGTTGGGCTGGACTGTCTTTGTGGTGAACTCGAATCCCAAAGGTGTCTCAGCCTGTGTTTGGCTGCTGTCAGTATTATCTTGGTCTTACCGCTTGAATGGCGGTGGGCAATGTCGTACCTTGGGCCCGTCGGCAGCCGTGATTGCGGTCGCCAGCGCCTCACATGCCACGATGATGGAGAGCTCGTGGATCAGTGACTTGACGTCACGGGCGCTCACCGACTTGGAGCGCAGCTGGCTGAGCTTGGCCAGCAGGCATGGGTGGCTAGAGACGTGGACGTTGGGGGGCACGGAAGCCATTGCGAGAGCAGATAGGAGGATTGGAGGGATCTGGTACGGATGTTTATTGCAGGGAGCGGCTATGGCAGAGAGAGACGGTGAAGCAATCACGAGAGGCGGGATGCTGGGACGAGGCCAAGGAGAAGAGAGGAGAGAGAGAGGAAAAGAAGAAGAAAAAGGACAGGAGCAAGAGTCGGTGGGAAATGGTTTATGTATTCGGTACCATGGACCTGGCGCCTCCTTTTACGTACCAAGGAAGGCAAGAGGATGGCCGAACGCCCTACCAAGGCAGGTGCTACCAACTTACAGGCTTACAGCAGCATCGGCGCCCAAGCAGCGTCGAGGAGATCACAAGGTCGGGCGGGAGCATGCGGGCAGGTGGGGTACTCCGGCTCGGCGAGGGGTGGTCTCGATAAGATAAGAGCTTCGGAGCTCCCCGTTGGAGGATGGCTTGAAATGTTGAGGAACGCAGCAAGAACTTCAATTGATTGGCAAGTGCCCACATGCAAGGGGCGGGGCCCAGGCTTCCGCTAAAGAAGAGACGTGCAAGCCACTTGATTTAAACTCCAATGGAGGACCGACCATTTCTCCCTTCGAGAAAAACACCAAAACCCGGTTCTCCCACGCTGTGATATCTGGAATCTCGGGTTCACGGCCCACCCGGTCGCCATCCTGCAGACTGCCCCTGCCATTGTTATCGCCCGGTCTTTCTACCAAAGCTATTAGATCCCTGCACCCCACAGCATCTCCAAAGCCTCGTTCAGAAACTTTTTCGGAAGCGACTGGGAGCTGGCACCACAGGGGCGATCATCCGCTATTCCCGTTCGGCAGAATATCGGGCACCTTTTTTTCACGGTTCAATGCCGTAAGTGCCGCCATAGCCGGCATTGCCATATCTATCTACCTAACCATAATATAAATATTCTGCAAATTTGTATTGAGGAGCTTCAGTCTTCATTTCTCTTTACATTTACTACGTTTCTTGACGGAGGCATTAGCACTGCCGGTAAATGGCTTTGACAGAGCACGACTGAGACTGCCAACTCACCCCAGAATCACAATCGAACGACGTCATCAACGAACCCGTTTCGCATTTTCAATGGAGGGTGCAGCCGGCAGCCGAAGAGAGCGAGATAGATCTAGAGCCTATGATATCCCGAACTCATATCTTGAACTAGATGAGGTGTCTTCCAAGCCTCCAATTATGGAATCATGGCATGATTCAGATGGAGTAAATAGGCCTGGGGAGGAAAAGCCACCAAGAGATGGATTTGGAGTCTATGGCATTCCCAACTCACATCTCGAACTGGACGAGGTATCTTCCAAGCCTCCAACTCTACAGACACCGGGTGATGGAGGAGATGGGCCCAAGCAGAGACCACCACGAGATGGCGTGAACGAGCATAGATCACCTACTTTGCAGCCCAAGCCGAGGGAAGAGGACGAAGCTTCAAACGAACCTAAGCGGCAAGGCGCAAATCATATCGAGGTGTCGGAATTTTCCACTCAAGTCTATACACATTCATACCTGGTTCTCTTCGCCATTCTTGGAACCCTTGCACGTCTGGGACTCACGGTATTGACCTGGTATCCCGGCACTCCGGTCAGCTTCAACACATTATGGTCCAACGTCGCGGGCAGCCTCGTCATGGGATTCCTTGCCGAGGATCGCATGCTTTTCCGTTACGAATGGGGCACCCCAGTCTACCATCAAGCCATCGAACGCGCGAAGCAAAAGGCCCGCGACGAAGAGAATGGTTCAGCACCCTCGATGGTAGACTTGACCGCAGCGAAGAAAGCACATTTAGCAGCAAAGAAGACCATTCCAATGTATATTGGGCTAGCAACGGGATTCTGCGGAAGCTTTACGACCTTCTCGGGTTTCATCAAGGATGTGTTCCTCGCTTTGTCGAACGAGCTGAAAACGCCCGACGTGGCGGGCTCGCCACCTGGTCGTAATGGAGGGTACTCCTTTATGGCGATGCTTGCTGTCATAATAACAACGATATCGTTGTCGATAGCGGGACTCTTCGTGGGAGTACAGCTTGCTGTTGCTTTGGAACGGATAACGCCCTCGGTTCCGTTCCGTGTTGCGCGAAAATTCGTTGATCCTCTCGCAGTATTTCTTGGCTTTGGTTGTTGGTTGGGCGCCATCCTCCTCTCCATTTTCCCACCCCATGATTCTTGGCGTGGCCAGGCGACGTTCTCGTTGGTATTTGCACCTCTAGGCTGCCTAGCCCGCTTCCACCTTTCTCTACATCTGAACGGGATGGTGGCGAAGTTCCCTATGGGTACATTTGTGGCCAACGTGCTTGGGACAGTACTTCTAGGCATGGCATGGGATATTGCACATGTGCCGATCGGAGGTGTGGTGGGATGTCAGGTATTGCAGGGCATAGAAGACGGTTTCTGCGGATGTCTGACAACAATTTCCACGTGGGTGTCTGAGCTCAGCAGTATGCGACGACGGAGTGCATGGGTGTATGGGACGGTCAGTGTTGGAACGTCTTTGGCGTTGATGATTGCCATAATGGGAGGACTTCGTTGGAGTGACGGATTCAGCGAACTTTTATGCTCGAAATAGAGAAGCCTAAGATACTTAAAGGTCGGGATAGAAGGAGTTGAACAATACCATATGTGTTTGATGCATTAGTGAACCCCTTTGGAAGCGCATGAGTTGCTCAACTGATCTGCCATACTAACCAAGAACGTAGACGGGAGGTAATGGAAAGGGATTGTTGCATCAAGCAGACTCGGGGCATCCAAACAATCCCTTTAGCCCCCTGAATTCGACGGCGAAGCTGCATGCTGCTTGCACAAACTGTTTGCATTGGTCAAGGAAGTTTCCCTCCGGACGGGAAGAAGAAAACCGGCAGGCGGTGCTCGTCCAGCCAGCCTGAGGTTGCTAGCCAGCCGCCGTCAAGTGCGGCAGGTGTGTTTTCCAGACCACCCACCCCGCCCCCCTCGACTCACGACCCTCACCCCCTTCACATTTCACCTTCTTGCTCAGATTCCATTCCCTTCCATCCACCCATACCTGGCCAAATATCTACTTGGCACTACGCTTGCAAAATAGAGCATTCTTCATTATGAACAACAGTTCTGGCGTGCCCATTACCCAGCACAGATGTCCAGTTCAGGAAAATGGAGAGTTCTGCTTCGAGCCACCACAGATCCCTTGCCCTGAATGCCTTCTTGTAGCGGTAAGGCAATTCCTGTTGCTTGTCCCCGCGTCTACCATTGGCTTATATCTTCTAGTATTGTACCGATGAGTGCAGGCGGTTTCACTGGACAAACCACAACCTAAACTGCATTGGCCCCCTGCGTCGTCGTGAGCTGGACGACCTTAATGACAAGAATATCATCAAGCACCGAGATGATCCTTGTTTCTGGGCCAAGCATGCGGCAACTGACGTGCTGGATCTCGCGAGAAACGAAGGCAAGGAGTTTGACGGTACTCTTGAGCTCCTTCTCGTGGGAGGTAAATCCCTTGGAGCCATCGCCGACTTAGAACAGCTTTGCTAATCCGAACAGAATCGGGCCTTCGCCACCTCATGTACAGCATATCCAAACTTCCAGCCACAGCTAAGCCAAGGATCAAGGCTACCATCAACGAGACCTCCTCCCATCATCTCGCCCGCTTGATCCTGGTTATGCTCATCCTCACCGACGACTCGAACGACCCAGTTACCAACGCCGAAACAGCGGTTCACCTCTGGTATTCAGCGAAGATTCCCTCATCTATGTTTCAGCATGTGGAGAATGTTGCAGGTCAGATTCTACGAGATGCCACGTCTGATTTAGAAGTGCTACACGCAAGCGGTAGGGTTTCAACGTCAAGTACTTCTCCCATAACATTGTCACGGGGAAGGACGGTGGTGGAGGTCGACATCGATCAACACCAGTGGTGGCAAGTGAACAACTATTTGAGGCGAAGCGAAAATCTGAAACATAAGGATTGCGTTTGGTTCAGACGCCGGGATTGCGAAAACTACACGGAGCCTCTGGCCAGCATCAAAAGACGGATGACCCATGCCAGAGTCGCCGGCATGAAGCGTTGGCGGATCGATGGGCTTCTTCTACCTTATGGACACCCCCGAGAGCAGTTTGACACTTTAAACCCGTATGTTTCTCCTCATAGCTCGATAAACGATGGTTGACATCTTTAGTCTCTTTTTCCAAGACAACATACTGTATCCCATGGGTGCGACCCAGGAACCCCTTGCAGAGTGGCCGATGAAGGACATTCTGAATCACGACTGTGGTCCCGCCTTGAACGATGTCTACGGCAAGATGTTCTACTACGTTCGAGACATGTTTCTCACCTTTCACGAACGTATGAAAAGCCTGAAGCCACATATTCGCATCAATTCTATGGCCCTCCCAGCCCTTGCTATCCATCTTAACGCCGGGGATGTGAAGCTACAGTTTGACAGAATTGAAGTATGTTTTCCAAAGATGTAAACATATGGCTTACGAGTAAATTAATCCACCCTAGGCCTCCCACTACTGGGACAAAAGACCGTTTATCACAATGGTATCACTGGGCACACTACTTCGACATAGAGACGAAAACCCAAACGCGACGCTATTGATACTTACCCGGAAAAGCGTGGATCACAACATCCAGTCTGTCACAGCAGATCTCGATCTAGAGCGGGAGCTGATGTGCCATGAAAATGGCACAAATTTGGACGAGCTGGCCCCGCCCATATCAGCTGGGGCTCCGAAGTATCACCCAAGAAACACTCGTCGCGAACTTGGACTACTTCTATGGCGCAACTGGGACAAATTTTCCGAACGGTAAGCCGCCGCTATCATGTTCTATAGCCACCATTCTAATTCCTCTTCCTTAGCTACCTTGGCTTGGAGCATTACTTTCGCCTCGTCAACGATCTCGCCGATACCAAACAGCCTGAACGCGGTCTCACTGCCACAAGGTTCCTCGGCATACGTTTGAAGCGGAAGAACACAATTACCAGTCGTTGGCCGAATCGCATCGTCCACAAGCGCACTGACGCCCCATCCCCTCTAGAATTCAACCGTTGGCTAGGCTGGACTGACGTTAAGCCAGAAAGGTGGCTCGAATGGAAAAAGAATGGCGACGTGCCTAACGAAGCCTGGGCCCAGTATTTCAAGCTAGGCAAAATCGAAGACAGCGAAATCATGAGCGAGGCAGCAGCCCGGAGGGAGGTCGAAGCTGCTATACGAAGGGCCATTCAAGAGAAACGTGAGAGAAAGGCCCTCGCTGCATTACAAACGAGCATTGAAGAGAACCAGGGGACAGAGTGATACCATATGGAAGGCGTTAGCACTTTCAGCAACCGTCCAGCTTGGGTGTCCACATTATCCAAAGGCTATGGAAGTAAAATTTCAACTCCATGAGATCGAATCAAAACTTAGAATATTGTAGATTGATGCTCGTTGTGATTGTTTGCGTCGTCATTCTTCCCAATTCCCATTTTACAAAAGCCAACCTTGCGTCTCCCTCAGGTAATAGCAGTATACTCATCAAATCCGTGTCGTATTAGACCAGCGCCTCGCATGCAGTTAGCTCCTCGTTGGCCGACTTGTCTGTTTTGTAGTGCCTCTGGGGAGAGTGTTACTGCTGGAAAAGATTGTCGATGCGTGCCTCTTACCGAATGGGCAAACAGGAACTTCAAGGGGCTCAAGGCATCTGTTTGACGATATGCAACAGCTGATATACTTGGTCAAGCCGTGCAATCAACCCGCGATGACCATGAGGTCCCAAACTCAACGCAACCAACCAACCAAACTTGTGTAAGGCACCCTTTGCTGACTGGCAAGCTGTCGCAGGCCGCGATTGGGCCAGGGGACATATATAAAGCTTTCTGGCCTCCTCGACACTGGGCCTTCGTCTTACGATGCAGACCTGCGCGCTCATATCGTCATGATGGCATGGCGCTGTAGTAGAAAAACGACTCTTCGGAACATTTTATTCCGACAGTGCTACCGGGGGTCTCATTCGGCAAAGAAAATTGAGGGACACAAAAATCCGTGATCGTCAACCTGAAGGCTCGTATACACCTCCGTTCGTAGCCGGGGTTGTTAAGCGTGTGTACCAGTTAGGCACGGACATCTAGAGAGTTCTACGATTCCATCCACGTCATCACGATAGAAGGGGGTACATTATGGACCAGTTATCATGTCGCATGAGAACAGAGTCGGCGGGTTCGGCAAGGATTGGTCGATCGTGAAGAGGGAGGGAACAAGGTCAAAGTTTGTGAGAAGGCTGCCGGGATGCCGAATGTTGCCTCAACGGCACGACACGGGGCAAGTACACTTACGCAGGTGAGAAACGTGGGCTCACTACCGAGCAGACATCGCAGTACGCTCAACGGAGAATGTAGATGCATTAGTAGGGGACGGGATGGAGCCAAGGTCGTATGAGTGGAACGGGAATACGCGCAAAACAAACGTGCGGGCTCACATAATATTCGTATCCTTGCCGTCAGCGGCGTTTAACAAGGGTCTGCAGAGCAGAGATGGGATTGACGATTCGGTAACTGATTAGAGAGCAGACCGCGGCCGGACCAGGGTGACGAGTTATTGAGCGCCGCTGTGGTCATCCTCGTACAGGCTCCATACAGGAGTCTACGGGCTGGGAGTAGAGCAAGGTGGGAGCAGAGCAAGGTGGGAGCGTGGGCAGTGCACATGCAGACACAAGGCAAGACTGGATCTAAGACCGAATGGGAGCAACGGGGCAGGCACACAAAGCCGGAGGGAATTAAACCAGTGACAGATCGGTGTACCATTCACGAACTAATGCTAGGCCACCTTCTGCTGTTGCCGCTGGCGGCAAGCCATGGCGGTGCGACACCCGCAGAAGCAGAAACGGTGTGGGCAGACTGTAGGTAGCGCAGGCGGAATCGAGATGGGGGGAAATGTGACAAACCCGACGGAGCGGATTCAGGGCAGTCCAGCGGGGGAAAATGGCAGAAAGGGATGCTGAAGCCGGTCCCGCATATCACACAGCAGGCAAGAATCGGGGGACAAGGCAGAAAGGCAGAGGGGAAGACACACTATCGGGTGCTAAGACCGCACCGGCGGCCAGCCATCATCCCTCTATTTGCAACTAACTTGGTGACGGAAAAGACGCCACATGGGCACGCGAAGCCGAGCGCTGATGAATGCGCGACTCGGAGAGCTCTTTCAAACCCGAAGGGAGCCTTGGGGCTTCTTTGTGGTAGGTGCGGCATCAGACATCACGGCGTGGCTGGCGTGCTGTTTCTTGCCAGCGGCGAAATGCTCGTTCGTGCAGCTGTCCAATCTTCTTCTTCCCCTTTGTTGCGCCGCTGGCACTCACCCTCTATCCAGGTCAGGTCAAGCGGGCCACAAGAAACAAGCGACGGGGGTTGAACTGCTTCGGGTCTCCTACGCCTTCAGCCCTATCTGCGCGTCCATCCGCCACATCCAGCAACCCACCACCAACCCTTGTTTTTGGGGGCCAGGGGGCGCCTTTGATCCCTGCTCGATCCCACAACGGATCTCTCTCCACGGACCCTCTAATAAGGCAGGATTTGGGCTTGGCATTGGCTGGGTGTTGGTGTGGGAAACCCGTGAGTCCCTTTGCCCTGCTTGACCTGACCCCAAGCTCCCGTGGCCGCGTCTCGTGTTTCTCGTGTCTCAATATCCGGCCCTCAAATCGGCGTTGACGCGAAGAATCTGTGCGCCCATTGAGACATCCTCGTTAGGCTCACAGGGCTCACTGGTCCTAACAGACGTCGTCTGTGACATTCACAGTGCGGGTCATTCTCATAATCGCCGCCTAAGCACCAGGGGGCTGGAATGCATTGAACACAGCGGCAGCATGACAACAAACCCAGCTGAAGCGCTAGGCGGCTCCAGCCTAGACCTTGCTCAGTACCATGGCGCTGGCGCAGCAAATCATAGCCTAGAAACGCAGGTCCGTCGTAGCTTTGGCCAACCCCCTTCCTCAGCCTCTGAGACTAGAGAGAGAGTCTAGACTCAAGAGCGTGGGCCAGGTTGCGACCCAAGACGCGAGAGACGATTCTTGGCTTTCCAACCCTTCTCCACGCGCTAGCTGGGGCTGTTGGGCTCTCTTCCCGGCAGCTTGGCCCTTGCTCGACGATGCTATTCGTAGTAGGCTCGGCAGTCGTGCTGCGTGCAGCGTGCAGCGTGCACGGCGGGTGGCCTGTCTCAAACCACACGGTCGGCCTGCAACTCAGCCCTCCCTCCCGTCTAGTTCATGGCTTGAGCTCGGCGTGTGGATGGCCTTGTCTTGGGGGCTTGAAAGGGCTTGCAGGCTTGATGCATGGCTTGCTGGCCTGGTGGACAGGGAGGTGCTGCCTGCTGCAGCCCGGTGCCACCGTTGAGATACTAGAAGGCGCCTCTTCCCACCACGTCTGCACGTTTTTTTGTTTTTCGAAGCTGTTGATCCCGTCACTCTGCCAATCCATTTCTGTCTGGAAGAAGCCCACGGGAATCGTTCCCCTCCCCTCCCCCAACCGGCCGCCATGTACTCCAACCAGCACGGCATCGACGCTGCGACGTACGAGTACGACCCCCATCACCAGCCGTCATCTCCCCAAGACCGGTCAAGGAACCAGGGCCAGCACCGGGAGCCATCACCTAAAGATCATCCCTGGGACGCCAACACCCCGTACGATCCACCATCGACTGAAGATCGACAGTGGGCCGAGACACAGGCCGAGCCGCTATCGCCTCAGAGCCGACAGGGCGAGTACAGACCGCACCCAACTCGCGATCCCAACTGGGGGCACGCAGAGTACCATCCACAGTCGACCGAAGAGGACCGGCAATGGGATGACGGCATCACCAAGCAGCCGATCCCACGGAAGCGACCAGACTACCGCCCGACGCCGCTGAGATGGTACTTTCTCGTGGGCTTGATCGCATGTCTGGTGGCCATCTTGGGCCTGGTCGTGTATGCGAGACAGAAGATGCCCGAGTCTGACACCGATGTCCAATTTACAGACAGGCGGTGGCTTTCAGATCTCGACAGTTCTCAGCTTGGGACTCAGCAAATGGATAATCAGGAGCGAGACATTCAGGACCGAGGGTTGCAAAGACGAGATGTCGAGGAACAAGATATCCAAGAGCGGGAAGTTCAAGTGAGGTCTAAGGGCGGAGTGAGTGTCATCGTGAGCTATGTCACAAACACTATCACCCAATCGGCCTCCACCATCAAGTTCACCACCATGATTCCGTCCACAGTCTTCACGACCGAGGTAATAGAACCATCGGGCGTTGTTGTCGGAGGATCGACGACGACCACATGGGTCATGGTCACGAAGACATCCACAATAGTCTCGTACACCGAAATCACGCAGACTGCTGGTGTTCAAGAGTCCGTCATCATTGGCCAGTCCACCAGCTACAGCATGATCGATCACACCGGCACCGGCACCCCAGTGGCAAGTAGTGTCCCGTACACATATGACTACACATCTACCATAGCCTTGACCATGCCCGGCGGGGAACCTGTATCGTCGGATTACACGAGGGAGACAACCATTGTTGCGTCGT
The DNA here is from genome assembly GCA_020744375.1 of Dactylonectria estremocensis. Lineage (NCBI taxonomy): Eukaryota > Fungi > Ascomycota > Sordariomycetes > Hypocreales > Nectriaceae > Dactylonectria > Dactylonectria estremocensis. Next base: position 1,190,009 of record JAGMUU010000010.1, on the reverse strand, counting down.
CGGCTTCTGTGATTGTGGGCGACGGCACCACCATTGCCGCCAGCGGCGGAGGAACCACTAGGACGCAGGCCGTCGGGACCACAAATGTGCAGAGCGTTGGAACGACCACCAAGGCTGCCACCACCTTCATCGAGATTGGAAGAGTTACCATCACCTCTGCTTACACCCTGCCACCGGGCAGTAAGCAGTCTGATCCCCCGTCGGACAAGAGCAAGCCAAACAACAACGACGATGATGACGACGACGATTCAGACAACAATGATTCCAACAATAACAACAATTCAGATAACAACGATTCTGATGATAACGATTCTAACAATAACAACTCGGACAACAACAACTCGAATGATAGCGACGATAATCACAACAACTCGGATAACGACTCCCATGATGATAATGATCATAACAACTCTGACCACAACGATTCTGACAACAATGATTCTCACAACAACAACTCAGACGACGACGATAACAACAACAGCCACAACAATAATAACAATTCGGATGATGGTGATGATCACAACTCGAACAATCACGACTCGAACAACAACAACTCGAATGACGATAATGATGACAATGACGACAATGATTCGAACAACAATCACACTGGCGACGATGATGATGATGATTCCAACAATAACTCCCACAACAACAATTCGAATGACGACGATGATGGCGACTCTCAGAACCCACCGGAGCCAACCACGAGACCTTCGGCCAAAGTCGTCGAAGTCGTTAGCGTGGAAGCTGACAAGACAATCAACAAGGTCGAGAAAGTCGACCCAGTTACCATCGTGTCTGAGATGCCTGGCGGTGAGACCGTCATAGTGGTTTCGCGGCCGCCAGAGACGATCGTGACTTCAGTTGGTGCTTATACCACGGTCATGGATGTCACTCTCTGGGGCTCGGACGGTCTCCCAACGACTACTCAAGTTACCTCGAGCTACAGTGGGTGGCTTGAGACCATTGTTAATTCAGTCGAGCCGACGACCTTTGTCTCGACAAAGTCTGGCTTTATGACAACTATCACATCGACAGGAACCGAGTCGACCACCATCGCGTCGGTCAAGAAGGGGACTACAAGGAGCTACTCGAAAACTTCGACCATGATGGTGACTTATACACCCACAAGGGCCACGACATCAGCCGAAGCTGAGGAAACGGGACCCGTCGTCATATACACGGAAAAGGTTTTCGATCTGGACGAGGGTGGATACTTCCTAGGCAAGTTCCTCCCCCCGTTCTTGTCTGTCATGTTGTCGATCCCAGCTCGCATCATCGACCTGAACGCCCAGTTATATCAGCCTTTCTACGCCCTGAACCGTCCGAACGGTGCACTTGGACCGGACACAATGACCCTCCATTTCAGCGGGTGGACCGGTTTCCTGAAGCCGTTTACGACTCTCGCCGACGGCCATCCGGTTACCTTCCTCTCCATGTTGATCGTCTGGTGCACCGCGCTGATGACCCCCGTCGCGACCGAAGCCATTGGTGTCAAGCTGCACGGATCTTGCACGTCCTTGGACCCAATTGGTTGCGCTGCGGCTCTAGGCGTGACACCGGCCCCGACACATGTCCTCATCGCTCTCCTCGCCTTCACCATAGTGCTGCTCTGTCTCCTCCTCTACTTCCTCCGAAACTGGGAGACGGGCCTGTACTCGAACCCCTGGAGCGTGGCTGGCATCTCTTCGCTCGCGATCAACCGCGAAATTCGACCGCAGAAGTCGACCGAAAAGAAGATTGCCAAGGAGATGTCCGAGAAGCGCTATGGCTTCGGCTACTTCGAGAACAGCCAAGGACAGACCGAGTACGGAATCGTCCTCTACGACGATGCAGGGTCTGCCCTGCAGGAACGCGACGACCTCGGGACGTCGGCTGAGGTTAGCTCTGTGGACTCCCTCAACGTCACGAGGACGAAACGCAGGGGGAACCCGTTTATGGCCCTGGGCATTGTGTGGCGATTGTGCTTCCTGCTTTTCCTTGTGGGACTCATGGTGCTTATCATCTACTATGGCATCACATTCAAGAAGCAGAGTGATTTCCAGGGCTTCATGACTGGCCAGACGTTTGGTATTCGATTTATGTTTGCTGTCCTCGGTGTCATCATCTCGTTTGGTTGGACAGCATTCTTCATCAGTAGGTCTCACTTTGATTTGCACCAAAGTTATTTACTAACATCTACACAGGCGTGGCAATGATCGTCCCTTACCAAGTCATGTCGTACAGCCCTCAGAGCGCATCGAACTCGATCCTCCTCACTCGACCGACGAACCCCTTTTCTGGAATCTGGTCTGCGCTCAAACACGGACAACCCTTCCCGGCCGTGGTCGCGCTCATGACCATTCTGTCAGAGTTTATGCCGATTCTGCTCGCCAACGTCCCGTGGACGCTGACGCAGACAGCGATGACGCACTACGTCTGCCTGCACATGTCCGTGGTGATCATGGGCCTGATGTCCTTGACCCTCGGCGTGAGCTTCTTCATTCGCTGGCCACACATGCCCGTCGATCCGCGGTCCATTGCCGGCGCCATGTACTACGTCTCCGAGAGCGGGATGCTGTCCCAGTTCAGCGGCATGGCCAGCCTGAACAACGAGCAGCGCCAGCAGCGCGTCCGCGAGATTGGTGGGCGGTATTGGTTTGGAGAAATCCTAACGAGGGCCGGTGCCACACGGCCAGCGGTCGATCGGGACGATGGCACCCATGAACCTTATCAGTCTACTCCAGAGCCGCCACCCATGCGCGAGAATGTCGACACTGCATACCATGGGTACCAAGCCTGAAAGAAGAGGGAGAATGGGGAAAGTGGATAGGATTTTGTGACATTTTTTGCGGCCTTTTGGTACATTAATTATCAGCATTGTTAGCGAGGAACATGATTAACCACTGGGATTGGGATAGATGATCAAGGCTGAACAAGGGCTTTTAGACAGGAGTGCATTATTTAGAATGGCCAAAGTCAATTGAATCAGAAATTGATATCAGCTACAAATCTCCTTACTTGGTTCATTGCAAATTGCTCAAGGGGAGGTAACTATGGAGTGCTTATGTTCCTGAGGTCGGGCCGTTGACTCTCAAGTACTAGTATTCGCTTCAAATTGCACACTTTCGGCAGGCCATTTCCGAAGGGATCAAAAGTCCGTGTTTCAGTGATCATGAAGCTGTTACTCCGTGTATTTTTCACGTATTCCTATAAAAGCATTCGCTTAATCTTCCTCGAGCTCGGGGTAGTGGCGGTAGATCCCGTCTGCGTAGGCAACACGCCTCTCGCTTGCTAAGTACTTGCCGATGTTAGGAAGCTCCTTGACGGCCTCGTAGAGCTTGAATACGCCGTCGTAGTTGCCCGAGTCCTGTTGCTTCTTGATCGATTTGGGGAACGCAAACTGGGTTCCGTCGAGACACTGCCCATCAATAGTTAGCAGAATTGCATACATTACTACCAAGGGGGTTGGTTAAATCACCTGGAACAAGACCAGGTCAGCATAGGTCAGCTTGCCCCCGTACAGCCATGGTCCTTCGCCACTGGCCTTGGAATCCAGTAGTCGTTGGACGTAGCCTAGGAACTTGGGGATGCGTTCTGCAAGAAAATACTTTGAACGCTTTTTGGCCTCGGGCTTCTGGTCCTCGTAGTACAAGGACGTGGCAGTTGGATGGTGTGTCTCGTGCAACTCGTTGACAAAGCCGTCAAGGAGGCTGAGAACAATTTGATTGAGATGAAACAAGCCGTCGCCCTCGGTCGGAACCAGCCCCAACTTTGGGGCAAGATATAGAAGGATGTTGGGCAGCTGGTTGATGATAAGATCGCCATGCTTGAGGATAGGCGGCGCCAAGATTGGCGGGTTGGAAGCGTCACCGATATTTTCGGCCGAGATGTACTTGAGCGCGACCGATACGTCTCCGTCTTCTCTTGCATGGTCAGTGTACGAGACGCCAGCTTCTTCGAAAAGAAGACGGACAAATTCGCCGCGTCCTGGAATGCCTGGCCAGTAGATGAGCTCGTAGGCGGCGTCATCGTCGGTCTTCAGACGCTTAGCATCTGGAGATGACATTGCGGCGTAGAGGTGATGAGTGTGCTAGCTTGGTAAAAGGAGATTTTCACATAAAGTAAGAAGACTCCAAAGGCCAAAAGCGATGAAACAAATGTCTTTGAGATGATGCCGAAGTTCAACTACATATTCACATCTGTGACCAGGGGAGGCTTTTGCGGGGTTGGTTATCCCCCGCCTTCTGCTGACCATCCAATACGCAGGAGGGGAGTCGAGACATGCTACCGCTGACGTAGTCATCTAGTTCACGGACGTTGGGAGTTTCCTCCGACTGGTCGCTGTGCTTCTTGGCCTGCGATGCGCGTGTCACAAAACGATAATGAAGGCATCGTCGTCGGGATTGAATGTGGAGGAACGATACCACGACTTTGTGTCTCCCACCTCCAGGTCCTCAGATATTGAACCACTTTCGGTTTATGGAACATTTGGCACCACTGTCTGAACGCCTATGATCAGGTTCTTACTCGATACCGACAATTGCATTTGATTCACCTTTCGCCTACGGCCATTGTTGATCCCGATGTCACACAAATCACTTCACAACTTCCTGTGTTGACTCAGTGCCGGTTCCGGTGCACTACGGGGGACTTCCCCGGCGCCCAAAGGGTTGTTATAGGCTGTTCGCGTCCCTGTGCCTCTCTGTACCGCCCTGTACCCACCTCCAGCTCCACTGTACCCCTGCTGGAACCACCCGACGCCATAGCGGGGCATGATTGCCATCCTTCTGGCGTCATGGGACCTTCTCTTTCCGGGACAAGAGCTCGGAGCTCTTATCTCCAGGCCCCAGCTTTCGAGCTCCCCCGTCAACCTTGACCTTTTCCAATTCTCCTCATACATCTCGTCGAGCATTGTTGCAGCTTTTCCAGGCACAAGCAACAATGGATGAAAAGGCCGGTCTCCCGCCTTACAGCGCCACCTCGCCGTCTCCATTTGGCGCCGCTGCCCCCCATGGGAGCCGATTCCAAGGCCGACGGCCAATGCGCCGATCCCGCGCCGTCAAGTACTTCGTCCTGGTCTGTCTTGGATTCCTCGTGTTTGCTCAATGGAGGCAAATGTCGGTTTCAGACCCCAAGCTGTCCCTGAAGAAGCTCAATAGCGACGTCGCGACCTGCAAGAAGCTCCGAGCCAAGCCCCAAGATCCGCCCGGCCTTGGTCGCGACAAGAACGCTCGCTACCTCAATGGCGGCAAGCCAACGCTGATCAAGAATGCCACCATCTGGGTCGGCGAACCTGTCAAGGGAACGAGCGAAGAGGATGCGCATGCTGGAAAGGGCTGGGAGTGGATTTCTGGTGACGTCTTGCTCGAGCATGGACTCATCAAGAGAGTCGAGGCCAACATTCAATCCGAATCACTGAGCGATGATACTATTGTGTATGATGCTGGAGGCCGGCAGTTGACGAGCGGCATCATTGACATGCACAGCCATGCTGGCGTCTATCCATTACCCTCTCTCGACGGCAACGCGGACGGCAACGAGATGTCCGATAACATCACGCCCTGGGCTCGCTCCATCGACGCCATATATCCCTTTGACACACAGATCCAAGTCATCAAGTCTGGTGGTGTAACAACCTCGCTTGTCTTGCCTGGTTCCGGGAACAACATTGGAGGAGAAGCTTTCATCATCAAGCATGCTGTCGGCAAGCCAGACGGCCGTGAGGAAATAAGTGCTGAGGACATGCTCGCGGACCCGGATCGCAATTGGCGTTACATGAAAATGGCATGCGGTGAAAATGCGAAGCGCGTTCATGGTCGAGTCGGCCGGAGACCGTTTAGCCGCATGGGCGAAAGCTACGAGTTCCGCCACGCCTTTGAGCAGGCCCAAGAGCTGGTGCAGAAGCAGGATGATTGGTGTGATAAAGCCGAGTCTTTCGGTGTTGAAGCCATGGAAGACTACCTGCCCCAGGTTATTGCCTGGGAGGCCCTGGCTGCCGCTCTCCGCGGGCAAGTCCATATTAACACACATTGCTACACAGTCCCAGATCTCGAGGCTATGGTTGACCATACGAATGAGTTCAAATTTCCGGTCCGAGCCTTCCACCATGCCCACCAGACGTACCTGGTGCCAGAGGTGAGTTATCCAGGCTTTGTACTCATTGGAATCCATCGGGGCTAATTTGGACTAGATTCTGAAGAGAACATGGGGCGGTCGTCCACCTGCGTCAGCTCTCTTCGCTGACAATATGTACTACAAGACTGAGGCTTACATTGGTTCCGAGTACGCTGGCAAGATTCTCCACGAGAACAACCTGACCACTGTCTACGTCAGTGATAACCCTGTGCTCAATGCCCAGCACGTTCTGTTTGAGGCTGCCAAGGCGTACCACTATGGTCTGCCCTATCATGCAGCGCTCTCTGGTGTCACCTCTGCGCCAGCCGATCTGCTAGGCATGGGTCAGCGACTGGGCAAGGTAAAGTCAGGATTTGATGCCGATATTGCTGTTTGGGACAGCGATCCGCTGAGCGTTGGTGCGACTCCTGTGCAGGTTTGGATCGACGGCAAGGCTCAGTTTGATGACCCAGTCGAACTCTCGAAGCCATTGAGCGCTCCTATCACGCCCGACGAGTCCCTTGGCGAGGTGGTGGTTGAGAAACCCGCAATGGTGAATGATGTGCTCTTCAGTGGAGTGACCAGGGTCCTGCTCTCTGATAACAACAAATACGAGTCTGAGGCGGGATCCTTCAACGTCGTTGTGTCCAAGGGCAAGATCTCTTGCATCGGCGTCTGTGAGGCAGAGTTCAAGACTAGCGCTGCGTCTGGGGCGAAGGCGATTGCTCTGGAGCATGGTTATCTATTCCCTGCCTTTACTGGCGTAGCTGGTACCCTAGGATTGAACGCCATTGACGCAGAGTCCACGACTGATAACGGAGCCAACCCTAGCGTCTTCTCGCGGGCTATTGATGGACTGATGCTCGATACAAAGAAGCTCAACGTCGCAGCCAGGTATGGTGTGACTCGGGCTATCTCTGCGCCCACCTTTTCCGGAGGAGGCACGCACTATGGCACCAGCGTCGGTTTCTCGACATCTGCGTTAACGAGCCTGGAGGAGGGTGCTGTGTTCGCTTCGGATCTGGCGGTGCACTATACCCTTGACGTCCACATAAGGGCAGTGACCAGCTATTCTGCTGCATTTGGAGCTCTCAGGACGAAGCTCCTCAGGGCCGCAACATCTACAGATCCTGTGTTGGATCCTTTCTCCGAGCAGGCGTATTTGAAGAAGGTGCTCAATGGAGAGCGTGTGCTTGCGCTTACCATTAATAGCGCTGACGGAATTGCCACTGCGCTGCAAATCAAGTCTCAGGTCGAAGATTTGTTGCTAGCCACTCGAACGGTTAATAAAATCAAGGTGGCCATTATTGGAGGTGCTGAGGCTCATCTGGTGGCTTCACAGTTGGCCGAAGCATCCGTAGGTGTTATCCTCACTCGCTTGCAGTCTACGGGCGAGAGCTGGGACGAACACCGCACATTGTCAGGCGCACCGCTGACCAACGGCACCAACATCGATGTGCTTCTCGACGCGGGTGTCGTCACAGCGATTGGGCTCAAAGAGGACTGGGAGCTGCGTGATCTTGGATTTGCGGCAGGTACGGCATTCAAGAACGGCGATGGACGGTTGAACGAGAAGACGGCGCTTGATCTCGTGAGCAGCAACATTTACCGAATTCTCGGAGTGAATGTCGGGGAAACCGATCATTTTATTGTAAGCGAGGGAAGCCCACTAGAGGTTGGCTATCGTATCAAGGCGGTTGGGTCTGGGAAGGACAAGGTTGCTCTGTATGCTTAGCCTTCCTTCGCCGTGGAGATCATTCTAGTTTTAGCATTTGGTCTACTTGCGACACATGATATGTTGGAGCATTTGGGCTGAGTTTTCTATCAAATCAATTAGTCGCACGAACGAATTGCCCCTTGGCTTGTCTGTTGTGACTGGAAGTCCCTCGGGTATCAACAACTAACTTGACAACCCAGCATCATACGCTCGGCGAGAGATTTGAAGCAACCGAGACTCCCGCTTTTGGGAATTGAATCATACTGCCTAATTAAGAAAGGCATGAGGTCACTAATGTTAGGCGAAGTTAAAGGAAATTGTCATATGAGTTGAGTTCTTGGTGTCGTCTGCGCCGAGTCTTGTCCAGGGTGTACGGTACTCTTCTCGATAGTATTTGTTCTGGAATTTGGACCCCTGTCCTCCCTTGAGCTGACGGCAGCCAGTGACAGCGGCGGAAATGGTGGATTATTAATAAGAGCGGGGCTTCGCGCGCGCGTATGACCAAGGTTCTCCCAGCACAACGCCCCTCCGAAGCCAGTCCCCCAAGACCCACAGATTCACCAACGGCCCGCCAACGAGTGCTGACGTGATGAAGCATTGTCAGGCGCTGGAACGGCCGCAGACAGGCTGGGGTCGGAAATTCGGGACGGGGGGGGGGATGTGGGACGAAGCAGCGAGGAATAGCGGGTTTCTAGGCGGGGGGCCTTGTTCGGCATTGCGCTCGGGGGGGGGCTGCCTTTGCGTGACGCCTTGCAACGCTGGGAGAATAAATAGCTTCGCGATCCCGCCCTTGGGTTTACTCGGAAAGCGTTGTGAGGAACACTTGTTAGGAAAGCAAACTCAAAAGCCCATGTCGAGCTTGGCTGTCACTGCAACAAGACGACACATTGCTACTGGTACACTGCCTTGGGTTACTTCCATCACCACCACTCGAACAACTGCTGCAAACCAGCTTCACGACCAGAATCAACTACTACGGGGACCCGTCAGTCACGGACACATTCAGACATCCAATATGGCTACTGTCGCCCCGGTCATTGCCCTTTCCCATGGCGGAGGTGAGTTACCCGCTCCATGTTCTGTCGCTGATGCCATGTCGTGTCATTCATCCATCCCTTCGTCTATTTCCGTACTTCCGAGATACCAGTCACCAATATCAAACCACCACGACTAACACGAAACTTTACTCAACCAGGCCCAATGCCCGTCCTAGGTGACCCGGGCCACAAATCCATCATCGCCTCGCTTCAGAAACGCGTGCCTAAGCTTCTCAAACTAGGCACGCCCGAGCAACCCCGGGCCATCATTGTCGTCACGGCGCACTGGTCGACCGACAAGCCCACCATCTCGTCGGGGTCCTCGCACAAGCTTTACTACGACTACTACGGCTTCCCGCGTGAGTCGTACGCTCTCAAGTACCCGGCGCCCGGCCACCCGGAGGTGGCGCGGGAGCTCCGAGACGCGCTGGCCGACGAGGGCGTGGCGGCCGAGCTTGACGACGAGCGCGGCTGGGACCACGGCGTCTTCATCCCGCTGCTGCTGATCCACCCGGCGGCCGACATCCCCGTCGTCCAGGTCTCGGTGCTCGGGTCCGAGGACCCAGAGGCGCACCTGCGCATGGGCCGGGCGCTGGCCAAGTTGCGGGCGTCCAATGTGGCCATCGTCGGCTCGGGCTTCGCCTCCTTCCACAACCTGGGCATCATGCGGCAGCTGACAATGGCTCCCGCGAAGCAGCGCGCCGAGTTCCGCACCGCGTCGGACCAGTGGAACGCCACGCTGAGCGACGCCGTGTCCAGGCCCGACGCCGCCGCCCGCTGGGAGGCCCTCAAGGGCTGGCGCAAGTTCCCCTTTGCCGACATCATGCATCCGCCCCACGGCGGCGAGCACTTCATGCCGCTGCTCGTGTGCGCCGGCGCCGCTGCCGAGAACGAGCAGACGAGGAAGTACGCCGACGAGTTTGTGGGACTCGACATCAACACCTTCTACTGGGGTGCTGAGGAGGTCAAATGAAAAAAGGGACGACGACAATGAATGAAATACCACGCCATGTTTGATGGGAAGGGAAATATATATAGATAATACCATGATTGTTCAACTATGCGATGTCCTCAGAGGTGGTTGATAGAGGAACTATCTAGTGGATTACGAAGACTCATATTAGTGCATCCCCAGTTATACTGAAATCGAGAGTTGACAAAGCTATCGCTAGTCTTCCAACCTTTGGGAAAACTTGTCGATTATGTCGAGAGAGAGCTCGTAGAATACTCAAGTAACAAGTTGCTCATGCTCGTACTGTGCTGTCATATTCCATGAGGCTAAGAGGCGAATTCCGAGTCAGTTCCCTCCCTAGAGAGCTTTCAGCTCATAATGGCTACTTGCTATGAGGGCGAGATGAAACCACCAGTATATTTTTGACAGATTGTTGCTTGTGCACGATACCAAAGTTCGAGGCAGTAACCATGCCTCCGTTGTCTCATGTAATGATATCTGAGTGCCAAGGTGTATCGTTACTTCCCGAGAGACAATGACGACTCTCAACTAGATCGCCACGGGAACTACCTAGTCAATGGTAGCCAATGGCAACAAACTCCTAAGATGGTTCACTAATGGCATGTGAACTCGTGGAGGGGGGCATGTAAATGCTGAATATGGTGACATGAAAGTCAGTTGTCCGCATGAATGTTTCTTACGCGAATGTGGGATTCCCGGACTGAGCTTGCTTGAAACCTCGTCTAGGGTCAGAGTTAGGTGTCACTTACCTAATGGAGGACGGAAGTTCGTTGTCTTGGGTGGTCACCCCGCCCCTTGGAGGTGGCAACCAAGAACCCTGATGGCGTCGGGAATGACTCGGTTCGTAGAATTTCTTAGAATTTAAACATGCATCACTGTGAGGTACCTCCACGTTAGTGTTTTCTTGATGCATGGCCGGTTTCGCACCGACGGAGAATCCAAGCGTTGAGGGCGAAAGTGGAGAGCGCGAGGGGTTTTCTGAGTTCTCCCGTGTCGAGGTGGCGAGGAAGAAGGATGTGAGAAGACGGCGAGATCAGAGACAATTTGTGCCGCGTTGCGAGACATTATTCGTAAAGAAAAGAAAACGACGTGGAGAACGAGACGCGGAGACGTTGATCAATCGGTGAGAGCGGCTCATGACCCATCAGCGTGCCAGAGGTGGCTCCCGTGTGGCAGCCAGATCGATTATTGGTCACAGGGCATCTCACTACAACATCATCACGCACATTCAGACCCATTCTCACACACTCATCCTCACGCACTCACACACATCACAACTCACTCTAGACACACTACGTGTGCATAGCGTCGTAACTATGGGTCACCGGAGAGAGTATCGGAGCCAGCTGGTGGATCTATAACGCCTTGCGTCAATGCGACTGCAACCGCCCGATTATGCTCATTGTTTAACTCTGCAGTACATCATCCAGAGGTCTCGGGGCATCCATCCATCCACAGAGCTGAGAGTATCCATCCATCAGCCATCCTCACCAACAAACAGCAAACCTAACCGCATACAGCGGCACGTGAACGGCTGGCCGCTGCACACAAACGTCATGGGGCCCTCTTCCAGTCTTCCTCCACTGGCCGACGGCGGAGAGGCATGCGTCTAGGCTCGGAACGTCGCTGTACGGTCGCTGTACGGCTTCATGGGGGCCTCACCTCAAACCTGCCTAGATGAAGTGCTGAATCAACGGCACCTGAGTGGCTGTTGACACTGCTCACCTGCCAGACCGGCGGCGCCTCTCCGACACCTTATCTAGACCTGGTGCGGAAGGACCCTGGACGCATCTCCACTGTGGGTACTTTAGGTTAGGGGATTTCTTAGTGCTTTACTGCCAGGTCTAGGTACCTGACCAGGGGAACGAAACTGCCTTATATCGTCATGCCTTCCAGGTTCTACCCCACGCCTCCAGCCTCTCTCTCTCTCTCCTTCTTCCCTCCATCTCCCCAGCTTCTTCGTCCAGCTACGTTGAGGCCATCAGTCTGAACCATGGTAAGCTGTCTCCTTTTTGCTCTCCTTGCTCTCCCTGCTCTCTGTTGCCCCCCAGCAACTGCTCTGCAGCTCATCATGACTAACCGTCGCTTCTCCAGGCCTCTGAACGGAGCCCTCTTCTCGCCTCTTCAGGCCGCACCGAGGTCGAGGCCGATAGGAAGCCCGACCGCTTCTCGCGTGTCCGTGAACTCGCCCTATTCATCTGGGCCCTCGTCGCCACCGCCGGAGTCATTATCCTCGCCGTATGCGTCCAGCACAGCCAGCAGACTCGTTCTAGGCATGATGTCCCTGCCACTAAGCGCAACCTCGTCTTCATGGTTTCGGACGGCATGGGCCCGGCCTCGCTCTCCATGACTCGCAGCTTCCGCCAGTACACACAAGGTCTTCCCATTGACAATGTCCTCGTCCTAGACCATCACTTCTGGGGCACCAGCCGAACTCGCTCCAGCAACTCCCTGGTTACCGACAGCGCTGCTGGAGCAACCGCCTTCTCTTGCGCCATGAAGAGTTACAATGGTGCCATTGGCGTTCTCCCCGACCATGAGCCCTGCGGCACCGTTCTCGAAGCCGCAAAGAAGATCGGTTATCTCACTGGACTAGTGGCCACCACCCGCATCACCGACGCGACGCCCGCCAGCTTTGGAGCCCACGTCCTCACCAGGTCCATGGAGGACTCCATTGCGCTCCAGGAGGTCGGAGAAGGTGTGCTAGGACGCTCCGTCGACTTGATGCTGGGTGGAGGTCGATGCTTCTTCCTCCCCAACACCACCAAAGGAAGCTGCCGGTCTGATGATGTTGACGTCGTCAATATCGCCAAGGAAAAGCACAACTGGGCCTACAGCGATGACCGCGCCGGTTTTGATGCCCTCGAGCTTGGTGAAAAGGTCCAGCTCCCTGTGCTAGGTCTCTACGCCTCCCACGACGTCCCCTTCGAGATTGACCGCCGAAATCACAACGACATCTACCCTTCGCTTAGTGAGATGGCAAAGACAGCCCTCCGGGCTCTCGAGAAGGCCACCGAGGACAGCGATAAGGGTTTCTTCATCATGATTGAGGGCAGCCGAATTGACCATGCCGCCCACTACAACGACCCCGCCGCCCAAGTCCACGAGGTCCTCGAGTACGACAAGACCTTCCAGGTCGTCCTCGACTTCATTGCCCAAAGCAAGACCGAGACCGTCCTCGTCTCCACAAGTGACCACGAGACCGGCGGCCTTGACACCGCCATTCAGGTCCCCGGCCATCTCCCTGTTTACAACTGGTACCCCAAGATCCTGGCCAACGCCACAGCTTCGGCCGAGTGGCTGGCCGTGAAGCTCCAGGCCCACCTCTCCAGCTCCAACTTCGCCAGCAAGGACAAGCTTAAGACCTGGATCAACGAGGAGCTTGTCATCCCCGGCCTCGGCTTCTCAGACGCCACCGACGCCGAGCTCACCCGCATTGTCGAAGACACTGACAATGCTCTCATATACTTCGCCGACATGATCTCGCTGCGCGCGCACATCGGCTGGAGCACCCACGGCCACACGGCCGTCGACGTCAACATCTACAGCTCCGGCGGCCCTGGCACCGAAAAGATCCGCGGCAACGTCGAGAACACCCAGGTCGGCGAGTTCCTAAGCGCATACCTTGACGTCGATGTCAAGGAGATTACCGAGGAGCTCAGGGACAAGATGGACACGCCCAACGACGAGGCGGTGCTCGCAGCGCAAGCTGCGTGGAATGCGGACAAGGGCTTCCACAAGACGGCACAATGATTGCATTAGTTTTAGACAGCGATTTCACATTTCACGGCGCACAGATGGGTATCATATAGATTGCCGAGGAAGAGTTTCTGACTCCATGAGGCAGAAAGGATCTGGGAATATAGCATGACCATAAACGAAGGTTGAAGTTGGATTGTCAGTTAGATCATGAACACTACCAATTGTTGAAATCAAGAATCCAAAGGGAAGAAACAAGAACGCTGCCTGCTGTTTTAGTTGCCACAATTTCATCGCTACCGTGCCCAGTCTATACCGATCCATCCCAACCAGACGCCAATCCACCAGCCTATTCAAGGAGTCGCTTCGCGCCGTTGTACCCAATCATGACAATCTCTTTCGATGTGATCCTTCTCATTGTTGAATTATTTTCTTCCACGGCGAAATATCTATTTCTCGAGCGGCACCACATAACATTTACGCAGTGCGAGCAGCATCCACGTTATACCGAACATACAGCCGATCGAGGAAGTGCGAGTGACGAATACCGTTGGGGCGCGACTTCGCAAACGTCTCGATAGCTTGCCGAACCTCGAAGCCGCACCTTTCTACGAGGTAGCAGACGATAAAGTAGCCAGTGCGGTTGAAGCCGTAGTGACAGTGAACGCCGATGACGCACTGCGCAGGGGCATCCCAGGACTCCGTTGTCGCACGCTCCGACTGCTTCGCCCGCAGTTCGTCGACGAGGGATATGAAGGCGTTGACCTCTTCAGCGCTCGGGGGCACCTTCGAAACGGTGGGGAACTTGTGGTAATGAATGCCTGCACGCTCGAGTCCACGGGGGTCGTAGACGGGTTGGTCCTTGGAAATATCAATCACATCCTTGACCACAGCACCCCAATGCGAGACGAATTCGGTCGGGCAGTGGACCTCGTCGGCCTCTCGGAGCGTCTTCATGGCGCGGAAGACGGGCTTCCCTGCGGGGCCGATCGGGTCTGACACGGGGTTGACCGACTTCCACTTGTTGAGGTTTTTGACGTCCCACTTTCCTTCGCGGGAAAGGTACTGAAGCTGCCATGCTAGTGAGAGTCGACCCGTGATATTGGCCCCCAGAAAGTCAGATATGAGGCCAGCCACAGCACGAACGGTGCAAGGGGTGTAGAGGAGAGCGTGGGTGGCTGGTGGAGGCAGCACGATAGAACCGAGGACCCTCCGAGGGTGGTTTGGCAGAGGAGGGAGTTCGGCAAGCGTCTCATGCGGCGTACAAGGGTCGCGGGGCGTTGATGGATCTTCCTGGCTTTCATCAACCTCGGCCTGAGTGACCTTAGCCCTCTTGAAGTCCTCGTCCCGGAGATCCTCAATTGCCTGTGGAACATGATCCAGGGGTCTGAAGGACGTATTGACCTGTGCCGCAGAGTCAACAATAGCCTTGTGCGTCTCATCTTCCAGCTCGGCCTGAGATGGACTTGTCTCGGGGTCCAACACCTTGAGGATCTTGTCAACCTCCTTCGGCGAGACAATGTTGTCCTTTTCTCCAGCAATCAAGTAAACCGGGATGTCCAGGCCAGCCCAAACATCAATTGTAGGAATACCACCAATAGGCTTGCCATTTTTATAGACGGGCAACGCGCCGTTTGCCATGCGCCTCCAGACAGGTGTCCGGCTCTGTTTGTTAAACCGGTACTGAAGAAGTCGGGCGGCCTCATCTGAGCCTTCGCCAACAAACCGCTTGACGCTTGCGCTCTCAGGACCACCTCGTCCATCCCAAGCGCGCCACAGGGAGAAGAGCCATCCGGGAATCCACATGGCTCTCCTGGCCCATGTAGTCATGGCCTCGCTGGGTGGGCTGGAAACTGGGCATATGGCGACGAGCCCAACAACGTATTGCGCCAGCGGGGTCGCATGAGGCACATTCGGATTGGCCAATGTGGCCGACAGGGCGGTGCCCATGCTGTGGCCGATGAGAACAATGCGCTGGCCAGCATCCTTATCTCGGTAGTCCTCAATGACGGTCTCTAGCAGCTCCACCAGAGCTTCGGTCTTGTAGGCGTCCCATGATGTGACAGAAAACTCTGAGCGACCACATCCGGGATAGTCAATGGCCAGGCAGGGAGCCAGATCCGTCAAACTGCTCAACAGGGGGTGAAACTGAGCCACTGAGCCGCCAAGTCCGTGGAGAAAGACGAGTAAAGGCAGAGGTGCCGGGTTCTTGGGAAGCTGGTCGGCCTTGGCATGTTGGCGATAGAAGATTCTAAGGCCGGGATACTCAAAGCGACTCGTCTTGTAGGTCTTAAACTCGGAGTTGTCCCTGAGGAGCGTGGGGTCCGTGAGGTGAGGGTCAGTGGAGTCCGCAGACTGTTGAGTGTGGCCCGGGTGATGAGCCGTCATGCCGTGCGTGTGAGACTGCATTCAATGAGTGGGTAGCCCGGCAGGTCGGGATGGCGAGTGTCAAGTGATGAGTGTAGAGACTGAAGAGTAGAGGGACTGAGGAGTAGAAGAAGTGGGAGCTATGTCGTCCGGCAGAAAGTTTTGAAATGCGATTGGGTAGTTTTATCCAGCGCAGATGGGAAGGGCAGGATGTTGCAATTGATAAGTATGACGGCGGTGAAAAGCCAAGGATGTTCTGAGACGGTTGTTGTCCAACAAGAAGCGGCGGTTCGCGTCCGTGATGGACCCAGCCAAGTTAGTCACGATATATGTCAAAAAGCAAATCCGGGACAGGCGCGAGTCGTGACTGAGGGCAGGTGCGTTGAGAGGGTCAGCAAGCCGTGCTTTGCAGCCCGTTGTGTGTGTGTGTGTGTGTCTATGTGTCGGTTTCTGGTGTCGGTTTCTGGTGTCGGTTTCTGCGTATGTGTATGTGGTTTTGTTTGGTTTGTGTGTTTGTTTGTCCAGGATTGACGGCATGTAACACAAACCCGTTGAAATGTCACAGAGCCGCGTTGTCACAGGTTTCCGCGAGCCAGCAAATCCCGAGACCGAGGCCTAGTCTGCTCAGGGCTTTTTGTGCCTGAACGAGGGCGGCCCAAGGCCCCACGGAAAATCGCGGTCAGGGCAGAAAGAGAAAAAAGCCCAAGTGCTGCAGCCAGATGGAGCGCGCGAGGGCAGTTGAGTCGTCGCGGGGGCTTTCTCGCGAGCTCGAATTGAAGTTGACGGGCCTGTGCTCGAGCAGCCTCACGATGCCGGAGGCCTTAATTGGTGACGATAAATGGAGCGCGATGCTCGTTGCTTCGTCGGTGGTGATGAGTCTTCAGGTTGCCCAACCAATCGCCGCATTGCATCATCCACCTGGGGTTGCGCAGCGATCTTCATTGGAAGAAGCTGGCTGGGCCAATCAAGACGACGTTTGTCCAGCATGGGTCGGTATTTTGCCTGTGACGATTTTGCTTATCTAAGATTGACGACGTCGGCTTACCCCATGCACGAGACTTACCCTGGATGATCGCTGAACACCCGTCCGCTAACGAAACATTGAATACTCTGAAACCGTTTTCATGATAGTCTTAAACTGGTGTTGGATATTGTTAGGGGGGACTTAAAGTACATAGTCAGACTGCTATTAAAAGCGTGATGCTGGGTTATTCTCAGTGAACCACTCACTCTCAGACTGATACTCAACCAAGGCAACACTAGACCCAGGCAACAACCAAACGATGCTAAAGAGCGCCTATTAAACCAAAGAAAACAAAAGAAAACCGCACTAAAGGTATGAACATGTGCAATGTTTCCATGGATGAGGAGAGATGAATTCCAAAGGGTTGTCCACGTCTAACTTTGACAAATGCCTTCTCACTACCCGGCTATACAGTGCTTCATTTAGTGGATTGTCATTTCAAGGACTATACAGCCAATTACCGTTATCATGTAATACTCTTACAACACAAATAGATGTACAGTTTACAAGTTTTGTACTGCGCTTCGCCAGAGAATCACCGCCTGCGCATATGGTCGAATCGTCATTTAGCGCCGACGCCTTCCTTCCACCCCACGGGTATCAGCGCTGCCGCCACATCCGACACGCCTCTCTCCGTCGCTAACAAGTTAAACTGTGCCGCGGCATTCCTCGTGTCTAACAACTCAATTCGAAGGCCTAACTTGGAGATGTGACGTCTCGTTTCGGGGCTGAGTGGCATAATCGATGGGCCAGTGCCGATAATCAAAAGGTCTGCAGTGTCCTTAGCCAAGTGTTCTACACGAGCACTTCCCGCTCTCGTCGTAGAGAAGAGATAGAGGAAGCAGAATGCATCACGAAAACTCACCAGGTCGTGGCCACATCAGGTCAAAGAGCGCAAATGACTCTGCGGGTATGTCGAACTGCCCCTTGTTGTTGGCCAAGTTCATCGATCCCTTTGCCTCCCACGGCCTCCAGTTGAACACTTCTCCGTCGACCAGCATCACGCCGTTTCCATCCGTAATCATGACCCCGCTGTTCAGTCCGAACCCGTCATACGTACACACGTCCACTGACGTCGAAGGAACGGGGATGTCGCCCAGCACATCGAGATCCTTAAAATTGGTCGGCGGCGAGTGCGCGGGAACTTCTTGTTTCTTACTACGGCTCTGTACGGTGTGGAAGAGTCTTCGAGCTTGAGGAAGTGCCCTGAGGGGAGTCGTGGACGAAGGGGCATGGCATCGGAGAGCTGTGGCGACGGATTGCGAAGGCGCGTTGCGGGTTTGGGAGACGACCTGGCGTAGAGCGCGCGGGGCTGCGCAGGGGCGCACTATGCAGCGGGCTGCCATGATCGAGAGGGAGGTCGAATAGCCAAGGGGTAGGTATGGCGGTCCAGAAGACTGTTGTAGGTGGGTGAAGAGACGTGGTGGGAGGTGGATTGATGTCGGTGGTCGGAATAATGCCGAGCGTGGGGTGGTCAGTATTTTTTCTGCGTGCTGCACGTCATGATGCTTGTCAATGCGGGCACCGATACGCCATACATAGAAAAAATCCATACAACACTATTTCAACGGGACGCTGGAAGGACATGAGGATTGTGATATCCGAATTGGAATACAGGTGGGTAAATTGGTTCAGTCGAACTGCTGGGGATGACAAGGTCTGGGTTATGACCTCCAAGCCCGCACACATATACTGACACATCCTCAAATGTCACTTGCAAACGACCGGTAAATTGGTTCATGTCCGCTTGATGTTCGTTTCATTTCAATCACCAAGAGGAAAGCAGCAGTCCCTAAGACGGCATACAACCAGCCATTCTTGGCCCGGTCCCGATGTATCATGCAGTCCTTTTTGCCCTAATGAACACCAAAGCAATGAACCGAGTCCCCAGAGTTCCTTGCCCTCCCACGCAGAAAGCCAAATCCGGCAATGGAAATTGCATTTATTTCTTCTTCTGGCTCTGCTCCTGCTCCTTCAACACCTTCTTGACGATCTTCTGCTCCTCAATGAGGAAAGCTCGGACAATTCTGTCACGGACGCAGCCACCGCATCGGGAACCACCGTAGGCGCGCTGGACGGTCTTCTTAGGCTTGGAGATCTGGGAGTACTCGCGGGGTCGGAGGGCGGGGATCTGGAGAGGTAAAAGTCAATATTGTAATGTTGGGAGAACAAGCCACTCGTGGAGATGATAGACTGGGACACCAAGAGCAAGGCTGTAATCAGAGAGTCCAAAGTGGCACATGAAAGCCTTGGAGCTGGGTCGAAGCTGTCCTCAGACATGCGTTTCGTGTCCTCTCTCCAAGTTGAGCCATATCCTCTCATCGGTCCAGTCCACACATCACGAATGCTCGGTTTTTCGTTTGAGGGTAACGTACGCCAGACAGCTTGGAGCCGCAGTCACCACACTTGGGAACAGTACCGCGCTTCTTGATGTGAAGCAGACGGATGGCACCACCGGGAGTCTTGATGACTCGGGTTCGGTTGGAGGTGGTGTTGTAGCTGCGCGGAAAATCCTTGTCAGTCTGGGCGATCGCGAAGACAGTGGCTCGATGATTGCAATAGAGCTCGTTCGGAGAGGGACTCACCCGTTGCGGCGGCGGTAGGTGACACGCTGGGAGACCATTTTTGCGGTGTTGTCGGGTTTTGCGATGAGGATCTCACAACAGGAAGAGGAATTTCGAGATTTGGGGAAATTTTGTGTGGGTGGAAAGGCGGATTGTGCCCGCTAAACCGGCGAATCAGGGTGGGGAACGGGGGGATGTTTGTCACGTGAGGAAATTCCTCGCTCAACTCTTGTCTCGCTGGAGCTTCCCCACTCACTCACCCAAGGAGATCGCAGCAATATTCTTCCATTGCGTGAGCCAGCTGCTATCCGGGAGAAAACTACTTGGCACTTCGGTGTCGTGCAAATGGTGGTTTCTCTCCCTCTGACTTACAGCTAGAAATCTCACACGACATTGCTCTCAGATATATATTTTTGGGTATTTGGGTAAACTCCCGTATCCCGGTTACTCAGTCGATCAATATCTGTTGAACGGAACGGAGAACTTCCTCCGTTCAATCAAGGGCTGTGATGAACCAGACACGACATTTCTAGTCAGCTTGATTGGTGAAAACATATGAGAGCCTTTGTGCTTTTGAGCCTAGAGATTTGTAAAGATATACCTCGCTTGAAATCATTCTATCGTTACACTGGAAACCGAACCCACCCTCATATCATACACTCTACGCCTTCGAGTCCATCCTGAACCAATCTGGATAGTCCCTGTGCCTCCACGGGGTGATGCCCATGGGGTTTCCCTCCCGGCTTTTGGCCGCCTGGGCAAACACGTCCTTGCTAGTGTCATCACGCATCAACTCAGTAAACTCCTTGACGTTGGCCTGCGCATCGTTGATGGCTTTCATGAAAGCGGCGAACATGACATCGGCTAATAAAACTCATTAGTTTCACGGCGTCAACAAATGAACAATGGAGGGGGAGCGGATTGGGGTGAATCCATACGTGAAGGTTGTTTTTGAATGAGCGGGTCAATCATCTTGGGAATGGTTTCCCGCAGCAGTCGGGCCTGAAACAGCAACATTGGTCAACACGTTTGCAGGCAAGTCTTGGTCAGAATCACCAGTACCTTGATGTGGAGGAGCTTGAGCCGCTGCAGGGCTTCCTCGAGACGGGCTTCTTCGGAGACATCCTGGCCGCCTTGTGGCGCCTCAGTCTTGGTGGTTGGCTGGTGGTCCATAGGAATCACTGTGAGGCTGAACCGAGTTGGGAGAAAGCGAACGCGAGGGGGTCTGAAGCCGGGCGAAGCGTGTGGCGACAGGGGCAAAGGGGTGAATGAGGACAATTGATATGCGCGGCAAGCAGCATTCAGGGGGTCAAAGTACCCAGCGACACCGTTTGAGAAGAGGGAATATCCCACTACGTAGGTATGGTTGGGCGGGTGCAACGAATCGTTCTAGAAAGTTGGGAGAGATATGATGGAGGCTGTACTTGGCTGGGTCGGTTGGTCGGGTCTGCGACTGGGAGACTGACCAGGCGTTGCGCGACGTGGGGCAAGGGAGAGAGAAAGCTTAGACGCCGGTGCTACCTACCCCAGCGTATGCACCGCCACCGAAAAAGCAAAAACAGTCTGAACTGTGAATGAATGCGCCCCAAAAAAAGCCGATAGAGCATCATGGAATTCTTTGACAGACTGTGCAATGCACCGTGTTGACCCGGAACAACCGAACAACCCACGTTGCTCCGCCAAAGCAAGCAACAGCTCGGGGAGCCGGGCTAGCATGCAGGGCGTTTGCACTGTTGTAGGAGATGCAGATTCTCAGCCTCCGTTTGACCCGTGCATCACGCATTACGTCGTTCCGCCGCCATGTGCATACGTACATCACATGGTAGTTTGCTAACTTTGCACGGTTGGTTGACTTGTGACATGTCAGGGCCCGGCACTTGGGAGTAGCAGTCAATTCTCGTGTTAAGGCGTCGCTGAAGCTAGGGGAGCCGGCTTCATCCTGTTCTGTACGGAGTAGCTCTTGCTGGGCTAGCATCCATCAGCCATGGGGTATCATGCCAGGTGATTTAGCTGTAGGCAGATGGTTTTCTGTATGCCGGCAACCCAGTCTTCCTTTCATGGCTGCCGGTCAGTCGCTGCCGAGATCGACTCAGATTGCGTAGTATCGCGACTATTTGATCTCCGGGGGAACGCACACACGCGAACTTTGACATAGTTCCGTCTGCACCTCTACGTAGTTATTACAGTATGACTACACACGCACGGGGAGCCGGCGCACTGGGCCGCCTCCCCTAAAAGTCTCCCGTGCCTGGTGTTTCGACACAGCTCGCAGCGGCGCGCTGCAGTAGCACGCAGTGGGGATAGGCCTTTTAGAGGCCGTGATGGGCTTGTTTTCACCCACGCTAGCGCTCATCCCCGCCGCATGGCCGGCTGTGAGTGGACTTCCGCGGCCTCCGGACCGGATCAACACTAAACCTGGTCAGTGAGGTAAGTGCTCAAACTCGCCAACAGTGCGGATTGGAAAAATCCTCACAGCCCAGCCTCTTTCATAATAATATACCACCACCTCGACCAACGCCCGCACCAAACGCGACATCCACTGACTGCCCATTCCCGCTCGAGATTCTTGCCCGGCAGAGTCGCCTCAAAGCTGCCGTCCAACCGCCTGCTCTTTCCGTCTTCGCCTTCTAAATTGCGCCCCTTCCAACCGCCACCCTGGCTCAATCAATCACCATGCCGAATACACCACCGCCGGCGTTACTGCCCCCACCAGAAGGCATCTTTCGGACCTTCGATGATTTGATGGCCTCGGTCCAGCGTGTCGCCAAGGATCAAGGTTACGGAATCGTCAAGCTGCGCGCCTCCAACTACCGCGACGGAAAGCCCACCCGCTACGACCTCGTCTGCGATCGCGGTGGCGTCAAGTACAACAGCACCGCTAAGAAGCGCAATCCCTCGACTCGCAAGATCGACTGTCCCTTTCGCGCAAAGGCCGTCTGCGAAGTCCAGCTCGGCAATCAATGGCGCTTTGCCATCCAAGAGGGTCGTCACAATCACGAACCACGCGTCCCCGCTGGCACCCCCGGCCAGGAGAATGCCCCGTTGGCCACCTCGATCCGATCCTTCACCAACAAGCTTGATCGCCTCAACCACGACATGGCCCAGGGCCTGATGCGCATCGAGCAACGCCTCGAGAACATTGAGAAGCGGATGGAAAACCTAGAGGCTCGCGCTGGCGGATACGAACCCCGTTTCCAGGCCATCGAATCCCGACTTCAGGGTATAGAAGGCCCGCGCCTAGACGGTATGGGTATGGATGACGTCGAGTCGCGCCTGCTGGCATCAACGGTCATGTAGGACAGTGACCAGAGTGCTTAAGATGCTGTGGGAGGAGGCTTGTTTGGATCGCCTCCAGGTGAGGCGAGACACGGGACTTCTCTCCCGCAACCAGAACACTGAGAAGATGGCACCATTCGATGATCACCAGGAGAGGTGTCGCTTCACGTCTTTTTTTTTTGAGCTCATGCTTTGACGCACGTGGCCAGTAATCGCAGCATGAGCACTGCGAAAATGGCTTTCTATGACCGGACGGACGAGGAAAGTTATTGGAGGGGACTGTTATTGATGGAAAACTTGCGGGAATGTTCAGGGCGTTCAGGGAATCCACCCACAAGCTTGGGGCTCAGTGAAATTACTACTTCCTTTCATGAAGGCGCGTGCAAAGGACGTTTAAGGGAATGTTTTTTTTTCTCTTGGTCTCGGTCTTATTCTTTGTACTTGGAGAACGGCATAATGCTGTCGAAGAGTGTTATTTGCTGGCTCACTCACGGTGGGTTGAGAGGCGTTTGCTCGTCACCCGGGTACGCGACTCGTTTCTAATAGGGCTTGATGGACTTTTCCGGACGTTCTGTTAGGGCAAAGGGGATAGAGCATTCAGAGTTGAGGTGTTGAGCCCCTCGCGGGCCGAAAAAAACACCCAAAATGTACATGTAATGGTTTTGCTCATGTTTTACCTTGTTCATCTCTACAGTGCTGACCATGCTGATTAAGTTACGCAGACTGACTTCTTGCTCAGGGCTGACCCCGTTATCTTCGGAGTAGCACAAACCAAGCTCACGCCTCTCCAGTGTCCCCGGTGTCCTTGGACTTGACCCTGTTGCTATCCGCCTCGTGTCATGGCTCTTCGGAATCACGAACAATCTCCCTGCGATCTAGCCCCTCCGTCTTACAAGTAGAACAACACATGCCGTTCTTTCAACCCGCACTGTCAACCAGTAACCGTTCCCTTGCTCCAACGCGGTGGCTCAATGCAGAATCCCATCGAGCGCTCTCCTGCGCCCTCGTACGCCTCTCGTGCACCCATTGCCGGATTTATTCACACACTGAAGGAGCAAACAAACCCTTTGTGCATCAGCCCCACGCGCCTGATACCTGCACCACTAAGACTTGCAGCGGCACGACAGGCAACCTTGCCTTTTTGCCCTTGTACATGTGTACAGGGCTTGTCGACACGGCCTCGAATCTGCGGGTTGCACGGTCGCGGCTTCATGGCAGATGCGGGTAGGCGCTTGGGACATGCGGTGACAGGGTGTTGGGCTGCAAACGCGGATCGTCTGTTGTGTGACGGTTCACCGAGTCTCGGGGTTGAGCAGAAGCTCCTGGGTTCCAGGACCTGGGATGACAATGGATGAGCCTCGTTGTCTTGTGTGTGAAGCGCTTCGGAATACTCAGACACGCGTAGCACACCGCTTCTGAAGTCGATTCGGACGCTCTCCTTGACGGTGTCGGGCCGCACGTTTTGACCATGCATACCGCCCTAATGAGTTGATCAGCGGTGACTTGGTTAGTTGGTGAGTTGACCAGTCACTGTATCAGCCTAATGCAGTAGGAAACGCACTCTCAACCGCATGGAGATGGTGGCTGGGAGACCTCAAGTCTTACTGGTTCAACCACACACTCGCTGTCCCGAGATTCTGGAACAGCGACGGGTACTACCTCGTTCGGCTCACGCTATTCAGTCACCGGTGACCGCTCTAGCCTCCACCAGTATGAATCACAATCGCTTTGTGAGCTCCGAGATTAGGGAGGAGAGGTAGGCGTTCTCAGCTCTTGGACCGGTGAACAAGGCTGTGTGATTCTGATGCTGGGCTTCAGGGCTCGCTGTCCAACAGTTGCGAGTGATAGCAGAGTGTGGTTTGCGATGATGGCCGCCAGCCGATGCTTGTTACACCTGTGTAAAGGTCTCCATCGTACAAACAAGCCGAATTGCTGGAAACGGGTGGGTGGTATTCCGCCTTGGGCTAGAACAAGAGTGCGAGTTCAAAGAAGCCCCCGTGTGGCCTTGTTGTATTGAGATCAGGGGAAACCAACATGCTGCGGGTGAACAATACAGCCTAGTCGCAAGAAATGTGCTAGCTAACTGCAATATGTGTGTGTGCACGTACGCAATGGCCTGAACCCAAGGTCCAGGTCATCCTGTTGTTTGTACGCTGAAGCCATCACGAGACTGCACGCAAGGGGGTTGTTACACACGCCTAAACCCCGTGGCGTTGACTCTCCAGGTTGGATACTGCGCACTCGGCGAGGGAGCAGCATGTGCACACCCGTCACATCGAACCAGGGACAACCAACATGAAGCATCTCACCGAAAGGCGGCATGATCGCCACAACGGCCAAGTGCGTCTGGCTATATCTGGTCAATCAACAGGCAGAACCCTTGTGTTTGACCCCAGCACACACTTTCCGAGACAAGACCAAGGCAACTTACCTCTTTAAAGGCCAAAAAATACTGGTTGGTGATAACTCGGTCGGCTAAAATGAACCAGGCTCTGCACGCTTGTGGTGTTCCTCGGGAGGTCATGAAGACGCTCGAGGTTATACACACTGGTTATTGACACTGGCACTTGCATGGGCAGTGTAAGTCTTTGATCGGTGAGTTCCAAGACAAGGGCTTGACCCGGAAGGACCAATGAGCCTTTTGTGCAAGCACTCGGTTGGTTTCTAAGTTGACAACGAAGGGCAGAACAACCATCCAGCGCCTTCGACCGGCAGCCATAGCTAGATCTTAGCTTTAAAAGTCATGTAACTCAAAGTCAATCTATTAGTTACCACAAGCGCCATAACCATAAATGTTTCGAGTTTTTCCCCCCATATTCCCTGAGATCATGATTGGCGCCTCTTGAAGGGTATTGAACATCTCCATCCCTAAGCTTAAGTCCCTGGCAGCTGAGTCGGTAGGAACTCACAAGGTAGGAAATGAAGTGCATGTGACGTAGATATTGCAAGTGGATGGCGAGTTTATGCATCCTGCAAGACATCAGCCGGAGAATGTTAGCTTAATGTTGACAGATAGTTTCATATGTCTCCTTTGTTGTTTCAGTCTCTCAGGCCCAGCATTACAGAGTTGTCTCCCAACGCCTGAATTTCGCCTAGATGTAGGACAACCTCCAAAGGCTCACCTAGTACCTCACCACGGTGTAGTTGCTGCGCCCTGCGGGGTCGTTTCGGTGACGCGGACAGCATATAAGCTTTGTGGAACCTCGTATTAGCTGCCCGTGTCACCATCGTAGTCGTCATCATCACCGTGATCGCCATCTCAGGATCGCACTTGGAGATCTTGCCTTAATCAACAATGTCTCGATACATCAACGCCGTGTACTATCCTTCGTGGAGCGTCTACAAAGACAGACCGCCGTCTTGTCTTGACGTCGCATGTATTACGCACATCTTCTATGCCTTTGTTGGGTAAGCACCCTGTCTCCGAGTGACGCCAGATCCGGCTACCGTAACCTCTAAATGATGGGAAGTTGGAACTACTAGGACGTAATGCTAACTCGTCCTAGTGTCAATGAAGATGGCACTCTGCGGGTTCGCAACAACCCCAGCGTGATAGTCCCGTATTCATGGATCGCTAACAGTGTCAATACCAGGCACTTGATGCATGGGCTGATAACGACAAAGAAGTCGATGGGGTCAAAGGTTGCCTCGCTGCCGTTGCCGAGCTGAAGCGCCAGAATCCTCACATCAAAACCATCGTGTCAGTCGGCGGCGGCACCAACAGCACGGAGTTTCCCAACGTTGCCAAGAGCCACGGTGCAAGATGCACATTTGCAAGAGAGATTAGACAATTTTGCGAAAGACATGAGCTAGACGGTGCCGACAGCAAGTGTTCTCCGTATTGAAATGGAACGGAGCGATACGCTGACTGCTGGGAATAGTTGATTGGGAACATCCCCAAGACCCAGACGCAGGCCGCCATTATCTCCAGTTTCTCCAGGAAATCCGTCGAGCTCTACCGTCTCCGTGGTTTTTGCTGACCAGTGCTCTGCCAGTCGGTCAGTACTGTCTGAAGCACATCGACCTCCCCGCCGTCGCCAGAGTGCTCGACTTCCTCAATCTCATGGCGTATGACTTCGTTGGCAGCTGGACCGACGTTTCGGGCCACCATGCGCAGCTGCTTCCGCCAAGCAACAACCTCAACGAGGTGTATCCGACTCTTCGTACCTCTGGTAATGGCGGTGTCAACTATCTCTTGGAGCACAACTTTCCCCGCAACAAGATCTTGCTGGGGATTCCGGCGTATGCGAGATACTTCAGCAATTCTCACGGCTCTGGGCATCCATTCAAAGAGTCTGGCGAGGTGGACTACTGCGACTTGCCGGAGCGATGGGTCTACAAGGCCTTTGTCGAGGACGTAGTTGCCACCGCTTCCTTTGTGGACGACGAGGGTGACAAGGGCTTTGTTTCGTTTGATGTTCCCAGCACAGTTCGAGCAAAGGTACGGTAAGCAAAGTCCCTGGGACTGGGAGGACTGTTCTACTGGACAGGGGCTGCTGACAGAACTGGAGAGCAGAGCCTAGTCGCCGCAGGTTGGCGTGAGCTCCAGGATTGTTCGCGACGATAATGACTTGGTGGATTCAATTGCTTGAGTTTCAATTTTAAGGGGTTATACATCACATAATACAACTTTTCTCGACCAAGGATTCCTTCCAGTACTAGCACCGAGCAGAATGACTCAGCTACATCACCTTTAGAAAGGCCCCAGTGGCCCGCGGGCTCACAATCTAGCGTCTCCCGTCTCTGCTGTACATTTTCATCCTTGGTCTATCATCCCTTTCCCTGGTTGGTCATCAATCGTCATTCATCGTGCAATTCTTGTCTCCTTTATCCATTGCCCGTTTGTCGCTTTTAGCCACATCACCCTTCCTTGATCAGTCACTGAGCTCCATCGGTGTGCCCTCCTCACAGCCTTTGTGGTACATCTGCCATTCGTCGTCGGCATCGTCGATCAACTGCCGGAAAATTCTGTCGGTGGTCGGTGAAGCCAGTCTTGGGTGGATTTACCACCATCTTTAGTCTTCGTGGCCTGTTGAACTGGAGAAATTCCGAATGCATTGATTGGGGCGTCGTTTTCATAAACCCACGTCGAGTCTTGGCGCAAATGACTTCTCTCCTCGAAAGTGTAACGGCTTGCGAATGGAAAAGGGGGGGGTGTATGGAGTGGTGGGAACATGTCTTCCGTCTTGGACTTCGGAGTCTCTACACCCGCTCCTCCGAAGTAATGCGGATATCGTGCAGGCTCCTGGTCTTCCGCGAGGATAGGGCTTCTCGGTAACGTGGACATGTCAATGTAGGGGTGATTTGGGGGCTGAAAGAAGTTTTTTGGGTCACGAATCTCTGGCAAGTTCTCGTGAGACAACTGATTCTTCAGTGAGGTCGAGTCTGACCTGATGGCTAGACGGGAACCTCTCTGGGATGGAGGGTTGCGTGACTGGTTCACTCCTAAGCGTGACTTGATGGCTGGACGAGAGCCTGTCCGGGATGGATGGTTGCGCAGCTGGAAGTCTAGTTTACTGTTTCCTCCTGAGCTCAGTCGAGCAGACCGGCGCAATTTTCCTTCCACAACTCCCGGTGTTCTTGGCATAGATTCTGGGTTAAGGCGCTTTGATTGTCGAAGGTTTTGCCCATCTTTTTGGGGGGAAGTTGGGCTGGCTTGGCTGGGCGTGTCTGGGTTGAGCCGCGTGGCTCGGCGACGTGTCTGGTCAGACATGTTAGTAGCTTTTCGGAAGTTGTGCCAACTAGGCGTCGATGCTGTTGTGTGTTTGGATGCTTCGTGTGTGGTGTTCGCGTTTTGAGGGTTTGGATTTGGTAGTATCATGAGAGGTGGTTTTGAAGAAAACAGGTTGCAAGGAGGCAGGGGGTTGGAATTTAGGAGACTTCAGGTGCCCGCCTGGTCAAATAGCAACCAGTTGCTGGGAGCTCTTGTTTCAAGCGAACACAGAAAGGGAGTGTGGTAACAGATCTGTTCAAAAGACAATGGTGGGGGACAGCTCTTGTTACTAACGAGTATCGGGAACACTCGATCCGAACAAACGCAGTGTGGGAGGCATTGACACATCCTCTTCCTGAAATTGTTCAGAATATAGGCTTTTCAAAGACTTACACACAGCAACTTGCTTGTTTCCTGTTCTTTTTTTGTCTTTGTTACAGCACAAGTATTCTTCAAGCGAGCATCATGACATTATCGCATTTTCAGGGGAAGCGTATTATTGGCGATCTCATACTATAAGCTTGATGTGTGACTTGACTTATATCTATTCATGTTGGATTCTCTACTCAACGCTCTGGCGACCAGGATTTCATTCGCGTCTCCGACTCTTCCTCAGTATCGTTTCGGTGAATTGTCACCAAACTTGGCTTCTGTCACCTGGCACCTGGCACCTATCTAGCACCCGTCTGGCACCTGGCACAATGGTGCACAATTCACATAACCAGACTTAACGCCGATTGGTCCGTCGCCAAGCACTCGTGCATGCGCCAAATTGCCTTAACTGAATGACATGCATTTCAACTTTGCACCGCCACATCCAGTGACATGCATCACGACTGAAGCCGATCGCTGCACCGCCACACCAGTTACGTCACGACTTTGAATCAAGCCTTCTTGGCTCTCGCGGCCCTGCAAGCGTGTACAACCACCAAGGAACCTGTCCAACAAGAAACCGGGTTTATAAAAGGGATATGTGACCTCTCCATTACCTTATTTTCCCTCTTTAAATCTTTCTTCAACAACATCTCATCGACTTCTACACTCGGTATGTCAAACCCCCTTCGGAGATGATTGTGGCGCTGACTAGATTCCACCAGAACATCGCAAGCACTAGGTCTAAAAGTTCACCATCATCACCACTACCACCACAATAACAAAATAACAACACTCAACAGTCCTCATCATGGGTCTTTTCTGGGGAAAGGGAGTCGGTACCAAGCACTTTGGTACGAGTGTTCATGCTGATCGTCATGGTGTGCGACGTGGGCCCTGGCGATTCTCGCTCGGAAAATATAGCTGTTTCCGCCGCTGAGCAAATGGGGGGATTTATCAGAACAGGAGTTTAACACTGGGAGGACGAAGGAAAGCAGTAATGGCCCGCAACGAGCAATGATGCACACCATAAGAAACAAATAATGAAATCAACATCCTTTAAATTACCGAGAATGAGTTAAGCCAAGCGTTCATTGCCTCAGAAGAATGTGATGTAGGGTATATGCATATAGATGGCATATGCATATACTAGAACTTGTGCCCACCCCAGGTACCCACCCAGTCGAGGCGTTGAGTGCAGGTCGCTCCCGCATTGAAGCCGTGAACATGCCCAACATCATGAAAGCAAAATGATTGCCCAAACCCCGTCTCCAAATTGCACGAACTCTTGTTGAAGTGTTTATGAGCATATTCTCATTATGCAATGGCGCTTCTCAATTTCACTCTTAGCGAGGAAGGTGTCTCGGCCTTTCGCGACGCCCTCATCTGCCTGAACAAGTTCAGTGACGATGTCTCTCTCGAGGCCCGCAAGGACTCCGTGCGTGCTCAGCCATGGCTTCATTCCCCGGACACCAAGTTGACTTGGCTCTAGTTTATCCTGACCACACTGAACACCTCCAAATCTGCCTATGCCAGCGTCAGGTTCGCCACAAACAAGTTCTTTTCGCGCTATCATTTTCAAGGCAGTAGCCAGTTTCGCGATCGCTTCTACTGCACACTCTATATACGAGTACGTCCTAACCTGAAGCATTCGAGCTTCTGTCGCCACCTCTCACACAATCATTAGGCCCTCATATCCTTGTTCCGAAGTCGCACTGCGCAAGACAGTCAAAGAGATGTTGAGAAGCAGACACTCATTGAGCGGTGCGACGTTGCCATCGAAGATGGCGAAGGAATCCAGAGTCGGTTCATCGCTAGAATCATCTTTCGAAACGGCTTGACCTCCACGCACCGTTTACCGTTCGAGGCTGCTGTTCCTGTCCATGCCAAGTTCAATAAGCAAGATTCTCCACATCATTGGACGATTTCGTCTCGGACACTGCGACAGTTGATGGATCATTTCGGCCCCGGGATCGACTTTCTTGACATCAACACTGATGGTGACCATGTCAATTTTACTTGCTTCAGTGAGAAAACTGTCAGCGAGGATGGTGCGTCTTTCGACTGATTTAGGCTTCACCTCCCAACTGACACTCCCAAGCTGTCTTGAAGAAGCCCCTCCAAACATCCATCGCTGTGGAGGCAGACGAGTTCGATGATATCGACGTGGAGGATAAGCTTCACATCGTAATTTCCGTCAAAGATTTCCGAGCAATCATCCAGCATGCAGGAATCACTGGCAACGACATCTCGGCCCGATACTCGGTTCCCACTCGTCCTATCCAGCTCTCCTACACAGGCGATGCAATTTCGTGCGAGTTCTTAATCATGACCGTGGGAGAGAGGGGTAGCAATCATGCGCAAAAGACGAAGAAGGGTCGCAAGAACCCTGCACAGAATAACGGCCCACGCCTCGAAGCCACGTCTCGTAGAACCAGCTTGGCTCCGTCAGAGGCACCGCAGCCACAGCCCCAAGTACTTCCTCCATCACGACCACATCAAATACTGACCCCGCAGCTGAGCGCTGCTAGAGCTAGCGCATCACGCATAGGAGCGTTTGACTTGCGT
The DNA here is from genome assembly GCA_020744375.1 of Dactylonectria estremocensis. Classification (NCBI taxonomy): domain Eukaryota; kingdom Fungi; phylum Ascomycota; class Sordariomycetes; order Hypocreales; family Nectriaceae; genus Dactylonectria; species Dactylonectria estremocensis. The sequence continues at coordinate 1,158,603 of JAGMUU010000010.1, read as the reverse complement.
CCATCGCAGCGGCCCCCACCACCCCCTACTATGAGGTCGGAGAGCTTGTTTGTGGAGGACGAGGGTTGGGAGCCCGTGAGAGACGAGGATGAAGATGCAGAGGAGGACGCAAGACTGGAGTGGGACCATAGCGTGGACCCAGTGAGTTCCTACGATTCTCTTCTGTGGTGGTTGCGAAGCTAACTCTCCCAGAACGCTTCTGCTATGCATATGAGCCGTGTGGAGGATCAAAAGATGGCAGAGCCTGAACGCGAGCGTCCAGAGCCAACTGGCGACGAGTCCCAGTTCTTGGAGCCTACGCAGAGGTTGTCGGATGTCAAGAACTTGGCCCTCTTCCCCGACTAAGACACCCCGGACTGCTGTGGATATGATGCAAATTTTGCTGGCATTGTGCGTAACCATCTCACTCATCGACTGTGATGAACACCCAACTGGTGGCGCATCCTGCGCCAATTGCGCCTATTTTAGATCCAGTAGGGATGAACTTTGACGATGCAATGACATTCCATCTGCCCTTGACATCGTTGTTCTCAACTTGCGGCCCACAGTTTCCGTGTTCGCCCCATCCCCACGAAAAGACGTCACCCTCAGTTGAAAGGGTGACGACATGTTCGCTGCCAATGGCAATCTTGCTGAGCATTGGGAGGCTTGGAGGAGGGAGTTGCCCATGGTCATCCCTGCCCCAACTTTGTAGCCTGCCGTCTTCGGTCAGGATGTAGACATTTCCCCAACTGGCCCCGACGTCCCTCCATTTGGGAGCGGGTTGAGGGGCACCGGACTGGATCCCCCACTTGTCTGAGCCGAGGACTTGAATGTTTCCGCTGTCAGGATCGCCAAAGAGACAAGAAAACGTTCGGCCACACACGGCTCTGGTGACCTTGAAGGGAACACCTTCGATCTTCCGTGGGGCATAGATGACCTGTCTGGGGTTCCCAGCCTGACCCTTGGAACCATTACCCCAGCCGTACGCGTCTCCGTTGTTGAGAACTGCAACGACATGGCTCATGCAAGCGACAAGATCCACGACCTCTGTCCCGGGAGGTGGGAAGTCCTTGATCTCGCTCGCATGTGGTGTTCGAACAATGAGCTCGCCTAGACCTAATTCTCCCTTACCGCCCATTCCGAAGCTGAAAACTCTGGTCTTCTTGCCTTCGGCGTCCTTGGCAACAACCACGGAAGCTTCCCAAGTTGCGGCGATCAGGGCAATTTCTCCAACCTCATTCTCCCCGTCCCTGGCGAGCTTGGTCTCGCGGACAACAGGCGTATCGGGACTGGACGTCAAGCCGCAAGCACCAGGCGTAGAATCGCCGCTCCAATGCAGCTTCCCAGCCTTGGTCAACAGCAACGTGTGGTTGCCGCCGGCGACAATTTTGCCGATGGGCGAGCTTGGAGCATCGGGTTCGAAGAGCACTTGTTTTGGAACCGAGACGTCTTCCTTGTGGCCGATGCCAAGTTGACCGGAACCATTGGAGCCAAGCGCGAATACCACCTCCATAATTTTGAAGTGTGATAACCGAAATTGGAGAGGCTGGAGTAGCGACGTAACAGAGAGAGCCCGCTCAATCTGGTTCTTGATGCCTGAGAGCTCACTTCTCTAGATGCATAGAATCGTTATATCGCAGGGCGTAGATGGTCCCCGCTTATGTAAGATTTTCGGCTCCATCCACTATGAAAACGACTTCTGACTTTTTTTCTCTCTTCTTTTTCTGAGCTTTCCTTTCACATTCCAAGCACCTCTCGACCGCAGTCCACGCAGACTCTGTTCAAGGTGGCTTGTGGCTCCAGGATGTGATCTATGCTCTCTGCTTGTTCCCCTGTGAAGCAGTAGATACGATGGACCCAGTCGCTTCCGCCGTCCCGGCCGGGATGGAAAATTTCGTCGTTGGTCTGATTGGAATGGGCGACATGGGCAAGATGTACGCCGAGAGGCTATCTGCCGCTGGCTGGAGGTAAGTCGGATCGCAGTCGCTGCATCCCTCTCCAGCCCTTTGTTCTTGTGGTAAGTCACACTCTTCGCGTCGCGAACTTTTCCTCTATTCTCCCTGCCCTCCCTCTTCTTATGATGACAAGAGCGCATTTGGCTCGAGTACTGCGCGGGGGCGTCTGGCGGCCGTTCCGGTCGATGGAGCCGGCCCCGTGCTATCACTGATGAAAACGCTAGCTACCTTAATTTTACTTTGTCTGAAGAAACCTCCATCATCCTCATTTTCACATTGACCCTCTCCAGCATCAAGTCACTAACTTGGATCAAAGATTAGGAACACATTTCTCTCACTCCCATGATGACAACGGACTGCGCGCCGAGTGGCTAACGGCGGACATAGAATTCTGGCCTGCGATAGGGAAGAGAACCAGGAACGGCTTCAAAAAGAATACGCCGGAAATGTACGGTTCTCGTCACCTGCTCCCGCCCAGCCAGAACGCTGAAGCTTTCGAATAGAAAAATATAGAAATTTGCCGCAATGGTCATTACGTATCCCGCGCAAGCGACTACATCATTTATAGCGTCGAGGCCGGCGTCATTGACCGTGTGATTGCCCAGTATGGACCATGTATGCGCCCTCTCCTACCCACCGTAAACCCCCATAATGTCCCAAAACACCACCTCTAACGCCGTCTGTCGCCATCTGCAGCTACCAAGCTCGGCGCCATCGTGGGAGGCCAGACTTCATGCAAGTCCCCTGAGATCAAGGCCTTCGAGGCCCATCTCCCCGTCGACGTCTCCATCGTCTCGTGCCACTCGCTGCACGGCCCAAACGTCGATCCCTTCAACCAGCCACTGGTGCTCATCCAGCATCGCGCGCCGGATGAGGCGCTGCACAAGATCGAGGCCGTCCTGTCCTGCCTCCGCTCCAAATTCGTCTACCTGACGGCGCTGGAGCACGACCGCATCACGGCCGACACGCAGGCCGTGACACATGCCGCCTTCCTGTCCATGGGCAAGGCCTGGCACGCCAACAAGCAATTCCCCTGGGAGCTGAGCCGCTACGTCGGCGGCATTGAGAACGTCAAGGTCAACCTCATGCTGCGCATCTATAGCCAGAAGTGGCACGTCTATGCCGGGCTCGCCATCCTCAACCCAGAGGCCCGCGACCAGATCTCCCAGTATGCCAAGAGCACCACTGAGCTCTACAAGCTGATGCTGGAAGGCAACCTGGAGGGTATCCGCGAGCGAGTCTTCCGCGCCCGAGACAAAGTCTTTGGCCCTTCCACCACCTGGGGCAACCGCCCGCTCCTGGAGCCCTCGATCCTCTCGTCCTTCTCGCTCGGCACGCCTACCGACGAGCCGCGCCCTAATAACCACCTGTCCCTGCTCGCCATGGTCGACTGCTGGGCGGCTCTCAACATCGTGCCCTACGACCACATGCTGTGCAGCACGCCGCTGTTCCGCCTGCGTCTTGGTGTTACCGAGTACCTATTCCGCAACGAGGAGCTGCTTGATGCGACGCTGCGTACCGCCGTCGAGGACAAGACGTATCGGAGTGACGACCTTGAGTTTACCTTCGCCGCGCGCGGTTGGGAAGAATGCGTAAGCCTGGGCCATTTTGAGACTTGGGAGAAACGTTTCGTGAGCACACAGAAGTTTTTCGAGCCACGCTTCGAGGAGGCCAAGGTCGTGGGCAACCAGATGATTAAGAAGGTGTTGGAAAGCTTGAAAGATGAACCTTAGCTTAGCGAGCCATTCACAAGAGGCAAATAAGAATCCTAGAACAACGCATTACTCGACTACCTAGTCTCAATAGCAAGTGTCATCTTCTCAATCACTGGCTCAACCGAGACGTAGCATTTCCAGCTGCTGCTCTACTTGTGGGTTCTCTGTCCGAGGCCCACTGATTTTGACCAGGCAGCTTGTGCTCTCATCCACCTCTATTGTCGAGACACACCCAACGTGTTCCATGACCCCACAGTCGATCTTGTATTCCCTAGTTGAATGGTGGGGCTACACGAAGTCTCCTCGAGACACAGGCTGCGTTGGCTCTTTGTCAGGCACTCCTCCTGTACCTCTCTCAATATCCTTGATTGGTTTCTCCTATCCCCTCAGGTTGTCACATCCCGGTGAATATGTCAGTTGACCGGGAATGGAGGGTAACAAAGATAGCATAGCCTCACTGTCAAGTCTAGGCTCTCTGTAGATCTCATCCCAGAGCCTACGACTTCGTGCAATCTGGTCCTCTAGTAACTCTATCATACTGAGCTCCGAAGCAAAGGAGCTCTCACTATAGCTAATCTCGGATCGAGGCTAATTTCCGTCAGCGTGTCAACAGTCATTCAATCGACTGTTTTGGCACTAACTGAAGGAGAAGGGGGAGGGGGGCGTAATCCAAGATTCTTGATAATGGTTGCATCCACGACGGGTCTCTCGCCCAGTACATGGAAGCCAAATCCAGTGGCCGCGGTTGGTGATAATTCTCCTCGTACCGATGCGGTCAGGCTGAGAAATGATCGATCCGCGTATCCGGGCCGGCAGAAGGGACAGACCTTGAACTGGCACTCCTCGTCGTCGGCACAGATCCATCGACTGCTGTAGTCGAACCCTTGGGTACGCTCGGCGATGTCATTTGTTGGACGAAAGGGGCCGAGGAGAACCGCGCTGTTCTTTCGGAGACGCTCCCTCTGGATTTCGTTCTTCAACTATTGGGAATTGTCAGCACACTGTTTGACCTATTATGTGCCTGATTAGATACTACCTACGTTTTCTCTCTGACGTAGGATCATGGCGACTTGGTCTGGCTTGTACATGGCGAACTGCTCGTGGCTGATCTCTTCGAAGAAGCTCAGCCTGTCCTCTCGCGCCGCAGGACTGCATTTCCGTATCGCCAATCGCTCCGTCAAAGTCTGGCCTAGAGCATCAAACGCAGTCTCCTGACGCGTTAGCACATTGCCAAGTCCTCGGAAAAGACTTCGAGCTCACTGTGTAGCCTCTCGATGCTGCCTGCTCGATCAACTCATCTCGGTCCTGAGTACACCGATACACCCACCCAAAAGGACCTGGCCGATGACACACCTCGCAGATGAAGTCGACGCCGAACAGACGGGTCACTGTAAGATGGGTGCACTGTGGCTGGAACCCGGGTCGGTTTTGTTGGCCAGGAACCTGTCGATATGCCATGATGTCCTGGTTGAAGGCTAAGAGGCGGACTGTGTCAGTTGATTTGAAGCTGGTTCTGTCCCAAATTGTATCAGCATAATCCTGTGACGGATGCAAGGAACCCCGTGCTTAAGGCCTAAGAACGATGTTCGAATGTAAGTGATGCTGCTACGAGGCTATTCGGTGAATCGATACAATGAAACGAGCGACTGGTGTTCCACAACCTGCATACACAGATAAAACAAATAGCGAATGGGGCCGCAAACGACGAACATGATGGTGATGAGGTTCGGATCGCGGACCAAAACAAACGGGCCGACGATGAATTATGCCATCGCTGAGGGAAGTGCGAGGCAGCTGGCAAGCCGCAAATGCGCCAGCCACGGCAACCGCACGAGGCCCTCCCATATTTTGACTCCTTCCTGTAACTTCCAGAGTGCTTGGCACGTAAGTACGCCTGGCCATGATGATTGTACCGCTTCAACTGTGTTTTTACCACCATGATGTTGTGGGATCTACCCGATTTCGAAATGTGCAGTCGGGCTGCTATTACATCAACCGTAGAGTTTGCTAGCAAACTGCCTATGCGCCTTGACAGTCTGTGACTAGATGCACCGTCAAGCATATTGCTATGATCCAGGCCCCCAGACACAAAGTTTTAAACTCCACCCTTACTCGAGAGAAGTCAAACTGAGCCTCGTTTGCTGGCAAACAACGCGGAGCTCATCTCATAGACGTCTACAAATATCTCTAGATACCTCGCGTAGGGGAGCATCGAATGATCAAAGGGGCAACGAGATTCATACACTGGCGGCGGCGTTGGGTAGTGCATGGACAGAAGATGATTTCCGATGCACGATCGTCGGACGAGCTACCCGGGGGAAACACTCCGATGGAGCCCGACTGAAATAGAGCAATAAGGTTTGAGAGTGCTGAGAACATATGTTCAAAGCATCAGACTCGGAAGATGGCTTGACGTGGCGATGAACTGTGGGTGGGGACCCTAATTTGGGATTTTCAACTATTTCCTTGCCTCGTCCGTAAACACCAGGTCCTCATCAAACCTCCTCAGCGCCGTCACCAGTTCATGCGGCTGCATGCATTGTGATGTCTCATTGGCAATTGAAGCCCAGTCATGTGTCGTTCAACGGTGCGTTATATTCTCTAAGCACGAGTGTACATGCCAGAACCGCAAGCAACGCAAACCCCTGTCCGATGCAACCGTAAAGCAGCCCAAAATCGACCCAAAACCCTTTTAAACCTCGGTCGTGACCTTCGCCTTGGGGTTCGTGACCTTGACGCCTAATTGCTTCGCACGGGCAATGATGTCAATTCGCTTCCTCGACGAGACGTTGTGGGCAATCCTGTGTGCTGTTAGCAAAGCGCATCCAGGGGCACGAGAGTATCGTCATTTCAGGAGGAGACGTACTCGGCAGCGAAGGTGCGGTTGTGCATGAGGAGAAGCTCGACGTCCTTGAGGTTGCTGACGAGGAAGGCCTTGTGGCCAGAGGGGGTCAGGAACTTGGTCTTCTTGTTGGAACCATAGCCGATCTAAAATTGTAATTGTCAACAGCCTGTCCACCATTGAAGAAGGCCAGCTCCCAGAGATTCTTTAGGCTCCCTAGAGTCGCAGGAGGAACAGCACATACCTTGGGCATGGAAATGGTGCCACGGAAGCGACGTCGGACGCGGGAATCGATACCCTTGGGCTTGCGCCAGCTAGGGTCCACGCACTTGAACCGATCACTCTGGTGACGGAAGAAGCGCTTCGTGCCTGCACATACACCAGTCAATATCAAAATTTCCAAGAATGATCCTTCATCGCCAGGTCCCAATGTCCATCGTCGAGCATCGTCGCGGTCGGTCGGGGAGGGGGAGTGTGCGGGTGCTGCGCGGGCAAGTGTACGTACGCTTCTTCACGATGGGGACGTGCTGCTTGGCGGAAACCATCTGGACGAAGAGGGTCAGTATTTGTGATTTCGCGATGATTCTGTCGTCTCGGGCGAGGTGGTGCGTACCTTGACTGCGGGTTAGTCGGGCTGGTTGGCTATGATAGTATCCGGCGTGAGGTTCTGGCGAAGCGAAATTCTGGCAATGTCAAATTCGGCCGCTAAGTCCAAGGGCTTAGGGTTTCCATCACGTGCATGATTTTTTTTTCTTCGATGGTGTGGTGCGGCGTCCCCAGAGCCCCCACCAAAAGGGGCCTAGCGTTTTCTGAGGGCACAAACCCTCTCTGTTGCAAAAATCGACAGGCAAGCTAGACCATCTCAACACGTCCCGCAGCTCGATACCTTCACAGCACCTCCGGTAACCAGACAATCAGCAATCATGTCGACGACCCAGAGCGTGCAATGCTTCGGCAAGAAGAAGACGGCCACCGCCGTCGCCCACTGCAAGGTTCGTGGTGAACAACTGTCACGACTTGGGAGACGTTGGATCATGATATGCTAACGATGATCGTAAATAGGCCGGTAAGGGTCTTGTCAAGGTCAACGGCCGCCCTCTCAACCTCGTCCAGCCCGAGATCTTGCGCTTCAAGGTACGATGATTGAGCCCTCCGCGAACCATGAGCACGATTTCAACATTCAACCATCGAATTCACAATCTTTTGGAACGAGGCCACAGATGGCCACTTGGCGAGATGGGACGAAATGCTGAGATTTTTTTACTTCACAGGTCTACGAGCCCCTCCTGGTTGTCGGCCTCGACAAGTTCGCCAACGTCGACATCCGCGTCCGCGTCACCGGTGGTGGTCACACCTCGCAGATCTACGCCGTCCGTCAAGCCATTGCCAAGTCCCTCATCGCCTACTACCAGAAGTTCGTCGACGAGCACTCCAAGAACCTCCTCAAGCAGGCTCTTGTCCAGTTCGACCGCACCCTCCTCGTCGCCGACAACCGTCGGTGCGAGCCCAAGAAGTTCGGCGGTCCTGGTGCCCGTGCCCGTTACCAGAAGTCTTACCGATAAACGGTCGGTCTGGAGAGTATGGGGCAGCACGCCACGCCCATGCGGACACCGTGTGGGCGTGGCGGTTGGGTGTTGTGGGCAGTGCGAAAAAGGGATCGGAGTCACATATTCCCTGGTCTGGGAATGGGTTTCCCATTGGCATTTGCATGGCCTTGCTTTTGGCGGACTGTAAAGGATCTGGCAGGCAAATGAAATCTTCAAAGTTAACGACAGGGTTCATCCTGCATGAGACTGTGACGTGCTCAATGAAATGGCTCAACTCGCTCTGTACTCAACACATCCGTAACTGAAGCGCTTCGTGAGAGGTCGCATGACGTGTCCCGCTCGACGTCATGGATCGCTGTGAATTGTTGTCTGGAGTATTCACTGCTCGTAGTGCAACTACCTAGTCCCTCACCTGATGCCAACATGCACAACGCCGAGGAGCCGACTGGACGGGCAAGGGGTGGAAGAAAAACACCACATACTCTAGAGTATCAACTTACCCTCTGTATTATCAACCAATTAGGATAAATATTGTAAATAATCCAGACTGCTCTAGTAAAATATTGGCCTTTTCTTGATTTAGCTTTATTTTAAAATCCAGTTATTACTTACTTGAGGAGCGAATGGGTTCGGTTTAGTGGAAGAGGCAAATTGGTGTGTGGTGTTTTTCTACACCCTGAGGACGGGTTAACATTCCCATTGTTTCTTTCCTTTCGTCAGACTTGCTGACACTCATGGGTTCAACGGACGTCAATGTCTCACGCACTGGCCACAGGGAGAAGAAAAACACCATCCGCCAGTTGTCAACTTACCTCTTCAACCAAACACAACCCAGTCACTCCTCAAGTAAGTAATAACTAAACTACAAGTGGCCCCTAATACTCATAATTTTTATCCTAATGTTACATAAAGATAGAAGGTAAGTTGATGCTGGAGAGTGTGGTGTTTTTCTTCCCCGGAGGGACTGGATACGTCCATTCAAGCAGAGAGAAGCAGCATATAGAGTGGACGAATGATAAAGATACTCTATGTGAGAAAGGTAGGGCCATTGCAGTACTCATTACCCGGGCCAAATTAAGAATACTCCAAAACTCCTTCCAGTCCATCCATGCCCTCTCACCATCACTCGCTTCTCGGCACGCGGGTGCGTTTCTCCCGTCGGGTTCTCGTCAGTCTCCGCCGCTCTTGGCGAAGCCCAGTTAGATATGCACTCCTCCGCAACAATTGCCGCAACCGCAGAGCCGCGAACCCCCTAGCACGCCTTCCCGAATGCCTTCCGAGCCAGACTAGCTCCATGGCCCGCAGCTCCTAATCGTTCCACGAGACCAAGTCACGCTGTCGACCGGATTCATCCAACTGCACAACTTCAGGGGCAAACTCGCCACGCTCATCCTCGGCTTCGAAGTCTGTAACCTCGAGCTCCACCTGCTCACCATCTTCCATCATGACGTTGCCTCGGCGCAGGTACTCGCCGCGAAGGTCCCATCCTAACTCGGAGATAACGGTGGCTTCGAGCCCGGAAAAGGCTGTACCAACAGAGAGCTGGTCGGGGGAAGCTCGCTTCCCAAGGCCAAGCAAGAGCTCGTCGAGACGGCGCTTGTAAATAGTAAGGGAAAGTCGCAGGTCCTTGGTATGAGATTCAGTGTAATCGAGGATGGAGCCGTCCAGCCAAGAGTTGCTATAAGAAAGCTGGGCGGCTAGGGAGCGTATTAACGCGGCAGCAAGGACAGGACGACGGGCTGATAGGAGGTAGGCTCTGAGGGTGAGGTTGAGGAGCATGTGCCACCACTGCTGAATGCACGAGTCGTTGCCGAGGTGCATGCCGACGATGAAGGCAAACTGAAAGTCGCCAACGATGTCGTCAGCTGTCAAGCCACTATCGGGGTTATCGACCAGGGAGGTCATATCGGGCGTTGCGTCAGTAGCGTCGAGCGTCCTGTCAGCTCCGGTGTTGCCTATCGAGTATGTCTTGGATTGCTGATTAAAGGCAAAATTGAGTTCGCGGGTCTTAATTAAGTACTTGGAAATAGTCTTGTCAAGCTCCATTTCCGCAGCCATGAGAATCGACCCATTGACGCGGTCGCCCGTGTGAACTGTCCAGTTGTCATGAAGCTGTCCTATGATGCGACTCAGCACACCTTCAGAGATGTTCCCTGTCAGTTGCTTCCATATCTTGTGATTCCTCTCCGATGCAGACGGCAACAATTTGCTATGGAGGATATTGACGGCGGAAGGGTCGGAGTACGGAACGAGCTTGGAGTGAAAGGTGTCCAGGTTGTCGGTCTGGATGCGGGCTTCAGCACGGGCAGACTCTCCGATGATCTCGTTAAACTTGTCCCACTGCATGACATGAACAGTATCCACGCCGGTCGAGACGATCCAGAAACCTGTCCGAGCAGAAAGGCCACCTGGCTGGGCAAACCAGAAGAAGTGAGGACCGGGAGGGATGTCTCTGACACCGCCGAAGTGCTTGGCCGTAAACGATAGGGAGTCGTAGCCAACAGTGAAGAGTTCTGGTAGATCAAGGATGAGGACGACATCTCCACCTCCCATGCTATGTCTAAGTGGTTCCCGAGGCGAGGTTATGCGTGGCTTCTCGAGGCTAGCCTGTGACGGATTGAGTCGCTGTTGCGTATCTTGTCCAGCAGGGGGGTCCAGAGGAGGCGGTCCGTCGTCGGGGTCTTGCTCATGCACATGCAGAGTCCCAAGGGGATGTGTACCAACCACAGATACCGACTTCACCGAGGCATCTCCGGCGGATGCGCTGGAGATGGACTTGGTGAGCTTGGGGATGCGATGCGGTAGTGGAGTGTTGATATCCATGGCGGGGTAGTTGGTTTGAGAAGAAAGAAAAAACACAGGTGTGAGCTTCCAAAAAAGACAGCCAAAGCAGCAGCTTAGTGGGCGAGGCGACAAAAAATCAAATGCTTGAGGATATCTCAAGCGTTGCGGAGCGACAGGAGCCAGTTGGTCGTAAGGGGAGAAACAAGTAAGGTAGGTGTCGGGTTGAAGGGTGGTGGCCATCAGCACGACGTTAAAGCAGGTTCTTGCCGTCCGGCGTCACCCAGCCACACAATCAGGGCAGGAGGCACGTCATCCCCTCGGCCACCTCGCATTCCACGCGCAACAGAATCATGCACTGAAATGCTGAGAAAATAAATGCAACTGATGTGCAGAACAAATTTCACAAGGTGAATCAAGATTTCGCACCACGTGCAGCCCGAATACCTTGCTATTGGCACGTCCACCCCAAGTCTGGTTACCTAACTCCCGGAAGCTCGATAACGGCTGCACCCACTTCGGCCCTCGAAGTATAAACATCATGGGCAGGCCTCGGGAAGAAGAAAAACACCACACACCAATTTACCTCTTCCACTACAGACCCATTCACCCCCTCGGGGGAATACATGATAAACAAATTGTAAAGTAAAATCAAGTGATAAAAGAAATAAGAGAAAAAGAAGGCAGATGTTCTACAAACACGGTCTAAATTATCTATAATCCATACTCTAATTTATTCATCAGGACATGCGGTAAGTTGATGCTTTATGGTGTGTAGTGTTTTTCTTCCACCCCCTGGCAGCTCAACGAGGCGAAAATCGTTCTTAGAATTTGCTGAATGTCAGTTCAAAGTAAAAATGAGATTGCAACATGCAGCATGCAGCGTGCGGCAACTCACCCCTCTCGCCCTGCAAGTCTCTGCCGCAATCTTTATTTGCATGTCCGCAAAACTCTCTTTCCGCGTAAGGGTCGTCGCCCGTCCCCGTCTTCGCCTCCGGGGCGTCTCGGCCGATTAACTTCGTCCGCCGTCTGTCGCATAGCACCCGTCGCAAACACATCGCATGTACCCAATTATCTTGCGCAACGGGACGAGGGAGCTGGTATACAAAAGAGACATCTCAAAGTGAAATACACGGCGTCTTTCTATCTGTTATCCCACAGCGCTGACCCAGCATCAGCGCACTTCCCCTGCGCCATCCAGTGCTTTCGCGGATAGACGCCGACTATGCGAAAACCAGCAACCATCCTAGATCCATCTGCGAACCGGGTGCGCACCTCTTCCTCACGGCCTACTAAACCGCTTCGAAACTGCCGAATCTCTCCTGCACCAGCACACGCCTAGGAGAATAAAAAAACCGGGACGATGTAACGGGTGCTCCATCGACAGCGTCAGGCCACATGCGCAACCCGAAGCGCACACGCCCCCATCCTCGGGACTAAACGAAACAAGGCAGCAAGAAGGAGAAAAAGAGAAGCGGCCCAGTCCGGCCATGTACTGTAGTCTATTCACTGGGCCTCCTCAGGGTTGGATCTGATATACTGTATGGATCCCTCGCACGATCCGCCTGCCGCCGCGTCAACGGCAGCAACCGAACGACCCGGTCCCTGCTTCTCGGGCACTTTTTTGGGGGGTGGAGGTGGGAGGGGAGACGACGTTTCGCTGGCCTTGTGCGTTGCACAGCGCCATGCACGCGCCGCACTGGGCCAGAAGAAAAAAAGAGACAACCCTGGCCAAGTGCTGGTGCTGGTGCCTTTGTTGGTTGGTGTTGGTGCTGGTGCTGGTGCTGGTGCTGGTGCCGGTGTTGGTGGTGGGCTTGGGTTGGTTCTAACTACTGGCGCCGTCGGATTTCGCGTGGCGACTGGGGTCGCTTGGCTTTTGGCTGTTGGTTTTTTGGCTGCAGTTGCTTTCCCCTGGCCCGCAACTAGTCTGGGCAGTTTAGTTTTCGTACGGTCGTCGATATAGCCTCTCCCGTGCTTTAGGTTCCCAGTTCAGCTAACTCCGGGGCGCCAGTGCATGCGCAAGGTGCCGCGCCGTACGGTAGGTTTGTTGCTCAACCTCGGTACCGCCCAGGTGTATGTGTAAACGAATGCAACGAAACTGGGGTTTTGCTGGAACCGTTCCCAGCTTCTCGGGAAAAGATCCCCACGCACGCCTCGCACGATATGCCTGCATCTCCTCGGATGCGTATTTTTTCCGCACGCCCTCTGTTCGCATCGCCCCGGAGCCCACACACATCTCCCCCACCCTTGCTCTGGGGAATGGGTGTGCTGCGGATGTGACGAGATGTTGGTCTAAGGCAGGTCGCACTGGAATCAACTAGGAGGCTAAACTAGCCGCTCTGTGCTACACATACCTTGGGGTTTCTTGTCAATCGCCGAGTCTCACCACCCACACCGAAACCAACGCAGCGGCTCGGCCGTGGTCGCGCCAAGCCTAGCAGGGGCAGGTACAGGCAGGACATGTATAGACGCCCGTCAGTATCAGTGTGTCAGTCGTTGCGATGTCAACTCTCAGGGCTGGGTTGCGAGTCGGCGGGGGTTGCAAGGCGCGGGCTGCCATGCATGAGCCCCGTACCTGTTTCGCTGTTATGTAGCCTCCTCCACTAAAGTACTATGCCTTCCTGCGCACCAGAACCAACAGCGCGCATGTATCGCCCAGTATCTGTATCTGCGCCGTAGTTACAGCAGGTACATGTGTCTCTTAGCGGCTAAATTCTCCTAGCGCTCCGCGGCTCCGCCTGCCAGCCGGGCACCCCCCTTGTCCATCCGTAACGGCGTCACACACACTCGTTTTCCCTCGCTCGTTTGTCCCAAGGTACCGTCCCCGTTTGCCTAGCCCTTCGCAGTACACGCCCCTCCAGGTTGGCCCCCGTACTGAGCAGCAACAGAGACATTAGCTCGTCTGCAGGACCGCTTCTTTGGCAGAGCCATGTGTGCTGTGCTTGTGCTTGTGCTGTAGTGCGCGCGCCCAGTTAGCGATTTGACATGCGCCATCGCCCTATCCCGCCCCACGTGGGACCCCCCGCTGCCACTGCCTGAGCTTCAGTCAATTGTTTAGCTGATAGTCGTCACACGCACACAGTCATCGATCGCCTCCCGGTCCCTGCTGCTAACAGCATCATCTAAAACATACGCCAACGTACTCGTTCGCGTAATAATTAGCACTTGGCATTAGTCCAAATCCTTGTGCTTTATCCTAGCGGCTTAAGGCACAGTCCTTGCCTAGCTCATCCATGCCCTCGGGTTACCTACTATCCCCGTACAACCTTCAATTCCCCAAACGGGATATACATCAGATGCCTCTCTTCCCATCACATTCCGGCTTTATCTAATCTAACTACATCGATTCATGGCCTTCATCACCCGCCAACTCCCAATCTTACGACGAACCACACAAACCACTGAACAGCAATCACACCCAAACCCAAACACGCATCATTCATCGTGTAACTGTCTCAGTTCCTGGGCCGAACCCCGTGCGACTTGCAACCCACGCCCCCAGCAGCCTTATCCACGTTCTTTTCAGCCCAGCACCGAAAACCCGTCTAACTCGCCTATTCGTACATGACCCAGGTCATAGTCGCCCTAGCGTCGTCACACAACCGCAACTTCTTTCCCCTCCCTCTGTCTAAGGCTCAGCCACACGATCCCCATGTCAAGGTCGCCATGTCTTAAGCCCGCATCGCGGATACGGATACATGCGGGGCGTCCGTGGTATATGGCTATTATCCTCATCAAGTACTTTTGTAGCACATAGATCCGTCCAACATACCATGTCATGGATGGTATGGGTTCCAATCATGGGTCTTATCTACTTGCTACAAACAGAACCTGTCACATTCTTCCTCCGTCTTGCTTCCATCAATTGTCAGTCCCCATTAACTCAAGCGACTCGCTTCTTGATTGATGATTGCCACCGCTTCCAACACCTGTCTGCAAATTGAGATTCACAATGCCCGAGTCACTGGAGTCAAACCCTTTAGTGCAAACAGTCTCGCACATCATTACAATTTCCTGTGATCGTCAAGTGGAGAATTCAATACTTGACAGCAGCCATTCTCTTATGTTGTCCTTTGTGTATCGACTTCTAAGTACTGGCGGACCACACGGCATTGTCGTGCACAAACTTCTCTCCTCCCCAAATCATCAAAATGCATCAGTAGATCTCTATCCACCTCCCAAACCCTCAGCTAGTTTCCTCATACAGTCGTCAATGGTTTAAGACTGACTCCTCTCCGCGCTTCTCTCCTCCTGACCATTTCCATTCCGTCGGTATAAGCTCAGATACAAACATAACCAGATTCAAAAATAATAAAAGAGTAAAGTCGTCAAACCACCTCCTTGGGCACCCATCGCTGAATTCCGATACATTTCTGGGAATTGCCCAATAGACAAGCTTTCGCCGTCTCAGAAACAACTCAGGAAATCTGCCAGCCCTATACTGCCCAAGACCGGCCACCATATGCTCATCGCCTTAAATGAAGATTGCCCCCCCCTCAGCCCCTCATGAATGCATATATGCGCAAACTCCAAGAAAAAAAAGAGAACAGAACCTTAAAGAGACGTTCAAACGGGTCGTGGATCAACTGAGAAATAAAAAAGGGGAAGAAGAAACCCAGACACGCGTGCCTTCACGTCCATGACTAGTGTCAGGACGAGTCATTCTCATGGCCATTGGTGACTAGCGTCGAGGCGGATTAGTCCTTGAGCGACACCTATCCTTTCGCGAGGTCGTGGTAGATGCCGTTGTTGAGAAAACGACCCCATACGCCATGAGAATGTGGACGGACGGCATGTGAATGCGGTGGGAGTCCAGTATAGTACAGCGGGTTTTCCTTTTCCATTCTGACTTTTGGTGACTTTCCTACTCTAAGGTCCGTATATCCATGATTCCCTGCCGCCATTAATGGCTAGGGGTTGAGCTCCATTCGCTGTGAGGGGGTTAGTGCCCATTTCAAATCCTGGCCGCTCCAAATATAACTTACATTGACTGTAGATTCCCTGGCTGGGCTGAGCGTAAGGTGAATGGGGCTGGTAGTTTGGGTACATTTGATGGTTGTAGTCTGGCAGGGACTGCTGAGGAACTCCTGCAGAGGGCGGAGGAGGATACTGCGCAGGTTGGTAACCGATGGGAGGTAGCTGGACTGGTCGAGATCCTGGATACGTCGAAGTAGGAGCGCCATCTGGGCCGGCCTGAGGATCACCGCCATTTTGGGCCGCCGCGGCTTGCGCAGCCTGGCGTTGGCGTTCTTCCTCAGCCTTGCGTTGGGCTTCCTCCTCCTTCTTCCTCTGTTTCCACTCCTTGCGAATCTCCTTGAACTCTGTGAAGAATAAACGTTAGCGAATTTGTCATGCCCTTACAAGACATGGTACACGTACCCTCGGGCGTTCGCTTCTGTCCGTGAGACTGCATGGTGACATGCGCGTTCAGGTGATTCAGAGTACCATAGGCCTTCTCGCAACCATTCCATCCGCACTTGTACATTCGTTCAATTTCCTCATAACGCCGCCGAGGTCGCTTGTGCTGCTGTGCGCCGGGAATAGGCACAAATGAATACACCTAAAAGTTCCAAAGGTCAGCGAGTCTGACCCACTTATTCAATTGACCAGGAGCGACGCGGATGTAGAGTAATTGTTCGGCTTCCCGAGCGCTCAACCTCTCAGTGTGCTTGATGGGTGATATTGGGTGAGGCCGACATCCGACAACCACAGAGACGCGCGCCAATCAAGTCGCGGTCACGTTCGCCCCAATACGCGACGGTCACAGTCAATGTGATTCATCTTGTTGTTTTGTCACTTACCTGGTTAGGTCGTTGTTGGGGAGGGGCTGAGGCAGGCGACTGGGCGTACACGGGGTGGCCAGGAGTCAATGGCGCGCCTCCGTGCTGCCCGTAGCCTCCCCAGTCTGGTCGCGGCTGAGTGTAGATGCCACCGCTGGGATGGGAATAGCTATGCGACATGTCTGGGTTGGGCGCGTAAGGCGAGTGCTGCCCATATGGATAGGTTGGGCTCGGCGCGGCGATGGACGGATCTATAGGTACATCGTTGTCAGATTTGACCGAGTGGCCTTGATGGTTTCGCCCATCCTGCTGGGGCAAAGACGGACTGTTCTGTTGTTGCGCCATACCGCCGCTGCTGGTGCTGCTGGCTGGATGGTATGAACGCTGGATGTGCTCTGGGAAAGATCCTGATCGCGCCGACTGGGGATAGACGCCGTACTCGGAAGTAGGAGTGGCCGACGTGGAGTAGTTGACTTCCTGCTTCACCGGATAGCCTTCCTGCTTCACCGGGTATTGCGCAGCAGACGCGTGATCTGCGGTCGACTCTTCAGAATTGCTGTCGCCGAAGTTGCTTGGATAGGGCGAGGGCAAACCTGACTGCGAGTACTCCGGGGCACTTCGTTCCATAGAGCTTGGGGAGCTGAGGAGCGTGTGTATGGTCGCCTCGGAGCCAAGTCGAGTGTTGGAGGCGTGAAGAGAGGCGTTATTGTCAACAAAGCTGCGAGGTTGTTGTGTTGGCACCAGGAACATGCTACAGCTCCACGGGACGGATAATAAAAGAGATGGCCGGCCAGGTTTAGCTTCCAGGCCCGCGTCAGGTTGGTGTTTGTCCGGTAACAGGGGAAGGAAGGGTAATGGCTGAGCGCTTGTGAAGAGACTCGCGGCGGCGCGGCGGTATATGATGGCGGCGGCAGTGATAGCGCCGTTTGTGAGGCCAAGGGTAGGTTTATGGTTAAGTGTGTGATGCGAGGAGCTAGGCTCAGGTCTTGGTCGCGGATCCTGCTGGGGGTGAAGAGGGGCTAGGCAAGGATGGTCGCGCTGGTCCACGATCACAAAAGTCGAGGGGCTAAAGTCGATGGTACGGCTTGGGGAGTGCACACTAATATAGTGCGATATTGAATCGGACTTGGAAGTGTGTGGACGGCGCGGAAGGACCCAGGTCCAAGAGAGTCTAGCGCCTCAAGCCGAGATGGGTACGTAGTAAGGGGGTGCTAAAGTGTATCTGGCGCGAAGACACTGACTCTTGTCTGTTCTGAGCGACTCAAGGCATTGCAGGGGGGGCGTGTGTGTGTGCTGTGTGCGTGTGTGTGCCGGAGAAGGCTTCTGTGGTGACGGGGACGACGAGAGCAGGTGCGGGACCGAAGAATTTTATAGGGCCCTTGACCCAAAATGAATGACGGAGTGATGGAGAGGAAGAGCTCCGCAGCTTGGGGCGACCCGGCTCTTGATGCGAGGTGGGACCGAGAGGCAGGCGGCTGGTCCTTGTCTGTGTCTGCGTCGATTGCAGCAGCGAGAGGCCCAGAGTGAGCGAACCCCGGACGAGGCAACGAACTCTAGCAAACTCCCTTTGGGTGGAAGATGGCGAGTCCCAGGTGGCCGGCTCTTGGGCAGTGGGCGGCCAACAGTGGGATTCTAGGACTCTGTGGTTCTGCGCTTATCGAAGCAGCTGGATAGCGTTGGATGTTCTAGCTGAAGGGGCGTGCAAGTCGGGTTTTTTTCGTCGAAGCGCAAGCAGAGCGTGGAATTAGTTCACAGGTCCAAGTTGCGCGGGCTAGCCTCCGCTGCGTCGAGGTAGATCACTCTGCCGAGTGTACCCCACGTAAGTCGACCGGTGCCGGATCAGCCGCTGACTCGTGCCTTGAGCGAAAGCGGCGGATGCGAGCAATTACGGATACGCGAGGGAAAAAGGCCCAGTTTGGGAGTCCAGTTTGGGGGGTGCGAAGAGACGAAAGGACGGAGAAGGCGGCGAAGAGGCAAGGTGAAAGAGTGGAGGTGGGAAAAACAGGAGGGCCGGCGGGCTGGTGACTGCGCTTTTCTGGCTAGCAGAGATTTGACGAAGGAGCAGACGAAAGGGAACCCTGTCCCCTGCCAACCTTCTGCGTCCAGGCGTCCAGGCGTCCAGGCGTCCTGTTCCTCGCTGCTCTGCTTTCCTCTCCCCTGGCCAGGTTAAGCACGACTAGAAATTGTGGCGGAGGGGGCGCTCGTGAGAGCTGGAAATGTGGCGATTGCGGAGTGTGTCAGTCCGCTGGGTCCTCGTCAAACAACTGATGTAATGCATGCGTGCGTGTGCAATCGTAGCTTTTGCTTTGTTTCCCGCGTCGGACATTCCGTTTCGGCGAGTATCGTCGATTCTTTGGATACGGTCGGTGTCTCTGACGGCATAGCGGTTCAGTGTGTACAAAGATACACCCACCACCCAAGCATCACGAAGCCAGTGGGCTGGATATGAATGGGGGGTGGCAGGGTTCACCGGGGTGGGTGGTCGCCAGGTGCCCTGCCCTTTCTCCCACTCTCCCACTCGCCCGTCTGCGAGCAGCAATGTCTGAGCTGAGGGCTTGGGTGGAGGGCCCCCAGTCAAGCGGCGAACGAGGTGTGAGGGTGCAGGACCACGGAATGCCCCCGGCGACAGCGACTCCTCCTCCACAACGCACAGTGCGCGGATGGAGTCCCCGAGCTGCGACAGTCGATCTGCGGCCTTTTCCAGGAGCAAGCCCAATCAGACACCAAGGTGGCTGGGTCCACCGCCGAGGAGGCGTCCAGGATGCCAGGGAGAATGCAGCTCGGTGCTTGGCTGAAGTCGCCAAAGAGGGGTTAGAGTGCCGATTATCCTTCTTGCCAGCGTATGCCAATGGGGGCCACTCCGTGACCAGAGAATTGGGCCTCGGGTGCCCGGATTGCCGCGAGCCAGGCTCGACGCTGGGAGAGAGATTGCGAGAGTCCCCTTGTGACCAGTACTGACTCAGGCAGAACACCGAGACTTTGGGCAAGGTATGTTGAGGCCTCGGAACGTGGCGGCGAGACTGTGAGGGTGTGTGCGAGCCCGGTGTAGTGGTTCCCGCGAGGCGCTAGTCGGAGTCGCGCGTGAACCAGGCTCGAAGAGGATGAGAATATTCTCCGCGGCACGACTGTGTAACGAACGTTGTTGATGCGGAACCACGCCAGTCTGTGCCTGAACCGGCTCCTGGCGATGTGTCGGTGGATTGGTATTGAGGAACGTTGACGTGCATATCCCGAGCATCTCGGGGTTGGCGCCGTCCACCAAGCTAGATCTCGGTGCTGGATCTTCAACGTTAGATTGGAGGCATCGGGCTACACTGTAGTTCCCAGTTCAGCCCTAGATGTAGTCGTCGCCGCAGGATGACGAGCGCCATGGATCCGGTCCACGATGGAGCACCGGATTGCGTGTCGAAATCTGCACATCGGTCAGTATCCCGTTTGTCTCGTCGCCAACAAGCTTGTCGTGTCCGCGTTGGCGGTAGCTGGAGCCGATTGCACTGTGCTGCCCTGGTGGTCAACCGAACATCCACGCTTGGATGTGATAGGTTGCCCCCCAGCGAGATATTACAATCACAGACGTCACGGTGCACACGGGCGCCGACGAAGAGGGTGACGACGAGGAGTGTTGAGGTTGACGGCCGGGATTGGGATCAAAGAGAAAAAGGACACATCACATATTAGATTATCCCAGAGAGAGTTTTTCCTTTGGTGTCGTCCAACTCAATGCAGCACGAAGCGAGACCCTGTAGGCTATCCACCTTAGCTGTGTGAAAGCAGCGCCGATCGTACCGCATTTGCGTCTCGACGGTGAACTGTGTGTGACTTGGAGTCGCTCACCGCAAAGTCCAACATGCGGTAAAGCACTAGGCAGGCATAGCCACGATCAGTTGCTTCTGTTTTTGTTTTTTCTGGTTTTGTAACTATTTTCGACGCACATTTTACAACTCTGCCTCGGACATTCAGGGCGGAACTCCTTCCTTCGTCGCCTTCTGCATCAGAAATACCCGTGGAGGGAAACAACCATTGGCGTTACACATGCAGGAGGTCACATCGTGAGGTATCTGTTGGGCGGGCCAATCAACCAAATTCATCCCACACCATCAGGCCTCAGTCTCATGCGTGATGCACCACAGTACTGGATTTTGTTTTTTTATTCGGTCCAGACTTGGCTTTTTTCTTCTGTCACTTTCATATCTTCATTGCAAACCTATCAATTGATATCATGCAGTACTTCCGGTTTGTTTGTTTAACCCACTCGCGCCCGCCCAGGAAGCATTTTGGACATTAGCCTTGATATGTCCACTTGTTTCCAGCACCCTGGCACGCTTGACGTCGTCCTGGTCGAACGATCTGATGGAGTTTTAGGCGCAAACAAGATCTCAAGCGAACCGAACCTCCGGGATGAACTAAAATGCTTCAATGCCCTAAAGAGGCACAGCCGGCCCATCTCGTTGGTGGGCTCACAAGGTACCTCGACTACCCCGTTTTACCTACGACCAACGCATCGACAAGTGCCATCTGGGGCTCGCTAGACCTCAAGGGTTGGAGAGACCATGTCTGTGACTTTTACAACGGGCAAATCAATTCCTCTGCATCTACCGCACCACCGCAGTGACGCAGCGACGCAGAGACACGGCGTCTGACCAGATGCAGACGTTCCCGCGGCACACCAATCCCAGGCGGGTGCTCGCCCAACGGGCACAGGTTGGGCGGCAAGCCATGGCAGAAACCCCGACAGGGAGGCAGGGGGTAAAGAACAGAAAAAAGATCGTCACTTGTCAAGACTGTCCTTGGCCAGAGAGACGTGGAGGGTATCACTCGCCCAGGTCATCAGACCAACCTCACTTTTTTCCTCGTCTCCCGCCGCAACACCTCAGTCCTTGACCCCAGTCACCGTGACAGACAACAATGCAGTTCCCTGTCGCACAATTGATTGGAACCTCTCCAGACGGCTCCACGTGTTGGACTAAACCTCTGTGCTCCTCGAGCCTACAAGCCAGTCTAGATTGGAGCTCACGTGGAGTATCCACTGATGCGCCTCCATGCCGATTCTAGCCCCTCGGGATCCAGTGGCTCAGGCCTTGTTCAACATACCGCGAAAATACGACTACTCCATGCAATGCTCGCTTCCCAGGCACTACGGTCGGGTCATCAAAGGTCACCCACAGCCACCCACAGGTTTTATCAGAGTCCAGCACAGGGGGGGTGCGTCCGCAGGCGTTGCAGGCGTTGGAGAGTGGACATCCAGAACGTCAATCCTCCTGCAACACTGCGCTGTGCCACACGCACGATGAACTTCAACCACCACAGCCAGCCAAAATGATTTGTCTGTGCATCTTCCAGGTGGATGGCATGGCCTCTCTTTTCCATCTTGGCTTCCCTGCAGGGCACCCTTTTTGCTTCTCCATGAAACCACATTCACACCCGAGGTGATGATTCACTGCACCCTCCTTTCGTCTTCGATTCGCGTGTCGCCCGTCAACCAATCCTTGGCTCTCATACAGACGCAGGCCATTCTCACACAGGAATAAACTACCGAGACCTTCTCAGTCTAAGAAGGCCCTGGCTGATGCTGACGATGGTGGTGGGTTCTGGGAGCCCCAAGTGGCGCGTTTTAGCCTGCGAAGCTTTGGGCAACTGGCTGTGGAGGACACCTCAATTCCCGTCACGCAATGCTGTCTATCTCAACCTCAGGCTCCACGGTGCATTGACTCCATCGTTCACAGAACAGGCATGCCCTGACTCGCCCATGGGTCTCCTGCAATCAAGGCTCTCTGCGACGAGCCAGTCCCATTTCCACGCTAGGAGGTGGGTTTCTGCAGCCGCAGAGTCGCCATCTTCAACACGCCTAGATCTCCATGGTCCTCATGCCCTTTCCCCCCCTCCCCCCGAGCAAGTCAGTCAGCATGCGAGAGCGTGCTTGGGTAGCTTTCCGGGGGTGCCATCCGGTCTGAAAGACCAGCCCAGGCGAGTTTCATTCAGACATCTCGGCCTCTCTAACGAAGGCTTCGCAGCCAAAGCCGTAAAACCATTGGTACTTGGCCTCCACAAGGTATGACCTCAGCGATTCCATATTGAATCCCCGTTATAATTATGATACATCCACTCTCATGCAGCCTTCTTACCTTGACCGCCTCGGCGCGCGGTGGCCCAACCACCAGGATGCTGCTTCTGCTCAACTCTGGTAATGGGATCCGCCACCTGCGGGATATGGGCACCCCCGGTCACCAGAGTCATGGGGCCGCATGGAAGGGCACGGACTGCCGGGGAAAGGCATTTCACCATGCTAATCATGCAGGGGATGGCTGTACAGGCCTGCCAGGGTAAGAGCAATCAAATTCACAGTCGGAAACGCACTGTGGCAGAATCTAGTCCCTCAGACCTTGGGGGTGTGCAAAGTACTGGCTCAACACGTCGCCGTGCATTTCATCTCCCTTGACCTTGATGAACAAACGACGTGCAATTGCAGGTTGAAAGCGGGACTCTTCCTTGAACAGGTCGGAGAGGTGCTCCTTTGTCATCAGGCAGTCAGCCTTCGTCCATATAAGGGGAAACTGTGGTCAAATTCGTGGCTCTTTTCTTCTCCAGAAAACTAATCACCTAACTAAAGCCAGCTGGTCTCTCAAGCTGGACCAACCCCAGGTTTTGTGACATCAACCGTCCTGTAAGCGGTTCGATCGCGCGCATCATGATGCTTGCGGGTCAATCTATAACATATAATTAAGCGCTTCAGCGTCAGATCTCTTGTCAACCAAGCTTGAGGTTCCCATCCCAGGTTGAGAGAAACTCATGGGACAGGGGCACTCGGTGATTCAGCCCCTTCGGCTAACCACAAGAGGATTAACCACGCCATAAAAGCCCTAAGTGTAGGTGTGAACATAGGAGGACGGAGTGCACCCAAATCCCCCACACGTCCCTAATAGAAAGAATCTGACCAGAGAGAAGTCGCATCTCTGTGAACTTGAGCAAACCTTGGCTAGTGTTGTTCCGCCACTCTGGTAGACACGACCCAGAGACGACCACGAACCACGCGCCACCGATGAGAAACGCAAGACAGATGAGAGGGTCAAAAGCCGAAGGAGTGTGGTCGAATCGGTCGAACATTGCCCCAGAAAAGGAAGTTCGTCAAGTCCTGCCGGAGACCGTGTGCCGGTGCCCTGGTCATGATGCGCAGAGGACTG
Source organism: Dactylonectria estremocensis (assembly GCA_020744375.1). Lineage (NCBI taxonomy): Eukaryota > Fungi > Ascomycota > Sordariomycetes > Hypocreales > Nectriaceae > Dactylonectria > Dactylonectria estremocensis. The sequence goes on along the minus strand of JAGMUU010000010.1, from coordinate 1,134,823 downwards.
TACTTCGTACAGCACATCCACCCCCAAATCTGACTGAGATTCCCATGATTGCATCCACAGGCCGATGGTCTAGAAGAGTCGGGGGCGAGGAGGTCTCACAAATGCGTTTGCTCAAACGCTGATTGGAATTGATAGTTCTGGTCTGATCACGTTCGGGGTTGATGGCCAGCATATCCCCCTACATCATGACCGCAGACCGATATTTCTTCAGACTTGGAAATGGAGATGCTTCATGGTGGGTCTCCTCAGATGACTGGCGCTAACGATGACAAATTGGTTGTCAAAATGGACGATTGGAGGTGAGTCGGATCAGAGGTTGGTACAGAGTACATGCAAAAAGGGAGTGGCTGGTGGCCGGGCCTGGGTGTGCTCTGCACGGCTGAATTTCTGATTACTCACGATGATAGGCCCTCCCACGATACCGGATCCGCCCTCAGATGAGATAAGCAAAAACGAAATAAAATGAAGATTTAGATCCCCGGATCTTATCGCGGTCGGTTGATGATGATGTCAAGCTACTTCGTATGATGATTATAACTATTGGGCGTATCTTACAGGCCTACGAGACTATTATCACCTACTATCAAGACTGTCTAGGTCCAAGGGCGCAATCGTTCAGCCATTAATTCGAGCGCCAACGCCAACGTCAAACAGACGAGTACCGGCATCCCGGATGCTCAACAAGCCGGATGATACCCACCATCCTCCCAATTTCACACGACAGTGGGTCAAGCAGGGCCCAGGAAGTGACCAAGAAGCAGCCAGGAAGCGTCCAGGAAGCGTCCAGGACGCGTCCAGGAAGTGGTCTGGAAAGGCCAATTAGAGGACCGTGGGCTGTCCATCTAGCGCAGTTTGGCGAGCATTAGCGGCGACTTCCTAGCACCCACAGAGCCTGGAACCAAAAGGCTGATGAGTTGCTAAAATGTTACTTGCATCCAGGAACGTGCCAGACTACGGCGACTACAGCAAGCCATGGGCCTTGACGGTGGACGGCAGTCGGTTTTAGCCTGCGTCGACGGTGTCTTGAACCCCAGCAAACGGTCAAACTAGTTTGGCAGCCGGGACGGCCACGATCTCAAGGCTTCCCGTGGTTCTGGGAATCTCCCGCAACACCGGTGCCCTTGTCTTGAGCCATGTCGCAAGTAGCACGGCACGCCGAAGGTTAGGCTGGCTGGCCGTGGGGAGACAGGCTTGTACGCAGGCTTCAGCCCTCAGGTGTCCAAAGAGACATGTCGCCGGGCCAAGTGACCAGTCGCCTGCGTGCTGATCTGCGAACCAATCTCAATTCCTCATGTTTCTGGCCCCGTCTCCACCTGTCTGAACGAAGAAATCCAGATCTTGGTGGGCTGAGGGGCGCTAGTGATCTGCATGGCGGTGGACGTGAGCAGGCCCAATACGACTCAGCTCACTAGCGCCCACCGCAGTGGTTGGGGCTTTCTTGGTTTCTCGGCAGTCACCGGAGCATTGGTCAGAAACTGATCTAGAGCGTGCGGAGATTGATGAGTCCAGGATGGATTGTGTCCAGGTTCGTACCTGTGTACCAAAAAGAGGCACCCTACTAGAGTACGCCCGTGTTCAATGGCCAATTACTCCATATCGGGCGGCTTGTTCCCAACGAGGAGCCAAGCCAAGCGCACTCCGTCCAGATATGGCAAGGCCTCATCGGGACGACTTCATCCTGGGGAACCCAAGACTGGGGAGAGGGGATACGCGAGCCTGATGCCGGCGACGATCTTGCGTGTTTTGTTCTGGAACCTCAAGGCTGAATGTAGAACCAGACCTTCCCGAAGAAGAAAGAAGGCCTTCAGCTGAGGCTGTTCAGTGTCCACCACCATCGGCCACATCTGTCAGAGATGAGTCGACTTGGCTGACCAGGACAAGGCGCACGTTTCATTTGGTCATGGGAGGGGAGCGCCGACGACGATTCGACGCAGCAGCCCCTGAAACGAGTGCAGAAATACTGCAATACTTCCCATGTACCAAGTACGTGCACTCACGCACACAAATGTCTACACACGCCTGACGATGATGTCTGGCCAGCCACAAGAGAATAATTATCGGCTTCCTCACGCGGCAACCGCTCTTACTGTGCATACCCAGCCACATACGCGCCCCAAAGCGCGCGCGCGCACACGCATGTGCGATTCAAGCACACACCCAAACAACCCGAAACCGAAAGGCGACGACCACCATCTCGATGGAGTAAAGACTATCTTTCTCTCTTCCGACTGTTTCTTAGAGATGGCCCGTGACCAAACGCGCTGACTGTCCTACGACGCTGGTAGGGTCTCGCCCAAGGACAAAGTCCTCTATCAATCATTGTTTGTTGTTTTGCACAGTACCAACGAAGTACTTTGAGGAGAAATTGGAAATTACCAGGCGAGCCTGGGATTGTTGTAATAGAAGCAGGATGCCGTCGGCAGTGCCCATCCGGCAACCCCCATCAGCCACCGACGTAATGCCCAACGAGCGCTGAATCGCACGCTCAGCTTTCCCAATACTTGGGTATGAGACATTACCATTGAGAGAGGCCCGCGGCAAAGGATGAGTTTGGGTGTACTGGGTCAGACTCCACCCAAAGGCGGCCGCGAGAGAGGCGGCTGGCCGGATCCAAGAGCATGGGGCTCTTCAGGAGGTGGATCTCTACTAGCACCCGGAACCGCAGTAACGAGGGAGGGCCTTCCAAATTCCAACGCCACCGTGTGTGATGGTTCGTGAGAGTGGGCAGGGTGCGTGTGTGCGTGGGAGCGAGTGAAATGCCTGGCACTCGGGCCTGGCTATCGCGGCTCGCTTGCGTGCTCGGCGGCCCTCCGGGTTTTCCCTGACCACCCAGGACCCAGGGAGCGGCCGATGGGTTGAACTGCTTACAAGGCAGGACAAGCATCTAGGCCCTTGACGTCGAGGCCCTGACGTAGTACCCAGACGTCCCAATGGAGAATGCCGCTGCCGAGTCAAGACTCACTCCTGTCTACGAAGTACGCCTGAGGGGGTGAGCATGGCTGGGAGTGTTTGATGGGGAAGCCGGAAGCTCATCAATGGCGTTTTGGTGACGATTCAGGGGATGCGATTCAGTCATGGCGATCCGCTGGCCACCCAGAGTCATCTTCCTATCGAGGCGGTCGCAGGCGACCAGGGAGAAAGGCAGCTTTGGTCGCCCAGCCATGACAGCCATGACAGCCATGACAGCCATGGTGGCCAACAAGGGGCAACCTGGGGGGCAGACGAAGGAGGGGCGACTGGGCGAGCAACGTCGACCGCCAGAACGGAACACATGCCAGGGGGTATGTGATGTCTGTCTCAGTTGGCGAGAGAAGCATGCGAGGGTTTGCGCCCGGACAGTGAGGGCCACCGACTGGTCAGAGATTAAGGTGAGAGGAGGTCAGAGCAGACGGAGGAGACAGAGCAGGCCGGGCATCTCATCCCACGGCGTACGATAGCCGGTTCAATACGATGGCAAACACCCTCGACACGATATGTCGACGACGCGGTACAACCACGGCGCGACACAAAGTACATGGACGATACCACCACGACATGAGCTAGGTCCGCTAGGATCAACGAGACCGACGAGGTCCCGCTGGGGCCAAGGCCAGCTGCACATCCGCACCGACCGACAATTGCCTCGTGCGTCTCGCGGCTGGGCAATTTACTGCTCAATGGCGACCTGGGGAGAGCAGGGGGGGTTGTCACTGTTGTCACCAATGTCAAATTGTCGCTACTACTGCACGGCGGACACTCTCCCCTGTCCATAACAATCCCAAACACCATGGCACACATCCATGATCCCACGGAGAGTGCAGGATCAGAGGGCCTAAGGAGAGACCTAGGAACCCAGACTGGGCCAGAGTCCCAAGAACCTAAAGGACCCAATCCGACCCATCATCCATCGAGCTAGCTCAACCCGGCCCTTGGAGCTCTCCCACATTCCTGGGAACGCCAGCGCGACTTGTGCTTGCTCGCTTGGCTCTGCCCGTCCCCTCTGCCCCCCCCTTGCAACATGGGGCCTCACTCATCCTCTGCTCTCTCCCACGTTTCCCACCCCTGAAGCGTTCTCGCCAACGCGCGCTGGTTCGTTCTGCCCCTTGCTGCTTTCGATGAGCTAGATGCCATCAAACTGCTCGTCCGTGTGTCCGTGAGTGTGTGAGAGTGTATGTATGCAGCAGACGTTGTCTGTGTGTCTGTGAGTGCGTTGTGTGTGTGTGTGTATTTGTGTGTGTGTGTGTGTGTGTGTGTGTGTGTGAGTGTGTGTGCCCAATCCACACCGCAACCGCAGTCGCAGCCGCGCAGATGGATGCACATACAGACTCAGATGCTCATCCATGATCCAACAAACCCAACCCAACCCCCCTTCCCCCGGCATCTTCCTCGCTGCAGGTCTCTCGCCCAATGTCTGCCTTCTTTTCCAGGCCTTGAAGATGAAAGAAACTGCTGCGATGCGAGTTCCCACCTCTCCGAAAATATTCGGCCCCCTCCCTCTACTCCCCCCCTGATGAATGGCATCTTCCCCTGCTCGTGTCGTGGAGTACCGACCGGCGCGTGTCAATATTCTCCCCCCTGTCGAGGTGTACGCTGTCTGCTAGGATTGTTATTTCTTTTTTTCTCCCCCTCGGTGCTGACTGTCCAGATGGGACATGTCCTCCGGGGTGAAGAGACGCAAGGCGTCTGTAAGCGAATGCCTCTCCTCCCCACGGCCGACGATCTTGGGTGTGAATACTCGTACAGGAAACAAAAACAAAAAAGAAGGTTTTCACCCGCGGGCGTAGAGCAAAGGGCGCCTCCGTCAGCGCGAGGGGAAGCCTGCTCGACCAGCCTGCCACGGCCGACACGACGCGCCGCGGCCTTAGCATGTCCCTCATCGAGATGTCATGTCGCCGTGTCGTGCGCCGCCGCTGCGAATTTCAAAAAACCTACCTGCGAAGGGAGACCATCTACTGCGCTTGAAAGGGCTAGTGGGACGTGTCTGGCGAGGATCAGCGCCATATCGACTACCCTGTAGCTGACCATCGCTCGTGGTTTTCAAATGAGTTGTCTGCGTGCTGATGGGTGATGCTTGGTTGGTGATCGTGATAGATTCTTCGTCGTCGTCGGCCGCGTCCAATTATGCGTTCAGGAATGGCATTGGGACTGTGTGATACAATGCCGCCTTACATGGCCTGTTCCGTAGCCTGATTTCGACACAACATCAAGTCTAGAGACCGAGTCCACCGCGTAGGCCTATGGGAATCCGGACTAAAAATCAACTACTCACCAGACACTACCACATAACCATGCTTCAGCGAGTGACGAGAGGAAACGAGGGGTGCGAACCCCAATTGCCATCGGCTATCAACGTATAAGTGGCATGATGCGAGAGCAGCAAGAGGACATCCTATATACCTACCCAGAGCACTACTACCATGGTGTTGGACAACAGAGACAATGGCAGAGTGGATGGCCGAAGACACCAACAAGGGCCAAGGGGCCAAGACAAATAAACGGCAATGGAAACCAATATAGCGATCACAAATATCAATTACATCACGAGAGTCGACGATGATTGAACATAACCACAACCACACAGATATGAACAGATGGATACTCGACATTGACAACACGACAACATGCCATGACCGTACAAGGGAAATGGACAAGTGATGCGGACCGCCGCATGCACTTCACACGAGATGGCAGAATGGTTACATCATACTCAACAGCGTTCAGGTATTGTATCGACTACCGTAGCTCCATCAACTGGACCGAAGTCGTTGTTGACCGAAATCCCCGACTCGTTCCAAGCAACCCCGTGATTGTCATTGACCCTTGTACTAGGGTCTCCAATGCAAGCACTGCTCAGCTTGCAAGATATATCAACTTCCTCATGATCCCCCAGACCGATGCCAATCTAAAACCATTACTTCAAAGCAACAAAAGCAGAAAAATCGAAATATGCCGTTAAAAGATGCATCCCAAACCAGGATGCGAAGCAAACCGTAATCCAGACTCGCGTATTGCGGGTCAATGTCTAATCGAACCACTTGTCCTCTCTCTAACAAACAAACGCCATTGGTGTCAAGTGCTTTTTGGTGATGTCGAAAAGATCCCGTGTGTGTGAGGGTTCTTGACATCAAGACCGGGCTCAAAACCCCCGAGATGAATGTCAAATTACCATCGACGGTTGCCCACGGGCATGTTGTTGGCGTTGGCTGAAATGCCAGTCAGCTCGAGAGGGAGTCTTTTGTTGCTCAGCGTCTGCGGAACCCACCTCTACCACCGCCACGACCTCGACCCCAGCCACCGTAGCCACGGCCACCGCCGCCACCACCATAGCGAACCATCTCAGCGAGGCGGGGGTCAATCTGTTGCTTAGCCTCCTGGAGGACATTGACAAGATCGCGGGCCTGCTTCTGGTCTAGATGGAATGTTAGCAACCAATGACAAAAATCAAAATGGATCATGCAAGACTCACTATCAGTGGTAAAGAAGGTGATGGCAGTTCCGTTGGCACCAGCACGACCAGTACGGCCAATACGATGGATATAATCCTCCGAGTTGTTGGGGTAATCGTAGTTCAACACATGAGTGATGTTGCGAACATCTTTAGCACGAATGGTTAGCAGGCGAAAAGTGGGTGTGTATAGCAACGTTCCAGCGCGGAAGATGAAGGCAGATGGCTAAGCATATTGGCAGGGCCATCTGTACTTCACTCCTTGGCGGACTGGGGCAATCCAAGTGCGTTCAAAATGCCGTCCTGGGATGAACAGTCACTGGGTCCTCGGGACAAGGGAGCCTTGGGGAGCAACTTGATCGGGTCAAGAGATGCCACCTCCACGCTCGTACCACGGAAGCGACAACGGTACAAGTGTGGAAATACGAGTATAGCAAAGAAAAGGCTACACAACGGATCAAGACTCCATGGGTAGAGAACCAAGCGGACACGGTTATGTCAGGCAGAATAGCACGTTCAAGAGAGCCCCTAAACACGAGAGTAAAGCACAGCAAGTGCTTTGCTGGAAGTTGCCATGGGGGAGGGGAAGGGGAGGAATGATACTCACCAATACCACGCGAAGCCACATCAGTAGCAACCATGATGGGACTCTTTCCGGCCTTGAACTGGTCAAGGACCCAATCACGCTCGTTTTGCTGCTTGTCACCGTGAATGGCTAGAGAGTGTTAGCCAAAGGACAGAAGGTTCCGTCGAAATTTCATGTGGACTCACAAAGTGCGGGCCAACCATCCTGGCGAAGGAAGCGGGTGATCTCATCGGCAACACGCTTGGTACCGACGAAGATGAGGATCTTGTTGTCCTTGTCCTCCATAGTCTTCTCGAGATGCTTGATCATCTTGTCACGCTTCTCCATGTCGGTGACAACCTCGACGATCTGGGTGATTCGGTGGTTGGCGGCCAGGTCCATGGAACCGATGTTGACCTGGATGAAGTCCTGGAGGAAATCGGTGGCAAGAGCGCGGACCTCCTTAGGCCAGGTGGCAGACCACATCAGAGTTTGTCTGTCAGGGCGAATCTGGCCGATGATCTTGCGAATTTGCGGCTCAAAACCCATGTCAAGCATGCGATCAGCCTCGTCGAGAACCAAGTAAGTGACGCGACGAAGGTTGGTCTTGCCAGCCTCGAGCATATCAATCAAACGACCAGGGGTAGCGATGCAGACTTCGACTCCTCTAGAGAGATCGCGGATCTGAGGTCCCTTGGGAACACCACCGTAAACGCAGGTGTTGCGGATGCGAGAAGATCGACCGAATTTGGTAATCTCCTGCTGAATCTGAACAGCAAGTTCACGGGTAGGGGCAAGAACCAGGACGATAGGACCGTCGCCAGGAGCAAGGAGAGGCTGGGCGTTGATGTGAACGATAGCAGGAAGACAATACGTGAGTGTCTTTCCGGAACCAGTCTCGGCAATACCAACAACATCACGACCCGAGAGGGCCATGGGCCAACCCTGGGACTGAATGGCGGTGGGAGCAGGGAATCCCTGAGCCTTGACCTCGTCCATGACATATCGGGGGAAACCAGCCTCGTCGAATGTCTCGACGGGCTTGGGGACGCCGGTACCTGTGATGGCCATCTGGTGCTTCTGGCGGAAAGCCTCAACCTCGGCATCCGATCGGTTGGCAACATCGGTATGCTCCTTGTAGAAGTCCTTTTCGAACTTGGGCATGGTGGCAACGTCTGTAGAGAAAACCGTTAGCAGATGGAATAAATAGCATCGATCAGTTGTTGAGAAAGACTCACCCCATTCTTGGTGCTTGAGGCCAGCGCCGAGGGCGCTCATGCGGTCGCCGCCGCCGCCGAAACCACCGCCACCACCACCGCCGTAGCCGCCACCGTTGCCATAGCCGCCGCCGTTGCTTCGACTGTCAAAAGTTAGCGATGATATTGATGGAGTGTGGATGGGGACGCGATGGGGGATGGGTTGCTGCGCTGTGCAGCCTCGGCAAGGCAGCCGCGCCGCAGCCCCAACCACATCGCAGCCTCAAATTGAATATGAACTCACCCGCCGTAACCACCACCACCACCGCCGCCGCCGTATCCTCCGTTGCGATCACCTCGGTCGCCGCGATCGCGGCCGTAGCCACCACCGCCGCCTCCGTAGCCGCCGCGTCCACCACCGCCGCCGCCGCCGTAGCCACCGCCTTCGTAGCCGCCTGACATCGTTTCAGGAGATGAACGAGCGAACTCGTCTGTGGAGGGAAGGGGGAAATGGGACAAAAAGAGTCGCGGGGGGGAAACAGGTCTGATGTCTCACGCTGATGAGACTTCCCTCTGGAGAATGAAAAGGAGTGAGTGCCCGAGGGTTGGTGATAAATGTCCTGGGGGGAAGAGGAGATTGTTGGATGAAAGGTTTGAGTTGTAGGATTTCAGGACCCTTTGCGCTTGCCTTGTTATTTTTTTTTTTCGCCGCTAACAAAAAAAAAGTAGACGCACGGGCTAGCCTTGGACGCGGCAGGCCCGGTGGATACGTGTTCCGCCAAGGTCCAGGTTGGTCCTCTCGGGTTACGCAACCACTAAAAAGCGATGCAAGGCTGATGACATAATCATGCTGGTGTGGCTACCCTGTATCTGCGTTCTGGAGGAGGCGTTCTAGTTTGTTGAAGGAATTTCCCATTTTAAGGCTATGATGTCAAGGGCAATGCATCGATTTTTATGCTTGAGGCGTTTCGATGCACTGGCTACGGATATTTCTCAAGGGTTGAAATGGGGGGTAAGTAGGAAGTGTTGGTTCATGGTCGATCACTCTTCTCCGCTATTTGGTGATGAAGGATTTTCTATGTCATGTAGAGTTACGTGCCGATGGCAATCACTGCATCCCCAGATGCCATATACCCGAGGCACAGGGGGAAAGGCTGGGCCGTAGTACTCAAACCCTGTGGAACGTAGATTCCAGAATATGAACAAACCACCATCTCTTGAATGGGCCATTGCTGATCACCCGTGAGTCGTAAGCGTACCAGACACGATACGAGAAGAGAGACGGGCACCTATGACGTGACGTCGGGCCACTTGGGCCACGATGTGAGGAGGCCCATTCACATGCCGAGACATTCCCCATGCCTGTTTGGCTGAATTTATTCCCATGCCTACGGAGTACTTTAGGTACTTTATCCACCTAACTACCTACCTACCTAGAGGTAGGTAGGTACCTAGGTATCCAGCCCTGCATTCTCTGCGTGTACGGACTCGATCCAGGAAGACTAGAAAGGCCGGCGCAATGTCTGGCGAGCAGCTCTCCTCACTGGGGTACCTACCTAGTTTTGTGATTTGGGCCGTCCATCAGGCTGCATCCTTATGGTCCTTGTATACAGGAAGAGCCTACTGGAGGCGACCGCCTCAGATATTATATCCAGAGGTGGGAGCCGTGGCGCGTAGTTGACAGATGCCCAGCATCAAAACACCAAACCACCGAGCAAGAGGTGCGAGTAGCTACTGCTCTGACATGTATCAGGCAGCCTCATCCGCCTTGTTTTCCCTTTCCTGCCTTTTGTCTATAGCAATCCCCAAAGCCGCCTCAAAGACCTTGGCAAACTTCCAACAATCTGTAAAGCTATTGTACAGCGGCGCCGGCGCCACGCGAATCACATTGGGTCGTCGCTCGTCTACCAGCACGCTACGACGCTCTAGTTCTATCATCATATCATCCAACAACCCGTCGTCCAGCAAAATGCTGACTTGGGCACCCCGCGCCTCCGGCTCAGAGGGCGTCAAGACCCGCCAGTGTGCGCCCAGGTCGTCTGACATGCGATGCAGCTGCTGGAGCAGGTATGCTGTCAATTCCAAGGACTTGGCGCGCAGCGGCGCCATGCCACCGGCCTCGGCGAAGACCTCAAGTGAGGCGCATAGGCTTGTAATGTCAAACACGGAGGGGTTGCTCAGCTGGAAGCCTGCGGCGCCGGGGACGGGATGGAAGCCGGGGCGCATGGAGAAGCGGCCGGCCTTGTCATTGCCCCACCATCCAGCAAGACGGGTTGTATGCTCGCCAGTTTCGCTGACACGAGCGTTGCGCTCGTGCACGAACAGGCCGCCGATACAACCGGGCCCGCCGTTGAGGTACTTGTAGCTGCACCAGGCAGCGGCGTCGACGTCCCAGTCGTGCAGAGAGAGGGGGACGTTGCCGACAGCGTGGGCGAGGTCCCATATGACGAAGATGCCGCGCGCGCGCGCGAAAGCCGTTAAGGCTGGGATGTCGAGGAACTGGCCTGTGTAGAATTGTATGCCTGGGAGGAGGAGGACGGCGGTGGTAGAGGCGTGCTCTTCGATGATGGACTTGATGTACTCGGTAGACAGTGTGTCTTCGGAGCCGGGGGGGTTGAACGCGATCATTGAAACTTCGGGATCGAGGCCATGATGGCGGATCTGTGTCTCAACGGCATACTGCTCCTTGTGCATCAGTACCACGAACTGCATACCAAAGACACGCAAGCCAGACATACGTGGTCACTCGGAAAGGCCTTGTTCTCGATGATGATTTTATGCCGGCCCTTGACATCTGGTTTGTAGAAGGCTGCCATAAGCAGGTGCAGGTTCGCCGTCAGGGTCTGCATGACAGCGACCTCGTCGACGCGGGCCCCCACGATCGGGGCCACCATCTCGGCGGCGCGGGCATCGACATCAAGCCAGGTCGGCAGTGGCGAGTCGTCGAGTGGTTTGAAGTGCCCCTGAACGCCTTGTGTGCGCCAGGTATCGAGGTACTGTTGGATGCGGGTCGCGGTGCGTCGAGGCTGGAGGCCTAGCGAGTTGCCGACGAGGTAGAGGGCCTCGTCCTCGCCCGCGTCCTCGCCCACGTCCTCGGGATCTGGAAAGAGACCCAAGCGTTAGCAGAGGCTCGGGGCTATCATGGGGAGCTCGACGCTCAAGAAGTGCTTGCCTGTGCCGGCCGTGGTGGTCGCCGTGCTTGGAGGCAGCGAGGTGCGGGATATGTCAGCTTTGGAGGGGATGGCAAACTCGCTGCGGAGGTGCTTGAGCGTGTCAGCCGCATCTAGCTTCGAAGCCAGATCTCGACCGAAGGGACCCGCGAGATCACTCATTGCAGCGACGAGTCTAGGCAATGCGGGAGTTGGAGACAAATGGAGATGGATCGCCAAGTTGTCGTGGGCTGGACCCTTGACAATGCCTTTTTGGCAGCAACAGCCAGCCACAGGCCAAACTTAACTACACCAAAACCAAGCTAACACTGCGCCATGGACGTCCAGCATGCGACCAGTGTACTACATAGTACTTCGTACTATTTGTTACACCTGCGACTCAAACTTCCATGAAATTGACCCGCCAGTGTGACTTTTTTTTTGTTAGACATTCCTCGTTTCCCGGCGAAGACCATTGGGCTGTAGGCAATAGTGGCATGTGAACCAGTCTATCGATTCCTCATGGCCCGTCCTATTGGACTGAAGGCAATTGCGGCTTGCAACCGCCTCAACGCTTTCTTTCTCCCTTTCCCGTTCTCCACTTCTCATGTCCTTTCTTTGCGTCCTACTCTCTGAGTTCTTCTCTGCGTCGTCTTCACCTCTTCCTTGCTTCCCCATCACACTATTATTGTTGCGCTGAAATTTGCTCTTGTTTCGGCACAATGGACAACGATGCTCCTTTAAGGAGGCCCTCAATCGAACATAATATGGGCCTTCTGGACCCACACGGCTCCGATTCCAACAGCGACAACAGCTTCAATGCCGGGCCTCACTATCTCACGGACCGCACGCGATCTTTCATCGACTATTCAAAGTCTACTTCCTGGCGGTCCCTCATTGGCCGTTTGATCCATTTCCTCATACCCAGTTTCCTCCAAGGCCGGCGTACGCACGAGCAGAGCCGCCCACCCAAGATAGGACCGACCGCCTACCTCGATGGTGTGCGAGGCTTGGCTGCCCTTACTGTCTTCATCAGCCACCATTTTTCTCAGGCGTACTCAGATGAAGCCTGGGGCTGTGGTGGGAAGTTTTATGGAATTATGCGACTTCCAATCCTGCGTTTACTACATACAGAACGACCATCTGTTTCACAAATTCGCCGCCCACCTGCCTCGATTCAACTCTGGATTGGCACAGTGGATGAATTGGGCCGAGGGTTGATCTAACGTTGCCGTACCATTCTCTTGCCCCCCTTGCCCCCCCATGGTGGACTGAAAGGCATGTGTCTTAGGAATATTTGGATCTTGTTTTGTACCGACGTAAAACCAAGGTTATGGCGGTCATCTGTGGACGATCCCTTTCGAATATCGCGGCTCCCTCTATTTATTCCTCATCATTCTCGGCACCGCTAACCTTGGAACTCAGTACCGATTGTTCACATTGATGATGATGATCTGGAGTATCTACCTCATGGCCCGATGGGACTTTCTCTTGTTTCTCTATGGTATGGCATGCGTTGAATGGGACCACATGCGTGGCGCTCACACGCCTCGCCCCGATTCGTTACCAGAGGAAAAGAATCAAGCTGGATATTCCCGACAAACTTTTATCAGAGAACCCACCTGGAATATCGTTAGCATCCTTGGTCTGTTCCTTCTAAGCCAGCCCACAACACGCTCAGATGTTACCCTGGCTGGGTCAACCTCACAGCAGTGATCCCGGATTACTGGGGTGTGGTAAAAATACGTCACTGGCAACAGTTCGGCGCTGGCATCTTCGTTTTTGCTGTTGGCCATTCAACATTTCGGTTTGCGTGTCTTCAACTCGGCCCTTATCCAGTACTTGGGCAAGATCTCATACGCACTGTACCTGGTGCATGGGCCACTGATACGCTGGGCGCAGTATTTGATACTCAGGTTCGTGTATTTTTATGTTACAGGTAGGGACGGGGACAACTACTACCGCGGGTTCTGGCTGGCGAGCTGCTTTATCATTCTTTTGACAATCTGGGCTGCTGATATTTTCTGGCGGGCTATCGATATCCCTTTGGTAAAGTTCGCAAGATGGTTTGAGGGGACACTTCGTGCCACAGCTTGGGCATAACTTAAAGAAATAGACGCGACTGGGATGAGACCAAGAATAAATTGATGATTGCATGTACTGGAGAAATGGTCTATTCTCGCCGTGATATTCGGAGTTGCCGACAACCAAGTGCCGGACAGGGGTGACGGCGTACAACTGACGGCACCAGTGGCAGTCTGGCTCACACTCTCTTGCATGAACTGGACCGTGTTTCGGTAAGTATTCGTCTAGCCCCGCATTGAGATGCCGGTCTCCGAGCAATCTCCATTTCTCCCTCTGAGATAGTTGGCACCCCTGGGATATGATATCCACATCAGTTACGGGGACTTGAAGGGACTGACTACGCGCTGCTGTAATGAACGCTTGATAGGCACATGTACCTTATCTGTACATTGAAACACGTTACCGATGTTCCGATAACCAGGTGCATGTGTTGGTAGGAAGTCATTGAGGAGTATTAGACTCCACTAATGAGTCTTGGGGAAAATGGGTAGCACCCCTGTCGTGATTCACAGGACTGTTGATCATGGGTTTTGTCTATCAGTGTCTCCCGTTCCTCCACTATCCTTTCGCTCACCAGTTATACATGGGTCCCGAGACCTTTGTCCCCTCCATAGGGCTCTAGGAGAAAACAACAATCGCAGGACAAAGCAAACAAATCAGTGTCACAAAACACGAAGCATCCAGCCCAAGCCCGATTCAAATCAGGCGTCTATTAGTCCAGCCCAGTCAGCTTCACAGCCCTTGTAAAATGCTCCCAGTAAACACCCCTCCCAAGAACGGACAGTTGTGAGCTGTGCAAGCCACCGGAGCGCTCGCTCGTGTCGGCCACTACAGCTAAATGAGGGTATCGGGCCTCTTGTTTAGAAAGTTTATATCGAGTTCGGGGTTTACTCTCGGGAAACGTCACGGCCGAAAGCCTTGGACTTCAGCCAGTCGAGGATGACCAGGACACGGTTTCGGGCTAGAGTAAAGATAATTAGCATCAGGGTTTCAACAGAGGCATAATAGACCAAAGACTTACTGCTGAAGCACATGGAGAGATAGGCACTCCTCCAGAAAAGGAAGGTCAGGCTACCACCGGTGGCGAAGTTTCCGTTGAACCACGGAACATCGGCGACGGCCTTCTCGCTACCAATGTAAGCCAAGCTGCCCTGGTGGGAGTACATGAAGGGCTTGACGTCCTTGATCCTTCGGAGCTGCTTCTCAAGCGACGAAATCTCCTGGGCAACCTCAGCCGAGTTGCCCTGCTGGAGGTTCAGGCTGCCACTAAGCTCTTCGATGCGGGCCTCGTGAGTCTCGGTCTTGGCCATGTTGTTGAACAGGCGAGCCAGGAAGGAACCCTCCTGGGAGGCGACCTGGGCGGTCGGGGCGTAACCTGCGACGGCGCAATCGCCGACGGCCCAGATATCGCGAGTACCCTGGACGACCAAGTACTCGTTGACAGCAAGACCGCGGCGCGAGTTCTTTTGGGCGGGGATCTTGCCCAGGAGGTCGCGGACGACAGGGCGGACAGCGTTTCCGGTGGCCCAGACGAGCAAACCGTAGGGGATCTTGAGCACCTCCTTGGAGCCATCAGGACGTGAGACCTCGGCCTCAACAGTCTCCTCAGTCACGCGCTTGACCATGGTCTTCAACTTGATGTCGATGTTCTCCTCACGCATGGTGTTCTCGGTGTACTCAATAAGCTGCTTCGAGAAAGAGGGAAGAACGTTGGGAAGAGCTTCGATGAGAGTGACCTTGAAGCGGTGGCTAATCTCGGGGATCAGCTTCTTAATGTCCTCCTCGAAGAAGTCACGCAGCTCGCCGGCGAACTCGACACCGGTGGGACCGCCACCAACGACGACCATGTGCATGAGACGGTCAATCTCTTCCTGGGTCTGGCCCTTGAAAGAAGCGCGCTCAACGCAGTCCATGATCTTCTTGCGGATCAGCTGGGCATCGCCAATCTCTTTGAGAAAGCAGCTATTCTCGCGCACACCAGGGATGCCAAAGGTGGCGTTCTCAGCACCGACACCGATGACGAGCATGTCATAGGGAATCTCGGTCTGGGCGCCCTTGGGGTTGCCGTCACGGTTGTCAACAATCTTGACAACCTTGCGGTCTGGGTCGACGGAGGACGCTTCAGCCTCATAGTACTTGACAGCGGCCTTCTTGTGTCGGAGGATAGTACGAACGGGCTCCATGATGGAGCGGTGCTCAATCAGGCCGGTGGTACATGAAGGCAGAAGGGGGGTGAAGAGGAAGTAGTTGCGGGGAGAGACAACAATGACGTTGTAGTTTTCGGTGTCGAGGTTTTTGAGGAGACCAACGGAGCCCCAGCCAGTTCCTGTGAGAGAGAGAGGTATCATGTTAGCGACTCAATACGTAACATGTGAAAAAAAATGTGGTTTTGCGGATAGCATGGAAATGGGCGAGTATTTGCGCGAACTTACCCAGAACTACAAGAGTCTTCTTGGAGGGGTCGGGCTGGAACTGCTCTTCGGGATGGCGGTCGTCCCAGATCTGATAGCAGGTGTATCCTACGGTGGCGAGCAGGGAGAGGTAGGTGAATCTCCATGTCCATCGCAGGGTCGAGCGCAGCTTGCCTGGCTTGGACTTGGGCTTGGACTTGGGGGCCTCGTCGGCATAGGCTCTTCGGAAGGCGATGCGGCCTGAGTGCTGAAGCTTCATGGCGACCGAGGGACGGGCGGAGGCCTTGGAGGCGGTGGTGAGGGCGCGAGTCGCAATGCGACTAGGCTGGGCCAGGAGGCCAGCCCTAGAGAGGGCAGACATGGCTCGGGCGGAGGAAGCCATTGGAGATGCTGGGGAAGCTCAATTGAGGAGCAAGCTCCAGAAGGGACGAGGAGGAGGAGGATAAGGATGGAAGAGAGGAGGAGAGAGGGGAGTCAGTCGGGAGCGACCTGATGGAGCGAGTGTGACTGAAGAGAATATGACACAGGCCAGAAGAGAAACGAGGGCAGCGGGAATTAGGTAACTGGAGGCGCGGAGCCAGGACGGCCAAGCGGCGACACCTAAGGAGTAGGTACCTAAGGACGGCGATGGACCGCCGGGGCCACAGGGCTCGTATGGGTGCTGTGGGCGGGCAGCAAATGCCCTGTAGGTACAATAACGGTACCGCTACAGCTCCGGCGCGCGGGCAGTACGCCGCGCCGCGAACGGCGTCCACTCTAATTGGATCGCACAGCAGACCTTTCAGGTGTGATACGTACCCGTACCTTGAGAGGAACGTCCATAGACAGGGCCCCATCCGCCCATCCATCCGCCCACGGCTCTCCCTTCACCCATCCAGATCCATTGGGACGATAAGGGAACGGGGGGAGCGCCGTGGGACGTGGGACGCCGGACGCGGGATATGGGCGTCTTGCCAGTGAGAGCAGGTGCACGCACGGCGCCGAGCCTAGGGACGGACCGGACAGTATTGAGTACCTATCTCACTACGTACATACTTATGTGGTAGAATTGTGCTTGAACATGCCGCAAGCCCTCCTATCTCTCGCACCAACTAATATCATGCGTGCTATCGAATCTCTTTGGGGGAAAAAAAACCGGTCACGCAAAGTTGGGTCCAACTTCTGCGCTGGTTCCGTACCTCTGGCGCTCTGGGCCCCGCCGAGAGCTGTTTCCAGCAGGCAGGTTTGTCCTCTGAGGTGTGCTGCGGGCTCTTCACCGGAGCCCCCCAGTTGGTGCTTCCGTAGGCGGCCCCCCACTGTAAAGCTAGCGCGCTCACTTAGCGCCAGCACGGAAACCCACGCCGACCCGCACGCTAGTCGATGACGCTCAATTTTTGGGGTGGCAGATTGAGATGGCCGACTGGATAGGAGCTTCGTGCTGGAACCCTGGGGATTTTTTTTTTCTCCCCCTCGCTCTCTGTGTCGAGACCCTAGCTCAAAAGCAGGGAAACTTTTTCTTTTTTCTTTCTTACTCCAACCCGTTCCTGGCACCGGCATGAGACCGGGATTTAGCTGCAATACGGTGCCTCCAAATATCTCCAAGCTTGGGAAAGGTACTTCGTAGAGCTAGGATGTATTTAAACCACGACTCCCATGTCTACCGGAATTCGGTAACTCTTGCATGTGCAAAGCCCTACGCAGCACCGGGGCTCCCGTGGCCTGCACTCAGCGCTCCAAGCTCATGAAGCCCGATGAGGGCACCCGGAGGAGCCGGCCTGTGAGAACCGGCCTGCCGAACGTTGACACCAGTCAGGAATGGGGATTCCGGCCATTGATGCCCATTTTAGAACTCGCCTCTACGCAGTAGTACGTACTCCGTACCTACATTGTATTCGTGATTTTGCCGCCTCGCTTCTTTGCCCCTTCGGACATCCCCAGCCGTGCACATGGATGCCACTGCCAACGGGAACGGCCCAAAGCATGCGGCGCACACCCTCCTCCAGAGAGTAGTCCAATAAGTGTGCATGTGGCATCCCTCCCAATCTGCTGTCTTTCGTCATCGCTTGATTCATACTTGAAAGCTTCACCCTCCACGGCATTTCTCCGGACGGCGCCTCAAAGTAGGATCCTTGAGGTTTCCTAAGGGCGCCAGACCCCGCCGCGGCGCACACATACCCACGCTCCACGCACTTCGTAGTCTTGGCTTGACAAGACTTGACACTTGAGGATGGGTCTCTTGACAATGGAGTCGGCCTGGCCAGGGGTGTACCCGCGATTATCTGCATCGGTGCACGGGAACCGCAAGGACACGGACCCTTGACCGTCTCACCGTTCCCTTCACCCAGCACGCACAGCGCACTCAGCCGTGTTGATATTCAAATGTCTGCTGCATGTCTCTACCGAGGAACCAACACCACGAGGATGATGTAACTATGCGCTGGCTGCTAGGCCTCGCCTTGCTCTCGGGGCTTGTGACTCTGCAAATCCGATTTCTTGCGACAGCTAGCCCCGGCAGCAGCCGACTGTTGAGATAGCATGACGATCCCCGTCGGTGTGTCGGTGAGCGTTTGTCCTCCGTGCTTCCACTTGCATGTGACGCTGACGCGGGAGAGGATGACTGCTTCACTACTTACCTACATGCAACAGTCGGAGTCACATTTGCTAATTGAAAGCACTATTACCCGCTAATTGATGGAATAGTCAATGAAACAATAGAGAATTGGAGATATTATGGAGTTTGTCTGTGAATGGAGAACCCATGAGAGCGCAAGATGCTAGCCAAGAGCACGCGAGATTCGCCCGTCGCCCACATGGGGTAACTCCTAGCGCATCCTGTACGCACTATGAGTTAGCTACTCCGTCCCTCAGTTGACCTTTCCCTCCCAAGGCATTGCGACACGGGGGCGCATGTTTGGTAAGCTGCTACCTTGTCTCGCTAGTTGAGGTATTTGAACGTCGGTTACGGATTCACCTAAAAAGGATGTTGTAGCCTGTAGGACACTGAACAGACTGCCGCCGCCGTAATGGAATTACATACTCGTGACACAACCCCATCTCATATCTGCCCCGTTGAGATTCTCTCTCCTAACTTCAATTACTCAGTCACTCGTTAATTACTGCGCCCATTGTTTTTACCTGTCATTGGGCGATTTTATTATTGCGCGGATCTTTTCTCTTGTGCCACCTCGGGTTCATTTCCCGATGTTGCGCCTGAAAGGTTGCTGTTGACACTTGGGCTGAACCCCGAAATCCCGGGCCCCCGAGGACTGGTCTTGTTATTTCTCGGACGGCACAGGTCCGCGAATGGAGAATCGTAGTGCCAACATGGATACTTCACGAATTGGAGTATTAAAAATCCGTCCGCTACCCTGAAGTTTCTTGAAAGGGCGCTGCCGATATGAGAGGCGGCATGAGTTTCATGGTTCGGAGCCGCGGAGCCGCAACACCCAGCTCCAAATATCCAACGCACAACACTAAATATCTAGCATATTATGTACATCGCGTGCATCGTGGACTCAACCATGCGCACAACAACACCTGTCTGTGCTGCTCACCTCAACACATACTACATATACGGATAACAAGTTGTGAGTTGCTTGGCTTGTTGTGGACTCTTCTGTGGCCTCAGCTCGCTAGACCAGGCTCTCCTTAGGTTATTGACCCTTGGTGTCTGGGTCCAAAAGGAGATATTTCTCCCTTCAGCCCTTCTCAGACCCTTCTCACGAGCTCTTTAGGCCTCACCTTGTAAGCTCCTGGTCCCTCTCGTCCTCCCTAGTGTCCGCTGCCGACCATTGTGTGGCTCCCTTGGACCGGGTGGATACATGCGCCCGTGGAGCCTCAAATCCACCTTCTGCTGGCAAGTCTGCAAGCGCGCTAATGATGGATCCGCGCTTCTCAACTCTTTTGCGCGTGGTCCCGCAACGTTCATCTGGAGATGAAATTGAATTGAGATCGCGGTCAGCAATCTAATTGGAGCGCATTTCATCGCCCATGGCTTGGTCGAAGGCGGATGGAGGTGAGGGCTCTGCGACTCCTCCGCGATCTTCACAAGTTTACGTCTGCGCATGTACTCGGCGATTCGATCGTGGGGTACGTCACGTCTGCTAAGCTGTGGAGTGCCTCGTGTGAGGTATAGTTTCCGTGCACAGATAGACGTCAGGGGATTTGGAAACCTTTGACATGCGTCTTCCATCGTTTTGACTTTTGAGAGCGGAGTGAGTTTTGACTGGTCTTACCGCGCCCTTGCGAGCAACCTCAAGTCAGGCGCTTGGGAACTTGGCCCGCGATGTAACGAGCTCCTCTGAGAAGCTTTGCTTCACTACTCGCTGGCTGCCGTCCGTCTACCTAGATATGACTAGATCGGCTTCAGATAATCTCTTGGCGGACAAAGTGGTTGCAAGCTGGGCCTCGATCACGGCCAGTCCAATGAGGAAAAGAGCCACGCGCCTCATGAGTGCAACAGCCAAGAAAGTATATGGTTCATGTGTGTCCCTATAGTGATGTCGATTGCAGATCAAGCTTGTGTATGCTTTTCGTTGGAGAGACTCATTCCTAGTTTTCGAGGCTCTGTACGGATAATCGAAGTCGATATGTTCTGAGCTGTGTAGGCCTCTTGACCTTGCAATCTCTGCCTGGGTATTGATTTCTTGGATTTACCGGAATGCAACTCCAGAAACCCAATTCAACAACGTCATCGGGCCGTCTTCAAGGCCGCTATAGCCGGTGACGACCTCCTGTGACCGCAGACGAGACAAGTCAAGTCAAGGCAAGACGGGGCGAGATGAGACGAGTCCGGGCTTGACACTCAGCCTGTTGTGGCTTTCGTTTGAGGGATGGGCCGCCACGATGGAGAGTGTTTGGAGGTGGCTTGCGCTACGTATGAGCATCAAAGTGAGCTGTGCGGCGGAAAAACAGTGACAAATGGCGATATGAAACTCGAGAAACTCGGTGAAACGGAGATGGTGCTTGTGGGCGATCAGCTCCTTACTTGCTTGGCAACTTGTCTTTCTTCGATATTTCTCGCGGACGCGATCGGGTGTTTGCCGCGAGTGAGACGGACGAGACGAAGGAGGGATTTAATGCCCTATTTGGGTGTTGGACGCCCGGGTTTGGTGTTGGCCCAGCGCGCAAAGCGAGGGCATAGCGAGGGCATAGCGAAGCGAACGGTTTGGCCCTTGTCCTTCATATTATGCTTCTCGCACTCACCGAAATGCGGCCTCCAGCCTCCGCAAGGGCCACTCTGGCGAGTACGGTGCCAGATTGAGCCGGAATCTGCCTCTAAGGGAACCCTGGGCCGTCGTCTTGGAGAGTCTTGATCGTCTTTTCGGGAGTCTTGGCCGGGTCAAAACACTGCCCCTGCATTAACATGACGAGTCAGTGCGGCGCCGGACCAGGACCCCGGCTGAAACATAGGCGGCCCCGGACACGAGACGACTCCTCCCCCGTAATCATGTCGCAAAAGTGCAACCTTCAAAGGCAACCAGAGCCAACCCAGAGCAACCGAATGCATCCCGATTCGCAAACGGATCTCCCGCACAATTTGTCCGGTATCATGTTAGAAAGCCCAGCCGATTGGAAGGGGATTCCTTACCACCTACGTACTTTGTAATAGACGCTGGGACCAGGGCCCCCCTTCGCTGGCGCTGAGCGTTGCGTCCGGCAGTTTGTTCGTTGCGCCCGATGGCTCTTTGGCTTGTGACTACCACGGACTATCAGTTCAGTAGCCGGTTCGAGAGATGAGCCAGTCGCGGCCGTGTTTTGCGCGACAGCCGAGCCAGGATGATCCAGTACATTGGCAGGGCGAGGCCAGAGACCTGGACCTGGCCATCCCCCCCCCCCCCCCCCCCCCCCAGGCCCTGAAGTTTGAAAAGTCCGCTGATCGTGGGGTCGCCGCCTTGTTGTTCGATGCCATCCTGGCCTCCAAAGGAACCCTCAAGCAATCTACGAAACCGTGGGATATGGCGTGTCGTCTCAACGGTCGGATCGATCCCGTTGCTTCTTTCTCCCCGATCCTGTCTGCAGGTTTCGGCCCCGTCTCTTCATGACAATCCACCAGTCCCGTCAATCCCTTAGGTCAATCTACTACCTACAGTATCATTCAACCCACCCTTGGATTCTCGCACCAGCCAGTCCATCAACCAGACGCTTGGATCGTGCATGCCTTAAACCATCAACCCCCGGTCCCTTCCCTGGTTCTTTCCCTCTACCCTCCCTTCTCTTTCTCTTCCTTCCCTTCTTCTCCCCTTTTACTTTTGCAAGGCCGGTCCTTTTACCCCTTCGTATGTGCTAATTGTTCAACAACTCGGTCTGAGACTGGGCTTTCACCACCGCGCCTTTCGTTATACCCTCTACTGTCGCTATCGATTCTCCGAGGGCTGGACTCCCAAGTAGAGTCAGGATTCCAAGTTTCATCTGCGCCACTTTCATTCACTTCATCGCAACCAACCAGCACCTTTAACAAGGACAAATAATGGAGGATCCCATCGTCAACACTATCAGGGCCCGCTGGCAGATGGATGCCAGGCATGCAGATGGCATGGCCCTACCGCCCTGGACCCGGGATGAGAGTGACAACGAGGACCACGACGCTGCAACGAGGAACGACATGGCCAGGAGGAACAGGCGCAAGATTAAACGCAGGAATACGCAGGATGGAGGTCAAGACTCGCCAATGAACCTTAACATACAACCGCTGCTTCCATCTTCCCCCAACCCCGACCTTCGAAAACGTCAGACTGAGAGCTACGACATCCCCGGCAATTCTCTGAGGGAGTCAACCGCCGAGACCCATTCTCATACTACTACCGAGAGTGCATATCCGACTACTAGCGGATACCCGTCCTCCAGCAGATATCCCACTCGGTCAACTAGTAAGCGGACTGCGACTGAGATGGTAACCAGCACGGCAACCCCGACTGCCACCAGCGGTACCAATGCTCCGAAAGAGACGGCGGGTTACTCAAGTGAAAGCGAGAGTGCAGGCGATAGCGATAGTCCCAGCGAGAGTGATTATGAGTCAAGCCAGGACACGACAACCTCGTCAGTACCTTCTGCATCTGCATCGGCGGGTATAAGCCTTGGCGGGACTGCTGAGGCGGAGTTGGTAAGTGTGAATTCAGCGCATCGACCACACATGGCTTCGATGCTTATCGATATTGTTGACATGCTAACATTTCACAGCTTGAGGCCCCAAACGATGCCATGCACAACAATGTCCATAAGATCATGCTTGTGGCTGGGTCTGTTGGTATGTTGTAAATGAAGAAATTGGTACTTGCTACACGGTTGACTGATATTGTATAGTTGGATTCATCCTCATCGTCGGCGTATGCTTGATTGCCTGGAAGGTGCACAGGAGAGCCCGTCGCCGCAAAGCGCCTCTGGACGACATGTCTTTCCACAAACCTGGCCGTGTAGACAAGATCCTCGCCAAAGTGCCCTTTATTAGGACCCGTCTTCCAAACCACGAGTGGTATACTATCGAGGATCCGAATAAGTTTGGGTTTGAAAAGTCACAAGCCTCCAAGCCTCCAAGATTCGCCTCGCGCCGGATAGAGTCGCAATTCTTTGCCCCCGCCAAGCCTGTAGGTGTATACAGCTCGCCAAGGATTAGGTCGTTGCGATCCAAGTTTGGCTTCTCCGACACAGTCAGCCCTACGAGCACGGTGTTTGTTGAACGCACCGCGGTGCCAGCCCAGGTCGTACCCAGCCAGACTGCGAAGGAGATCCGTCTATCAGCCCAGGATAAGCCAGTGCCGATGACCCCAAGATATACCTACAGCTTATCGAAACGCCAAACAGGAGTCAGTGAGCTATCGTCCATCTCGTCTGGATTCGGTGATGGGGACATCATCATCACGGCCAACAACACAGTCAGCACAGTCCGCACGGGTACCATCCCATCCATACCCGAAGCTGTGGCCGACCCCTCGCAATCCTCAAGGCGCTCAAACGCGGCCGTATCTGTGCGTTCGTATGGAGGTGGTTCGCGACAGTCGTCTGTCCGTGGGGACCCTCGACGCGACACGACGTTGACGGATGTGTCGTTGGATGGGCGGCCACGATTTCGCAGTGTGAACTCTTGGGTAACACAGCAATCCGGGCATTTGCGCCGAGCTCAACGCGGAGTTGACGGTGATGCGCCGCCCGTGCCGATGCTACCGCCGCCGGTCCAAGAGTTTCGACTCATGATGCCAGATGGAGAGGAGCCACGGCGGGTGGATATGCGATGAGGATCCGAAACTGGGCTCGCCAAGTTTCGTCAAAATGCGTCACCAAGGGAGGACGTAGATGCCGAGAAGACGATGATGCAAATCATCTAGGAGACGGCACTTGTATGACGTGAACGAGCATGAGCCCGAGTTACACAAATAGAAAAAACAGTAAACCTCCCTTTGTCACATCAGTTTAATATGTCTAAAAGCTACGATATCCTGGGTCTAGAAGATGTCGAATTTACTTAGAAGGGTACATTTCCCAAAAACCAATTTCCATCTACGCATGTCAGTTTCCTGTTGTTTCAATGTGAGATGATGATGACTTACCTTCAATGCATGGATGAAAATCTTGACTAGCTCTTCAACTCGGGTCGGCGACTGGAGAAGCATGTGCTTCTCAAGCAACTCTACAAGTCCGATGTTAGGAAACATACTCGACACTGTCAGCCCGTTCCGAGACGGGGCCAGCCATCTTGAGAGACGCAAGACTTACCGGATCCAAGAGTAACCGCCTCAACATAGTCATCAGCGACGTAGTTCTTGATCCACGCCCAGTACGTGTTGTCCTCGTGCCGCGTATCCGCGTGGCCGTGAAGCATCTGCGCGACGGCACCGTAACCAAGGAGGCACGGAGCCAGCGCCATCTGAAGGCCGAGCCAATCGCTGGTCTGACCGACGTCGAGGACGTAGCGGGTGTAGGCAGTACAGGCTGCGGCCCGAGAGGTGATGTTAGTGGGTTAGGGAGGCTGGAGAGGGAGCCTGAACGTGCCTTGATGCTCTTCGGTGGCGCGGACGTCGGCAATGGAGATGCCGAAGGAGTTGCAGTAGGATGTGTGCAGTTTCAGCTCGTGCATAATGTGCGCGACGATCTCGCTGGCCTAGACGGGACAACGGGCGGTTAGCCTCCGAGATAACGATGCTGAGAGCCCAGGCTTCTCTTTACTCTTGAGATGTCTTCGGCGTTCTGGGCCTTGTAAGCGGCGAGGGCGTTTGCTCGCGAGAAGTGAATCTGGCGTCACTTGGGATTAGTCCCTGTTTCCATCCACAAGACAAATCTCGGGGTCGGCAACATACGAGATAGAGGTAGTCTTGGATGATATAGCCCTTGAAGGACTCCAGCGGCAGCGTCCCGTCGCCCATGGCCATGACGAAGGGGTGGTGGACGAACTGCTTCCAAACGCCCTTTACATCGGGCCTCTCGAGGAGGTACTCGAGGAAGTATCCCCTGTGTTCTTGTTAGCTGCGGCAATAACTGCGAGAATGTTTGAAGACTGACGGCGAGAAGGGTAGCGTGTAGGTCGAGTGGAAGTGGTTCAGCGGGCCGTGGCCCTCGCCGAGACCCGGCGCAGTGCGGATGGCGCCTTCGATGTATCGACAGGCTGAGCGGACGGCGTTGGGCGTGTCGAGGCCCTTGGCGAGGTTTGCCGCGATGGCCGCTAGTCATGTTTCGTCAGAATACATCTCGACTATATTTCCCTCCCAACTATAGATTTCCATCCCGACTTGACGCGGGGGTCTCGAAAACACACAACAAACCACTTACACGCCAGAGAGCATCCGGTGCCGTGGGTGCTAGTGCTGGCCTGATACGGGCTCTTGACGCGGAGAGCCTGATCGTCGGGGCCGACCAGGACATCTACGACGACGCGGCGCTCGGCCTCGGTCTCGGCCAGGGTCAGGTCGTCCTTGAAGGGCCGGTGGCCGCCCTTGACGAGCACCCACTTCGGCCCGAGCCCTTGGATGGCCCGGGCCATGGCCTCAAGGTCGTCGGCGTCGCCAACGTCGGCGTCGGGCAAAAGGTGATGCTTCAGGATGAGCGCCGCCTCCGGGATGTTGGGTGTTAGTACCGTCGTGTGCGGGAGCAGGTGCCGCGAGAGCTGCCCGATGGCTTCTTGCGGGAGCAGTTGGGCGCCGGATGTTGAGACCATGACCTTTTGGTCAAGGTGTTTTGGTTAGACTTGCAGATGAAAGAGATACGAGGCCATCCATACCGGGTCAACAACCAGAGCCGGAATCTTGTGCTTGATAACCATTCTCGCCACCATCTCGATGGTGTCGGCGTTGGCCAGCATGCCTATGCTCGCGCAACAACACAGCTTCGTCAGCTTCTTCTCTTCTCAACGCACCGAGAGAAAACACAAAAAAACGCACCCGTCTTGACAACGTCGACGCCTACATCTTCAATACAGGCCTCGATCTGCTGGGCTACGAAGTCGGCCGGAATGACGTGAATGGCTTTGACGCCCTGCGTGTTCTGCGCCGTCAGGGCCGTCGTGGCCGTCATGGCGTAACCGCCGTGCGCTGCAATGACCTTTTGGTCTGCCTCGAGGCCGCTGCGAAGGAGTGTTAGCAGTCTTTTTCTCGCTTGAAATGGCTGAAATCAACCGCCCATCAATGCATCATATCGCTTCGGCTTCTCTCCGTCGGGATCGAACGAGCTTCACTTACGCTCCGCCTGAGCTGTCCGAGCCGGCAATGACCAGTACCCGTCCCTGAACCATGATGCTTCCCTCTGGATGGATCCCTTTTGAAGGCTGGATTGTCCGAAACCGAGTGAAAGCGACCTCCAGCACGGCGAGATTGTGATGAGCAAACGCAAATGGATGATTGTGAAGCTGTCGATTGGTTTTAACGTCTTAATCCCTCGCTCGACGTTTGGTCTGCCCAGCCTTTAGTGGGGACGACGGTCCGAATACCGTATACGAAACCCCATCGGTATAGCGCGTCATCACCAATGTGTGGTGTCATGATCATAATCGGAGTTGGTTAACAAGGAATATTGATTGACTTGAGCAACCTCACCTGAGGAGCGCCTGAGTGGCTGCATCACCGCCAGCATCAACGCAAACCCAACATCTATCAACCCGGCATTTTCTCCCCCCATACCGTCTTTTTTTTGAATTCACCCCCTCGTGAAAACTGCGCAAAGAAACGCCCGACATTGCTTTCAAATACACACTCATTCATCATCATCCAGTCGTGCCTCCTTCAGAAGCCCTTCCTCCCTCCCAGGCTGCTACCCAAACTCCAAAGAACTCAAACTAGCCCGGCCAATTTCTTCCGCGACCTCGGAACCGTGATATATACATTTGACCATGAAATGGACCCTCTCCTCGACTTCGCACCGCCCGCTTTGCATGCTCGTGCTCATGACGTTCTGGCTTTTATACATTTGATCCTTATCATGCGGGGGCCTGTCTTCTGCATCATTGTCGATAACACGGATTTCGCATCTAGCGGAACACGTTAAGAGGCGCTGGAAACAAGTTTTGCGGCACTTCCATCGGCTCGCTGATGCTCCGCTGTCTTTCTGTCCTGTCATCTCCAGAACTGCCCTCTCCCTCACCGCTCTCATCCTCGCTTGCGCTATCGCTGCTGTCGCTGTCCTCCTCTTCGTCGAAAACGATCTGTCGCATTACGTTCTTGTCGAACAAGTCAATCACCATCCTCCGCACTCCTAGTCGGTAGTGATTCCACTCCATTGCACCCATCACCTCTTTGAAGAACTCCTTGCTTCGGAAGGCGCTTGGCTTGCGTTGCTTCAGTTTCGACAGCTCCGTGACCGCTTTCTTAAAGAGAACCATATTCCCCAGGTCAACGATGAGCTCGAGAACACGCTTGTTCACATCTTCGTCACTCATGAGCGGAATAATCTCCCCCGGCTCCAGGGGTGGCCGGGCTGGCCGTGGAGGGGGCGCCTCGGTTGCTGTTCGCTGACTCATGGGGATGACGATGGATGCGACGGTTTTCTGCTTCCACGGCTTCAAGGATAGCAGTTTTGACAAGTCAGCCGGGATACAGAATCCGAGTGATGTTCCCAGAGGCGTCGTATTCGCGTCCCAGCCGTTCTCGGACAAGATCTCTAGGCCATGAGTGGAGCGAGAGATCAAGCCTAGGACGAAGAACGCTGTGCCTCGGAGGCTCATCACTTCGTGTGTCTCGGCAATTTTGATAATCTGCTCTACCACGTCGCTAGACTCGAGGAAAGGAGCTCCGAGCTCCATTGATCCGACATTGCCCACAGCCCAGAGACAGCCCTTGACCTTTGTGAGGATTTCAGAGTCGCTAAATTGCATTCCGTGATCACGGATTGTGGCCACAAACTCTTCAAAGTGACCCTTGTCGCTTAGGAGCCTGCATCCCTCCTGAGTACGAGTCAGTTCGCGGTAGAAATGAGGCGGCACATGGCTGTCTTGGAAGTCAGGATCAATTTCGCCGTCGTCAAATAGACTCATGCGGTGATTTCCCTCATCTGGGTCGACGAGGAATGCCTTTGCCAAGCTGGCTTCGATAACGCTGACATAAGTATCGTTGCGTCCCAAAAACCAGTCATCCATTTCGTTGCTGATGTAGTCCAACCCATCCAAGTAATGGTATCCAATCGAAGTGGACAAAAATCGAAGGAGCAACGGTGCTCCTATCTCACCGAGATGATCGAGCGCAGGCCTGCATTCAACGATATACTCCAAATATGTCTTCCGGTTGCAAGCTTTCTCAAGAATCTTAACCGCTGTTGCACATACTTCGATTTCCGGGTCGTAGAGTTGAGTTACAAGGAGTTGGATCGCCCACTTGGAATCGCCTACCCCTCCTTGGCCGTTCGCCGAAGGAATCGGACGGATGGCGTATTTGCGCAAGGCGTTTGTGGCGTGGATCCGGATGTCCTTTGACCCTGCAGTCAGAGCCTTGGAGACTAAGACGCGAGGGTGTCCTTGAACGCTATAGTCGAAACTTGACAGGAGTAATTTGATAAGATCGGGTCGCTGCTTCAGATCCACGATGTGATACATCATGTTGAACATTTTCCACCTTTCCATGACCTGGAGGCCTCTTGGATCACCACTCAGGACGCCTAGCATGGCAAAGTAGCCTCCGCAGAGACTATCGGTTATTCGATCTCTCGAAAACATGGGATACTGGGCTGATATTCCACTGGTCTAAATTGAGGGTTATTATTGAATCCTATTCATCATTGGCGTGGGATAAACTTACAGGATCACACTGAGCAAGACACTCGGCAATCTGCCTCAGTAGCTTGCTGTCGGCAAGGAATTTGAAGCCTTCCGGTGACTGTAGTAGCGAGTGCATGAGTGCACAACCCGCCTTCACGTACTTCTGAGTATTTCGAGTATTCTTGATTTCGGCGAACTTGTACTTGAACGGCCTGTAGAAGCTCATGATCCGCTTCATGAACTTTGACGCTTTGATGGCCTCTTCAAGCCGCTTTCCGCTTTGGAGGGGTCCATCGAATACCCTGACTATGTTTTCCCAGTTCCACTTGGAGTAGTTGGAGCTGTTGAGTACGTTTGTGTCGATGAGTAGTTGCCTGAACGTAGCATCATCAAACACTACAGCAGCCGTAGCTTTTGGCGTATCCTCCAGTGATGTCAAGTCTGCCATGCTATTGCTGGATGGTAATGCACCGGAAACACTGCCTGATGGAGCACTCCTGTATAGCGTTCGGCTAACACTGCTGATCTGGTACACAATGCCTGACGCAACAAAGTGGTCGTCGTTTCGTACTTTGGCAGCTGCGGAGAAGAGGTCAGGCAGAAGATGAAGTTCCGCGCTCCATGCAGGAGGAAGCAGCCGGCTGGCGAGCTTGAGCACCTCGCCGATCAAAAGTGTTGTCTTGCGCTTAAGTGAAGGATCTTCGTCTTCCTGCACAATTTTGAGGAGGATGGGAAGAAGGTTCGACTTGATGAAGACGGCCAACAGAAGAGCTGTGTAGTGTTCGACAAAGTTCTGCTCGCCAGTTTCTTCTTCCACATACAACGTTTGTCCCCTCTCCCTGCTATTCGGCGATTTCAGATTGGCTACTCTCCCGTATGTCGTTAACCTGCGTCCAGCGAGGAAGGAGGTGGCCCAAGCGGGTGACTTGATCCGAAGCAATGAAAAGACCAAGTCGATAACGGTCTCGCGAATTGCTGTATGTGGTAGTAACATACTTGTGGTAAGGGATCGGATGGACCGGAAATCGTACATGCAAAGAGACATCAGGCCCGGCCATGACTTCAAGGCTGTGGCGATGGCCTTGGAATTTTGCTTGAGGACGTGCTCGTTGGTAAAGAGTTGATCTGTGAAGACGGTGAAGAGGACCTCGAGGCTATACCCAGGCTGAAGGTACTTTCGCTTCTTAGGCGAATCAAGCAGGTAGAGGAAGGCAGACGCCAAGCTTTCTGGGGCTTTGTATATGCCCTCACCCAACGCTTCAGATAGGGGTCCCATACCGCCTGATGCTACCAGCAGCGCCGGGTCACGCACCAAGATTTCGGCCAATGTCTCGATGCAGATGGGTCGGAGGCGATCGACATCTTGTTCAGAGCCCTGGTTGGTCCGACGGTCCTCTCCGTGTTCAGCAACTGCAACGACGGTTCGCACGACAGCGCGGGAGATCTCCTTCACGCCCCCTTTCACATCAAGAAACGCGCGAATGAACTTGAGGGCCTGTTCGCGCTCTACATCCGCCTTTCGATAGTTATTCAAAGATCTGAAAGAGTTAGTATGAGTTTTGACCGCGTTTTCAGGCACTGTACCGTATGACCAGATAGTCTGTGTTTAGACTGCGAATCTTCTTGAGGGATGCTACATCAGAAATAGCATATCTTGTCATTCGGTAGCCAGCAGCAGCAACTTCACGACTCTCACTCAACATCATAACCTGCATTCGAAGCCCAAAGACGGACCACACGAGGTCGTACTTGAGAGTTTGGTGTCGCTTGAATAAGCTGACAAATTGATTTCCGCGAGTGACATAGTACTCGGGTGTCATGCCCTCAACCTCGAGCGCTTGAAGCAGCTCTGCTAGCGCAAACGTCGGGCTCTCTGTTGATTCTTCAACATCTGATCCTATACCGCCAGATCGCGTCACACTCTGCGGGGAGCGCACGGCATTTGCATCGGCATTTGACCCTGTACGATTTCGAGTCGGGGTTGTAGGAGGGACTTGACGGGTGCGTTGGGTATCAGTCAATCTCTGTCGTAGTTCCCGAATACGCGTGTTACTAGCATTGAGTTCGGCCTCGACTTTTTGACGTTGCTCTTTGGCCTGCTTCGCTTTCTTAGAGTTGAGCGCCTCGAGCATGTTCTCGCTACCCTCTTTGATCTTCATCTCACGATTGAGACGTTCTTTAAGGCTCGCAATGGCCTTGTCTGTGAGGGAATCGGCGTCGTCCTCGTCCACCTTGTCCATGAAGCTGGTCGGATACATAGACGCGGCGTCGCCTCTGCTGCCCGCACGACTGCGCAATTCTGAGCTAAAGCTCCCAGGAGCGCCGCCGGGATTTAGACTGCTCCCGCGCGGCGCAAAAGAGACACCCGAGGCGGAGAGGTTGCGACCACCGGCGCCATTTGGAGGTTGGAGACCAGGGCCATCACGGTCAAAGCTGGTACGGCCGGGCATCTGCGAGGAAACCTGACTCGACGACGTCAGGGCCTTTTGGGCGGCGGCGGCAGAAGAGCTCAGCATCATGAGGGTGAGCGGCCCACCGGCTGGGACGCGGCCCTGGCGCGGTGGTGGTGCATTCGTCGGTTGCTCGGAGCGGTTGGCTCGTGGGATGTGGCGAGTGCGCAGTCAGTCGAGGTCTTGTAGGCGGTGATCGCTGTCGGAGAGCTACGACCCGACTGAGGCGGTTGACGATTCGGTAGTGACAGTAGATGTCGGCGAGAGGGTTTGATATAATCGAGTCGGCGAAGGGAGTCGGGCTCAGGCTTAGGCTCGGGCTCGGGCTCGGGACGATATCGATGTGGTGACTTGGCGTTATGAGGAGGCGGAGAAGACGCCGGACAGGCTTGCTTGCGTGGATGTGGAGGCTTTTGCAGCCGCAACTTAAGCAGCAAGCGGCCAAGGTGAATGCAGAGTCAAGGGCAAAGGCAAGCAGCCTAACAGCACACGAGAGAATGAAGGAGGCTCGATGTGCAGGGCGGCAGGGTTCGCGAAACGAGCGACCAGGGTGATTGGAGGATCTGGCGTGCGGGTGGAGGAGCAGTAGGAGAGTCGCGATGGTGTCTAGTACGTCCGCAGCCTGAACGCAGCCTGTGCGTAACCTAGAGTGTACCTGTAGGGTGCCTAAACGTAACAGGGAGCCCGTTAGGAGGGGAGGACGTCGCGCTGGTCGTGCAGCGAAAGTGGAGATATTGCGTTGAATGGGGATGATGTCGTGTAGTCGTGGTACGGAGTACCTTGTCCAGGATCAATGTGGTGAGCTCTGAATGGAGGAATGGCAGGCCCAGCGCGATGGGGTCAGGGTTGACGCCAAACTGGCTGGAGTGGTGAGCATTTAGTGCAGAGGAACATCTCCAGTAGAGCGGGCGGGCAGTTAATTAGTGGAATCGCCAACTAACTGGGGAAGGGGCACGGGGTAGAATTAGGCCCTGCAGTCCTGGAATGCGCCTGTGGTTCAGCTCACGTTTCATGACGCTGTCCCCCAGACCAGCCCACCATTCTGAGCGGTGCATGTCACTGAGCCAGCCACTGCAGGTGGTGAGCGCGGGGGGTTGCTGCAGGGCTTAAACCTGAAAGGGTAGCCTCGCTGTTAGGGTTTAAGGCTGGGAGAACGGGAGGCTCTGTCTGGCGGGTATTCTTAGAGACAACCCCTCAACAGTTGAAGGTGTTGTGGTAGGCATGCCGCCGATGATGCTGTGTAAGGCAAAGGAAATGCATAACTAGCATCGGAGAGCAAATGAGTGTGCACTTTGACAGCCTCCTTATCACTGCCGGATTTTTGATTTGGTACCTTTGCGTCGTTGTCGTTATCTACAGCACTTGGTCGCAGTGGTGTCAACTAAGTTATCTGAACGACTTTCGATGGTTCTCTCATTCGGGCCAGGCATCAATATTGAGACAGAAACCCGGCGATTCCCACATCTAACCAGCTTTCCCGAGACATCATGCCATTGCGAGCTTCGCCATGACCCGGAGTTTCTTCGTACTGCTTCTTTACTTGAACATTTGACTGTTCCCTTGTCTGGATCCTAGATACATCCAACAGATACCGGAGATAAGCTGCCATCCCGGTTATGGGCTACCTAGAGAGGCGGCAGCCACCACCTGGAGGCTCTGGAGCCGTGTCGCGGCGGCCATGGGAAGCGGCGCCCTCCGAGACGCCGGGACCGTCCACTCATGGCCCCATCACAGCCGGCAACTCGCTGCCAATCTGCATCGCGCATCACCAATGGTCTCGGCCGCCGGCGCCTGGCTGCATCGCCGCTGTCCGCCGTGCGCATTGAACGCTGTTAGCTGCCTCAAAGGCTCAGTCTGACTGCCCCAGGCACTGACGTCGCGGCTCCGCGGGAAGTTATAAAGAGCTTATCATCGCCCACCTCCCCTCACCATCACAGCCTCTCGTCTTCTCATACACTCTCAACAGCTTCTCCTCTTCGAGCCTTGAACAATCAAACAGAACTTGCCCCACATCGCCTTCGTTGCACCTTGATACCCTCCTCAAGTTCTCCCACTTATCTCTCCGTGCTTTGTCCCGCGAGTGATACCCCTCTACTACCCCTCAACACCACCTTGATACCCATGTCCCAGGAACTCCCCGTCCGAGCAAAGACTTCCACCATGCCCTACGTCTCCGCAGCTCGCTATGGCAAGGACAATGTCCGCGTCTACAAGGTCCACCGCGACACCGAAACCGGCGTCCAGACCGTCACTGAGATGACCGTCTGCTGTCTCCTTGAGGGCGAGATCGAGACCTCCTACACCGAGGCCGACAACAGTGTCGTTGTCGCTACCGACTCTATCAAGAACACCATCTACATCACTGCCAAGGAGAACCCTGTTACGCCCCCGGAGCTCTTCGCCTCTATCCTTGGCGACCACTTCATTCAGAAGTACGCCCACATCCACGTCGCCAACGTTAAGGTCGTCACTCATCGCTGGAGCCGCATGGACGTTGATGGCAAACCCCATCCCCACAGCTTCATCAAGGACAGTGATGAGGTCCGCAACGTCGAGGCACGCATCAGCCGCAAGGACGGCATTTCTATTAAGAGCTCTATTGCTGGCCTGACCGTTCTCAAGAGCACCGGTTCTGCTTTCCACGGCTTTGTCCGCGACGAGTACACCACCCTTGGCGAGACTTGGGATCGCATTCTCTCGACAGACGTGACTGCTGCTTGGAAGTGGAAGGCTTTTGAGAACCTTGAGGCTGTCCAAGGGGCCGTGCCCAAGTTTGATGAAGCCTGGAACTCTACCCGTGGTATTACTCTCAAGCTCTTTGCCGAGGACGAGAGCGCTAGCGTCCAAAACACCATGTACAAGATGTGCGAGGAGATTCTTGCCGCCGTACCTGATGTCCAGACCGTCATCTATGAGCTGCCTAACAAGCACTACTTTGAGATTGGTAAGTCAACACTACCCCCGGAAATCCCAACTACAGCACATGTGCTAATCATATCAGATCTGAGCTGGCACAAGGGCCTGAAGAACACCGGCAAGGACGCCGAAGTCTACGCTCCTCAGTCTGGTCCCAACGGTCTCATCAAGTGCGAGGTCTCCCGCTCTTAGACGGCGTGTTTGTTGGACTGTATCATGAATTCGAGTACATATATTAAAGCGTTGGAATTATTTGCAATCTAACGGATGGCCCGATGTAATGAGCTATGATGAACAATAAAGCGTACATACACCTAGAAATAAGACATTGAGTAGCTGCTGATGAAAATTGCTCCTAATTGTTCCAAGACTTTACACTTCAAGCAAGACCTAGAGCCTGATTCCTGAAAGTGAATTTATTTGCCTAACCTAATGTATCTCGGCAGCTTATCCACATCACACGATAGCTTCGGCTCCCAAGACGTTAAATTGTAAATTGTTGTTTGTCATTTGTTGACACCAGGTCATGAGAGATGCTCATAATATGGTATAGATAGTACACGACTTCTTTAGTCCGTTCACCCACACTATCCTACAACGCCACTGCCAAACTTCTCCGACGTTTATTCATTTATATCCGCTTCGTATCAGTGGCACGGAGCCTCTCCACTGCCTGCTCCCAACCGTCCTTGCCCACTACTTTGCCCCCAAACTGTATCAAGTTCTCTTTGTACGGGTGTGCCTCGCCCTCAAAGGCCTTGAGTCGGGCCAATCTCTTGTCTCGCAATCGGTTCTTGGGTAGCATGCCGCTGACAGCCTTGCGCAAAACTTCGGAGCCACCGTGCTTCTCCATCAGGACGTCCATGGTCACCGTCTTGAGTTTACCGGGGCGGGTCGAATGTCGGTAGTAAGGCTTTTGCCACTTTTTGCGACCGGTAGTGTGAATCGCAGCGCAGTTGGTCACCACCACGTAGTCGCCGCAGTCGGTGGAGGGGTCAAAGATGGGCTTATGCTTGCCCATCAAGAGAACAGCAATGCGTGACGCTAGGCGACCGAGAGAAGGGGGGGTTACGCCGGGTTGAGTTGAGAGGGTCTGATGCGGGGTGGAAGCGGAAACTGAGTGCCATACTCGGGAGTAGGCGAGCTTAGTCTGTGGAATTGATTAGCTTGCCGAGTCGAGATGCTGCAATTGAACAAGGCGTGACCTACCAAACCAAGAGTTTGAGACATATTGACGACTGCTAGAGGGTCAATCCCTCGAGACAATCACCGCCAATGGGTTCGAGTCAGCGGCAGGGCCCAGGTGGTAGTGTAGTGGCGTCTGGAGGCTACGCTGGGTTGTGTCGCGGGATCGCCAGCCTTGGAGTTCTCTGAAAGTTTGATGCTGGGCTCAATTGCTGACTCAGGATTGTTGCTGTCACGTGGCCGCGCCGTTTCCCGAAGTCGGTGGCCGGCCGCTTCGCGGGGGATTGCGTTACTACTAGCCCAGGCGGCATCACCGGCTGTGGATTTCAAAGCAGAACAATCAAGCACACAACATCCTCAAAATGGCTCCCAAGATCACTCCTCCCCGTGCTCTGGCAGCGGCATCTCTTTGCCTGGTAGCAGGATATTCCGCATACCGATACGCCTCATCGCGCAGCAACAATTCCAAGGACATTCCGCCCGCCACCGGTCAGTGCCGCACGGTTCCTCTTACACCAGAATCAGCCTTCTAACTTGCTTCAACAGCCTATGGCAAGAAGACAGTGGACAACTCATTTGAGGTGCGCCCACGTCTCACAGTGGATGACTCAACGCTATGAGAAGGGGACGAGGGGAGCGAAGTTTTCGTGAAAATCAGGGATACTAATGAAACGCTGCGAAAACAGACCCTTTTCGCCGTACCGTTGTCATGTGACGGCTGCATCAAGTCTGTTTCAGACTCTGTGTACAAGATTGACGGCATCAACAAGGTCGAAGGGAATCTGAAGGACCAATTGATATCTGTCGAGGGCACTGGCAAGTGTTTACTCTCTGTTTTCAGCGAAATGAGATAGGAGGAAGGCTAATCATGCAATCTCATTCTAGCTGCACCTTCAGCTATTGTGGAAGCCATTCAAGCTACAGGCAGGGACGCCATATTGCGCGGATCGGGCGCCTCAGACAGTAAGTGCAAGAGGTTGTTTCTTTTGATTGTGTCCAAACGTTTGGGGCTTGCTACTCAATGCCCGTCTCGCCGCTGAGTCGGACACTGACGAGTATTCATTGGACTGACACATGGTACTTGGCAGGCGCCGCTGTCAGCATCCTTGAGAGCTTTGCAGCCACCAGGCAGGAAAACGATGCTGGTGAGCCCAACCGGGAGGTGAGGGGCCTGGCAAGGATGGTACAAGTGAGTTCTGGACGGACACTTGTCGACCTGACGATTCGAGGAGTCGCCCCAGGAACGTACCGCGCCTCGATTCGTGAGTACGGTAACTTGGCAGATGGCGCACGATCTACAGGGCCCGTCTGGGCAGGAGGCGAGAAGGTAACCCGCGGTGTTCTGGGTGTGGTCGAGGTTGGCAAGGACGGACGAGGATCTGCGTTTGTCAACCATCCGTTCCAAATCTGGGAAGTCATTGGACACGCTATGATCTTGACACGACAAGAGGAGGGCACCGAGCCACTGACCAATGACTTAGATACTGTTGTCGGTGTGATCGCTCGAAGCGCTGGCATGTGGGACAACGACAAGACAGTCTGCTCATGCACAGGCAAGACGCTCTGGGATGAGCGTCGGGATGAAGTCAAGAAGGGGATGCTGTGATGAAAGTCTTGCCATTCATTGCGTTTAGCCGCCGGACTCGTTCGATTGCATCCTCACTCGGACTTGGCTGTAGATACCAGGGGAAGGATAGTACCCAGTGGAATTAAGGTTATCGAGGTTCTGACATGATCGATGGCATCAAGCCCTCGTTTTCCAGTCCTCATCCCCGCAAGCGCCTTGACCGAACGTGAAACCGGGAGAACAGTCCGAAACAACTTCAGGTGAAGCATCTGAGCCTCTTTGCCAGGGCTTTTTTTGGTAGACGTGGTGCGATATCTCAGTCCCAAGGTCAGATCGTGACATGGGTTAGGGCGATAATCGTTCGACACATGGCTGGGAGTGGTCAGTTGCTCTGTCACTTCAACTCTTAGTGTGCGGCACAAGAAAAAAAACATGTTCTGGAAAATGCGATTCAAATTCAGGACAGAGTCTACGGATGGAAATTCTCCGGCTTCGTAAGAAGTTCGTAAGAAGTTCGTGAAGGGTGATCATGTCGTCTCCAGACCGAAGCGATGCCCATGGTGCGATTCTCGGCGTCGAGTGCCGGACGAACGGTGGAGCCCGTTGCGCTACTGATATGCGGCGCATCATCTGCCAGACGACTACGAAACAGACAGATCTATGCGTGCAATGGCAGATGGGAGCTACAAGATGCCATAGAGACAAGCTGGCGTACTACGTAGAGTGCTACACCACCGGATGAGAAAACAAAGGCCTTGACGTAGGCAGTGGAACTGCAGCGTAGCATAGAAGGTGGACAATGAAGGCAGACGGAGCAAACCGATGCAACTGATTGGCGAAGCCCGCAATGCCCCGCCCTCTGAAGACCGGAAGGGCCCGGATCGTAGTGGCAGGATGAGACAGGTCGAGACGGGGACAGGGCTAGGAGGTGCACTGGTTTTGGGTCAGTTAGAGATCAGTGCCCGTAGAGAAGGGATGGGATGAATGGTTTTGTTGCGAGATGCCAGGAGTTCGGAACCTGCAATAGGAAACACGGCATGCCTGTGTTGGGAAGCCGCTGGTTCGTATTGCGCGTTGAGGAGCGAGAGACGTTGAAGGCAATACGGAGAATGCGGCATGTGAAATCGTAGAATTTGGCGTAGGTACGTAGCACTTACAAGGGGAGGCTAAAGGGAGATGCACCGTTGAGCCGTCGCTAATTAACACACCCGGCAACTCTATTACGAGGAACAAGATGCATCCCTAGCCATCTTCAATATTACCCGACAACAACAGATGCGTGTGTTTTGATCTTCCTTTTTGTTTTCACGGCTTATTTTCACATCTCACATCTCAATCTCAAATCTGCGCACCCAACGCAACACTCACGATGCAAGTCTGCTACCGCATTGACAAGTGAACAGCCCCTCTGGCCCCTCGATCTCTCGGCCCGGTAACACCCTGTCGGGCCTCCGTCGATCAGGGGCCTCTTGAAAGGCCTTGGCACAGCCCGAAGGGGCCGCGAGGGAACCTGGTCGAAGGCCCGAATCTGGTCGCCTGGAAACAATGGCCTGGCTGAGCACTGGTGCACTTGCCATTGCCATATGGGTTGCCGACTGTCATAGGACGTGTACAGTAGGCGGCGGCCACCCTGGCCGCCGAAGTGTGGCTGGTGCACAGCAGATCGACGCGTGTTGAGTGGACGCATTAGTGCATGGGGTTGCTTGCAGACGCCGTAGAGGATAGGCTGGGAAGCGCTGAAGCCGAGGCAGACGTCCTTGGGCCTCCGATATCATGGGAGAGGAATCAAGGGTTTCAACATCATGGGATCCAACAACCAGTTTCTGTTTCTCTTGTCGTTGTCCTGTCATCCCATCTAGACGGGCTTGCCGCCGTGGCAACCACAGCGAGATGAAGACACCGGGTTTTCCCTCTAGTACCACCTGTCATCGCTCGGCGCCGAGAGCCAAGAAGAGAGCCGAAGTGATGGGATCTATTTTGAGGTTCAAATTTGGCATTATTGGTGATGGGTTAGTAGAACTAAGGCATGGCCAGGGGGCTCAAAAGGTGAGGGCCTCCTCGCCAAGACGCATTCATCATCACCGCGCATGTCTAGGCCCGCTGCCACCGTTGGTGTTAGTCCACCGCTGTCACCTGTTGGTTCTGTAGAGAGTTTAGGTGTCGTTTTTGTGCCAGTCATGGGGGTACCTGGTAACCCGTGCCCTCGGGTCCGAGGCTGTAGAGAGGGTGCAACTTTGAACATCAATGGAGGCTAGAGGCGATGCGTATGTCCCGCTTGTTGGGTCATGCAGAGACGATCTGGCCGTCACCCAATCTGCTCACGGGGAGCTCCAGCACGGCGCTTACACGGTCGATGGACCAACCCAACGGCTCGGTTGCTCACACGTCATTCGACGCCAACAGCTGGGCATAGCTGGCTGCAGGGCTAGCAGTATTTCCACCACGAGGGCCAACAGGGTACATGCTGTAGGTGTGTAGTAGTAAACTCATTAACTGGAAAGCAGCTAATCGGAGGTGTTGAGCGGGAATGCACTCGCATTGCCATCTCCCTTGACCTGTGCTCCGTGCGTCGAGATGCAACAGGAGGCTCGATTTTGGCTGCTGCCTCTCCACCAGGCTTGAAAGCCACCGCTTGTTCTCCAAGATAGGCGCCGTAGGTGGCGGGGGGTGCCACCCCCAGGATGCCGGGATGCCCCTGAAGCTGCCCAATCAGCCGCTAAGTGGCAGGGCTTTAGGGACCTGCAACACTCGGCGCCCCAGGACGTAGTGGGAGGCGTCCCAGTGGAGGTGTCGTTGATCCTGGCGCCGATGTGGGTGTGGCACTTATGAGCGACGCGGGAGTTGTGGTTGATGCACACTGAACGACGAGTCGGGCTCACACCGTTCGATTTTGGGAAGCATCTGACGAGGCTCAAATCGGAGGTGGTTCGATGAGCTATGGAAGAAGAGGGGGAGGAGGGAATGAGAAGGGTAAACCGGATGCCCGAGCGCGGCCATTATCACATCACTATCACTCGGGACGGCTCTCAGATAGACGAGTTAGCGAGCGTTGACGTGCGCGGAGAGGGGAGAACAATACGGAGTAAACGACGGCAGTCAAGACTCAAGGGTGCATAGGCCATCTCGGGCATGCTTGAGTACCCGGCGTCATGGAGTAATGGAAGCATTGCTGGAAGCGTCTGGGTCGGATGGATCCCTCAGGTTTTCCTTCTTTTGCCCCCAGGTTGGCAGCTCCGGCTCTCCATCAAACGCACCTGGTGCAGCGAGACGACTCGCCATGCCCCTGTCCAAACCTGCCCAGACATGCCGACACATCGGGCTGCCGTCGATCAGGATGAACGCTTTGCATGTCAAACCCTCACGCAGCCCCAAGGCAGCACCAGACACTAGACACAGGAGCCAGCAAGCCAACAGAGACGTCCAAGAAACCGAAAAGGGCAACCCCTGCTGCACATCCCCCTGGCCCGTCAACGCGGCCATGCCCTCTCCATGTCTCCATGCTTCCAATGCCGTGTCTGGACGGCTTTGCCCAGGTGTTGGAGACTTGGAGTTGGACCCCCTTGCTTGTGTGATCCATGTGTGACCGTCCAGCCTTAGCGGCCGCGGGTTCGCTGGGACTCTGGGAGGTTTAGCGCCCTGGGGGACAGACCCAACATGAGGATGCGGTGATTGATATACCTCCGCCCCCAGCCCAGGGCCGCTGGATTGGGTGCTTCCCACCATCTTTCACTCTCTAGGCGCTGAGCTTTCGTTCCTTCATCCACTCTCTACCTCGCGCCGAATCGCACCGCCCGTCGAGCTGCACAAAGGCTCGTCCCGTCACCAGACCATCGGGCCTTGGCCACACTTGCGTGCAGACTAATTGCCTCTTTGTTGATCCGAATCGCGTGGCTGCCATTCGGGAACTTGGCTAGGGAGCCCTGTTCGTCAGCTTGACTCGACTTGCACTCGCATCACATCGTCGTGGAAGGAAAAAAAAACGTCTGATCCCACTTACACCGATCCTTCAGCCTCGACGGCCTCTTTTGAATATAATACACATGGGCCGGCCCATTTGTTTTCGCTCGTTATCAATTTGTGGTTTTTCGTTTCGCAGGCACGGATCGAAAAGAAATAATTCATCTCCTCTCATTTTGGACATCCCGCTGCCAACTCGTTACTGAGACAACTTGCATCTCTCACAACGACTTTATCAGCTCGTCAGCAACTCTGCATACTAGGTATCAAGAGACATCAGCAAAGCCAGAGACGCGCCAACCGTCGATCAAAGGAAATCCTGCAAGAAAAACTAACTCCCCAATCTCATCCGTCCAACATCCCGTTGCCACCGGAGCATTTCAAGCTTTCTTGACCGGCTTTTGCTGCTCTCATTAAAGGCAGTGCCACTGACCGGGTCGCCAAGCCCAGCAAGTGTCAACACCGACCAATTGCTCGTCCAAGGCGGGGGAAAGCACCACAAAGCACTAACCTCGCTCCGCACGGCCAACACCGCGCCTGCCCTGCAACCTGCCACCTGCCCCCCTGATCCCCGAGCCCCGTTGTTACGGTGCTACGGCCACGGCCACACTTGCCCGCCATCTCAAATAATAAGTCGGGGCAACCCCCCCAATCTCGACTCACTCCTGCTACTAAGCGCCGAAGCTACTGCCCTCTCCAACTAAAACCACCCCACTTGCCTCCCGCTACTTGCCTCCCGCTCCCACTCCCACCACTCCGACTTTCCGTCCTTCCGTCAGGCCCATTGTCTCGCTTTTGCCTCTTCTTCGCTCGCCTCCCTCCACACCCACAAAGCCATTTCTCCTTTTGTCTTCATTCTCCAGTACGAAAGATACTCTACTTGAGATCTACACTTCCATTTCTACCGTGGCCCTCACTGCCCTGCAGCGACAATCATGTCGTTGAAACAGGTATGTCCAGCCCCTCTGCCCATCGCTGGCCCATGAATTGGCAGTCCCACTGACTCTCGTGCTCGATAGGAAATCGAGACCTGGGTTTCGGCCCTGGGTCGTTACGACAACAATGAATTCGAAGACTCCATCGTCGAGTTCGAGAAGATCCAAGACACTAGCAAGATTCTCTTCAATATGGGTGTCATCCACGCGACCCTCGGCGAACATGAAAAAGCTGTAAGTCATGCGCCCTCACTATACCACCCTGTGCTTTCCGGACTGTCATTGCCATCGAGACCGTCTCCCATGCTAACAATCGCCGCCCAACAGGTTGAAGCCTACCAGCGAGCCATTCGGCTAGACCAGTACCTCGCCGTTGCCTACTTCCAGCAGGGAGTCTCCAACTTCCTCCTCGGCGACTTCGAGGAGGCTCTCGCCAACTTCAACGATACCCTCTTGTACCTACGCGGCAACGCCATGATCGATTACGCCCAACTGGGCCTTCTCTTTAAGCTCTACTCCTGCGAAGTCCTCTTCAACCGCGGTCTGTGCTATATCTACCTACAGCAGATGGAGGCTGGCATGCAGGACTTGTCATACGCCGTCAAGGAGAAGGTGGTGGAGGATCACAACGTTATTGACGAGGCCATCCGCGAACAAGCCGAGGGCTACACTGTTTTCTCCATTCCCGTCGGCGTTGTTTACAGGCCCAACGAAGCCAAGGTGCGCAACCTCAAGACAAAGGATTACCTCGGCAAGGCACGGCTTGTCGCCGCTTCGGATCGTGCCAACGCATTCACTGGCTTCGCCGGCTCCGAGATCAAGAATGTAAGAACACCACCTATCCTGGTGAAGTGAAGATAACTAACATCCATGCTAGGCCGGAAAGTTGGAAGTCAAGGACGACCGACCCGCAGACAACATCTCCTTCGCTGCCACGAACCTCGTCAAGCCCGGCATCCAGTCCCGTAGACAGCAGTCAGAGCCGCCAGCCAACCGAAATGTCTTCCCCCCTACTCCTCCACCTGAGAATGAGCGTCCTTCTCGCGGTGCTTCCGTCCGCAACGGCCAGAAGCCCATGCTTGCCAAGCTCAACATCCAACAAGCTGAGACGAACCGTCGCTACGAGAAGGCTGGATCGCCTCCAGATGCCCGTCAAAGACCATCAAGGTCTGCGTCTGCCAACCCCACCAAGGGCTCAGGTCAGACTCCTATCCAGCGGAGACCGAAGCAGATTCCGGAAGAGGAAGGCTCGTATGCTGGTGAGGTTTACGACATGTATGGCGGTGGTGGATCTCGTGGCTCAAGGGGATCTGGAGGTAGCCGACAAAATCGTCCCCGGTACGCCAACGAGGATGATGGCTCTGAATACGATGATGGATCTTTTGACGAAGGTGACTTTGAGATGGTAGGCAACAACCGTCGTGGTCCCGGCTCAGTAGCTGGATCCTCACGTAGCGGTGGACGTCGCGTCGAAGTCACCAAGATCCGCGTCAAGGTGCACGCTGATGATGTGAGATACATCATGGTCAAGCCCAATGTCGAGTTCACCGTTCT
Source organism: Dactylonectria estremocensis (assembly GCA_020744375.1). Classification (NCBI taxonomy): domain Eukaryota; kingdom Fungi; phylum Ascomycota; class Sordariomycetes; order Hypocreales; family Nectriaceae; genus Dactylonectria; species Dactylonectria estremocensis. The sequence goes on along the minus strand of JAGMUU010000010.1, from coordinate 1,091,282 downwards.
GGTCGAAAAGGTCAGGGAAAAGTTTGGTCTGCGCCGCCGCTTCAAGGTCAAGGTCAAGGACGAGGACATGCCTAATGGTGACATGATCACCATGGGCGACCAAGATGACCTGGACATGGTGATCGACACCGCCAAGGACGAGGCCCGAAGGGCGAGGCAAGAAACCGGAAAAATGGAGGTTAGTACAGCCTTTGCTCCCAGGTGCTATCCAATGACTAACGTTATATTACAGATTTGGATCATGGAAGTTTAGACATTATACCCCTCTTGCGTTTGCATTTCTATCTACTCTACCGTCTCACGACATAATGGACTGTCATTATAGCGGCATGTTCTTGATGAACAGCCTCTCTTTTGGACATGGCTGCACAGCAGTCCCCTCCCCCTTTTTTTTTCTCATTTCATGTCTGTCATATTCTTCATACTGTATCTTTGCCCCTCCAAGGCACTTTATGAGTAGCATAGCCAACCCCATTTATTAGAGGAGGCTGGTAGGAGTCCGGAGGTCATCATGATCCTAATATTTGCTTTGTGGTGAATGGAATACCTGGCAGTATATCATACAGGCCGAGAGTCGAAGCGACATGGCTCAACAATATCTTGAGAGGATTTGGGCTGAATATATCGATCATGAACGACTATGCGATTTTCTTGATTTGAATTGGCGTGGTATTGGCTCTACTTGGACAGGTTTGGTCAGTGCGTGATGAAGTGAAGGTAAAACGTGTTGTTTCCTTTTGGGTTATCTATGGTGTATTGACAAACACATGATTTTACAAGATATGTTACAAATTACAAGCCGTCTTTGCCTCTGAATATCCAACTCTCGTTTTCCTTTGCAGCTCCATCTGAAGCCCCATCTTGAAGATACTAGTTCTCCCGCACAACTGAATCAGGAGCCTCATTGAGCCATTGCTGACGAAGCTCGGGACCACCTTGCTCTAGCTTGTCAAGCAGGCTACGGACAAGGGACGTGCGAATGCGCCACTCCTCCTGGCCGAGGACTGCAAAAAGGATACGGGAAGTCTTGCCAGCAGCATCAGGGGAACCAATGGCGACCAGGCGCAGCAGAGAGTGGACGGCGGTGGCGTCGTCGACAGGGATGCCCTCGAGGAGTTGGTCGAGAGCCGTATCCCAGCTGCGGGATTCGTGAACGGCCTTGTCGATGGCGTCGAATAGAACTCGGCGGATTGGCGCGGCGGCTAGAGCAGCGCGATAGGCAGTTGGGGGCGGACCCCAGAAGAAGTAGGGCAGGATGCGGGCGATGTCGGCGGCGGACTTGTACCGCGTCGTCTCGTAGGTGAGGATGTCGAGGGCGTAAGCGTGCTGTGAAGACTCTGAGGAGAGCATCGCAGGGACGAGGGTTAGGGGATGAGGCCAAGGGACAGAGGTGCCACGGGGAATGATTGGAGGAGCGGCCGCGTCGTTGGTGATGGACTGGACCTCGGAAATAAGGGGGCCGAGGAGGTTGGCGCGTATGAGGGACTGTTCAAGGGGTGTGTGTTGGTCAAGGGGTGTTTTGAGGAGGAGGTTGCGGTACTCCCACTGGAAGTGGTCGAGTTTCTGGGGGTTGAGCTTGATGCCGCCACGGGTGAACTTGAACGTCAACTGCGACACATGTTAGCTTCAGTCTTTTCTAGGCAGGGAAGGCAGAGGCACTCACAGCTTCGGCGACGTCATCAAGGAACCGCGGGGTGTCATGCCCCCTCTTGAAGGAGGCGCCAAGGTTGGCGAGCCAGGCCTGCAGGGCGAGGGGGAAGATTTTTTGGTCACGATACGTAGAGAGGTTGACGCTGTCATGACGCTTACTGAGCTTGGAACCGTCGTTGTTGACGAGGAGGCCGAGGTGCGAGAATGTCGGGGGCTCCCACCCAAAGGCTTCGTACAGAGCCAGGTGCTTGGGCGTGGAGATGAGCCATTCCTGAGAGATGTTGTCAGCCACATGTGCGTTCAGTAACAGTGCCGAGGAAGTGTCGAGGACAACCGACATACCTCTCCGCGAATAACATGCGTGATCTGCATGAGATGGTCGTCGACAACATTGGCGAGGTGGTACGTCGGATAGCCATCCGTCTTCATCAGCACAAAGTCCTCCTCGGGCTCCTTCTTCTGGAACGGGCCGTAGATGGCATCCCTGAACTTGGGCGCGCCGAACCGACCCGAGTCGAGGCGCACGACGTGAGGGTCCCCAGCAACGGCCCGGGAGTCCGAGTCGGCTCGAGAGAGCGAGCGGCAGGTACCCGGGTACGCGGTGGGCTTGCCGGCGTCGTGGAGGGCGCGCTTCTGCGCCTCGAGGTGGTCGGCCGTGCAGAAGCAGCGGTAGGCCGAGCCGTTATCGAGGAGCGTCTTGGTATGTTCGCGATAAATATCGAGGCGCTCAGACTAGAAAAGTCGATTAGTAGATGAGGTTTGGAAGCTCATCGAGGCAAGTCACTAACTTGTCGGTATGGACCGTAGGGGCCTTGCTTGTCGGGGCCTTCATCCCATGACAAACCCGCCCACTCGAGGTCCTTGAAGATGCGTTCTTCAGCATCAGGTACTAGTCGATTCTGGAGGCCACAAACATTTAGTAAAAGACGCTTCATTATCCCATTACCATGAGACAGCACAACGAGGAACCTACCTGGTCGGTATCCTCGATACGAATGATGAACTGGCCCCCCTTTGTCGCCTTGGACACCAGGTTATTGAACAGGGCAGTTCTCAACGACCCCAAATGAAGATAGCCCGTGGGAGAGGGAGCAAATCGCGTGCGGATTGGCTTGTCGGCAGGGTAGCCTAGGATATAACGCTGCGGTGTCTCTGCGGAATCTTGGGGTTCATCACCGCTTGTCTTGTTGCGCTTCTTGAGCGCCGCCAATCTCGACATGGGCCTAGTCTTGCCCTGAGTCTCAACATTTTCTTCCGGCTTCCCTGACTGCTTGTGGATCTTCTTCCCAAAAATTTCGAGTTTTGGCGGCTTGGAAAGATCCTTCAATGGCACATCAACTATAGAATCTCTGTCGTTGACCCCATTAGAGGCACCCCGCCGCTGTGAGTTTGAGACGGCGAAAGTGCGCCTCGCATATATAATGGAAGGACGGCATGAGGGGAGCAATTGGTTGAGTTGGAGTTGCTTCAATAGTCGCGGCGAACGGGCTGAGAGCGGAATCATGACGGCGGTTGCGAGGCCCTCATAACAAATCTCTGAAATATCGTGAGTTTAATGTTAACTTAGTGGTCTGTGAAAGCAGGGTCTCGACATGATTCGGGAATAGGCGGCTGAAGGTTCGACGGGTGATGCGCCACAAAGTGGCGGGGAATCGATAAGATAAGCTCGATAAGATAGTTTAATCACCCGTTGGGTTTTTGAGAAGAGTCACTTTGGTCGGACTCGGGTTTGTCGATCATTTTGATTACAGAAAATGTGATACTTCCTTTTGCGAGTGCTACTCATCAGGTATCAAACAGTAGTCGAATTGTGACAATAGTGACATTTGCGTGAACGGACTTTGTTTCGAGCAGTGGGTCAAGGTCTCCTCCTGTGTACATGAATCCAGGCGTCAATGGGCATGACGCATGTGAAAGTCTGCCGAACAACGGAGTAGCAGAATCCTCACAACGGTTCCTAGGTGGTTGCAGTGTCTGTTGCACAGCCCTAGATCCAGCCGCTATCGATGCGAGATCCTTGGATCCTTTCTACTCGATTCTGTCCGCTTTGGCATCTCCTATGTCTACATCTCAAGACAGCCAAAACCAGTCAAGATAGTAATAAAAAAGACCCCGCGTTCTAGTTATATTCCCGCCAGCCGCGCCAAAAACTTCTGCGTTGGCGCTGTGCCGTGCAGCCTGTTCCAGAAATAATTACTAAGGTACTGGTACGTGCTGTACTAGGAGGTACTTAAGGCACAGGTACGAACACGGCCGTTGGTACGCTGCTGCTGTGCGTGCGATAGGTACTTGTCCTACGCTGGCGTGCTCCACTCATCATCGAACTGGGCCGGCTGCGTCAAACAACCACCAATTCTTCATCTTGCATTACAGAGAACTCCTCCCAGCAACGTCCAATCTCGCCCCAAATACTGCCACACAAGATGGACGGGAACGCGTTCAACGCCGGGGGCCCGGCCGGAGAGGAGGTCGATCTCTACGGTATGTTCCTGTATCCCCGCATTTGTACACACCCTGTCGCAATTTTTTTTGCCCTCCTCAGCGACGCCAGTCGCGGGGATGCCTGCAGATATCGAGAGGGCTGAGGCTGACTGGCGGGGCTGTAGAGTTGCTCGGTATCGACAAGACGTCCACGCCGGACCAGATCAAGAAGGCATACCGAAAAGTACGTGTCCCACCCATCAAGAACTCGGTTCAGACCGCCGAGAAAAATACGTCCTAACAAGAACTCTTTGCCCCTCACAGGCCGCCCTCAAGTACCACCCAGACAAGGTCCCCGAGGAACAGCGAGAAGAGTCCGAAGTCAAGTTCAAGGAAATCACACAGGCATATGAAATCCTCGGCGATGAGGAGAAGCGCAGCCTCTACGATATCCATGGCATGGCGGCTTTCGACAAGTCCCGCGGCGGCCCTGGCGGCGCTGAGGTCGACCTCAACGACATCATTTCGCAGATGTTCGGCTTCGACATGGGCGGCGGTGGCCCTGGTGGTCCTGGCGGCCCCGGCGGACCTCGACGACCCCGACGGGGAGCCGACGAAGATCAACCTTATAAAGTAACGCTGGAAGAACTCTATCGCGGCAAGACGGTCAAGTTCGCTGCCAACAAGCAGGTCCTTTGCGGCACATGTAAGGGTTCTGGCGGCAAGGACAAAGCCAAGCCTACACAATGTGAGCGGTGCAAAGGCAATGGCGCCGTCGAGGCTTTCCGCCAGCTCGGTCCCGGCATGATGCGCCGCGAGACCGTCATTTGCGACCATTGCCAGGGCGCCGGCTCCGTCTACAAGGAGAAGGATCGTTGCAAGAAGTGCAAGGGTAAGCGCACGGCGCAGGAGAAGAAGGTACTCGAGATCTATATCCCTCGCGGCTCCATGCACGGCGAGCGAATCGTCCTCGAGGGCGAGGCCGACCAGCACCCGGATCAGATCCCGGGCGATATTGTCTTCACGCTTGTCGAGGAGAACCACGATGTCTTCACCCGCGTGGGACACGACCTGTCCGCCGAACTGACTGTGTCGCTGAGTGAAGCTCTTGGTGGCTTTTCTCGAACTGTCCTCACACACCTCGACGGTCGTGGCATCCATCTCAAGCGAGAGCAGGGCAAGATCCTGCGTCCAAATGACTGCATCAAAATTCCTGGAGAGGGTATGCCTATGAAGCGCGGCGAGGCCAAGGGTGACCTGTACCTGTTGATCAAGGTTGAGTTCCCCGAGGACGGCTGGCTGAAGGAGGACTCGGCGTATGACGCTCTGCGAAAGATGCTACCCGCCGCCCCCAAGGATCTCGAGGCCGACGAGGTGGACGAGGTGGAATACGAAAGTGATGCAGACATCGAAGATGTACGTCTCAATGCTCGAACTTTGAACAATTCAGTAATCGCTAACATAATGACAGATGGGCGCAACTGCAGGACAGGGAATGGGCAACGACTGGGAGGACGAGGACGAGATGGGTGACGGCCAGCCGCAGTGCCAGACCCAGTAAACGCGAGGTTGTTTCTCTTCCCATATATGAAGAAGACGAGAGCAGACCTAGAAGCGAGACTACCCCAAGAGACTGGGGCGGGGCATGGGTTAACGAAGTGACGACGGAATCAGAATAGAACGGGGGCCATCATGCTGGCCAAGAGGATGCCCATGCCATTGAAGATACTGGGTAAAAATTTGTCCGAGAGAATCGGGAGCGAGAGATGGCAGACGAGAAGATGGACTCCGGTAGGAAAGGGACATCACCACTCTGGAACGAAAGGGCCACGAGACTCGCTGCAGAAGGCGAGGACAGCCCACAGTAGATGTGTAAGCATGGAAATGCTAGCTTTCGATACATGGCACAGAAGCCTTTTGTGACAAACGGTGACCAGTTGGTCTTGTTGGCGTGACTCCTGAGCGTTTATAGAGAAATAGAGAAAGAGTTTCGCAAGTCTGGTTGGTTGAACATTCGAGCTGGAGGTGGAATAGGGAGCCACATGCTATGACGGTATTGGGGTCGAAGCTGGGGAAATGGCGGCTACGTATCGCCGGCCCCACCAACCCACCGTGGCCGATAACCTCACATCAACGTCCAGACTTGCCCAACCCCACCTTCGACCATCGCCATCCTCACCCTCAACGATTGTTACCTTTCTTTGACTGCTTTCTCGAGACCTCTCCCATCTCCTTCTCGGGAAGCAAAAATATCACAGTCCAGTCCGTTCCAACCACAACAGCCACACTCACACAAGTCCAGCCATGTCCCGCAAAGGCGTCGGTCTCGCGGCCTTCGACCGCTCCCGCCTCACGTCGGCGCACTACGCCTCCCACGGCTCCTCTCTGCGCGCGACAAACGCCCAGGCGCTCGAGACGCAGGTCGAGGTGTTCCGATCGCTGCTGCAGCAGTTCGCCGCCACGCACGCCCGTGACATCCGCTCCGACCCGGCCTTCCGCGCCCAGTTCGCCCGCATGTGCGCCGCCATCGGCGTCGACCCCCTCGCCAGTAGCAACCTGGGCAGCGGCGGGAGCAGCAGTGGTGGAGCCAGCTCCGTTTGGGCGCAGCTGCTGGGCAAGACGGTTCACGACTTCTACTTCGAGCTCGCCGTGCGCATCGTCGAGGTGTGCAGTGCCACGCGCGCCGAAAACGGCGGGCTGATCGGCCTCGCCGACCTACGGGAGCGCGTCGCCCGCGGCCGCATGGACGGCTCCGACCCCATCGCCGACGACGACGTGCGCCGCGCCGTGCAGACCCTGAGCCCACTGGGCGGCGCCTACGACGTAGTGCGCGTCGGCCGCCGCGAGTACGTCCGCAGCGTCCCGCGCGAGCTGAGCACCGACCAGGCCGCCGTCGTCGAGGCCGTCCAGGTCCTGGGCTACGTGAGCGTCGGCATGCTGCGCGACAACCTCGGCTGGGAGCGCGCGCGCGCGCGCACCGTGATAGACGACCTCGTCAGCGAGGGCATGCTGTGGGTGGACAAGCAGACAAAGGGAGAGTGGGAGTATTGGAGCTTGGGGTTCATGCCGGATTTGGACAGCGGCGATGCTGTGGTTGAAGAAGCGGGCTGAGGCGCATCATGATCTCTCCCACATGTGTCGCATTGCCATGTTCAAGAGGTCCTAGGTCCCGGAGGCCATCATCATATACCCAAAGGGACGTGAACATGCACAAGATTGCGACGCCGAGGAGAGTTACACCGACTCATTCACGGCGTTTCCATCGCCTCAATGGCCAACAGCTACAAGACGTACTGCGATATCTTACCCGCAGTCACGGAGGAGATATCCTTCGCATCCATGACGAACGAAAGAGCTGCAGACCTTGTACCCTGGTATCAGTTCCTTGGTCTGACCACACCTAAAGACAAACGGGGCCGCCAAAGACTCAGTTCATGAAGGGCGTTGAATGGAGAAGGACAAGTGACCAGAACAAGACTCAGTATAGGTGCATAGACTCACGTCTTCGAGACGATGAACTCTGCTCGGGAGGCGAAACACAACCTCACCAGTCTACAACCAAGGACATGAAAGACAGGCAATAATAGATATAAATCCACAACACGTGTTTTCTACATTGAGCGCGTCTAAAAAAAAATCAAAAGATCAACATAGGAGTAAATACTAGTTCATTCATTAACCAGCAGCCCACACCAACATACAACACACAACATGCATCTCCCTGGTGCGTGTTCACTTGCCACGCCCCAAGACGCGACTCAGACACATCGCCACACCACATTCTCTCGCTCCCATTCTCTCTAACTGCTGTAGATACGTACGTCAAATAGCTGTGACTTGAACGCGCACCAGTCCTCCCCTAGATCCGGGGTATATACTTGTCGAGTGACGCTGTTGTCCGAGCTGCTGCAATTTCCCCTCCCTCTTCCTCCTCTTTTCCCAAAGAAGCTGTAATCCCTCGTTACGTTACACTCCTCCGATCTCCCTCCGTCCATAACTCCTGGATGAATTCAGGCCTGCTTGACCGATGAGCTGGGCTCCTCGGTCACGACGGGAGGAGCTTAGTAGGGAGGGTTGGTGCCCAGCGGGGGGTAGTCCTCTGGGCGGTTGGGACCGATGCTACCAGGGCCACGGGGATCGCGAGGGTCGCGGGGATCGCGGGGATCGCGGGGGTCACGGCTGTCACGGGGGTCGCGGAGGTCACGACCGTCGCGGCTGTCGCCGAAGTGCTTCTTGCGGAGAGCAGCAAGGCGCTTCTTCTTGGTGACAGTGTTGATGTAGGTGCCAATAACGAAACCGACAATGTTGAAGAAGGGGACCCAAAGCTGGTCGGGGAGGAACTTCTGGGCGAAGGCCAGGCAGATGGGCGAAGTGACCCAAGAGACCTTCATCACCTTCCAGAAGCCGACCTTGACGGTGGCGCGGACCTGGTGGTAGGTGCGAGCGCCAGCAATCAGAGCCATAGCGACGAGGTAGACGCTGTTCTGGATGGGGGCGATCTATTGATGTGTTAGCCACGAAATCTTCCGGCGCAATTCGTCTGTAGTTTCGGATCATGTTGCGTCTGCTTCTCCGAAAGCGCTTCTTCCTCTGAAATTCCACTTGGTGCTTTATCGTCCTTGGCCATCTCATGATGCCTCCCCTTCTGTGTTCGTGTTGTTGATGCTCTTCCTTGCGTCATTCTCCCCTTGATGTCCATTCCTCCTCTTTTCGCAAACTTCAATGTACGGGCAGACGGAGAGGAGTGAATACGTACAATCAGATTGCTGACGAGAATCTGCAGAATCTTAGCCTTGAGGCTGGTGCGGCCCTTGAAAACCTTCTGGAGAGCCCAGATGAGGAAGTGGCCGATGGGAGCGCTGATCAGAGCACCGTAGGCCGCCATCTTGGGGACACGGGCAGTGAAGTAGTTGCCGTGCTTGTTGCGGTCCTTGGAGAGCCACGAGGCGATGAGCTCCTGGGTTCCGGCAAGCGTACCAGCAGTCAGCATCTTGGTGCGCAAAGGGTTGTTCTCAAGCTCCTTGATGTAGGCCTGTCGGAAATGTCAGTTTGCTTCCGCCAGGCGCCACCAGCGCCGTCGAGGGCCTTGGTGCGATGTGCGCAATTGTCGCGGTCCTCTCCGTCGTGGACATGACGCGAGTAACGCGAGTTTGAGGAATTGGGGTTGACGTACGGCCAAGTAACCCTTGGTGCCGGCATTCTCCATGCCACCGGTCAAGGCGGTGCCAATGACGGCGGAGACAGGATGGTGACCCTTAGTTCCAGGGATATCACCAGCTTCAGCCTTGTCGAGCATGCCGGCGACCTTGTCGCCAGCGCCAGACACCTTTTCCTGCACCTTGGTGATTGTTTCGCTCTCGAATTTGACGCCCATGATTGCGGTTGTTGATGGGTTTGATGGTGGAGGTGGTTGGGGTTTTCCGAGGAGCGCGCGCGTCTCAGCCCTTCGAGTCGAAGTCGGGAATTCGGAGTCGCCTGGTCTTAGTCCAGTTCTGGCCTGACCAAAAGATGGGATTGAGATGGCCAAAAACTGAGGCACGCGTTGTCGTCGTCGCCAGGAATCGTCGTCGGGGTCAACGCGGCGGCGTCATAAACGTGGTGCGAGAGGGAAAAACACGCGCGGGCGAGGCGGCCTGGGAAACGGTCAGTTTCAAGGTTTAGCGAGGTCGCACAAACGGTCGATGGCGGCCGAAGAAGGGCGAGCGAGCAGCGACGAGGGAGGAGAGAGGCTGGTGAGGTGGAAGAGTTGAGACTGAGGTGGACTAGACTCAATTGACGATGTCCGGCCAATGGATTTGTTGACCCGGCGGCGATGACAACTTCAGTCCAGACGACGAGAGCAAGCAAGATCGTGGCTCGGCGACAACGGGAAGGTGGCTGGGGATGGCGATGTTTACCTTGGAGGTCTCGGTGTGTGCTTGGGTCAAGGTGGAACGAGGCAGAGGGTACAGGGTAAGTCGACCCGGGGGAGAGGAAATACTTACGACCGAATTTGAGGGTGGTGATGATGATGGAGATGGAGGATGGGAGGGTCCGGAGAGAGGAGAGGGAGAGAAGCGCGGGTGGAGCGAAGTGCGAAGTGGTTGGTTGGAGGTCGGTGGTTGGTGTGTTGATTGTTTGTCTGGGGGCAGGAGCGAGGACGACGGGGGACGGGGAAGGAGCGACCGGGGGGCGTGTGGGAGATGAGATGAGCCAGCGACACTCTCAGCTCACCTCAAACCCCCAAAAGAGAACGCGACTGGGTACTTACGGGCGGCATAATTGGCTGCTCAGGCCCCAAAGGCGAGGCTAGGTACTTCCGTAGCTTACAAGGTCGAGAGGGGGGTGCGCTGCACCTACAGTGGGTGCTGCTGCAGGCCAGGTACAAACTCGTCAGTTAATAAGCTAGAGCTGGGCTTGCTGAGGCCCTCCCAGGTTGCCGATATCTGCGCTTCTAAGTGGACGGCAGTACATCTTGATGGTGCGTGTGCCATGCAATGATCAGACACCTACATGCCCACCCTTCGGCTACATTGTGTACATGATATCTCGCCCACTGTCGCCGCCATCGCGACTTGGATGCATCGCTGACATGCAACCAAAGCTGAGCTGTCCACCTCCAACACGCTGCTGTGCCGCCAGGGGCACCACCAGCTGCAGCACCCACAGCCCACCCCTCCCCCTAAATGGACAGCCATCCCAAGGCAAAACTTCCCGACTCTCACTCGCTGATTGGTCGTACAGCCACGGGCCGAGGTTCATCCCCCTTCCACCTCCTCACGTCGGTACCTTTTCACGGGAGAGCGCTGGGTTCGGCAAGGCTGTTGTTTTTGCCTAGGCTAAAAGTGGTAGTGGTGGGTGCATAGCAACCGGACTAAACACGCGTCCACTATCAACAAGACCATTCTCAAGATACTCGTATTTGACCGATCAAGCTGCGCGCTTGCTCTGCTTTTCGCTGCTGTGACCTTTCAGTATGTTTAACTTAGAGGCTTTGCTGGTCGTGCCGTACCGGGTTTGTTACATATCGCTTTGTGGTGCGCACTGCGTGGTCGGACATGTGGCTGGTTTCCCGGTTGGCTTAAAATCGGGACGGGCCTTGCACGTGAAATCACGTCCAATTGGGTCACCTCGCCTCACCTAGCTTCACCTGGTCCAGATTCAGGAAGAACAAAAGCCGAGCCCGAGGAATCTTGCAATTGTGGAGGGCCCGACCCGACAAGGGAAAGTCGATACACTGACCTGCATACACATAAATCCCGGAGGCGCGGGGGTTTCGAGTCATGAAGCCGCGGTATTCCCTACGGCAATCAAGCACGCAACTAATGGCAACTGCACGATGGTTGTGACCCTAGTCATTCCGTACTCCCCACAAGTGAGGTGCGATTCTTGCACATAAGGACTACCCCTCTGCTTCGTACACCCCTTATCCATACAAATCACGCCAATGCCAACGACAATGAAGCCAACGATTGTCGGGAATCAATCAAGAAAAACAAAGAGTAGACGCCGGAGGTTCATGGTCATAAGAACCCCCATCCGCCGAGAATGTCCCATAAGACGCCTGCCTCCTATAACCTAACATGAGGTGCCTGACGGTATGTCTAGAGCACGCATTTCCCCTTCTTCCCATAAGGTAATCAAAGTCGTTCGTTCCAAGAAAGCAAACAAACCACCGTGACATAGTGGCCGTGCCGGCCACCGCATGCACAGTCTCTTCCCTTTCACCTCCCATGTGCTCTTTCCCTCGCCGTTATACAGTACCTCTGAGCCGCTGTTTCCTTGCCAGCCAGTCTCCCAACATGTTATCCAGTTGCTATTATCCACGTTAGTAAATGTGTTCTGCGAAATGCGTGTGGAAGAAAGAACTCACAGTTGTGATTTCGGCCAGCTTCGCGTTCTGTTCCCGGAACAGTCCACTGACAACCGGGTGTTCCTTACTCTCCGGCTCCACATTGGTCTTGTCGTACACCACCACCAGAAGATCCCGCACATGATCACTCTCGTCAAAGAACGCCCGTAGCTTATCATCGTCCCAGCTGCGCTCCTTGCCGCTTCGAGTCGAGCTGCTATCCTTAGGCGTCTCATCTCCGTGCAACAACTCTGGTGAAGGCACTTCCTCTGATGAACGGCCTTCTTGGGATGATGTATCAATCTCCAACGCCGGCGGTTGGGTTGCGTTTATAGGGGATACCTGCACAGGTGATTCGGACAAGCGGTTATGTTGCAGGCCCTTGCTGTTCGTGATCGTCAAAGCGCTCGGGTTCGTTGGTGCGTCGGCGCTGTTAGGGAACGCCCCTGGAACCTGCGCTCGCTGGCCCACCTCCTTAGTTTTCTCCTCCTCGCTTGGCTCCGGTGTGGCCTGCGTTCCGAAATCAAGATCCTCATCTGAGGAAAAGTCGTCAAGATCTGCTCGCGGTCGGGATCTGTTCGTCTTCTGCGCCCTCGAATCGGCACCAGTGCTGGCACTACGATTCAGACTCTTATTCGCCGTCGACTTGTCTTCGCGCTGGGCTGCAGCCGAAGCGGAACGCTCCCGGCTTGAATTGGCTTGATGGGATGGCACCTCCTGGGTCTCATTCGTCTCAGAGTCCACAATCCGCATTGTTGCAGGTGGCACGTTTGATACGTCGTTGGTCCGGGACTCGTTAAGATATGCCGCGAGCTCCATTGTTGGTGAAGGCTCTGTCAGGCTTCCTGGACCCTTGCGTGTAGGCGACGGTTCTGTACGCGGTAGCTGTTTCTGAAGCTTGCTTGGGCTCCTCTGGATCTTGTCGGCTGGACCTTGCTCCTCAAGCGACGGCGACTCGCTGCTTCGTCCCGCAGATTCTGACTGAATGTCCATAGACCGCTTTCCAAACGACTCATCATCGTCATCGATAGACTTTTTCTTGTCCTTCCGGGAGAAAAAGCTTCGGATGGCGCTTGGCTTCTTTTCCTTTTCCTTGCGTTCCTTCTCTTTGATTTTCTTCTTCTCCTTATCCGACATGAGATCCTTGTCCATCTTATCCATGCTTCCTCGTGCCTTGACGTCCTTGGTAACTGAGTCTGTCGACGGCCGCGGCTGGTTGTCGTCTCGCAACAGATTCGGCGTCAGAGTAATCTTTTTCGTCTCGACAGTGTCATCCTTAAAGAAAGAGTCGGTGTTCCTGACTGTTCCGTTCCGTGACCTACTCGGGCCTTCAGGCTTGGTATCCAAAAGAATCTCTTCACTGTTCCTCGTCTCATCCTCTTCCATCACCGTCTCGACCTTGGTAGGTTCCACAAGCTTGATGTCTCGATTTACTCGGGGCTTCAATGGTTCCACCTTGGCGCTATCCACTGGCGAGTTGTCGCCTTCCGCGGTGGCTTGTGCGTTTTGCTGCTGCTGTTGTGAGTCTTTCTGTTCTTGCTTTTGCTGAGTCGCAGAAGAATGCCCAGAAAACAGCTCATCCAAATCCTCCTCGTCAGTTGAGTAGTCGTCGAAATCAGAATAGTCTACATATGTAGGTGGAGCAAACGCAACAGTCTTGCGCTTCAAACGAATGGCTTTGAAGGTCTGCGGCTTCTTTTCCTGCTGATCTCCTAGCATTGTTGCCGAAAGCTGTAAAACTGTCAACAGGTTGTCAGTCTAATATGACGGCCAGTACGTACGTCGACATTCCTGTGCTTATTCAAACGGGCGAGTCGTTCCGTGGGCGTTTCGATGTGCTCGGCTGGTAGATATCCTAAAATCTCAGTTAGACAAGCCATGCGCCTCCAATGATCAGATGGAGACCTTACCAATACTACTGTCCTTGACAACTCGAACTAACCACCAATAGCTGTTGCTGTCGTCAAGCAAGACCATGGTGTCACCCTTGGTCGCATTTGCTTGTCCCTCGACCGTCGCCACGAAAGTGTGTAGAGCGTATACGAATTCAAAATCGATGTCCTCTGTATCTTGTAAGCATTTGGCCGCCCATCCAGAATCAATAAATCTTGTGTCATCGGGGAAGGAGAGGTCAGAGTCATCATCATCTTCGAAGGATCCTTCGTATGGGAACATAAGCGGCATGTCGTGGTGGTCGACGGCGGGAATGTCGAATCCGTCCTCCTCGGTGGTTTCTTCTTCGATGCTGTCCAGTGAATTCAAAGTCTGGCTGCACCCGTACGAATTGCCTCGGCCCCTGTTCCCAATCACCGATTCCTTTCTCTTGATTGCCTTGAACTCTCCAGCAGTAGGTTTCTAGCCTTCGCTGTGATTTCGGACATCGTCTTCTTTCTTCTTTCGCACCGTATTATTCCCAATCCAGCGGTCGCTGTTGTGTTGTTTGTACGGGTCTAGATCGTGTTCGGGGTCCGCTTTTCTTTTGGCTGCACTGCATTCGAGATACTCACGACGAAGATGATGCTTGGGCGGTACGGGTAAGGGTCGTGGAAGCTGTGCATAAGTGATGTGACTAGGCTGGTGTCGGGGGGCATCCGGGTAGGGAGAAGGGGGTTTTTGCCCACTTGAGCGAGTAGTGTCGGAGGTGGTGTTTTTGAAAGCAGAGAGGGAAGAAACCCGACGCGGCCAGGCCACGGGAGTAACGGTAGGACAGCACCCACCATCTTCAATCGAGGGCGAGCTCGAGATCTTGTCCATCATGTCATCATCGAGGTCATCTGCGTCGCCGTCAAGGTCGCCCTCGTCCGACGAGGAGATGCCTCCATTCTGCGCAACAGCCAGCGCATCCTCCTGCGTCATTCTCTTGTTGTCGTCGCTGTCACGTTGTTCGGGTTGGTTCGGTCCAGCGACCAATTCCTCAGCAAATCGATGGATGTCGCCGGTGTCGCCGTGGTCCCACGAGATGCGCGGGGATCGGCTCTGTTCGTCGGCGGTGTCGTTCGAGACCTCGCGAATGGTCTCAGCCTGGTGGGGGGCGAGAGAGTTGGAACTGGCAAAGGTGGCGGAGCGTGGGCTTTTGGTGTGATCTTGAGCGGAGGGAAATTTGTGGTCTTGGAGGTCAATGGTATCTGTTGCCGAGCGAGCAGGAAGCGCGAAGTGTCAGTCAAGGCCGTATCAAGGCGTCTCAAGAGAGCGTCGGTAGCAAGGCGAAGTTAGGCAAGGTCGTTGAACGGGAAAAAATAACAAAGTGATCAAAGTCGGGTGGTTGGAATGCGGCACGTAGTATCGCGATGTGCATCGGCACCCCGGTTCAAAGAAGGCCAGGGGTTTTGATGGTAGTGGAAGGAGCAACACAGCGCGGCGCAGTGAGGCGCAGGGGCTGGGGGGCAAGGGGGCCAAAAGAAGGACGGGATGATGATGCTTGGGTCGCTTCGAGAAACGGACGCCGTTGTAGGAAGGGGTAAGGGGAGAGCGACAAGAGGTGTGGGGAGAGAGGAAGAAAGACGTGAGATGATCACAAAGGGCACTACCAGTCCGTAGTGACCTATGGGTAAGGTTTCTTGGAAGCCAACATACCTGCGCGAATGATGGTTGGTCGTGTCATGGTGAATTATAAAGAGCGGCGGCGCCGATCTCCAAACACTGGGCGAAATAGCCACGACCCTGGAGGGATGGCGGACGGGGACGAGCAGACGCTCACGAGGCGCACACTGATGCCGATACTCCACGACGAAGTAATTGACTGGCGCGTTGGCCACGGCAGGTGTGCAGGCGTATATTGGGTCCCCTGGATTTGATTCCCTTCCCTTGTCCACACGCTGTTGGTTTTGTGTGTGTCGGTTGTGACTTGGGGAGGGACGCAACGAGATGGACGGGGGATGGTGGACCTTGTGCCTTGGCGGTGCCTTGCTTTGTGCCTGTGTTGTGCTGCGTTTTGGAGGAGCGGGAACGGGAGGTTTCAATGTGCCGCGTGCTTCGTTTCACGGGTTGCGATTTGCGTGGTGCGTGTGGCGTTTTTTGGAGCGACGGCTCTCTCACTCTAGACTCTAGAGCAAAGCCTGAATATAGCCCGGTGGCCGGCCACGACGAGCGAGTCGGGTATGAATGAGCAGATCGGCCTTGGCCTCTCGGGGCGTGTCGTCGTCGTCAGTCGTTGTGCTGCCCTATGCTTGTGCTGTGCTGTGCTCTGTTGTGCTCTGCTCTGCTTTGTTTTGTTGGAACTGCCGGGGTGGATGCGACCAACAAGTGACAAATGATCGTCAGCTGGCGTGGTAAATTGGGTACGTAGAATAATTCGACTCTCGGCGCAGTGGTCACTCTATGTATGCACGGGGGCGGACACACTGTGTTTTCGTGAGTGCAATGAGCTGGCGCCGCCGCAATTGCACAACAAGAGTCGCAGGATGACCCAAGTTTGGTTTCGGGACAACCTGGGTATGGATCTCCACCGGGGGAGGGTCGTGCTCAGAAACCAGGCGGATCTAACGAGTAGAGAAAAAAAGGCCCAGCCCTTCTGCCCCCTTTTTTCTTCCCCTTCTCCCCGTCTGCGAAACTGTTTTGCAAGGCTGCCCGGTTGGTAGGTAGCCTATTAACAGTAGCGCCCCTTTCTTTTACAGTAGGGCTCCCGCGAATTGCGATCCGGCGTTCGAACGTAGCGTCGGGTTGGCGAGGGTTTGAGCAGCAAACGGCGCAAGTGGTGAGATTGCGGAGGGAGGAAGAAGAAGACCGCGCGATCTTTCTGCAGGTGATGCGGTATCAGAGTCCTAGGTGTAAACGGCCAAGCGGTTGGTCACGACTTCAACGTCGAAGCGACTAGCAGAATTTTGGTGTCCTTCCACCTTCGGGATCCCGGGGGGGGGGGTTGGCCCTCAGTGAATGTTTGTCCGTCGACGTCGGGATGAAATAAAGTGGAGGCCGGTGCGGGTCAGACCATCTATGAATCGACCAGAGCAATCAACGGCCCGTGGCGACGGAGCAGCTGCGTGGGATGGCGAGATATCGAGAGAATGTGGAGGAGAAAAAAAGCAAACGGAGACGGGAAGCGAAGGGGCGAGACCGAAGGAGAGGCAGACGGCCAGCAGGGATTCGGGACACCCGCGGCTCGTGTCAATTAGGTTTTGCAAGTGATGAGGGTCTCTCTCGTCATGGTGTTTGGGGAAGAAAGAGATGTCGAGGTGGTAGCGGTGGAGGAAGCCCAGTGCCTCGAGGTAAATCAATTGGCGGCGCGAGCTTTACACTTGACGAACTAGGTGGTTGGCCGACAGCAGAGGTGGAAAAACAGATGAGGAAAGAGAGCAAAGAAACAGGGCCCCCAATGCGTTTGTTTCCGTATTTGTTTGCTGCGTGTCCATCCCCTGATTCTCCCACTCTCTTGCTCGCTCTATCCGTGTCTTCCATCATAATGACCACTACAGGTCGAATACGTGTCTCTCGCTGGAGCCGACAGTTTTGTTTCTCTTTTGGCACCACCGATGCATCGCGTGCCATATCATGTCTCAACCAGTCTGACCCAATACATGCATGTGCAGTAGGGGAAGAAGAAACCAAAGAAACACCCAACAGAGAAGAACAATAGGTGACCATACCAAGCCCTTCAGGTCTCTGATGACGGCCAGCAATGGTTCACTGGCACCGGTTTTCCCACCTGCTCTCATGGACCCAGGTCGTGTATTAAAACCCCTGGCCAAGCTTCCGCGTGGAATCCTCATTAGCGGGTATCCCAGGGCCTGTTCCCTGCTCGGGTAGCGGCCACATCGCCTGTAACTTGTATCTTGGAGGGCCCAGCCGCGTGGCTGGTGCCGGGGAACAGGGGCGATGGAGGCCTGTGAAACGCTGGAACTTGGCCAGGCCGCCAGGGGTGTGTGGCTGCGACTGGCTGTGACTGGCTGTCTTGCTTGGATCCGTCCCTGACTAAAATAAAAAAAAACCAATGCCCCATTTGGTGGCCAGCTGCCCGCAACTGTCACTTGACAACCGCCCAGGGAAAAAAGTGTTAATTTGGTCGTCACAAGAAGCCAAGCCTGGATGCAGCGCTGGAAGGCATGGGCACCCCAATCAATCCTAAACCGCGGCGCTTGTTCTTTTTATGATTTGATCAAGGTCTCCCATACCCGACACGAATGGAAACAAGCTAATGTAGGCACTTTAGCTGTGGGCTCCGAGAGTCCGAGGTCCATCCTCAGACTGCTCCTCTCTCGCACTGTTTGATCACACTCACACTCACACTCACACACTCTCTGATTCATTCTCCACCCCCTCCCCCTTGCCGCATTCCTCATCCCGCATTCCATATCCCACATCCGACATTTTCGTCTTGTCTCAATGTCTCAAGCTTAAGTTAAACAACAAAACACGAGCCTCAACACAACACACATTTCGACGTGGGAATGATGCCTCATCACTCTCCGGCTTAGGTACAGATAGGCAGGTAATTACTTAACGTATTTTGACTCTGCATTATCGCACGGATCTTTGCTTCCAGTCCCATCCGAGATGCTTTATTATTGCCCTCTCTCCACCATTACACATCGACAGAGACCAAGCTTTGCCCACACATGCAATGCCACGCCATCCGTGTCTCACGCATCACACACACCACCTTCCCTATCCCTGTCCCCATTTTGTGGTCCGCATGACATTGGTGTAGTAATTTGCGTTATTCTTCATCCCATTCTTAACGGCATGATCGTGAGAACACTGGCCTGATCTCAATTCTACTGTCCGATGCTCAAGACGATGAGGTTATCCCTCCACGGAGTGAGGTTCTACACAAGCCCACTGTCTCATGTATGCAAAGCATCGGCGCATAGACCGCCGGTTCGTCATCAGCACCGTCCCCTCTCTCATCCTTCTTCTAACCTTTCGTTTCTTTTTCCTGAGCCCTATCACACAGTCGCAACACGAGCAACACACGTAGACCTTTAACCCTGAGATCAAGACTGACAAGAACCCCTGGGACGGAAACAAAGGGGAAAGATTCAGCTGGATGGTTCTCCTCCACACTCGTCTCTTAGTGTGAGCCTCGCGTATATGACCAACCCGCCATGGCATGAAGTTTAATCTAAACTCACCTGAATCTCCATCCCCCAACGCTTCCACAGCCCACGTTCTCAGCTTTTTTGAGACACTTGTACTCCTCGCTCCTAATGATATCATCGTGCTTGAAGTTCTCCATTCCGCTCATGCGTGCCATCGGCGTCATAAACCTCCGACCCAGACACCCGAAGTTCATATTCGGAAAGATGTTGCCGAGACGCTCCGCGGATCCACCTGTCGTGATTTAGCACGCCTCCCTTCTCTCGAGACCTTGGGGCATGTTATCTCACTTGGATAGTATTTCACCGAGAAGTGGAACGTCGATCTACATCAAGGATTGCACTGTTGGTGTTGTAGTCACGGCGATCACAACATTACCACCGAGTACCAAGTAGAACGGATAGTGTGCTTGAACAGTGAAATGTATTTCATATCATTAGTCGACTACTTGGATGCAGTCTTTTCGACTTTTCTTTAACCATCCCAATCCGGTTCCCTATGAGGCCCATGCCAGGGCAATGCTGTAAACCAAACCGTACTATGCTCGTCTCCTTTCTAGGACGTTCTCTCAAAAATCATCATGCTATGCTCGAATTCAGAAAACACTCTTTTTCTTCCTCACTCCACGTAAGCTTTCGAGGCCAATTCTCTAAGCGCCAATCTGGGCCATGCGCTTCGACATGCTGTTTATACTGATTAGTGTCTGTGATGCAATTTAGGTCATTTGGGTTACACTTACAAGTCGTAGAAGGCAAACTGGCTCGGGCTGCTGCCGAACTGGTACACAAAGCGGCTAGCAAGGTAGCTGCCGAAGATGCTGCGGAGGTAGGACTCGGGGATGCGGCTAATCAGGGTGTCGAGGCCAATCTTCTCCAGCAAAAGGGCGGGAAGAGCATCGTGGAGGACGGAGCGGCGAATCTTCTCGTTATCCCAGAGGTCAGAGTGCTGGAGCTTCTCGTCCAGGTCGGTGATGGCGACGGACAGCTTGTCAGACAGAATGGATCGGGCGATGCCGGTCTCCTCGTTCTCGCGCCAGATAGCCTCGAACTCGAGACGGGCGTTGTCCTGGATCTTGAGCTGGACCTGCTTAACGTAGTCCTTGTAGAACTGAGGAGCCTCGCCATTGGCGCCGACGCACATGTTCTCAACAAAGCCGGCGTCGTCGAAAGAGAGCGAAGCCAAGACCTCGAGAGAGGACGAAGTCACACCACCCTTGTTGGCGGAAGCGTCCTTGTACAGGATGCAGCCAGCCTGCTCGAGCATGAGCTTAGCCTCCTGCGTGATAAACAGGTTGGCTCCCTCGACGAGGTAGGGGATGATGGACTTGCCGTCCTTGATGAGACGGTTTACAGTGATGAGGTCGATGGAGGCAGGTCGGCCTCCGCAAGGAACGAAGGCATCAACACTGCCGGTATCGCGGAGGTGGAAGGTGTTGCGGAATGAGGTGCCGTTGGTAATGACCTCACCGGTGGGCAGGGTGATGTTGTTGTCGTCACACAGAACACGGTATCCCTCCTTGGAGAGCTTGCTGTCGTCGTACTCGCTGATCATGGAGCGAGTCTCGGCAAGGCGGAGAAGCTCAGCACGGTCAAGACCGTTGGGGTCAGCGAGAACGCCAGAGCCATCGACGATAGCAGTGTACTTCTCATTGCCAAGCTTGATCTCGTTACTACCAAGATCACCGTCGGGACCACCAGTCTGCATCTTGCGGATGGTAGAGGGGTCAAGGTTAAGCTTGCGATAGATACCCTTGACGTACTCGCGGACAGACAGAGTGGTCATGCCATAAGCATCGTGAGGGATGCCACCCAGCTTGGGAGACTTGCCGGTGAAGAAGGACTTCCACCAGGGCGCGCCGCGGATACGGGCGTGCTCAGTGGCCCAGTCAACCAGCTCAGCAGTGTTCTCATCGGGGCCGAGGAAGAGAATCTCCTCCTTGCCATAAAGGTCGACGAGAGGGTTCTTGATTCCGGGGGTACGGGCAGGTAGGAGAAGATCAAGGATACTATCGATGTACTTCTCGAAAGCCTCACGGGCTCGGTCCTGCTGCTTGGGGTCGAGGAGGATGACACCCTTGGAACCACCCTCGGGGATGTCCTTGTTCTTTCGCTGCTGGGTGCTAGCGAGTCCGTAGTTCTCGTCGAAGAGATTGCGGGCGTTGATGCTGTAGGCCTCCTTGCTGCGGGACTTGACAATGCGGATACCGCCACGAGAGATGTCCTTGAAGCGGAGGTGGAAACCTCGGGACTCGGAGCTGATGACAAGGAACATGCCGTACAGAGGCTTGGGGTACTCGACGTCGGGAAGGAAGGCGGGGTCGAGACGGAAGCTTAGGGCGACCTTGGTAGGGGTAAAGTAGTTGGTCTTCAGGATGGCGTTGTTGAAGACGCGGAAAGCGGTCAAGACCATCTCCTCGTGCTCGTTGTTGACAGTCTTGGAGATCTTGTCCTTTAGACCATCATCCGACAAGACCTCGACAGAGGTGCTAGAAGAGATGAGTTGCTCAGCGGCCTCGGGATCCTTGACCAGGTGGACGTTAGCGAACGAGGCATAGAGTGCTCGGACGAGGCCGGGGTAGTTCTGAATGATCTCGTAGATGTAGTCTGGGGTAAAAGTCTCGGATCGAAGACGGCGCTTGAGGTTAGACAGGAGAGCGGCCTGGGCGTTGTTTCCAGCGTCGAGGATCTTGGAGAGGGAGGCGTACTCAGGGCCAAGTCGGTTCAGGAAGTGCTGAACGAACACCCATGCGGAGTGGGCGTAGACGGACTCCTGGAGGCTCAGCTGGTTGGTGAGGAAGAGACCGTGGAACTTGTTGTGGGGGAGGCAGTAGAGAAGAGAAACCTCCTTGGAGATCTGGTTAATGCTGTCTTCCCAAGGGGGGAAGTCAGCCTCGAGACCCATGGTCGGTCGGAGGTAGACACTCATGACAGTGATGCCGTTGGAGAACTGCTCAAGGTACTTTCGCGAACTGGTGACGCCATAGTAGTGGTAGAGATCGCTCAGAGCGGAGAAGAGGCCGCGGGCGGTACGAGAGCGGAAGGCAATGACCATGCGCTTCTCGACGCTGTCCTCAATGTCAAAGACCTCGATGACGGGGCCGGCTCGCTTGACGGCAAGCTCAATGATCTCTTGGTAAATCTGCTTGGTGTTGGCGGTAGCCTTCTGGAGGAAACCGTTGTCGGCAATCAGCTCGAGCTGAGTCTCGTTGGGATCAGTAGTCTCAACGGAAGTCAGGAACTGGCACTGGTAGACGAAGTAGCATCGGAGAGTGGCCTTTGATGATGGGCTAGCGCCGAGGACGGCGGGAGATCGGAAAGTCTCGACACGGTACTTGCTAGTACCGGGGTGGTCGATGTACTTGTTTTCGAGGCGCTCCTCGTAGCGGGGGCCAGAGAAGTTGGTCTCACCGGGGGTACTGGTGTCGATGTAGATAGCGTGGTCATTGGCCTCCATGTCGAGGCGGATCTCCTCTTGCTTGTCCTCTCGGGCATAGGCGGCGACCTTGGCAGCGTAGAGAGAGGTAACGTGGCTGGCAATGACAGCAGGGGTCTCAATGTGGAAGTAGACATCATCAATGCCCAGCTTCTCGTAGAACCACTCAATCTGCTCATCAGCCTGTGACTGTGGGATGAAGCCGGCTTGTAGGATGATCTCCTTGACTAATTGGGTGGTCAGCGAGCTCGTTTTACAGGCTAATGGGAATCGTTAGAAACTTACCAGCCTTGATCTGATCAGCCTTGCCGGTGAACTCGGGGGCGATGTAGCCAACAGTGGCAGAGCGAAGAATTCGGTGACCGTTGTGGTTGGTCGCGGTCAGGGGAACGCTGAAGTGTGTAGGCTGGGGAGAAGGGCCACGGCTGGCCTCTTCGGCCTGGACGTTGGCCACGGGCTTGGTAATGGCGGTCATGGTGGGCAATTGGTCCTCGAAGGGATCTGTGTATTCCGGAAATCTGTCAATGGGAGGGATATTAGTCGTGGGGCTTTGAACGAGCATCATCTTGACAGAGATGCCGTCGGGGTGAACGACAAGTAGAAAGGTAGTAAACGTGTGGACGAAAATAGGAAACGTGTAAGTGATGATGAGGACAGCGGGGAGAACAACGGCTCTGAGCAAGCCCTTTATACACAATGCCCAGACGGTGTAGACATGATAAGAACCATCATGTCGTCACCATGGACACTGCATACCAAGTCTCGGTGTGTGCTTGTGAGTCAATGGCATCTGCTCTGATACGGCTGCTGACCCTCAGACGGGCGCAGCTTCGGCTCAGAGCGCAACACCATGGATCCAAGAAACGCCACCAGATCGGGACCTAAATTGCCAAATGCAGGGCGCAGGGTCTAAAGTGGCTGCGGCGAACTCAAGGGACGGCAGATGGCTGCAAACAGGCAAGGAGCTTATCTCTCGCGATTGCGATGGATACGGGCCAGCCAAAGCGACCGATCGAGCCCGGTGAGAACGGCTTTCACCGCCGGGCCGGTCTCGTATCGCGTCCATTTTTGGATCAGGGCAGGGGGGCACAAAGGAGCCACAAACGGAGTCCAAGTTGCGATAAGAGAAAGTGAAGGGGAAGGGCAGGTGTTCGGATAAGAGGGTAGGTATCCGCGACTTACCGGTTCGTTTATGTGATGCGGCGATCAATTCGTCACAGTTCAAGACCGAGTTGGTACTGGCAGAAACCTGCTTGTGGTACTTTGGCACACACAGTGATGGGCGTAGTGCAACGGTGGTGATGATGTTATGGGTGTAAGTCGGAATAGCCGGGCCTTACAACTGGGGGGCGCGAGAGATGCTTTCTCTGGCAGGCGTAGGAAGAGGGTCGGAAATAAACCACGAAGAGGAAACCTCTGGTTGTTGTTATTGCGAAGAGGAAGAAGGTTGAGGTGAAAGAAGTGGCTTTGAGAGGCTAGCCAGAGTTCCAGAAGGTCCAAACTTTTCTCTCGATTAGCACAGCTGTCAGCAGCTGGCAGGTTTTATGTAGCGCGAACTCAGCACAGCCATCCAGTCAGCCCTGTCGTAAATAGCAACTGACGGACAAGCCGAGGACAAGAGAGATAAGAGAATCTGTCTTGATACGGCAGAGTTTATTTGTCTCGGGAGGAGTGAGACGAGAAGGAGGAATGCGGATGGTGAGGGTGAGATGCCGCTTAAGTAGTGGAGGAGGGAGAGAAGGAGGAGGAGAAAGGAGGAAGAGGGTGAATTGGAGCCGTTGGCAAGGTGTAGTGAATGAGAACGTGTAACGAACCAAGATCATAAGAAATTCCTGGGGACCTGGCGATGGAAGCTTTAAATACTCGAGTCCACGAGCTCGAGTCTTCACTCAACAATGACGGGAGAAATGGCACGAAGTACTTGACGAGGTACTTGCTTGAGAGATGTCTTACAGACAGGGGGTACGTGCCGGCTCACGTCCGCGTGGCGGGGAGGCGCCGTGCACTCCGTCTCCATTGCCGTACCTTTCAAGTTCCCATCAAGGTCAATTAGTCTCTCCCTGTGGCTGTTCTCCGTTCTTCTGACACTATTGTCACGTTGGCCACTCTCACTTCGCTCACCTTTGCTGCCAATACACCCTACGATGCTACAACTCCACCCCCCTGCCACAGCAGGTGGGTCTCCCCTGTGCGGTCACTGGAAGGGGGGGCGCTTGGGCGCGGTACAGCGCACTCGCCCAGGGCAGTCTCAGCGGGCGGTGGGTGCTGGGTGCGTGCTGAAGGATGCTCACTCACATTGGCACCTACCGTAACCCAAGCACCCGAGCATTCAAGCACAAAAAACCACAGGGGATACGTCTCTAATGGCCACCGGCCCGGTCGGCCAGCCTCTAATCCATGGCGCGCGCCCCGGCACTTGGCCCAGCCAGAAGAGTCGAGAAGCAGGACCCAGCGGGGAAGATCGTGATCATGACCTCAAGCACCGCAGCGAAAAGGTCAATTGATTACCCAATAGCGCCCCCGCCCTAAGCTCCAAGGGGAAGGCTATATGGCCCAAGCGCCCGGTTCCTGGCCGCTCAGGTGCCAGGAACGACTTTCGCGGCCTCCCAGGCTCTCCCAGTCTCCCCCAGGGCCCTCCTGTCCCAGTGTTCCATTGTTCCAGGTGGGGAGGGGCCCTCGCCCGGGACCGGTTATTCGAGGCTCTGGTCCTCTTTTCTTCTCATTTTTTCTCACTTTTCTGCTTGTCAGCTGCTGGGCAACTGTGAATCACTGTTGGTTTTTCAATGCTTCTCTTCTTCTGCAATCAGCCCCACTAATATCCACCGTGGAATTCCATTCGCAATTGTGGAGGAATCGTCAGTGATACTCGTACCTGGTACGCAAATCGTCTTGTACCGCACCGTGCCGTGCAGCGAATCTGTGACAGTCATGTGTACCATGTGCGCCATGTGCGCCCCGTTCCCTCGCTGGCACAGGGCAATAATAATCCACCTCCTTGAGCCTCTTTCTGGCCTCAGCTATGCACGACGCATAGCACAGGGGAGGAGACCCAACTCCGCAACTAACTCAATTGGTTGTCCAACGGCCTGAGAGGTAGATGGTGCAATTGTGCTGGTCGAGCTCACCTCGCCCAGCTCAACTGCGAGTCATCTTCGAAAAGGCTACTTCGTGACATGCGGACCCTTACCTCGTTTCAAGTCGGCTTTCTTGTCCCTCTGTAAGCCCCCACGTCGTGTATGCCCTCTGCTACGTAAGTCCTTATGTATTCACTCGGCACCGTATGACGGCTTCATGGTGTCGAGATCCTTTTGCTGGGCCACTACGTAAGTGGGTGACGGGTTCCTTGGCCGTGCAAGCTGGAATCAGCCATCCACAACTTGGTTTGCCAGGTCCAAGCAACGCGGGGCCATGATTCGCTGGCGGTGTGCTGCAGTGTCAAGCTGGGGTTGTCGTTGTTGGGACCTAGCAAAACGTCATGGACGGAGGTACCGCTCCTCAAAACAGGTACTTACTTCGACCCATGTCAATAGTCGATTTTTTTTTTCAGTAGACCAATTATGCCAGCAGGGTAAGCTCATGCTAGTGAGACAATTCCTGTGGCCAACATAGACAATCACGCATTTGACGGTGATGGTTGAATGTCCGACGAGTCTCGAGACGAACAGTGCACACACGTTCCCGGGTCCTGGGCGCTAAGGCGCCGCGGGGAAGCGCTGGGGCCCTGAGCTAGAGTCGGTGTCCGCTCAGCGGGCACTCACCTGACCGAGCCTCACTGAAACTGGCCCTCACCGAGTGTTCCGGGTCAACCTGACCTTGGTCACAGGGACCCAAGGGTAAATTACGGTCCATGCCAGTCGTCTAGGCTCCTAATGCAAGTACAGGAGCAAACGTAAACAAAAATCAACCCAAACAAAGGACAGACAGTCAATCACCGACTTCCACTAGCTGCCCCGGAATCGAGGGGAGGAGCTCCGGCCGACGCGGGGCCGCGTGGGTTACGTGCTCATCCACCTGATGATGATGACTACACCACCTATTTCGTTGGGTACCTACCTAAAAGCACGTAGTATGAATCCAATGGAAATGTCCATTCGTATCCTGACGTGAAGTGCTCCTTGTCCGCCCAGGTACCCGTCAATCACTGTATAGTGCTGTCGATGACACAATTGCCCACGTCGTCAGTCCAAACTCGGTACCAATGTGGGTTGTGAGGTAAAGACAACGAGGTTGCGATGGGTTGGTTGCACGACATTCCATGGCTTAATTAGCACCAATTGAGCAAGTCTGCAGGAAGATTGCGTTGTTTCTGTTTCGTCCACGTCTCCAACTGAAAAACTCATACACAAGTCATGAAGACTGAAAAAAATCTCCTGCAACGGGCCCGGTATCCGCCTCCGGCGTCTCTCAACCAAGACCCCCGGATTGCCCCGGTGACCCACTCAGCGGAGGGCCGGCGCCCCCGAAAAGGCTCTCTCGCCTCCCCGCCCCTCCAAGATGGCATTTCCATTACCCCCAGGTTTCTCTCCATTGTTCAGAAACGAAACTGTAACGCTGCTTACTCCATATAAAAATCCACGGATGATGGGCCAACAAGCACCATGAGACCCGCTCTACATTCCTTTACAACCGAGCCTTTGCTACCCTCGTTTCCATTACCCCCAGTTTACTTGATCGTGCAGCTTCGTGACAGCCACGGGACCGTCCGACTTGGCCGGACCCCATAACGCCCGTGTTGCACCATCGCACACACTCATACCCCTTTCCCCAGCACCGCCCTTGGACATTCGCTCCCCCAGCTTATTACCCCATCTGCGACAACAAACGCGCACACCGTACCCCCGACAACTCGGTAGAATCCACGCCCCCCCAGACTTTTTTTGCTTGCCATCGTCTCGTGGCCCCTCTGGTTTGTCATTGGCATCGCTATTACTTAATTTTCCCTGCACCCCGCATCCGGCCCTTGGAGGCGGACACCGTTAAAGTCGTCACGAGGCCGAAAGAAAAAACAAAATTTGGTGATGCAGGGGGGGAGTGTGTGTAATGGGGTCGGTCAGTGAGATTTCCTCTGGGGTCAAACCAACGCCAACCCGTCAAAGGAAAGAAAAAAGGGCGACATCGTGGTCGAGGTCGTGGTCGAGGTTGCGGTCCAAGTCATGGTTGAGGCCATTGTTGTCCGGGGTCGGGGGTTGCGGCTGGGGAACTGAGATTAGCATGATAATCCGCGTAGTATGGGGACCAGAAGTCCATTCGGAGCACTGGCCTGACAGGCGACAGTTGGTCCAAGCAAATCCCATGCACGTACCGAGTACACATGGTCATTTTCTCGCAGTTGGCTCATTTTGCGCTCCAGGTACGCACAGCGCTCCGGCTGTGCAGCTGCAACTGGGCCTGGGGCTGCTGAATGTCTAATCGATCTGACCCAGGTGCATGCGATCTGGCGCTCCAACCTGTCAGCACCAGGCTTCGAACTTGTCTCTGCTCGTTGTCTGACTGTGCTCCCCTATCTTTCGTCTCGGCCGGTCCATGGCTGAGCACCGAGAGCTGAGACGGCTCGGGCATCTCCATCTCCCCAGTCCATTCCGTCATCACGACCTCGTCAACCTGTTGCCGCTCGCTCCAGCGCTCCAGGTGACTCTTGGTCACAATCCACAGTGTGGTCAGTGCTAGATTGGGGCTGCCGTCTGGCCCGTCTCCAGGTCCGCCTTCCAGTTTGGTTCGGCAACACTACCCCGCCTCCCTCCATCTCAGCCGGGCTCGGTTGCTATTTTTGACACCTCCGGATTTGCACTACGCCGTAGGGCACCAGAGTGCAGACCCAGATGCGTGCCACATGCCATATGCCACCTGCCGTCTGCACCTGCCACCAGGCAGTTGCCACATTGTTCGTCACCACCACCGCCACTCCTGACGCTTTGCCTCTGGGTCCTCCCCCGACGCCAGAGCCCAGAGGTCAAGGCCGGAGGCCGGTATCGTGTTCGAGGTGATGCCTCGTACCGTCAACTCCGTTGCCCGTCGTTCTGCAGACGACTCGAGTCAACTCGTGTAGCGGCCAGAAGTGCATGCAGGCCATATCCCTTCGTGCCAAGCACGGCGTCCTGTAACACCGACCGGAAACAATAAACACACAATCAAGACTCGAAATAAGCACCGCCACACGAGGTGCCGTCTCCATCCGCACCCGGGCCACGGTCCCGATCTATTCGGCGTCGAACAAGAAAATTGTATGTACCTGGTAGGCTGGTACCTGAGTTAGGGAGATCAACCAATGGGTGCCATTGAGCAGCCCCTCCAGCCCTGCATGCAGGCAATCTTCGGCTCAGGCAAGGGGTGTACAACAGGCAGAGCTGCTTTCTGCAGGCTGTCTTTTTTTTTTTAACTCTCACTTGTCTCATTCTATCGAGATACCGCAGAGATACGTAACAACCGACCTTGTCAGGTCAATGCGAGCTAGCATGCAGCTGGGAACAAGATAAAAGGCCTAACAAATTGTGCAAGTATCGATAGTACGTACCCGGATACCTTGCTGGCGTCCGGCCGGCTACCTTTGAGTTGCCACGAAGTGGAATGTTGGGGCAGAGTTTTCCGAGTGAGCTTTCCCCAGTGGCTCGTGGAGGGGCGCCCCAGGCCACCGCCCAGTACGAACCTAGCAATGCCCAGCACGCCTAGGGCACTACTGTGCTACAAAGACCACTGAGGTACCCCCCAAGGAACACAAAGAGGGCCTGGAGCCTCTTCAGCGCCCGCAGCTGCGCTCGGAGTGGGTCCCCACCCGCCGGCCAAACTGTGATGCCGGCCTCCGGGGCGTGCGCCGTGCTCCAACCATTAGTCGAACGGCAATGTACCATCCCAATCATTAGCGACTTGCAAAGAGCAGCACCCAATCCAACACCAATCCCATCGCATCCGGGAATCAGGGTAGCCCGTGCATGATCACGATGCCCTCGCCGGCCCCTCAATAGCTCCCCCTTTGGATCCCCAATCCCCCCCTCCCGCCATTTCGAACAAGTCATAATCAAACATGGCCCGCACATTTTAACAAGGCGTTTGTTGCGGTGAGCACATTGAGGCCGTCCCCCCTTCCCCGGCGGCCACCCAGAGAGCTGCGGCGGCGCAGCTGATCGGCGCCTGGTGCAAACATCGTCGTGCCAGCCGGCCTGTCAAACTTCGCGGAGCCCCTGCTCTACCATCTGCACGCAAACCAACGACGCGTACACGTGCTGGCCGCGAATGTGACCCATTGCATCGTTAGTGAGCGGGGAGCAGGGACTCGACAAAGTTGAGAATTGACGGCTTGTGGACGCCGACGATATATATGCAAAGTCCCGTGCAAGACGCCTTGAATATCCAGCCCATTAGTACTGTGTACTGTGTCTCACGCTGCCCGAAGGTGGAAAAATACTCAAGGTGGTTAGCCAAAAACGTTCTCGAGAAATGGTTACGCTCTTCACTTCAAACGCACTCGAATCACTAGAAAGCCTGGGTTTCTCGGAATCCAGTTTTTTGTATCCAGATGGGAGAATGAAACTAGGCTACTTCCCCACACTCTTTTCTCGACAACTTGCAATTTCACGTCATTTTGAGTTGAAGCATGTTGCGATGTCTTTTTGCATATACAGTTACGGACATGAAGTGAATAGTGGAGCGTGTCCGAGGTGCGATTGATGACCATCAATCACACACACGTGACGGCAGCGTGTTCTTCGGCTAAACCCTTGGCTCCCGAGTCTCCGACCCAGCTCCCGCGGGCAACCAAAAAATTTGACTCGATAGCTTCGTGACGCCAACGACAGTTCATCAACCACGCACCAACATTAGAGAATCGCCCCGTTCATCAAGTTCTTTCCCCACTTCTCGTTGTTCTTTCGTTGCGCATCTCAATCGCCTCGTTCAGAGCTTCATTCACCTAAACGACTGAATCCGAACCCGCCAAGATCTACCCCTCCGCCATCCTCGAGACGACAAGCCGCCATTTCGAGCTCCACTCCATACGGCTCTGACGACATTCTCATCGACCGTTTGCGCCAAGAATAACATCTGTCTTGCTCTGTACCTAAATAGCCAACATGGTTATCCTTACCGAGGTCGAAGACGAGCACTTCCAGGGCACCCAGGCCGGCCCTGAAGTTGATGACGACGACTACACGGATACTGGTCCGTCCTACCACCATTCAATATTGTCATCGACATACCAGACTGACCTGACATAGAATCTGAAATCTCCAACGAGTCTGATTACGACCCTTCAGATGAGACTTTCGCCGACCGCTTATACGCTCTCCGTGATATTGTCCCTCCCACTACACGTTCTTGGGTCTCCAGCCGTGTCAATGCCGTCACTAGTGCCGCCTGGAGTGTCGTTTCCTTCAGCGGCAAGGGCGCCTGGGTCATCACTACCTCAGCCCTCTTCTTCGGTGTCCCCTTTGCCCTATCATTCGCCGAAGACCAGCAGCTCAGCGCCATGGAGCAGGAGTATAACATGCGACAGACTGGTGGCGAACTCCTGACTGCTGGTGCTGAGGGAAACACAGCTGAGAAGGTTGGTGCCGCGCTCGGCGAAGAACAGGCCAGACCTGCGCTGTAGGATGGGCGCAGTGCCTTTATATCTCGCCTCCCCGCGCTGGAGGATGACGCCGTATGACCGCGCCTCGAATGATCGTGGTAATTGCTGGGCCAAGTAGTGAGCCTATTTTTGTACAATATTCGGAAATGGCGCATATAGCCAACGGACCCCTTGATGACTGCACTGGGCTGGATTGGAAGGGGTGAATGCGGACACATGCATAACCTATATGATGTAAAGTATTAGGACAGGGGACAGACAAGTAATGGCTGCGATCTCATCTCCAGGAAAGGTGGCTTCACATGTAGTTTGTCATGCTAAGACATTTATTTTCTGATGCCACACCATGTGTTATTAGACCGTCGAAGTTGGATGTGTCAATTAGGTAGTCCTGGTTATAGGTTCGGGTGTGATGATATGTAGTCAGGTCCTGAAATGAACAGAAGACAGTAAACCACCAATGTGTCGTCCGTGAAGGATAAATCTGAACCCGACAAAGAAAATGACAAAAAACAGCTGGCTTATAATGCCTGAAACTGCTTGTTACATTATTTGATACAATTTTGTGCATTGAGATTAATCATGCTGGCTTCGAATCTGGGTTTAGGGTAGGCGCTTTCCGACTAGATTGATCGTCGTCCACCAACCAACCGTCTCCTTCAGTGAGGCACATCTTAACTCTGGCAATCACAGCATTGTTCAGTTCAAACTCCCGAACTAGGTACGCAAAGCAAAAGTTGCTAGAATGGACTACGTGGCTCTACCGAAGATCGAGGTGAGTCTGTGTGACAACGCTCCACCCCGCCACGAAAGCCAAGACAGGGAACCAAACGGCATCCTGTCCCTCAAGGATCGAGAACGTTATCTTACTGGCCATGACTCTAGCTACACGCACACTTGACGGGCAGTATCTCTCGACAGGCGCTGCACGAGGTATGGCTGCGGAAGAGGAACGCCGGAGAGACGGATCTAGAGGATCCTCTCGTCGTCATGCCGGAAGGGAAGCATGACTATAACTTGGAAACGTGAGCCTCCCCTCGAGAACACCTGCATCATAACTTTGGAAGAACCCGACAATGCTTCTAGACTTCGATTCACTCCTGTTAGCCATGGGACTACAGTTGGTTTGCTGTCCTGAGACGAAATCTCATGATAACCAGGACAAATCCTTATGTGTTATGATGTTTCTGACATCCCGTAGCTTCTTCCCACTCTTCAGCACCTACATCTACGGCCTCCTCATCGATGAGGAATCCGTACGTTACACCACAACTTCCGTGCTGACCGACTTCCTCAACGACGGCGTCTGCTACCTCGAGCTGCGCACCACGCCCCGCGGAACACCACTCCTGACAGCCGAAGCTTACGTTTCCATCCTCCTGTCAACCATCGAGGCATTCGAGGTAGAGAACCCTCAACTCCATATCCGCCTCATTCTTTCCGTCGACCGTCGCCAAACCGCCGCCACTGCCGCCTCGACCCTTGCGCTTGCGCTGGCACACCGTGACCAAGGCGTCGTGGGGCTTGATCTATGCGGCGACCCCACGGCCCGGCCCGGAGGGGAGGTTGCCATATTCACGCCCGTGTTTACCGAGGCCAAGAAACAAAGCCTCAGCGTCACCGTGCACTTTGCTGAGGCGGAGGCAAGCGGCTCAAAAGAGGAGTTGGACGTGCTGTTAGGCTGGGAGCCAGGCCGCCTCGGACATGTCATTTGGGAGGACGAGGCGGCACGGCAAGAAATTGCGAGACGTGGGCTATGTCTAGAGCT
The DNA here is from genome assembly GCA_020744375.1 of Dactylonectria estremocensis. Classification (NCBI taxonomy): domain Eukaryota; kingdom Fungi; phylum Ascomycota; class Sordariomycetes; order Hypocreales; family Nectriaceae; genus Dactylonectria; species Dactylonectria estremocensis. Next base: position 1,058,588 of record JAGMUU010000010.1, on the reverse strand, counting down.
GTGTCTCAGCTGTAACGTGCAGGCCGGCATGGTCCGCGGCGGCTTCGAGGGCCATCATTTCGGGAGCTGGAGAGACATTCAAGGACCAAAGATTTCACTGGCGGTGAGTGCTCAACCAAACACAAAGACTCATGTATTCTGATACTTTTTCCTAGACTGACGACGTGGGAGTTTTTGGAAGCCCCCTTTCCAACGAGTATCGCCTAGTTGCACAACACTTTGGCCTCGACCGAAACGCTATCTGCGCCCTTGCGCGACAGGGAATCGATGGCATCTTCGGCGGCGAGGAGGAAAAGGAGCGTCTGCGTCGCATCATGTGGCAATAGAGCTATAATGTCATGCTCAATCTACAGGTAGTACGACTTCTGATATATGTTGGTTGTGCATCAGATACGGGAGAGGGTAGAGAAATTCGAAAGAAAGTCGCCTTATTTCCTGAGAAATCATTGACAAAGTGGTATTGGTTCTTTTCTAACTTAAAAAATGTTGCGATACCGCTCAACAACAATGAAGGACACCCTTGTTGCGGTGCGTCCGCAATTGAAGGGGGGGAAGGGGAAGGAAAGCCCGATAACGACGGGGTGAGTGTTGAATAGTTGGTTCATTAATCCGAAGCCGAATTTCAATAAAAGATTGCGACTTTTGCAAGCACCGTCATGCCCTAAACGCCACGTTTTTGCCTTCTCTTCGTCAACCGTGTGAATAGTTTCTCATCCCATCTTTTCCATAGCTCATTAATGTTGACCCGGTGGTGGGGCGTCTAGATCGACATGTTCCACCGCGCCACGCTGTTCCTCGGTCTTGCGGACAAGGCTGGAGAAATAGCTAGAGGCGCGCTCGCTCTCGCCCTTGACCTTGATGGTGTCCTCGCGCTTGTCGTCGAGATCCTTGACGCTCCGCTCGAGGCTGACACGGAGGTTTGAGGCCGGGAGGCGCAGGACCTTGCGGACAGAAGAGGAGATGCGGGAGGCGTTAGTGTGTACGTAGTCGAGGTCGGCGAGCTGAGTGGAGATCTTGGTGGCCAAGCGAGGGGGAAGGGAGTTAGGGATCTGCTGGAGGACGTAGGCCGAAGCGGCGATGGCTAGAGTCGAGGTTAGTAAGATACGATGTGAGGCGTTGGGGATGAGTGACATACCAACTACCAGAATTCCAGGGAGGATGAGTTGGCGAAGGTTGTCGTTGCTCAGAACACGAGTTGCGGCGACCGCCTGGTCCATCCAAGTGCTCATGCCAATCATTCGGGGCACCACGGCACCAGCGACAGTGAGAGCCATACCCGTGCCGGCGTACTTCTCCTGGTGTTGTAGGAGCGTGTTCCAGTCAACAAAATCCGCAATCTGGGTTGGGATGTGGATTTGACGAGCAAGAGCGTCACGTTTGCGCTGGAACATAACGTTGGGGCGGAATTGCAGGTTGTTGAACTCGTCGCCTATGTGAAGGATGCCAAGCTGCTTGATGATGTTGACGCCTTGGACGGTCCTGCTGCGGGCATTTTCTTCGCAGATCGAGACCGAGTCGGCAATGTGGGAGAGCATAGCCTCCTTGAGGTCCTCGGCATACTGGAAGGCGTTCAAGAGGCCAGGGTAAGGAACATTGTAATCGGTGTTGCCTGCGTGAAGGATGGCGGAGTTGAGAGTTGAGCGGGTGTCATTGTAAACGTCTGTGCACGTGTCCTCGATGTTCTTGTCGACCTGGTCACTGACCTCGGTGCAGGCCCGTTTACCTGACTCTAGCTGGGGCTCAAGCTCCTTGAGTTCTCGCGTCACTCGCTGAAGCTCGGACTGGGCAACTTCCTGGTTCACTGTTGCTAGGGAATGGACGTCGTTGAGGATGTTCAGAAGATAAGTTCGCGCTGGGGCGAGCTTCGATCGTGCTCGCTTCTCTAGAACAAATCTTCGCAACGACTGTTCGAGGTTTTCAAAGTCTCGGATCTTGTCGAGATCTTTACCTTTGCCCTTGTCATCTCCATCACCAGGGTCGCCGCTGCCGCCTCCACTTGAGCTTCCACTGCCACCTCCACTGGGCCCGCCAGGAGGCGATGGACCAACAGGGATGGCGTTACTAGAAACGAAGTGGACGAGCTCTGAAGCCTCTTTAGCAGTCCGGGGACTTAGACCAGCAACTTGGTCCATGATCATCTTCTGGCACCGCTGCTTGTCTCTGATGTTGTCATAAGCGTTGACGACAATGAAGATGTAGGCCTTCTCCGCGGCGGCGGCCCAGATGAACTCCTTGGCAGACTGGGTGAAGTGGTTGGCGGCAGAAACCACGAAGACAACAACGTCAATTTCCTCCTGTCGGGCAAAAATCGCCGTCGTCTTGGTGGTGTCCGAGTTTAGGCCAGGTGCATCGATCAAGGCAATATCCACCACTCCATTGTTCAACAAGGACTCATCGATGGTCCTGGTATCCTTGACATAAATCTTGCACTGCGTATACGTCTCGTTGTCAATTACAACATCTTCCAACTTGGCCAGTGAGAATACGTCATAGGTTGACTCATCATTTCGGTCATAAGGGACATCCTTGTGTACGGCGTGAACCTCTTCGATGCCCGAGTTTTCCCTTGCATCGAGAACTTCACAGAAGATGGCCGTGCAGGGTTGCTGGTCTTCGGGAAGAACCTTTCGTCGGAGAAGAGCGTTGCAAAAAGTCGATTTTCCAGCATTCAGGTCACCAGTGATGAGGACCTTGCTTGCGGTGTCCTCGATGCGTTCCCGAAGGGAAAGGAGATGTTTAATGCTGGAGCTGATTTTTCCATCGAGCAGTGCCGCAATAGAGTTCTTCTCCAGTGAATGCACAAGTTCAGTCTGATGTAGTGCTCCTAACTTTAGATCCAACTTCAGAATGGAGAACTCTTGGGCGATTTGGGGCGAAACCAATCGTGGTTCAGGAACCGCTCGGTTTTCGGCGGCTTGACTGGATTCGGCAGGAGTCTCGACGGAGGTCAAGGATCGTCGGAGCATGGGGTTACGAGCGGTAGAAGTTGAGGGACCGCCCGCGATGGATTGTGTTTGGGTGAGTCCGGGCCGCGACTTGTGGTGGTCGGGCGAGGCACTTCTGGCTCGCTGAACGGTGGGGTAGTGTGCAGGCCACGAGGCATTCATCTCTTGCAGGCTCTGGAGCAGGTCGAGGACCTTGTTGATGGACCGGCCGAGGTTCGCACGGTGGGCGTTGTACCACATTTGGTGAATGGCGCCCGACTGGGGCCGGTCGTGATGCATGTCGACGCCATAGCTGCCCAATGTGGCAGCTCTGGAATCACCGGCGATGCTGCCACCATATCCTGAGTCGTCGAGCATGCTCTGTAGGCGCGCCGCATGTGTCGAGGCCGAACCGTTTCCTACAGTCATGTAGTTGGGCCGGGAGGAAGGCGGTGGCGAAGTCGTTGGGTCATTGGGAACGCCGGCATCAGAATCGGTGTCGGTGTTGGAGCCGGCCTCCGGATGCAGAGGGGCCTTTCCCTTGTTGTTGAAGTAGTCCTGGCTCATGATGTAGTCCAGGTGGCGAAAGGCATATTTCGAACGAGGAGCGAGGAATGGGACGAGGTATCGTTGTTTAGGTGACAAGATCGTAAGAGTGCGGGTTGGAGTTGGAGTTGGAGTTGGCAGGGCGGCGTGGGCTTGGAACCTGTCAACCCGATCCATGTTGCATGATTTTTGGCTACACAGCGGCAAATTGCCGGGCCTCGATTCGGCGGGGCCGCGTTGATTGGTGGGCGCGAACAGGAAACGCCTTGAAGAGCTTGCTTTATCTTATCGCGCCTCTCTGGGATAAGAACTACGTAACCAGGAAACCGCTGCGAAAAGCCAGCTGCCCGTAGCGCTAAGCCCAGTCAAGGTACAGCTAAGCCCAGCGAGGCCCAGCGAGAGCGCCCCATAACTGGCAACTCCGAACTTGCAGTTACGTAGTGCGACATGGTTGATATACGGCTGAGTGGCCCAGGCTTCGCTTCTCTCACCACAGTCTCAAATCAACGCTCTCTTCGCTGCCTTGTCCGACTTGGCTCAACCTTTTTAACTTTCCCAACGCCCTCACCTCTTCTGCTTGCAACGAACTCTCTGTCTAGGCGACCAGGCTGACCGACTCTCCTCCCTCCGACACCGAATAGCCTCTCCAACGACTTCATCCTCCCCCGCAAACCATGAACGTAAGGCCAATGACGTCGCTGCCAACCCCCGGTACGGGTGAGGGCTAATCCGCCTCCTGGCTATTAGATCCTGGAATGGGCCTTCGGCAAGCGCATGACGCCTGCGGAGCGTCTGCGCAAGAATCAGCGCATGCTCGATAAAGCTATCCGCGAGCTCGATCAAACGCGCGTCAAGTTAGAGAAGCAGGAGAAGACCCTCATCCAGCAGATCAAGACCAGCGCCAAAAATGGTCAGATGGGCGCCTGCAAGATCCAGGCCAAGGACCTTGTCCGCACCAGGCGATACGTTGAGAAGTTCTATGGCATGCGCAGCCAGCTTCAGCAGATTTCCCTGCGTCTCCAGGTATGGCCGGACTCATCGTCATGGCGGCGGGAGAGACTGACGGGAGGTTGCCACAGACACACCGGACGAACGAGCAGATGATGCAGGCCATGAAGGGCGCAACAATGGCCCTGGGAAGCATGAATAAGTCGATGAATCTTCCAGCACTCCAGAAGATCGCCATGGAGTTTGAACGAGAGAACGACATCATGGAGCAGAGGCAAGAGGTAATGGACGATGCCATGGACGATGCTATGGATGTGGGTGTAGAAGAAGAGGGCGATGAGGTGGTGGAGCAAGTATTGGAGGAGATTGGCATCGACTTCAACCAGGCGGTACGAATTTCCTACCCTGATGCGGTGAATGAATCCGGACTAATTGCGAGACAACAGCTCGGCGAGACTCCAACAACGATAGGAAACCCCGCCGTCGCCGAGGGTAGAATTGCTCAGGCAGTTGGTGGCGGCGGCGGCGGCGGCGGCGACCCCCTTGATGACGACCTTCAGGCAAGGCTTGATAGCTTGAGGAAGTAGGTGATGAGAGAGGACCGGCTAGTGCCTTCGATATTGAGTCGCCTTTAGAGGATAGGCTCGAGGAGTGGGGATGCCGTGCTATTGGTTCTGTGGTTGGGAATTCACTGCCTCGACGATTGACATTTTGCAACCGGCGGCTGATCCTAGAGAGATATTTCAAGGGAGCACAGAGGTTGTTTGCATTTCTTGCCTGGGCGCAGAGGTGTCATGAGAAACACGTTTGTCAATTAACGCAGTTTCAGTATTTTGATTTCTAGTGGATAGGCTCTTTGATTATGGAGGGAGGGGGACTTGACCTGTCTCTTTTCGCATGGCTTTTGCGGTGTGAATCAACGTAAACCCCAAAGCGTTCCGCAGCTTTGTGCATACACCATGACCGAGGAACATTGAGGTTTGCGCCTTCCGCTTTTGAAGAGAATCCCGGTTAACGCTTCACCTAACATACCCACAGACCAGTATTGAAGCTATGTCGCCTGACTGTCATCATGTGTCTCAGTACAATCTGTGCTTACGCGCCATGAGGAGGGCACGGATGACACGCAACATCTTGCCGCGGGGCGGTATATGACCCGTGTGCATGGGATTCCATCAGAGCTAGGCATGGTGATGCTCGGATTCTGTGCTTGTTGCTATTCAATGCTTCTCTCATGCAGAGCAGGAAGGAGACTAGCTGGAGCTGGTGTTGGATTGGGACAATCTCTCGTTCTGCTGTCCGAGGCACCACCAATGGTGTCTCTGTAGGTGTGCTGTGAACATGCGATGCTATGTATTTACATTAAGATGATACAATCGTTTTCAGCATTTGAGTCTACTTTGTCCTGTATTGAGGTCATGCAGGGTCCAACAGCAGGCAACTGGGGTATCTAGAACCAAATGGACAGGGGTATGGCTTATCAAGATCCGCTCTGTCTTCCTGAATCGTGCCACTGGGAGAATGGCGATGTGAATGAGAACTCGGATGGATTATGTCTCGGCACGGCTTTTGTGGTATGTTGTCTCGGCGTAGACTTACCCAAGAGCTGTGTTAGTTGCGGCGCAGAGAGAGAGGGCAACATGCTTCGTATCCTCAAGGCAACGATGGATGGGACTTTGTAGCTGCCTGGTGCAAAGTGACCATCACCTCCCGGAAGCGCCGGAATGATCACGCTGGCAGTGATTTAACTTGCCCAAAACGGGTGTCATGATTTCGACGTGTATTTCTGGAACTTTTAGACCGACCAGGTGGACAGAGATGAGATGACGGGTGCATCTCCGGGTTTACAGTGGGGCCCGCGGAGTCAAGACGGCGGAGTTGGAAAGGCTCCCCCGCTCGAGGAGCCGCGAGCGGCCTGTTACTCGGGGGCTGGAACCTGCTGCTGGATTCAGTGGGAGTTGAATGCTGCAACCGCGCAGGTAGTTGAACCAGAGACGTCGGGGCTCCAGGGTTTCGGTCGAGGCGTGCGCGCTAATCAGCACACCTGTCGTCGTAGCTCCGCTCCGCTAGCCACCTGGCACAGGGAAAAGAGCAGAGAGGCAAAGATGGCAACGGACAGAGAGGCTGTTTGGCTGTGAACAGAGCCAGCGAGTGGGTGGTGATCGTCAGTGGGCATGGGTGCGAGACTGGGCGTTGTCGCCAGTGCTCCGCCCAGTGAAGACGCTGCCAACAGGATGGTCCATGGTGAGGCTGTTGCCAACAGAGCCAACAGAGAGGCGAGGCCACTGACAGCCTAAGTGTGCCCCGCGTGGGCATCCATGCATTTACCTGTCTTTCGCGGACTCGACTCGACTCGGCTTGTCTCGACACAACTTGTTCCGTCTCTTCCATAGCCCCCATGGAACCTAAATCTACCGCCGCCTAACCTCCGACTGCGACCGACCTCAGACTTACAACATCCTCCGGCCCTCCCGTGTCCAGCTGCCCTCTGTTCCAAAGACGAGGTAGCTCGGCCCTAGCCATTTGGATTACCATAATCAATCATCATTTGCTTCGTGCATCTTGCTCTTCCCATCGCATCTGGTCCCGGTACGTACGGCCCTCCCTGCCTCTTTCTACGCTCAACGACGTCGCTCGCTGTCTGCAGACCTCCCGCTGCCCTCTACCCATCATTCATTTATATCATTCTCGCATCCTCTGTGTATCGTTATGTCCTAGCCGACGGGAGTCATTATCCTAGCTGGCCCTGTCCCTTCCCCGCTGGCGCCTACCTACGTCACGCTGCCCGTGCTTCTGCCACTCTGCTGCACTTTGCTGCTCTGCTCGGCATCGTTCTACCTCTGGGGGTCTATGAGCTTTCAGCTTTCGGCTTTTGCACTTCAGTTTCCGTCCTATCCCCTTTGTTTTTAGAAGTGGACCGACGTGGCGCTTTGCGATCCAGCCCATCTGACGTTCGGCCCGCTCACGGGCTGGCGGGTGCTGCGCGCTTGGCTGCGACGTCTCGGTGCCCCTCCCAGCCTTCCTTCAGCCCTCTAGACCTCTAAGACTTCCAGACCTCCACGTCCCTCCACCTCATCAGCCCCCTTCGCCATCCCACCTGCTCCAGTCCCAGCCTCTCGACCTAATTCATTCCAAGACCAATATTCTGACATTTCTAGGCCACTCTGAATCGAGGCTGCCTCATATTCCCAGCGACGCTCGTCCTGTCTTGTGTCATCATCATCACCCCGCCACCGCAGACTCCCCCGCAACGAAATACAATCCGGTCTTCCTGTCGCAACGCACACCTGTTGTCGGCCTTGACATTCTCACTACGACAGTCACGAGAACAAAGACGACGAAAACTGCTACGTCGCATTTTCATCCAAGCTCAACCACCCATCATTCCGACACCGAACCCACCTCTCCAGATCCCTCGTACCATCCACAAAGCTGGCGACCAACAAGCGTCGCAGTCTTTCCTCGACTGGGGGAAGCCTGCTAAACAGAATGTTTGGCAGCAACTCCAACTCTGCGGGCAATAAATCTGAGACCGATTCAAAATCTGACAAGTCCCCCTCCCCCGAAGCCAGCCCCGGCCTGAGCGCAGCTACTCCCATCAAGACGGCGGACAAGACAGCCAACGGCGAGAAGCGCGGTGGCAATGGTAGCCCCCCGACTCGTCAGGACAACAGCGCATCTACGGACAAGAAGCGCAGGAGTAGTAGCGTCAGCAGCAAGGCTAGCAGCCTGCTTGCCTCGGCCAAGAATTCATTGAGCTTCTCCCAGGGTAGCCGGGCTCCTGCTGTTGAAATGACGTCGCAGTCACCTCTCCAGAAGCTGGGCAAGCAGGATCCCGCGCTCGCCGTGCCACAGGGCCAGCATAACAATTCTGCCGGAGAGTCGGTAGCGGGCCCAAAGTCCACGTTCCATGTTGGTGTTTGGGAAGATAGAAACAAGAAATGCCGCCGGACCATGGAGGATACCCATGCCTTTCTATACAATTTCATCCAGACTCCTGCACTGGCAGATGCTTCAGGTAAGGAGTTGTCCGAGGGAGACGATTCCGAGTCCGCAGTTCAGGACGCAGCCGAGTCGGACAATGGCTACTTTGCCATCTTCGACGGACATGCAGGCACCTTTGCTGCAGACTGGTGCGGAAAAAAGCTACACATCATCTTGGAAGAGCTCATACGCAAAAACCCAAACGCTCAGATTCCCGAGGTTCTGGACCTGGCTTTTACGACCGCTGACTCTCAGCTGGAGAAGCTGCCATTGAAAAACAGTGGCTGCACAGCCGCCGTCGCCGTGTTGCGCTGGGAAGATCGATTTTCCAGTGACCGCTCAAACCTGGACCCTGCTACAGCTGCTAATCTGAAGCCCATCAAGTTGGACGACTCCTCTCAGTCGGAGAAGGAAAAGTCGATTGAAACGGCGTCGGCTACGAATGAAGTGAAGAACCTCCCTGCCGAGACCAGTAGTACGAAGACCAAGGGCTCCGTGAACCGCCAGCGTGTTCTTTATACGGCCAACGTGGGTGATGCTCGTATCATCCTATGCCGGGGTGGAAAGGCGTTGCGGCTTTCGTATGATCACAAAGGAAGTGATGAGGTCGAGGGCAAGCGAATCGCCAACGCGGGCGGTTTGATCCTAAATAACCGTGTCAATGGTGTCCTGGCCGTTACCAGGGCTCTGGGCGATGCCTATATGAAGAAGCTTGTGACTGGCCATCCTTACACGACTGAGACGGTGATTCAACCTGACAGTGACGAGTTCATCATCATTGCGTGCGATGGAGTAAGTGGGACAAATCCGAAATCATAGTTTGTTAGACCTGCTAACTTGAAATAGCTGTGGGATGTTTGTACCGATCAGGAGGCGGTAGATTTGGTCCGAAATGTCGAGGACCCCATTGTAGCCTCGAAGAAACTCGTCGATCATGCGCTCAACCGCTTCAGCACTGACAACCTGTCATGTATGATTGTCCGACTGGACCATGCCCATAGAAAGGAAGATGCGGAGAGTGTCTACGAGGCTGATAAGATTGCCAACGATACCGCAAAACCGATTGCTGAAGGAAGCGTCCCTGCTGGGGGAGTGACGGCGACCGACAGCAAGTCAGAAGGGGAGTTTGTGCCCACGACCCTGGACAAAGCTGTGGTGGAAGAAGAACCCGACCCTATCGAAGAGAAAGTCAGTACGGAGAATGGCAAGGGTGCTCAGAAGCCAAGCGAAGAAGCGCCAAAGGAATTGTCCGAGAAGGCATAGTAACTCCACAAGCTGGTCAGCATGGGGAGTCTAGAAGATGAACAGCTTGGAGTCTCGAAGATGGACTCCACGGCTGACACATGAGTTCTAGATGGATCTTCCAGCATCTGGCCACGGGCCTTGTTGTCAGGCCGTGATGAGGTAGACATGTGGAAACACGGCAGTTGGTGCTGGCCAGCAGGGGTAACAGTAACAGGTCTGCACATCTGGGCTGGACAGGGCTACGATGATTGGAGCAATGAATGGGTTTTCAAGAATATTCAGCACACAAGTCGGCCTAGGGGAGATGATGGGACTGCCCGTGTCATGACGATGGGAGTTGGAGTGAGGAAGGGCGCTGACAAACAGTCTTACTAGGGTTCTTGTAGCTCAAACTATCTGTATATGTGCAAGCATTCTGTTGAACCCATCTGCTTCCACTGCGTCTGCCTTCGGTCGGATGTCGAACAGGGAAACAAAAATGGTCGTTTATCGTGAAACAATCGTATGGAGTTTAGATTGTGAGAACCTTGTCTGTTTGTCCTACTAATGTGGATGGCGTATGCGACGGAAACACAACTTGTAGATGGATAAGATCTCTAGTGGTCTAGTAGGACACAAACCCGGGAGGAACAGCCTTCAAGAGTAGCCTGATTTGGTCGGAGCATTAGGTCTATTCATGCCATTCGGAAGCTTGACTTTACGCCAATTTGGACGGGCGTGCTTCAACGTGAGAATGGATCTAATGTAGCAACCCACTTCGGCGATGTGATGAATCATGATGGATTTGTGAAACACTGTGCGACTAGTCACTGGTGACGACGTGACTTGAAGTCACTGAGACTGAACTTTTAATCGCTCTGCATAGGTGGAAACACACAACACTACGCTAGCACATAATAACGATACTTCGTATACCTGTTATTGACTTTGGGTGGTGAGAAGCATTTAGCCATGCGGGAGTGCAGCTCAGGGGGATCGTGGTTTTGTGAAGCCTGGACTCGGCCAATTATGAAAAACCGGATGATTCTCATGGGCGTGGTCATTAAACGTTAGGTCGTGCTAGGTCACTGGGTTACAAGTTGGGGTTGGCTGGGCTGAGATTGTGCTGTTGGTCCGGGCCTTAGACTACTGTAAGTTGAAGGCACGGGCTTCCGTTCGCCTTCCGCAGCATATGCAGGGTCTCTCAAGCCACAAGAAACAGGATATAACTGCAGCACACAGGATGTGATGTTCAAGGTATAATTATCCGAGGCCTCTTCAAGCGCTAGTCTTGGCTTGGACGCCGCGGTGGGGCAACTTCGAAGCTGGTGGGAGAGAGAGCATGTGCAGATCGGCGAAGCCCCCTTTGTCAAAGTTTGGAGTCGAGAATGATCGAGAGCTGTTTATCTTGGGAGTGTAATTACGTAGTGGGAAGTGACCCTCTTCCGGCGAGTAATGTGAGTAACGATGGGACGTTGACGACGAGGCGGGGACGATGAAATGCCATCGTCGTTGGGGGTACGGAGTATTATTGTATGTATTCGTCCAGTCCAACGTTTAATAAGGAGAGTGGAGGATTGCAACGAACCCCCTGGAGCGTTGACCGACGCTCGTTGGTGGCTTGGGGGCTTATTAGCAGAGAACCCTTGTTTTGAGCCAGCCCTGGGCCTGCGAACGCGGACCACTAACCAGCCTAGTAAGGAAACGAGGGCGGCCAGGGGGTGGTGATGAGATGGGCCATGATGGATGGTATGGGGGATTTGGGGAAATGGATTCCGTCGCTAACTTTGTTATTGTCAGGCCCAGGAGAGTCATGATTGGTGCATGCTGTTGTTGCAAGTCCTGAATGCTCGCTGTCCCAGTGACCATGGTCAATGAGATTGGAAGCAAAGTGTTGCAAGAGAGACGAACTACGGGGAGCTCAGCTCCAACGACACCTGATGTTGGCATGCACGCACTTGAGGACGGACTCGGTTCGCGCTCTCACTACCATGTAACTAAAAGTAGCCCGAACACGGCCTCATCTTCCATCGTCGTCCTATCTTTTCGTTTCTTTTTGTTGCTAGAGCCTTTCTTGCAGTTTCGATCCATCCCGCTTCCTATGTCCCGCCTCTTTTCTCTTTTTAGCCCTCGTCCTCATCACCCGTGTGACGGCCCCCCAAGTGTGTTTCGAGATGGCGGCTGCATCCCTGGTGTGGCCCCCCGGAAGACGTCAACCAGGGCGCCACCGCGTGCAATCTTCAGCCACCTTTGCGACCATTTTACAGTGAGTGCTTAAGGTGCGTCGTATCGTCCCGACGTAACCCACATGCCCCCTTCAGCGGCCTGTCTGCCCCAAACTCTCTACTCCATGGCACGCATCGTGACATGGGTATAACCCGCTCCTTTTTCGACATGCGTAGATGGGATGAAGAGATGCGTCCGGAGCAAAGTCGTAGAACAAGCAGTGGGGATTGGGTTCCCCTAGACTTTCGCGCCCCAGCCCATCGTCGTTTTCTTTCCTTGTTTGCTTTTGCTGTTTGCTGTTTGCTCTGCGCGTGTTCTGGCGGCGGCACCTCCCGATCGATCAGCTCACAAGAGCTTGCATCGCAACGCCTTGGGCATCATAGAGAGGGCAAAAACTAGAATGGGGATCAAACCCCTCTTTCTTGCGTTGGTTGCTTTTGCGTCGTGTGCTTGTGTGTGTTTTGCCTTGTATCTCTCTGCGTGTTGCCAGTGTCTCGGCCGACGACGATTATTGGGTAATTCCGTTCCGACACCACACCCACGCCGAACAAGACGAGACGAGAGTGCTTCGCGTTGGCCCCTCTTCCGTTACGAATTCGCTTTGGGTTCTTGACTCTCCGTTGGAATTTCTCTTATTCAACTATGCAAATCTCTTCTACTCAGGCAAAACAACATATCGCCGCGACTAATCCAACCAACACGAGAAGAAAAAGGACCAACGTTGTGACCCGTTGCCCATCTCACCCTGGCGCTCTACTCCGCCCATATCCATGTCTGTAGCCTTGCCCCTGAAATCTGGTGGTACCGACCTGTGACCCGCACCACCCACCCGCCTAAACCCACCCGCCTGTCCTAATCCTTCGAATCGAACCCCCGAATTAAACGTCTCTCCCTGCTGCTGCTGCTGCCCGTCTCTACGTCCCGTCGGCAGCAAGCTTGCGTCGAAATCGGTTTCGATCTCGACTTCGTCACTCATTTGAATAACCTGCACTTGGCCTCTGGACCAGGCATCGCGCACGTGTGCTTGCAGCTATTCTTCTCTCGCGGCCGCTGTTTGCCTCCACCCCCCTTGAATCTGGCTGTGAAGGAGGCGCCATGTCGCTGAATGGGTTGGACGATCCCAAGGTCCAGGAAGCCCACGGGGCCGCCGCCGCCGAACCGGGAGGATGGTATGATGCTCATTTGGTTGCTTCGATGCTTTAAGTCTGGCCTCTTTTTTGCTAACCTATGCGCGTTTGTTGAAATAGGTTCCTCCTAAAGTACGCCAGTCGCGATGAGATCGAGCTCCTGAGTCGTGGCTCTGGCGGCATCGTCGAGGTGCGCACCAGAATCGCCGAGTACGAGGAGACCAGCCCCCTCTACGGCTTCCTTAGGTATCGTAGGAGAAACGTCTTGATCAAGTACCTGCCTGAGGACTGTTCGCGTCTAATTCAAGGTGCGTACCTGCTGCTATATCATCACCCCTTATCGATTTCGGGCCAAACTGACCATCCTTGTCCTCTAGCCCGTGTGGCCGTCCACTTCAACGCCGTATGCGAACGATTCTCCCCGTACGACACCACCTTCGAGATCACTACTGCCAAGGAGCTCAAGGACACCAAGCTCTCCGCCGCCTGCTCCCTGCACGCGGCATCAGGGTCCAACTCATCCGCCACGAGCTCAATACGTCGCAGACGCCTAGTCGAAATTGCTGAGGAGGAAGAGGAGGAGCAGCAACAGCGGGCAAGCAAGCGCCAATCCCTCATCCAAGACGGCGATGATGCTGGAGCTCAGCCGCTCAAGTCGGACAAGGAGGCAGCTCCGACCACGGACCCAGTAAAGCTCAACTCGGAACTCGCCTCCTCCCCCGAGGAGAGGAAATTCTCGGCCTCGTCCACCTCCGAGGTGCCCAACTTCGTCGGCGTCGACGAAACGCCTGGCTCCGAGGATATTTCTGGTGAAGGCGTGCCCCGAACGTCCTCACAGTCTGGCCGACCCGACTATCTCAACTACAATCCCTACATTTACGGCAAGCCGAAGGTGAAGCTCGCGCCGCGCCCTTCCCTGGAGGGGGGTGGCAGACCTCGCACGGCTGGAGGATTCCGACCCATCTCTCAAATGCCCGCAGGCTTCAAGCTGTTCGGCAAGGGCTCCAAGAAGGGTAGGAAGGAAGATGGGACCACAGCAACCGAAGAGGAGGTTGCCGAGAGCGACCCTGCCGCCAACACACTCTCTATTCCCGAAGAAGACACCCTTGTACAACCCGATATTACACGGCCAGCGACAAGCTCGGGCGTGTCTACCGCTCCATCTATTGTGCCGACGCCGCCGGCGAAGGCTGTCATGTCACCGGAGAAGGCCAGATTGATGAAGGCCATGAAGCTTCGAGAGAAGAGGAAGAAGAAGAACATGACTATTGAGACGATGGATGCGTCAGGGCCCGAAATCGACTCACCAGTGCCCAGCGTGGAGACAATTGGCGATCAGTCTGTTGAGGATGAAGATTTAGAGACCCAAGCGTCGATTTTCAATGCAGACTCGGCAATTGGCCTCGACGCCTCGTCTATGAACACGGACCAGGCGTCCGAGTTGACGCAGTTGGATTCGCATCCCGCCAGTCCCGTCATTGCTTCTTCAGAACCCAGTCACTCTACCAAGGCATCTTCACTTTCAGAGTCGACGGATGAAACCGTTCAGGCCAAGAGTGACGATATGCCCGATGATGAGGATGCGCTCGACATCACTGAGCCTGCAGAGGAAGTCAAGCAGGATGATGATGCACCGTCGACTGCCTCTGAAAGATCTCCTGAAGCCAAGAAATCTCCAACAAAGCCTACTATTGAGTCGACTGTTGCGGAGCAATTATCTCCAGCCGAAACGGTGGAGACTCTAGCAACTGCTAAGCCTGACACAGCGTCTCAAACAGAGGCCCAACCCACCGAGGGCAAGTCTGAGGGAAAGCAAGGAGAGTCAAGTCCTGCGCCAACCGGTGAGACAGAGAGCATTCCCGCACCACCTACACCCGCCTTAGAGACATTGGCGAGCAGGACTGGACCTGAGACAGATGAAATTCCAGACGCGACAGAGACAAAGGAGGGGGTTAACGCGGACGCCATAACAGCAAATAAGCAAGTCGAGAAGATTTCACCCCAATCAACACCCTCTTTGAATATTCCCCAGTCCAGGTTCTCTTCCCAGAACTTGCAATCCGAGGATCAGAGCCCTTCGGTGCCTACCATTAACTCGCCTCTGGATAGGAGTATTCAAGAGGAGGGTACTGCCGCTGCTCCCAAGGAAACTGACGCCAACGCGGATACCGCAGCCGAGTCTAAACCGAAACGCAAGTTCTTTGTCGAGCCCATTCGAACTGACCTTGCGGATCACCCAGATTCGCAACAGGGAGCAAATTTGTCCGACGACGAGTCGTTGATGGACGAATTGCAAAGCGCAACTTTCCAGGAAGCAAAATCAATGCTTGTGTCAAAAAGCCCTGTCACGCCCGTGTTTCCAAGTCCTACTAAGAGTGGGCTCTCACCTCACAGTGTCAGGACAGTCTCAAATCCGGTTCGTGGAACCTTTCTCGCTCCTGGAGACGTCAGTCAGAGCTCTGCGCGATCAGTTAGCTCGGGCGGAGCTGCGTTCCTGCACAAGGTCGCCCAGCAACCGGCTGGCCCCAACCTATCCAAGAGGTCTAATGTAGGATCGAGCATTTCCCAACGTATAAAGGCACTGGAGAAGCTGTCGGCCACCTCGGGAAAAGAAGTTGCGCCCCCCCGCGGTGTGAGTCGAGAGCGCCCGTCTTCGACCTTCTTCTCGGTCAGGAAGGGCCGAGAGGCATCAAGATCGCCGTCACTTGCTGACAGGGCGAATTCGTTCTCCCGGCCCGCTGTTCGAACACCGCCTTCGAGATCTGGCTCAAGAGATGAGTCGCCTGAGACATCTAGGCGCCCTCGACGCGACCGATCTGCATCAGTGGCTAGCAGACTGTCCATGTTCGAGCCGCCGAGTGATGGAAACTCGCAGTCGCCTGGTAGCACCCATCGAACTCAGCCAGAGTCTATCTCGGTAACAGCCAAGATCATCCGGGACCCGAACGCGGCGAGGACGTTTGAGCCCCCTAACGACCTTTCGGAGTTCAACCATCTTGAACTCAAGCAGTCGCCTCTACTAGTTGATCATCAAAAGGCGACGCCAGTATGGACACCCGTCGCCCTTGAACAAAAGGACACCATTCATGAGCGCCGAATGTCCAAGGAGTCACGGGCCAGTCAGGATACCAAGTCGCGACGGTCTTCTCTGACCGTTGTCAAGGATTTCATCAAGGAGCGTCGCAAGTCGGTGACCTCCATCACATCGGATACCTTTGGCCACGCCGGTTCGCGATCTCCCACACGACCGCCGTCAACCCACCAGAACAGCACTTCCATTTCACATCGCCTCTCTATCAGCAGTCGTCGATCATCCGTGAGTCGCGACCGCGAGAACGTGTTGTCTCCTACACCCACCGAGGGCTCTGCTTCCGGCGACGAGACTAAGTCTAACAGCGACAAGAGAAAGTCACGCGCTGGCCGCTTCATGCGCCGCCTTTCAGGACTCGGTTCCCGGGGCAAGATCTCTATGCCCTCGAGCATCTCTCCCACTGTGGCCGAGGAGGTCATGGAGCCCATCCGACCCGCGACCACTGGCTCGCCGGCCATCGCCTCGTACATGGGCGATGTCAACGTGCAGTTTCCCGACAACTTGCTCTGGAAGCGACGTAACCTGTGCCTTGACACCCAGGGCTACCTCATCTTCAGTGCTCTCCCTGGACAGAGCGGCCGTGCCGCCCAGGGCACCAAGCGTTACCACATGAGCGAATTCCGTCAGCCATACATCCCCGATGTCGATATGCAGGAGCTCCCCAACAGCATTGTTCTCGACTTCATTGAGGGCAGCGGCCTTCAGGTCGCCTGCGAGGATCGGTCTGGCCAGAAGAGCGCTTTGCAGAGTGAGTACAACCCCATTTACTATGAAGAGCTGGTGACTAATGTCTTTCTTACAGCCGTGCAAAATGCTCACCGCCAGTACGCCATGAGCTTCGGGCAGTGAAGCGTTCTTTAAGCTCCATCTCTAGTCATCGATCCCAGCAGCTATTACTACACAGTCTCCAAGACTCTCCTCTTTCTCGAGCAACGGTTTACTCATTAATCAGACTGCGACAACGGCTAGAATCATCCGCTAAGTTCGACTGGACAGAAGCAGCAATACTTGTTCCTCTCCACCCGACTTGTCGACTCTTGTATACACCCCGGCATAAATGCCTTACGACACCATCCTCTCCTTTTTCGCTTCCACGCTGGCTACGCTGGATGCTTGGGGGCGTGGGGATTTCCACCTCGCCCCTGTATTGTACAAGACGATGTTGATGAGCATCTTGTGAAATTACGCGGGAGGCCCGATTTACTGTCCCCTCTCCTATTTGCCACTGACCAAAACACGCGCCGACGTCGCACTCCCCTAACATT
This sequence comes from Dactylonectria estremocensis, assembly GCA_020744375.1. Lineage (NCBI taxonomy): Eukaryota > Fungi > Ascomycota > Sordariomycetes > Hypocreales > Nectriaceae > Dactylonectria > Dactylonectria estremocensis. The sequence continues at coordinate 1,041,253 of JAGMUU010000010.1, read as the reverse complement.
ATACCTCTGTTCTCATCACATTTCACTCAGACAAGACACTTGTTTGTTTCCCTTGACTCTCAATACGCATGATACCACACCGTTCGTCATATCTCTCCGCCATCTTGGCTCACTCATTGAAGCAAAACAAACCAGCTTCCCCCTTTTTCTAAACCATCCATCGCCTCATATTTATTATTATTGTTTTCTTCCTGTGATATTATACTGTTATTCCTGGCTATTTCTCTATTTCACCATCTCGAAGCGAGCATCAAAGATAAGCGGGGCTCGCGTGGTATCACAAATGGCTTAGTCGGAAGGGCGGGGACGTTGGATATTTTGCGTGCCTGGTTTTCGTGTTCCCGTAGTTTTGCGCTGGTTGTTGAAGTTTTGTATACCAGGAGCGAGGAGCAGGGGAGGGAGGAAGAGTAGAATACTGGAGAGAAGAAGTTGAAAAGATGATTTGTTGAGGATTGGAAATGCAAGATATTGTGTAATGTGATTTGGCTATCTCCATGTTGTAGTGGGAAGTTGATGAGTGTCGTGCATTCTTTCCATGCAAGATGAGAAGCTTGGCTTGGTTTCTTGCACTTTCTACAGTATTTCGTCCTACCGAAGAAGGGTTCTCGATTGGTGTGAGAGGATAAGAGTGTTTCTGTTTGATGCTCCGAGACATACCCAGGGCTCAAGTAAGGCACTACAGAGTGTTACAGGAAAGGGAGCCGTTCATCCGCGATAATGTGCCTGTACGTCTCACCAATTCGAGGCTAGACACGCAAAGACAAAGTCGGGGACAGTCTTCCGTGCCGATGTTGTTCCTTCGCTCCATGTTCCATCAGCGGCTTAGCTATACTTCGGTAACCTTGTTTCTTGGCCACCTGAAGTACGGCTGCACAGTCTGCGTTGACATCAGCGCCATTGTCTATGAGTAGGCGTACCATCTCTTCGTCGTTTACTAGCACAGTAGCCGTGAGAGGCGTGTATGATGTCCCATCTTGATAATTGACATCGGCGCCATTCCTGACGAGGAAGCGCACCACTGCTTCGGTGCTCCCTGCAAGAGCAGCCATGGGGGGCATCAATTTCCCATTTTGAGGATTAATGTCGGCGCTATTCGCGACGAGAAAACGCACCACTACTTCGTTGCCCCGTATAGCAGCAGCCGTGAGAGGCGTTCTACTTCGCTGGCCTCCACCGTTAATATCAGCGCCATGCTTCAACAGTAGACATGAGACCGCTTCGTGGCCCATTGCCGCTGCAACCACAAAGGAATCCATGAGCGATCCATCATCATGGCTGAAGATCGGGTTGCTGGACAGGAGATCGGCTACTACTCCTTCAAGTCCAAGTCGAGCCGCATAGTACAGATGTCCTCGTTCTTTCGGTCGGCCAAGCACGTCGTCCAACCGATGAGTTCCGACCCATTATCGGAACGAGTCAGGCTTCTCCAGAAACAGCCGTTTCGCAAGCTCAGCAAGTTGCGTTGTCTCGTACTTCTTGTCACAATGTTGGTGCTAGTATATGCGTGCATAATGTGCGAATGGATATTGCCCAAATGACTTCTCATTTAGCAGTCGAGGTTCCAGTAGATATGCCAAGCAGATACTAGCAATTTCTGCATTCGCCTTCTTTTCATCGACATGGAATTCAGCCACACTGTGTTAGCGTATTCTCTTGGATTCGAGATATTCTTGGATTGAGAAATGGTCGATTCGCACCCTGGGCGTCGAATCCCTTTTGTCTACCTCGATAAGTCCAGGGCAAATGAAGTAGAGGTCACCTGGGCTGTGAAGCCTTCGTTTCATGCTGGGTCTTGGGATTTCCCCAGCTCCACGGCCATGGATTCTATGACTTCGTCGACTGACAATGGTTCCTTAGAAATACATAGTAATGCCAATATACGCCGAGCGTCCTCAACAGATTCATGTAACGGGGAAAGGGATACATGCACGCCATTTGCACGTTCAACCAGCGCTTGTTCAATCCGAGCATGGAAAACGTTTCCACCTCTGAAGACTTCTCGTGTTTCTGAGATATCTAGAAATGTAATTTGATATATCTCGGCTGACATCATCATTGCGCAGTGATATATCCTCCTCGCTTTGGAATTGCAGGGCATCGCGTATGTCAGTCTCGTCACGGCTTGTCGCGAGGAGGCGAGGTCCTGGATCGGTTCACCCGTGGATATCCGCCATGGCCTGGAGCACATCTTTCCGATACTTTTCGCGAGGCCTCTCGTCGAGTGCGTCCAGCAGAATGTAAGCATGGTCGAAAGCCTGGATGGGTTGGTGGAGGATGTCTAAGAGAGCAAGCTCTGACGGCGATCCATTTGGGCAGGTTTGATGTAGCCGAGTCAGAGTAGCATGGTCGCTGTTGAGCTGAGCTGATAACTGCAGCACAAGGGCACTTATCATTGCAGATGTGATTTGTTTGCCCCCATCATTGAAAGTGAAGAAGAAGAATGCAATTTCGATGCGTGGGTTGGATCTTTGACCGCGGAAGGTATGTCGAATGGCAGTTGAACATAGCACCGGCTTGCCACACCAAGCGAAGTCATTTAGCCAAGATAGAGAGTTGTTCTTTACTGGCAAAGTAGCGAAGCTGGGGCCCTTGACAAACCAGAGCCCAGTGCCAGAATGTTCCATTTTGCTGGTTTCGTGGTAGTTGACGGTAGTGTCGGGTGCTTTGAGCCAAGACATAATCTCTTTTGACACTTGGTTGGCCGTTACCAGACCTCCCAATTCCTTCATCTCCTCGACTTCGTCATGCGCGTTGCTTATGCTGTTCTGTTGCAGAATCTGCAACGCCAACGATAGAATCGTCATCATCTCATCGATATCCTCGCCAAGCTTTATCAAAAGTGCTCTGTCGGAAAGGATATGCCAACTGGCGGCTAGCCGTTTGTGTCGCGACTCGGAGGCCACCGGAAAGACGGTCCTCGAACCTGGCTACTACTTTCTTCTACTTCCTTCAGCTCAAGGGTGGATTCCTTGCAGTTTTGCATGAGCGCCTCCACCTCCTTGAGTAATTCTTGTTCATCGTCTCGAAACTTGCGTTCGACGTGTTTTCGAAGGGACTTCAACAATTTGAGCAGAGTGTAGAGCTTTTTTATTGTCTTGGAAAGATCCGATTTCCCCGATCTGTAGGCCTCGTAGTAGTCCGGGAGGCCTTTGGTGACTTCGATCCCTAGGGACACGCTTGCTGCCACGCTTGCTGCCACAGAGAGCCCGTCAGCCATGATGACGATACTGGCGATATTTGAAACAAGCTATGGATCTCTGCGAAGGGTTTGGTAAAATAATTAGGATTTAGGCAGGTGTGGGCATGCAACGGCGAGGGTATCAGCGCCAGCCGCAGCTTCGTTTCGCTGCGCTGCGTTTTATGATACGACAGGTGTGGTCAGCCCGATTTCGCCTCTCTGTCTAATGAGTTACCTCTGACTGCCTTGCGTAGTTCTCCTTGGCAAATGGAATTGTATTTCTGGCCGAGCTCCCATAAAGAACGCCCTGTAGTTGACCATCTGCCTAGGATAGAAGCAAGGTACTAATTAACGAAGAATGAGTGAAGTAGAGGCTTCTGATATTGAAGGTAGGCTTCTCAATAAACAAGGGGACAGGAGCCTATGTTGCACAGCTGTCGGCCAAAAGTCTACATATTCGGCTATGTTTAGACTATGCACTGGTAAAATATGTTCTATATAGAAACTAGAATGTATATTCAAAATCTGGTAAACTGTGGTGCATTATTTGCCGCAAGCCTTACCTAGTATCTATTTATGAATCCCCCTTACATCTCAACTTCGCTGAAATAAAACTTCATATAAAGATGTTAAGTCTTTAGGTAGAAGTGGGAGTGTATAGAAACTTTTGGACCGAGACTGTATATAGTAGCGCGCTTGTGTCTTGAGTCTCAACAACTTCACTTTACACAATATTAACTAATAGACTGCGCGTTACCTTCTCAAGTAAGATGCATACTAGGCAAGATGTTTTGCTGAGAACATTCACAAAGGTACCCGTTTTGCTAATGCGTGAGCTATCCTGAGGTGGGGATTTGTTGAATGGTAAACAGGCAGGGAATTCGAACAAGAAAGTGAGGTTGCTGTATCGCTTCATATCAAGTTTCATCAAATACACAAGTAATTGCTCAAACAATATATACTGACTCAGAGATGCTACACGATGAGCATATAATGGTTGTCCTCAAATGACTTTGATGAATGTTAATATATCTTCCAGTACAGGACCCCTTCAGACAAGGCACCATCGACGTGTTGCAACCGCTACCCCTCTCTTCGCAAGTATATACACAGTCTTATACATCTTGGTGTAATTGGACATGTCTAATCAATAGTTCCTCCCCCAACATGCATCCTCACATAACCTTCCGCGCCCATCATAAAGACATTCAGCTTGGCCCTTGGCTTGTGTCTGATTGATAAGCGACTTGACTTTTGGTAGGCGATTGCGTGCATTCAACCGAACCAGAAGCCTCCCGTGGCAAATTTGCGAGACAGCACAGTGGCTCAAGTTGAACTCAGAGGTACGACAGAGATTTGGGATATCCGTAGCGCTCTGAGTGTACTTTCTCACTTCCAACCGTTCACCGGGAATATTCAGGGAGGGGGAGGGGCACACATTTCGTCGATGCATCAACGAAATAATAGGCTGGGGCTCAGCCATTCTGTAGGGACGAAACCCATCAACGGAAAGCACTTTCAGGAAGATTGAAGGAAGTTTACCAATCTTTTCCATCAGGCAAGAAGCCTTCCGCTCACCGTCCATAAAATCACACCAAACCATCACTTCGCCACTCTCCACGATGCCTTGCGAGCAGTCGCGATGGTGGGGTTTCGCTGAGCTCAAGCGCGTGGTCGAGGCGGCGGATGCCACGGCTAGGACGGAGAGTGGGGAGCGGCCGGCGATGGGGAGGAAGAGGACGAAGGATTTTGAGGGACAGGTCTGATGGAGATGATGAGTTATCAGGTCGTAGGTTTGTTAGAAACATGGTAGCGTAGGTATTAATCTAGCAAGTGATGGAAAAGTGTCTGGTTCAGTTGCGACTGAGAGTTAGAAGACGAAGTTTGGAAGAGAGGAAGTGCCCAAGTTCTGCTGCTACGACGTATTGAATACTGGGAAGATTCGACTTATTGGCCCTAATTTCCTGCAAAACACAGTGGCGTGATTTCGCGCATATCGGGGCCCTCCGAATCGTGATTCCCGGGCCGGCCTCGACGGACGAACGGGGCTGTAGACGGAGTCTCGGTAGGCGGCCCGGGGTCACAGTTGAGTGTGGGGCTCGCCGAACAACCTCCGGACCACCCACGCACACCACGTTTCGCGCAATGAACCCTGGAAATCTGGCAGGTCGAGCATCATCGGTACCTACGTAAAGTACGTACAGTGCTGCATCTGCCAAGTTAGCGGCAGGGTTTGATCAGACTGGGTTCGTCAGCAGGCGGGCATTTCGGCAATGCAGACTAGTTTTATCCTGACATGAGGGTGTGGAGGTCCGAGGAGGGTTGGAGGGCACGTAGCAAAGAGGGGTTGGTGGGTTGTGTACAGTAGTGCTGTGTAGGAGGTAGGTCTGCGCAGGTTTTTTTTCGTGTTTACTTCGTCTTTCTTCCTGACCTGCGGCCGCAACGATGGCCGGGTGTTACGTACGAATGTGAGATGGATGGACTGGGAGTTTTGAAGGAGTCGGACAGGGTGGAGATGGCTTGGATGGACACTTTACCAATGAGTGGACGGTGAGACTACGACGGGATTGCTGCGAATGGGTGGATGCAGACGCCTTGGCGTTTCGCACAACGAATACCGACATACGCCATGCGCCTCTATCTTTGTAAATATGCACCATCTGTCTCACGGATTGCTATCTCCGGACCGGGACCGGGACCGGGATGGTTCAGAGACGGGGGGAGAAGAGAGATCGGGAACGGGTGGTGCGTGTGCTTTGTGCAAGAAGGTGCGTTATGTGATATGCGGTTGGCGTATGAGAGTGTATATGATAGGTACGGTACAGTGTTGTGTGCGTATGTACATATGCTTGTGTGTGAGAGGGTGCATGTTGGTCGTAAAGCTACACGGAACGAATCAAACCGACTGCCAGGACCTCGCTCCGTGTGGACGAATGACAAGAGGCGACGCCATTTCGGAACCAAGGCGTACTCTGATACTGGATACTGGGTACTAAATACTGGATACCGATCATGCGCGGGGTTGTGTCTCCGTATTTTCCCCAGAGTTGGAACAGCGGCGAGAGATCATTGGACATCGAAACGTAAGGTACGTGCGGCCTCGGTTCGTCAACAGTGACGTTTGGTGTTGGAACGAGCGGAACATTGGGTCAAACCATCAATTGGTGTGGAAGCACAGACTTTCCCCAGAGAAAGGGAGCCATTGTACGTAATTCGGGAGGCTTGGGAACCAGGGAGGGAGGTGAGGCGTCTGTAACGTGACCTGCGCCTCTTGCGTAACGATTGGTTCGCTAAGAAAGGAAACCCCAGGACGAGATGCTTTTTTTTCTTCTTCTTTTCTTTTTGCTCCGGAGTCTGTCCGGCATGAAGGAATGGGACTTGGGGCTTGCGGATGATGCGGGTGCATACTGGTCTCTGGGGATCGTGGCGCGGGGAGGCGAAGGGGTTTGGCTGCGTGTCTAATTGGGTCGTCATAGTGGTTGGTTGGTGGCGTCCGAGCAAGATGGCAAGCAATCGGCGGAGGCTCAGCAGGAGATGACTTGAGAGATCAAGTGACTACCGAGGACTGGAATCTGTCATTGATAAAGTACCGGGTTTACTTGGTCGGACGTTGTGACACCAGACTTGCCGCCAAGTTGGACAAACGGTGGCCAGTTGACGTTGGTTCTGGTCGGGCAGGCTTTGCGAACCCCTTGTGATCGCCTATTGAAGCCCAGACGAACACGGGCTCGAATATCAGCATTCAAGGTCACGGTCCGAAGTCACCGGGAATGCGAGGGGCTCATGCGGGTGCGCGTGTGCAGATGAGTGAGATAGGTGAGATGTGGATGCAGATGGCTGCACGCGGCTGACCTTGCGAGATGCAATGGCGATTCGATGACGATAACTTGGGCCTGTCTTTAGTCAACAGGCCCCTTCCCAGGAAAGCATCAACACGACCTAGCCCTGGAAAACAGAGCGGCAAACTATGTACATAGCAGTCATCCAGCACCTGATGCAAAACATTGATCTTGCTGCCGTGCGGTGGGAGTGCGGACAGAAAGACGCACCAATTGTGCCATCTGGGCGTCGTCTTCTATCAGAATGCAACCCTTCACTTTGGATTTCCAATTGGAATTCCCAGCAGCCCGGCCTCCCCTCTCTTGGCCCCCCTCCTGATGGCCCCTCTTCGATCGTCTGCAGATTGTCATCCAAGGCTGACCAACAAGGACGCAGCCCGCCCCTCCCACCACTACAAAGCTTTACTTTTTTTCTTCTTCTTTTACGTGGCCGATGCATCCATACAAAGATTTCAGTTTCCCCCTCTTGCCCCTCCATCCGCATCAATCAAGCTATCAAAAGGGTGTCCCGTCATAATCTGCACACAACGCACGTCGTCGTTAGTTTACCTAATACAAGATGTAGTACTCCGTAGTCCCTCACCCATTACCGTACACAGCGTACCGACATTGGTCTTGCATTGGAGCCCTGGCTCCTTGGTTCTGGCCGTTTTAGCCGCAGTAGGGAGGTCCCTTGTGTTAGCGCGACGGTGCTATGCCTGTTCCAACTTCGCCGCTACCGCCCAGCGCCGACTCCATGTTTCTGCAACGCCGCCTCGCGTTGGCTGGACCGACCGATTCCCCTCACCATCTGTTCACTCGGAGGCGTCGGTCGGCCTTGTCATAAACTAGCTTCTTCGGACGTCGCGCCTAGCAAGGCTGGGGAACGCGGCCAGACCTCGACGCCTAGCAGCAAGAAAAAGATAGGAAAAAGAAAAGAAGAAGTGGGATACAGACGAGGGAAAATCAACACCTCTAGCCATGAACCAGGCTAGCTCCAGGCACACGCAGCGCCCATCATTGTCAATCTGCGAAATTTGCCCTTCCCGTCATAATTCGAAAGTACCTGCCAGTTGATGAGGGGAGCTCCATCTGACTTTGCACGTACCGCATGTACCTTATTAGGCAGGCGAGGCAGGCGGCACCACCCCTTCCAAGTTCCTTCCCGTGTTCTAGACAGGTACTCTGCCTTGCCCACCGATTTTTGTTCACGGTCTTGTTGGTGTCAAATTTGTTATCAAGCTCAGTCTCTCTATCAGTTCCGTCACCACCAACTTGTCGTCCACCCCTTCCTTTAATCCCCCCTCTCCATCACGACTACGAAGTCTAACAAAGCCGTCCTTTTTCCTTTCTTTTTCACCCCTTGCAAATCGCCATCCGCCCACCCCTCCAGCCAAAATTGTTCTTGTTGAGCCTCAATCCGGCCTCACCTTGTGCTGTGTTGTGCAATTCAGGTACTCGGCTTCAGACTTGCATTGAACACTCTTCATCATCCACCGTGGACAGCCATTGCCCATTTCAACCCTCGCCGAACCGTTACAACCCGCAATCTGCATGCCGGAACTTCACAGCTTGGACTCTCCGCCGTCACAACCTCCCACAGCACAGTCGATGGGAAGAAAGGCGACGGTGACAGAACGGCTGCCCCATCCATCACAATCCCATCAATCGACCCCCCTCTAGCATCTCCCACACCCACGCCCACGCCCACGCCCACGCCCGTCCATGCACTTGCCCCCCCGCACTGACACCTCCACGTTGAACTGCGCTATCACTGGCCCGAGATACGTACTATCTCCCAGAACGCCCGTCCCCTCAAGGTCCACCGTGCAAACGTCCCCTACCCATCGACTCCAAAAAGTCGTCAATCCCCCAGCTTCGCTTCTACTCGGCCCACCGTTCCTTCAACCTCGCCCAACCGCCACAAGCCGAGTTCGACATCATCGCCATCTACATCCACCATCGCACCCTTTCGCGCTGCGCATTACCAGCTGCCCACCACAGCGGTCCGTTTCTGCACGCCCACGGGCATCCATACCCGTCCATCTGGACCTCTGCTACCCCGCCTGTCGCGACCCTGTCTGTTCGACCTCGACGCGACTGGCCCTTGATTCGCCCTTGATTCGCCCATAGGACTCCCTCTGAGTGAGGAGACGCCGCAAACATGGCACCCTACGGGTCCGCCCATGCGCCCTCGATCGGTGCAGAGTCAAGCCCTGGCGGCTCTTCTTCGACTCCTAACCAACATGCGCAATCCCAACCGCCGCATCAACAGTCAACTCCGAACCAGGCAGCACAGCTTGCCGGTGCCCACAAGCGCGTATACCAGGCCTGTATCCCGTGCCGCCGTCGCAAGGTTCGATGCGACTTGGGCAGTGTTGATAATCCTCACGACCCCCCCTGCGTCCGCTGCCGCCGCGAAAGCAAGGAGTGCTTCTTCAGCGCTACCCGTCGAAAGCGTAAGACCGACGACGGCGAGGGTAGCGACGTCGACGAGTATATCGTCCGCAATGGTCGCAAGCGAGTCCAAACCAGCGGCAGCCCCCCGCCCTTCATCGATCGCCGCGTCTACAACAACGTACCCCTAACCCCAGGTGGCTCGCATGGTCGAAACCAACCCCTTCGCCGACCCGATGGCTCCAGACGTGATACGGACAGCGAATTTGGTGGTGTCGACGGGGATGCGAACCAAACACTAGAAAATTTCGAGGCCCAGACGGTGATGCGCCGTAGCGTTTTTGGACCTCATGATGCTCTTGACCTCCTCTACAAGGCTGCTACGGATAGGTATGACTCCCCCCCCTTGGTCCACCCTGGGCTTGACATGCGCCTCCCATCGGGTTAAGAACCATACACTGACACATATAACAGCCCCGTCGCAAACCACCATGAGCGCAAAGACAGCATGGCTTCTACCAAGCCACCCCCTCCACCATCCCTAGCCCATGACGGCGTTCCTACGCACATTCGTCGAGCTGCCAAGCCAGTCAGGATGGAGCAACCTATTGACCCCGAATTAGGGCAACCCGAGTTGAGTAGTCAGCCGGGATACATCGAAGCGATTGCGGCCTGGCAGAGATTTCGCTTCGTTCGGGCTGGATGGTTCACTGCCGCCGAAGCTATCGAATACATCGACTAGTGAGTTCTTTCCCTCGCCAGTCATGTTCTTATACCAAGTAAACTAACTAGGTGGCAGTTATTACAAGTACCTGTCGCCTCTAACGCCCATATCCCCCCCGACTTTCAGTAATCCTGCCTCTCACGTTACACTTCTTTATGAGGAACCAATCTTAACCGTCACTCTACTAACCATTGCGTCGCGATATCGAAAAATGCCTGGCACGGGAGGTCATTGCCGCTCGCACGCTATTCATGAGCAGCTTTGGACATATTTGCGCGGCATGATTGAGCGTTGTCTGTGGGGTCAGGAGGCTTTCGGGGGCGGTTTCTGTGTGCCCTCCACAGCCATGTTTGATGAGTCCCAGACCAGCAGCACTGCTCCTTGGCGTGGGCTAAGAAAAGGCAGCCTGCGGACATTGGGGACTATCGAATCGCTCATGATCCTAACTGAGTGGCATCCTCGCGCCCTACACTTTCCTCCAAGTGAGGCAACCGACGAATTGGTACTTCCCATGGCCGATGGGCTTATGGGCGGTATGGACCCTGACGAAGATGCGAACGGAACCCTTGGCCAAAGTTTCGGAGGGAAGCGAATTGAGAGCTGGCTCGAGCCTGCGTGGAGAAGTGACCGAATGTGCTGGATGCTTTTGAGCACTGCCAACGGACTCGCGTACGAACTAGGTGTTTTTGATGACATTGATGAGATGCTCAAAGACGACGCCATTATGCGGCTGGAGTACAAGGAGGAGGCATATCGACAACGGGCCTACCGTATCAAGCGCCTGCTGTTGATCTACACCACCCAGCTCGCCGGGCGTCTCGGCTGGACAAACATGGCCCCCGACCACCTCCGAAAGAGCGACCCGGCCATCTCTCGACGGCGGCCAGTATCTCACGAAGGTACGACGCCTGGCACGAACCCGTCCTCTTTGTCCAACGCCTTCAACTATGTCCCAGATCTTGAGCTTGACGACCAAATTATTCACTGCTGGGCCGGCATCAGCAACGCCATGCACATGGGCAACGAAAAGCTTTTCCGCTCCCGGAAGCACACGACGCAAATCATCCAGAGTGGCAAATACGTTGACCTTTTACGGGACTTTGTGCCCTTGCTCCGTGATTGGTGGAGGGAGTTTGAGCTATTTCGGCTGCCACAGTTCATTCGACATATCCTCACCATCGAGTACGAGTACGTCCGCATCTACATCAACTCACTATCGCTGCAGGCTGTAGTTGAACGATGCACAAACAATGCGGGGAACGCAAGCAATGCAACTGGTTCTGGGTTCAATGGGTCTATGGCGAACGGGCACCAGCAGCTCTCTCCGCAGACCATGATCAACTTTGGGAAGCTCCCACTGGGTCAGTTGGGTGGTTTTACGGCTAATGACCAAGAGTATATCCGCGAAGTTGTTGAGGGTAGCCGTAACCTCCTCCGAACAGTTGTTGATGGACTACTGCCTGGCGACTACCTCAAGCATGCACCAGTACGCACTTATTTCCGCATCATTAGCGGCGCCATGTTCCTTCTCAAGACTTTTGCACTCGGCGCCCCTAGGTCCGACGTCAAGATGAGTATTGAACTAATGGATTCGACCGTTGAGGCGTTGCGGAACTGTGTTGTCGACGACGTACACCTTGGGATCCGGTTTGCCGATCTTCTCGAGTCTTTAACTAGTCGTTTACGAAATCGCTTTATCCAGGCCCCCACAATGCAGCAAGCATCCGGCAAGGGACAAAGTCCAATGCCAGACGCGGCCGGACAAGCGCCCAACGCGTCTGTTGGGCCAGGCGGGGAGATCAATGCGAACTGGGTTGGAGGCCATGCCCAGAAGCTCCGAGATGGGCTTAATGGAAACTGTAAGTCAATGCCCCGAGAATGTTTAAAGAATACCTCAAGAGACGTGGCTAACCATGCTGGTGAAGATACGTCCCCTTCCCACGAAGCGAATGGTATCTCAGCTACGCCGTTTGATCTCTCAGCTGGCAACTTTCCCTATCCTGGCAACGCATCGCTTGGCCCATCCACACCCACCGCCGTCGACAACAACAACCACGTCTCTAATATGGACGTCAGTCTCTTCGACGACTGGAACAACCAGGGCAATGAGATGTGGTACCTGCCACCTGGCCCGGCCTTCTTTCAGAACGTTGAGAATACCTCAGTCGCGATGACGGCCGAGGGCGTAAACGTTGGAGGGCTCGACTTGCTCGAATACATGGCCATGGATCCTTCGCAATTCCCGGGCTTGGATCCTTCAGGTCCTTCTTCCAACGTTTAGGCCTTGGAAGATGGGCAGCACAAAACGATGTGATGGGCACGAGAAAGTAATGCACAGCATGCTTGCAATTTCCTTCTTGTCATGAGGTGCTGTATCATGAATTGCATGATTTGTTTCTTTTAGCGAAAAAGGTTTAGCGGCACTGGTAGGGACCATCAACACACAGCACTCCAAAAGAGGGTAGAAATAGTACTGGTAGACAAAATCAAAAGAATAAGTTCACAGAGTGAAACGTCAAGTCTGGTGGTATACGTGCACAAGTGATGTTTCCACACAAACCACAACTAAACAACCGATTGCTCTGATATACAAGAGCAGGTTCTCCCCCCAATGGCTTTGAGCGCGTGTTGAGACGCTTCCCACAACTCTGGACCGACGTGAACATTACGACTCATCATATCAAGTGAGCATATCACGATAGCAAGAATGCCCATTGGTCAAAGACAGTAACCACTTTTGATTCAAATTGGTCTGTACATTCGATGCGTCGGTAAGGCGCGCATGCTTTCAAACCCCATCAAATACAAATACCACTCCGCGCAACAGCAAACCAAAACTAACCACACTCCTCAACCCCTATCATCCCTCCCCTTACTTTCTGACTCAACTTGCGCTGGGACTGGTGGTGAGTATGCGAATCGCCCGAGAACCGAAGTTACCCTTGCCAGACGCATGCCACCCTGACCAGCGCCACATCGCGTATCCTCTGGACAGATGCAAAAGCAACTCTCGTCTCCTTTTGAAGCTCGTTTCAAAGCGCGGGATCTTGCGTTCTGCCGAGTGAAAAATCGACTAACGAACGATGGATACGAGGCCGCGGTCACTCTGCCATTGGCCGAAGCCCATGGCACACACATCGTCCCGTCCCAACTGTCCAGTTTCATGCATCGCTTTCCCGTGACTGAAAAAGCATGCGGCTCCTGAGAAGGATGGTAGTTCAAGCCAGCCATGTTCAGCCTTGATCCACCAATTCCCCCGCTCTCTGTCCATCCTGGACTCCATATAAAGCAATTCGTTGGTCAACCCTGCCACTTCCGTTTTTGTTTCTTTTTCTTTTTCCTCCATTTTTTTCGTGCCGTCGCTGTGTCCCTGTCCTGTCATTCATTATCTGGTCATGTCCTAGACCGTCTCGTTCCCGCCTTCATTCAGATATTAATCGCTGAAGCACTCGTGGCAAAAACAATAGGGTTTAGCATTAAGATGTTGAAGTGAAGTCATCTAGGTGACAAGGCCCTTCTTGGACTGTTGAGCGGTATTAATAAACATCACTACAGGTCAAATGCTTGTGGAGGAGAAGGTCGTACCAGGTGTTCCCAGAGCTTAGTCGAAAGTCCTTCCGGCATGGTGTAGAGATCAATCGAGAATTCTCCGGCTTGAGTCAAGTCATCCACTATTAGCTCACCACACACACATCAATTGAAGAAGAGAAACGGGGAAATGGGCGAGGGATGGGGACGAATCAGAGGAGGAACAAACGTACCCTCCACATCACTCCTTATGTACGTGTCCGGACCCTTGTTCTCGTTGATGAGCTGGATAACACGCAGCAAATCCTCCTCTTCGAGCTTCTCCAGAGCCTCGGCAATCTTCTCGTAGTCGAACTTCTGGGCGCTCTTCTTGGTGGCGACACCCTTCTTCTTGGGACGGTGGTCGTCATCGGTGGGCAGAGGGCCAGTCTCGCGCAGACGCTCCTGGAGGGCTTGGGAGGGGTTCTTGAAGGTGACGTTGTGGACGACCTCATACTTGTTCTTACCGAAGTTCAGGTCTTGGATGATGGGGGCAAGCTTCGTCTTCTCGGTGGTGTAGCAGTCGATGCTGAAATCGAACTCACCCCAACCCTCGTTCGAGCATAGAAACGGCGGCTTGACGAAGGCTACAGGGCAGGGCAGACGTGGTCAGCAACCCAATATCTGAGAAAATACAAAGCTCACGACTAAGGGAGGTGTAGTAAACAACGGGTAGGGAAAGGGAATGTATACTCTGGACGGGGTTCTCGAAGGTCGGGTGCAGGTTGTAGACGACCTTGGTGAAGACGTCGGCAGGACGCTCCGTGCCATCCTCGTCAATCAAGAAGATTTTCAGGCTCCATTCTCTTATGGGGAAACCTTCAATCGCAGGCTTGTCACTTTAGGTGCACTATCGTTAGCACTTGATGGGTTCAGTAAGGTGATTGCGGCTATGTTTCACGCTTCCCTCGGCCGAGTAGTAGGCATGGGAGACAGACCGTTCCGACTCGGGGGAGGGACGGAGTAGCCGCAAGAGCGTGTATGAGGACATGGGGAATCACTCACATGATGTGTTGTTCCGTGACAACCTTGACTTTGCGCTGTAGATCGTCAGCACGGACTTTGCGAGGGGTGGCGGATCGCCTCGTCCGTGGGGTGGGCATGTCTCTGATGTAAGGTGTGTTTAGATGTGGAAAGGGAAGGGGGTAGAGCAGTGGCGGAGAAGGCAACAGCTTCCAAAGCTATGGCGGGCTGGGGAGGCTTAAGTGCGGCGTGTGCGCCGGCTGCAGTGATTGTGGTAATGATTCCGGCGTGATGGCGATGATGAATCGCTGGCAGACGGACAGGCGGGTTGCGGGCAAGGAAGCGAGAGGACGAGAGGGCGAGATGAGCAGGCAAGAAGGGCCAGGCAGAGCAGCAGGCAGGCAGGCAAGGAGGCAGGCAGGCGGCGCGGTGTATGAGACGCGTGGGATGAGGCGTTGCTTGTGCCACGAGAAGCCATCGAGCCACGAGTAGTGATTGATTGACCTGGAACCACAGCCAGCAGTTCCTGGCAGCTGGCGAGAACATCCAGTTCGGTCGTCGCCAGCTGTCAAGCTGTCAAGCTCCAAATTTGGCAGGAGGCACCTGTCACGGCCAAACCAAGCCGCTTCTCGTCCTCACAACAACACGCCCAACCCCGAGATGAACAGCCGTCATCCCACGTCTACCAAGACGCGAATCATCGACGAACCTGAACCCAACGACAGGGGAAACCAGCTGGGCGGCCCAGCCAGTCGTGCACAGAGGGCAGCCATACAGTCGGACACCACTGATCCAAGCAAACAATGTGTGTTCGGCAATCGAGGCAGCCAGAAAGGCCGGGGGGGGGGGCGAGCAACGAGCAACGAGCAACGAGCAACAGGCAACGGGGCAGCAGACGTTAGGAAAAGACAGCATCACTTACCTCGACCAACATCTTGTCGGTGCTGGGAAATCTCCCGTTCTCTTGCAACTCAGCAGTAACGGGGGGAGGGGGTGCCAAAAACCGACAGGTGAACAAGACTCAGACAGAAGCTCTCTCACACACACGGCTCACACGGAGGCAGACAGCGGGGGGTGGGTAAGTCGGTTGCGTTTGCGTTACAGGACAAATTCCTACAGCGATGGCGGAAAAGGTCGGTCGGACGGCGTCTGCGGGCGGGTATGACGGGGGGGGGGTTAGGTAGTGCGGACGGGCGAGAGAGAAGAAATGGGGATTGGGAATGATGGATGGAGCCAAGAGCGTAGAAGCGCGAAGAGGGAGAAGCGAAGTAAGTGGGCGCCGTCGACCGGGTTTTCCCACGCACACTCACACGCAACCGTCAACCTGAACGCACGACAAAAAAGGTTCCTGGGAGCAGAACAGACAAGGCCAGCGAGTTCGAGGGTTCAGGCGACGGACGGAAACTAAAAACAAGGGGGGGCAGCGCACGCGTGTGTGTGTGGGTGAAGGCAAGGAGAAAAGACGGAGAGAGGAGCGGGAAGCGGGCGAGCAAGGAAGAGGCTGATCAACTCCCGGATTGACGCGCCGGAGGAGGCTGAAAGAAAGACTGACGGGACCAACCCACTGAGGGACGACCAACGAGCAAGAGCAAGAGACACTGGGCTGGGGGGAAATGGTCCTTTTTTCGCGGCTTGTACGGAGTAACTTAGTGCTTGCTGCTTTCGCTGGGTCGCCGGTCGCCTGTCGCCTGTCGCCTTTCGCCTGTCTCGCTGCTCCTGCTGCTGCCCAGGGGGGAATGCCCAGCGTCTTTCTTTGCACGGCTGCGTGCCAAGAACTCCACTGCCTCGGACTGGACAGGGGGCTGGCCTCTCCGATTCAATGCCCTGCCTTGGCTCTCGGCCTGTCCTCCCTACCTTTGCTTTGCGCCTCACCTGGCTGCCTACTCCATCCAAACCTACCCGTACCAACCGTTGCTTACCACGGGTCTACGCATGTCTACATTCTACCAAATATGCGGAGAAGATGGCACCGTGTCTCCTTCTCCAACCCAAGTACGGAGTACAAGCTCCAGCTGGTCATCGAGGTGGGTGATACCTCCTGGCACGCCGCACAACCGTGGGAGCGCGTCCGAGCAAGGACGGTTTTAGCAACGGGTGTGCGTCTGTGGCTACCAGCAGCCGGCCCCGTCCCTTCGGTTCCTTGCACTTTCTGCCAGCATGTGCCATCATGACCAGCCGCCATTGTATGTCTCGTCTCTGTGATTGTCTCTTTGTGACCTGATATATATCCAGACGGAACAGAGGCAAACATTCCCCAGCTCTTGGCATGGGGGCCACAACGTCCTCTTGCGGAACGGGAGTGAACTGCGTAAATCCGGTAGACCCTGGCGCCAACCAACACAATGCCGTGACCAAGTGCATCGGTAAATTGTGGATAAGGCAACTGTGGCGCAGGGCCGCCCAACAGTGAACATTTTCTAGATGCTCCTCCCAACCTACCCTACCTTAGCCACACCCTCCCACCGCCACTGGGATCCACAACCACAACCAACTATGCAATGACAAAACCCTCCTCAAATTCGGTAGCTGATGCTCAAAGCGTTGGTTGATGGTTCATCCCATGTGGCTGCATGGGAGCATCACGTAGGAACGCATTGGTCTCCAGTGATCTATCGAAGCAGGGAAGGAGCCTTGGTACAGTAGCGCACATCCGGAGGGAGCACCAGAGGTTAAACAGTTAAAATAAGGGGAAAACCCTAATAGCGAGAACAACAGACTGCAGTGGTCTATAAATATCGAGAATCACCACTCAAACTTGCGTCGACAAGTCCCGTTGCCCATTTTCACGTCCAAGCTCTCAGTGGCTCGTACTGATCCGCTTCCATATTCAACACATTCCTTGGCAACAACAACAGCAACAACAACAACATCAACAACTCACAGCCATCATGCCCACGTTCCCATTGCCGCTCCAGCCTCATGGCTTTGAAGAGGGATGCTGGCATACTGATTATCCCAAGGGCGATGGCAATGCCATGAAAAACCTCTTGTTCATGTTACCCAGACTTTACTGGAAAGGAGATATCGACTGTGACTGCCATATGCGCGGTCTATGCATGCCCGGCGAGCCTCCGCTGCCGCCGATGTTCGA
Organism: Dactylonectria estremocensis; assembly: GCA_020744375.1. Lineage (NCBI taxonomy): Eukaryota > Fungi > Ascomycota > Sordariomycetes > Hypocreales > Nectriaceae > Dactylonectria > Dactylonectria estremocensis. The sequence continues at coordinate 1,023,515 of JAGMUU010000010.1, read as the reverse complement.
GTTTAAGAACGATCCGGATCTCAACCCGAACTGGAAACCCTCAAAGCCCAAGCATGTCAACTCTAAACCCCCAAATTCCCACACCTGGCGACCGAACCACTGGTCGACGAACCCTCTTAGAAAAGGACCGCATGACAAGAACCCGAAGCTGCCGCCGATCGTGAGCCATTGGAAGCGGGATGACTTTGGTGTAGAACCAAACCTCCTCAAATGGGAGCCAATCCTCCATAGAGAAGATCCTCCATACGAGGGGGTCACTATACCAGGCCCATGGGGGTATCGGGCCAGTGTCATCAGGGCGTTTCACAAACTGCCTGTAAAGAAGCAGTTGGTCGTGATGGCAAAATGGCCGGACTTCAAGATGCATACTGAGGGCATACACCTGGCCATTAATTTCAACTATACCGAGTTCGACCCACGTCCATCACTGGCAATCTTGCTCGGGGATCCCCGTGGATGGGCCGGCAGCGCTGTCCAGGCCATGGATCAGAGAAACGCCAACCTTCTCCTTCATTGCACTGATGCAGCCATGTTGAACATGTTGAACAAGACAATGCAGGAAATCATAGACAACGCACCATCAACCCATAACCCGAATGGTGACCGTGCCAAGAATGAGCGCCGCAAAGCCTTGACTGCAAAGCGTCTGGGATACTACGAGGTCTTGAAGCACTACGCGGTGCTCTTGGAGCATGCAACTCCAGCGAGCCTTAGCCGGGGACAACATGGGCACGAGAGGTTCAGTTTCGAGAGCAAACTCTACCTACCGGAGAAACTTCAACATAAAACCGATACACTTCAAAACAAAACCCAAGCAGTGGAGTTTGTGACCATCTCCATTAACGACATATGCGAAGCGGTCAATACAGAAGCTTTCTCCAACGTCGGAACGGAGGGCTCCTTCGTGTCAGACTTCGAAAACACCATGAGGGCTCTAGACCAGCATGTGAAGCTCGGTCAAAACAACACCGTGATGGATGCTATGAAGCTCCCGCTCACTCTTGAGACGATGGGTGCAGACCTGGATTGGTCACCTCAGGCACTTCCCAAGATCTTCGAGGAGTCGTATCAGTCGGTGCAGCTCGGCCTGAGCTACCTTACTCTGTCGCTTTGGCTTGGGATTGGGAGGTAGGCACATCTGGCGTAGGACAGGAAGGGGTGGGAAGATGTTTTGTTGAGGCTTTTGCGTTGTTGTCGAGAGTATGGATGGCGCTAAGTTGTTGTTGTCGTTAGCAGGCTATATGTAGTCTTTTACAATTCTCAAAATACTTCCGGCTCTTCGCTCACTAACAATGCACCGGGGTGCATTCGCAGCCAGCATGTGTACGCGGCGTTGGTTTGCATGCAGACTGTAGAGCAGGGGATCTGCGAAGTTCGACAGGGTGACCAGTAACGCAAGCCAGAAACCGGGCGGTGTCTATCTAATTTTTTCATTGAATGTGCTGTGTGATCTGATGCTCTTGATGCTATCCGTCCATCCGCCAATCCGCCAGAAGGCAAGCTATCCGCAGTGGCGGTGGCGCTCTCCTTCCACTCCACTCTCCATGGCCCTCCATTCCGCGGGTCCTCGGCTGCTTTCAATCAGTGGTGTAGTGTGTGCATGTAGTGATGGTGGTGATGTTGTGTGTGTGTGTAGATGGGGTATGGGGTGCTGGGAAGTTGGCGCCATCATCGTCCATCGACGACGATATCCAAGGCGTGTTGTGGTGACGTGCAGGGGAGATCGGGGTCCGGCCACGACATCGACGGGGATCATGACTCAATCCCAGTAGGCGCCCAGGCCGAGCCCGTAATGGGGGAGTATTAACCAGAGTTTGCTTAAGAAGCCTCCTCAGCAGGGGCAGAAGCACTCTCCTGGGGAGCCTGGTCGGCGTCATCAGTCTTGGCGAAGATCTCCTCGTTCTCCTGCTGGGCCTTGATGAAGGAATCCTTGAAGGCGTTGGCATCTGTGAATCGCAATATTAGCTTTTGAAGCTCAGCTGTAGCTCGTAGTGAACATACTGTCGGAGTTGCCAAATCGGATGGCCAGGGTAACGGCCTCGGGCTCGCCCTCGCTGACGTCGGCAGAAGCGTTCCACACCCAGCTGCGGTCAGAGCCGACATTGGGGGAGAGCTTCATCTCCGGGACAACTACAGTCCTCAAGTTAGCAACAACACATGACGACAATTCTCCAAGTCGGCGTCTCCTAAACACAAACTCCCCAGGTGGAACCTACTGTAGTGGTTGGCGCAGACCTTGAGGGTCTTGTCGCGACGCATGACCAGGCGGGTCTTTCCGTTCTCCTTGTGCTTGAGCAGACGAACGTCGCCAGTACCTCGCTCCTTCCACTCGCTAGACTCCTTGATGAACTTGAACAGCTTGGCGCGCATCTTGAAGACCTGCTCCTCAGACTCCTCGTTGGTCTTGGTCTCGACCTTCTCGGTCAGCTTGATGACGGGCTCGAAGTGGACGTCCTCAGACTCGGGAGCAGCGTCCTATATACAGGTTAGTCAGTTATGTGGGACTCCTCGTAAAACTGCCGCAGCAGTCATGGCTACCGCGGTCGAGGCCGAAGGCACAATCTACTTCCGGGGAATAGACATACCTCGTCACCCTTAGCTTCCCGCTGGGCCTTGGCGCTGCCAGAGTTGTCGCCGCGGTCCTCCTCCTCCTTCTTCTCCTTCTTGGCACCACCACCGAACATCGAGAAAACGGAAGACGAGGTAACGGGCTTCTCGGCCTATAATGACAAGGTTGCATGTTAGCAGAGTGCCTTTAGATATGATTTAAATGCGAGAGGGTTAAAGCAGGGCATGTTGACGAATGCTGGAGCGGGATGGCGCTCGAGATCGCGTAAGAGATAACGACTGCATCGCCAGGAGCAGGCCGGAAAACAAAGACGACGGAATGAGAAGACGGCGTGGCTGAGTCGAGCCAAAGGTGAACAGCGCGCACATCGGCAACAACCCATCCCGTGCCATCGCAAACGAGAACGGAGGTTTTTTCACTTCTCGCGCCGTCCCGCTGCCGGCCGATGCGACGTCGTCAATCGCGGGGAAGCACCATCGCCACCAAACCCGCAGAACAGCTATCCCACGTACCTCGCTGGTCTCGACCTTGGGGGTCTCCTCGACCTTGGTCTCCTCGACCTTGGGCTCAGTAACTTCGGAAGCAGACATTTTGGCGTGTGCGGTGTTGTAGCTTGGAAACTCGTAAATCTGTATCCCCACCGCCACGTTAGCATGTGCGATTTCTCAATCTGCTGGGCGGGTTTTGACCCCTCTTCCCCCCTCCTCCCCTCGTGCCTGCTCGGCGGGCGGGCCAGCAAACGACCAGGTCACGGGCCAGAGGAGGAGGGGTTGCGAGAAATCAGAGAGGCGAGGGCGTGGGAGACAGGTCGCGAAAAGCAAAAACTCACCAGGGAAAAGGCGAATATTCGACGAGTTTGTTGCTGCGCTGGTGCAAGATCCGTGGGGTAAAAGGATGTGCGGGTGCGAGACGGGGAGTTTTGTCTGGTGATTTGGGTGATTTGGTCCCCTCCCTTCCCCCCTCCCCTGCTTCGCCGCCCGAAGAGAAATAGTTGCCCCTCCTTTCCCACCTTGGGCTGGCCGCTGGCCGCTGCGGTGTGTGCGCTGTAGCCTTCACTGTAGCCTGTGCTCCGTGCTCGTGCTTCCAGGCGGGTGCGGCCTGCCTAACGAACACAAAAAAAAGTCAACAAGCCCTGCTATTGGCTCACCCATCCGCGCACTGCTTCCACCTCTTCAGGCACCACTGCGAGTCACTCTCCCGCGCGGTTTTGCCGACAAGATACCTCTTGCCTCTTGCAAAGGACCCCAGCGCAAAATTGTATGTGGAGACGACTGGCCAGCAAGTCACCTTTAGGCGGGTGGAACCACGTGAATGAGTTGATATTGCCGCTGTCGATCACTCGCAATCAACTCCTACGGCCGTTGGTGAGCAACGACGGAGCCTTTTCTAACAAAGTATCACTTGGCTTTGGTGGACACTTCAGTTGGTCTATTTTGAGGATGCTTAGAATCAAAGAGGAGTCGGCAGTAATGATGTCGTTTCAAGTGGTTCTAGCTACACCCAATCTCACATGATACATCCCACATCATGAATATCAAATCGACAGTTCCCCACGTCCAAGCTATTAGCTGCATTGCTGGGCAGCACCGACCCAACAACTAATTACCAGCTCATAACAGTTCCACAACAAGCCTTTTCCGACTACGGCTATCAGAGACAAGGCTAGGAAGATGGCATAACTAACAGACTTCACCCCTTCACCCCTTCACCTGTGTATCATTGACCATCAACTTTTGCAATGCATGTTAAAATTGGGTAGTATTACAATCGATATAGTATTTGGGGATCCCAAGGAGGATCTCGCCCGGCTTTCTTCTCCTGGCTTTTTTTTTCTCCGTAGCTCTGGGCAGTATTACAACCTGGCAATATCCACCATCCCGGGAAGGATCTGATCGGACAGCCTTGTCTTCTTTTTTCCAACGTCCGTATCGTATCATGTACACATGTGTCAGGAAGCACATCAAAAGGGAAGGGATGCTGGGTAACCAAGGGAAATGCGGAGGGGGATTGAGTATTCATAAAGCAAACAGAAAAGAAGGTGTAATGAGAAAAAAAGGACAAGACAATGTCTACATGATGGTAAAGAGACCGAAAACTCCGTCCAATACCGTGATTCCCATACCTCAAAATTGCCAGCCCGAATTCGTCCATACCACAAAGTTACCTCCGAGCAATGAAATAAACGATCAAAGAAATCAGACGAACCCCCTTATACCACGAAGTTGCATTGTTGCATCCCCCGCTTTCCTTTGCCGAGCTTGTTTGCGCATCGGGGACCTTTGAACACTTTGTTCCAGAGTCCGGAGCGGACGTCGGTCTTGTCGTCAGTCATGTGGCGTCTCATCTTGCGAGCTTCGCTGGCGTCGGCCTTCTTCTGAGCCATGAATCCCTTGGCCTTGTGTTGGTACTGATCATGCTGATCCTTGGTTCCTATCATCTTCAGCCACCAAAGCTTGGCAGAGATCTGCGCATCAAGTAGATTCAGCTGAGCCTGGTCTTGAATGTCACGGGGTTTGGGAAGCCGCTCTGTGATTTGGTCGGCGATGCCGCCAAGCTTCTTTGACATTTCGATTTTGGCGCTTTGAATGCGCTCCCGGGCCTCTTTCTTGATGAAGGCCAGAGAGTAATGGGCATTGTGGAAGCGAGTACTGAGGTCCTTGAGAAGGCTGTCAGAGACTGTCAGAACATTGTCGGAAGCTGACTCCAGGGATCGCTTGGCTTCCCCGAAGCAACGCTCTGCCTCTTGAGCAGCAGCGGGAACGAGCTCAGTCAGATCTTGGGCGAGGTGCTTGGTAATCTCCAAAGCACCCTCCATGATACCCTTGTCAAAGGTGACGCGGAAAGCCTTGCGGATCTTGGGCCGGCAAGAGGCCGCGATGTCGACCTTGACAGTTCCGTAAGACTCTTCATAGGGGAACTTGATCAACATACCGTCGTCGACAGACGACGCAGTGATGGGAACAGAGTCTTCACCACGGGTAGCAGAGAAGGTTAGGCACTTCTTCGTCAACCACGCCTCTTTAACATCCGAGGGCATGCGGACGAGAAACTGGCCATGCTGCTTGAAAACAGCCAGGTCGGGTTTCTTGCCCGCAAATAGCCAGTCGTTGGGAAGGGCGTTCTCAAGCGGAACCAAACCAGCAGTCTCAGTCGTTGTTGTCGGAACCAACCGTGTAGACGTGGTTTGGCTGGTAGAGGAGGCCAAGGATGGAGTGGGGTGAGGAGTGGTGAGGGCAGGCATAGCTGCGGGAATGTGGAGATCCCGGGGTTGGACGGCGGCGATCACCAGGGCCACGATCAGGGCACAAAGGATACCAGGGAGTGCCGAGTTGGCGGTCCTGACCAGAGAGGACCAAGCCTGGTTGTCTCTGTACCGGACAGCTTTGTACCACTTCGAGAACCAAGTGACGACGCTGGTTCGTATACTTGCATTGTCTTCATCCTCGTTGGCGTCTACCAGGTCGGCGGGTCGATCCACAATCCTACTAGCTTCCGGTGTAGGAATAGATGGAGTCTTGAGACTCTGCTGCGTATATTCAAGTGAGGATCGAGAGCGAGCATCGTCCTCCGACTCCGACTCAGTATCGGACCCATCAGTGGAGGCAGATTCGCCGTCTTGATGCGCCCGTGATGTCGGGTCCAGGATAGCAGTGTCATGCTCGTCGTTATCATTGGATGGGATAATGTTCAGGTGCGACTCAAGGTCGCCGGCGACCGACTCGTCATCGTATGTGTGTTCGGTGCCGGCGAGGCTATGGACATCATCGAGACGATGAAAGTCGAGAGAGCCGACGGACTCTCCCATAGACTCGGTATAATTGTCGTCTTGGGACTCGGTGTCGGTGCTCGTGATGAGTTCGTAGGTGGACTCGGACAGGCCCGTGTCCTCGGTAGATGTGACACGCATGATGTCGGGGTTACTAGACGAGATCCAGTTCGCAAGGTGTCGATTACCTTGGGGGCGGGGAAAGCGAAGGGAGGGCTCCGAAGTTGAGAGCTGGCTCCGAGGTGGTGTTGAAGGAGTCGTCGATGTCGTCAAGGCGGGGTTAGGAGTCGAAGGAGCAGTATTCGCGGTGTTCGTAGCGTTTATGTTGGTGGTTGTGTTGGTAGTTGTGTTGGTGGTGGTCTTGGACTGAGGGGTCACTGTATGCGTGGAGAGTGACACAGGTGGTGCAGGCGACGCCCGGGTAGATGAGGTATCACGATGCGTGGCAGATGACGAGATGCAAGGTGTTGAGCCCTGCTGTTCCATAACGAGGAGGGAGCAAAATCAGCGACGACGTCTTATCACATCATAGGTTTTACGGCAGCAGATAGATGCATGAAGAGGCAACTGTGCGCCTCAAGGCGTAGCTTATAGGCAGGTAGGTTGGTGGTTATGAGGGGGCGAGTTCGGGAGAAGGAGGGGCAGACGGATCGCCGGAGATGGAGGGGGAGGAGGAGCGAGAGGCAATGCGTTGGACGACTTGGTGGCGGCGGGGTGACAGCAGCGTCCTTTCGACAGAGAGGAAACCATATGAGAGGCAAGGCCGGTAAAATATGGAAGAGAGAGAGGAAATAGAAGAGACGAAGATGTTACTTACCAGCATGTGTAGGAGAGAAAGCCAAATGGAAGATGGGGATGAAGGAAGCGGAGAAACGCTCGGGGCTGATGCAACCTGGATGAAGCCTTGAGCCTTGAGGGTTGAACGGTCCCAGGGTCCCGTCGGTTTTAGTTTGCGAGGTGAATGCGACAGGATGAGCTAATACCACGCAAGTGAAGAAGTGGCCAAGCACCTGGCTGTCCTCTGGAGCTCTGGTTCGCTGAATCCGTCCCAGTCAATCCAGTCCAGCGATCCTGAGGCGTCTTTGTCGACCCGGTCAGTCGGCCTATCGAGCCTGTTGCCTGCCTGGGTCCGGCCGTGCCTTGTCTCGAAGGCGGGCCTGGAACCTAAGGGCTAAGGCTGCCTCGACGGGGGCAGCACAAGTTGTGGAGGGGATAGAGAGGGGGGTAAAAGGGTACTACAGGGGTACTGTGCCTGCGATGACGTTGCAGAGAGAGCCCGAGGGCTTGTGCTGGTTGTTTGAGGGTGAATTTAGGCAATCGTCGTTAACACGAGTGACCTCGAGCGGCGCGGGTTTCGGGATCTGGGAGGGTCGCTTTGGCTGGGCGCAGGGACCGATAAGATTGGTGAGCACGTTGGTTCCTATCAACCAAGGCCGCGGGGGGCACGCTATGAAAGCTATCGGCAGCGGCAGAGGGTCGTCGTGCACTTGATGGTAAGGGAGGGGCCAAAAGAAAGGTCAAAAAGGCGGAGTGCAAAAGGTCTCAGGTTGGTGGCTTGGAGAGAAGAAAGTTAATCAGAGTGAATGAATAGGTCAGCGTGTCTGTCGTTACCTGCAAGTCAGGAAGTGAATTCACGCTGGCAAAGCTCAGGAAGGGTGATAGGCGGGATCATCAGCACGGACAAAGGCAGCCCCCAAAGCGAAGGCAGGGCGGCGAATGTCACCGTGACCCTTTCGTTTGGTCATAAAGGTGCATAAGCCACCATAATTGCCTACCGATCGGCCAATTCCCATCAGTTGATAGAGTCTCTCTGGGGTTGTGTCCATCGCTCACGATGATGCCCGTCCATACTAGAGTTCGACATCTCGGTGCTAGTCTTCATTCTCCATCTGCTCATGTCTCTGCCACTGCTTCTGTCGTGAACTAATGGCAACATCGATTTAGCATAACTCACTAGCAAGACGACAAGGCGATGGGGATCCACATTAAGGGAGGGGCAATTCCCATTTACATGCACTGTACTGCACCCTCGTCCGCCTCGTGGACTTGTCACGGATACACGTCAGCTCAGGTACTGACCCAAAGTAAGCCGCACGCAGCCTCCTCACTGCCATGAGAACCGCCATGTTCTCACTCTGATTTCCTTCAGCGCAGTTCGCAAGAGAGGGGAGGAATCTAGTGTCGCTGCCCAATAACCCCAACCCAAACTACCAAACGGCCTACATGAACTTCAGGGTTGCGTCAAACCCGGGCGATTGCTATCGTTCGGTGTCCTTATCGCAGCTCGCCGCGCCCCACCATGATGGCGTCGTGACTGATTTAGCTCCCTGGCGCAGCATAACTGCGGGGTACCTACAGACACTTGAGAGACCTCGTGAGCACCCAACGCACCTCCAACGACGAACCATCTTGTCTGCTTCAACCGCATCTCCCCATCAGCCGTGAGACCAGCTTTAACCCAGCAAACCAGCCTATCCCTTAACCCGTTAATTGATCTCAATATTCTCCTCTTACTGATCGCGCATTTGCCCCTCCGTATTCTTGTTCTTGTTCTCGTTCTCCTCGCTGTTCCCGTTCCTGTCCCTTCTTGGTATCGCCACCCATCCAACCCCACCATTCACTCACTCCTCCATCCCGTTCCATAGCACCTAAGTTGGCACCCAGCAAAAGCCTTCGGAACTACTTATTAGAGCTGACCAGTCTCAGTCTTGTCTTACCAGCCCCAAATTCCACTCCGAACTATCCCATCAGTTTGTTGTTCCCCTCGATTTCCACATCACGTAAGACAGTCGCCATATGACACCTTTTTGGGTCCATCACTCACCAAGAAGATCTGACACACCAAACAAGTATCGGACAACTTTACCCCTCCAAGCCCTCCAAGAACCGCCGGGACTGGCGCCAGATGCCGCTAACTCACCATATGCATGTCTTATCAGTCCTGCCATGCAACACCTACCTACCTATTTGAGCTACTCCCCCTCCCTTTGCTCAATTCCTTCCACGCTTGACTCATCTTTGTCTTTCAAGCACACTAGGCGACATAACGTGTTCGGGTTCTGTTTGGGAGGGGGTTCTACAGAGCGTTTCTGTTCTCTTCCTCTGTCTTCTTCGACATGTTGAGAACCCATATACCCCCTGTCTTAGAAACCAGCGTCAAGGCAAATCACCTCCGTTCCAACCCACCAGGTGTATCGAGCATTACATCACAGATCCCGTAACCACTCAGTTAACATTCGAAACAAGCACCTCGTCACCCATGTTATTCTGGCCAGGAACACTTCATGAGTGGGTCTCTCTTTTGAGGTACAAAGCGAAACCGACTGGATGCCCAGAAACTTTGGGCCCAAACACGGTATGGGGAAAGCTTGACACACACCTCCAAACAAGGTTGGTAGGTAGGCTACGAAACCAATAGGCCGATGCAAGTGCAGCGGAGCAAGCAGTCGTCGTGAAACCAAACGAAGGTGTCAATCTACGAGAAAAGCAGTCTTACTGCTCATTATTTCGAGTGGGAATCTAGATGGTACTATACTTACACTATCTCGAAGCAGCAAAGGCACTGGCAAGGACCGAATTTGTAAGAGACTTCGTTTCTAATCAAATAAGAGCAACCACCATGGTGTTGGAGAGAATAATCAACTTTCACCAATTAAGCAGCCAATTAGCTTCATAGTCGAAGAGCCTCAGCTTCCCACTCATCGCACCTTGAGGAAATACCATGTTCCAAGTCAAGTAATGGCCTAGTCACGAATGCCCTTTCACCGATATAAGCACAGAGCTGTTAACGACCCTTGGGGATTTCCAGGTCATGAAGCGATTGGCACTAAAGAGACACAGGGGGGGAGCACACAACTAGCTATGACACATATTTTTTTGAATCAGTTAACATTTTCTGATATTTAAACCAAGCACGTGGATTACTGAGTCCCGCGTGCCATGACTATGGGTACATTCGGTTCCAAACACCTTCTATAATTCCAAAAGCTGGTCCCCTCTGTTCCTTGCTAAGGGCCAATCGTATAGGTATCTGCTGTGTCCTCATCCCGAAACAAAAACAACCCAACACCCTCCTTTTTTCTATGTCCTTGGGTCTCATCCAAGCGTTTCTTTCGCGTTTCGCCCAATCCCGAGCCTGGATTGCAGAACGAGACGTGGCAGTTCGTCCTCTTCGTGTGTGATGTACTCAAAATAACTCCGCCAGCTCAACGCAGTAAAATAGGAAATAATAAAGAATAGTGAAGGTGGGGGGGTTCCTCGTTTGGGAAGCCTCCATCCGTATTGGGGTATCGTAATAGGGTCGGTATCTAGTATGGCCGACATGGACAGGGTAATAGGTTTTTGACATGACGACATTACTGCAAGCGATCTTATAATATGACCTAATCGTATCATAGGATATCATGCTGGGTAAAGAGCTTGGTCAATGACGCGGTGCCAAAGCTCTCCTCGTCGGGAATCATCTCGATGACACCTGTCAGGTTGGCAAACAAGTCGCCCTGGTTGCGGTAGGCCAGGATGGCAGGCACGGCCGCGTTGTCAAACTCGATATCCTCGTAGTGGACCTTGACGAAGTGGATGGTGGAGTGGCTCTTGACCAGAGGCATCATGGCGGCCTCGATGGTACTTGAAACCTCACACTACAATGGCTATTAGTATCATGGATTGGCAGTGGGAAAGGTTGTATTGCTTACATCGCTGTCGTAGACATATACAACAACAGTAGTCTCCCGGCTGACCTTCTCGATCGCATCGAGGTATCCGAGGGCGTCGACCTCGTCCAAGCGGCCGTAGATGCGAACGCTAGGGCTGGTCCTTCGATTCCTCACGGCACGGTTGGCGTCGCTCTCAAGCTGACGTCTTCGGGTCTCGCGCCACTCTTGGAGGAAGGCCTCCTCGTCTGGGTCGCCGCTGCCGCTCTTGGAATCATCGTCGGTCTCGCTGTCGCTCTTGGAAGAGGTCTGGGAGATGCTGTCGAGGCCGAAGATGCTGGCCCGGGCAGTGCGCACGCGGTTGCGCCACTTGCTCTTACGAGCAGCCTCGTAGTTGCGAGCGTCGGCGATGACACCCTTGACGCCAGTGGCACGGCCGCTATCGAAGGAGGCGGGGGGCAGGTTGATCTCAGAGGCGCCAGCGCCGGTGAGTCTGTCGAGGGTAGGCATCCGCATGGCGGCGTCGATTTGTCCTTTGCGGAATGAGTCTTCTTCAGAGATGTCTAAGCTGTTGCGCTCGGGGTCGTCACGATCCTCGGGATGGAGCGTCTCTCGATGGGTATTCTTAGAGACAAGGTCGTTGAATTCGTCTTGGGCTGCGGTAGACATGGTGAAGGATGTGGAGGGGGGAGAGCTCTTAATATGTATGTGCCGGTCTTGTGTGGGAGGAGAGATCTGTGGCGGAGGAAGGGGTTGCGTGTCTGAGCTTTCTTTGGTGACGGGTATCGTTCTGGAAGATGTGGAGCAGGGGCGAGAGAACAAGGCACAAGACACAAGGCGAAAGCCGAAGAGAGCAGGGCGGTGAGATCGAGCGCTTGGAGAGGAGAGGGGAATCGTCGTTGGACGGGGGTTCCTAGGATCCGGAGCGTTGGGCTGTTTCAGAGTCTAGGGGGGGCGTGAGACACTCCTGATGGTGGTTTGTCGTAGGAAAGAGCGTGGTGTGTGTGAGTGTGTGAGAAAAGCCAATGGTTAGAGGGGAGTTGGAGGGGACAGAGAAGGACCCTCCCTGTCGCCACGAGATCGGGCCACTAAGTGACCCGAGGCCTGGAAAACCTGGATAAGCCCCGGTGGCTGCGAGGGCGCAAAAGTCGGGCAAAGCAGGGATTGAGCGCGCGTTACAGGGTGCCGCCAGTGGAGGTGGACGCGAGAAGATGCAACCGCAGCGCGACTGTTTGAGGGTAGGATGGCTCTGCGTGGCTAATGCGCTGCCTAATGTAATTACTTTGCCTGATTTATTCACCTGCCCTGATGATAGTAATAATTGATTCGAATTAGAGGATGAAGACACGGCTATGCAGTCTTCCGGGCTCAAAGTTGTTGCGTACGTAGTAGGCGTGGCTTATTATAGAACGGCTTCAAGTCGTCGTCGAACCCTCGTTTTGGAAGATGGGCTCGCCTAGGTTGCGCGCCGACGGAGCCCGCGAAACGGCCAGGTACTGCGTCACTCTCTCTGGGCCAAATGGCCATGTTGCTCCTTCGCCTCCTCCCAAAGACCACGTTTGCTGCTATTCCTGGGAAGGCTATTACCACGCCGGACACGGGCAGCCCTAAAAAACTGAGCGCCACGAAGGGGCAGGATGGATGCGGGATAGTCAGGGTTTGATGTCCAAAATGAAATGAAGCAGCGTACGAGACCGTTACAATGGCGACGGGGCTAAACCGCCAGCCGTTGGCCTTAACGCTGCCATTAACCCTCTCGTTGACACCGGCACTGGTACTGGTACGGAATTGCCGATGGAAAGATAACCGGACCTTGACGGGAAATGAAGAGATGCTCCCTGGGGAATTGACACACAATGCACAATGCCATTCATCCACGGTTGCTTCTCTGTCTCGACATCAGGCTTTCAGCTCGAAGCAGAGCACACCCATACACACACCTCTGCCATCTGCGTGAAACAGATCGGGGCGCAGTAACTGCGTGTTTCCCAAGCCAGCAAACACGCAAACCTCGATGCCCGGGAGGAAGACACCCCGGCGCCTCAGCCTAGCAGACCGCCTCCGCCCACTGAAGCGTCGTCTGTCAGAAGACCCGAGCAAGGCGCTGAAGAGGAGAAGGCGATGGTAAAGAAAATCCCCGGCTTCTTGGGAAAACTTGCGACACATGCCTGGGGGTGAGCCGGAGCAGACCGAGCCACTTACAGCGCCGGCGCCCCTGCGTCGGAAGGAGGTGTGCCCCGGCAGCTCGAGGTTCCAGTGCATGTTTCGCTGCGGCAGTCTACTGGAAGCAACGAAAGGGGGTGGTTCGGGGCCAATGAGCGCTGGGTTTCGTCGCGCAGGCGCCAATGGCATCACACCATCCCACGCTCCACCCGTGACCCTAGGCGTGTCTGAATTTGGGGGAAGCAAGAAAAACCCCGTGATGAGCGTGTTCAAGACGACCATCTCACAAACCATCGTCATCCAAGTTTAGCATAGAGGCCATGTCCCTGCAACGCGTCCCACGCTTGCGTTCCCTCCATCCATGCGCCGCCGTTGATTTACGCCGATGCAACCTTCTCGAGGGGCATGCCATGGCAGGCGGCAGACATGCCAGAGCCCATCAAACACCAGCAATGCTAAGGCCCCAGGTCTCGGGGATTATTTCCCGTCTAACCAAATTTCCTCCGACAAGAAGAGATGACTGCACAATGCAGATGGCCGCTTTCTCTCCGAACGCCATAGGTCCGCGGCTGTCGAATTTCACTTCTTCAAAGCGTATAGATTCGAAGTCGTCAGGCGCCGCGCAGTCTAGCTCACGTCACTCGGCCTTCTGCCCTGACTTGGCCTCTTCTTTCTCTAGTCCAGCCGATTCTCAATCTCAGCCATCGCAAGTGGTGCACACCGTTTTCAATCGACCCGAATAGCACGTCAGCCTTTGCATTAGCATCTCACATTAGGCCAGAAGCGTCATAGTTCGCCGTCGCCTACCTCGCCCTCCCCAGCCCGCCCAGTCCGTTCAAGCCCGATTGTTTCACACCACCGGTTGTTTCATCAACCCGACACCTCCAGCGATCTTCTCGGCATCGCCAATCCCTAGCTGTCCCATCGCCTAGCCCCGGTGATGGTGACGGTGAGAGAGCCAACACTGACCACGCGACCGCCAACCCGTTCCTCGTGATGACTCACCGCTGTTCTTTGACTATGTTGTTTAGTGCAGCCTCGTTTGCCTGACTGCCGACTCCTAAATCTAAACGGGACTCGAGGATCCGGGAGAGTTTATTCATGTCCCGGAAGTTGGTGGCAATGCAGGGTTCTTACTGTAATTTGGTGCTTACCATGTATCTCCAAAAGGCCTTTGGCTTTCAGAGCGAAGAAGGCAACGATGCTAATGTCTTACACGCCACTACCTGGAGCATGAGGTCACTTGAGAAGTTGAGCGGAACATCCAGTCCTCGCTTTGATACTCGACGTGCAGGTGCCCGCCTCCATGGTTTGGGAATCAGAGGCAGCTACAGGGAGTATCGCTGATGGGAATCCTTGCCATGGGTGACGAACTATGGCCACGCTGCCACGCCCAGCGCTGTCTCTCTCTGTTTGCTTGGAAACCTGAACCCAGAAGTGGTCCACGAAGCCCACACAAGGAACTCCGGCGAGGCAGATGCATGTCGACCCCGTGTCCGTTCCGAGAGAACTATGGCACCATGCATGCATGTATCCTGCAGCCGCCGTCGTTGTCGACGACCACCTTGTTTGTTTATGTTTTTATGTATTGGCACCCTGCTGCCAGTTGGGCTGCCGTGTTACTTTCTATCCGCACATAACTCTTGACTCGGGTGCTGCATCATCGTTCGATGCTGCGCTGAGAAGAATAGTAGCAGCCAATTGCACTCGCAGCATTGACTCCTCGTCAAGCTACTACCGCAAGTGATGAGTTCGCGCTCCAAACTTGTCTCACGTCAGTCGCGTCAGGCTCACTGTCAACGCCAAAGGGCGAAGCAGGTGGAACAACCACCACCCAGCTGACCAACATATTCACAGGGACTAGACGACGGCCATGTTGGTAGCCTTGCCTTGCTTTGCTTTGATCGCACATTGTCCGCATCCCGCACTTGTGACGATGCGACTCACCGTTCAATCTCGTCAATCGCTCACAAACCTGTTGCAACATGCTCATATGCAGTAGCCGCAAGCCACGGCGCCAGGCATTCCCCAGAAATGCACCAACATGCACGCCATGACGCCAGGCCGGCCACCGGGTCTTACAATTTGTTCCAAAAAAGCAACGACCGACGGTGGATTTTTTTTCTATTCCCCTTCGAATCCACCGCTGATGCCTGCGAACTCAGCCTTGGAAATGGAGAACGTGCCGGCGTGGCGGCCTATGAATAACCTCCTGAAGCAAACGGAAACACGGCCGTGGCCAACAATCAAAGCACGGAGCCGCACGTATACCGTGCTTGGTGTGTTCACGACCGTTACGGCATCGCCGATGTCTTCTAGAAGAAAACTGCCCGTGGCGCGGTCCTGGATGCGTCATGAACTCGTAGCACACGGTTGTCTGACTCTTCTCGCCCAGGCCTGCGAGCAGGCCACAGCAATTCCAAAACAACCACTTTCCTTGTGTCCGATCCCGTGTTATGACAAGATTCATGGCTATACGTAATGGATCCGTGCTGTTAGGAGCGATACCGAGCGTCCTTTGACACGTTGTCTCAGCTGAGATAGTGCAAGACGAGCCTCGTGGCAGCCCTGCTCATTCGTGCCATCATATCCAGGCCCGTTCGCAATCGTCGATGAGCCTCGTGACTCCTCTGCCAACTGCAAGACTCATTATATTGCATCTTCTCCCTCACATCTACTTGGCCATGTGTGGTGAGCGGCTGTGTGCGTGAACAGCATCTATGCCATTGCCAGCGCATCAAGCCTTGAAACCAGCTATCCGACTTCCATATCGCAGAGGCCTTGCTTTTGCATTGCGCCGCATGATAATTCGGTCCCGTAACCACTTGTTCAACAGCGCCGGGCCGAGTCAAAACTCCTCTTGTCTCTTCACGCTGCTCGTAACTCGATTTAGCAACACCGCAGATCAGGCGGCGTCATCCATCGGATATTTCGTATCATTGAAGTCATCTTCGTTCACCCCCCCTCTCACCCCCTCGTATTCTGGACTCCGACACTCCGGAAACTGTCAGCTCAAGAGCAGGTTCATCCCTGTTCGTTCAGGCTTCCAACCGGGCTATGTTGTGGTCGCTTTGTCTTTATCAGTCTCTGACAGCCCCCGAACCACGAATCTCCATATTTATGACACATATCTCAACACTGGAATAATTTCCTCTCCCATCGAACTTGGTTGGTTCAACTTGCCGGGTTCGACCATATGTCCATAGGCGTTGAATCAGCGTTAAACCTCTGATCAGACTGGTTCAGCATAATGAATGGTACCTTCTAGTAAGTAACCAAGTGCTTGGGACGGTGAACTGACATGTCCCAAACTTAATGACTTCCCAAAAGACACGGGAGTTGAATGCTCAATCTTGCTGCACAGCACGGCATACAAAGGCTACTATGTTTCGGGGATTGTTGCGGCAAACGGCCATATGCTTCCCGCCTATTCTCCACCTGACATCTCACTTGACTACCATCCAGCAGTTGACACAATGCTCAAGGTCCAATCGCCAAACCTCCAAATTGAGAAACTCCCTACTAGATGAGGACAACACTCGAAGCTTGGGACATTATGGCATTGCGAACGGTGAGGGGCCGTTGCTCAGCCCATGCCTGAAAGACCTGTTGGTGTTGCTTCGACAAAGTGTGCAAAGATGATTCCGTCTTTTGATCCTTGAATGACGGCAAGGTCCTGTTGTACTTCGTGATCTAGCTACGGCAACAGCTATCCCATGCATCAGACACTGGACATGATAACACATCACGTCGGCCGTCTAGATACTTCAAGTGAAGTTCAGGTGCCTACGCCAGGAAATACAGTTGACCACCTACTCATTCTCAAGAAAACAGCAGTCCAGAAGCCCAACGTTGTCCTCAATGTCAATGTCCCAACCCCGTTACGCCTTCTCTTCATCATCGCCGTCCCACCCCGCATGGATCACTTCGACAAACGACATTGAAAAGGGATCCGTCGATTTTCTATCTCCTATACTCACCGTTGATTCATTCATCTCTCTCTTCGAAAAGCTATCCATCATAGCTCTTCACCTTCTACCACGAATTATGAACCCGCCATCCAGCAAGCGAACCCTCAAGCAACAAAGCCACATACCTCAAAGCCTTCCACCCTGGCCCATCCAGGAAGACAGTACGGGAAAAGGATTACAGAAAGGTACATGCTAAAAAAAACCATGCGGTATGGGAATCCGCAACAGAATAAGAAAATGCATCAGGGAACAGTGTAGTCTGAGCGGGGTCAAGACATAACCCTACCCGCTACGAGAGACACGTCATCCCTCCAATCTCCAACCAACCAGAGCCAATAGGCCCTTCATCACCTCTCCATTGCTTCCGCCTCAAGCCCCGACAGTTCCACATGCACCGGCTATTTCCTCCCTAGGCCTTGTAGTCGGTAGTAGTTGCAAGGTCTGCAAGCCGAAAGGAGCGGGTTGTTTCTTGGATCATCGTAGTGTATTATCTCGAGGTCTGAAAATTTTGGCTCGGTGTAACCGTTAACTCCCATGGGGACCCTTCGTATCATCGTCCTCCACAGCTTCCCGTCCTTTCTTTGTCGAATCGCCTCGCAGAAAAAAAGAATAATAAGAGTGAAACCGGGAAGCTTGCGCGAGAGCCGATCATATACAGAGGGCCACTGAAGACACAGAAAATCCCATCCAGTAATACAACCGCCCATTACTAACAACACGATTTGTGTCAGGAAAGGGGAAACTATTGTGCAGAGAATTTTGCAGTCGCGAGGCAGAGAACAAAAGGAAAAAGAAGAGGTATCGCATCAGTCAAGTGTGCTTCCCCACACCATCGCAGGAAAACAGCCCACATTCGAGTCTTCGCGTCCGGCCGGGGATTTTCGTTGGTAAGGGGTATGTGTGAGAAGGTCCGGTTCGTCACTTCGTCCTGCGTTCGCCAATAATCGCAGATAATATGGGCGTGATTGGTCTTCGAGATCGGTGGGCAATGTGGTCATGTGAACGCAGGTTGTATGGGGTCGCAGCGCGTACTGGCGTTCATATATCCAGACAAAACTTCGATCGCATTCGCATACGGCATTTAGTACGCCCAGATTTTGAGCTAGGAGCGGAGTTAGTCAATGTCCAAGCGCAAGTTGCTTTGCGGATTGCGCAGGCGATGAAACCAGATATCGCCATAGTATCAGAGAGTGAATAGTTACTTACCAGGGAATCCCATGAGCCCGTGCACAAGCTGGTGCCGTCGTTGCTCACGCCCAGGCAGCTGACCCGGTTCTCGTGGCCGACCAGGGATCCGACCTTCTCGCCTCGGGTGATATCCCAGACCTGTGTTTGGTCAGTACATGTGCACACAAGCCGGAAGGGAATTGCCGCAATTGGCATGGAAGATACATACCTTGCACTCGAAGTCATCGTATCCGGCAAAGAGCAATCGTCCAGATACCGAGGTAGCGACGGAGGTGATGCCGCAGAGAATGGATTCAGACTGTCAACAGGGTTAGCGCACGATGTCCGTTTGCCAATTTACCGGACCCACTTACCCCGTAGAGGTTTAATTCACGATCAGCGCGAATATCGAAGAGACGGCAGGTGGCATCGTCAGAGCCAGTGACAAAGGAGTGGCCGTCGGGGAAAAATTGGATAGCGTTGATGTCGGACTCGTGGCCGGCAAAGGTCTGAACAGCCTTACCAGCTCTGATATCCCAAAGCTTGGCGAAAGCATCGCAGGCACCTGAGATAAAGGTGTTCTGGTTCGTTGGGTTGAGGCTAATGCTCATGACATCGCCGAGGTGATCGGCAAACTCAGTAACCTTCTGGCCCGTTTCAATGTCCCACTTCATGCAGGTCATGTCGCCGGACGAGGTAAGGATGCTACGGTCGTTGATAAAACGGCAGCAAGAAAGGTAACCAGCGTGACCAGAAAGCTCGCGAGCGACGCGCGTGGGACCATCGCGCTGCTGGTTGAGGTTGTAGATGGAGCAAATGTTGTCGAGACCACCGCAGGCAACAAAGTTGCCGCTGGGAGCATAGGCACAGGTCATGACCCAAGAGGAACGAAGGGGAATGGCATGGACCTTGTTGGTGGTGTAGGCGTCCCAGATAATCAGCTTTCCATCCTGAGAGGCAGAGACCAGGTGCCTTCGGTCGGTTGACCAGTGCATGGCGTAAATCTTAGCTAGATGGCCCTTGAGCGTCCGCTTGGACTTCATAAGCTGGTTCTTGGGGATGGGCTCGTGAGCCTGTTGCGCGACCGCGCGGACTATCGTTTGGGGATTCAAATCAGCATTGTTCATGTTTCGCTTTGGAACCAGAGGCCTCAGTAAACAATGACAACGACGAAGAAGTCCATTGTCAATGTTTACTATCCTTGCCGTCGGGTCCGCGGCGCGAGAGCACGGTACGTACGGGTGGTGTCGGCGAGGTCATCCTTCTTCCTCTTGATGCGGTCCTTGAGTGTCTCAGCTTCGCGGCGGGCCTGCTGGATTCGCGACTGCATAGCCTCGGGCGACACGTCGCTGGCGCCTTGTGAGTTCATTGTGATCGGACGACGACGATGCGACGGGAGGTGAGGAGGTTGGGGACGCGAAGACGAGAATCAGAGCGATGACGAGCAGCGATGAGGACTCGAGTCGGGCTCAAGGAGAGTAGATGTCGTCGGGCAGGCGGAGAAGTACGACGAGGGCGATGGCGATGGCGGGATGGAGGATTGGTCGCCGTAGGTCGTCGTACGGAACTGGATGGATTGGGTTGGATTGGGATGGCTGAATGGAATGAAATCGACGACACGGCTGCACCTGGGCGAGAGCGGGTGTGGAGAGGGAGAGAGAGAAGTGAGAGTGAGAGGTGGTTAGGGGGAGGGAATGTGATCTCCAGGGGGGTGAGCGGGCCTGGCCAGTCGTAACAGCGCTGGGGCAGATGGGAAAGAAGGGGGGACCGACGGAGGGGGGCCGAGCTGTCGAATTTCGGCCGGGGGCACCTTAGGGGCTCTACTCCCAGTGGATGTGGGTACCTAGGGTACCTAAGCAGTAGGTGGTAACAGTGGACGAGCCAGTGAATGATGGCCCAGCAAATCCGCCCCGGGTAGTAGTGGGTTGAAGCCAGACAGGGGAGCGAACGAGCGAGCAGGGGGGAGGGGAATTGCCTTATGAGGAGTGGAGGTACACAGCGGAAGCAAGTCGTGGTGACTGGGTAAGGACACTGCAGGCAGCTAATAGTACAGTACTTGTGTTGCCCGGGAGGGTTGGATTGGATTGCTAGCAAGTACAATTTCCTGGAGTCAGGCGGGAGGACGGGAAGCGGGAGGCGGTGCGAGAAAGTCAAGGCACAGTGCACAGGATCTGGACCGAGGCATCCAACATTTGTCATCCAGCAGAGTACTCACTAAGGTAGGATCCGGGTTAGGAAAGAAAAAAGAAGGCCACCGTGAAAAAAGAAAAGACGGCGGGCTGGGGAGCCAAAAGAAGGAAGCAAGACAACGGATGGCATGGGATGGCTGCTCCAATGGATGGATTTGGATGGACGATGCCCCCGAGGGCTTAGGATAGGTTGGGATGGGTAGAAAGAGTCGGGGCGACGGCGGCGGCCGCAAAGGTGCAGTGGGTGCTCAGCGGTGCCATGAGCGAGTGAGGTGGTACGTGCGGTGGTACGTGCGCCGCTCCCGGTACGCCCATTTTGTATGCCTTCAGCATGCACATCGCATGTATCAGTCGAACGCGGTGATGGAAACCCCACTAACCTAACAACTGCGTGCAGCCCACCGTCCCAGACCTCTACTGGAAGTGGAATTGGGGGTGGAGGGAAACAACAAGGACGGCTAGAGGCCTGCTCTGCGAGAGGCAGATGTTGCATGCAGAGTGAGGTGACAGCAGACAGGCGCGCCGGGAGAGGTAAATCTAGCCGTACGTCCGTCTTTCGATATCCTTCTTCGGACGAGTGATAACACGCTCCCAACCCGCGAGCAGCCCCTGGCATCCCAACCCGCTAGGAAGGCAGATTGCGCCAGAGCCAGGTTCCATACTATGGAGCGAGCACTAAGGCACTGAGGTGATCCCCCAAACCAGCATGGAGAGGTAAGGTAACTTGTAGGTAGATTAAGGTACCTTAGGTATTCAGCCACCCAAACTCGGCAGGGCAATAC
The DNA here is from genome assembly GCA_020744375.1 of Dactylonectria estremocensis. NCBI lineage: Eukaryota > Fungi > Ascomycota > Sordariomycetes > Hypocreales > Nectriaceae > Dactylonectria > Dactylonectria estremocensis. The sequence continues at coordinate 1,002,256 of JAGMUU010000010.1, read as the reverse complement.
TCGGGGAAGCTTGCTCTTTGGACCTGTGATGATTTCCTCTAGCACGGATTAGTAGCCGGTAGCTTGGCTCTGGTCTCGGCCTTGGAGCTAGGACCTTCTGGGCAGTCTGCTCGTTCACCATCCGTCCTGTAGACACTGTGCCATGAAGCTCCAAAGCGCGCCATTGTCCAACCCAGCTGCTGTGGGCAAGGACATGATGTGCAATTGTTCACTGTTAGTCCAGCCATCTGGCTAGGTATTTTCCGGCCTGCAGCTCTGTTGCTGCTGGAGCCGGCGAGCTAGGCTCCGCCCGTTCCAGGTTTGGAAGTCTTCCCACTGCAAATCAGCCTCGCCTTGACGGAGGCATCAACTTATCAAGCATGTTGGCATGGCCACAACTGGCCTGTGCCAGGTCTCGCCCATGTCAATGATGTGATGTTCTTTTTGTGGACGGATTCGAAGTCAATCGGTCGCGGCAGATGACGACAACAGTATCCGTGTCTTGGTGCTCCCCTCTGTACTTCGTACTGCCAAGTGAATGCTTGTGCTGCTTGTGCTGCCTGCGTTGTGCTGCCCGTCCAGCTGGAATGATCTCGCCCCTTTCCGCCACGGAAACGTGCATGGCTGGTCTCGGGTGGCCGCATCCTAATCCTTGTCTGCAGATTGGTTTCTGGTCTGCCGCTGCCGTCTGTCGTTCACGGCATTTTCGATTCCTGTCATTGGCATTCGTGTGTTTGTCTGACAACCTTGAGGTAGCTCCACGCCCCCCAAGCACCCCAAGCTGAAAAGCTGGAGAGAGAGCTGGGCATTGTTGGTGCATGGGTGATGGTACACAGGTACCCTCGTGGGCCAGGAAGCGGCATCTCTGGTCGGGAGCTGGCAGGAGCAGAGTGTCCAGTATCCGCACTGTACTCGGCTTTCTGTGGTTGGTCATCCCCTCATCCCACCTCAGGCGCCATCCTTCATCAAAAGCCCTGTTGCGACTGACTCGAGACTCTCCAGCCACCGCTTGGCCATCGTCAACACGAATTGGCGCGCAGGCGCAGGCAAGACAACGCACACGGCTTTGAAATGCGCAACACAACTTGCCCGACAATTGTGCATCGATAGCTCCGAGCTTTAGGTAGACGGTTTATCAGACCTCTGTACCGCTGTACAGAGCAAATCGACAGACGCAGGTACAGACACTACTAGCATGGGGCAACCTCCTGCAAGCCCTTCCCGGGGAACAAGGAATGGGTGGAGGATCCTGTGGAGCCCTCCCAGAAGCTCTGCTCTCTCTGGGGACCCTCCGGCTGCACTGCTGAGTGAGGTTCTCCATTTGTTGATGGGCGTGCGTTGCCCTGGCCGTCGATCATGCTCATCGCTTTTGCTCGTGACTCGAACCACGAACGATGGCGTCCAGCGCTGAACAGTTATCAAACGGCCTATGTACTCGGTGCTAGATGCTTCTTCGAACAGGTGACTGTGTGTCCTGTTACAATTCCCTTCGAGTTAGGTGCTGAAAATCACCCGCAAACCCTCTACGCCCCAGAGTAGCCACTAACATCTTCAGACACACTCTCACATCCTCCAATGTCGTACGACAGAACCCATTCCCTGGCTCAGTCTGAAGCACCCGGTCGTCGGTAAGTTGTTCAAAAGAGGAAATGGGCTTGATTGGTCGGCTTAGCTTCTTGGACAACCGAGCAGGCGGGCGCTGCTCATCGTTGCTGGAGAGGTCAAGGGTACTGATTGACAGTTCGAGACGCCAGTCGACCAGCAAACAGCGATGGTTACTTGCCTAGGTATGTAATACGACGTTAGTTCTTTGGTACCTGCAGGCAATGCAACCTCCGCCAGGGCGGCAGGCTGTACGTATGCATCATGCCGCCACGGAAGCAACCCCAAGTGGCAGTTCATCATCTCGCAGCTTGACATTGTCGGCTTGTTACTTTGCCATCCATCCCGCGGATTGATACTCATGCTTGCCTACTACTCACGGCACTTTTCTGAACCCACTGGGTGCACAAGCAGAGCAATCGACCTCCCTACCTCATCAAGTCAGGAACAAAGTACCTATTGCCTTCGTCAAAAGGTTCCCCAAGACTCTCGCCGCCCACTTTGACGACAACTCAGGGCATGGAGTGCGACACTGGCGACCGAGACGACTCGCCCATCTTAGTGGCTATTACTCCATAGCCAGACCACCGAAGCCGAAGTAATTTGCGATGCCATTCAAATGACCCGCAAGCATCCACTCATAACCCATGGCGGCTCCTTGGTAGCCCCAATCCCAACCTAGTCGGCCCTGGTTACCCATGAATGATACCCCTGCAGCGTCTCCTTCACCGGCGAGGTCGTGCGTGGCAGGGTATCTTGACATTGGCACATTTCGAATCCCACAAGGTACTCAAGATGTTAGCTCAGGAGCCACAACAACGATACTCTCCTTGAAAAAGGAGCAATCACACCCAATTTTACACTCGCAGCCTAACAAGTTGTCTCCCGGTATGCTTAATATCAATGTATTGGGCATACCAAACAATCTTGGGCGGACTTGAAGTCACCTTCAACATCTGCTGTTTCCCTTCCAAGTACTGACCTGGTCCTACGCCATCAAACAAAACCCCGGACCGGCATTGATTGACGATGTGCCAATAATTGCTCTGATATATATTGCTCCTGATTTTTGCCACTGCCGCCAACACGACATCAATCTCAACATGGCCTCAGTCGCCGGCCATCTCTCCTGACCCTTTTGGGACTCCATAACAAGATGAACCTAGAATTGGACAGAGGCGTTGTTCGTTCCCTAGCTTGGCACCCCTCTCCCCCATGGCTCCTCTCGTTCGGCCTGGGTTGACCGAACGAGGCTTCTGACAGTTGAGACGACCTGGGTGGTCTCCTGTGTCTCTTCCCGAGTGATACGACAGATCGTGAGACCATCCTTCTCGAACCCAACCCCCTGGTACATCCCACCGTCTCCTCTCCTGTGTTCAAATTGCGATGTTACCCTGCGGAAAAACTTCTGTATCATAATAACGGCTGCACCAAGGAAATGGGTCATCTGGGCTCCGATGTGTCTCCCTCCACTATAGTAGATCGTGTGCCCTAGGCGATTGTTGGTTCCCGCCGCCAATGCAGTCATCTCCTCGATCCAATCTACAACAGTCTCCAACCTCCGGAGCGTACCAAGGTGGGTTTTCTTTCTATTGAAAGGCTAGGCCAACGCCCCGAGGCAGCCGCAGGCAGGCAAATGGTAGGTCTAGGAAGTAAACTCCGTACCTCGTACACTACATGAGACTTCGTACCACATCGCGTCATCCCTGCCACTGGCGGCCAGTTGGTTGAACTTGCCTTTTTTTCTTTTTTTTTCCCTCTTGCAGGCCGCTTGTGGAGAGAAGCCTTCTCACCCGGGACATGCATGCGGTAACAAGGTGTCTTGGATGCAGGTTTCTGTGGGATTGTGGCTTCTCTTGGCGGTCTCAGGATTGGGGCCAGGATGAGCTTCTCCGAACTGTGGAGAGTGTCCTGGTCATATGAAGATATCAGTAGTACTTCACTTGGCCCTACCCTATACTGTGATGCGTGCTACTCCGGCAAAGGCAATTGAGGCACACAATACGTAGTCTATTCAATGTGTCATATTGGGATGGCTTCTTGGAGGCCTTCACTACTACTGTGCAGTTTTCGTCTGCGTTTGGGTGCCGTATGGTTGTTAAGGGCACCACGTTAATTATCCTCAATCTTCATAAACAATGCTTTGATTTGATGTCTGACACACAAACACCAAAACATCAAATCAACTCTAACGTCCAAATTCACGTCTGATCGACCATTTCTATCGCCTTATAGTACCATCCATTTATTTTGTCTAAGTCCCGTCCACCTAATGTGTACTTGCCCATTGTTTAAACCAATCCAACGCTTCAGGATTGGCCACGCTAGCATTTGTCTTGACTGCCAGACCAGAGAGGATTTGCTTAACCGCAACCTCGATTCTGTTCCATGTGTTAGTGTCAATTGTATGCCAGTAGCAATGCTAAGCGTCAAGGGTATACTTACTTCTTGCCATTGCCCGTTTTGGGGACGCCACCGCCGCACTCCTCCACAACGCCCGGGACGTGTCGCGGGCTCAGCTCCCCCTTGATCTTGGCCTTGATGCGGCTTCGCAGGTCATCGCTGAAGGTCTTGCCCGGTACCATGACGACGAAGAGGCAGACCATCTCGTCTGTGTCCTCTGCGCGGCGCCGTCCCACACATACGGCGTCCTCGACCTCGGCGGCGAAGAAGCGCGTCAAGATGTTGTAGATTTCCGCGGACCCGAAGCGCACGCCGGAGGGCTTCAGCACGCCGTCTGACCGGCCCAGCATGACGAGGCTGCCAGTTCCTGCATCGGGGATCGTGACAAAGTCGCCGTGATGCCACACGGCGCCTTCGGCGTCACAAATATCTGCGAACCGCTCAAAGTACGCCGCCTGATACTTTGCCTCACCGCCGGCACCGAAGAAAGTCAGCGGCTGACAAGGAAAGGGGCGCACGCAGACGAGGTCACCAGGCTCGCCAGCAGGAACGGCCTCGCCAGTGAGCGAGTCGACGACGCGGATGGCCATGCCAAGGCCCGCGCACTGGATCTCGCCCACGCGTACGGGAAGCAGCGGGCAAGGGGCACCGAAGAGGGAGATGATGTCAGTGCCACCCGTAATGGAAGCCAGGTTGACGTGCGGGGGGAACGCCTCGTAAACGAATTTAAAGGTGGAAGGGGGGAGCGGTGAGGCCGTCGAGTAGATGGCCTCTAGGCGCGAGAGGTCGATGCCTGGCTCGCGGACGGGATATACACCGTTGGCCTCGAGGGCAGTCAGATACGCCGCCGAGGTGCCGAAATGGGTGACCTCAAGATCGGACAGAACTCGCGGAAGAGAGAGGTGACCATGCGGACGGAAAGGCGAGCCAGAGTACACAATAACGGTGGCTCCGACGGCGAGGGCGCCGATGCTCCAGTGCCACATCATCCACGAAGTGGTGGTGTAGTATAGCATCCGAGAGGAGCTCGACAACGAGCAATGCAGCATATGCTCCTTCTTGTGCTGGATAAGTGTGCCAATGACTGTATGAACAATGGCCTTGGGAAGACCCGTCGTGCCACTCGAGTATAGCACGTACAACGGATGCGACGGCGGGAGTTGCTCGAATGTCAGGGGCTCATCGGAGGCGGACTTCAAGAGATCGGCATAGTTGACAGCCGTGACGCCCTGAGTGATGAGCTCCTCAAGCCCGAGGCCCCCGGCGCGAATGTTATCAATGACAACGACAGTTTGGAGCCCGGATGAGCGCAGGGCAGCGACAATCTCGGTCGTCTTGGACACGCTGGACCACTCCTTTCCGTTGTACACGGTTCCATTGTCTGCGAAGAGTATCTTTGGCGCGATCTGGGTTAGACGGTCGAGAACGGCACTGACGCCGTTGTCTGGACTTATACCCGTCCAGATGGCACCCACGGCAGCGGCGGCGAGCATGGCGACGATGGCCTCGACATGATTGGAGACGTAACCGGCAACGACATCATTCTTCTTGAGTCCCGCAGCCCGCAGGGCGTTGGAGCAGCGCCGAACGGCCTCGCGGAGTTCGGCCCACGAGGTGGTGACGGTGGAGTCGGGGAGCTCAGTCAGTGTGATGACGGCCGATGCGGACGGGTCCGGGGTCGGGGCCGTGGCGGGGAAGAGTAGATTCTCGGCGAAGTTCAAGCGGGCGGAGGAGTAGAAGTCCGGCCGGGGGAACATAGGCGCGTTGCTGGGGAGGACCTGCGTTGTCGGAGACGGTCAGCTTGATCCAAGGCTGCGAGTAGTTCCGTTATGCATGAGAATGGTCAATGGTGGTGGATTGCGTTGCAAGGAGACTTGTCCATTGCTGCAGTCTGACCTGTGAACCTCACTTGAGATGTCACTGCATATATACTCTCATTCCCCGTAGCCATTGAAGACTGGCCAACAAGCATAGGCTCCCATGGACGATCTGTCGTACCTCATCAAATGGCTGGGACGCCTTTATGCCCACAAAGTGCCAGACCTCCTCCCAGAACAGCGCAACATTGTCAATGGACCATTGGTAGAGCTGCGGATAGCCATCGAGGCTGAGACTGTGCTTCTTGCTGACGTGTTTGAGGAAGCGCCACATGGGCGTCGATGTCGGGTCTGGATGGCTCCACAGCTGGTCCGCGGGGGACTTTTTGTCGGTCGAGGGAACGGCCATGGCTGCTGTAAAATGAGGAGACGGATTGTCCTTCGAGAGATTGAGGGGGCGGAGAGAGGACGAGACGATCCCAGGATGGACGGGAGGCTTGTTGGGGGGAGAAACAGGAAACGATAGCGGAATGCCGGCGATTCGGAATCAAACCGAGGACAAAGAAGAGATAGCAAGAGAGATGCCCCAAGACGATGGTTATAACAGACACGGGCATAGATGTAGACAGTAAATTTTTTGATAACAAGATAACCTTTTATCCCACTCAAAAAATGTTGAGCCTCGAGCCCGATCTAGCTGCATCCAATCCCTACTTTAACCTGCTATTCCGAGGCTTGTGTTCCAATCTGCGGAATGAGAAAGGTAGCAGGTTCGGTTCATGGCCGCTGGAAACCGCTCCCTCCCGCGACGTCTCGGCTCTTCAACCCCGCGCTTCGCGGTCCGGTCCCCGTGTGGCTGTGGTGGGGGAGGCTGATAAAATATGGCTGATGAATTTTGTGGCACAGCGATACATACGACTTCGTGGCTGATTGTGTGGCTGGCCTTGCGCGACACTTACCTAAAGCGGATACCGCCGATTGACTTCACGTTCTCAACCACGCGGCCCTGGACCGCAAGGCTAATCATTGAATGGGGGAAGGGGGGGGCGGGCAGGCAGTGTTGGGACGATGTGAGGAAGGGAAATTTGTGTCAGACACGAAAATCATGGGTATGCAGGATATTAGACGAGCGATGGCTGCTGGGGACGGAGACTTTGGAAAAGGTGATGAACGGATGGTTCATATTCCATGCTCGGAGTTCCGGCGATGAAGAACCCCAGTTTGTCGCGATATTGGACCATTTTCGGAGTTCTTGGGTCGAAAGCCAGGGCAACGCCACGGGGCCCTCGATCTTCCCGAGCGCCGACTGTGCCGCCCGCTTGCCAATCCTTGAGACAGATGAGCTACGTCACGCCTGGGTTCCGATGGCTTTTTGTCTTGTCCGAGGAAAGAACGATTTCTCGGACAAGACGGAGCTTCAGCTGAAGCGAGGAGTCAGTCGATACGCGAGAAGCTGGTTCGGAGACTCGTGGCGGCACCACGATATAAGTCCGGGACCGAATGGCACGATCATGTCGGAATGTTTATGCACAGCTCTAAAAGCCATTGCCCCGTACCGTATCACATCACACAGAATAATTTGCGTCGACGGCCACCGTCCGAGGTGTCACGGGGGAAGGATCATCACGGTCCGGCCTGCATTAGCTGGGCTGGCATTTGAAGCTTGAAGAGCTGGCGGTGAAGGCTCCAAGCTGCTGGACAGAGGTCAGACTAGCCTCGAGGATGCATGTCGTGCGTTGCGGCTGTTTAGGGAGATGCACTGGATCCATGCCATGCGCATAGCGCTGCGCTGTGATTGATGAGTTGCCAGCACTGTTGGGGACTCTGTCCAAGGGCTGCATCTTGCATATCGCATCTTGTCGGATCATGTAGGCATACGTTGGCGCTTGTCGCACACACATGAAGCATCGAGATTTGGCTCTGCTCCTCCATTCATCCACGCGATCCATCGTGGATCTGCTACGGCGACTAAATGCAGAGATGATCCGCGGCAACGTCTAGGGCATCCGCGGCCAAGCAAGCCATACGTACTAATCACGCAAGTAAATATTCGGAAGCACCAAGAGTTTACAGTTGCATGTGGTGGTGAGGTGATCAAAGAGGAGGCCGCCGGCTCAAGCCTGACATGATATTGCGGGCGCCATGTGAGTCCGTGAGCTGGAAAGACTCATGCTAATGAAACTCACCCGCAAGGACGGCCGAAAGACAAGCCCAATGCCATCATCGACTTCCGGAGGCCACGGGTGTCTTGTCTGCCCTGCTAATCCCCATCTGTGATTGATCCTGTAAGTTTCACCAAAGTCCAACTGCTCACGGGGCAAACCACGCCCCTGGTACGAAATCCTAGGCGAAAAAACCTGGTAATCATAAACTCGTGGCGCATTAGAACCTCCGAGAGTTCCCATTCGTAGACTTCACCGCATTCTTGGGAGGTGGGGAAAATGGTTTTAACAACGCTGCTTTTTGGTAATTAGCTGCCGAACCTCAGCCCCACCTAATGACACAGCTCGACTGGCGAATGACATTCGTAAACGCAGGGCTGAATCCAGGCGAACCGAGGCTTGGGCAGGCGAAGGCAAAGGGCGGCGAGGGCTTGATGCCCGATTTTTGTGACCAGCGCCAACCGCCCGCCGGACAGCTCGGGAAGCCACGAACAAGGGGCCATGCGAAAAAGGTCGTAGCCTTGGCTCTATTGTCACGCTCTCGCAGGGGGATACTTGGTGACAAGGGCGTCGGATTGGACCCGTAGCTGCGGATGACGATGGAGGGCACAGACTTTGCAGATTGCGCCGTGCAATGCGTGGGCGAGCTGTCAAGCGAGGGTACCGACAGCTACAGGACTGGCTGGCGACCTGGCAAGGGGGCCGTTCGTTGACATTCCCGCTCGCTCGCTCGCCGTGTTGTCGTTTTTACCGTTCGCGCGCGCATGTTTAGGTTCCTCCAGGAGCTGATGAGGGCCCTTGACTTTTCGTTGGCGAGGCGAGGAGGGGAGAGACGGAACCCACTGCCACTTTGCTGGGTGCCCTGTCAGGAGTCAAGACGAGACGAGGCCTGGCCCCTTGAAAAAGATTTGTTGTAGCCCGGTCCCGTCCGGTACTCTACACTTGCACAGCAGCTTCGACGGGGATATGCGTACATAGTACATAGTACATGCGTGGGTTTATGTGTTGTCTGGATTTGGGTGGATTGGGAGCTTCCCGCAGCAGGGAGGCCTTGATGCGGCATCGTGGGAGCCGAAGTCGACATCCCGTTCGTCTCCGTTCCCCATCGCTGTCTCCGCGAGCGCCACCCGCCAGGCCAGGTTCGTTGCGGAGGCTTGGGAGGGTGTGAGGGCGACTTCTGTGTGACAGACCTGCGGTCAGATCACCGGCATTTTGTTTTTATTAATTCACCGGGTCCCTTCACGTCGTCCCCGCTGCCGTCCGGACCTCCCTCGTGGTGTCTCTCTTCCTCCTTTTCCTCTGCCTCTCCCAGAGTCTCGTCGCCAATCCCTCGAATAACCCACTTTGCATCTGCACTTGGGTTCCGTTGAGGTTCCTGGCCGAGTGGACATTGACCCAACAGAGAGGCACTGATAGGATATTCCGCTACGCCGCCCTCTCGTCCGGAGTCTCGAACGTGCCTTCGTTCCATCCTTGCCACACCTGATCGAGAGCTGTCATCCCCAGGCTTTCGACCAAAGACGAGACGAACCGCTACCCCTTTGCGTTACAGGCCAATCGCTGGGACAATTAGAGCTAGGAGAGCTGGGGGCGCTTGTCTCGCTGCTTGGAATCCGGAACTCCCGTCTAAATACCCCTTGACACCAATGCCCCACCGCGTACAGTGTGTTGACTTGAGGTGAGTGAACGACTGCTTTTTTATTTTCATTTTTAACCGCTTGCCCAACTACTTGCTTCATCCCGTCCTCTGGCATTACATTGGGGAGAGTGTGCACAGTTGCACAGATACGCTTGTGTGTGAGCGTTGGACTTGGTGCGTGGGTGCAGGATTTTGGCGTCCGGCCCGTGTGGAAGTGCCTAAGCCTTCTAGGTCCTCAGGTGTCCACAGCCAATTTACAACGGGCAGATCGTCGCTTTCCCCAATTTTCCTCCTGTCGAACGCCACCTCCTGCGCCTCCTGGGCTTCGCAACTCTGATCCTCAACCTAAACTCATCCCCTTCACCTTTCCGTCCTTCATCTTTCGGCATCATCCTCTACCATTGCCGGGGCTCTTCCCTCTCGATTCTATCCTCGAACGCCTTCTTTTACTATCCGAACCGGTCTGCATTGCATTGCATCGCATCTTTGTGCGGCACTGCTTTGCTGTTCCGTCGTTCGCTTCTCTCTGCCCTCGGCTCTGCATCTGGTCCCAATACATCGTCAGCAGTCTACTGGACCCTCACGCGCAACCCCAGGGGATCATGCACATTTATTCGCTCTTGTGCCAATTCGTCCGCTAGCCTTAGCACACGCTGACCTTCGATCTTTCGCTCCATCAGATCTCAACTTAGATCACTCCTGACGCCTTAATTTCTATCGCCCCTTTGTCGATCCACACCCTCGAAACTTCCGCACTTTCGCAAAAACCTCTTCAATCTGCAACTCAGATCGGAGACATGCCCCGTCGGCTCGCCAATCCTTTCTCCTCCTCTTCCTCTATGTCTCAGCCCGTCAAGTCGGGCGAGCGGCGCCCTTCTACCTCCAAGGGCAACCGTATCACCCAGTTCTTCTCGAGCCCCAAGTCCAAGGACTCAAGCGCCCAGCAAGCCTTGTTCGCCATGCAGCAGCATCAGGCCAACGGCACCGCCGGCCTCTCGCCTTCACCCTCGTCTCTTCCCACTATCTCTCTGTCCCCTGCCGGCCCCGGTGAGATTGGCAACATCGAAGCCCCAACTTCGACACTCTTCCAACCCCAGTCCCCCGAGGAGGTTGAGCGACAGAAGCGTGCCGACGCTCAATTCGGCCCCCTTGTCCACCCGAGCCACCGATACACCAGCATGTCCCACGGAGAGTCCCTCGAGCCCCCAGTTGAGGACGAGCCGCCCTACTACTTCATCCTGACGACCTACATCAGCTACCTCATTCTTATCCTGCTTGGCCATTTCCGCGACTTCTTCGGAAAGCGCTTCGGCAACCCCAAGCACTACCGAGCCCTCAAGGCCGCCAATGGCTATGCCGCCCTCAACTCCGACTTCGATAACTTCTACGTCCGCCGTTTGAAAATGAGACTTGATGATTGCTTCGCCCGCCCTACCACTGGCGTTCCCGGACGTTACATCACGCTTATGGATCGCAAGTCAGATGATTTCAACCGCACCTACCAGTATACCGGCACCTACACCGAGACGCTCAACATGAGCTCCTACAACTACCTCGGCTTCGCTCAGTCCGACGGCCCCTGTGCTGATGCTGTCGAGGAGTGCGTCAAGCGCTACGGTGTCACCTTTTGCAGTCCTCGCGGCGCTGCTGGTACTTCTGACCTCGCTCTCGAAGTCGAGCGCGAAATTGCCGATTTCGTTGGCAAGCCTGCTGCTATGGTTTTCTCGATGGGTTATGTCACCAACGCCAGCTCTTTCCCCGCTTTGGTCTCTAAGGGTTGCCTCATCATTTCGGACGAGCTGAACCACGCTTCTATCCGTGTTGGTGCCCGTCTTTCCGGAGCTGTGATCCAGTCCTTCAAGCATAACGACATGGTTGACCTTGAGCGCGTTCTCCGCGATGCCATCTCGCAAGGTCAGCCCCGTACCCATCGCCCCTGGAAGAAGATCCTCCTCGTTGTTGAAGGCCTCTACTCTATGGAGGGTACTATGTGCGATCTCCCCGGAATCCTCGCCCTCAAGCAGAAGTACAAGTTCTACCTCTTCATTGACGAGGCTCACTCTGTCGGTGCCATTGGCCCTCGAGGACGTGGTGTTTGCGACTATTTCGGCATTGATACTTCAGAAGTGGACATCCTGATGGGAACTTTGACAAAGTCTTTTGGCGCCAACGGCGGTTATATTGCGGCTGACCAGCACATCATTGACAAGCTCAAGAGCACCAACGTATGCACACAATTCGGAGAGGCCCCAGCTCCTTGCGTTCTCATGCAGATTCTGGCCTCGTTAAAGCTCATTACCGGCGAGCTTTGCCCCGGTCAGGGTGAGGAACGCCTCCAGCGCATTGCTTTCAACTCGCGATATCTCCGTCTCGGACTCAAGCGCCTTGGTCTCATCGTATACGGTCACGATGACTCTCCTATTATCCCTGTCATGCTCTACCACCCCGCCAAGCTCCCTGCTTTCAGCCACGAAATGCTCCGACGTAAGATTTCGGTCGTTGTTGTCGGTTACCCCGCCACTCCTCTCATTAGCTCTCGCGCGCGATTCTGTGTCTCGGCCGCTCACAACAAGGATGACTTGGATCGACTCTTGGCTGCCTGTGATGAGGTTGGTGACATCCTCCAGATTAAGTTCTCTACTGGTGTGGCTGGTGGTCAGGAACCCCTGCCTGAAGGTATCTCTCTACAGGACGAAAAGGAGTGGAGGAAGGAAAACGGGATCGCTCCCAAGGCTCCCCGATGGAACGTGGACGACGTCATCCGACATGGTGCCCACGACACCAAACTCCCGCTGCGGTAATTATGACGGCAGTGACCGTGTTGTTTTTGGCGTTTGAATTCTTTTCTTGTTGCACACCCGTGTGCTCTGAAAATGGAATCGGAATTGTTTTGGCGCAATTGAATAGACCACCCTGTAAGAAAACAGGACGTTGCACGACTTATTACCTCTTCTATTATCCAGCGAGGTGGACTACCCAGCCATCTGGCCATTTTATACTTGATCCTTGGATCAGATCATCTTCTGGGTCGTGAAGATTTGTGGAGTTGGGGGTGTGAAGGGCATAATGGTATGCGTTGTGAGGGCATGCTTTTGGAATGGGAACATGAGCAATGCTAAGGAGGCCCCGAGCGTCAAGGTTGCAGAGTGGATGGTATATATACTGGCATAGAGCGTCAAATTTGTATATAGTGTTCTAAAGAAGTACATGGGGCTCTACTGGGAAGAGAGCAAAAAAGAAAAATACAAATTAAATAATACCCGAAGCTTCACAAAACTGTGATTCAACATTAGCCAAGAAGTCAGATTTGCGCAGGTTACTGATGAAGTAAGTAAACAATGAGAACGGAAGTTGGGATTCGAGAGAATTACTTCGACATTGATGGGGTTTGCTTGTGACGTGCCTCGATGCTCTTTTGACCTTTGGCCTTGTTGGCTTCGACTGGTGCGTGCCATGAAAAGTCCATGGTGCCTTTCGTTGCATGGCGGATATCGCTTAACCTTTGTCATGTACGTATTGGATCATGACAAGAGCGATGTGCCACGGTAAGTTCAGAATGGGCAAGCCTGGGAGGATGCCAAACTCGACTCTGGTTACTACAGTTACGCTTGCCCGCGTTGGGACAGCGTTCAGGACGTTGTGAGATGGCCCCTATCATAATAGAGAGGCCTGTGGACTAATTCTATAGCCATCAGGGTCATCACAGCACGCAGGGAAACGAAACATGTCAACCCACAAGGACAAGGCGAGTACGACGAGGGAACGAGGCGATTACTCCACGCGTGCATCGCGTCTAGCTCAGGTCTGGTCAGATGTGATGCCCGGCCAAGACCCGGGGAAGCATTTACATCACAGCACTTATCTCACAAGCAACTACAAAGACAGGGTCGAGAGAAGATGGATATCAATGCCTGAACGAGCCCGGAAAGGCCCCATGGCCACCGACTCAAGGTACCTGCCCGGAAGAGTCAGTGAGAAGCCGATCTCACCAACGATTGTCTTTTCGTTGATGCTTTGATGATGTGCAGATGTTGGCAAGTCCGGGTGAGAGAGCGCGCCGTGCGAAGGTCGGGGAGCACGAGCTGCGAAACGGTGGCAGAGGAGCTAAAAGGCAACGGAAACCTGAAACGCAGACGACCGGGGGGCATGGGGCTTTAGGTGACGGAATGGATGTAATGCGGGGCAGAGAGGGAGGAATACGAGATGACTGAGCAAAAGACGGGGGAGGGAAGAGGAGGAGAGAAGTAAAAATGAGGTTTGCTTTGTCTGTGAGTGTGTGATTGTGATGTGGACGGCGGTGGTGGTGGTGAGGGCACGTGGGGGAACGGTGATGAGGCGAGGCGACGTTTGAGCGGATGCTAGGGTCTGTTGATCTCTGGAGGGTCCTGGAGGTGAAGGAAGAGAGAAACCAGCCCGGGGTAGAAAGTATAATCCACCCACGTGCAGTTGCGGTAAGTAGCGATGGGTTGGATAACTGAGGGTGGGAGCTCGGAGTTGTGAAGTTGCGGAGATGCCAAGCGGGCGTGAGAGAGACGGAGTTGGACTGATGGCAATGGGCTGGCCAAACCCGAATTCGTCTCACCGGACGTACAAAGTGCTGGCCACAGACAAATACGCGTAACTGAGCTGAGGTAATCCGGTCCAGGCACTAATTGCGTCCAACTCGTCGTCACCGGGGCCTGCGGGCGCCGCCTTGTTGCAAATCGGAGAATTGACGCCAGTTGGCTCCTTCACGACACCTTGTCTTTCAACACTACTGCACCACTTCTCATGCTGCTAGGCGCTCGGAAGCGTCTGCCGTTTGGTTAGGGCAGACTACATGGCACTGCTCATTGCCTAGTTCAGGTTGGGGGGGTGGTTTATTTTAGTCGTTGGTTGCGCGGTTACGGAACTTGTTCAGTGCTACTCAAGGCTGCATATCCGGGCCCTGGCTGGGTTTCTTTTTTTATCCACAGGGCCGGCAGGCCGCATGGGATTATTGGATAGGCCGCAGAACCTCAACGGGCAGACAGGCCACTTACAGTGGAGAATGTCAAAAGAGTCTACATCCGGCTTGTAGGCAAAGTCGGTAGAGATGGATCACTGCCTGTCCGGATGCCCGGTTCCCAGGAGGCTTTGAGAAACGAGATCTCGCCTAGGCACGTATTAACGGGTACGGCTACGGGGCCGAGAAATTGACAAGGAAACAAACGAACCTGGACTCCAGACAGACGAGAAACAAACTAGAAACAAACAATTATGCCCCGTTCAAGCTTGTGCACCTCGAAAAGGAAGGAGGGCTTTTCTTCTCTCTTCGTGCTCCATGGCTTGGGCTTTCTTTCTTTTCCTTTCCTTCTCAACCACCCCCGTCCCCCTTCATGAGCTCACCTTACCACCGACATCTATGCACGGCGGCGGGGTGGATCCACGGCCTAGGCCGGAATCGGCTTCGGGGCCGGGGTGCTTTTCTTGGCTGGGGAGCGGCTAGGGACGAGACACGCCGGTCTTCCTGCTGGGCAGCTCCTCTTTTTGGTTCACTCAGTCCCTTCAAGGGCCGTGGACGGACCGCAGCGGGCGTATTGTGCTTTCCTGGATCCTAGTTGTGGCTAACAAGGCGAGCAATTCGTGTACGTAAAAGGCCCAGCCAGGGTAACTTGTAGCTCTACTACGTAACTAGATCCAGCAGCGTGATGGCATCTGTTTGTGTACCGCTTTGGCTGAAAGGGACATGCCTCGTCTGGGGTTTCGTCGTGGTCGGAGTATCCATCTGCTGGGGACGAGGGAGAGAAATAGGATGGCCGTGGCTGTGCATCTGCAGAAAAGTCAGTGCTTTTTCTTCTTCTTCTTCCACTGTGGCTGTCCAGTCCGTATCCCTATGCGGCCTGTTCGCTGTTGTAATTGCGGATATAGCTGGGGCTTTCATGGATAACTCATTGTTAGGGTAACCTTCCAGGTTCCATCTAATGGATCTCATGGCATCATGGATGGGCCGTCGGCGGAACAGCGCCCAGTGTCCGAACGCCTGTGCCATTTTCTTGCTTGTACAGGGGACAATCGAGAGGGTACTTCGTAGCCCAAGCCCGCTGGTAGGTGACTGGGATAAGGTACAGCCCACTCTCGGTTGGCTTTTGCCCACTGTAGAACCACCTCCCACCGGCTGGACCGTCCGCGGATGCTCCCCAGAGAGCTGTGGTGCCTGCGGTTGCTGCGCTGTACCTGAAGGCTATACCTGACGGCCATACCTGAAAGCCACTGCGCTGTACCTAAACGGCTACTGCGAGTACTTCGTAGCACGGCACCTCCCTGTCCTGTGGGGGGCGGCCTTCCCTTGGGTCGCCGTGGGTGGGTTGGCACGGGGCACGGTACTCGGCCCTAAAGACAACCTGTCCAGCTCGGAGGTACTGTCCCACTGTCCGCAGGTGGCACGGTACCTGGGCAGCGTTTCTCTCCACCCTCTGATTGCACTGATTGACGGAGAGACTCGCCCAGTTCTCCCCTTCCCCCCCAGTACTTCCGTCTACCACCGCTACCAACCTACTGCCCTACTGCCTGCCACCTCCGCCTCCACCTGCACCTCCACGACACCACCACCAACGATTCCATCATCACCACCGGCGATCCTTCATTTCTGCTCTCCCTCCTGCTCTCGCCGACGTCCTCGTTTCCTTGGCTTCCCTTGGCTTCCGGCTTGGTATTCGCTGCTGCTACGACTCTACGACCTCCTCTCACCTGTCCATTTCCTCGACTCGTCGTCTCGCCTCCTCCTTGTGACTTGCTCCGCCAGAGGTTACCCGTCGCCGCACATCTCCGCCTCCAGTCGGCTAGCCCGTTCGATTCTCCCCTTCGCCTCGTGTCGAACCAAGGCTGCCGCCTCGCTCCCGTCATACCGCTCCCTCCCGACGACTTCATCTTGGGGCAATCAATCACGTCGCGGCCACTTGATTCTCCCACTGTGCGATCTAAGCCGGCTGATCGATCGACTGACGCCCACGGGCCTCCCCCTCGTCCCATCCCGATCCCGCGACGGCTGACGTCCCAACCGCCTGCCACCTCTCACATCATCACCGCCAACACCACCTGCTCCCAGCAAACCACACGCATTGTCTCGGCTCTAGCTGTCGAATTTTCCTAGTTGCTGGCGACTGCTCGCCCCCTCGTCGTCACCATGATGAGCTTCGACGGTGGCACAGCCTACGCCGAGTCCGACGCCGACGACGAGTACGAGCGAAGCATGGGCGGCCACTCCCCCGTTGGCGACTCTGAGGCATCTCCCATCGATTCAGAGCTTTCTACCTCCGCTGAGCACACCCCGACCTACGCTCATCGTAGTAGTTCCGACCGCTTACCCGAGACCATCATTACGGAATGGACCGCCGACGAGTGTGCGGACTTCATCAGCAACATTCACTTGCAACAATACACCGATCGCTTCCTTGGTATGTTCCACCTCCATACCCCCTGGTCCAATCGTGTCGCCTTCGTCGAGGCGCCCTCGGAGCTCTCAATGGATGAGCTGACTGACCTTCTTGTGCCTTGTAGAGAATGAGATTGATGGCGAGGCCTTGGTAGCCCTCCACCACGACGATCTCAAAAGCATGGGCATCACCAGTGTTGGCCATCGCCTGACCATACTCAAGAGTGTTTACGACGTCAAAAAAGCCCAGGACGTGCCCATGGAGAGCGACCACTACCTCCCCCTGTGTACGTTACTAAACCCCTTTGCCCTCGCCTCAGTGATCCTGTCCTAACTTGAATCCCTGCAGCTGCCGATGCTGAAGCCCAATATGCCACGGCGACCCTCAAGGATATAAAACATCTTGTTGAACAATTCCGCCTGCGTGACGAACGCATGAGCATGCTCGAACAGGATCTGCGGCGAATGACGGACGATTTTAGGCGCCTAAGGGAGGACATGCTCCCCGCTCTGCGCCTAGTCAAGGATGCTCAGCAGCCTCTACCCAACTTGAGCGGCAACACCCAAGCCTACAGCTACGAGGCAACCATCTCCCCCCCAGCGCCGACACCTCCCCCCATCCAATCTGCGAACGCTGTGAAGCGCCAGTACTCGACGAGGAAAATTGTCATCGGAACCACGCCCAAGAATGCGTCTCCCACACAAGCAGCACACGAGAGGTCAATAGCCGAGACGACCCTCGATCCCGCAAACGCTGCAGAGCGGGCCGTATTGTCGTCATCGCATCTGGCAGCAATGAACGGAGGCGGACAGAGCGCATCGTCTCCTTCATATCCTTCCCCCAACATCCCCTCTCCAACCTCACCGCCAACCCACATGAGCGGCACCACCCTTGCCTCCCGATCCTACCGAAGCGAAGCCCCGACCCCATCCACGCGCTCAGGCTTTGAAAGCAACGACCATGGAACCTACAACTCCCGCGACAAGGGCCAACAAGGCCCGCCCCGTCGACGAGAGACACCAGTACCTGATACTCCTTCCACCAGCAATGCCTCCGTCGAGATCTTCAAATCGTTCCGTGTCAGCATGGACGACCCCTGCTACAAAGTCTTGCCTGCAGCTCTCAAAAAGTATCAAATCAACGCACCTTGGGATCAATATGCCCTATACATTGTGTATGGTGACCAGGAGCGGTGTCTAGGACTTGACGAGAAGCCGTTGATTCTATTCAAGCAGTTGGATAAGGAAGGCAAGAAGCCTATGTTTATGCTGCGGAAGACGACAAGCGCACCCGCGGATGGAGAACCTGGAAGCGCAGGGCTAGGCAATACGGCTCGGGGGGCTGCGGCAGGATATGATCCTCCTGGTGGAATCATCTAGGTTCTCGATTGCATTATGGTCCTTACCCCATAACGTTTCTCTGGAGCACCCACAAGCATGAGCATTGGACTGGCGCGTACCGAAACACGGTTTCCGTCCACGAGATGTCCCGAAAGACGCATGCCAGGAGTCCGGATTGCTGGGTTACACGATATGACATTTGCTGCATAGCGATGGGACAAGACGTTTTTATTTTTGCTTTTTTGGAAGACTGCATGCGGTGGGAGTCTGGACAACCTAGCTGGCGCCGTATGGTATCTAACGGCAATCGTTTCGGGGGCTTCTGTCGTTGCTCCTGCTGGGCTTTGGGGACTGGACACTGCCTTGAAACGCACAACTGTGGCATGACCCATGGCTGATGCGTGTGGGCCGTCGTTGGTCCCATGGACGCATGCGTCCTGACGGAGCAGACTCCGCAATGATATTTGAGTGGAAAGGGTGATTGTAAGAGCTGGAGGGCGTGCAAAACAAAATATGGTTTGGACACGGCTTACGCTGGATGTAAGCTACGCTATGCGACACGACAGTGTTGCTTTGGGAACATGGGTCTATTTCGTGCCCTTTGGCACTGGATTACCCGGGCGGTTCGTTTTGTTTGTGGAATGTCTTTGGATATTCAGGTGTATTTAGTTCCGTCTCCGAACCCCTCGCAATCGAAGGACTGCATTGGAGAGGGCGGGGACCGAGAGCGCGAGATGGAGAAGACTTCCGTGTCTTGGCTTTAGTTTCTGTTCCATATTTTCTGCGAACCGGGGACTCTGGGCTACGGCGTTTGCAAAACTGGTCTGCTTCAGTCTAGGATTGAGAGGCAGAGGGGGACATGTCGAGAAGGGAAGATGTCTGTCTGATGTTGGAGAGAGAAATTGTCTCGTAATTGAAATGCATGTTGACGGAGTGTTGTATCTTCTCATTTGCCAACTTGGTATTGAAGAAGCGTGAGGGAGCGTCAATTGGATGTGAGCGAGAGGCCGAGAGGTGTCTATGTAGATTGAAGTCAGATGGAGTACAAAACTTCAACTAGACGTATTAGAGAATGGCAACTGCATATCCCCTCACACACCACCTCCACCCATCCACCACGCCCTTGCCATCCCGCTG
Source organism: Dactylonectria estremocensis (assembly GCA_020744375.1). Classification (NCBI taxonomy): domain Eukaryota; kingdom Fungi; phylum Ascomycota; class Sordariomycetes; order Hypocreales; family Nectriaceae; genus Dactylonectria; species Dactylonectria estremocensis. The sequence goes on along the minus strand of JAGMUU010000010.1, from coordinate 982,783 downwards.
GTTCCGCTCCATCTCACGCACAAACGCATCGATGGCCTCCCACGGCACGCCCCTGCGCAGACCCGTCTCGTCGTCCCAGCTCGAGTGCAGGCCGACCAGTTCCCCCGATCGGCCATCGACAAGCCCGGCGCCGCTGTGGCCCCAGTACGTCCAGCAGTCGTGCGCCAGCGCGCCGACGTCGCCGTTGTCCTGCGGGTCCTGCCCGGCCGCCAGGCCCCGAAACGTCCCCGCGCTGAGCACCAGCGTGTCGTAGCCCGTCGGCCGGCCCGGCGATGCGGCTTCTAGGTCCTCGGAGCCCGGGTGGCCGACGCAGAGAAGCCGGGTGCCGCGTTTCGGCGCTGAAGTTGCGAGCCGCACGAATGGGAACGGGCGCGGCGACTCTTCGGCTTCAGCTTCGGCTTCGACGATGACGAGTAGCGCCAGGTCGCGCGCCGGGTCCCAGGCGACGGTGCGCGCGGAGACGGCACGGCCCGAGGCGAAGAGCAGCGAGTGCAGCGTGCCCAGGTCGAGGTCCACTGGCGTCTCGGCGACGCAGTGCGCGCAGGTGAGCACGATGCCGTCCGGCGAGATGCACACGGCCGTGCCGGCCTCCTCCTGGGCGAAGACGAGCGTCGCGGCGACCGGGTCGGCGTCCGGGCTGAGGCGCCGGAGGTCGGCGGGCACGGCGACGGAGTGGGTCTGCAGCCAGGCGCGCTTGCGCCGGAAGGCGTCGTGGCGGGATGGCGGGCTGCGAAGGGCCCAGGGGATGGGCAGGACGTTTGGAGCTGGGAGTTGTGAAACTGTTGATGGTTGTGAGGTTGGAGCTTGCTGTGACTTGGCCCGGGTTGCGCTTCGGGTTTGGCGGCGAGGCGGAGGAGTATCTGCTGTGAGATCGATGACTTGAGCCATCATGACAAGAACTCACCTCACAAGTAAGGAAGAAACAATGATACAGTTTGCGCAGCAGTGAGTTGTCTGTCGCTGATGAGGAACAACTCGGCTTATAAGTCAGTGTTGAATGCGCTAGATCCACTAAAGTTGTTCACGGTCCGGGTGGCTGCCTAAGACTAATGGCCATCCTGGACTGTGAGGAATTACCACCGCTTGAAGGAGCATGGGAACTTAGCACTACTAAATCTAGTACATGAACAGTTCCAGATTGTAACGTAATCGTGACCAGCAGTCAATTGCCAGGGTCGTTGGTGTGTATAGAGGTATCTCAAATGTAAGCTGCCAAGTAAACTAGCGGCAACAGCACGTGTAACTCATAACTTCCTCTCTATCGCTGTCATTCCCATCCTCGCAAGTCTGTCTCTCCAGTATCAGTACAACACAGCTTCTATCTTTTGTTCCACGACCTCCTTCGCTCAGCTTACGCATCTGCGTGCTTCTCCTTCCACTCGTCCACCAGGGTCCGGTAGTCCTCCGGCCCGTAGGGGTCCGTGGCTTCGGCAGCCATGCCGCCGCCCTTGCGGTACTTGTTGAGGCCCATGTCCGTCAGCAACAAGTCCAGATACGGCACCGCGTCGAAGATGAAGTCGGGGAACTTGTCGCCGTAGCCCGCGGGGTATCGCCACTTGCAGAAGCGGCTGTGGAGGACGGCCTCGTGCTGGAACTTGGCGAACTCCTCGGGCGACGTGCCGCTCGGCAGGCCCGCGACCTTGCCGTCGAAGTAGGAGTTGATCCAGAGAGACTGCGCGTGCGCAATTGTCGACACGCTGATGTTCATCAGAATACCCGCAAATGCTACGTCCCGCGTCGCCAGGAACTTGGCGGATGGGGGCGCGATGAAGTGGTACAGTGTGTATGGCGTTAGTGATGTCGACGGAGTGATGGAGTCCTTGCTTGACAACCCCTTGTTATTCAGCAGCGGCTCGTACTTTGCGTTCTGCACCGGCTGGTCCTTGAGCCGCGGGAACCGTTCGAGGATCTCCTTGTCGATCTTGTCCACCAGCGACTGCGGCGGAAACGACGTGGCCGAGGGCGTGTGCGGGATGCCCAGCTCATCGGCGATGCCCTCGGGCAAGAACTTGATGGGCGGGACGTGCTTCCAGCCCGTCGAGCAGCACAGCAGGTCTGTCTCTAGCGCGGTGCCGTTGGAAAGGTGCACACTGCGCTCCGAGAGGCTGGTAATGTCGGCGATATGCACCTTGACCGTGCCCTTCTTGACCAGGTCGAAGAAGTCGGTCTGGTAGTTGAGGATAGACAGACCCGAGGCCACGAAGAAGGCCTGGCTCCACGGCTTCAGCTTGGCCGTCTCCGGATGGGCGTCGTACTGGTTGAGGGCGATGACGTCGCTGCCCAGGATGTTCCAGAACTGATTGACGAATGCGCGGCCGATGGCACTGCCGTGATACCAGCTGCGCGTTGATACGTAGCCGTCGGCGTCGCCCCAACTGCACGGGCTGAACCAGGTGAGCATGCGAGTATGTACCAGCTTCTCGAGCCACTTCTTGAGCGGCGTGACATAGGGGGGAGCCATCCAGACGGGGCCGTGGCCGGTTTCTGCGCCTGTTAGCTCGTCCACTACTTCAGCGTCAGGATCCATCGTCGTTGCTCACCTCGGATGACCCAATTCACCTCGATGCCCTTGTTGGCGTACTGATACACGAGATCCCAAGCCGTCTTGGTGCCGCCAAAGACCGTCACCGACTTGGCCGTCTTGAGAGTCTCGGAATGGTTGAGAAAGTCCTTGCCGTGGAACAGGGGGGCTCCAAACTGCTCCTCGCCCTCGAACGTCGGCAGGAAAGGCTCGGAGGTGAGGCCCGTGGCCACGACGAGCCTCTTGGCCGCGATCTTGACCTCCTTGTCGGCCTTGACATCGCAGGCCGTGATGATCCAGCCGCCGAGCTCCTGGTGCTCGGCCGATTCGACCTTGTGCTCGAAGCGGATCTTGTCATGGATGTCAAACTTCTGAGCGTACTTTGTCAAGTACTCGTGCAGCACCGTGCCGGGGATGTGCTGACCCGGCTCGACACCAAACACCTTTGAGTCCATGGGAAAGTCCGGGTACTCGTACGTCCCGAGCATGTTGTTGCTCTTGAGTCCCGGGTACAACCGGTGCGCCGCCCATGTGCCACCCGCCGTGGCCGACGAGTCCAGGATCGCCAACGACTCCTCTGGATGAAGCTGGTGACGGGCCTTTGCTGCCGCAAGACCGGCCCAGCCTACACGCAAGCGGATCAGCTCCGCTCTCAGTCTGTCTCCCATGCGACATTTCGTCCATGGTGACAAATTCGACAGGCCATAGGAGAAGTCGAGGGATGGGAGTAAAACTCACCGGCGCCAATCACTACAAAGTCGATGTTTTCCATATTAATCAGAGTTGCCAACTTCCCAACAGGTATGAGGACGAAACGAAACTAATCAACCACAGTTCGAACCAAACATGCAGCTGTCCGGATCTTTAAATGCCAACCAGAAAACTAATGGTTGCCATGTTGCCAGTTTGGTGCGTTTCACCAAGTTACCGGACCAGGATCCTCACCAGACGGCGTCTGCTAGAAGGCCCCTTCGTGCCTCCCTGCATCTGTCGTCCAGCTCAACTGGGGCAAACGTCTCATGCAGCATATGGCCATGAGCTATCGAGGCGAGCCCATTTTCGATCCAGCCCTTGTGTCCCCTAGCCCTAGTTTCGTAGCTTCTTCGCGGAGCCGTTCGGGGAACTAGGATATCCAGTGGGCTAGACAGGGGCACAAAACACCCCGGCGGGCACAACAGAGCCCACGTCGACACCAGGCCTTCCCACTTGGACGGACAGAGTCAATGGTCTGGAGACTGTCGAGTTTCGATGCTCTCTTGCTAGCCCTACACACAGGGCTGCCCGTTGCGCTGAGGCTGAGAGCTAGAGATGGGTTAGCCTCTTGATGCTGTTACCGAACCTGCCATGTCCATGCGGGTATGGCGTACGTATGCCTTCGAAAACAGACAAGCGGCAGAGTGGAATGGCAAGTATGGTACTCCGTAGTCCAAGTCGGGATGGCTCTGTTCCCACCGGACGAGTGCTCCATTGACAAGGGCCCTGCATGTTTGGGTAACATTTCGAGGTTGACCCTGATGTCGACTTCTGAAGACGCTCAAAGAGTCAATTCCCGAACCGCTTGTCCGTCTGTCACCCGCCGCAAACGCCATCCGTTTAATGAGCAGTCATTCTCGATGGCGAATTACGACGCAGCGGGAGGGGATGTCACGACTCGACCCTAGAACCCGTTTGCCGATCTCCCAAGAAGAAGTTTGCTTCTCTCTCAACGCTGTGCTCCGATCCTGCACTTGGTGAGGTCGTATCGTCCCTCTTCTTTGAGCCCCCACTGGCCATACTACGTACACGACGTCAAGCTGGTGCAACCTTCCCTACGACCAAACCAAACAGACACGAGCCCCTTCCTAATGCCTCGACGGTGCGGCTGGGAATAAGGGGGGCCCGTTTCAGCAACAGCCGCAGGTCGCGTCGCGGGGCCGCTATTAATGCCACTAAGAGCCGACCGGCGTGGTTCCATGGCTTGGTTCAATGCGCTTGACTTGGGGCACTGCTCCATTCTCACGGGTGAATGTCGGCCATGAGGAACGGATAGGCTGGTTTCTGTCACTGGAGATGTCTCGAAGTAATTCTTTCTACGCAGTATGTAGCCTGAATACTTCACTCGAGAACGAAGGTGATGTCGACAGGATAGGGTCGCCAATGGGTGCTGCGACGACAGTTATGCAAGGTCCGTATCGAACTGGATCTCGGCATTCAGACTGCATCGCCCTGTTTCCCCCACAGGACAGATCCTGCTCCTAGTTGTTGCCCGATGCTTGAGGGAAGCTTTAAACCGGAGAGCCAGGCCAACAGGATCGAATGCCGTTTTCTGAACTGCAAGGATACAAGAGACCCATGGCGTCTGCCACTTACCCCATCCAGGTGCTGCCTTTCCCAGTGCGGAACGGGTGCCGTCTATTTGCGGACCCATCCCATGTCTCTTGGCAGAGCTGACGTCGCCCCCAATTGTGTTCTGGGAATTCATTCTCGATGGCGTCTTCTTCATCAGCAATTGTCGGACAAAGGATTGTGCGCCAGCGTCGAGACGAAATACGCTCCAGAAACGTTGATCGGGCTGCGTCTCAGATCAAAGCGTTTCCGTCACGGCTTGTTATTTTACCTTTCCTGGCGGATTCCACGCTCTGCACCCCGTTCGTCAAGGAAGTGGCCTTTCGAAAGGACGATATCTTACCCTTGTGCATACGCATCTAGATAAGGCATGTCTGCCGGCCGAGCCAGATGAGATCGAGCCTAACTTCGTCCAGCCCGGCTTGCGAGGTTCGTTAGGATAGGACGACATGGACCTCGAACTCAAGCGCACCCCTGAGCCCGAACAGAACAAGAACAACTGTCTTTATCCTCAAAGGAAAAATTGGGAGAATTTGAGCAATGATATTGTACTGTGCTTCGCAGGCACTGGGTGATGTACTGCATAGGCAGCCATTCAGATGTGTCCCAATGGCTGGGTGGGTGTCATACACGTCGTAGGTGTCAGTGACTGCGAGTCAGGAACGATACTAACTAACCCCCTTAATCTACTGGCGCCCAGTGCCAGCGCTCGAAACCCAAGATTGAGCAGATAGCTGGATGGCAAATTTGTAGTTGCAACTCCACATACCAACCAGGCCCAAGGCCTGCCCTTGACGGTCGTCAATGGAGCGGCCTGGCCGCCAACCGCGAACGGCATAGTTCATGGCCACCATTCTGCGCAGATCGGACAGCCAGGACCAAGGTCTTTGCAAATGCAACACTAAGGGCCTGGCGATCAAGTGTCAGAGCTACGCGTATCAGATAAGCCTATAGGAGGTCAGTTCGAACACGCCGAGGCTTTCTAGTCCCGTTTCCCTTTAAACTTGCCAGATTCCCTGTCTTTGTGTACTATGCGTGGTGGCTAAGTCCTTGTTCCTTTTCTTTCGCCCTGCATCGGAGGCGCTCAAGAGCCTATCCGAGGCCAAGATGAGTAGCTTCACCACCGAGGCCTTTACTCTGCTGGGGATTGGGTTGGGCATACTCGGCCTTCGAGTCTTCGCCCGCATCCACGCCGTCGGTGTTCGAAGGCTCGAATTGGATGACTATTTCATGTTTCTCGCAGCGGTATGAGACCAATCGTGTCCGCCTGGTTTGTAGCTTGTTCCTAATGCTTTCGATTCGCAGTTCTTGTACTCGGCGGAAACGGCGCTGGCTTATTCTGTCGGAGCGTATTGGCATGGCTTGGCCAACAATGCCATGACGGCTGCAGAGCGAGAGTTATTGGATCCAACCAGTCAAGAATACGTGCTGCGCGTCAACGGGTCCAAGACGCAGATCGCAGGGTGGACAGTCTATATCACCCTACTCTGGACGCTCAAAGCAGCCATGTGCGCTTTTTATTTGCGACTGACCGAGGGCCTGGAGAACTATCGATCTCGCATTTTCGCTGGCTTTGGGCTGATATTTGCGACCTGGGTTGTTGTCCTACTTTCCATCTTGTTAGGCTGCCGACCGCTCCACAAGTCCTGGCAGATCAACCCAGATCCAGGGAGTAAGAAGAGCCCACCCAATCGAGACTCGGTGCTAATCGCTTTCTGTTTAGATGTGTGTCAGCCCGCAATCTCCAAGATCAATCTGTTCGTCACAGTCGTCCTTAACGGGCTGACTGACATCTTCATATTGTCAATACCGTTGCCTATGCTTTGGTCAGCGCGGCTTCCACTGCCCAAGAAGCTGGGCCTGGTTGCACTCTTCTCCGGCGGCATCTTTGTCTTTACCGCGGGTACACTCAGATGCGTCTTGATTTTAAGAGTAAGTATCCTAGCCTCTCATTCTCGCCCTCTGATGGGCAGTGTGGCTGACAGACTTCTTAGAATCCGGTGAAAGGTGCGGAACAGGCTGGATACTGGGCGGTTCGAGAGACCTTTGTGGCAGTTGTAACGTCGAACCTACCAGTCGTATTTCCGTTCATCCGGAGGCAGCTTTCTCCAATTCTTGGATCACTCCCCTCGACTGGGCGATCGGGAGACTTGACGACGAAAAGGGGAGCGAATCCGATGCCGGGATCAATACGACTCGATGATATACCGACGGGGAACGCAAGCACGGCAAGCAATGGGGCATTCCGAAAGAAGGGAGCATCAATCTCCGGGTATCCAATCGGCTCTGATAACGACAGCGACGAGACTATCCACATGGGAGGCATCCGAAAAGAAACAGACGTGCGAATAGTTACAGAGGGACGGGCAGCCAGTAGTGCTACACCAAATGCGGAGCGAGATCTGGCGAGGGCCTTGTATGGGCAACCTGGCGTGAAGGGATCAACGGAAGTGAAACCCGGCACTTTAAGCTAGAAGCCCAGGTTACCGATTTGGTGGTGAGGGCGGTCTTGTAGCAGCGACCGCGAAAGGGCGCGAGAACTATAAATCATTGCAGGATGATGGCGGTTGTGATGATCGATAAATGAACAAACCACTATGCGTTCTGACTACCAATGATGGGCGAACACCCTTGCTCGCTCATATTGAAGAGGACATGACGTAATTTCGTAGGAGCACTCAGAAGCAGGAGCTCTTGAAACAGGCGGTTGGCGCATGTGAGTGATGTCTCACCAAGCCTTCTACGGTATCTAGCGTGCTGAGAGAGCTACCCTGCAGCTCGGTTGCAGATTGGGTTGGTGTGAGGATGATTCAAAATCGGGCTTCAGATCCGCATGGATGGATGGGTGCCTGTCAATCTCACAGCCACCGGCCCGATGCAGCGAGAATCGCAGGGGTTCTCCTCATTTACCCGACGGATGAAGTGATGAATGGGAAGCGATGAGGTTGATGGACATTGTGGGGAATACGCAGACGCGTGGGTGCCTCGGTGGCTGAATTCTGAGTGTTGTTTTATTTATTACCTCAGGACGTGCAAGTAAAAGAATTGAATGGAGAGAGGTTCGCCAAAGGGACACACAACCGTCCATACCTACCTGCGCAGACCGGGTCATGTCATATTGTCTCTCGTCTCGTCTCTTGGCCAGCAGCAGCATCCCCCCACTGTGGCCACTCATCAACCACCCACTCTCACAGCAAAGCAGCCCACCCACGACCAGGGTACCTTTGGGGTGTCTCCAGGGTGGCTCCGAATTTGTCACAGACGAGCCAACCACGGGAAGCGTTTTCAGTTAAGGCCTCCCCTCCCCTGGCGCCGGCTCAACCTTATCAGCCACCCCGCGGACCAGCCTGCGGCTTTCTTGCGGGGGAAGACACCGCTTAGCCAGCAGGACGCCCTTCCAGCGCCCCCAACGCCCCCCTCCAGCGGGAATCGGGGCCCCTCCAGCACCCCTCAGGCCCCTCCAGTGGGCAAGCCCCCTCCAAAACCCCAACCCACCGGACCAACCAACCGACCCATTCTGACGTGGCCGGCCGGGAACAACGGTCGTCGGGAGGCGCTTCAGAACCCGCGGTGCCGCGACGACGAGAGGAACAGAGGGGGCAGGGAATCCGTATTTGTCGCGCTGCCTGCAGAAGACCAGCTTGCTGGTTTTGGCTGGTTGGTGTCGGACTCTTCGGGTATCAAAATGGTGAGATGGTGGAGGGGGCCGCCCAGGCCTTGGCACCGTATTAGAATGGCTTGGCAGGCGGCATCTTGGGTCGGGCGGTGGCGCGGATGGCCGGGGACAGCGAACAGCGAACAGACAGCCAAGAAAGAGAGAGAGAGAGAGCGAGAGGGAGAGAGCCAAGAGCCAAGAGAAACCAAGAGAGCCTGCAAAGCTGTACGAGCCTGTGCGAACAAGACGGGACGGGAGGAGGCTGAGTCGGGAGTCCTGACGCTCAGTGCTCACGCTGACAGGCTGGCACGTTGGAGGAAGGGACGAATGTGGGTTTGTTGTAGTTTTGGTACGGTTTCCTGCCATGGATTCCCGTTTCTTCTGCTGAGCGCTTTTGGGTCTCTTCCTCAATCCTACACACTTTCCCCATCTTGTCTCCTCCCCAGAACCCCAGTTGACCAGTTCTTTGCTTTCTCTTTCTCCCTGCATTGTTACACGTTGCTCGTTACTCATCTGCATACCAGCCAAAACCCAACCTCCCTCTCAGCCCATGGTCCGCTGCCTTGACTGATTTCGCGGGGATGAGGCTGCTGCTCAACTCTTCTTTCCTAGACCTGTGTCGCTGTCGCCGTCACTTTCGCTGTGCTTCCCGGCATTGCTGACCGTCCGCCGCCCCCGCGAGTCGCGTGCTGGTGCTACGCTAAAAAGATCCGACTCGCCGCACCCACTTGATGCCCCCCTCCAAGCTGTAGTGTACTGGTATTGGTCTGCCTACTTCACAGCCGCCTTTGCACCGACTTTCTTTGACGATCCCGAAATATTGGCCGCAACACATCACGCACTCCGAGGCCCGTCGGATCCGCCGGAACTACCGGTTCACTCCACTTGGCCATCTGGTGAGGGTTTTGATTCTCTGTTCGACTATAACCAACACTGGCCAGCCTGAAAAAGGATAGACGGCTTCCCTCACACCGGAGCGTCACTTGCTCTCGCCGTCGCAGGCCGATTTCAGAGACTGATAGTGCTGCCGGTTTTCAGCATGGCCACCTCCATCGATTGGGTGCTCATGCCCCGCGGCGATCACTCATCATCGCCCGAGGGTGATGGGCAGTCGACTTCGTCAAGAGCCACTGAAGATCTCTACGGAAACTCAGAGGACACACTTGCCGGAGACCTTTTCCAGGACAAGTTCATGGCAATTGCCCGCGGAGGCTCCAATGGCGAGAAGATTATGCGTGGCTTTCTCATCGGAGTGGCCGTGGGACTCATTGTCGCTTGCTTCGTTTGCTGCTGGTATCCTTGCTGCCGGTCGGATCGGCGGCGTCGACCGGGACCCCGTCGGCCGCCAGTTCCATCGGAGGAAGAGGCAGCGAGTACATCTGTGCCGCCCGCCGAACCAGCAACTGCAACGACGAATACACCGGCCGTTTTGCCTGAGCCCATACCGGCTGTTGTATCCGAACCAACACCAGCTGTTGTACCAAACTCGACACCAGAGGCTGTCCCAAACTCGACACCAGAGGTTGTCCCAAACTCGACACCGGTTGTTGTGCCGGTAGCTTTACCAGCTTCGGTACCGCCTACCTAAACTCACCGATGAAGGGGTTGCCTCTGACATAGGGACGACTGAACGATAGAACGACTGGCCCACGGTGCTTGTTTTCCTTCAGTATTACTAGGCTACAGGATGCCATGGGATTACAAGTTGGATGGTTGCGGCGATACAAAGCTTCATGATACACTATTGCCTCCCCTCCAAAGAATGTGATCGCGAGGAACAATTTGCCGTGGCACAGACTCAAAAGCCGACAGGGCATAGCGATGGACAGAACGAGCGTTGGATGCCCCCAATTAAAGACGAAAAACCCTGTTCGACGCGATGAAGGACTGATTGAAGAGCAGCTGCTGATGGTTTCTTGTTCTGCACGTCTGGGAGTGTGATCATTTACAGCATACATTTGGCGGGGCAATCTACTGAGTAGCAAGTGCCCCATGTCATGTTGGAGTGGGGTATGATGCCTAAAACGAAGCAAAAAGGGCAGAGGGCATGCGGCTTGGGCTATCAAGTCAAGCCATGTGCAACGGAGGCTTGGGTTGGTTTTCTGGGAATGTTTCCAAGTACGAGTCATGGTTTGATGAAACGGCGTTCTGGATTTTGCTTGGAGGCTTATGCCTCGCTATGAAAAGCCACCGAAAGGAGCTAACTAGGGTCAGGAGTCTTGTGCGCATGCATACTTGGAAATGTGAGATAGAGAACATGAACAACTGCACCGGGGGATGTGCCGCGCAGCGACAAACGAGACAAGAGATAGAAATGAAAGATATTGATACACTCAGCCTACTGGAGAGTGGAAAACAGGACCAAGATATGACTCTAGGTTTAGTTGGTCATTTCACGAGGACAAGAACCTCAAGAATACAAGGCGAGATGCAAAAAAACATAGCCCCATGACCTGCTGAAGATTGTGGAAAAATTGGATATCGCCAGGTGAAACATGGTGAATGAATAAGTACATCCGCCCATACGGGCCATGATGGACTCCAAACATGGCTGTGGCTGACGCGGACGTGGACCATGAGGCTCATGCAGCGAGTGCGAGAGCGGTTGGACGCGTGTTGCGTCGACCTCAACGGCTTGGCGAGAGAGTAGGCCAGACGTGAATGGTCAGGTCGCCATCAATCAAGAGTGCGAGCCTGTGAGGGAAACAGAAATAGAAACGTCAAGCGCGCATGGCGCCCCAGTAGTGGCGGATACAGACATAGCCTCCTCCATCCCCGGGCCGGGTGTGGCGCAGACGACGCACGTTTCATGGTTCATGACGTTTGCATGCGAACCGAGAAACCGCTGAAGGGAACAGAGCTAGGGCGTCGTGGTCCGGCGCCTTTGGTATAAGTGCCGCGAGGACGCCGTTTGGTAGAAGGGGGATGGCGTTCAGGGCCTTTATTGAAGAGTCGTATACCCATTCTACTGTATTCTATTCTTCTCTCCCCGTTGACTCTCTAGCCATCATACGTCGTGTGATTGACGCGCCAAGCCTCCCTCGTCTGGACTCTGCAGGTGCGCGTCCCAGGTGTTCAGCCCCAGGATCCGCCTCGTGCCGCCCCGCCGTTCAGGCTCCAAGCTGCCAAGCTGCCGAGCTGCCTCTGGGTCCGGTTTTCAACCTCAGGTCGTTTGATAACGAGGAAGCTGGTCGCTCTTCTTCCCTCCAACACCTGTAAACTCTTCTATCCTTGCCGGCTCTCGCAACCTAGACTCAATACGCACGCCACCCTGATCCAGCAACCTGCTTTCCTATTCAGACGACCGCAAAATCTACCTACGCAAGCCATCCCCGGAAGTTGTCGCCCCGCCGAGGAACCTATCGCCGGCATCATGCTCGACGAAAGCCTCCCCACGTACCGGTTCAAGACGTCGACGGACAACCCGCTCAACACGATCCTCTACTTCACGCACAACGGCTCCGATCCGTCGGCCGAGTACCTCGTCAAGCGGCCCGCGCCGTCGGCGGCGGCGAACCAGTACGCGCTCGGCCTGCTCGACCCGCAGAACGCGGCCGTCATCTACGCCGAGGTGCTGCTCAAGCCCGAATGGACCCAGCCCACCCTCTCGGCCGCCGAGGTCCGCGCCGGCAACGGGCCCGCGCCCCAGAGCCCCGTCGTCCCGGACACCTTCGCCCTCTCGCTCTACAACCCGGACCAGTCCATCCCCGTCAAGCTGCACGCCGGAAGCTGGGGCAAGTCGGACGCCTGGGAGTTTGAGATCCCCGAGCGCACCTTCAAGATGCCTAGCGTGAGCCGCATCGACCAGGACGCCGACGCCCCCCCCGTCTCCGAGCTCGTCCCCAAGCTCGTCTTCCGCTGGAAGCGCGACGGCCGCAAGGACATGACGTGTTATATGACAGGCAAGACCGTGGCTGGCAAGAACAGCAAGGACCCGGATATCACTGTGGCTTTCTTCCGCGGAAAAAACGACTCTATCCTGACCATCTACCAACCTAACATGGCCCGCGTCGAGGTGGAGGATCGCAAGGGCCTCGAGATGGCTCTTATCTTGAGTGCGGAGGTTATTAAAGACTTATGGGTGAACCCGCGTAACAACCCTTTCAACTTATCGGGTGCCCCGTCGGCTGGCCGCAGGCGCAACACGTCACCAAAGGCCATGATCCCTCCTGCAGCAAGCATGTCTGGCGCGCTGGGCAACCAGCGCCCGTCGTCACCGCCCCGGACCCAGCCCTCTCCAACCCAGATATCTACCAACGACGCGGCCCGCCGGCAGACCGAGATCGATGTCGAGACGGAACGACTCAAGGCCATGGTGGCCGAGGAGGAGCGTGAGCGCGAGAGGCTCGAGAAGGAGGAGCAAAAACGTGCCCAGAAGCTCGCAGAGAAGCAAGAGAAGGAACGCCGCAAGCGCGAGGCCGAGATCGAGAAAGAAACGGAACGGCTCCGACGTGAATTCGGCATGGAAGGCCAGGAGTATACGAGCCCCACCAGCCCGACGATCCCGTCGCCTCGACTGCCTCCGCGCCCAACGCTCGGCGTCCCAGGTCTTCCTCCCCGCCCGTTGAGCGCCGGGCCGATGCAGATGGGCTCGTCGCAGCAGTACTTTGCGCCGCCTCCACAACAGCCTCAAGCACCACTCAGCGGGACCAACGGTGCCAACGGTGCCAACGGGAACAACAACAGCGGCGGAAAGAAACGACACGGCTTGGGAGGTCTCTTCCAGAGCGCAGGGCCTTATACAGGACCTGCAGCAGCGACCGTGAGCGGCTTTTTTGGTGGCCGGACAGAGGAGGACAAGCGGAAAAAGGTGCAGAAGAAGCGTAGTGTGCATTTCTAAGCCGCAGAATGGAAGTGTTTACGTTGGGGTTGGAATTTGACATACTCTTGTGCATTACTTGGGTGGGGGATATACCATGGGCCACAGAAGGGAGGCCCGGGAAACACAATGGGCACGCATATGGGTTTAGGAACATTGAATGAAATTATGACAGTGACACAATATATTGGTACTTATTTGTGCATACATCTATCTCCAATCATTGTGGTGACGTAACGTATTAGTACTTATTCATACATACATCTATCTCCAATCATCGTGGTAACACAATCTACTGGTTCTCATTTGCCCAGAGAACTATCTACTCCTTCCTTTGTCGAGAGTTGTCAGATTCCAGGGGCCAGCCATGTTCCCCAGCATCTCCATGCCTGACCTACAGGCGTCAAGACTCCTTACGAAGTCCGGTCATTATCCAAATCCTGGTTATGATGCCGAAGTTGGCCATCATACCAAGACCAAGTTTGGCTATGAAACCATTGCTCGTAAGGCCCATATTCGGTCGCTTTGCGCCCGCCACTGCGGCGCCGGAAGTGTTTGGACTTTCTGCGGGCCCTGTGGGCGGTGTTGGCGCGAGGCGACATGGTGGCGGGTTTTGCTTCTGTAATGAAGAAATAAAGACGAGGTGCTGGCGTTTGGTCCGCTGTTTGACGGTGTGGTTGTACCAGGTCAGGACTTGGGCGCTCGGCAGTGTTGCTCAGAGGCTTAGTTGTGCTGGTGGGCACGATGGTGTTGTTTGGGCTTGCTGAGAGAGTTTGAGAGGATACCCGAGGGTGTTTGAGTGTTTGAGTGTTTGGGGAGGTTGTTGGATGAAGTTTTGCTATCTTGGGCGAAGGAAGGCGGCCTTTATATCTCGACAAATATGTGAATGAATCTGTTGCTGTTGGCCGTACGTCGGCCTGTTCAGTTAATGGTGCTTGCTTGCCAAAGAACTATGGCCGCGGCCATTGCTGAGACCGAGAGAAAAGCGTCCTCACGTCGGCAAACACCTATAGTGAAAGACTAGGCACCTGCAAGCCTGCCCTTGTTCTCAGAGCCTTCTCCAGCCTGTTGTCCTTTAGTCCAATTTCCCACCTCTCTGCACGTTGAACACCATCCTCACAAATTGCTTCATCCTTTCAGTTGTCGAGTTGTGTTCAGAGGCGTTGGCGAGTTTCCCCTTGTCCGTGTCGGGCCAGTTGCGCATTTCGATGGTGACAGTTTTCCCGCTCGCGCGGCGCTTGGGAGGCTGGATGTATGTGAGGTCGCCGGAGAACATTTCTGCAATGTTGGGAAGAGAGCAGAGGCGTGGAGGAGAAATGGGATAAAAGAGACAGTCAATGTTTATGCATGTGTGAACTGAGGGTGGATGTTATGTTATGTAGTTGCTGGGGGGCCCTATTGTCAACCCGTTGTGGGATAGCTGCTGGCAATGTGAATGGTCAAAGAAAGGGGCTCAAGCCTGGAGCTCTGACCCGACGTTGGATCTGGGCATATCGATAGTATGCTCATTATGCATCTCATACTGAGAAACAATTGCGCATAGGGCTGAAATCATAACATGGGTGTGCCGAGTGTAGGTGGTTGTGTGTATTTGCTTTCTTTGCACATATGTGGTTTGCAACTCCTAGCTGTGGCTTTCTTTGACTGTGACATGACTTAAGACCCGTCACGATAACTTGTAGAAACACTTTACGTCCTCTGTTTATCCATATTCGCATGCGGGAGATATAATTGATCAACCATATCGTTGATGGAGGTGTGCTTAGAGTTGGCGGGTAGGTCAAGCAACTTTCTCCTTTTGGTCTAAGGCATGGACAAGGCGCACTGACATGGAGGGTGAGTGTGCCATTCGGCATGCCGTTGGTTCTTTGTGTGAGGGTCGTGGCAATGCGTTGATGCGCGACCCTTGGGTGAATGCGCAATGGATGGCATACGACATGGTTTAAATGTCACGTCGGCGGTAACCGAACCGGTTGAGCCCTGTGCTGGCGGAAATCCCCGATGTGCGACCGAATACTTGCCTTCACAGGCGGATATTCACGTGCTTCCCTTTCGTCACCGCTCATCGTCATACATGGGACAACGCGGGACGAGGGGACGTGGATTTCTTTCCTTTGCTTGACGTGTAAAACGAAACCCATGGCTGAAGACGCACACGATGAGACTTTTGGCTGTGCGACGTGATGCGAGCAGCCGCCCGGCCCCTGTCGATCAACGGCTCCTTCGGGCGACGAGGTGGTCATAGGCCGTACATATGCCTGTGTTCAGCAACTCGATCGCCGGTTTTGAGCGACTAAACTGAGGTCTTGACAGGTAACCAAGAAATGATGGCCCAAATGGCCGTGTTTCGGGAGGTGAACGATTCGAATCCTTGTGCAATTTTAGCGTCATGGCTGCGTCTCCCAGTCCCCTTCAGTTGGGCGGCGCCTTGAAGCTACGAACGCAGAGCATGATCCTTTGGGCTCCCGACGTGCCAGCATCCTCCATGACCCCCCCCCCCCCCAGCAAAGAGCATCACATAGCAAGCCATCCCTGTCGCACGTTGCCCATTTTCTCTCCTGCGCTCGCTTCATGAGAATCCATGTAACTCACCAACGCGTTCTAGCGGTCGCACGGGCTATGCGTGCGCCCACTCTTCCCTTCCTCTCGATCCATCGGCCGAGCGTCCGTGAACAAGGCTCTTCTCTCGCCTGAGACTCGTGCGCCCGGGGTTTCGCGATCCTGTGCTCCGCAATGCCCTGATCCGCCCCAGTATTTGCGCCTGGGGAGGTGAAAGGAATGCCCGGAAACAGGAAACAAATTAAAGGTGTTGGTTTGGCTCTTGGTTAAACCCGGCCACCCGGCCATGTTACTGACCCCTAGCGACTTATAAGTAGAGCCTCCCACGGATCGCTGACCTGGGTCGGGGGCTTTGGGGCTTTCGTTTTGTTGATCGACCGACCATTCTTGCCGTTTCGCTGAAGCAAGCAAAAGACAAGATTAATACCGAGTAGTCTGTCCTTATAATGTGGTTCTCGACCTTCTCTGCGGCCTTGCTCGGCCTCGCCTCAGTGGCCCACGGCCTGCCGGGACTTCTCCCCGACAGCAAGCTCTTCCGCACCAAGACACCAGGAGGCACGGAATTGAAAGCCTTTGAGAGTAAGGCGACGGAGGTGACACTAGAATACGTCACCAACTCGGGCGTGTGCGAGACGACGCCTGGTGTTAACCAGTACTCGGGATACATCTCCGTGGGTGTGTGCTCGACTCGCATTTCCTCTGGTCGTCTGAGACCCTACAGCTAACAATCTCAACAAGGCAAGAATATGAGCATGTGGTTCTGGTTCTTCGAGGCCCGAAACGACCCAGAGAATGCCCCCATGGCACTCTGGCTCAACGGCGGCCCTGGCTGCTCGTCCATGGTCGGCCTCTTCCAGGAGAATGGCCCTTGTCACTTCGTCAACAACGAGACGGAGCCCCGACTCAACCCTCACTCGTGGAACGAGTACGCCAACATGCTCTACGTCGACCAGCCCGTCGGCGCGGGCTTCAGCTACGGCGAATACAACGTCAACTCGACCGTCGAGGCCGCCCCCTACGTCTGGCTCTTCCTCCAGGCCTTCTTCGAGAACTTCCAGCAGTACAGCTCGCGCGAGTTCGGCCTCTTCACGCAGTCGTACGGCGGCCACTACGGCCCTGAGTTCGCCCGTTACTTTCTCCAGCAGAACGAGGACATCGCCACGGGCCGCGGTATTGGCGAGGAGATTAGCATGGTGGCCCTGGGCATCAACAACGGCTGGATCGACCCCAAGCGCCAGTTCAAGTCGTACGCCACGTACGCGCACGAGAACCCGTACCGCCAGATCCTCAACGACGACACCATCGGCCGCTTCCTCGACGCCTACGACGAGTACTGCGTGCCGGCTATCGCCAACTGCACTGAGACCGAGGGCCAGGTCGAGGCGTGCGCCAACGCGGACAACGTGTGCAACACGCAAATGTACACGAACCTGCGCATTGCGAGCAAGGTCGACTTCAACGTTTATGACGTGCGCGTCGGCCAGGACTCGGAAGACCCGCCCGAGACGTACGCCGACTACATCACCCGCGCCGACATCATGGAGCGCATTGGCGCGCGCACGCGCTTTGCCGAGTGCGACGAGACGGTGTATGCTGCCTTTGGCGATTCTGGAGATGGTGAGTCTCCTCCGACGATAGTCTTTGGGTGTGGTACTTCTAGAACCTAGAGAGATGGTGAGAAAGGAGTGAGAGTTATTGCTGACAGGAGATGCGGCAACCTAGATGCTCGTTCGTTCGCGCCCGCACTCGTCGATGTGTTACAGCATAACATCAGTACCCTGATCTGGGCTGGCGACGCAGGTAAGCGAAACCACTTGCTCATCACTCCGCATATTGAGACACAGACTGACACAGGAAACGACAACAGACTGGATCTGCAACTGGAAGGGCAACCTATGGGCGGCAAATGCTCTGGAGTGGTCTGGCCGCAAAAGCTTCGCCGCCAAGTCGCTCCAGAACTACACGGTCGACGGCAAGGTGCGCGGCCAGTACAAGGCTGTGGATAACCTCGCGTTTCTCCGAGTGTTTGAGGCCGGGCACGAGCTGCCCTATTATCGTGAGTGACCAGTCTTGGGAAGAAAGGTGTTTAGAGCTAACGGTTGTGTTTGTGCTAGAGCCCGAAACGGCACTTCAGGTGTTCAAGCAAATGATGCAGAAGAAGTCTCTGGCGTCGACATAATGAGTAATGAGTAATGAGTGAGAGAGGTCTTGTATGAGTTTACTTTTGTAACATATTGCATATAGAATTCTTGGGAAGTTGGGATGTTCATGTAATATTAGAAGGCGATGGATGGAATGCATCGCCGTCGCTCACGAAGGTTGTTACTCGGTCTCTGCCGAATATTGACTTACTTACTTGCCTGCCCTTTTACTTCATGTAAACATAGGCCGTTGATGAATGTCTAATTCCCAATGACTTTTGTCATGTGAAGGACAAAGCTATCTATCGGTAGGGTTCCTCCATTTTTAAGCTATTGCACCAGATGAGATGAGTGGTTGATGATGGCGACAGCCAAATCCGATCACCCACCGTCTGTGACAATTGCACAGAGAGGACGACGGCAAGGGTACGGTCCTCGGAAGCCACGACAGAAACATAGCAACCACGACACAGCCACCAACCAACTCACTCACTGACTAACACACTCACTGAAGGACAAAAAAAAGATGTCTTCATCACTGGGCAAAAAGAAAGCTTGCCCCCGGCCAGGATCGAACTGGCGACCTTGGCATATCCTCAGAAGATTCAGAAAACATAAGTACCAAGCGGTAACCACTCCGCCACGGGGGCTTTGACTTTAAGTCCCCTACGCTGAAGCAAGTGGAGTTTAGCGTCAGACGAGATTTTTGTTTACTATCAAGGGTTGAATGGTGTCACTTGCTGAAATTCGGCTTTGGAGTGAACACGCATCTCCAGTCGAAGCCATCGATGGGCCCAACACACTGATAGTCAAGAAACCGCCCCCTCTGGAGATCCTTTTATGGACCTGGAAACTCCGAGGTTCAAGTGTTCGTTTGGGGTGCAAGCAGCGCACCATCAAGGTGCGCCGTTTGGGGGACAAGGACAAAAGCTGTGACTTACAAGACCCCAATGCGTCCTGCAATGGCCTTCGGGGACATATTTTGACACGCGCAAAGCCACTGCTGGGAAGACTGGCCATCTTGACATTGGACAAAACTGTTTCAAAGGAATCAATATTCCCATCGCCACGAGAGCAGAGAAATTCATCTAGAACGAATCCGAGGAGGAATTTTATTCCTTAGTGCTCCACTTCGCTCTCTCTCGCTCCACACATCCCCGAGCCGTCCCTCCGAGCCAGCGACCTCCGGATAATTACGATGGGCCCGGCAAAGTACACGGCGCGGTTGGTCTTCTGTCACGGTTGATTTTGAAAATGGGCGATTTTTTGAGAATTTTCACCAAGTGTACCGGGCTTTCGGATGAACGCCGTGAACGTATAAGTGCTGGATGGCAAATCGCTATTTCAAACGAGTCGACGTTTCTAAGAATCAAGGGAATGCTTTGAGTAGGTAGGCATCTTAATTCAGTTCATATATCTTGTCATACACATTACTTCCCACTTCAAATAAGACGTATACGGTGGGGTATCTAGCCAAACTCCTGTGCCAAACATTAACCAACTTGCCGGTCAACATCAACTCCATACCGTTGCTTGTTGGAGCGATCGCCGCCATACTCCACCCACCACGTAAGTGCGTAAACGTACTGCTCGAACACGCCGAGTATCTTCAGCTCCTTGTCGTTCCTCCATTCGGCGCAGGGGGGAACAATCCGTGTCGATGCTATCTCGCTGCCCGCTAGTAGCGTCGCGGTGCCGGCAATGGAGCACGGGTTGTGCGGCAACACCTCGCGGATGCGGATGAGCAGCGTCATGCCGACGGCGCATGCGACCATTAGCGCCAACATCACCTGGAGGGCAATCTTGGATGGCCGGTTCTGCCTAAGACGGGAATGGCCGGTCGTCGACAGGGTGCCCGTGTAGGACGGCAGCTTGGAATCGGCCGCCGTGTTGTTCTTGCGCATGTTGAGCGAAACCGCTTGTGCCATGTACGCCTTGTACAGGTCGTTTGATATCGTCGTCAAGTTATCCGTGTTCTTCGAGCCTAAAAGGTCCTCGAGCGGCTGTCCATTCTTGCCGTACACGAGAGCCCTGATGAAGGAGTCCACATCGTTGTTGAGATACGAGCTGTTATCGGGCCCGGCGATGGTTCGGTTGAAGACGGAGTCACCGAGACCCATCAGCCACGCGTTGGGGGCGAACTCGAACCTCTCGCTTCCGCTCGAGGTTTTCAGCGGCTTAGCTGTAGACTCGTCTGGCTTCGGCGTCGACGAGCTAGCGACCTCGAAGCCTGGAAGAGTCCAAGTGAGATTCGTGCTGACTTCTTCGACGTTCTGGTAGCACAATAGCGTCCCAAAGTCATGTTCAAACCCCCATTCCGTCGTATTTCCGACTTTGGTCCTCTCAGTCGCTCGAGCTGTTCCGAGGGTGACCGCAAAAGTGGGGCATCCAAAGCCGCCTGTCGTCAGACCGTTGGCGCCCATGCCGGTGCCGCTTGTAGGATCAGTATCGATTGCGCCGTCAGCCATGATGCCCGAGCTGGACCATTGGAAGACAGAGGCCTTGCCGACATATGCTGGAGACATGTCGTATGGAAGCCAAAAATACTGCATCCACCACGCTTCCGTGGAGTTCTCGGAAGGCGGTGTTTCGCACCATTCAGAGTAATTCAGTGTGGTGTTAAAGCCGGCATAGATGTAGCCCGAGACTGGTGAGTAGAATGTGCTCCCGCCTGGTAATGACGATATGGAACTCCCCCCTTGATCGGCATAAATAATTGAAACCTGGCGGGACTCGCTGGGGATTGTTGTGCAATTCAAACCCGCACGTGTTGCCGGTACTTCAATGACTAGAGGTGCTTGAGAACTAGAGCTGCTCACTTCTGCATCCGGTGCTTTGAAGCGATTGAAGACAAGTCCTTCATAGGTCCACTGAGGGTACTCCAAGTCGAGGTACTCTATCAAACTGTCAATAGCGCCGGCCTGACTGTCGTCGAGGGATAGGTCGACGTTATTTAGGTTGAATGTGTCGGCCTGATAGATGGTGAGCTCCGCGATGTGAGGAACATCGACAACGCTGTAGAGACCAGAAACTACAATGGTGAGAAAGCCTCCCACGAAGTTGGCAGCCAAAGCAACGAGGACCGCAAAATGCCGCGTCTTTAATGAAAGGAACGCTGCGTGCGGCAAAAGTTTCCCAACCAAGTTTAGATGAATGGATCTATCGGCGCTCGCCTTGCCACGCCTAAGGGCATCGTACGGCGCAAAGACGGCTGCCATCAATTCCAATGCAGAATACATGCTGGCGACCCCCAACACAACGGCTGCTGGGATATAGGTTGCGAACGCCGTTGCATCTGACGGACCAATTTTCATGAACCCAGAATTTTTGTCAGAGAAGTGCTGGACAATTTCCAAGGCCACAATCAGAAGCAATGGTAGGCCGATAGCCAAAGCGAGGAACCAAGGGTAGCCGGACATGGGACGCCACCAGGAAATGGCCTGTTCCGCCGGTTCTGGGTCTTGAAACGAAGCCTCTTTGCTGTGAGGTATTGGTTCTACCATGAGCGTCGGCTGTGGCCCCGGGATGATTGCACTGCGGAAACTGAAGGCTTCGAGTCGTTTCCGAATCTGGCTCCGACGTGATGTCCCCATGTGCATCAATGTTTGCTGCAGTGGGGGACTGGCCGCTAGCATTGTGGCGGTGGCGGCAATGGATCCAGGCTCTCGAGTAATGACGGAGTGAGGACGGACAAAAAGTATCCCAATTGCCAGCAGCGTGAGAATGGCGAGGAATGTACACATGAAACCCGTCGAGAGGGCCTTGACGTGCAGGCGGTCTTCGGTATACGTGACGCTGCCCGCCACCTGTTCGTCGGCCGGCTTCAGAACGAGCTGTCGCAGAGCCTGAGTGGCGATGCCCTTGAATACGCTTTTCCCCGTTTCGACGAGTACCTGAGGGTCTAGAAAGGAGCTGAGGGACGAATTACCATTGAGCATACTCATGAGTTGAAAAAATGTTGGGACTTGTTCCGACAGGACGTAGTCGTCGCCTCCGGTTCCGAGATAAAACAGGTTGGCCGACCTATACACTCCCATAGCAAGGGTGCTAGCAGGAAGCCCCTTGACCAGTTTTTCGGCTGGCGAGGCGGCAGGCGACAGCACCGCCTGAGAGGAGCCGTTCAGAACACTCGAGCTTTGCACTCGAAAGGGTTGGAGGTTGTACGAAGGCTTGCAGAGAGCGACCTTCAACTCATTGACGTACATGTACCGAGGGGAGGTTCCCGAGTAGCTCTCTGGGGAGAAAAGCAGTTCGGCCATCGAAAGAACCACACGTTGATCCGCGGTTCTGTTGTACACCATGTCGTACTCTGGGGAATCTGAGTCCTCTATGTACTGAGTGGAAAAGTCCCAGTCGATATTACAGGGATACACCTTAAATAGTCCTTGATAGTTTTGAGAAGCATTTGGCTGATGATAGTAGTTGTGATCGGGCCCAACCCCCACAGTGATTCCGCTTATATTGCACTCGGGCGTAGTGATATTGGCGACGAAGAACGAGCCGAGGACACTGTACCATGGCATGCTCACCTGCGTTCCGTTGGTGATGGGGAGAACCTCACATTCGAGGTCGATCTTCATGCCCTCTGTCGTCACAGTATAGTTGAGGTCGCTGGTGGTACGTTCTGGGAGTTGGAACACAGGCAGTAGCGTGTCCTCGGACGTTCCAGCAGGGTAGTCAAGTCCTTGGAAGTGTATGCCGTAGTAAAGCTGGGATGCCGCAGGGCCGATCTTGAGTCCCTGATCAACATCTGGGTCGTCAATCTGGAACTTGCCCTTGATACTGAAGTCGTTGGTTTGCTTGGTGACTTGAGTGGACTCTAGGATTAGCAAACCAGTGGAGAAGATGGTCTGGGTTCATTAGTATTGGTCCCTGCACTGAAAAGGATTGCTGAAACCTACGGTGCCTAGAATCAACAAGTGTCCCACAGTCGACATTACAACAGCCCAGTGACGATTTTTGATAGCAGCCAAGAGGGCGGTTGGCAGAATTGGAGAGACGTAGTCCAGAAGCAACGTCTTGGAGACGGGAGCGGGGCCTTGCTGGAGTTCTTTCCAGGGCATGAGAATCTTGTTCTGATGGTCGACCTGCTTCCAGAGGGCGCCAACCACAACAAGCACTGGGAGGGTTAGAACATGGTTGACCCGAAGACGCAGTGATAGAACCACACTCACACGCTGTTGGACCGTACTTCCATCCATAATGATTGGCCTCCTTTTGGGCACTGATACCATTGTGCTCGAGTGAGAAATGATACAATAGACCCGTAGCCAACGCCATGGACGCGAACCACGCAGCAAAAATTACGAGGACGGACTTGGTCAACCAAAATGGCGTCCACATGTGCTCCTTCGCCCCCTCGGGCCATCCTGGCGGTGGTGGCGGATACGAGTTGTTGTGCTGCACATCCCCGACCAAGGCGTTGGTGTCGCTGGATCCCCAGTGCTGCTGAGACGGGGAGGGTTCCGGGACAGGCCCATTGCGAGTGTATTCATCACTCGCCCGTAACGGCGAAACGGGCTGTGGAGCATAAGTCCCGATATCTTGGGTGTCTATGATGAGGTCGTATCCGTGACCTCCACTGGCCGAGGGAGGAGCCCTGGAAGCGGGCCGGACGTGCGCATGCTGATACTCGAGCTCGTGTTCATCTTGCGCAGCTGTGGAAGCGTCGATCTAGTTAGCTGTTGGTCGTTGGGCAATGCGGGAGGGGAAACCATGCGCACCTTGCAGGTATTGCCCCGTCTGCGGGGCCGGCGTCCGCATCGCCGACCCGAACGGATTGGAATACGCAGACATGACGAAAAGCAGCTTTCCTTCAGCTTGGAATCCCCGGGGCTTTCGTGCGACGACACTCGCGGTCGTTCACGCGCACGACGGAGAAGGCGTTTAACAGGTGGGCACGGAAGCCATCTTAAGAAAAGCACAATGCGAACAAGGCAAGTAGCTCTCCAAGTCCTAGAGCTTTCTCTAGCGGGTCAGCCCTGGTGGATTCTAGGCTGCGGGCTGCGGGCTGTGAACAGGAAAATGGGTAAATCCGGGGAGCCAGGCCAATCAGGCCAAACCGGATTGCCGGATGGAGTGTCTGAGCCGCTCAGTAGCGGTTTTAAGTCAACATGGAGGCTGTGCGATTGGTGCGTGTTCATGGGTTATTCTAAGTTAGTGACGCAGGCGATGCTGAAGCGAGGGATTCCATGGTAGCATGGGCTTTTTTGGGGGGGAAGAGGGTCCGTGTGAGGCTCCTTCAGGCTGGTTCACCCATCAAAGCTGACAGCCTCAGCTGCTTCCACAGAGGTCCTAGATTCTAGACTGCGCCTAGCAGCCCGAGATGCATCTCAGGTTTGATCTCAGACAACGGATTAACGCCACCAGCCTCGCGTGAAGGCGCGCACGCGTGAAATTTCGAACGGTCGATACCTGATGGGCTGATGGCGGCATGCCATTGAAGACGGGCTCACATCTCGCTCTGAATGACACTTGTCACCGAATCCTGCGAGGATTGCATTCCTGGTCTGATGAGCAAACCAACTGCGCATTTCTTACGTGTGACCAACCTGCAGACAAGAGGACCAGCCTGCAGCTATTCCAACTCACGAATGCACCAACGGTCCGAGTTCTCATAGGAGTGTGATCCGACTCGTTAGATCCAAACCTTGGATCAGGGAGAGCCTGGGCTAGACAGTTGCTCATCAGCAACCAGCACGCACAGGCAAGTTGCAAACGTGGGTCGGACTGGAATGCTCGAGGTAGACTACGAGAAAGGGACTTGAGACCACAGGACTTTAGTGAGCGTGGATCTCAAGGGAGACACGGCAAGGAGATGAAATCGGTCGCGTGTGAAGGGCCTCGACGGTGCACCCTTATTATGACGCAGCGGATCTTGACACTGCCGAATTCGCCGAGGTTTCAATGCAGCTCATCATCTCGTCTCTCAGCTAACAGCCCGTCAACTGTCAACTCGTGCATGTTGGTTCTGCAAAGGGTCGATTGGTGGCAAATGATATTTTGTCGATCCTGTTGCTCGGTACCAGGTAGTGAGTACCGGTGCTTGGTTGCGCAACTCACAAAGTGGAGCCAAGCCAGAGTCGATCGACGAGGACGGATCGTCAGGAGTACAGCAGATACACGGCCAGTTTGCCGGATTCAGCGTGCAGATGGGACGGAGCAGCAGTCGGTGAAGCACCCGTCGTAGGCGAGTATCATGTCCGACATGATAGAAGCTGGGCCACGTTGGGAGGGTGGGTAGCTGCATCCTTTCTTCCATCTGTGGTGTTCTCACCATTCAGTCTCCCCCCCCCCCAAAAAAAAAAAGCCATCACAGGATTGAGGCGTGGGCTTCCTTTTCTTTTCCTGCGATAGCCTACACTAGGGGCGCACCAACATGCAGAATGCCGGGGCGCAGCCAATGGATGTCGCGCACAGCTCTTGAGCGCCTCGCAAGTCGGGTCTGAGGGGCCACATCAAACAATGGTCCCTGTTTCGTTTTACCGTTGCATCCGTCGCAACGATTGGATCATGGGGGCTGGTTTGGAGTGTGAAAGCTTTGACCGTCTGACGTCTGCTGGCTCCATACTGGCTCCATACTGTATACCCACTGGCTCTAGGCGTCGAGGCACCGAAACCGAAACGAAAGTCCGAAACGTCGATCCAAATAGAGTCTTCAAGCCATCAGATGACACTCTGGAGGCGTGAGTCGCGAGTCGTGACATCCCGAGAAGACAAAGGCGACGGACTCAAGGGACCCCTGATGCTTGGATGGTCTCTCCCCTTTGCTCGTCATGATCTGCTTCCTCCCTTCCCCCCCAGAGCGAGGACAGCGGAAGATCACCATTCATCCAGCCTCCCGCCCCCAGTCGGTGCCAATGAATATCGGGCGCCGTCGGAAATGGCCTGGGGGCAGAACTGGGGCTTTGCATGTGTTGATTGTCCGTCTGCGATCTGCAACTCTGCGGTACCCTGACAATCTGAGGACGAGCTGAGCTCAGCGCTGCAGCCACTAGCTCTCTTGGCTCTTCTCCCTGAATACCCGCGGGCTGAGGGACAAGGTCAAATCAACACCAAAGGTCCCTTAAGTCGCCCGTCCCGTTGGGCGACACGCGATGCAGGATGCTGGTGTGACGTCAAAGGGGATCCAGTCAGCCCTCTTACTCGGGTATCCAGCTCTCTGGGCTTGAAGCCCCTCCCTACCCCCTGGTCTATCCGAGCGTGTGCGGAGGCTTTGCGGGCTTTGTGATGGAGCCAACGACTCCTGGATGGCCACGACTCGATGCCAAATGGGCTGCGCCGTCAGCGGGTGAGTTTCAGAACGCTTCTGCTCCCCGTCAGCAGATTTGTCTATATCTGTCGGCCCCGGCCCCCCGGATGCGGCCCTGACACTCGACGTGACACACTGTAGCCCTTCCCTTTGCGTCTCTGTTCTCCCTTTGAAGCCCTTTCGCTTTGCCTCAGTCCGCCTGTCTCGGCGCAATCCTGCCATTGCCATTCACTTCTGGCCTGTTTCCGGCCCCGTTTGACTGTTGTTTATCCCGTCCATCCCCCATCTACTGTCCGACCTCTATTCTATTTGTGTCGTGTATCCCTTCATCTCTCCCTCACTCACTCCGCCTCATCCATCGTGCGGTCCCCTGCCCAATGCAACAGGCAAACACTATCCATCCTTCGCTTCTTTCTGTTTTTGTGGAACCGTTCTAGCAAGGATAGCTGTGCTTCCTGCTACATTCATACGATTCATTAGGGACTGCTTCTTCCTCTTCGACTGCTGTCCATTTCTCCTTGCTGTCTACACGTCAACCCGTTCGTATACCAGCCAGAGAGACCCGTACGAACCATACTCGCACCAAAATCTTCGACACGTTTCTTCCACCGGATCCGTTCATCCAATCTCGACATACCAATATTCTACCACGTTTTCTGAGTTGCCTAGTCGCAGCATCAATCTCGATCACACCGATTGCTCACTACTGACGCAGTCTGGAAATTCTGCAGTTAAGGTTGAACACAGAGGACTCAATTGCAAGTCCCCTTTACACCGCTTTGGTATTACCCGTATACCGTTTATATTGCCGGTCGGCTTTGCATTGATATCCGAAGCCGAAGTCCTTGGCCCTGTGCCGTGGTTGTCTGCGACAGCTTGCGTTTCGACTTGGGCTGTGACCAGTTAATAGTCGGAAGATATCCACCCACGCCAACAGCTCATTCCAAGCAGGCCAAAGGTGTCATCACTCGCTTTTTATTCAAGCGATATTTCCTTGATCCGGTATTGGTAGTTTTCGACATCAATCGACTGGACCCTTTATCCCCATACCGGACATAAATCTTTTTGAGCGACAAAAGTCACTTCGCACATCGCTATCATGCTCCCCCAAACAGCACGACGATTGCCTCGGCTTTCTCTTCTTCTCATCGCCGCCAGCTGTGCCTCAGCAACCCTAGTTCTGTCCAATTTCGAGGACATTTCAAAGAAATCTGTGACAAGCAGTTGTCGCAGCGCATACAACACTCCCCTCACCAACTGCGACCCGGGCGACTTCGGCAACAACTCTTGCTCTTCAAGTTGCAAGACTTCGATCGAAGAGGCGCAAAGTAACATCCAGAGCGATTGCGCCGACGTCACACTCTCCTCCGGCTCGCTCCTGTCCCGCGCCCAGGAGGGCAAGCTGGTTCAGGTCATTTGCAAGAATGGTGGCGAAGACGATGACGAAGAGAATGAGAGCACCACAGCTACGACGCTCAGCACCAGCACCAAGTCCAATCAGAACCAGATGATCGAGACCTCAACAATTACGAGGAAGTCATCAACGGCCACGACAGGGTCGGCCACGGCGACCGCGACGGACACTAAGCAAACGACGTCACTTGTCCTTGCCGGCGATGATTCTACTGGAAGCGTGGCATCGTCAGGGACAGGAACAGCCGCCGCCGCGACCTCAACAGCAAAATCGGGCAGCAGTGGTGGTGGAGATCCGTTCGCGTCCAACGACACTGGCGCTGCGGGTCGATCTGTTAACCTAGGATATGCCTCATTGGTACTTTCAGCGGTTGCCTGCCTGATGGCAGTGATGTAAAGGAACTTGATGGTCGGGTTTAAAATGCTAGGATATACCAGGATGGGATTGTATTAATTTTCATGCACATGATGGCTCACTGATTTGTATTGTTCGTTGTTCCCCGACATGGTGTCTGAGCTTGGCCCTCTCAATATGTCCTGTAAGCATCTAGGAGTGATCCGTATTGCCCCGGCTTTACACATTCAGAGACGAAGCAAAGGGATTCATTCTGGCTTGTATACTTCGGCATTTGCCACGAAGCAGCAAATAACCCTCTATTGATGTGAGTTGTTAGGTATGGGCACTGTACTCTTACCGTTTCCCTTACTGCAGATGTTTTTGTATTGGGCCATTTTGATTCCCTTCGCCAGTGCTGCAACGTTCTCATTCACTGCCTCCACATTTTGTTGGATGACTTAGCGTATTGACATTGAAGTTCCTACCTGAGTAGAGAATAATTGGGCATAGAGACGTGTTTGGTCGTTGGAGCGAGGTAGGCAGGACAGACAGAGGTTTTTAGCTGATTGGAGAGCGATTCACTTTTTATACACTCGTCCCTCTGGGGTAGGACAGCTTGTATCATGATGTAGTAAAACTCTCGCTATTTCGAGTTATTGCTTTGGGCTTGGGCACTGGGCCTATGATGCTGTTGTCCTTATCGTTGGCCTTCTTTTTAGCTGTTAAACTTTGGGCCCCCTCCGGATGTATGGCACCTATATTTTCAATGCTCCCTCCCCTCTGAGATAATCAGTACAGATTCGCATCTTATAGCACGGTCTAGCTTATCGGGTGCCATATAACAAAGGAATTGAAGTTCTATGCGTGACGGACGGGCAATATATTCCACCGTCCATCGTCGAGTTTGGTGTCAAGAATGGCTGGCAAATGACGCGGCAATGTGCATTAATCGGGCCAGGATTCATGCAGCATACAAGAGGGCTTTCCTGCAAAACGCTTCAGAGCTCAATGGCCGGTATAAGGCCTGCGAAATTATGATCTGATCGCGCCCGTGACAGCATCTTGGTGTTACTGTATCTCATGAACGTCGCACGTGAGAAAAACCGAAAAGCGTCAACATTGATTATATTTTCCTGCATTGACACAATGCCAATTGACAGAGAAAGAACACTCCAATCAAGACGATCCTAGACATTTGCACCACCCGGTGCAGTTTTGCTCTTGGCAAAACTGGCTTGGCCCTTGGCGCCAATTCTGCCAACTTCTGCCAATGTTGGGGTGCAGTCTGGGCATCTTGGCTATGCACCAATACTGGGATATTCCAGATTTCCAAGAGATTTCCAAGAGATCTCCAAGACCTTTGACGTGTTTACATAATGTCAGAACAGAACCACGACATAGGAGGTCAACGACTGAGGATAAAGCTTGAGGGGTCGAGGGATCGGTCTGGGACCCAAACGTTGAGATATGTCGCAGGGTGGTGTGTGCTAGTGCCTTTTGAGGAGGACAGACGAATCCCAATGGCACATGATTTGCGGTGGCTGATGATAAGACAAAGGTCTAGACCTCGGGGCAGATGGACATCTGGGGCAGCTACACAGCGCTTACTTAGACCACGTCTCGCATTGATCACGGTCCAATCTCTTGGGACGCATGTCTAATTTGTTCTTTACGCGCATTCGTGCCCAACCAGCTGGCTCAAGCCTTGTGGCGTCGGCAGGCCAGGGAGGATAGGCTTGGCCCCACGGAAAAGCGAGCTCTGGTGGTCATCGAAGCAGGGAGACAGATAGAGAAAGAGAGAAAGAGAGAAAGAGAGGGAAGGATGATATGATGGCATGGCCGGAGCTTGTCCCCGAAGGGAGACGATGGGATCTAAGGTTGAGGCGACAAAATAACCTTGTATTTGGGTGTGCAGGGGACAAGCGTCTGACGAGCCGATCAATGCTCCCCAAGGCCGGCCGGGATTGGACAAACTCGGTGGAGGAGAAGGCTTTTGTGGAGGCGAATTGCTGCCAGCGGCATACGATAGCGTCAGCACGATGGGTGCCGACGACGATAGATCTGGATAATGATGAACGATGATGAGGAGGCAAGAGGCGACATGGGTGCGCAGTGTGGCTGTGTGACTTGACGTCGGTATGCGTTCCGGGTCGAGATCATGTTGGGGACGGACGGATGGCAGAAGCTGTCCACAAAGGCGCAAAGACGCAAATGTCACGATATATCCAAGATGGCTTTCCTGGTAGCGAAGGCGCATTCTTGTCTGGGAATACGCATACCACGTGCACGCCTCGCCTGGGGGTAAGGAGACCTATCAACGACAGCTGAACGCGAAAGCGAGGGAAGCAGAATTAGCAAGAAGAAGAAAAAAACTCGGTCCGGCCCTCGGGACGCCGGCGATGTTGGTACCAAACGCCAAGCAGCCAAGGAGCCAAGCATTGAAGAGATTGGTTGAGGGCTTCGGGTCGCAATCACAAGATGAGAAACTTGTTCGATGGAGGGCCCCGGCTGTTACGCACCATCACTCAAGCAGGGTCCCAGGTCCCATCCAGCCCAAGCCAAGGGCCAAGGGTGAGCCGAAGCTATTAGTTTGCGTTGCGTAGGTATCAATGGGGAGGCGCCGCCCGCGAGAACTCTCATCAGGTCGGGAGAGAGAGTGAGTGGTGCTACCTCTAAGCGTACGCAAGCCTTGTACCGGGGTGGAGAGGAGGCAAAGCCTGGGTTGTTGCTGGTGATGACGCTGCTTTAACGCGTTGGCTTTACGAATACACGTTCATCCCGCTCGACGACGACAAAACGTGCTGTTGCTGGGTGGTGAGGAACCGCCTGCTTTTGCATGCCGTCGTCGTCGGATTTTTCAACTGCGCCTTGTTGCTGTTGGGAGCAAGTCTGTTGCATTTTCCCCCTTCTCCCATTCCTTCTTGCTTTTTATCATCCCGGATGCCCGAGCATGGTTGAGGAGTCAATGGTGCCCTTTCTCGTTGAGCCGGGGCCACGGGCTTGGTTGGCCTCATCCTGGGCGCCATGCCACGCTCAGGCATGTAATTGCTTCGCTCGGGAGCTGACCGTTTCACTCGCTGTGGGCGGCAGATTGGCTCTGGACCGATCTTATGTGAGGGCTAGAGCGGAGGGAGGGGTGAGACGTCGGGATGAGATCTGAGATTTGAAAGAAGGATGGGCCCGCGAGACCAGAACGCTGGAAAGTCGATTTGATTGTTCCGGGCCATCTTGTGTCTCCGCTGGTTCGGATGGCTGCTGCGTCTGAGCGTTCTTCTGTCTGTCCGCATCATCACAGGTTTGTCATTGATGATGGGGGTTTTGCGTCTGTACGAGGGCATCCCCACGCACCTCGACCAAGCAATGCAACTCCATCCCACGCCTGATGCATATGTCCTCAACCATGGCCCCTATCACAGACGCAAACCCTTCGAGTTGGCTGTGGCGTCCACAGGCACAAGGAAGCATATGGGTTTTCCTTGGAGGGTACCGGAGCTAAAAGCAGCGCTACAACCGTGGCCTCGCGAGGCCCCCACTTGGGTCCCTTGGCAGCGTCCGCCTCCGCCGGGGGTCCTTGCAAACTTGTGCTCCCCCTGCTGGCTGCTGGGCTTCTGGCCCGGCGATAGCGACTAGCGAGCTTGCAAAGGGCTGCTCGTCAAGTCTCAACGAGGTTTAAATCAACCCGGGGCGCCCTCCGCATCCCGCTCGCGAATTCCGGTTTTCTTCTCCCCATTCCCTAATTCTTCCCTCGTGCTTGCCTTTGCTTTGGGAGAAAAGACGTTGTCCCATCGCTCCCAAGCCCAAGAACCCAATTCTTTACACCCTGGAGGCCAAGACGGGAGAGCCCGCTGTTTTCCCTTCGTTTTCTACGTTTGCCTTTCTTATCGGTCTTCCAAGCCAAGGAACGTTGTGGCGCCCCATAGCGTCTCCTTCCGTTTTCTGCGGTCCCCCGAACCGGTAACTTTGGCCTGTGACGACATTGGCCGCGGCCTGTGCCATTTTTCCATTAGGCTTCGGGCTTTCTGACCCTTCAGACTCGCGACCTTCAACACCATCGCCGCTTTCTCTATCGACTGGTCGCTTCTCCCTGGAATCCCTGGATGGTTTGCTGGTCCGGCCTGCCTAGGCGCAACTTCAATTGACCGGCGCCGACTTCTCCGCCGCGTCGTCACCCCGCGCCCTCCGGGTCCGAAACCGCCCCCACGGCCTGCGACGCCGACCCTGCGAACGCCCGATAATATACCATCACCCATCGCCTATCCTCCCGCGTACGATCACGGTTCTGATCGCAACCGCTCAAGATGGCGTGGGCTCACCTCGACATCACAAAGCCGCATTTGGTCTATGTCATCCTCGGCGGCTTCACCTCGCTGTTCATGCTGTGCTCCTCCGTCATCAAGGAGCGCATGTATATTGGTGAAGCCACTGTCGCGACCCTCGTCGGCGTCATCTTTGGCCCTCATGCCGCCAACCTGATCAACCCCAACGAGTGGGGGAGCACCGACATTATCACCGTCGAGTTCTCCCGCATCGTCCTCGTCGTCCAATGTTTCGCCGTCGGTGTGGAATTGCCCAAGTTCTATATGGAGAGGCATTGGCGATCTGTTGTCTACCTGCTCATTCCCGTCATGACCTTCGGCTGGTTGATTGTCAGCCTGTTCATCTGGTGGATGGTTGAACCCTTGAGCTGGCTCGAGAGTCTTGTTGTCGCCGCCTGCGTCACCGCTACCGACCCCGTTCTGGCTTCATCTGTCGTCGGAAAGGGCAAGTTTGCCAAACGTGTGCCTAAGCATCTTAGAGATTTGTTGTCCGCTGAATCTGGCTGCAACGACGGCATGGCCTTTCCCTTCATCTACCTTTCCCTCTATCTCATCCAGTACAACCGAAATGCCAAGGATGTTAGCTTCCATTTTGTCGTCTATGTCATCCTCTACGAGTGCATTTTTGGCGCCATATACGGCTTCATGGTCGGTTACATTGCCCGCCACAGTATTAAGTTCGCAGAAAAGCGCGATCTCATCGATCGTGAGAGTTTTCTTGTCTTCTACTTTGTTATTGCTCTGTTCTGTGCTGGATCTGGTAGTATCTTGGGTCTGGACGACCTGTTGGTGGGCTTCGCCGCTGGTGTCGGTTTCTCAAACGACGGTTGGTTTGGCGAAAAGACTGAAGAGTCTCACGTCTCCAACGTCATTGATCTGTTGCTGAACTTGGCTTACTTCGTCTACTTTGGCACCATCATCCCCTGGGAACAGTTCAACAACAACGTCCTGGGTCTCCAAGCTTGGCGCTTGGTGGTCATTGCCGTATTTGTCATCTTCTTCCGTCGCATCCCCATTATGATGGCACTGAAACCACTGATACCGGATATCAAAACATGGCGAGAGGCACTGTTTGCAGGCCACTTCGGCCCCATTGGTGTAGGTGCCATCTTCGTCGCCATGCTCGCGCGAGCCGAATTGGAACATCACGAGCCAGTGCCGTTGGAGGAGATGCCGGACTCGGACGTCGAGCACTACACATTGATATACCTGGTGTGGCCCATCACCGCGTTCTTGGTTGTCACGTCTATTCTCGTCCATGGTTCCTCGATTGCCGTCTTCACCCTCGGCAAACGCATCAACACTTTGACATTGACCATGTCCTACACAGCTGCTCCCGAGGACGGCCCCTCTTGGATGAACAGACTTCCTAGAATCACTTCGCAGTCTC
The DNA here is from genome assembly GCA_020744375.1 of Dactylonectria estremocensis. Taxonomy (NCBI): domain Eukaryota; kingdom Fungi; phylum Ascomycota; class Sordariomycetes; order Hypocreales; family Nectriaceae; genus Dactylonectria; species Dactylonectria estremocensis. The sequence goes on along the minus strand of JAGMUU010000010.1, from coordinate 949,056 downwards.
GCTCACAGGCTAGGATGTCCGAAACCTCATTCGAAGAGTACAAGAACCCAGCGTATCCCCCTGGTACTGTCCTCCCTGCCGGTGGCCACCTGCTGCGCCCGCAGCGAGACGAAGAGGAGAGGGCCTCGGGCAGCCGACCTTCCTCGATCATGGCACGGAAGCGAAAGAACAAGAAGTGGGACTCTGGAATTGGTCCCGGTGGCCCTGTTCAACAGTCTGCCATCTTCCCGCAACGTCCAGCTGCAATGGATACCACACTGTCTGCCGAAACTAGCGAGAAGGATGTCTCACCGTCGCGCGATAACACCGATTCGACGTTGGCTCCTCAAGATAGTTTCAAGTCCAAGGACCCTGAAAAGGTGGAAGATGAGTCAGAAGATACCCCAAGCGGTAGCAGCGGCCGGGTAACACCCAGGCGCATTGAGATTTACGACGAAGGCGATAATATGATCTTTGAGACGGAGGATGGCGAGGTCATCGACGTTCAACCGGTTCCCCGACCCAGCCACGAGGAACTACCACCCCCGACTACAGCCAATGTGTCAAGGGTCGACGGTGAGAAATTTTGGTCGATTGGTGGTTTCCGCAGGAAGATGAGCGAAGTGTACTCCGGTGAGATGGAGAAGCGCAAAGACAGGAGCAAGTCCGATCGAAAGCACGAGCCGGCGCGAGCCTATCAATTTGGCAACACAGTATGTACCCCTGGTTCTTACATTTATAACGAAGGCTAACTCGTGACAGATTATCGTTGAGGATGAGGATGGTGAAGTTGTCAAGACCTACGAGCTGCCTACGCACAAGCATGAGAGTGGCGAAGGCGGCGGCGGCGGCGGCAGTGACCTCTTGGGTACTAGTCTGAAGTACATGGGACTGGGAAGCTTGGCCCGTCCTGCTGCTGAGAAGGCCCCCGAGGTGAATGTCGAAGAAGGAGAAGCAAGTGGTACTGCCCCTGCCAGGCCTTCCAGGGCAACGAGACGGCAGAGTGTTGCTCAAGAGCAGGCCGTGGATGACAGGAACATTCGATTCACCATCGGTGGCGTCAACCAGCGCATGACGAAGGAGGACTTTATCCGCGAGGTGCAAAAGCTTAATGCCAAGACACGAAAAGAAGTTGTTGATCAGTCAACGGCCTCGATGACGGTCAAGCGAATTGCTACACAAGAACCGCCCACTGCCCACAGCCCTACGTCCAAAATAGACGAGGAGCCCGAGACTGCCTGGGTTGGTCGATCGACACAACGCCCGGCTACTGGCCGCAGCTCCGAGTCTGTTTCGCCCACCCGCAGCCCCAAGGTGAAGGTCTCGGAGGAGCCCGCTGAGACGGCCGTGGAGCGCAAGCGCCGGCTAGCAGCCCTGGCAGGCCGGGTCGGTGGCGAAGAGGGCGGCGAGACACCTGCGGAGCGAAAGCGTCGTGAGGCTGCTCTCGGCATGGGCGAGGAGAGCGCTGATGACAGTGACGATGAGGGCGATGAGAGAGTGCCTCCGACGCGAAGGGGAATCACATTTGCAGAGTCGACACGACCAGGCAAAGCATCCAAGGGAAAGGCGACCAGGTAGAGGGCCACGTATGAGCCAAGTAGAGAGGAAACGCATCACTTGCAACGCATCACTTGTATTTGCATCGTATATAGAGTAGAGAAGGATATTCCGCACGATAGCCATGCATCTCGGACATAATTAGCCTCATAATGGCGTACGATTCATCTCTTCCCCCTTGTTCTCAATCCCACGTTACCACCGTCTCAACCACCGTTCTCAACCATCGTCTCAACCACCGTCTTAGTCACCTCTAACCTCGACCAACATCTTGCCAGTATTCTTGCCCGTGAACAAATCTGCCAATCCCTGCGGCGCGGCCTCGAGCCCGCCCTCGACGACGGTCTGCGTGCGCTGCAGAGTCCCGTCCTGCAGCCACTGGCCCAGCTCGGCGCGAGCCGGAGCGGCGTCTTTGAGGTGGTCGAAGATGTTTAAGCCGTGGATGGTGGCGGATTTGGGCGCGATGGGGAAGATGCTCTGGATGAAAGGCGTGTTAGTAATGGCATAGAGGGGAAGGGGGCTGCGCTGACCTTGATGCCGTGCGGCGTGGTCGTGTTGTAGCCGCTGATGTCGCCGTTGAGGATGATGCGGGCGAACTTGTTTATGTTGGCTAAGGCGAGTTCGAGCATTCGGCCGCCAACTGTGCTTGTTCGTCAGAGGAAGTTTCGTCTCATCACTTATACTGGGGTCGTCTCACCACTATCAAAGTAAAGATCAATACCACCCCCCACCGCTTTTGCAAACTTCTCTTCGAACGCATCGTCCTTGTAATCGAGCACCTCGTCAACGCCCAGTCCCCGCAGCCACTTGCCCTTTTGCTCGCCACCAGCAATAGCTACAACTCGCGCGCCGCGAATCTTGGCTAGCTGCGCCGCAACGCTGCCCGTGGCGCCGGCGGCGCTGCTCACGACGACGGTCTCGCCAGGCTTCGGCTTGCCGATGCCCAGCATGCCAAAGTAAGCCGTCAGACCCGTGAGGCCCAGCACGCCGAGCACGTCGGTGAGCGGCAGGCTGGCGGGCAGGTAGTCGACCTTCTCGAAGGAACCCGCGGGCAGCACGGCGGCGCGGGCCCACACGGAGAAGGCGGTGACGAGGTCGCCGGCGGCGAGGTCCGGGCTGCGCGAGGCGAGGACGCGTCCGAGGACGAAGCCAGGCATGGGTTCGCCAACGGTGGTTTTGACGATGCCGTTGCCGGCGTTGAGCCAGCGGCGCATGATGGGGTCGAGGGACAGGTAGAGCGTCTCGACGAGGAGCTGGCCGTCCTCGAGGTCCTGCTCCGTGGGGGACGGGACGGTTCCGGAGGTGAATGTCTCGCCTGGGACCATGGCGCCGGTGGGGCGGGACTTGACGACGATTTGGAGTGTGGATGATGCCATTGTGAGGGACGATTGGAATGCTTTGAGGGAAGTGTGATAGCTTGAGCCTATAGACAAGGGATCAAGTCTACATTGGAGTGGTGGCTGTCCCCCTTATACATTCGCCCATGTTGCATCTTTGTGTGTAGATACTGCCGCAGAGTGGAACCCCCAGCCCACGATGCCGTTAACGATGGGAGGAGTTGGCAACGGTGATAACGTTATACCTTACGTGCTCCGGACAAACTCAACTCCTAACATGAATGCACTCACTCATCTTGCGCCAACAATAGGCTATGACGGTGGGTAGTGTTACTTAGTACAGATGCGACGCCGGGGGAACATCTGGCCCAGTTTATGTCAGCCCGCACTTGTATAACGGCATTGGGGCATGACGGTATCCGCACATAACGGCATCGACGTATAACGGCATCGGGGTGTGGAGGTTATTAAGCGGACATCCGTCCTTGGCGATCCGGCCATGACCCACAGAAGCGGAGATTCGGAGGTTGAGTTGCGAACATTGGTATCTGAACGCTTGATAAAGCAGCTAAAGAGATATCCCCAATGCTTTAAGTATTTAGAGGAAACCAGTGACTCAGCTTCAATCCTTTATTCAAATTCGTGGGATGTGCTTGGGGCGGAGGTCTTTTTGTTTGGTATCACGTGCCTCGACACGTGCCTTGATGCTCAGCCACGGCACATTCAGCTTTCAGCTTCAGTGGCCAAACGTCAGACATCACTCAACCTCGCCTGAAACATACCTCTCAATTGATGTACATTGCGATTATGATTCCAGTGTACCTTAGTATCTTTTGCGCTAAATCATCTTCAAAATTAATTCCTGAACCTCATCGATGATCCGATGGATTCAGTTGGCCAGCAAGACTCGCCGCTCTCCATCGGCGCCAATATCACAGGTATCCTCACATTCGTTGTGGCCATTGCCGCCGCCATCTACGCCCGCATCACATATCTCCGGAACAGCGACGATGAGTACTTTAGAGTCAAGACATCTCTTTCCTGGTACAAAACCGAGTCGACATGGCTCGCGGATATCGTGACTGCCATCAATGCTCAGCACGAAGGCTTTCACAACTATTCGCCCGAGTATCAGATGTACACTTTCGTGATGGATGACTTGCTCAACCTCGAGCGACGCCTCCTGGACCTGGTGACTGATACGGAAACTAGGGCGGCGGTTGGCGAAGAGGGCAAGCGGTGGACATTGATGCCACGGAGTTGGCAAGGCGGCAAGACGTCCGTGGCGGTAGCATGGATGTCAGTCAGAACCAAAGCGCTAGAACTCGTCAGGCAACGGGAGGGCCTGACTACAAGGGTTCAATTCATGCAGATGAGCATGATTTCGTCCAAGCTGAGAGACCTCGAGTCGAGAACGAAGTGGCGGGAAATGAAGATGGATGAGAGCTCGCGGAAGCTCGAGGTATTGGTGGAGAACCAACGAGACAGGATCCGCAGGTTGGAGGATCTGGTAAGTCAGTTCATGCATCCAGACACTGACCACCTCAGTCTGTCGCGGGCCGGGACATTGAGCAGTCTTGGCATCAAGAGGTCAGTGTCAAGTGATTTAGTGGACGACGGTAGTTCGACCGCAGGAGGAGAAGCCTTGGAGCCAGAGCCAGCGGTGACACCGGATAAATGATGAAGATGTTTATGCGAACGCATATCCTTGCTGCCATGACCATGCCGTGACGAGAGCTAGGGTAACGCAACCCCATACGAGCTCCATCTCGACGACAGACCAGAGCCACAAGCAGCCCAGAGGCGGAGCCCTCTTCATGACAGCGAGGTATCCGTACTTGTTGCTAATGTGGATAAGGTAGGGGCCCGCGGTGAGGCTCATGGCAATGAAGATGGCCTGGCGTATGCCATGTTGATACTTTCGGGGGATGCCCGGAACGAGGATTGGGTTCGATTTGTGGGGGTGCAAAGGGTAAAAGACGAAGAGGAAGACTGTCATTTTCAAGACGTTAGCACCGAGTCCGCCATGTCGGTTTGAACCTGAAATGTGTAGATGGATCATAACGTACGGAGCCATGCCCGGGCAGTCCGGCCCCAGACGGACGGCCAGTCGATCTCCATGCCGTACTGATGCTGGACCAGCACCTCGAAGGTGAAGTGGATCATGGCGAGCGTGGAAGTCCAGAGGGCGGCCTCGAGGAAGCGCTCGGCGCCGGGGCTGAGGACGGCCTCGCCGCTGTTCTCGCGGTCGAGCTCGCGCTGGCGGGCGTCGGCCTGGTCGAATAGGTTCTTGCCATGGGCCATGTCTAGCAGCGTCTTCTCGGTGGGGCCGGACCGGTCAGGCTGCTTGAGCGGGATGTCCTTGACGGACTTTTCTTTACGCTGGCGGGCCATGTTTTTTTGGTAGTAAGTGAGGTGTGGCGCTGAGGAGACGGTGCTGGGATGCGTTTGGTGTTGTCGTGACGAAAATGTTTGGAGGGTTTATAGGAAAGCTGTCGTCAAGCACACTGTCATGTACCAGATGGGCTTAGTGCAGGTCCTCTGAAGACCCCTGATGAGCTTGGGTCTCACACGATAAAATGACATCAGGTGGCATCCGACCCCGCTAGGTACAGTCTTAGGCCAAAAGTCTCCGTACACCTGTAGTAGGACTCAACATCTGTATATAAAATAAGCCTAAAAAAGGAATAAAACATAGCACTTGAGCTACAAAATAGTCCATGAATTGTTATCCTCTCAGTATGCATAGATGTAATCTCCTCAATGCATTCTAGTCTATCGTGCAAACGTGAGGGTGTACGGAGACCTTCAACCTGACACTGTACCTATCAATCCTCAATGGACTCGCTGCTCAGAGCTTACAGCGCAGTCTCTCAGCACAATCGGGATCTTTTCTTCGATAACAGCGCCCGATCTCTAGGATCTCTAGTAGATGCATGGAAAGCATTCTTTTTTAGCTCCAGGCACGGAATATCCCATAAATAACCCCTACGGTCCAGTAGCCAGGGCATCATAGGTGTCCATTGAAACAGGGGGTTTTCAAGGGCACACCTGAATCGCAAGGTGGCATTTAGCGACAGCCTCTCTATCCTACCTCATCATTGTTGAAACCTTCCCCCACGCGAATTTCTTTCGCTTGCAATCTTCATTCCGTGGCGCCTATGCTCAGCTTCCGTCCCCTCTGTTTGTTCCCGTTTCTGGCAGATCCATGGCATATTGAACCTGCTGTGTGAGGCGCATTGACTCTTCTCGCCTCCAGTGGCCCCTCCACTACCAGCTCGCGGCGCCACATATTTCGTTCCATCCACCACACGGTTGCCTTCGACTCCAGCTTGAACAGCTCCACGATACCGCCCAGCCCAAGCCCTCACCACAGAAGTTGATCGCGACGATGGACCTGCGCTACCTTGTCTTCGCAGCCCTCGCGGTCGTGCTCCCGTCCCTGTACATCCTCACCGCAAGCGTCGCATCCCCCCGCCTCCCGACCCTCAAGAACAAGCGCATCTGTCTGCTCATCGCCCACCCCGACGACGAGGCCATGTTCTTCGCGCCCACGATCCTCGCCCTGACCCGCCCCGATACCGGAAACCACGTCAAGATCTTGTGTCTAAGCACCGGTATGAACCAACAGGCGCTGCTCAACTGAGGCAGTGACGCTTCAATGGTAGAAAAGAGACATGTGTTTGGCTGATGGTTTTTGCCTGTTGCTTTAGGGAACGCCGACGGACTGGGAAATACGCGCAAGAAGGAATTGGTCAAGAGTGGCCTGAAGCTGGGCCTGCGCGACGAGGATGACGTGTTTGTAATCGATAGCCCGTATGTGGCCTCGCTGGCGCAAATCGAGGAGAACATCAAGCTGACAATCTCATTTACTCTTCCAACAGGACCGACTTCCCCGACTCGATGACGACCGTATGGGATCGCAACAAGATCTCAGGTCTCTTGGGCAGTGCCTTTGCGCCAGGCCTCGACCAAGAGCGCACCGACGACGCTCCCCAGCCCACGGCCAATATCGACGTCCTTATAACTTTCGACAACAACGGCGTCTCGTCCCACCTGAACCACATCTCCCTCTTCTACGGCGCCCGAACCTTTGTTGCCGGGCTCACCCAGGGCAAGCCCGGCTGGAAGAGCCCCATTGACCTCTACACCCTCAGCTCCGTCAACTTTCTCCGCAAGTACACGTCTTTCCTTGACGTGTTGGTCACGTTGCTTCGCTCCAGGGACGCCACCTCCAAAGACGCAGCACGCCCAGCCCACCTCGTCTTCCTCAACTCGCTTGTTGGAAGCCACGCCTACGCAACCGCCTGGAAGACAATGACGGAGGCGCACAAAAGTCAGATGGTCTGGTTCCGCTACGGCTGGATCACTCTCAGTCGTTACATGGTCATCAACGACCTACACCTTGAGCAGTTCCCGAAATGATGTCTTCGCATCGGAACCAAAGTGCTACTGTATTCCCCAGGAGGTTGTTGGGTCGCGAATTCATCTGGTGTAAAAAGCTTTGCTGTTCATGCAGTTCTACCATAAGCTCTCTAGTACTGCCACAAGGAAAAGCAGAGAAGAGGGCACGGGTGAGAGAGTCACATCTACGTCTATGAGCAATGTTTTACGACAACCTTGACAGATTACATGAGCATGGCCATTCACACGACTATAAAAGCAGATCGCAAGACTTTATGACTCAAGCTATTTGTCTACTCAATGTTGCCGATATGAGACAAGTTAACGACGAACAAGATCTCAATCAGATATTATCACAAATGTACAGTTTCGGATCAAAAGTCTCCATACACCTACGTTAGCATGGACCAGAATGCATTTAGGAAATCATATCTAGGTATATTAAAAGGCCACTAAATTACGGACTTTTCTATTGCTTAAGTACTTCTTTATATTCATTTTTAGGAGCGCTTATATATAAGCGCATTGACGTGATCTTGATATTAGATGCCGAGTCTTGGTGCAAGTGTATGGAGACTTCTGACCTACGACTGTACCAAGCCTGAACCAACGCTTCCTGCTCCGCACCGTACCTAGTATAGACACAATGCCATGCTGACATGCGACAGAATTCCAGCATTTTGCGGACACTTATCTAAACTTGCATTAAGCTATCCTGCTAACTCTTTGGGCCCATGGTGTAAATCGCATAGCCATCTAAACTTCTCAAGATGGATGGGTAAGCAGCCACCATGGCACGATCGATGTCCTGCCACTTCGTTTCAAGGTCACCCCAAGGGATTAAGAAGGGACTTTTGCGTTTTTTTGGTTCCCGTTCTCCCAGACCCCACTGGTTTTGCAGCCGCTCCGAGTTCCATCTGTCATGCTCGACCTCGGCCAGGACTTCGACCTGGGTGTCGGTGAAGCCCGTGATGGCATCGCGAGTGCCCTGCTTCTCAGAGAGGTAGCACGAAATGTGACGCAGTTTCTGGGATATGGAGCTGGCGTGTGCGCGGGATGACTCCTTCAACTCTTCGCTCAGCTTCTTCCAGGGCGTGAGGCCGCCCAGGTCGTCAGGGGTTGCCACGCACCTGGCTCGAAGATACGTCTCGTGTAGCTGGATAGCAATCTTCTCGATGACGCGGTCGGGGAGGGGGATGCCGCTCCTGTGCTGAGTGAACTCGGTATAGTCGACGTGGATGTCCAACTGCACTGGAGGGGGCAGGGCGGCGCGTTGGAAGCTGCGGTGTCCGTCGACCCTGCTCATCGCAATGATCGTCTTGAGCGACCTGATGCCATGCCTATAGGAAGGTACCAAAAGCAGACTGTTCAAAACACTTTCGTCTATGCGAATCCTCTCTCCAGTCTTCAAGTTCGGTTCCCTTTCCTCTAGAAACGAGCGTAAGATGACGGCACGACGGACGGGGTATAAGCGATCAATGCCCTCGCCGTACTCGACACGGTTCGGTCCGAGAACGTTGACGAAGCCATGGAGGCAGCCAAGGAAATCTTGCAAGCGAGTGCTTCTTGTCGTGTCAAGTGCTGCTCGCCGTTGCAGTTCATCGTAGCTTTTGAATACGGTAGTCCCGAAAAAGAAAATCGCAGATCCGATGGGCCTGCTAATGCCGTGATCTGAAAACTTGCCTCCGAGCATCGCTGGAAGGAGATGCCGTAGCCAACCCAGCTGAGACCCGGAAAAGTTCCCATCAAAACCGCTAAAGTAAACCAGTGGAATGTTCCCTTCAAGGTTACAGTCTCTCACTGAGTGAAAAGCCGCCAGCAGATCATCCGAGGACGTGAATTGAGAAAGATCGAATCGCAATTGCTGGAAGGCCTGCCCTTTTGCCGCGCTCTCAGCAACCTGGAGTGCAGCAAACGCTTTCCCAGCACCCCTTGGGCCGCACAGGGCAATGTTGAGTGGCTTGGTCTTGGGTGAGGAAAAATACAAGTTCAAGAAGTTGAAGAGTGATCGAAATAATTCGATTTCTTGACGGTCGAAGAGAACAAGCTTCCCAAAGGTTGTGAACGGTACCTGTGTTTCGGAGGAAGCGATTCCGTCTTTGACGATCCGACGAGCAACCTCCGCTGGATCCCCAACCAAGTGGTCAATGAGAGACCAGCTGTGCTCGCTACCACTGACGATCGAATCTGAAGGAATCGACAGCGACAAGAAAGCATGGTCTTCCTTGTTATTGCCAAGGGAATCCATAATGGTGGGAGCATGGTAGATCGAAGGATTAGCGCCTTCTGGGAACTTGACTGTAAGACCTTGACGTGAAAGCCGCCTAGCGGCCCATAGGCCGTGCTTGATTGCCTGCTCGAGGCTCAAGTCGTTTGACTCAACCAACCCTTTCGAAAATGCCGCGACGAAGGCTTCGGCTTCTCCTGGAACGGCCCCAACGGATTGTCGGCCAAACTCACCCTCGACGCATTTCGGATCAAAGATGAGGAGAGGCTTCGCTGCTTGAAGTCCTCGGTGATAAATGACACCGTCTAAGCCGAATCGCACAACCAGATGAGCGCAGGTTACTAGTGTGACGAGCTTTCCAGAGGATCCCAGCTTTTCAACAAAGTCTTCACACGTCTTCTCCCAAGAGAGCCCGTAGGACAGCTCTATACCCTCGGCGCGAAGGTCATCAGCACTGAGGATGACAATCACTTGCTCAGGGTCCTGGCTACTTTTATCAACATAGGGCCCCCGGCGCAACGTGTCCCACAACGTTCCTGAGCATAGAGGACGCGACATGTGGAAGATCGAGAAACGTGGCCGGGAACTCTTGAAGTGCGCAATCGCGTCCTTGGCGTCTTCATCTGGGAAGCACGATCCCGATCCTGCATCTTGCAGCACCCATATAGAGATGGTGTCGTGGTCGTACGGTGGAGGTGGTGGCGTAGGAGCTAGCCATCTCGGACTAGCACTAACATGTTTTGTGCTCTTGACTCCAAAAGCGGTGCCGTTTGAACCAGTTACATTGTGAGACTCAAGTTCAATGATGGACTGAATCGAAGCCTCTGTTGAACCGGTCAACACAGGCTTGTAGACGCGAGTTGTCTGCCCAGTAGAATCCGAATCTTGCAGCAGCTCGGAAATCAGACCTGCACCGCTGTGGAATCGATGCGCCGAGAAGTCTTGGATGCCCCCGCCAGCGCCCCTCGGACGCAGGAATAGCTGCGCTGGAGCATCGCCGGAAACGACGACGTGTCTTGACATCTGGGTCGATAGGGTTGGACCTCAAAGATCTTGGCCGCCGGTTGCGCATGGCATTGAGTTATCGTGACGAGTAATTCTGAGAGCCTTGTGTTGAGATTGAAAGCAGGTTCCTATTCTACGGCCGCCGACCAGTTGGGCTGCATATTGCATATAGATATAACGTACATGATAAGCGAGTGGGACAAACAAGCGAGCGTGACACTCTGATTTTCACCTTAAATCGTGATTTTAAAATAATTCTTAAAAATTCAAACTAAGCCTAAAATAGCTGAAGTTTTAATCTTAACTTATTTAGAATATATAATATTTTTAAGAATTTCTTTAGGTTATATATACCTATAGCGCTAGCATTATAAAGTTCGCACTGTACATTTTACTATTTGTATTTATAACTAGCTTAGTGATTTATTTAAAAATATAAGAAAAGTCTGACTTAATAACTTTTTAGTTAAATATCTAAAATCAATTTCCTCAAAATCCCAGAGCTATATACCCTATTTTAAAAAATTTAAAGTTTACACTTTTAGCTGTACAGTATAAGTGTCACGCTCGCTTGTTTGTCCCACTCGCTTATCATATACGTTATGCTCATAAGCCGTAGAAAGAAGACAACCCACCAGGAAGGCACGCCTTTCTGTCAAGTCAAGACTTGCTTGGGATTAAAGCCACAGGCCATTTAGTTAGAATCGAACATCTCGCTCCTATTAGTACATGTGTTGAAACAAAATTAACTTGATTATTATCGGCTCGTAGTTCGGCATGTTATAGAAGCACGATCCTTGCATTCCCACCGTCTGGACACAACCGCCCCAGTCTCCAGAAACACATATCCTGACTTCATGCTAGTTTATCCCTCTCTCTGGCTTTAAATTTCCTTTCTGCTCGTCTGTGCCACCATGCCCACGTTAGCAAGACTAGCAGGGTCAATGGAACAGAAATTGCGAAAAACACCCAGAGCCATTTAGCGGAGACCACTTGTCCCTCTTTTCGGCCTGCTTCCCAGTCAAACATAGACATGCTGAAAAGAGACTGTTCATCTTGATTAGTTGGGATTTGTGAGTATGGGTTTTTTTCTTCTTACCGCGACGAAAGTACCGGGAAGGAAAACGAGGGTGACAATAGCAATCGTTTTCATTGATCTGCTGTCACGGAGACCCTCCTGAGCTGAAATTTGGGAATTCCTCGCGATCTAAAATTTGACGTGTTACTACATATGCTCGGGTCTCACTTCTATTGGCCTTTGTCAAGATACACACGTACGGTAATACTGATCAGATTATCAATCTGCGCGGTCGAGTTAGTGCTCCTCTGTAACATAGGTTGGGGGTTTGCTAACTGTTGTTTGCTGAGCCTGTATCCTCGAGAGTGTTGTGTTCAGGTCGTATAGTAGGATTTTGAGAATGTCGTCCTGGGTCTGAACCGCATCCCGGAGTGAACTAGAGTATGCAACCATGTTGTTCTCTCTACTGTTGCGTTTCTCTATCTTATTAAAACATCGGACCATGTTGTCTGCAAACTCGCGAGCAAACGTCCACCTGCGATGGAGCATGACGTGGTGTCTACGCATGCCGAATACATGGTTTCTTATTTCCATGGCGTTTTCGATAGTGGAAGATAAGAGAGTATTGTCCTGCTTCATAATTTTGTTCTTGATGGAGTTCAGTTCAGTCGTTATTTGCTCTACTTGCCAGCGCAAGAGAACAATGGGCAAGAGCATGAAATCGAGGTATCGAAGCTCTGGGTAGTCGTGAGGGAAGCTTTCTTTCACTAGCAACGATTCTACCTCTGCTCTAGGCATACCTAGATCTGTTAAGACGAGAGAGACCCAGTCCGCATCTCTCTGGTATCCGTTGGTGTATTTGTCAGTCACTGAGACGCAAAAATAAGGGTAGTCGTCATCAGCTGGCGATTGTGCAATGAAACCTGGAAGGGAAGCTCAGCCATTAAGTTTTGCGGGTAATAAGCGACGGAGCGTCAATGCTTACTGATATTTTCGGTTGATTCTATCGTCGCTGAGCCTGTTGTGTTGTTCTCAACAAAGAATTTGAATCGGTCACCAACCCAACCATGATCTGTGGCAACTCTGATGATCGAGGTCAAGTCGCTGCGCTGGTCCATTGGTTGGTGCTGAACGTGTCTTGGCAGAATTAGTCTGGCATATGAATAAGGTTCTAGAACCACACATACAACAATCTGAAACGATTCTTATCTAGAAGTCTACGTTTGTCGCGCTATGGTCTGTGAGATTCGAATCATATGAGCTCAAGTTAGAAGTGACTAACCTGCGGGGGCAGTTTGATGAAATTCAGAGCGCTGTCGTCATTTTGGATTTCCCAATGGATCGGTGGGATTTTCCATCCATTTCTCTAAAGCATTGTGAGAAACTCGAGACACCAAACTGACGGATGGAATCAGCAGGCACCTTTATTATTTTAGCACTCGTCTCGAAGCTGCTAATTTCGATATTCTCAACACTCCCCTTCTCCAGTAGAGAAGAAAGAGAGGGAGTTGGTGTCGACATGGGGCTTGCTTGTTAGACGGAGGCTTGATAGATCGTGTGAAAGCGCTGGCCCCGCACCGAGAGCAGAGACGCCATGGTGTGTTTGTTTTGTGTCAATAATGAAGTTGAGTGCGTGACGTTGTCGCGCAGCCTGATGGCGAGAACCGTCACCTGAAGCGAATTGGTTATGCAATTAAACCCTGTCACGCTGGCGATGGGGCGGTGATGATGATACCCTGCTGACGCCGATTCGATTGGTCCATGAACGAACAGCCTGGTCTGCATTGGGAGCAGGATTTCACCACGAATAACTTAGAGTGGTATCCTGAGACGAAACTCAAGTGGGATCTTAGTCAGCGTGGGTGGCCGCTTTTAGGGCATCCTCGCTTCCCAGCTCAATCTCGGCTCAGCGGTGCATCAGCCTGGCTCAGCCCGCGCAGCCCTCATCAGCTTTCTGCTCACCCTTTCCCCTAGGCGCCTGCGTATGGCTCTGATGGAAACTTCACCAGCTAGGATTTTTCGAGGTCCTTGAAGATTCGTAAGATCCAAGTCAAGTAGTCCAAGAAACCCAATTATGTACCCCTGCTGCCAAGCCTCGCAATAAGTATCCTCGGCCTGCCAAGTTAAAATCGGCCGATGCATCCACTCTCCTGTAACGGCACGGAAGCTTCATTTCTTTATAATAGAATGATGCGCGAGGCCGACTTGGCGTTGTCTCATAAGTTGACATTTTAGAGTTATGGTTTTTCTGTAGCTTAGTGCTTCCTACATCTATTGATGTTTCCTGCCTTTGGACCTTCTAGCAGACATGTTCTGGACCAGGTTGGGACCAGGCAGTCACAGCCAGCAGAATCGTCAGATACCCACTGCTTCAGGACCAATCATAGACAACCTGCACATGCATGTTAAACAAGCCCCGTTTGACATAGCACTACATATGCAAGTCGAACGGAGTCTTTCGACACAACTCGACAACGTTCGACTTCCCTTACTCCTGCCCATATATATACATTCCTTTAGCACTTCATAGATAGATAGCTCACTAGCTATCAACACACTTAGTTACCCAAAGACGCCCTCTTTGCACATTACTAGACGTGACAGAAACCTCATTGCTAATGTTACGGCTTGGTTCACCCAATACCGATAGAGGCCTTATAGTGCAGTTATGTGCCAGAGTGATTGCCACCACAGCGATCGTTGACCAATCTTTTGCCCCTGGTATAGCGGAACTAGCACACCCGTTACAGTTCAACCGACGTCCTGATCCACCCGATCACACACCCCGCGTCCCGTGTTGTGACGAAACCGGGGGCACGACAGACACAACCACACACCCAACATCAGCTGCCCGGGCGTATGCAAAGCAAGGGACGATCCGATCAGATAGGAAGGTAAAGGCAAGGAGAGAAATACAGAGAGGGGACCAAAAAGAAGATACATTAGAAGCAAGAAATCGATCATTGCTCGGCAAGGGCTCAAGCGACCAGCTGGGTCTGATATACCTGATTTTCAAGCGACCACAACTATACTCAAGGCTGGCACCGTGCCCGTGCCTCTTGGGGTCATCTCAGTGCTCTGATTGTGTGTAACAAAAACGAGATTGTCCTTAATCGATCCGTGTTGTGGGTACGGATAACTGAGACGGGGTCCATTGTCTAAAGTACCTTACACAACTGTGTGTGACGATCGGGTCTAACTTAGGGGTGTTGGGTAGGTCCGAAGCGTGAGGTGTATGATCGAGTGGATCAGGACGTCGTAGTGAGCAATGTAAGTCGCGGTCTGGTAATGGTAGAATAGAAGATTCAATGTAACCAAGTGTGTTGATAGCTGAGGAGGTGTCGATGATAGATGGGCACTTCTTCAGGTGACTATATACTCTATGTTTATGGGTGGTACCTCGTGCTTACTGCTTGGTCCATGGTAGGACCATTAGGACCGTTGATCGGTCCTGCCGGTCCCAGGTGTGGTGGCACGTGACTAGCTTGGGGTTCTGCCGGTCGCGGCCGCCTGGTCAGCCGTAGGTCGCGACATGGGTCGTAACATTATGGGCATTAACTCGAAACAACCCCGTGCAACCAAACGTATTAAATGAATGTTTTTGGGCGGAACATGCTATGTACAACTCGTTGTGTTGAATGTGCAGTTAAATGATGGGAATGGGGTCGCAGCTGGAATCATGCGTGTGTTGGCTCCGTCCTAAAGACTGCTATTAATAACTCGGCAGTTCACATGTGACATGAGATGTTTCACACCGCATTCCAATGATGGCAATTGTATTGAGGAGTCAACATGACTTCTGACCAGTAAAAACTAATCGAACTGTCACCACTTCCGTGGCTACACAAGCCACGAAAGGCCTAGACTCGGTAAAGTCGGAAGACTTGGCTGAGATGATGACCCATCCAGTTGCCTTTCGGAACTGTCGGCTTATCATGAGCTTCCTCTAGGCAAACAGACATAACCCTAAGAATTCCTTCTATCCAATCAAATGGGCGGTAGATGTCAGTAAAGGAAGATGTGGCTAACATCACGTTTGCGCTAAGACTCAGCTAGGCTAGCAAACGGCTATCGGCACTTGATGTGGAAGCCTGGATATACTTGATTTAACCCACATTTGACTCTGGTGCGCTCGTGGCTTTCATGTTTGAAGTTGCATCTGCCAAATTGTCCATGCTTTTGTTTTGGAGGCGGCAACGTAAATAATGCCATGATCAAGCCGTCAGGTCCAGGGCTGAGTCTTACCGCCACAATCGTGGCGTTCACTACCAAGCTTAGAGGAGAATGGCCAGGCTGAATTCCAGAACGGCGAAGAAACTGGGGATTGCTGTCAATCTCGGCTCCGCGTTGCCGAGTTGAAGGCGCTGCGACCGTGGACAAAATCTACCCGTAATACTGAGAGTGTTTGTTGGTGTGCTGTACTGGAATTTGGGTGTCCTCACTGCTGTGGTGGCTGAAGGGTCTTCAAGAGATCGATCCTGAGACCCCTCATGATGGAAGACAGTCAGGACAGGCACTCCTATCCTCCAGCCGCACACTAGCCGCATCATACTAAATTAGACCAAGGCGCCTGACCCTACCACGCTGCATGCCACGTGGAGCAATAAGGTATATGAACCCTACATCAGCATGTCTAAGCTGTCATTTCACCCCTTGTCTTTGATCTCAATTCATGCCGCAACTAATACCCAACGCGTCATTACCCTAAGTCGCGGAGTCTCATAGCCTCTTCATTCGAACATCCTTCTTCACAATACCAACTGCCTTGCTCACATGTCATCGCCCAATTTGTCGTCTTCGGAGGTCCCCCTAGGGGGTAATGGGCCACCTTTGCCCCCGGGCTGGCTGGCAAACTGGAGCCCAGAGCACAATGCATGGTTAGTGGCAGCAACCTCCATGCCATCGAATTTTTGGAACGTGTTGCTCACTCTTGTTGCTCAGGTACTATGTCTTTCCTGCTACCGGAGTTACTCAATGGGAGTTTCCGATCTCCCCACCTGAGCAACAGCAATACCAGACTCTTCAAGATCCCAATACTCATGCGATTGAGAATCCTCCAAACAGCACGGCATTGGGAGAGGCTAACCAGCCTGTTCAAGACGGAGATCGTGGCCTGGGAAAGACTGCATTTGCCCTGGGTGGAAGTTTTCTGGCTGGTTCTTCCCTCCGCAACAAATTCGAGAACCACCACGAAAGCCATGGCCAGCAAAATGGGTTAGGCAAAGTGGCTCAGTCTATGGCAATCGCCGGCGCTGGTGCCGTTGGAGCAAAGATATTCGGTCTTTTCGGAAACAAGCAACAGCAGCAGCAACCGGCGGTACAAACGACAACGCACACGCATACGCAGACGCATTTCTATCCGGTCTACGTACCTGGACCCCAAGCACCGCCACAGCCGTCCTATTATGGGCAACATTCATCAAGCGACTCCAGCTATGCTCACACACCGACTAGTACTACAGTTGGCGCAGTTCCCGGCGTACACAGCTTTGTCTCACCACATCAGACCGGGGGCATGCCTGTGCCTCTTCACAGCCCCAGTAATACGGGCGCTTTCCCGCCCCAGAATGGACCACCGCTGCACATATACGGTGCTGTATTCGCAGACAAGGATGTCACGCAGATAGTTCGAAGCCTCGTGACTCCACAACAAACCTTGCAATTCAAGGGAGATTCACTTGTTCAACAATTTGGGGATCCGTGGCCTGAGGTGGAACGAAAGATGTTTAACGTGTTGTATTCATACGGAGATCGACCTATGGAGCTTATTGCCGCCGAGTAAGTCAAGTCTCATGTGGTGACTGCGACCTTTGGGGGCTAACTTGTCCGATGTACAGCACGACCACGTCTAATATCGAGGTCAAACACGAGGCCATATCGAAAAAGCGAATGGAATTTTGCCAGGCTCCACCCTCCCGGATCATTGCCGGGGTATGGGGATATGAGAATCCATTAACGTAAGTATCAGCTCGTTGTGACACATTTCAAGTTGCGTGGGTGACTGACAGCATTGTACAGAAGAGCGAGGATAGAACAGTTGGAGAAAGAGGGTGAGTTGGACGGTACGGGAGACACTCTTGGAGCAGGCGGGTTCTGGGGCTGGGAGCCAAAGACGTTGGTGTGTTATCATAGGACAGACACAGGGGATGTTGGGATCGCGTATTGTAGAGATGGAGGTACAATTCGCCTCCCCTGGAACCCGCTTGCTAAATGGTCTTAGCAAGTGGCATAGGGAAGACTGCGATAATAATCACATTAATCTTCTCATTGTAAAAGGCCGCACTTCTTTAGGAAGATAGCAACTGACGAAACTACATGCGACTGCTGTCTCGTCGGGCCTCACACGCACCAGTGACCTATGCAGTATGATCAAATGAAAGCGGACTTTGCCATGATTCACATGGCCCGTTAGTGTACATCTCAGTACCAGCCATGCGAAATTGAAAACTCATGCAATTCAATGTGACCCATGCCACAGCTTGCAACAATAGCCACAACTTGTCCACTGCTTGAGCAATAGTAGCTTGTGTAATAGTAGCTACTATTGCGCCGTCCTTTAGGGGGGTTAGGGTGGCAACCACTCTAGCACATAACTGCACTATAAGGCCTCTATCGCTGTTCGGTGAACCAAGCCGTAACAGTCGGGGCCTAAATTTGGAGACATTTTCCCAGATCTGGGTCCCTCACAGGGGTCTGCGATCCTGAAAGTGGGCCTTCCAGACACCTCAGCCCAAGCTCAGCGACAGCTCAGCTTAGAGCAGCAGGAGCTCAGCTCTAGAAACGGGAATGGCTTTTGGTGTGCTTGAGTTTCGTCTCCGAGTATCACGGTAATAATAAAGGTGGGGGCTGGGAACGTCCACTTTCCAAGTGCGATGGGCCAACCCCAACATCACCTCATCTAGCGCCTCATTTCAATAGTCACATCGATTCAGATTTTAGTTGCCCCTCTCACTGAGGATCGGTGGTGTATTCATCACTACGTAGTTGCCAGCGATATTTGGGCTTATAGATTATCAATCACGCCACGAACTAGAAAATGCGTGCGACTAGTCCACACCAAACAAACTTACACAATCAACTGTCGCACACCCCCAACGAAGCACAGCTTGTGGACCGAAAACGCGTGTTTAAGGCAATTTTGACAGCAATCCTAAAATCGGACTGAAAGTCTCTGCTAGTCTGTCTCCGCATTGGTATGTGCGAAGGCAGAGACAGTAAAAACTTGCGATCCATTTTCTGTCCCTCCCATCTGGTCTAGGGTTCGGAGTCCCCATAGTATCCCAGCATTTCGTTTTCCAACAAGGAGTTTCTAGATATTTTACCACTCCACGATATCTCTCACTTCGTTTATTATTAGGTTCTCCAGCGGATCCAGGTGATTCTTTTAATTTAGTCTTGAGGCAATATCATTGCTACAGATAATAGCGCTGATACCCATCCAAAAAGACTGGAACGCTACTCTCCCTGCCAACACTATCCACTCCAATAAAATGGACTCTGAACTAAGTGTATGACAAACGCAGCGTTCAGTAAAACCTTAGCCTTTGCAGCCATACATGAGTAATACTCCCAAGCTCGATTTTCTCTCTTCGTCGGGATCCCACTATTGCGTATCTAAGTCAACTCACCGCGGCAATCAAACACATACGACCATAGCTCTTAGAAAATACGGGATCCCGTCCGCTCTCCCTTAGTCAAGCTGAGAAGCGGCGAATTAGTACTCGGGTCGGTGACGACCGGGGAATCCTCGCTGTTGTATGTTTTTTTCTTGTCATTTTTTGCTATCTCTAGCTGACTGACAGATTGGTGGCCTCCTCATGCTCCAATACTCAACATTGACACTGGTGTGACAAACGGATGTGTCGACCACTGAACCTGAGAATGTACCAGACCGCCTGGAAAAATGATTTAAAATATTGGTATCTGGCTATTGAAGACGAGTGTAGCGAATTGCCTAGCTCTAGAGTACAAGCTTTCTGTGAAGCCAATTATCAAGAAATGATCCTAAACAGGGAAAGTAGGCGATAGATCAAGCCACCAACACCACTACTCCTTGCAATTGTTAGCGAATCCGCGCAAAATAGGCTTTTGGAATATGGTTAACGAACGATTTTTTCTCTGTAAATGGTTCCTTCTTTAGGACCTCTTCAACCTCTTTGTATGCGTCATACCCGTACAGCCAAGGCTGGACGTCTGGGCAAGTCCATCTGCTAGGGAATGGTCCCTTGAGCTCTTTCCCAAGTTGTGACAGGAATAGCTTATCTCGGGCTTCTTGCTCAGGACCATTCACCATGTGGAAAGATGCTCGCTGCGTTGTATTGGGTTAGAATGCCTATCGGATACTGACTTGGTGACCACACTTACCTGTTTAAATGTCTCCTTGACGATTGCCTCGCCCCTAGTCTTCCGAAGCCGTTCGTAAAGCATCAGTGCCTGCGGCAATTGAGATTTTGACTGAATGCGGCCCAACAGAAGACCTAGTACCGCACCGTCCTCGACAGCAGAGTTTGCTCCTTGGGCAAGGTATGGAAGCATCGGATGACATGCGTCTCCCACAAATACAAAGTTCTTCTTCTCATTTACCCACGAAGGAAGCTCGTTTCCTGTTAAGAAAATTAGTACCCCAAACAAAACTGAAACAATCAAGAATAACATACTGTGCATTAGTTTCCACTTGTCAACACTCTCTACAAAGTTAAGGAATTTTGTCAAGATTGGATCCCAGTCCTTGAACCATTCCCTGATCTCCTCCACGGACCCGGCTTGCCGGCTTACACCCTCTGGCAAATCATCCGGTACCAGCAGGACAATGTTGTACATTTCTCCGTCACGGAGCGAGTAGCCGACGGCGTGCGCCCCAGGGCCGATCCAGAAGTGAACAGATGGGTTTTTGACCCATTCTCGAAGCTCTGGGTCCTCAATCTGGTCCAAACTCAGGACAATGCGGTATGCCAAGTCGCCAGTCGGCTTCGGTGAGTCCTTTCTTCCTAAGAAGCAGTTGCGGCATGGTGACCAGATGCCATCGGCGGCAATGATGAGGTCTGCTTTGGCGGTGACGCCGGCTTTGGTGGTGATTTGAGGAATGTTGAAGTCGATGTTGTCCACTTTTTCACCGAAATGGAATTTGACGCCGAGATCCTTTGCCCGATCGAAGAGAGATTGTTGAAGGTCTACCCGGTGGATGTCGATGAAAGGGGCTCCGTACTTGGCGCGCATGTTTTTGTCAAAGTCCTCCTCCATGGCTAGAATCTGGCCCGTGTATTTGTGGACGGCGAGATAGGTCGGCTCGGCCGCCGTCTTCCAGATCTTCTCGGGAAGACCCCATTGTTGCAGAAGGCGAGATGAATTGGGTGTTACCTGGAGACCAGCGCCGACTTCCGAAAGCTCCTCGGTAGACTCGAAGATGGTGACACTGTGTCCCGAGAGGGCGCACGAGATGGCGGACGCGAGGCCGCTCAGGCCAGCTCCGACGACGATGATGTCCAGTGACACGGGCGATTTTGAGTGGTGCGGCATTGTGTCTACAGGTTGGGAATAGTTGGCTGCGAATTGAAGCGGCTCTAGGAGGTCGTATGCTGAGTATGTTATACATTTGATCCCCAGGTTCGATGGATGGGTGCCTCGCAGCCTCCGGCAAATCCGAAATTTAACGAACCACCCCCGACTGTCGTAAGCGATGCAACGGGGCTCCCCAGACTCTGGAAACAGAGAACTCACCTCAAAAGGTAAGATTTGCCACTCTCCATTCCGGGGTAAACACTGGGGCAGAAAGGGTTCGGGTCGCTATCACTCGGAAAACCCGAAAAGAAGTGGGTTCTATTCCGGATGTTCCCAAACCAGGCCTTCGGGTCCCCACGGAAGCTGGGGGAGGAACGGCTAGGAACCCCGCAAATCTATCCGGGTGGGTAGACAATGGAGAAACAGGTGGATTAATGTGAATAATAGATTGCCACGTAAACATAATTGAAATTTGTGCATATGGTTGGGGATAATTCCGGAGAGATTTGAGGTGGAAACGTCATCGGAGTCTCCGGTGTACGTGAGAGACTCGGAATGCTTAATTCGGCACAGAATCACAGGATCCAAAGGAAGGCGCGTTTTCACCGAAACAATATAACAGCTTAAGGGTTTTAAACTTCGAATCAAGTCATGCCATTTTCATTCCACGACATCACGCTTTGTTTCGCTAACTAATCACAGTAGGTCAAGAAGACCCTCGGCAATCTGGTGGACGTTGGTTCCGAAGTTTGCAGTGTTAGTCTATCAAAGATTAGTAAACTGTAAACTCATTCCATGCATACAAATACATGCCGCCGGTTGAGTCGCGGTTCATATGTGGACATACCTGGAGATAGAGAATACCGTCCTCGATGACAGCCTCGTTGTAGGACTTGCTCAACTTGTCGGCAATCCGGAAGTGGATCGCGTTCTGCTCGATGACCTCAGTCAGACCCTCCTGGAGCATCTCGTCGCTATCAAACTTCTGGTAGGTGAGGTAATCGTTGAGAGCCTCGAAGTAACCACGGACGAAGCTACCCAGGTTGCTGGCGAAGTCGTCGCGGACGTCAGAAGAGGCAGCGAGCTTCTCGTAAACAGCCTCGAAGTTGGGCACTAGGGCGATCTCCTTGCCAAGAATCTTGTTCAGCTTCTCCTGCACGTCAGCTATCTTGGCATCGTAGTCCTCGAAGATGGCAACGCGGGCTGAGTAGTTCATCGGCTTGGAAGCCTGGTCAGCGGCGTCGAGGGCCTTGGTGAGGTTGCTCTGCTCCAAGGCATAGTCAATGTTGGTGCCGAGGTTGTTGGCGGCGAAGACGATGGCTAGCTCACCGGCAGGGGTGATCTTGACGCCGCAGTAGCTGAAGGACTTCTCCTCATCAAAGTCCAGGGTGATGGTGTGAGCGTGGGCAAGGGTGTTGACCTCATCCTTGACAATGTCACCGATTCTGCCGATGATGTACTTCAGCTGATACTCAGCACCACCGACATATCTAGAGGGGAAAGCCATTAATTAAGAGGTGCGCATGAGAAAATCAGAAGACGTGGCTAAGCTTACGCGGCGATGCAGGACCCCAGAGAGGTGGAGCCATATGAACCTTCCTCAGCATAAGGGTAGATGGCGAGGGGGTTGATGTTGATGGTCCACTCGGCGCCGAGGAGATCAGAGAACTTCTTCTCCCAATCGCCCTTGACGTTTTCCCACTCATCGCGGACTGTGATACGTGGCATGAGTGATTGTCAGTTTGGGAAGAGGGGCTGCTGGCTTACCGTTCTTGCGGACGGCAAGGGGAAGCTTGGCGGCGGGCTCAAGACGAGACATGTTGACGAGAGTTTTATGAGTGGGATTGAGGAAGTTGAGGTAGAGAGATTGATTGCGTGTAATGAAGATGAGAGTGAATTGGTGATGAATGATGCCCTTTACCTGGATCGTGGGGAATTCTAGAAGTCTTATATCTTGACTCCCAAGCCCCTGGCCTCACGCCAACATTCGGCGACTGCTCTGAGCATAGCGTCACCTGGCCCGTCCGCATAGTGTTGAGTAACTAGTCAGTGACAGACTTTAAGACAAACATCGCATAGCGCATGATTCCGCGTTCGCAGCTAGGTAAGCCGTCCCAGCTTGCATACACCGGGCAACAAATTGGGGCTGCACGTGGGGTCAAACCGGCCTGGCTAAGCGAGCAGACGAGAGCCGTTCAGGGAGTTGAAGGGCTGAAGCAGCGCCCCGCCAAAACTTGCAAGGGGAGGACGATCAGAAGCAGCCAAGGCGCACACGGCCGGGTCAACCTTGTCTCCGCATTCACGCCCGATTTAGCCTTGCTCGGCAGTGCGGCAGCTGGAAGACGAGATTCATCACTGATCGGTTCAGACGTGCCCCAAGACCCTCAATTCAAACAGGGGCTCTGGAGATTAAATGCAGCCGCCAGGTGCCTGGCGTTTGCCGCTTGTCTGGCGCCACAAAGCCCAGCTGAAAGAATAGCGCCTGCTTGGCGTTAGACGCGCCCTGGAGAGTTTCAGCGGCGCGCAGCCTTCCCAGGACCCCTTTTCATTTGATCTGCAGCAGACCATGACAAGATGCCCTTGGCAGCAGGAACAGCGGCGATTCTAGAAGGGACGTCCAGCAAAGTTAGCGCCTTCCTAGGCTGAATCGACTCCTGGAGCTAACAAGGCAAAGTCGCCCGACGGCATCCCCAACAATTACTCAAGAGAGCTCCGTCATCGCTACCCTGTCTACCCCTCATTCTTGTTCATTCCATTCCAGGGCGTTTCTCACAAGCTCGAAATCATCACAACCCAGTCATGTCTCTGTAAGTTCCATCCTCCCCAAATTCCCTGGCTACCATCCCATCTAACCCCATCATCAAGGCCGTTGAAAGCCAAGGTCGCTCTACGTGACAAGTGGGAGAAGAAGGACTCTCCCATCCAAACCGCCATCAAAGAAGTCAAGGACGTTCTTGGTCTTGACGTGTACTGCGAGCCAGAATGGCCTATCCTCATCTCCGAGCTGGAGAGTGTCTATGATGACAAGGCCCAGCTCATCGAGGCTGTTATTGGTATTCTGCAGGTTTGGTTCTCGACTCTCGCCGAGATTCTCGACGATTCAACCCAGGAGGTTTGGTCTGAGAAGGTTGTTGAGAAGATCCACGAGTTCACGTCAAGACTGAACGTGGTTGTGGAGGTAGGGTTTCTCTTGTGCACCGAGCCCGCATTCTCATGTCAAAATCGGCATGCAGTTTGGAGTGGGGAAAGATATGAATGACTGACACGCCGGAATTTAGGCCTCCGATACCCAGCAGGCATCCACGGAGTGGTCTGATACTCGCAAGGGATTCCTTGTCTGCGTGCCCAAGGTCCATGTCTATCAACCGGCTCAGTTTGGATCTCAGTTCAAAGACCACCTTCTTGACTGCTTCGAGGCGAAGCAGCAGTCTTCACGAACACTGCCGATCCATTCCACCACTGGTGATGAGTGGGCGGATGTGGGAATAGACGAGGAAGCTGAAAAGCCTAGCAAGGTAGTTGCGGCAAAGAGCGAGGCGTCGGTCGTTGAATTTCTCCCTGATGCCAACGCTCTGCCGAAGCCTGGCACACTCCTCCTCAAGCCGCCGTATCACCTTTTTATCCACGCGCTTGGAAACAACAAGGTCGAGATCGAGTGTTCTCATGCTGCAACTCTCGAGGTTCTCTCCGATTATCTCAAAAGATGGTGCCGGACAAATCAAAACCTCACGACCAAGGTCAGTCATTCATTTGATAAATAATCATTTTCTTCCAAGTCTGAGTGATGCAATACATTGAGGTGCCTCAAATCTATTCGCAAGCTAGTACTAATTTTGTCTCAGCCACCCGCTGTCAACATCACTCTTAATCAGGGCACCTGCGGTTTCGGTCTCACATATGACACACTCACACTATTCTCCGAGAATCGATATGGCGGCATCTTCACAATCTCTCCAACTTTGATTTTGCATTTAGTCGAGGGTCATTTTGGATATGAGAAGGTGTATAGTGATGCATCAACCTGGCATTACCGCCGAGACACACCTTTCAAGAAAGCGTAGGACGAATGGATGACAGAAACCAACGAACGAATAGTGGAACTTGATATTCTCAAGACAGTTAGCAATGCAATGCGTCCTTGTGAGCTAAATTTCGGCGTGATGTCACGAGTGAATAGATTTATGAACAGGAAAAGGTATTACAGATGTTTCAAACTCTCACTTGATAACCTTACCATTCCATCGCGATAGACTGCAGCTTGAGAATTCAAGATGTCAGATACGTGGACGAATTCTTCGTGAAATCCCTCGCATCTGTCCTAAGTTACTGCTATGCCTAAGCATTCTGCCTGATTTCCACTTCGACCCTGGGCAGAATGGACAAGCGACGCTCGCTAGGGAGACGCACTTACGTAAAAGCTGAACACACCCAGGCTATGCAACCCTAGGCACCCCACTGATTCTGAGGACACTGTCACGCCAGAGACCTAACAAGGTAGGTATCAGGCATACATATCTTCAAAGGCTACCGAAACCTCGTTTACAATCCAGATAACCATCGATAGACCGTAGTCGCCAGGCACCTGTGAGTCTTACCCCTGTCCCCGATCTCGCAATGCCGCGTGTTGCCTGGTTTACAGGCCACTACACTTACCCATGTCAATCGGAAAAGTCCCGCCCGAGTTACTAGGGCTAAAAGATTGCGTCACCATATCGTCTGCCTTTAGGCAGGGAAGCGGGCGTGATAATGATCACGGAAGCGTGAATCTGGTGAGAAGCAGGAGAGTGGACGCGGGGAAACGATATGTCGCCGTGTGGCCAAGTCACATGCAAAGTCAGTGGAAATGAAAGGCCAACCAAAAGCAATTAGAAGATTCGTATGTAGTGGAGTGAATAGATGCCAAAACATACCGTAGTTTAATTGGCAACGAACCGAAAACCACATGATGGACTAAACAGGCTGAATCTATACAAACTGTCTCAGCAACTACCGTAAGCCCTTCTAGTAGCTATGCGCGAAACATGAGATACGCTCAGCATAGCGCATACCACAAGACACAAAGCTTCACAGAGCTCATAGAATAGAAGGATTTCTAAACGATCAAGCCTCGTTGACAGATTCGGAGTTCAAACTACATGCTACCTAGACTGTGCAACTAATTTCCAAACAAGAAGCAAGTGTTACGTAGTGATAATGGCGATAACCAACTTCGTTGATTTTTGGGGGGCACAATCGTTGGGTTTGCTGGCCTTCATCTCTCGGGCCGACCAGACAAGCTTTCGCCTCTGAAATGCCCTGAGCTCATGATAGGGAAAAATAACCGCGACGACATGGCTGGTGGTCGGTCTAGCATATGGATCACTGCAAATGTTCCAGATCAGGAAGGTGTGATATGATAGCAGGCCATGCAGCGGGGGCAAAGTAACCTTAATACTTTCACAACATCCTAATACGGCATCACTCCGTATTCTATCACCCCACCGAGGACAGGTACGTAGGAGAAACATAGAGATATGGGGAAAATAGTAGAGAGAGCGAGCATATGTGTAAATATTCGCAGGTAGAATTGTAGTACAGAAACTAGCTTTGGCTCTTATTGCTCCTCGTTCGAGGTGGAAAGGCCTCGAATATCTCCAAATTATTGATTTCCTATTGGTCGTAAAGCCATTGAGCCAGGACTCTCGCGTCTTCGTAGGGGTAAGACTCGCTGATCATTGCCTCATCATCCTCGGATGTCTCTGAGTCGATCACTTACCCCTCTCCAGCAGAGTTGCACTCGTGAGGGCGACGGCCAATCATGATACCTGTGCATCCCCAGAGTTCAGAGTTGATAAAGCCTTGACGACAGCACCATTGGTCGCCCTCTCTCTTCTCTTCTAACCAACCCCTGAAGACTACTCAACACTTGGCAAGTTGTATGCAATTATTGACCTGAGTTCGCCATGGGAAAATTTGGGTTATTCTTGGCCTTTTCGGCGGTACTGGCTCCACGCAGCCTTCTTGCAGGTGCCGTGCCGCATGAGAGCCTTTACCCTCCAGCAACTTCACCGAGTTTATCCAAGAAATACAAAGACAAGCTTGGTGCAGTTGCGAGCGAGTCTGAGATATGTAGCACCATTGGCATTGACCTCCTGCGTAACGGTGGTACCGCTGCCGATGCGATTGTGGGAACCGTCTTTTGCGTCGGCACTGTCGGTAAGCGCCCTCGTCTCCATCTCATGAAGGTCTCAGCTGAAGCTAAAACTGCACAGGCATGTATCATTCGGGAATTGGTGGAGGTGGTTTCACACTCGTTCACAAAGGATCCCAGAAAGGAAAGAAATCGTCGTACGAATTCATCGATTTCCGCGAGGCAGCCCCAGGCGCAGCGACAGAGGACATGTACACCGAAGATGTGAATCTTAGTTTGTACGGAGGTCAAGCAAGGTTTGTTATTGATGACTATATTCTATGAAATACGTCTCTCATCATGTGTTTAGTGGTGTCCCTGGAGAACTTCGTGGCCTGGAGCATCTACACAAGAACTATGGTCACCTTCCTTGGTCTACCCTCGTTAAGCCAGCCATCCACTTAGCCCAATATGGATTCCCGGTCAATGAAGACCTTGATAGGTTCATGAAGACCACATATACAACCTACTCAAACGAGAGCTTCCTCGTCACAGATCCGACTTGGGCAATTGACTTTGCCCCCAAGGGAAAGCTGTTGACTCTGGGCGACAAGTTGACGCGAAAGCGATACGCAAAGACGCTTAAGGCTATTGCAGCAGGTGGTGCCGATGTGTTCTACAAAGGTCCCATCGCCAAAGCTACCATCAATGCCCTCAAGGAACAGGACGGCATCATGACCATGGCTGATCTCAAGAACTACTCCGTCGTGGTAAGAGAACCGAACCAAATTACTTATAAGGGCGGCAAAATTACAGGTGGAACGGCACCTTCCAGTGGTGCCGTGGGATTGACTGCGCTGAAAATTCTTGAGGAATACAACTTCATCGGAGATGCCACTCAGGTTAACGAAAGTACTCATCTTATCGACGAGGCGATGAAGTTTAGCTACGGAATGCGAACCAAGCTGGGCGACCCGAGCTTTGTTGATGGGATGACGGATTACCAGAAACAAATGGTGTCCGAGGAAACTGCAGAAGCTGTCAGGGCCAAGATCACTGACAGAGCGCTCAACCTTTCTGCATACGATCCGGATGGCCTTGAATCTCTTGAAACCCCTGGCACATCCCATGTCGTGGCCATGGATAGCTCGGGCCTGGCGATATCCCTCACAACCACGATTAACCTGATTTTCGGCTCCCGGGTGATGGTTCCCGAGACAGGTGTCATCATGAACAACGAGATGAACGACTTCAGCGTCCCGGGATCCTCGAATGCCTTTGGGTATATCCCAAGCGAAGCCAACTTCATCCGACCTGGGAAACGACCGCTCTCGAGTATCAGCACCACCATTGTAGAGCGCGCCAACGGTATCGTTTCTCTGGTTACGGGATCGGCCGGCGGAAGTCGAATCATCACCGCTACCCTCCAAGTGGTCCTCAACGTACTCGAGAAGAACATGACTACACACGAGGCGTTGGCAGAACCTAGGCTTCATGATCAGCTGGTTCCGCAACAGGTTGCCTTTGAGTATACCTTCGATAACTCAACGGTGGCATACATGAAAGAGATTGGGAATAATGTGACCTGGGTGGCTCTGGGACGAAGTACAGCACAGGCACTGAGATTGTTAGACAATGGTACGTTTGAGGCTGCTGGGGAACCTCGACAAGTCAACTCTGGCGGATTCGCGACGTAATATTGAGTACCCTTGTATATCAAATTAACCAAGTTGATGTTGCCACCATTTTGTAAGACTCATTTTTCATGGTTCATTGTTCAAAAAGGTGGGTTTGTGGATAGAATTAATAAAACATGTGCCAAAGGGGAGGGTTTGACGGCATTTGACATATAAATATGCATAGGCATCATGCACAGCTTCACTGGCAGCCGATCGATCCCCGAAGAGACATATAACAGTCATTCTGGCACGTGATTGAGGTAGATATCTCACTATCCATGCATAACGTGTAGCCCCAGCGAAGGGAGAGCCTGCTAATTCCGTGTCTCCGACATTCATGCCGTGCTTCCGTTGTCAATCCAAGCTCACCGCTTGGAGCTCTCTACTAGACCCCGCATTGTTACATGCGCTTACTCTGTTGCTAAAACGTGGTTCATTCCTTGGCAACCTTCACCGATCGTTGCGACGTGGCACTGCCATTCTTGGAGAACACGAAGAGCTACGTAACATAGAAAACCGTGTTGAGCTAAGAGCGAAGACACAAAAACATGGAGGCAGAAAGAACCGCTGGTACTGCGATAATTCAGGCAAAGAAATGCTGAAAGCGGTGACGGGCTTTCACGGAGGCCTCGAGCCCCCGTTTCAAGAGAGACGCTGCACTGCTGTTGGCCACTTAACGAAGCAAGGCACACATCCCTGCTCCGATGAGAACTAACGGGGCGTTTTAAATACACCAATCGTCATACGGAATTAAGTGAGAAGCGCGTAATTTTGAGGCCTGTGCGACAAAGGGGCGCTGAACAGGCTCCCTGACAAGCTGGTCTAGCTAGGACCGTTGGTTATATCAAGCGCTGCTTTAATGCCGTGCGGCCGAGCATTTAGTTGACTGAGCCCATTAAGTACTAGAAGTAATCGTCTATATGTTTCTGGGGGTTGGGATGAGAGAGAGGGCTCTGATGAATCCCAAGCTCACAAATGTGGTTATATATGATATCACTCTGTCCAGAAGAGGTGGCCGAGGTCAGCTCGGGTCTGGGATGGAATCTGAAATGGACTAAGGCTTACCAAAGAGCAGCGAAATAGCCTGTAAATCCATATTCCATCCTTTTGATAGGCTTGTCGTGTTCGGTTTGTGTCGTTTGGGGGGTTCGGGGGTGGGGATAGCTTCAGGTTTCTGACCAAGTGGGTACGAATACGAGTCCGAGAGGGTGAGCGAATACGCACCCAGGCTGGGCGCCACTACATCGGCTATGCAACTGGAACCGAGTCTTAGGCGATAGATCAAGTGTCCATAGTAGATTCCCCGATATTGGAATAAATGCGGAAGTCTCTGATTGGCTTCATGCCTAAGTTGGAGGAGCCGAGCGTTGGCTTCAGAGATGATGCAGCGGGAGAGACCAAGTCAAGGCGTAATGTAGAGGGATTCAGACCTAACAGAAAGGGGATGCCAAGCGACGGAGACCGCCGTGTCTCACATATCTGGTTTGAGTATTTTAATGGCTTCTTCCCCTCATCCTACTCTTCCGTACTGTCTCTTGCGGCTGTAGCATTCACATCAGTATTGCATTCAGCAACAGAAACACGCGGAAATGTTCGAACAATCTATCGTTGTCGCTCTCTATCTCCCGGTATACGCTTTCGGAGGTTTCCTAGCTCTTATTCTCCTCAATGTCATCCAGCAACGACTCTTCCGGAAGGCTGGTGATCCTCCCATGGTTCTCCATTGGCTCCCATTCATCGGCAACGCTATCTCCTATGGCATGGATCCTTTCTCTTTTTTCTTGCAATGTAGGAAAAAGGTACTGTGTCACGAAAATCCCGTCACCATTTTCCCGTTTCTGAATCTCTTGCTGACTTTTTCCTCTTCTAGCACGGCGACGTGTTCACCTTCGTTTTATTCGGTCGAAAGATTACCTGCTGCTTGGGCACCCACGGAAACGACTTTGTTCTAAACAGTAAACACCAAGACGTCAGCGCCGAAGAGATATACGGCCCATTGACAACTCCCGTCTTCGGCAGCGACGTTGTATACGACTGTCCCAACTCCAAGTTGATGGAGCAGAAGAAGTTCATCAAGTTCGGCCTCACGCAGAAGGCTCTCGAGTCCTACGTACAAAAGATCGAAGGGGAAGTCACCGATTACATCGACTCCTCACCTAGTCTGTCTAGTCACTCAGGAATGATGGAAATATGTTCTGTAATGGCTGAGATCACGATCTTGACCGCCGCTCGAGCCCTTCAAGGAGACGAGGTTCGAAGTAAACTCACCGCGGAGTTTGCTGCCCTATACCATGACCTTGACCTTGGGTTCTCCCCAGTCAACTTCCTCTTCCCCTGGGCACCTCTGCCACACAACCGACGTCGAGACGCCGCACACGCCAAGATGAGAGCGGTCTACATGGACATCATACACGAACGTCGCAAGAGCGGCGTTGATGTGAACGAAGGCTCAGATATGATATGGAACCTGATGCGATGTACCTACAAGAATGGACAGGCAGTGCCGGACAAGGAAGTAGCCCACATGATGATCACGCTGCTTATGGCAGGACAACACACATCATCGTCGGCCAGTTCTTGGATCATGCTTCACCTTGCCTCTCGTCCAGACATTGCCGAAGAATTATACCAGGAGCAGCTGGAGAACTTGAGCGTCGATGGTGTCCTTCCTCCACTCCAGTACAGCGATCTCGACAAGCTTCCTCTACTAAACAATGTAGTTAAGGAGACACTGAGAGTCCACTCATCCACTCACTCCCTTTTGCGCAAGGTCAAGAATACACTTCAAATACCTGGAACACCATACACAATCACACCCGACAAGGTTCTGCTAGCATCGCCAATCGTAACCGCGCTCAGCGACGAATTCTTTCCCAACGCCTTGGTTTGGGATCCTCACCGCTGGGATGGTAAAACAACCGGAGAAGAGCCAGTTGGTGATGACCTAGTTGATTACGGGTACGGCGCCGTTTCCAAGGGTACCAAGAGTCCATACCTGCCGTTTGGAGGCGGTCGTCACCGTTGCATTGGAGAGAAGTTCGCCTACGTCAACCTGGGAACCATCATTAACACTATGGTGCGCAAATTCAAAGTCAACACGGTGGATGGCAAACCAACAGTACCGGCAACAGACTACTCAACTCTTTTCTCACGACCTTCGCAAACTGCTGTCATTCGGTGGGAGCGACGGCAATCCGAACGCAACTGACGTGGAACCTTGGGGTGTGGGAAGGTAGGACAAAGTTAGGCAATTCTGCCGGGAGAATAGTTTTAGTCAGGTCTCGACGGTTCTTTAAAACGTACCAATGTACTTGATAACGATTGGATTAGTTGTATTGCTTGAGCACGTATGCATCGTAGTCTACACAAGCACAGCCCACTCTTGCATCCTTCACCGACTTGCATCTGACCACGTGAACGTAAGTATCAGGGAGCCCAGGAAATCCAAAACCGTTTATTTACTCCACTCTTTTGCCCTTTCATCAACGAATTTGAAGATGGGGTCTACATGTGTCAGAAACGGCGAGTGACTAGCGTCCTCGAGGTCTAGTTCTTGCCACTCCAAGCCCGACAACGAAATCATCATGCTTTGCGCAATGTAAATAATGGCCCTGTCCTGCTGACACTTGATGTACGCCCGGCGGCCATTGAACACCTCGTCCTTCCATGCAGGGGGGGACTGGGGCTGGTAAACGAGGGAACGGCCTGCTGTTTTACCGCCTGGATTGCTGGACTAGCCAGCGGGTCGTCAACGCCATTGTAGAATATGGTTTCAGGCGTGCTGGCGTCAATTTGAGACGTTTCTTCCTATTCAAGGATTATTAGCCTTAGAAATACGATGAACTGTGTTTTTTTGGCGAACCTACATTGACGAGGTGCCATGGCTCCCATTGCTGCCCGGGAAATTTGCTTAGCAGCGAGTCGCCCTCATTTGCAACGAAGGCGCACATGAAGACTAAGCCGATGATGCCTCCTGTCTTTCCTAAGTTGGCTCTCTCAGCCTTACTCAAGCCCTTCGCGGCGGCACCACCGGGACTGCCACCGTACGAGTGCATGATCAGAATGACGGCTTTCCCCTGGTCGAGCTCAGGCAGCAAGAGTTCTTGCCGAATGAAGTTCATGTCAGCGGTCACTGACTGATTCTTCGGATCCGCGGATCCGACAGATGGTAGCTGCTTGGAGCTAGTAGGGTAGCCGGCTTCACGGAATCGCAGCAGCAGCAACTCATAATGGGTAGGTGTGTGCCAAGCACCAGGAACGAGGACGATTGTGGGCTTCGACATTGAGTCCGTGGGAGGTGAAGCTGTAGTAATAGAATTGAGGGGTAAGAACATTGAATTGAGAGGTGAGCAGACACTGGTCTACTCAGTGTGAGGAACGTTGCCCAATAGCGTCATGACTCATTCATGCCCCCAAATTAGAACGTAGTGCTTACGGCGTTATGCTGCGCAAGCCACACTTCTTCTCGCTTTGGGTGATTATTTTCATGAGATGAAGTAACCAGACTAGCCACTTGTTTCGGGCATGTACAAGTGACCAGATGGATGCGTTTGAACAAGCTATTGTTGCTAATGAGGTAATTCGAATGCTTTTAGAAATGTTTCAATCAATCCAAGCACAGTCTGAGGCCAAGAGTCTCCACGCAACTTATACTAAGACTTGGCATCTTAATATTAGGATTGCGTCAATAACTCTGTATATAAGTGATCCTAAAAATGACCATAATATAGTACTTAAGCAATAAAATAGTGCATAATCTTGTGCCCTTTTAACATTCCTAAATACGATCTCTTAAATGCATCCTGGTTCATAGTATAAACGTAGGGGTGTCCAGAGACTTTTGGCCCAAAACTGTATTTACTTGGTTCCATTAAAGACTCTAACATGCTTACTTAGATCACCAGATATCCTCCTAATCAAGATGTTAGCAAATGACCTACATTTCTAACCAGTGCATCGCCATGCTGAAGACAAGATCGGATAGATATCACGTACCTGGTACCGACTGGTGGCTCGCATATCCTTCAATATCTCCCTGCTTTGCGACTCCTCAATGTTCCGCTCATCTCTGAGGATTTCTACAAAGGACGTTTGCACATCCCGAGCCATATACTTTGCATCCCCGCACACGTAAATGTGACCATTTGCTTTCAATAGCTCATTGACGTTCTTAGAATGAGCTTTCAACAGGTTTTGGACGTAGACTTTCTTTGGACCTTGCCTTGAGAAGGCAACAATCATGTCAAAATGGTCACCAAGAACCTCTTTGTACTCCTATTGAGGTCGCACTTGTTAGCTTCTAACTTGAGACCAGTTTGACTTGTTGTACTTGCCTGCCATTCCGCTTTGTATATAAAGTCATGCTCAGGGTGTCGGCACCCGAAAAAGAGGAGAGTTTGGCCAACACTCTTCCCTTGCTTGGCGAGGTGCGCTCTCTCTTGAATGAACGCCCGGAACGGAGCGACTCCTGTACCAGGCCCAATGAGGATGACAGGCGCCTGTGGATCTGACGGAAGCCTGAAACTTGATTGACGCACATGAATCGGAACCTGGATTTGCTGGTATTTCCTTCTCGGACCATTGATATCGTAGGTGGTTGCGGACTGGGAGACTGGATCGCCATTCTGCTTCTGTTTCAGAGCGAGGAGATAATTTGTGGCGACGCCCTTCAGTGGTGCAGGTCTTCCAGGCACCTCATATGACTCAACCACTGCGCTGATAGAAATTTTTCTCGGGTGAACAAGGGAAGAAGAGGAGATTGAGTAATATCGGGGTTGCAGCTTGTTGAGACCTTCAAGTAAAGCCGAAAACGGAAGATCTGTCCAATGCGCCCCACCACCAATCGACCTAAGGACCTGAGCAACAGTCAACTTGCTCTTGGCAATTCGTTCTTGGAAGTAGTCCTTGTCTAAACCAATCTTGGCTATTTCAGACTTGATTGAGGCGTCCGGTGAGAATGTCGCAATGGATGCCATGAATTGGCGTGAGACCGGGGCGCAAATTTCCAAGTACGATCGTAGAACTGTCTGGTAGGTCGTGGGCGTAGGAATAGGGACTTTTGACGTCTTCTCAAGAGCCTTAATGTCAATGACAGTGTTCTTGTCCGCAGAAAGTCCAAGAATCTCCAAAAGACTCTCGACTTCGTTTTCGGGGTTTGTTGGCCAGATTGCGACGTGGTCGCCGGTGTTGTAAGAGAGCCCAGAGTCTCCGAGAGCAAGCTCGATGTGAAGGCAATTTCTGTCACCACCCTTGAAAAGCTCGTTTGAGTGGGAAACAGATGCGATATAGGGGTTGCTTGCGCTGAAAGGTTGACTGTTCGCAGTGCTCTTGAGATGCGCCAAGTTTGGCTCACCAAGGAAGACACTGGCAGAACTTTCGGTCAAGTCCCTTCGCGGTGTGATGAAGAAGGCGGGCTCGTACGAGGTTTCTTGTTCTTCCAAGCCCATCTTGTCAGCCAGAGTGGTCCACATGGGATCCTTCCAAGCAAGAAAGTCTTCCTCTGTCGACCCAGTTCCATCGTCTCCCTCTCCAACGACACCGATTCTCTCAGCGCCAAAATCGTCCAGAGCCCGGCTGACGTTATGAGCCACCGAGTTATAGTGCTCGTACGTGCTGTTACCCAGCCCAAAGACGACATAGTTGATGTTTTGAAGGCCATTGGAAAAGGTGTTGTCCTCGCCTGTCAAGAAGCTGTAAAAGTCGACGGCGTTGTCCGTAGGTTCTCCTTCGCCATGGGTGGCAAGAACGAAGATGAGAATCTTGTTGCTGGGAATTGATTGGAGATCATCGTAGTCATATTCTTCGAGGTCGACGACAACGGTATCGAGACCAAATCTCGATTTCCCTTCCTTTGCAAGTCTCTTGGCGTAGTCCTCGGCGGTACCCGTTTGTGAACCGTAAAGGACTACACAATTTTTCTTCGACTCTTCAAGCATAGCCGCGATGCTCCTTGATGATGCATCTGAGTTACCAGCCTCCGAGATTGTGGATGTGTTATCTGGTAGTTTACCCTGTAGGGACTTGCCCTTGGTGTAGTACAAAACAATTAGCAACACGATACCGAGCACGGATGTGTCGAAAACATCCATGTCTCGCAAGACCGTGGGCGCAATAAAAAACCCATCTATGGAAGTTGACGACTGCATCTTGACGAATTGATTGATTTGAGAGAATGATTTTTGTTGTCCCGTCTGATTTGACTTCTTCAACCTGATTTATCTATACCATCAGCAGCCGGCTATCGTGAAGCTCTCATGTAGTTGGAACATTTCCACAGTCGGATTCGCGGAACTGGTGGTTTCCGACTTCCGAGGCCGCCAAGATGTCGGAATCTGGACCATGATGCTTTGAGTTCGGCAATCCCTCGGCAGCAAGTACCGGCTCTGTGTGGCGATAATCCCGGCACTTGTTTGGAGGGTTTCATTGTGAAGCAATTGTGTGTTTGAAAAAGGATTGTTGGATCGGACAGCCCGATCTTCGCTCATGGCTTCCGATGATTGTGCTCAGATGCCCTCTACACTCTCAACAGTTGACCTCCGCCTGGTATAGAACTGCACTAACAAATCAAGATACTCCATTGAAAATCATCACTCACCATAATAACTATTATCCACATCTTATCAAGACAATCTTTGGCAGTGGATCCAACGTCACCCAGCCACCATGTTGGCATGTTCCCCTGCAGACGCTACAGACGCTGCAGACGCTACAAACGCCACCAGGAATTGGCGGTCGGATTGTTGTGTCTCAAAACGACGTATGTATTACTAACACTGGTTCCGAGACTCGGTTCCGAAGACGCCTTCCCCTCATTTCGGACAGACCGACTCGCGGGCGCCCGAGGTGACATTTCAAGCCTTTAGAGGCTCAATTCCCCCATCCGATCTTTTCGTCAGACGACTTCTCTCTACTGGCCGAGTATCGAACGAATTAGCATCATGGCAGCTAGAATCCCCCACCCCCTCTCTGCTCTGTCGCTCAACGAGACCAACCAGGCTCGCGACATTGTTCTTTCTCTGCACCCCGGAACCATTGTCAATTTCCGCACAGTCTACCTGACTGAGCCTCCCAAGGCTGAGGTCATTCCCTTCCTCGCGCTTGAGCATGCCGGAAAGGTTACCGAATTCACACCGAGACCTGCACGATTGGCTGAGGCTCGTTACGATGTTGTTACCACTGGATCCAAGTACCCAGAGTATCATGAGTCCGTCGTTGATCTTCGCACGCTGCAGCGCGTGAAGCACCAGGTCGTTGGATCTGAGCACCACGCCAGCTTGACTGTGTAAGTCAACCCTTGTTACTCGCCAATGACCAATACTAACCTATCACCAGCTTCGAGTTTGACACGCTCGTGGAGTGCATAAAAAATTCTCCTCTGTTCAAAGAGAAGGTAAAGGACATCAAGCTGCCCGAAGGCTTCGAGCTTATTGTCGAGCCGTGGCCTTACGGTGGCCCCGACGATGAGGATGGCGACACCCGTTTCTTCCAGGGCCTTTGCTTCGGCCGAGATACTCGAAGCGGCAACCCCGACTCCAACTTCTACGCCTTCCCCATCCCCATCATCCCCATTATGGATGTTCGCAAGGGCGAGGTTGTGCGCATCGACGAGCCCGCAACCGGCGGAGGCGGCGATTCTCTGATTGGGTCTGCCGTCAGCGGCGGCATCATTGACCACTGCAAGGGCGCTGAGTACATACCGGAGCTTCTGCCTCTGGGTACCCGAAAGGATCTCAAGCCCTTGACGGTCCAGCAGCCCGACGGCCCCAGCTTCACCATCACAGACAACCTCATTGAGTGGCAAAAGTGGCGAATGAGAGTCTCCTTCAACCCTCGTGAGGGAGCT
Source organism: Dactylonectria estremocensis (assembly GCA_020744375.1). Taxonomy (NCBI): domain Eukaryota; kingdom Fungi; phylum Ascomycota; class Sordariomycetes; order Hypocreales; family Nectriaceae; genus Dactylonectria; species Dactylonectria estremocensis. Next base: position 911,401 of record JAGMUU010000010.1, on the reverse strand, counting down.
GTTCTGCACGACATCCGATATGATGGGCGTGAGATCATGTACCGCCTAAGTATCAGCGATATGGTATGTTCCAGAGCATTCCGCAGCTTCGAGTACACGTTTTCTAATTAAACCCGGTAGACTGTCCCTTATGCCGATCCTCGAGCACCCTTCCACCGCAAGCAAGCATTTGATTTCGGTGACGGTGGTCTCGGTCACGCTGTCAACAACCTCACTCTTGGATGCGACTGCCTCGGCGTTATCAAGGTAATCATGAGCATATGTCCCATTTTCAGATCGTTTCGCTAACAAACTCTTCTAGTACTTCGATGGTGTTCTGACCAAGTCAGATGGTTCCGCTGAGGTGACCAAGCAAGTCATCTGCCTGCACGAGCAGGATGACGGCATCCACTGGAAGCACACCAACTGGCGAACCGGCCGGGCCGTCGTGACTCGACGCCGCGAGCTCGTTGTTCAGTTCATCATCACTCTGGCCAACTATGAATACATCTTTGCCTACAAGTTCGACCAGGCGGCCGGTATCGAGGTTGAGGCCCGAGCCACCGGTATCGTGTCCGTCGTCAACATCGACGAAGGCAAGACGGCACCCTGGGGCAACGTGGTCAGCCCCGGCGCCCTGGCCCAGAACCATCAGCACATCTTCTGCGTCCGCATGGATCCCTCCATTGACGGCCAGTCCAACACAGTGATTCAAGAAGAGAGTCTGCCAGTGCGCAGAGACAAGCGGACAAACCCCAACGGAAACTACTACGAAGTGCGCCAGACGCCCATCACGACGTCTGGCGGTGTCGATGTCGCTCCCTTCAATAACCGTACCTTTAAGGTCCAGAACTTGGCAAAGCGGAACCCTGTCAGCGGAAAACCTGTTGGATACAAGGTCGGCATCCCTGCCACGCAGCTTCTGCTTTCCGACCCCAACAGCATTCAAGCCCAGCGTGCTTTGTTCGCTCACCACCATCTTTGGGTCACCAAGTACAAGGATGACGAGCTGTATGCCGGAGGTCGCTATACTCTGCAGAGCCGTCGAGAAATCGGTGGCGTCGCTGACGCGGCCGCTCGTAACGAGGATGTGCTCAACGAGGACATTGTCGTTTGGGCCGTTTTCGGCCTTACCCACAACCCCCGAGTGGAGGACTGGCCCGTCATGTAAGAAACCCCATTTGTCAGAACCGAGTATCTTGAACACAGAACTAACCCGCGTTACTCCTTTAGGCCCGTCGAGAAGCTTCAAGTCCACTTCCAGCCGTCGGATTTCTTCAAGGAGAACCCCGCGCTCGACGTTCCTTCAAATGCCGATATCGGTTCTAAGCTGACCGAGGGTTGCTGCAGTGCTGGAAAGGGCCCCAAGATCGAGAAGGGCAGGCTGTAGAGTAGATTATGGAGCACTTGCGTATGTTCTGCCTGTGCCGGAGCTTGTTCCGGATGAAGATGGATACCCTGAAGGGCCAGATTAGACTGTACTATACAAAATCAATGATACACAATTAGCCACGCTCCTGAGCTATCGGAAACACGTACGTACTGAGGATGCAGATATGGGTTAAAATTACTACGTACGTACGTTGCATCTTGAGATCGGCCATCAACATGCATGTGTCACACCCGTTAGCGCGGCTTAGTGCATGGACTAGATCCATTCCCATGAACCTATGACCAGACCGAATGCCTACATTTCCCCGCACGTTAATCTGTACAACTCCATGTGGCGTAGCCCCAACTGTGCAAGGGTGTCATATTTTTCTCACTTTCTTCTCCAGTTTCGGCACGATCCAAAGATAAGCGATCGAGGATACTACTTTTGTCGCGCTACAAGTCGTATCAACGCTATCTTGGCCCCTGTGGAGCCCTGTAAACAGGCTAAGATAGGGGGGTCCCGTGGCAGCGAAACATGGTTGATTCGAGGATTCGACAACTAGCTGTTCGGAACCGAAATCATGCATCGGAACGCAACAGAGCACCCATGAAACGGGCTTTCAGGCTTCAGTATTGGGCTGGTGCTTCAGCCCGGCAGCATCGGCAGTCGGAGTCCCCTAGTTGTCTCCACGTCGCCCACTGATAACGGCGGAGATGTCAGCTGTAAGAGAAGTTAGCCTGTTGAAATCCCTTTCAGCAGATAGGGAAAAGCCAGGGCATGCAGATAATGCTAGGTATGTGGTAACAGAAAACCCCCAAGCCACCGGAATCTCGGTATGCGCATTGCAGCCTATGCTCAGCCCGTTGCATGATGCGACACAACGTGTGATGGACGAAGCCACATTCGACCCGTGTGGTGTGTTGTATTCCCTAGAGTTTGCATCTCGAGTCAGGCCTCCCTTGTATACCAACTCCTTGTCCATCTAACATGGCATTATGCGTCCTCGATGGGTGAGCGGCAACTCCACTTCCCCGCAAGCCACCCCCGCAATGCCACGCGGAATCGGTTTCCGAGTTCCATAAGAGATCTGAAGATTCTGAATCCGTCCGTGGGGAGACACCAAGGAGCCGCCTAGGACTTGCCTAGGGTGGGCTGCGTGTGTGAGCTTTTTAGCTAGCTGCTAGGGTGCCGTTGTTGGCTGCTTACAAAAAGATGGCGTTTATAGGCGAGGTCGTAATAAAACCCATACAACCCAGCCCTTCGCCCTTAAAAGCTCGCGCTTCCGTCCCTCTAGACAGACACATGGGCTTGGTAGTACATCTCTTCCATTCAACACAAAGAGTCAACCCATCTTCCCATCATGGACGAAAATCGGGCCCCCAGCGAGGTCGACATTAAACGGGAAATGCCTGATCTCCACCATTCCGTCTCGCGACCCTTGAAGAACCTCAGCGATGAGGAGCGCCTCGCCCAACTGGGCCATCAGCAAGAACTCAGTCGGCAATTCTCCCTCCCGGCTCTGGGTGCACTCTGTTTGTGTTTGATGGCCACATGGGAAGCTCTATCCACAGTCATTGCTACCGCGTTGTTGGCCGGCGGGCCACCATGTCTCTTCTTTAATTAGTATGCTAATGCCATACCCCTGGTCCCTTGATTTCATTAGCATGCTAACTTATCTATGAAGCGTTCTGTCATTCTCGTGCACCATCTGCATCGTCATCTCCTTGGGCGAAATCGCCTCCATCTACCCCACCGCTGGCGGTATGCCTCCGCGATCCCGACTTAAACCATATTCCCAGGAACTGACGCGCGGATAGGACAATATCACTGGGTAGCCGCACTCTGCCCTCCCTCGACCAAGGCTGCCGCATCATGGGCAACGGGCTGGATTTCCGTTGGCGGGCAAATCGTCTTGACCGCGTCGGCCGCGTTTGCTGCAGGTCTTCAAGCCCAGGCCCTCATCACCGTCAACGATGACACTTACGTCGGCACGCGCTGGCAGGGCATGCTCTTCTACTTTGCCATTCTTGCCTACTCGGGAGTCCTCAATATCTGGGGCATGAAGGCTATGCCTCATGTCAACCTGTTTTCCGGTGAGTCACAATCCTCATGCCTGGTACCCAACCCTAAGCTGAACCATTTCTAGGCATTCTCCATGTTGTCGCCTTTGTGGCTATCACCATAACCCTTGGAGTCATGGCACCAAAGAACACGTCTAGTTTCGTCTTTACCGAGTTCGTCAACAGCAGCGGTTGGAAGAGTGATGGTGTCTCCTGGCTCGTCGGCATGCAGAGTGCAGTGTATCCGTTCCTTGGGTGGGTACTACTTGTCATATATCCCACCGAGACGAAGCCTAACCTCGACTAGATACGATGCAGCATGCCATCTCGCAGAAGAGCTCCCGCACGCGGCCCGAAACGTCCCTCTGGCTATGGTCGGCAGCGTCGTCGTCAACGGAGTTATCGGCTTCATCTACGTCATCGTACTCCTATACTGCTCCAGCTCCCTCGAGGCGCTGTTGACGACCCCAACGGGCTTTCCCTTCATGCAAATCTTCCTCGACGCTACACAATCCAGGGCTGGAGCAACTGTCATGTCTCTCATGATAGTTCTCATTGCCACCGCTGCCACTGTTGCGGGAGTCGCATCCACTTCCCGCACACTTTGGGCCTTTGCTCGTGACAAGGCGACCCCTTTTGACAAGACCTTGAGCCACGTCAACCCGAAATTGCAAGTTCCTGTCAATTCTGTGATACTCGTTCTTGTTTTACAGGTTCTCCTTGGCCTCATTTACCTTGGCAACGCCACCGCATTCAACGCAGTTCTTTCCATGGCCATCATTGGCCTATACCTGTCTTACATCCTGCCCATCTTCTACATGACCTTCTATGGGCGTTCTACGCTGAGGCATAGCGACTATGGACCCTTCCGCCTGCCCCGCTTTGTTGGCATTGCCGCGAATGGTATCAGCATGGTATGGATGACTGTTGTCATGATCTTCAGCACACTCCCAATCGCGCTTCCAGTAACAGCAAAAAACATGAACTACTCTGTGGTTGTTCTGGCCGGATGGGCACTTTTCGGTGCTATCTATTACTATACGGTCGGAAAGAGCAAATACCAGGTTCCGTTGACTGATTTGACTATTACGGAGGATCAGAGGGAGGACGTGGTCGAGGAAAAGTAAGGAACGTTGAGATTGTGGTTAAGGAACTAACCAATTTGTACTGATACGGGTCAACTTGCCTTGGACAACTTTTGCAGCTGCCGTCCCAGCTCAAATTTTCTTTCTCAAGTTTGAATGGACTTGGTGTCTTGAATTGGTTCTTTAGGCAGAGTAATATCACTATCAAACAATTAATTTTCAGAGCCGCGTTCTCGGTACTCTGGGCTTGGGCGCTGGAAGGTTAGTCCATGCCAGCCCAATTGAAGCATCAGCATGATCAGCGACGTCTTTGTCACATTGCATAGATTTAAATACCGAGAATCAAGAACTCGCTTACTATAATGTATTTTGAGTAAAGAAAGTAAACTACCTCGGCAGAGAACCCCTCATCACAGATTGTCATCAAATCCGACGCGTTTTCAATGGCCTGTCAAACGCTCCCGTTAGCTCTCGGATTGGGGTTCGCATCTCTTGGCAATCTTCACTGGTTTTTGCTTCCGATATTTGTATCTCAGCCATGGAATTCGTTCATCAGTTCTTAGACCCTTCGTCCTCTAGATCCATTGCCCGGAGAGCTGGGTGCTGCCCTGCTTGCACTGACATGCCGTGCAGCCCCGAGGCGTCAAGGCCTTGGGCGCTCTAGCCGGATATCGCCATCACAATAAAAGCCAATGTCGGAAAAGCGTTCAGCAAGGGTGCCCTCTCTGCGAATTTATCCTCCGCCAGGGGTGGAACCATCCCCGAAACACAATCGGCGCGACCACAGACAACTAGCGCTCTGAAGAAGAAGAAAACAAGCCGCTCTAGTTTGTCCCACGAGGGCGAGGGGATCCAGCACCATCTGGTTATATATGGGATATCGTTGAAAATTGGGAGAGACGTATGCGCAATAGTTCAGGTGATAAGGCATGGCTTGATGGTGGGCGCATCATTCATTTAAAGCCGTCCCAAAGCTCCCCAGAGTGGTGGTCACGGGGCAGCGAGTTATCAATTTCCATTATGGTATCTAGCAGTAAGTGTGCCACTTTGTCTCTGGGGACGATACTGATTAGACACGAGATGATTCTGCAGCAAAATCGTACCTTCAACGACCAAGATGCAGCAATTTCCTTGGCGGCGAGATGCTGGAGGAGGCTAAAAAGTGGCTGGAAGACTGCGCAGGAAGCCGCCATTAGAGATACACCCCCCTAAGAAGTCTCGGCTCCCTACCCGAGTCTTAGATGTTCGGTCTGATCTCGGTCCCCCTTGTCCGCCTGCAAGAGGTAAGAGATGACAACACCGAGAGATACGCAGCTTTGAGCTACTGCTGGGGTGGTTTCCAACCTTTAACAGCTACAAAAGCCAATATTCAGAGGCTATATTCTGGGATTGAAATCCACCAACTATCCGTGATACTCCAAGATGCCATTCACGTTACATGGCGTCTCAGACTTTGACATCTATAGATCGACGTCTTGTGCATCATCCAGGATGGCGTAGAAGATAAACTATCTGAGATGGAGAGAATTGGGGCAATCTACCGGAATGCTGTAGTTACAATCGCAGTTCTCCACGCCCGGAAGGCTTCGGAAGGCTTTCTCAAAGTTGCTAGAGATTACAAACCGGGCTATTGCTGCAAAATGCTCGTCAATCTTCTAGAGAAACCCGGAGTTAGTAAAGTGATTTTGGCGGCAGATAGTTTGGGCGCGAGGTACCCCGAGCCGCCTCGGACTCGTGGCTGGGCTTTTCAAGAGGCTGTGCTCTCTGGGCGTGTCATTATTCTCTCGGGATATTACTTGCAATGCCACTGCGACCTCAAGCATCAAGGGGTTCTCAACCTTGGAAACCTTACGCGAGCTAAGAGCCCGGATCTCTTTGCTTCTGGGGTCAAACACTCTGACTAATTCGAAATCCACCAAAGAGTCCACGGAGATGGTTGGATGTCAGCACTCTTTCTGGAGGGGATTTGGAACGCCATGACAGGCGAATATACCTGCCGGTCTCTAAGTGTGCCCAATGATCGTCTTCCTGCCATACAGTGGATAGCAAATGAGCTCTGCAGTCTAACCACATGTCGCCCAACATCGATAGAACATATGTTGCGGGCACGTGGATGGCTTGCCTACCATCACTGTTTATCTGGTCACGGGACAATCATTCAGCGTTGTGCCCAGATAAGTGCAACGTTCCTTTCCAAGCCATCACGAGCAGGTCCAAACGAGCACCAACCTGGTCCTGGGCCTGCTTAAACTGTTCTATCATGTTTCTTTCCGTCAACACGGACTCTGCAAAACCACATAGAGGTTTACCTGCCTTACAGACTCCCTCTGCTTCAGGTGACGTGCAATTAGAGCCCGAGTGCGATATTCTGTGTCGCACCTTGGACGGCTTCCATCATGACTCTTCGTCAAAGGAATTATACATGCGTATCAACCTTGATCGAGATGTAGATGAACTTCCCTCAGAGGTTAGATGCGTCTACTACATACTTCTGGACAAATACAGAAACACCACAGGTATCGATAAAGGCGACCCTCCCTGGTTGTCCTATGTATTGGGTGTTGTTGCCTCCGAAACCCACGATGGGGTTTTCAAACGGCTAGGCTATTTACGATGGGATGTTGATCAGCCTGCCAAGAATGCCTACTCTTTCAGTCACCGGAGGCGAATCAGGTTGGTGTGACGGAATTTCGTCGACGACAAGTTGTGGCTGACCTCCGATCTACTTTATTTGAGGCTAAATACAAGACAGAGGTAAAATTTTGGCATTGGTGGGGCATGCTATGGTGTTTGCATCATTGGTTCGAGGCGTTGAGGACCTCGAGCATAACGCAACGGGGAGTATGGTTGCCGCCCATTGCATTGATATTGATGTAGACCCTGGACTAGAGTAAACCCAACAAAGACGTAAGTTAGTATGTAGCGTCCCCCCGTCCCCCCGTCCCCCGGAGGCCTCTCTTAATGTGATGTGATGTGTACTATCTTTTATGCTAAACTTGATTCAAAGTCTTTGAGTGACCTCATTGTGGCCCATAAAATATCGAACATGTCAGTACTAGTTCCTGTTTCTATAGACATGCCCACGCTCACAGATACTAGGGTCATGGTTTGAATGTACGAGGGTGCGGAAATTCTTCAGGCGCCTGGCACTTGAGAATCTCAGATCACAAAAAATCTCGAATATCTAACATCTTGTCGTCAGCAGCCTTGGGTATTGCAATACTAAGTGAGCTCAAGCTATCGGTAACAATATCCATGATGATTTTCTGATATCATGACTCTTAAAGTCTAGCCTCTTTCACAAGTTGGTAAAAGCTCCCTTTTGCCGCATCAGCGCAGCAAGCGCGTCAAACTCAACAACTTTGCCATTTTCAAGCGCGACTATGCAGTCAAAATCTATAATTGTATTGATAGGATGCGCGATTGCGATGATGGTTTGGTTGCTGAAGATGTTCTCACGAAGCGTCTGCTGGATGCGTGTATCTGTTTCCGCGTCCACAGCAGCCTGTTTTGAAGAGTAAGCTGAGGCAATCCTCATCAGGGCCACAAAGTTAGGAAATTGATAAGTCGTGCTGATGATATCACTTTCGCCTCACGGGAAGTACACACAGCCACTTCATCCAATACCAAAAATATTCGCTTGTTTGAGCATCGCGCGGGCTAGGGACATGAGCTGTTCTGTCACTGACTCAGGTTTGATCCTACAATCTTTTTAGCCTCAAAAGGAAATTCTTTCTTATGATATACACGCAGAGAATACTGCCCCATTCGTAAACCTGGGCATCCAGTCCACCGGTCATGCTGACTACATGCTCCTTTAGTCGTGCAAGTTCTTGACTCATCCTTATCATTACTGCCGTATCAAGTTCGATTAGAGGGGGAAACATAGGACATACCAAGAGCAGTTCAGAGCTCCGTGTCATCATAATCCCCAGCGGGATCAAGATTCTCGCGTATGGATCCTTCAAGGAGGGCAGAGTCCTGTGGGATAATTATGAATCGTTGTCGCAAGTCTATGAGACCAATGGTCAAGGTGTTTATGTCGTCGACGTGAATTCTTCCACCGGATGGCTTGATAATCCTGAATAGTGCAAGGGCCAGAGAGCTTTTCCCAGCACCCGTGCGGCCCACTACGCCAATCTTCTCATACGGCTCGAAATCGAGATTCAGGTTCTGAAGAATCAAGGGTAGCTCAGGCCGATAACGCGTGCTGTAATCGACAAATTGGACAGAACCCCTCGCAGGCCAACCCACCGCGGGGCGGTGGTTCGGTATCACATCTGGTGTCTCGCTGGGAAGCTGAGTAAACTCCAGAACACGATCAGCCGAGACAATGTTTATTTCGATTTCTCCAATGGCTCAAACAAGTGAGCTAAAAGACTATGTGATTTGCCTGCTCCATAAATTAGTCAAGATCGAAGCAATGAGCACTTGGCACAAAAAGCCGACAGTGCGTAGGATATCATCAAACCAAGCAGGCCTGCAGACAAATGGCTTCCAGGGGAAAGATCGGTAAGAGTCAGCACAGCAGTGGCCAGAATGATGATGGATCCTATGAACTCAAGTTGAACACCCAACCACCGGTTCCCCGTGATAGATGGAATGTACGCCTTCATATTAGCATCTAGGTAATGCTCATTGTCGTGGATGAATCTGTCTTGTTGGAGGTACGTCCTGATAGTTGTGAGACCACGTAGGGACTCTTGAAAGTGAGCAAAGACAGGACTGCGACTGACGCCATCCAGGCGTTTCAACTCTCGCTTCGCTCCCATGTAGTATTGTTGCATGTAATCATACAGCAAAACGAGGGGAATGACCAGGAGGATAAATGCAGGCGCTCCGGAAGAGATGACGGCGAGACAGAATAGTGCTTTGGCACTATTGATGAACAAAGTGTTGAATTGCCTCGGAAGCAATTGGCTAATAAGATAAATATCACTACGAGCAGGTGTTGTCAGCTTCGGTTTCCAGTACCCAATTTAGCATGCTTTAACCAACAGCACGCGGTTTAGCTAAAGAGTCATTTCCAGTCGCTTCACTGCATACCTGGAGAAACGGTTGAGGATTCGACCAGCCGGCGTCGTCTTGAAGAATGTCACTGGGGATCTGAAAATCGCAATGATCATACTTTCATGTAGTTTTCGACAAGCCTGTAGAACGGGTGATATATTGGCGAAGCTCTCTAAGATGGAGTTAGCCATCACTCACTGCGATTGCGCACCATAGCCACAACGTCTATGACTGCAAAACTACCAAGCCAGCTGATCCAAGTGCAAACGCAAGATAGATGCCAAGATACTTCTTGACATCCACATCCGCACCTGGCTTGTCGCTTGCCTCGGACCACTGCTTCAGCCAGACATTTGCTCCTGCTGTTTGTGAGCATAATTTGTCAGAAGTTCGGAAACACCCATCGCGGGGCATTGCTTCACTGTCGGTAGACTTGGATCTGATGACGTACCAATCTCAGCAACTTGAGCCCCTACAAGAGTGGCGGCATAGATAGCTACGGCGAAGAGGCTACTCGCCTTTGCATAATCGCCATAGACTTTCCACTGAACACTCCCATGCTGCATGAGTTCCTTGCGTTTAAACTGCCTTTTGGCCGCTTCGACATCTAGAGCGTTTATTCTAAGACTCGACCTTCCTAGGTCATTACGACCATTGCGAGAAGACGACAGACTCAAACAGCTACATCCGTCATTTTCGGAGGCTTTGGGGTCTCAAGTGGCCGTTTCCCATCTGTGGTGACCTTTCCTGTGAAAGTGACCAGAGTTTTGGAGGCGAACGCCGCATCGCTCTGATTCAAGTTCTGTACTTGGCTAAGGAGGTTGGTGAAGCTGCCTCCGGTGGCTTTGAGCTCATTGTATGTACCCTAATCCAACATCTTGCCGCCTCAAAGTAGTACAATAGTGTCCACCTCTGCCAAGACAGGTGTCGAGTGTGTGGCGAGAATTCTTGTTGTTTCCTTCAAAAGACCTTGAGGCCCAAGTACTTCTTCGATCAAGTGCCTTCCGACATGTTGGTCCACAGTTGATAGGCAATCATCAAGGAGATATATATCCGCTATAACATAGACAGCCCTGGCCAAAGTTGCTCACGCCTTTTTCCCTCCACTCAAGTTGATGCCTTTATCACCAATTTCAGTTTGGTCCCCATTCGGCAGCTGGGCGAAGCCATCCACCAAAGCGCATGAAACGTGACGTGTCACTGATGAGAGCAAATTTGCCCCCAGAGCAAGCATTAGAAGAAGCCAGTATGATGCCACGAACCCACTCGCGCCGCGTAATCGAACTTTCTTCAAGTACTGATTAAAGCAAATAATCAAGAGCGAGACGATGGAAGTAGCGGAAGTCCACACTCGGAAGTCGTCAACCCAGGGCTTTGAGTCATTGCCGGCCTGGACAGCGGCTTGTAGAATTGCAACACGAATCATAGCAGTAGTGATGGCCTGCCATTTGGCAAACGGGTGTCAGATTGTAATGTTTAGGGACCACTAGAGGAAATAAGGTGAGGTCGTCATAGGGCGGGGGATCGGCCAATGGAAGGGGAGCACTGGGCCGCATGGGCACATTTACAGCGGCTTTCACTGGCTGTAGCGCAGAGGTTCCAGGGACTAATAAGAACACTGACAATGATCATATATTTACGGATCCAAAGCGATCCCCTTGATGATCGCCTCTGGCCAACACTTGAAACGAAAGAAAAATTATTAAAAAGATTGGAAGTCTCATGGTATGCCATTAATTCATACAACTAAAATCGCTTATTCAGGTCTCTTAAAGTGAGGACGCAGGGCCGACCAACTTTCTTGGTTATACTCGGGCTGAATCTTTTGGCAGGTCTCGAGTCCCCATTCTGTCACCCCCAAGAACAAGCAGCTCTCAAACATAAAGGCCATGCTTCCATCGCCAACCTTTTGGGGCTTCAGCTCCGCATTACTTGCCTTTTCAAAGGTCGCAGCGTCGGGTCCGTGAGAGGTCATGACGTTGTGCAGACTGGCCCCCGCCGCCTGGAAGCCCTTGCCGGCCTTTGCATCGTACTCGCCGCAGACCAGGCCCATGAACTCGGACATGGTGTTGCGGTGGTACCACGGCGGCCGGAACGTGTCTTCTTGCACGAGCCACCGCGGCGGGAAGATAACGAAGTCGGCGATGGCCGTGCCTGGATGGTCTGAAGGGCCGGTCAAAACGGTGTAGATCGAGGGGTCAGGATGGTCAAATGAGATGCTTCCGATGACGGAGAAGCGGCCAAGATCGTACTTGTATGGGTAATCTATACGTTCTGTCAGTACTGGAAGTGAACTATGTGGGCTTACCCGAGAAGGGCTAGGTAATTCGATAGACCCGTGGCTGTTTGGGTCTTATAGGGTGTTCATAAACTCACATCTGCGATAGTTAACGTTATTGATCTACGACTTCGTGGGAAGTGGATATATCACTTACTTGCCATGCCAGCCTACCACATCAAAGGGAGTGTGGCCCTGCTTCGCGACAAACAACTCATTATTGTACTTGTTGACAATTGACCAGGTAGTAGAGGTGTCCTCGTCGAATCTGGCCTGGGGAATCTGGAAGTCCCTCGGATTCGCGAGACAGTTGGATCCGATGGGCCCAAGCTCAGGCAACATGAAGTTGCCCTGATACAGCTCGAGGATGTAGCCTCGAACGGGGCCCGCGGGCAACGTCACGCGGTACTTGATGCCGCGAGGGATAACGGCAATCTCGTTGGGGCGAACCAGCAAGTTTCCGAGTTCCGTCTGGATGTCCAGGACGCCGTGCTGGCCGACGATGAGCATCTCGCCGTCGGACGAGTACATGGCCGTGTTCGCATCCATGTCGCGGCCAGCCGCGTAGATGTAGATGCCCAAGCCAGACTTCATGGCCGGATCGCCTGCGCCAGCCGCCAGCTTCAGGCCGCGGACCCAGTCGACTTCCTTGTCGATATCGAAGGGGTCCCATCGCAGCTGGTTGGGGATGTGGTTCAGCTTCGCGCCAAAGTTACCGGTGGTGACCTCGGTGAAGGGCTCAAAGGAGGAATGGGCAGCCGACGGTAGAATACGGTAGAGCCATGATTGGAGATTCTCGTGTCTCGGTGCCGTGAAAGCCGTCCCGGAGAGCTTCTCTGCGTAAAGGCCAAAGGGCGCCTTTTGGGGCGAGTTGGCGCCGATGGGGAGCGCTCCCTCTATGGCTTCTGACCTGTGCACCTTTTGTTCAACGGCTATCCTATAAAGCCAGTGGGTTCAACATACTCATGGAATGAGCCAAAACCGTTGAGATACTTGTATTTCTCAGCTGTTTCAAACGTTGTTACAGGCATCTTGTCAGATGTAGTGGAGGGCCGACGGTGGAATAAGACAATGGTCAGTGCGGAGACTGAATGGCGGGGATATCACGACACCAAAACCTGAGTTTCTGTCATTAGCGGGCACAATTCAGTTCCTTATCTATCGTCTTCATCGACCCGGATCGCCGCTTACAAAACAACTTTGCCGCAGTCGGCAGCCGTCCCCTCAGAAGATGATCCGACGGAACGAGATTCCGGGGCCGCTGGTGATGCGATTTCGAAGAGGTGGAAGTTCGGAATGCGGAATTTCTGCTGACTGGTCGGAACAAAAGCCGGCGATTCATGCCGGCACTTGTCCGAATGACGCGGAGCTCGTCTCTTGATCTGGAATAAACCGTGGGCTATTTCAGCAGCGCTGTTTCGGGTAGTTTGTTCCATGGGTTTGTGTATTAAACGCGCAGCTCACAAGTCCCCTTCCATCTTGATTGCCACGGTAGTTGGTCTCATGAGCTCGGCTGTCCACCATTGCACTGACTAGACATTGCCACTCTCTACAGCAAGCCCCCAACATCTCAATATCACACCACGTCAAGATGAAGTCGTGGCTTCCCATCCCCCCGGGATCTCATTTCTCCCTGGCCAACATCCCTTTCGGCATTATCTCTACTGCGGCTATCCCCGCACGCCGGCCGGCCATTGCCATCGGCGCCCATGTGCTTGACATCTCCGCCTTCGCCAAGGAGGGCGGTTTCGCAAAGCTCAAAGACTTCCCCAGTGACAAGCTCGGCGTCTTCTCTGAGACCACTCTTAACTCATTTGCCGCCCTCGGAAGACCTGTCCACCGGGTGGTTCGAGAGTACATCCGGGACGTCTTTCGGGACGACACTCCCTATCCTGAGGCATTGAGAACAAATGAGGCTCTGAAGAAGACGGCACTGCTGCCTCTGTCAGATGTTGAGACTCATCTGCCTCTCGCCATCGGAGACTATACCGACTTCTTCGCTGGCCGCAACCATGCTCACAACGTTGGAACCCTCTTCCGGGGTGCCGCCAACGCTCTCCAGCCCAACTACAACCATCTCCCCGTTGCTTATCACGGCCGCGCCAGTTCGGTAGTAGTCTCTGGCACGCCGCTCCACCGTCCCGTCGGCCAGGTGCTGCCAGCTCCGGGTGCCACAACTCCCGTCTTCAAGCCCTCTGGCAGGATAGATATTGAGCTTGAGCTCGGCACATTCTTGTGCAAGGGCAACCAGCTCGGCCACCCCATCCCGCTAAGCCAGGCAGAGGAGTACATCTTTGGCTACGTGCTCATGAACGACTGGAGCGCCCGCGATATTCAGCAGTGGGAGTATGTCCCTCTTGGACCCTTCAATGCCAAGAACTTTGGCACTTCCATCAGCGCGTGGGTTGTGCTTGCAGATGCTCTTGAGCCGTTTAGGACCCAAGGCTTGACGAACGAGGTTGAGCTGCAAAGTTATCTCCGCGAGGAGCGAAAGGACAATGTGCTTGATATAAACCTGGAGGTAACCCTCAGCAGTAAGTGACCCATCTTGACCCAATTACACTGAACGTAAAACTAACACTGTGAATTAGCTGCCAAGGGTAACTCGCGCACAATCACGCGCACCTCATCAAAGAACCTCCTCTGGTCCTGGCCCCAGATGATTGCCCACCACACCATTTCCGGCTGCAACTTGCGAACTGGCGATCTCCTCGGAAGCGGCACTGTTTCCGGGTTCGAAGACGGTACGCAGGGCAGCATCTTGGAGCAGACCAAGGGTGGCAAGGTCCCCCTCGAGGTCGGCGGCGGAGAGGTGCGCAACTTCCTCGCGGATGGTGATACCATCATCATCAAGGGATGGTCTGGCAGCGGAGATGACGGGTTGGTTGGATTTGGAGAGTGCTCTGGCCAGATTCTGGCGGCTGTGACGCAGGTATAGCTGAAATAGATCAGGGTTATAGAAGGAAATGAACACCAATACAAACATACACAGTAAATTGCATCCACGTAATTTGTGTGATTCAACGATCCATGGCGTTGTAGTGAGGGCGAGCCGTTTTCGAACATGGTGTTCAAGGTGATGCGAGACAAAACACTGGCTTTTCCCTAGACCTGGCGGCGATTCTTTCGTCTTCATCGCTACCCATATCAATACGTTTCCTTACTAGCACTGAAAACTTAAATCTCAGTTTGGATGCGGCTTTCAGGACAGGTCATTGTACAGGGATGTAAGGTAAAACTTTTTATTTGAGCTATGCATCTTCATTTGCCAGAATGGAGTTTCTCGAGTACAATCGATCATCCTGACCACACAAGAACCACCTTATCATTTCCTTCACAGCTTCACTTCCATTGACTCCCATTTATCACTTTTGCTTTACACAGCTACGTCCAGAGCCTTCTTCAAGCTCTTGAGGTCTCGGGGTACAAACTTGGCCCGGTAGCGCTTGGGCAGTGCCACGAGGCTGGTCGGGTCTGCGTTGCCGTGAACGGGGTGGACGTTAACATCGTCGTACTTCTCGACGCGGAAGCTGTTGAGAAGTCTCATGTAGATGAGATAGAGCTCTCGGTTTGCCAGCAAGGATCCAGCGCACATGCGGTAGCCGACGCCGTAGGTGAACAGCGGGGCATCGGGCTGCTCATACCAACGTTCGGGGCGGAAGTTCTCGGGGTCTGACCAGACAGCAGGGTCTTTTCTACGTATTAGCGAGATTATTTCAGAAATGATAGGATTGATACGTACCCATGTTGCAGGCCCACGCGTTCAAAAAGACAACGCTGCCCTTGGGAATGGTGACGCCCTCGTGTACAACGTCTTTGATGGAAGCGCGGGGCAGAGCAAGACGGAGGACGGTAAAGTATCGCAGGGACTCCTTTACCAAAGCAACAATGTACTGGCACTTTTGGTCGTCGTCGACATCGCACATGGGCTGCGTAACATCGTAGAACTTGCGAATCTCCGTCTCGGCCTTGTCCTGGATCTCGGGGTGCTGGGAGAGGTAGGCGATGAACCAGGCGACTTGGGTGGTGACAGTGTCGAGGCCTCCGGACAACATGGTCAAGCTGATGGATGTGAGTTCGTCCTTGTTGAGTTTGGCCTCCTTGTCCATGATGACGTTCGCCTGGATGCAAGGGCTGTAGGTACCGTTGGCAATGCGCTCGTCGAGACCGTTGTTGAGCGAGGTGAGGTACTTGTCGCGCCTGTTTCGCATATCTCGAGCCTTGGAGGAGTGGAAGTTGATGGGGTTGACGCGCAGAAGAGGGATGTAGTCCTGGAGGTTGCCGGTGGTGGATCGGAACTTGCTAATCTCCTCCTCGACGTGTGTGATTTCCTCAAACAGGTTATCCTTCTGGCTCTTCAAGCGGGTTCCCCAGTTGAGAGTCAGAGCCAGTGACAGAGAGAGACGCTGGATCATGGGCATGGGGTCAACGGGGACACGGCCGCCATCGCCGTAGGTGTAGAGCTCCTTGACGAAGTCTCTGGTCTCAATCTCAAGATGGGGGACATAGGTGGCGACGGAAGGCCTGTTGAGGGCCGAGGCAGCACCCTTGCGACGGCGCTTTAGGGAGTCGCTATAGGGAGATGTGCCAATGGTAGTTCCAGCGGTGTCGGAAAGGACCTAGTAGACATGCTGATTAAAACGTGGACGGATGGTTGTAGTAGATACGACTGCAAGCTTACCTTGTGGAACGTGTAGAACTCGGGCCTCGAGCTGAAGGCCTGGGCATGCTTGCCAAAGATGTCTCGGGCAGCGGCAGCGGAGTTGATGACGACGACGGGGACGTTGCCGAGCTGGATCTGGTAGACGTCGCCAAACTTCTTGGACCAGTCCCGGTACTTGTCGGCGGCGTTGACGCGAATGTCCCAGAGGTTGCCGACGACGGGCAGGCCAGAGGGGCCCTTCATGTGGCTGATGCGAGCATTGTGGCGGACAATCTCGTTGATGAAGAGGTAGATGATGGGCGCGAGGATGACGGACACCAGGATTGACTCGCCGGGGCTTTGGCGGACGTAGTCGTTGAGCGACAGGAGCAGATTTGCGATGGTCATGGCTGGGGATGAGCGAGGTTGTGATTCAGACGTCCAGTAGCCCTCTTAGATCCTGGATCTTGACACTCGAACTTCGAATCTTGGATGTCGAGGATCAGATCTCTAATCTTAAATCTCAAATATTGGATCTTGAATTCTGAAGCTTGGATCTTGGGTGCCGGGAGGAATGAGACACGGTCGTTCTACCGTCTTAAAAGGTAAATCTCACAGGGAGCTTCGGGCACCAGATTCCCGCTGGTAAGCTGCTGGTATGCCGCTGCTGGCCTCCACATGCCGGCTCGGAAAATGTGCCTCTGCCAGCGCTTCTTCGGCAAATGCCTTTGGGATTTCTCGACATGGCTGCCACCATGTAAGTTGAGCCACCCACACTGATCGTCTACCCGAAGCCGTTCCTAGTTTAGCGGCCCCAGAACTGTGGAGGTGGGTTTGCGGGGAAGTCGGAAACTGCGGAAAGCCGGCCGCTCGGAAACCTCGGCTTGATACCGAGCCTCTCCCATTACTAACTCCTCGTCCTGACTGGCGAAAGCAACAAACCCGTCTCCTTGCGAATAAACCTAGGCGGAAACCCCCTGTTGCTTTGCGCGCTGCTCTCGGAAGCTCGTTTTCGTTATTGAGGCTTGCCATTTCCGCCCGCAGAGTCTCCGCAGACCCTCACCATGGACGACGCTTCCTCGACCGTGGAGCTGCCCAGGGAGGCCAGTGAGACCACTCCCAGCAGCGCCGCTACCCGAAAACGTGCTGCCACGGACGGCTTCCGCAGAGGGAAGCGTGGCAAGTACACCTCCGTCGCATGGTACGATCACGGCCGCCTCCTACTCTGACCAGCCCATCATGCTCACTTATCACGTAGCGATGAATGCAAGAAGCGGAAGCTCAAGTGTATCCCCGTCGATGATTCGAGCTGCCAGCGTTGCATCGACGGGGGGCTGGTCTGCGTGTATGCCCACGGGACGTCACAGACCAAGGAGAAGAACGAGAGGTAAGACACAGCAATTGACTCCTGTGTTGTCGTATACGAACCGTACTGACACATATCCGAGAACCAATAGCCAACAGTTGCAAGTCTTAAGTGATGAAGTCAGCCAACTACGCAAGCAAATGTCCGAGCTGGCTGGGGCCATGACCCTCGTCCGAGACTTGAAAGACCGTCCACGGAGCACCCGTCTTGATCCCTCACCGGCCCAGGATCCCTCTACTATCGTGGTTCCATCCCCGGCCGGCTCTTCTCAAAGGGAAGGTATTCCGAAGGAACCTCAGTTCGTTGGACCAACGAGGTCTGCCTTTGGCTTCATCATCGGCGAGCGCTCGCTAACCCGCATGGGCATCCCGACGTATGAAACTCTTCCTGCGAGCGGTGCCCAGTCTCCGACAAACATGCCGCGCGAGTTAGAAGCCGACCCTCAAGATTATTGGCATCACGTCACCGCACAGGAACTGGTCCGCCTGCTTACCGTCTTCCAAGAGGAAGTCGAATCCGTTTACCCTTTTATCAACATTGGAGACCATGCCTCCCGTGCGGATGAGATTCTTCAGGCCATACGAAGCACCGAACCAGGGGGCCAGAGAATCCTTGACATTTCGGACATAGAAGTTTCTTCAAAAGATATCGATATTGTCAAGGTTGCAGTAGCCACAGCCATTGTCCTCGAGGCTCATGGAAAGAAGGAGATAAGCACGAGCATAGTAGAGTCCGTTGAAAACAATATTTCTGTCATATCACGTCCTGCCGTCGATTTACAAGAAGTTCAGCTCATCACGATGCTTGTGAGTACCAGCTCAAGACTCTAGCATACTGAACATTTCACTAACCCATTCCTAGAGTATTTACTACTTCCATTGTGATGAAGAGCTTCTCGCCTGGCGCACAATCGGTGTTGCCGCGCGAGAAGCCCTTGAGATGGGCCTTCATCGAAAGAAGAGTCTGGTTGATAATTTCAAAGATCTCGAGTCCCGCAGCCTCGCTACGAAAGTGTTTTGGTGTGTTTACGTGCTTGACCGTCGCTGGAGCTTCGGTACCAGTCTATCGTTTGCGCTTGTAGATCGAGATATCGATCCCGAGCTGCCTGAACCTGTAAGTTGAAATCTCTGATCCGACCTCATGCGACATATGGTCACTAACCACAACATCAAGGGCGAGGACTCTTCTTATCTCAAGTGCATGGTCGGATACGGTCGTGTCTGCTCCAAGCTATGGGATGCCATCCCTTCTTTCGGATCACATTCTCAGTTGATTCCCGAAGATACCGTCATATCTCTCGATCTGAGTACTCAAGCTTGGTTACAGTCAATTCCTCCAGATCTACAGTTACGCCATCCCCGCCTCGGACTTGCACCGCGTTCGCAGCCACGCATCATGCACAGGCTTCGCGCTCTCTTGTACCTGCGTGGAAATCATACCAGAACTCTTATTTACCGACACCACCTACTCAGTGCGTCCAGCATTGCCGCAAACCTGCGCAGTGCTTGGCTGGTGGTTGACATCGCCCAGGACAGCATCCAGGTGTTGGTTCACCTCAACTCAACCACCGACATTTACTCTCGTCAGCAAAACGCATTCAACTATTTTCTACTCAGCTCCTTGGCCATCATCTTCCTGGCCGTATGTCACGCGCCAGACATCTTTACTGGGCTCTGCAGAAAGAGCTTCCTCGATGCAGTGGAGCTTGTCAGAGGCTTCTCGCGACACAGCATCGTTAGCCGGAGGTTATGGGATAGCATCCGCGGCCTCATTCCACGGCTAAAAAGCCTCGGCCTCCAGGGCTCTGACGACAGCCAGCACACCGAAGTGACTGTGGAAGGCAGTAGTCCGGCAGTTACCGTCACCTCGCCTCAGATGGGAGGCTTGGGTGTCAAGTCACACCATTTAGACGGGCACGATGACCTTGACGTGAGTGATCTTCACACTGACAGCGGATTTGGTCCCGACTTGGATCTCAGTGGCTCGATTCCGGACATGTATCAAATGAGGAATGATCTCTTGTCTCTGTTTGACGCGTTTGGGAATGGACAGATTCTCCCAGAAGGGTTTGGCGCTCAGTTTTACGGACCGGACGATGGAGACACGGTGAATGGGATGGGTGGAGAAATTTCAAGACGATTCCAGGGACTTATTTAAACGCATTCAGTCGTAAACTTGTATGATCATAGCATATACCCACGGTTTGATGGAGAACAATTCCACGAAGAAACCCGCCAAGTTCATTTATTCAAATGGGAAATTCTATTTTTGATCTACCTTGTATCAAACAAGCTCATTCTCAAAGAACACCATCATTGCGCCCTGGTGAACAGTCTTTGCGAAACCCTTGAGCTCCGCATGCGCAGCACACTCGTTGTCGTAATAAACCATGTCATCTACTGACTGGAAGACAGAAATAACAGCAATGGTAAACCCCTGCGCTCGCTGGTCGGGCTTTGCTACGCCAGCTGTGACGGAGAGGATGTAAGGCTTGCCATCCTGGAGTGATATTGTACTGTTAGCCATGATCCGACTTCATTTTCCAAGTTTAGGGGCTGTCTTCAGTACAAACCTTGACGGCTTTCGTGGGCATTCCCTTGTAGATATCAAGCAGCTTTTGCTGATCCTCCACGTTGGGGATCTTGAATAGTGTGACGCGGTTGATTGGCTTAGACATGGTGGAAGGGTGTAGAAATATGACCGTAAGACAAGGGTTCTAGATCAAAAACAAGGAAGGCGTATGAATGTGTCGCTTTAGGGATATGCACATGAACTGGAGGGGATGACGAATGTACTAGATCTAAATAGATCACATCTTCGGAAGTGGGGTTGAATTTCCGATGCCGTCGGAATCTGGCACCGGAATCCATGGTGATTGATCCACCGGATCTATGGCTAGCCAATGTCCAACAGGAGAAGACGTGCAGATAGCGGCACCTAGCTATTTCTCCGGCATTGCCTTAGCCGGTGGGTGGGCGGGAAGATCTGATTGAGCTTTCCGATTGGGATGGCTATCTGTCAGCATCGGGTTTGATCACCCTTCGGCAAGCATCCTCTGCCTTCCACAATGTCGATGATCTTCTCCAGACAGACAACCTTTCTGGCCTATCTGGATCGATTTGGGTTCTAAGGCGTGCCACTTCCGTAATGGGAGACACTGGGATGTGTGCAGCAATTGCATCAGGTTTACTTCTCATTCATGCTATAAGCACGCCACTGGTTTCAAAACAGCACATCGCCCATGGCTGTTTTCATGTACTTCACTCCCTGAGCGCTTGCGTAGCCATTAATAAAGCGTCATCATCATGTACTCAAAGCTGTTTAGATGGTAGCGCTACTGCAGAGCTGAAACAAAGCCAATTTTGGCTGTCAACAAGACAACTAATCTAGGCGTCAATTTTCATATGCCCGGCGTAATGAGCTTCTATTCGCCAAAATGAGTTGATCCACGTATACACGACTTCATAATAAAGCAACATGTCTCATCATCGAGGTGAGTAAATGTGTCAATAAGTTTCCACTTCAGCGTTGCTTCAATGCTCCGTTAGAGAACTTTCAGAACTACAAAAAATTCGGGCAGCAAAACAGCAACTGCCCTTTTTCCGAACTCGGCTCCGAAGACCCAGGACGCAATTATTAGGCTCGGCAATCTTCAGCAGGTTAAATACCGCTAATTGCCGGTAGGGTATGCGAGCCAATCGTGCCCAGATCCGATCTAGCAGGCGCAGCTTAGTTGCCTCGGCTATACTTTCGCTCATCCTAACTCGGATCTCGATTTTTTCATAAACGTTCGGCGTGCTTTCTTCTAGGCACATCTCAGGTATCTAGTAGCAAGCCGTCATTCGGACGTCAGGGGCCCATCAACACTCGCAGTCACCAGGTGCTGCCCCCCTTCTCCTCCAAGACCCAGCCGGTCGTACGAGTAAAACAGTAGCAGGACTAGACAATATTGAACGCCATTCCAGAGATGAGTCTTGGTTATTTCAACAAATACCCATATTTGACCTAGCAATCAGTGAGTAAGTAGTCAGAGTTGGAAATCCATCACTGTCCAAGATGGAAATCTATGTATATTCTCATCGCCATTCGCTTCTAGCACCACGATTCAGTACCGTCAGACAACTAACCTCCTTCCCGCTTTCGACCGTATCTCTAGTGCCTGAGCTAGTGACGGTGTTTCAGAAATGCATGTCACAATGAGTCCAGCTCGATCGCTCATCTGTGCGATAATTAGCCTACTCCGAGGAGCCTCATCTAAAAGTTTTAGCTCAATCCAGTCACTCACACACCCAATCACGGTTTCTCATACCTGTCAAGGCATCAGTAGAACCTGCTAGGCTGTGGAGATTCTCACTCGGCGGCTCGAGACGCTGCTTCAATAGCACGTCAAAGCTCTACAACAAACGACGGCCAGTAATGCTCTCAGATATCGCCAGGCTGAATTAAACATGCCTACTTATTCGCGATATCAAGAAGTTCTTGTTCGTATGTCAGGAAGTATACATCATAAAGCCACACTCTCAGGGGTCAGCACTGAAACGCCTCCTCATGGTCTAGCTCTACGAAGGACTTGCCTTCATAACATAAGCTATAGCCAGACTAAAGACTATACCAATACATTCTGTTTCTCCCAAGGCCTTACTACTTTCTTTTTCTCCTGTCCAGGTCTCCCGAAGATCGCGTGGGCGACCATCAAGACTCTACCGACCCTGAGTGACGATCAACCGTCTAGTGACTTGTGAATTACCACAATGAGCCAACATTGGTCTCACAGATACTAATCTCCACAACTAGTTGCTGGCTTAAGGGCCATAGCTCTCGCACTTGGCATCAATAAGTAGGAGAAATCCTAGTGTCGAGATTTCCTATTGAGGACATTAATGTAACCGAGGCTTCCAAGCTGATTTGACAACGCTGATAACGGCATTAGCCACGGTCTAAAGCCGCGGCTAATCACCGAGGATGACAAGTCGTCAGGCCATCCAGAATGTCGAACAATGCCATGTATGAGACATATCCGCAACGGAAGCTCATGCCTTCAGTCCACCTCTGGCCGCTGCTTACACTGCACTATGCAGTATTGACATCGCCAAGCGGCGAGGAGTACTTGGCGTTCCACATCACTCGCTTCCACTCCGTGATTTCAGTAGCTCAGCATTGTCATCATCGTCATCGCCACCAAAGAAAAACCATGAGTTTGCAATTATCGCCGACCTGTCTGGAGATATTGTGATGACTGCGTTTGATCCGCCCTGAGTACTGATCCGCCCGCCCCGATCCACACGGCTCCACCCCGCACCCGCCCCGCTAAGTCCGCCTCCGATCGTCAAGTCCTCTCCGCCTCGATATATATCTTCGACAGCTAATTCAGCGTTAACCAAATATCATCCATCAAACAATCAACTCATCCCTCTTATCAATCAACAAAATCTCAACATGAAGGTTGGCATCGTAGGCGCATCCGGCGAGACCGGCCAATCCATTGCCAACGGCCTGCTTCAAAGCAAGGAAGCATTTGTGAGTCCACTTATTCCGCGCCACTTGCGGATTGACGGACTCTAATAGTGATACAGGACATCACCGGCTTCGTTCGACCTGCTTCAATCGACAAGTCTGAGGTCCAAAACATCAAACAGCAAGGCGTCGCTATTGTCCCTTTCGACCTTGAGGCGCCGCACGAGGAGCTGGTCAAGGCACTCACTGGACAGGACGTCGTCATCAGCTGCATTATCCCATTTGCAGCCGATGCACAGAATGCCCTCGCGGACGCAGCCAAGGCCGCAGGCGTGAAGCGCTTCGTGCCCAGCTATTTCGGACCTATCAGTCCACCTGACGGCGTCATGGCGCTGCGAGAAATTGTAAGTGTCTCTTCAACACTAGAACCGTTGCAGGCGTTAACACCTCGTAGAAAGAAGCTACTCTCAACCACGTCAAGAAAATATACCTACCCTACACCGTCATCGACGTCGGTTGGTGGTACCAGAGCTCGCTCCCGCGACTTCCCTCGGGGAAGATTGACTACGCCATTAGGTTCCCCGTTGCAAACATGTACGGCGACGGGAACTTGCCCTCGGCGCTCACCGACCTGCGGGACATCGGCAAGTACGTGGCGCGCATCATCTCGGACCCCCGAACTCTTAACAAGTCCGTCTTTGTGCACAACGAAACCTGGACGCAGGAGCAAATCTTCACGCTCCTGGAAAAAGCCAGCGGAGAGAAGGTGCCTCGCGATTACCTGTCCAGGGCGGACATCGAGACGAGCATCAAAGTCGCGAGAAAGGCCTACTACGAACAGGAACAGTCCGTTGCCAACCTCCTCGGCCTGGCTGTCATGCAGTATCCCCACTCGGTCTGGCTGCGGGGCGACAACCTCCCTGAGAGCGCCGAGTATCTTGGATACCTCAACGGCAAGGAGCTGTATCCCGACGTGGAGACGATCAAGTATGAGGACTACGTGGCCGAGGTTCTGGCTGGCAACGGCAAGGCGCCGTATGCCGGCCGCGTTTTTGGCTTCGAGACTAAGAAGGATGACGGGGAGACCAACTAAACGGTAGTTCAAATCGAGCTACGGGATGGCGCTGTGATGGACGCCTTCGCAGTTCATGATCTCGCCACTGGTGTCGATCAAGCTCTTTAGTCGAGGCGAGCCATGGATCGACGAGAAAGAGAGAGCGAGAGCATTATAAAGTTTGAGAAATAGGTAGCTAAGGCTGCTCACGAGGACCATTGTTGGTTCTCGTTAGTAGACCAATAACGATCACTAGTCACATTTGAGATGCTTGTGGGTCAGAAAAGTAACGTGTCTTAAATCAGTCCTGAATTCACACGCGGGACTCGCCGAATATTCCACGAATGCCTAAGTATCCAAGTCCCAAAAGTCCATCTGAACCCTGATCAGGGTGAGGAGCTATAAGGAGACGCGCCATAGCACCTAAATACACTCTCAGATTAAAAGACGTGAGATGCCGACGGCATCAGATACGGAATCAACGCCGAGGAAAGGATAGTAGCAATGTTTCGTGCCATATCTGACTTCTTCCCCAAGCAGTAAAGAGCTTTTGTACAGTCCTCGCATCGTTTCGCCAACATCATTATCGTAGGACTCTCCAGGGAGGAAGGGTCGTGCCGCACAGACTCCTCCACTTCAGTGAGGTGAAGAATGGCTGCCTTGGTGAACGCCCGTATGAGTATCATGGTCCAAGGCTCCGTCAAGATGGATCCTTCGACAACGGCAAAGTGAAGATCGGATATATGGGTGCCAGGAATGTCGCCAGCTCGGGGGCTCGTCGAAACACGTGCTAGGTCCGACAGGATTGCGGCGCTGTCCTGTCGCAAGTACCGAACCACGTCGACGCTGAGTCGGACCTGGGTAGAGTATTCCAATCCAAGGTCGTTCTCATCCACCAACTCGATCAAGTCAGCGAGGAGGAGAGCGGCACAGTGGAAGTGTGCAACGACACACACAAACCAGCTCTGGACATGTGTGGGAACCGTGTCATACTGCTGAACGAGATCACGGAAGAATGCTCCATACGTCACATTCCAGTGCTTGTAGACGGCCATGGAGTTTTCGATGACCTTCTCAACGGCCTCACCACGGTACTTGCTTCGGACAGTATTCTGCAGGTACGAGACGTGCCTGAAGAGTATTACTTTGACTGGCGCTGCCGCAACCACGCCCTTGGTGGCTGTTTCAACAGAACAGGGCCAGCGCAGTACTCCTTCCTTGTTTTCTCGAATGAACAGCTCGGCCCACCACCTGGCGTTGTGAGAGCTGTACTCGATGTTAAAGGCGTCGTGCTCCGGACGGTTTGGATATGTCGGGTCATGATGACATTCTTCATCCGAAACGACGACAGGGCGTCCATTCATCGACGACGAAACAGTGTCGAACATGACGGTCATCCAGTAGACCAGACCAATTGTGCCCCTTTCCTCTTCGCTAAGGGACTCGGCGCTGGTGGCCCTTTCAAGCCCCAAAGAGCTCTTCGATGAGTCCAAGACTCCAGTCTCACGGGCCTCGTATTGGAACTTTAGAGCATGCATCTTCCGGGCAGCCCTTTCCATAAACACTGGTGGTCCCTCAGCGGCGATGATGTCGCTGATTTGCGACGCGATAGAACCCTCTCCACCCACAATAGGGCTAGCAGGGCCGAACCCGTTGTGCGCAAGGCTATCATACGGAAGGTCATCGTCGTCCATTGGCTTCTGAGCCAGACCCATGATCAAATCCGCGCATACAACTCTGAAGCACTCCATGTCAGAGCAGTCCTGGAGAGCGCGCTTCGCCTGCGCCCAGAAGGACTTCTGGAGGGTACGATCAAAGTCTGCGTTCATGTCATCGGCGAGATCTGCACCGTCAAAGGATGAGAGGCTTTGAGGGAACCTCTCGCGTTCACGCGAACTACCCTGTGCCCACTGTGTGGCGAAAGCCATAATGGCCAGATGGAGGGCTTTCGAAGCAGCCTTATCCTCCGATCTCGTAAGCTTGATCAACTTGGTGGACTGCGCCACTTTGTCGAGCTTAACCACGCGGCGGTATATCCTGTTTTCCTGCTGTTTTGGTTCGTAATGACCGAGGACGTTAAGTTTCTCAAAGTTGGACGCCAACCAGCTGACACCGTTCGAGGAAGGTTGTGCGATGGAACTTGGCCGGTATGGACATGTTTCTTCAGAGAGCCAGCAAGACAGGGCGTGTTCCAGAACATCATGGTAGATGCGCATCAAGTTGTCCGAAATTAAACCCTTGTTGGTGTTTGTGGCCATGAGGTGGCCAGCGGAGAAAGGTGATATGGAGGTGCTGTAACTTCGAGCTACACTGTCCGAGTAGTGGCGCAAGCTAAGCGATCGGGTAGAGACGTCGCTTTCGTATGAGTTGGAGGGAGACGGCTGGAAGGGAGCGTCGGGCGCGGAACGGGTTTGGGTTAATGGCCATCCATTCTCACCATTTTCATCTTCGGTCGTAGATTGGTGTCGCACGTGCGGCAGAGTGTGATGTAGGTCTGATGCTGGGGAGCAGTCAACCGGGTGGGGGTGTGATGTGGTTGAGGTCGCGTCAAGAGGGCCGAGCATGCCCGGGTGAAGGCCAGTGTCGAAGGCGGAGGAGTCAAAGACGCCATTCATGGGCATTGCGTCGAAGGCCGAGTTGGGAAAAGCCGTGAAGTTGGCAAAGCCGGCTTCCATTGGGCCCCAGCTGGTCAGGTCGTGAGTTGAAGGCGGCGCCTGCAGCATGTCAAGCAGGGCGGTGGCATTGACGTCGAGGCCTTGGGCCGGGAGAGCGGACTGAGGGGGCGAGGGGCCAGGTTGAGGGCGCGGACGCTGGCGTTTGGCCTTTGCCCTGGCAGGATCGGGTACACGGCGAACATTGGTACCGGATTGTGTCGGGACGTCGCCGGCAGGACCGGTTTGCAGTTGGGCGCGGACCCAATGGAAGGTGCATTGTTTTCTGGTTCGGAGGCAGTAGGAGCATCGTAGGGCGCGGGAGTCAATCTCATCTGCGAGGTTTTTCGGAACCCCGGTTAGTGTCGCTTCACGGAGCAGCGCACAGGCAGGGGAAGGGCAGGACAAGAGCAGGACAAGCCGTCGGGAACAACTCACCAAGATGTTCTTCTGCGAGGGAAACGCCAGATGAAGCGTCAGTGCCGGTACGAGTTCTTTCCGAGTTGCGCTGGATATCCCAAAGCGAGGGCGCGTCGCATGCCCGCTTGGCCTTGCGGCATTGGTCGCAGGACCGGTTTTGGCGCCTCATGCTGGCGACAGGGCGGGTTTGACAGGAGCCTTGCGACGTGCAGAAATCTACCAGTTTACCAGTCTTTGAAGATAAGAAAAAGGTCTGGTGGGTTGGAGGGGAAGCAGGACGGCTCTATTTCCCTCTCGGGGCGCGCAGCAAAGGGTGGAGAGCAAGAAGTGGAGGTGGTGACGCGATGGGGAATGAATGAACGGGGATGAGGTGGATGGGATGGGATGGAAATGGGGATGGAAGGGAGATGAGCGAAGATGAGATTTGCGGCCCCTCTCTTTGCGGGTTGACGAGGGTTGCGACTGGCTTCTTTTGGACTGGACCTCTGGGGCTAAGATTCTCCGCTTTTCCGAGGGGGTCTCAGTTCCCCGCACCCCGCTAATCTATTCATGTCCTAGGCCTGTTCAGGAGCATTGCCCCCGGCTCCAGCATGACTCTGCATGTCTCTCACTGTATCTCGCAGCCTTTTGAACTGCGCCCTGACACGACGCACGAGGACGAGGAGCGACGATCAGTGCGCCAAGAATCGACGAGAAGTGATGGTAGACTGGGATGGCAAATGATCGAGGCAGGTTCGAGGCCTCGATGGGCCGAGGGCCTTGCTCATGGTTTGTCGAACGCCAGAGGGGCTTTGCAGCGAGTGATGCAACTGCCGCTGGCGCTGTGGGTGCTGCTGAACTTGTACATTTTGGTGGCGAGGTGTGGCCAGGCAAACCAGGGTTGTAGTGGAGGCGGCGGGTTGCGAATCGCAGAACCTACCGCGCCCCTCTCAACAACATGCCAGACATGCTTTCATTCGAGTCAGCACTTGGAGCACCCAAAACCTCGAGCAAGCTGAGCGTGAATGGTGCTCCACGCCAGCATCTAGCCTGCTGTGGGTTGTGTCTTGGATGTTGTTTTGAGCTGGTGGGTGTGTGTCACTGCTGGAGGCCAAAACGCGACACACAGACACAGACACAAGCACAAGAGACACAACACAGACAGATACGGAGAAGCACGGAGCAGACAGAAGCACAGATGGAAATGGGATGGTCCGCCAGGGCTGGGAAGCTTCCGGCCACAGCCGTCGCCTTGTGATTGATTACTGCTTCGAATCTAACCAAGCCACCCAAGCCACCGCGGGGCCTTTGGAAGGGTGGAACCAGCGTCGAAGGAAAAGGGGCAAGCGGCCTCTAAATATTTGCTGCTTACTGGGCAAGGTACGCAGCTAGTCAACTGAGCGGCGAGTTACGTTATGGCAAAACAAAGCCCAAGACGCTGTTTCAAGACTGCTAGCAGCATTAATTACGCAGCATTACAGAACAGAAGAGGGAACGGAGGGGTTGCTGACTGCTAGCTCTGTAGCCCTGTAGCCCTGCTGCTGCTGGACTGCTAGCTAGTAGCTGCTAGCTGCTGTGAACGGATCCAGCGGACTTGAGGACTTGTAGCAGGCTGCATAGTGGAACACGCGATTCACGACAGGCAGAAAAGGGGCTAAAACACGCCGAGTACGGGGATATGCACGTCAAGATCCTCCTGATGGCCCGATGCGATTCCCTCTTCCGGTTTTCCTTTTATTTGCTGTCTTGTCTGTTTCCCTGCGCCTGCGAGCATTGCAACCACTCGCTAAACGGACCCAGGAAACGGGGGTTGGGGATGCGACTCGTGCCATCCGCAGCCAATCATGGGGTCCAAAGCCTCGCCACTAACCCCTACCCACGGCAGCCCACTATAGCTTCACTGTCGCCCACTATGGCTTCAGCCCGGCCCCCCCTAACAACATTGACATGTCACCCTCCCACCACTCATCCCTCCTGTGCAGTCCTGCGCGAACGGGTACATTATCCAGTACAGTACGCACAGTGTCTTGTGCAGTATCAACAAAGCGCCTCGTGCCAAGCCTGACTCGCCCTAAAGGGGACGCGCGACCCTGCAAGAGCCACGATTCGCCGTCTACTCCACCGTCTCTCAGATCTGAGATGCACTCTATCACGCGGATAGCCTGCCTCACCCTGCGGGTCCAGCTCGCCATCATCAACTCCTCGTCCCAAATGTTTTCTAGGATCCATAATTCTGGATGCGAGATCTGATCGATGAACAGCGCATCCAGACCCACGTGTTCACGCCCGCCCCGTCGCAGCGTCGCAGTCTCATTATGCATTCTGTTTTGTGACAGCTCCGTCATAACCCCTCGCCTATCGCCCATTGACAAGGATGTGCCCGAGATTATCTCAATCACGTCGGATTTTACTTTCATCTCCGTACAGAGCATAGGAATTTCTGCTTAATTGAACATCATGTTTCAACATCCTATGCTATTTCCTTGCCTGAATCCATAATGACTCAACGTCTGGTGTCAGGCCGTGCCTTGGCATGTGATATATGACAAAAACCATATCAACTGTATCAGACCTCTCATCTCGCCACACATCCTGCGCCAACTACCCTAGGACTCACCATCTTGACACTGCTCATTCTCACTGCATCTATTAACTGCAAAGGGATGGATTCCCTTGTGTTCATTCCATCGTCCGTGTTGGCGCAGTCGAGTTTCCATGCTAAGCCTTAGTTAGCCCCAGGCACCGACCTCCATCCCCAGACCAAGCTCTGCTGTTAGCTTCGACTTCAGTAGTCGGTTCCCTTGATAGATCCAATTTAGGAGACTTTGAGTCCGTGCGAACTCCTGGGAGTCCTAGTTTGAGCTCCTTGCAGCGGTAGGGCTGCCTGCCTTCGGCATCTATCCTACCCGAAGACCGAGTGAGAAGAGAAGACATCGTGGATGTCACTCATTATGTTTCAAAAACAATTGAGTGCCCCTAGCTTTAAGAAATCACAGTATTATCACGCCTGCTTGGATCATGTCAAGATACGGCCTACGTGTCGTGGTTGTTGAGGTTTCGGACGAACGGCAACTCCAGACTGATACCACCCAGCACCCCGAGTGGTCATTTTTGGGGGTCTATTCAACCACCTTACTAAATGCATTATAGAACGGCACATGCGAGTTCCTGACACTATAGTAATTGTCAAAGATGGGATGCAATCTCCTTCGTCATCAGTCATGAAGCAACGACCGTGGTTATGGGCTCCACTCCCCACCATGACCACACATGCGGGGAAAATCCGGGGTGCAGATGTCGTGTACCATGATCTGATATTTCGTTGACCATAAATTTTGATGTTTGAAGACTATGCGATAATAACTTAGTAATCGCTGCTTCGAATAGAATAAAGAGAACTGAGTCTGAGGTCGCAAGGTCACAAAGTCAGAACTCAGAAGTCACAGTTCATACTACTTACCGCACACGTATGTTCATTGCCTCATCGGAAGTTGGGAAGGGAGATCAGGCATGTTTGTGGGTTCATTTAAGCCGAGCGGTGACAACCTCTCAACAAGACTGTCCACACCACAGTCTCAGCGCCAATGCATGCTATGAGGATCTATGTGCTCCAACAGCGCTATCATCGCTCTAATGCAACAGAAGCAACTCTGGTGCTTCTATGTCATCTCCTGACTCAGAATCTCCGGCTACTGGAACCGACTTCACACCACCTTCCTCTCTCCCTTGGTTTCCCTTAGTTACCTTAGCCCTGAGACCAGCATGGTAGCTCGG
This sequence comes from Dactylonectria estremocensis, assembly GCA_020744375.1. Classification (NCBI taxonomy): domain Eukaryota; kingdom Fungi; phylum Ascomycota; class Sordariomycetes; order Hypocreales; family Nectriaceae; genus Dactylonectria; species Dactylonectria estremocensis. The sequence goes on along the minus strand of JAGMUU010000010.1, from coordinate 880,274 downwards.
TGAGACCCGACACTTGGCTAGAGGCAGATCTAAAGTTCTAAAAAAGCAAACAAGTTGCAGCTTGGGTCGTCGTGCATTGTGAGTTGTGAGTTGTCGCTCCAGCCTCGCCAGTTGTGTGGCTTAGTGCTCGCTGTTGCTAAAACAGCCAAGTCTAGGACTCTAGACCGCAAGGTTAATGCACTGAGTCCCAGTGACGAATGGCTGGATCGGGCGGGTCAGACTTTGTACCTGTTTTCAGACGAATTGCTTGCTTACTCTCTTCAATGAGAGGCAGTTCCTCCAGACTTGGCAGCCTTTCATACAGCCTAAAGTGGTATTTTGTCGACCACGATATGCCCAGCTTCCACACTTGGCAACTTCCTATCTGGTCAGCTTGCTTTCGCGTCCGGCCCATCACGCTGCATATCTCTGCTGTGAGTACGTGACAACTGGCAGTTCTGCTGACACGCAAAATGTGGGGTTAGCATGGGGCCAGACTTTGTTTCCCAAAGTGAGACCCCCACCAGGATGTTCCTGGTATGTGGAAGTGCCCGAAGCAACCGCCTAACTTTAGTCGAAGCGGGGTGAGACCTGGAGGCAGCTCGGGCGGCTCTTCGATGCTGCATGAATCATTCGAAGGAGAAAAGTGTCAACAGGGAGGGCGGGACGACCCCCGGGGCCATTCTCCCAACTGGCTGCAGCACAACCCCCCTCTTGTGCAGCCACCTGTGGTGATTCGCCCAGGTTCGTCCTATTAGTGTTGGCGTGGTGTGACAGATCACCTCGGGGTCGGATTCCAGCCCGAAGCCCATGCACACTTGGTGCGCGGGAAAAAGGAAAACTTATGATGCAGCCACGTAGTTGCCTGATGTTTTCTCGCTGGCCTGGAGGAGTCTGGCATGCTAGACACGGCACAGCGATGCCGCGGGCAACGGCCCTAAAAACCACTTAATGGATTCAGACTCAAAATACCAAGCCTGTACAGGACAAGTCAGCTTGAAATCGTGAATGGGATCGACGTTAGCCGACGTGGTATCCGAGTCCCCGAGCTGCTGACACTCAACTCCCAATTGATAGACCCCAGCGGGGCGTGTTGGTACGAGTTGGGCAAGACTACAACATCTTAACTATCTATCCCCATGATAAACTCGTAGTTCTGAGCTCCTCTTCTCTCGTTGTGTCGAACAAGAATACCAGAAACTAGGAAGCGAATGGACTTCGATAGTAAGTCTGAAGGTCAGGCATCAGAGCTGACGGAGAAATTCTTGGTCGATCAAGTAGAGCAGCTTGAGCGCTTCAAAGCATCAACTTCAGAACGCGCACTTCTCTTCAATTGCGTCGACCGTCCAAACCCATTTACTGCATGTACAAGGCAATAAGTTGGCTAAGGCAAATCCAAATGGCTTCGGTTAGGCGGCCTGTTTCTCGCCGGACTTCAGCAAAACATCGACCTACCACTAGGTAGGTACAGCACATTTGAGGGATGGTCGCGGTGCGCCTCAACGGCCTAGGCCTACCTGGAAAGCAAACAAGTAAAACGTTTAATCCATGATTGAAGGGCACAAGCGCTGTTTGACATCAGACCTCGTCCCGCCATTTAGCTACGTAGTGCACTCGCGAATCGCCTAGAAGTGCGGTGAAGCGTCTAATCACGAAGTATGGCATGTAAGCCTCAATCAGCGCGGCGGAATGTCCCACGCTCTCGACCAGGGAACCAGTTCACGCAGGCTTCAGGATTGAAGATTTGTGACATCAGCAAATCAGGGGAGCTAGAAGACGCTTGGAAACAATCAGAGGTCTTCTTTGCACATAGATACCCACTTCAAAGCGATAATGGCCTCCCGGTGGCCGCAGTCCAGTCCTCTACGAGGTACCCAGTTGTCTCCAGCAACGACAACCTTATGCTAACATGCTTGAGGTGTCCCAGCAGTGCCTCGTGCGCCGCGATTCGCCAATTGACTTGGCATTCCTTCCATGATATAGATCTCCTTGTCCTTTTGGGCCGTTGCGCCTGTCCCCCCCAGATAACAATGTCTCTTCAGCTTGACAGACTCTGGATCAACGAGACGTTGTCGCCCTTCAACAAAATCTGGCCTACTCAAATGATTAACACACATGCTGATGTGCGGAGGTTTTGATGATGTACCTAATGATCTCCGCGTCTCCTTTTCGTTGGTCTTGCTGACTTGCTTAACCTCGACGGCGTCATCAATGACCAGATTCATGAACTCATCGAAGCCCTGTGTCCCAGTTAATAACTTGAACCACACAGAAGAATTGGCACACTGACCCTGATGGTACCCTCGATGCGGATGGAAAGCTGCTCGTACAGCCACACGCTCACTTTCGCATGCTATACGCGGTTAGATGGCAGAACACAGAGGCAAACAGCGTATGAGCGTTGTTACGCCGCAAGTCCCGAGAAATACACAGCCGCCCGGCCCCGTGGCACATGGACACGCAAGACCATGCAGCATGACTACTTGGCCGCCGACCACAGATGTCCAGGTACAATCCCAGGCCTATTTGCGCAGCCAGATCCCAAAAGTTACATCTGAGCTGGCCAAGGTCCTAGGGTCTGATACACAGCGATCTGTGGCGCTAGAAATGTGGCTGCTTGACGGTCGACCATATGCCCAAAGTACCTGGCTGCTGTGTTCCTCGAAACCCGACGATCGAAGGCGCTGGCGCATGTATTGTTGGATTTCGGTCCGACTCACTGATTGAAGAAGCTTGAAGATGAAGTTACTGCAGGCCATTAGCATCTACATCTCGGTGGGAGGGAAGCAAGCCATCGCGGCGCGCCTGAGCGGTGGGGAGCTGGATCCTTACATGGGAGGGAGGAGAACTCGGCGACCGCCGCCACCGCCACGACCAGTCATTATGGATAAGGTAGCGCGACACGGATTATGATCTTGGGAGGAGGATTCGAAACGGGGGCACGGCGGTTGGATCGTGGAGGGTCAAGTTGAATGGTCGAGCACCGCGATGCTGTTGTCGCGAGATCAAAGTGGAAGCTCCTCTGCCTGGCCGAAAATTATGCGGGACGGGGGAACTATTTTCCGACACGCCGCTGCGGAGCTAGCATCACGGTATTCAGGTCTGATCCTGCGGCCAACTTAGATGGCTCAGGAATCGGAGCCTATGAGAAAATGGCTTTGAGTCTCACAAATTGATCAACAATATCCTCGGCATGAGTGTATTATGTAGTGTTGAAGGATGTTGAGTTGTGAACGCACAAACTCTCGACCAACCCTCCAGACTCCATGTGGAGAGCAAGCTGAATGCGACCCGTCACTTAGTAAAATGTGCTCAAGAAGTCGGGTCTGAGGAGCTTTTGTTAAGATAAAGAGAAGCCGATCGGCGAAGACCCTTTCATTAAAAAACTGAGTCGTAGGTAGACATTGTGTTGATGCGACTTCTTCAAAAGTCGTGCCATTGTATCACCCGTATTGTGTCACCTTGAGGCTGGCGGGATGATTGACAACCCACCACTTCGCTGGCTCAGCCAATCAAACTATGATGGTTAAGAGAACTTGGATATCTATTGGATTCAATCTTAAGCTCATAGGATGCTCGGTCGTAACGGTTGACATGCTCAGAAGCCTTCAATCGCCACTCGATGATGCAGTTCAGTTGTGTCAACCAAGGCACTCCTACGTTGGAGCTCGAAGGAAGCGTGAGAAGAACCGGTCGATTAAACGAGTTGAAGCCCAATCAAGCAAGCAGCACATCTGATTTACGATTGACTTGCGTCGGGAAACCAGCATGAAGAGTTACCACACTTCGCGAACGGATGCGGTCATCATAGGCACTTTCCCAGAGTCGCCAAATATCATTTCAAACTCTATCTAGCAATTTATAGTCATTAGAGATATTTTGCCAAAAAGGTCACGGTGCGTGACTGCCCAGATGCTCCATCACCCGCGTGTCACACAATCACCACAACACCATCACCAGATTGCAAATTCCACCACACAACGCAAAAATAACACAGCCAACTCATCTGAGCGGCAAAAAAACTCGACCACGTCAGGAGTCGAACCTGAAATCTCTAGAGTAGTTGAATCCGGTGAACCGAAATCTAGCGCCTTAGCCATTAGGCCACGCGGCCGATGGGAGAGTCGACGTTATTACAATCCATATCTGTAGAGTGCGGAGTTGTGTGCCCTAGTGGAGACCGCCACACCCAACCAAAGCATCCGAGATTCGCTATTACGTCTGCTCATTCGCTGCAACCAAATGGCTCGAGCCGTTGGGTCTGTCACTCAATGGTATCGATGTCCGGCGACGCTGATGAAACTCCCTTGGGTGGCACAGCAAGAAGAAGAACACCACACTCCGTGGCACAACTGATCGGGCTCAATCGGGCTGCCTGTACTGCGCAGACTGTCAGTAGAGTTCGAGTAGAAAAGACTGTAGTTCCGGAGGCAACACAACCGCTGTCGATAGGTAAGAAACACAACGCCGGAGACTACGGAAACTGAAGAACTTGGCCCTTGTCAAATGAAAGAGCCTTCTGCTCAATCCTTTGCACCCGATCCCTTGGCTATGGCAATGTCCCACAAGCATACTGAGAACGTAGTAAACTGTATATTATTTTATCCAAACCTCTAGATACATACTATACCAAATTTAAACACCCTGTACACGCAAGCTGATCATTAACTCATCCCTTGAAGGTGTCGAGTTTTTTTTTTGGCATCAAAGCATGAGTGTATGGAGACATTGGGCCTACGACTGTAACACAGAGTTATGTCAACTCTTCTAAGTACGACAGTAATTGTGGAAGACAACTGCCAACTCGGAATCTCGGGTCAAGCGATGAACATGTCCTTAACACTGAGGCTCGGAGCAATCAAATGTTGAAGATCATGAATGGTGGGCCTTCGTCACGCAAGGGAAGGCACTCCCGGGTCGCACGCGTGGGCCGGTTGAGACAAGAGCTTGCTCAAACAAAGTGCTTATGCTGCACGTGGCAATTGGTGAGTGCGGCGACAGCCTCGTCTCACTCAACACTTCCAGCCCCTCATCAGCGTTGATACATTCCGAGGTTGGGCAATTGTCACACCCTCAGAAGCGCAAAAATGGGTGCCCCAACCGTACTCGAGCTCATCGTCGGATTTGCTGCTCTCCCCATCTACTACGCATGGCTCATCATCTCCAACCACGCAATTGCGAAGCCGACCGGTTTACGCATCATCATCGTGCCGGGTGATCTGACCAACCCAGTCTGGTGGCTTCTTGGCCCTCGGCTGGCCGCGCTCGAGCGATGGATAACTGGGGGAGAGAACCGATTGCTGCGTTACGGATGGCTGGGCTTTGACTTCAAGGGAAAGGCCCGTGTGCATCTCGAGATGGGGGATGCCTTCATTATTGTCACACCAGGGAAGAACTATCTGTATCTGGCAGACTCGGTCGCCATCAGCCATGTTTTCGAAACCGAGCGTCATGGGGATTACATGCAACCACACGAAGCAGTCGAGATGCTGTCTATATTTGGGACTAGTATCTCAACGGGAGGTCTCCAATGTTCCAGACACTCTCAACCTTGTTGACCGTAACGAACAGGCCGAGGGCATAGACTGGCAGCGTCACCGTCGCGCTACGGCCGGCAGTTTCAACGAACTTACAAACAACATGGTCTGGACAGAATCGCTGCGACAGTCCCGCCAAATGCTGGAGCATTGCCTGGCGTGTGGCAACGACGGCACGAATGCAGTCGCCGACATCTCTCGGCAGTTTGCTCTAAACGTCCTGATGCGGGCGAGTTTTGGCAAAGAATACGACTTTGAGTTTCCCTCGGATTCCCAGGAACCTGTCAAAGCAGAAAGATATACTCTGTTCTCGCCACGCAAAGGAGCGGAAGTCATGGACTACCGCGAGTCACTACAACTCATTCTCAAGAACTGCATCTTGATCTGTGTCCTTCGACCCCGATTCTTAGAGAAATGGGGCGACATCCACAGCAAATTCGCACTCCTCGGTCGAGCAACTCGATCATTTCGCCATCACCTGGACACCATGTATGACGAGAGCCGATTTGCTGGCAAGCAACAAGATGTGCGAGCCAATTTGTTGGCGTACTTGGTGCGCTCCTCTACAGGTGACAAGCTCTTGACCCAAGAAGAAGTCCGGGGCAACATGTTCATTTATGCCTTCGCCGGACACGATACCATGGCGCTCGGCCTAGCGTTTACGTTGGTCTTGTTGATGGCGCACCCGGAGGTCCAAGACTGGATTCGAGAGGAGATGCGTGCTGTGCTACCAGCTGATCACTCCCAATGGCACTATGAGAGCTTTGGGAAGCTCAAACGAACACTTGCCGTCCAGGTAAGAAACCATTGCCGTTTCGATATATGACAAATGCTATAATCCTGATTTACCAGTTTCGCTAACCTGCTTCCTCCCCAGTACGAGACATTGCGACTCCTCAATCCCATCGTTGGCGTGATGAAGAGTACCCCAAAGACAAGACCAGCTCAACTCCCTCTGAGCGACGGCCGCATCATCACTCTCCCGCCCGACACGCCGCTCTGCCTCAACTTGAACGGTCTCCATACACACCCGAGGCACTGGGGCTCTGATGCCGAGCAATGGCGACCATCGCGGTGGATCACAACAACCGACAAGGGGGAAGAGCAGCTCATGCTGCCGGAGAAGGGGTCCTTCATCGCTTGGTCGGACGGCATGCGAGGGTGCCCGGGGAAGAAGTTTGCCAATGTGGAACATGTGGCGGTCATGGCAGGGTTGTTGAGAGACCACAGGGTCTCGCCGGTCCTCCAGCCTGGCGAGAGCGCAGAGACCGGGAAGCAGCGGATGGAGAGTATCGCCAGAGATGCGGCTGCTGTGCTGAATATACAGATGAAGCACCCCGAGAAGGCGAGGGTTGTCTGGAGTGAAGTGTAGCAAGGCTCGTGCACGATGATAGCCAGCAGATTGTCAATTGCTTCTGGCCATACAATTTGGATGTTTTCTGACAACATCTAACAGCCTGAACTATTCATGCCATACATGGTTTCTGAATTGCTGAATACCGCCCCATTTAGTCTATAGAACTAGTTTATCTTCAATTTTTAGACAGAATAGAATTAGGGACTTATAGGGACTCTTCATTCCGCATCATACGCGCAGTTCGCACAGACCAGCAACACGTCTAAGAACCCAATTTTACGCTTTGACACCCACACTTCTATCAAAGAACTCATTTAGTCTAGTCAGTAACTATAAGTACGACACAGTATTGTGATACGTCTGTTGAATGGAAACTATTGGTGTAGGGTATCACAATAGGTTTATCACTAAGCACTAGCTGATCAGGAGGTAAATCTTGTTCCTACGTTACACCCTCAACCCGCACATCACCTCTGTTGAGGGACAGAAACTATCCACGGGAGTACGTTTACTGCAAAGGAAAACGTCATGTACAAGTACAGAAATCCACGACCATGAAAGTGAGGGATTCGATACAAAGCAAAGACTAATAAAGAGATGTGCTATGGATGTAGGGTAAGCGAGAAGAGTGATGTGTCAATGGCATGTATTCATTCTTTGTATCATGGTATCAGTGAGCTAATATACATAGAAAATGAGCAAGTTGTTCATGTCCCATGTCCAGCATGTGTCACAACAGCTGTAAACATCCCGTGAAAACTCCTCAAAACTCCTCACCAACCAAGCCATCCTGTTGCCATCACAACCACAACATCGCACTTCCCACCAGCACCACCGCAACCACAGCGCCCAACCTCGGTCTACTCACCACAGCCTTCCCCTCCTCCTCCTGTACCTCGTCCTTGAAGGCGCCGACGACGTTGCCGCGCGGCCAGTACTCGCACACCAGGTACCAGCCCTTCTGGCCGCACAGCCGCCGGCCGCAGCCAACATCGGTGGTGTCCTTCCACACGAGCTGAGTAAAATGCCCCGTGGCCTCGCTGAACTTGCCGCGGCCAAAGTTGTACTCGTCGCGCTCGTCGCCCCAGGCCTCGACGCTCGCCGTGGCGTTAGGGTAGCCCATGGCCAGGTTCTCGCCGTACGGGCCGCCCGAGTGCGCAAAGTCGCAGTCGTTGTCGTCCAGGTAGTCGGACGCAAATTCTTCCAGCGTCCCGTTCCACGTCAGTGCTGTCGCGTTGTGCTCGCTGCGGTAGAAGTTGGTGCTGTTAAGGATCGCCGACGTAAAGGCCTTGTCCTGCTTCCACTCGGGCTCGTTGGAGGGGATCGTGGCCGCCACGGTGACGGTTGTGACGACATCTGCGGCGGCACCGAGGCTTGCTGTGGCGAGGAGTAGATGGAGGTATAGTAGTGATATCATGGTGAGTTGGTGAAACGGCGACAAGAGTCCAAGTGAGTGTTGTTACACGACAGTGGCTCTTCTGACAATGGCTGTTCAGTAGTTGCAAACACAGCCGGAACCCAACTCAAGGATTTGCAATTCAACTCCCTTGTTCGACACAATCTTTCTCAGCTCGATAAACATAAGATCAACCATCTTTCCCTCGACAAAGAGCAGATCCGCGCAACAAATACAGCGCGTAGAAATGTTTCACAGCCGGCCTGCCATGTTTTTTGGCGCTTTGCTGGACGAATGACGTAGGCCGCTGACCCGGGGGTGCTGGATGGAGGGGCAGATGGCCTGGCCCCCTGTGGCCCAGTGACGAGCGCCAAAAAGCCTGGCTGGCCATGGGGAACCGTCACTCCAAACACTAAAACCTGCGCAAGCTTTCACACGCAAATCCCGCGATGCCTTCTCGTCAAAGCATCCCTCCTTTGTTTCGTGATATTGTTTGCCCGACCGGCCGGACATTGAAAAGCCCTAATTAGTGGCCCGGGAAGCTTTAGTCGGAAACTGGCGGGGTCGGGCTGCCGCGGGGCACGGCGACCTCCACAGTCCACAAGCTGCAACACAGTGTCTCTTTTGGTTTTGTGTGCCTGGCTTTGGAATGCAAGCCAAGGGCGTTTCGCCTTTCGCCTTCTGATGGAGTCCGGGATGGCGTCGAATCACCCTCTGAGTTCTGAGTCGAGGCTGCCTTTCTGCTGGGAATGCGCGGCGTGTGCCGTGCAGAGTCCTTGACTAGTGTTCAGCATGGCTCTACAGCGCTGTCGATTCAGATGCCAATCCAAGCTCCCTCACTTGACCCAAAGCCAAGAACCCGGAAAACGCATTCCTGATACGGCACAGAGAACTGCGTATGACTCACATGCTCTTTTGGTTCTGGGTTCTGGAAGCCCTTCTCGTCCCACGACTCCACCAGCGACCGCACAACGATGTTTATATGCACGCCCAAATGCCACTAAAGCGCGGCATCGAGCCATGGGCTCACCCTCCGAGACCTTGTTGCACCGCTAGGTTCTAGAATGCCCCCCAGCCACGCACCACCTGCTTCCAAGTTTCAGGGTCTAGGTGCTGCGGATCATTGCTTCCTTCACAACGAACAGCAGGGTGGCCTGTTTCTTATTCGTCTGTTGATCACTGTCGGCCAATTTGCCCGGTGCGAGCTCGGCTCGACATAAGAAACTCCGAGGTTTCTGGTTCGGACACTGTAGGCATCCAAGTAACCCCAACATGATGATCTAACCCGAAAACAATCCCTTTGGACTGTCATGTTTGAATGTGAAAATTTTCAACAATATTGGATGGAGCCGTCGGTATGTCAATTGCTTTGCAGATCCCATCCGGCGTGAACAAAATGGCAAACGCCACAGCCACTCAAGCACAACTCAATTCTAAATCCGGCTGTATCCACGACAGAATCGCATGGCTGCCCTGGCAGAATACGGCATTTTCCATCTCCTCGTCATGCCACTTCACCGGCCCCATCATCAGTTGTCACCAACCACTGCGTTTGCAATAACACGAGAACCACCCCTAGAGAGAACCAAGTCGTTCCTCTCGCCTCCATTGTTGATCGCCCAGACACCCTTCGGACCCTGATCGGCCCACACCAGATCTGCCCCTCGGCTTCCGTATACAAGAATTAACAGACAATATACGGAGCCATGACCAATCTGCCAAGGCAGCCTCGTAAACCAGTTTTAGACACTGTTTGCGCCGCCACCTCGCCACCAACATCCCCATCCATTGGGCTGGATCCGCTGTCATTCTGACGTTCTGGTGGAGCCCGAGGGCTTTCTGTTACTCAACGAACGACGGCCTCATGCATCGGACTGGAGACTCGAATCTCAAACCATTGATCCAGTTTCCGAGGCTTAGCCGCACGATGCAAACTTCCCGACTGAGAAACTCGTCCATCCCTCGTCCTTGCGCTGAATAATGCTCGAGTTTCATGGTCACATCGTAGCCGTAGGTTGTCACCAATCGCCGGGGCTAGCCACTACGGAAGGTCTTCCGCCCCCGGGAAATCCACCAGGGCAAGAGACTGCCCCGGAAAACCCGCCCAGGTCAGATGACACACCGAGACAGACACCTAGGCATCGTTGTGGCGTCAAGACCTCCCTCCCATGCGTTCACTTGAAGCCATAAACACACGTGCCGAGGCTTTCCCAAGGTAGCGACCAATTGAATGTGTTGGTTGTCGCACAAATAGGACGCCACAAGGCCCGCCGTTCACGGTCCAAGTCAGTCGAGGGCGTGTGCGCCTGCAGAAGTTCCACGACGTTGAGCGATATCGCATGTTGTCTCTCATGACTGACATGTCTCAATTAATTCGCTCGTCTTGAATCAGTCGATACCCACAGGGACGAACACTCAACGTTTTCCTCATGACACCTGAATGATTGAATGATTCTTTAATCGTTAGATCTCTCGCATACGGATTTCTTGCATTGGACCATCTTGCGAATTTCCCCTGTCGTATGATTATTAACCGGTGATTGCGGGAGCGACGCCGTAAGCAAGACGACTGCCGTCCAAGACTCCATCGGTGAGCATGCCCAAGCCGCATTGTTTGCATTAGTCCGCCTCTGAAGTTGCCTCAGGTTGGCATGCCGCGCCGATACTTTGCGGCGATTGACGCTTGGAGCCATGGCCACGAATCATAACGTTGGAGCCGACTTGGAGAGCCGCATTGGGCTGCTGCGTAGTAAGCTCTGATTAATGGCACGACCGATCCTCGCACGACTGCCGGCTGCGCTCAGGGAGACCTGTGATCCAACAGGGACGTTACCCCAATGAGAAGATTGGGGTTCTGTGCCAATGAGGGACTGCAGCGCAGCGAGATTACGCTTTGTGGCCATGAAGCTTGTTGCGGTCGTCAGGGGAGCTCTCGGGTCTAAGCAAACACTGTGATAACCGGAGCCCGGCCACGCGATCTGCTTTGGTAAAGTCCAGCTGAGGCCTGGCTTTGTTTCCATGCCCCCACGCAAGGATGATCCATCGAGCCATTGAGGCCAATCTTAACGAGTTGGTAAAGACGCTGACGCTCCGTTCAGCCCGCTTTCCACCCATCTCGAATTGCGACCCCGTGGCGCCGGCGAGGGCAGAAAAATCCGGGGAAGTCAGGGATAGAAGCTGGATGGTGTGTGCGCCGTCAACTCCAGGGCCAGGGGGCTGCCGAACGCAATGACTTCCCCAGATCAGGGGTCCCAGATTGCTGCGTGGATGGAGAAATGGAGTCTGGGGGGATTTCAGGCTCGACCGGGGCTCGCTAGACAGAATTGGGTAGCCGAGAAGCACGGTGATTCTGGGAATGGCCCGAGACCGAGACCGCCGAAATATACTGTGCGAGAAGGACGAGCTGGTTCCAAGCCAATGAGAATTATTGTGGCTTGTCGAATGGAAAAAGACAGCAAGTGGCTGCAGGAGCTAGAAGAAACCGCGTCGTAAAAGGAGGGAGGGAAAACGTGGAAGCGCGGGCCTGCCTGAGCTTTGGATTCGCTGGAGCAATCCTAGTTGGTCTCACACGCATAAGCGTGAGATGTCTCGGCTTGTCGCCCTTGAAGATCAACCGGTTAGAAATGCATCGAAACAGAGTTGACTTGAACTGCAGCAGGGAAATACCAAGCTGTTCCGTTGCAGCGCGGGATGCAAATATCAGGCATCCGGAGCCAACTGCTCGTACCATGCGGACGACGCGTTGCAGAATTGCGACCGCCAAGAATTGCTCCATCATGGTGACACAACGCTCTTCCAAAAGGTTCCGGTAATAACGAGCGTTGCTCAGTATTACAGCATGGAATGAGCGAATGAAACACCCTCAAATCGACAAGCATGCCGAGATGGCTGCAGAATAAACTGGCCGGGCTATCTAGCACATGGTGGACCACGGGGCACCTGACCTCCTTCAAGACTGGGATTCGTGGGCATGCCTCGTTTCGTCACCGGGATTTTACTGCGACTCTGCGAACCAGGGTGGTCTCTGGTCCCCTGTGAGTGACAGTTGATAAGATAATACTTTGGTCCACATAGAACAAGACTGGTCTCCAACGTCCAACGAGGAGGGCTTGCCATGACCAACACGGAAGGGGAAATTAGAGACCGCCGCAATTTGGAGAAGGTTGGGGAAACGGTCGGGGAAGCTGTCTCATCCAGCAGACACTGTGCGGTAGCCAGGGATTATCCAACACGCACCTGTTTGGGGGTCTTTCTTGATCCAGATGTAGAGATGCACCGTGTCCTTGAACATCGTGGGAGCCTGCATCGTTAGCTGTCTTGCGTTCTTCAAGCTTGAGGCGTCTTCCTGCAAGGCAGTGGAGCAGAACCCACTCTGACAGGTGCTGGGCAGAAACGACTGTTGCGGCTCGAACTGAAAAGTGTTGGTTCGGAGAGGACCTAGTCTGCGTCAACATGAGGTTGAGTATCATGAGCCATGACTTATCTCTTGCCGAGAGACGTCGGCCATGATGGCGTGTGCCCGAGCGTGAACCGGCCAGAGTCGAAGTGGGACTGGCGACAGTATGGATCCACCGTGACGGAAGTATCGAAGCATCAGGCTGCATCGGTGCAGGTTGAGGGATCCAGGATGATAGCCCACCATGATGCTAGCTGCATCTCGGGGGCTGTGCAGCGGATAGACTTGGGCATTGGACAAGGGTTTCGACCCAATTGCGATGACGAATATGGCCAACCAACCTGTGAAGCATGGACGGACTGAAGCTCCAGTCAGGATTTCTGACAGCGATAGCGCGGATGACGCCTAATTGCCTACCATGAGACACCTAAAGACAGTTATTTGTGTGACAGAGCATAAGATATGCCTGCGGGTAAGGCGCGCACATTGAGTTGAAAGTTCCTGGGCGGGTTAGGACAGAATCGAAACCTGGACGATTTGTCGTATTAACCTGCCTCATCTCCAATCGGAGGCTTATGGCAGGGTACCGAGGCATCATGTTGAAAGCCCAGAGTCGAGGGCCCGGGATTTGAAACGCAATTGTGCTTATCTACGGTGTTGCGGACATGCATCTCCCCGACACTGGGTTGGCGCAACGTAACTCTCCGGCTCCGGTGTTCCTGGATCTTCGGTGAGGTGGCCGGTCAAGTAAGCAGGGCGTTGTCGGCCCAGCGCCATGGAGCTCAGGGAATGCGATGCATCTGACGTTGGGAGGGGCGGCCCCTTTGGCACCGTGCCAGTGGAAGGCCGAGCGAAGGCACTGCGAGAGCGTCTGGAGGCTCCTTCCTTTGGCTCGGCGTGGCGACGAAGTCCTGTGACTGCAGTAGCGACAAGGCTCGTGGTGTGTTAGACAGGGATCAGGTTTATGCCGTTGAAACCCCATTCGTGCTCGCCTGAACGCCATGCTAGCCCATACGTCTCTGGACAGGACTGAGGGAGCGCTGGCGTTTTCTCGGTCGCGGCTCAACGCCCATTCTTTTCTCATCTGGCGGTGAGCGACACCAGCTGGGTAATGGGAGTCTGGGAGACGACGGCTGGCCAATCTGGGACTCGTGTCAAGTTTCAGCGAACGAAATCGGGGCGACTGAAGAGTTTCCTCGCAAGCGGCTCTCTCGGGCGACTTGGAGCAGGCGCTAGCAAAGACCAAGGGCGCCTGGGTCGACTGGGAGTTCTGGGAGAGCACAGTAGCCTTGCCCCAGGACGGTTGCAGGACCCAGCGACCCAGAGCAACGCTACCGAGTTGGATGCGACATGCCAGTCGCAAGATGCGATTCGTCGGGTTGTTTGGACAAGCCAAGGTTCAGTGCTCTGGTAGTCTTGCGTGCAGGTGGACCGTGGATGTGAGGTGGATCAGGGCGTTTTACCCGTGGCGGCATCGTGTTCCATGCTCCATTTCCCTGACAGTCGAGGCCCCAGTCTTGCGAGTCTTGCCAACCAAGCCAGCGACAGTGTCGTGAACGAGTGTGAAAATGTGTGTGACGCCGTCGTCGTCCCACGGCCCAATGCCCTAATGAGGCACGTACACACCATGTACAGTGGGGACTGTGATGAGCGCACGGTCCTATGCCCGACATCATTGGCCTGGTAGTGGTTGGACGGCTGGAAACTGGGGCTGGATAGGTACGCAGAACTGGGGCTCGCATCGCATTGTTCAGTGTCCAACTAACCGGCCTTGCTGCTGGTATTATTAATAGAGAGCTTGTCAAGGTGTCTGGTGAGGCTTTTGAAACTGACGCAGCGGGCCTCGCTCGGGGTGAATCAGCGTTCCAGACGGCAGCGTCTCGGCCAGAGCCCCGTTTGTTGCTGGTTTGTCATTGTGCGCAGCGTAATTCCCGGGCCGAGAAGATGTGGGCAGCAACCCAACACGACGTGAGGCTCGAGTGGCATCTGGCTGTACGAAGCACGCAGATATGCAGCATAACCAGCCGTTTGCAGTGTCATCCGAGATTGGTACAATGGTAGCGATGAAGGTAGGAAACAATAAGCTCCTCAGGATGCGCGGCCTGCCTTAATTCTGGAGTCAATAATGCCCGAGGGTCGAATCTAACCCATTCACACAGGGTCGATCTTCGACTTTGATGCGATGCGTCTGGACCAACGATGGTGCCGCATAAGGACAAAAAGTAGGTGTGTGCTATGTCGACAATGCTTGTCAATTGCTCACCCATGCCTCCCTCATGTGTGGTGTATGTGTGAATTGTCAAAGGTGGGCATATCTTTGATGCAGGGACGGCTTCGTCACGATGACACCGGCACCAACGCACTGTGGACGACGAGGCGACCTCGCACATCGTGAGGCCCTGAGTCACGAGAGATGCAGGCGCTAAGGTGGAAGAGGCAGGCCCGCCTGGCAGCTTCGAGCAATCAGGCGCCAGTTCTCAAGCCAGCCCCTGCGAGCAACATCGGCCGCAACGAATTGATCGACTGATTACACCGAATTACCTGATGCTGTTTCGTCGCGAACCAGCTAGAGACACTGTACATACTTGGGTTGCAGTTGGAAGCATCCAGTGCTTAGAGTTGGGTAGGGATTTGTTTCAATGGCGAGCCGACAGTGCGACAACCTGCATCGGTCGGTGTACATAGTATACCTGTAGTTGGGACAGTGCGCCATGCTTATGGCCGTTTTCGGTGGTAGTCTGGCACCTTAGATATTGTCAAATAGACCAGCCATCCAGGACCAAGACTGAGAGGCCATGGGCAGTTAAGTGCCTGGTGTATGTTCGCTGGCCTGGGGTCCAACGTAGAGGCTGAGGTCAGTCCCAATCCAGGTAGGATCCTCCTGGCGCCGTGCCCTTCATCTCCCAACAAAGCCGGCGGCTACATCGCATAAATAATTGCCTCAGTCCTGAGCAAAGGCAGACATCGCTCTCAACAGCAAAGCATTGGAGCCAGCTCCATCATCATCGTCGCCGTAACTGCACTTATCGCTGCGCGACGGTATCAAGTTACAGGAAACAAATAATAATACAACGTGCGTAGGAGTTGCCAGACTCGATCGGGGTTTGGTTCTGGTCAACACCGGTGTGTGGCAACTAATTGCCGTCTGGATGTTGGTTACTCGGCCCCGGCCTCGTCTCTGTGCGAATTCCGAATCGGGAGCATTGCATCCCGCCATGGACCTAGCCGGTTGGCCCAATCCTACTTCATGTCTGCAAGCCCCAGCCCAGCGTGTTCCAGCGAGATTAAGCGCCCAGGATACGATCGATGGAAGGTGAAGCACCACCGGAAACAACGCGCCGCCGTCGCTGCGGTCCAGCCTGGGCCCGGAAGAGGCAGCGCGTCGCCTAGGGAAGAGGAACGAGGGAACGAGGAAAAAGGGAACGGGAGTGGATGGGTTGCGTGGATTGGGTGTGCGTCTGTCTGGAGACGGACAGGAGCAGGACAGCCCATGACCTGCACTATTGAACCCACGGGGCTCGTTGTCTGTTAGTTTCGTCGCCGTGCTGGAGACTTGCCGTTTCTGCATCCGAGTTGCAGCATTTGCTTTGATTCAATGCCTGGTCTGCAGCAAGGAGGCGTCACCGGGTGCATTGGAAGTGCAGCGCACAGGCGAGTTGCAGTGCCGTACAGTGCATCCTCCAGTGCGAGATGTTGTGGCAATAGGTTGCGCGGCAGGCTTCAGCACCAAGCACGCGCCCTATGGACCGTCATACGGCACTTGGGCGGAGGGTCTGGGGGCTGTGTCGGCGCTGAGCGTCCTGGAGTAAGCAAATAACCCGTATGCATCTTTCGGCCCCCGGGGTGACGGGGTCCAACAGGCCCGTCCGGCCTCCAGAGAGTTCACTGGCAGAGGGAGCTTTGGACAGGGTGCAAGCTCCCCCTGCCACCCACCTCTACAGCCTACCTACAGGCTCCAGCAGGTGAGGTGCGGCAGGTATAGAGCCCCGAGGTTCCATATGACCTCCCTGGACATGAGAGGTACTTGCCGCACTATGGAAACGACACCCGCTTGATGCTGGAACAGCGACTAGCCTGTCGTTTAGACTAGGTACCGTACACTGACACGCCCTTGTCATCCTGGCTGAGGGAGTCCAGGCTTAGGACCCAGTGTCCAGCTGAATGGCCGTCAGCCCAAATCCAGCACGAAAAAAGCAGCAGCGCACGAGGGCGGGTAATCTGGAAGAGGCAAAAAGGTGCCGCAGAACAGCCCTGCAGTGGCATGTACAGAAAGCAATGGGCACGTCGAGGAGGCCTGGGTGCGGCGTCACCTCAAGTAAGGTACCTTGGTGGAGACGGTCACTAGGTACCTTTGTACCTCTGACGACGGGACTGGCCACGGCCGACGCCAACGACAGGGGAGGCAAGTGCAGGACCAAGCAGGGCCAGTGCAGCGCAACAGGACAAGGAAGGGGACTAGAGCCCCGGTGGCGGCGCACTGTACCGCACTGTGCATCTGCCTTTCCACTATCCTCTCTTTCAGCGCCAATCTTTCTTCTTCTCTGCCTCCCCGAGCAACTCTGCTGCTTCGCTGGCGTGTTCTCTACGACGACTTGGATTGCTTCACTTCACTCTGCTGCTGTTTGCGCACTGAAGAGTATGCTCTTGTCGGCCACGAGACACGCCTCTTCTCTCGTATCCTAATCCGCATCTTGCCGCCCTCTCTTCTCCGTTCCCCTCCCCCACTACGACCTGGCCCTCGCCTGCACAGCACAGCACCCAGCACCAGCGCCCGCGTCCTCCCCGCCATCCTCGGTTTCTCGTCGCTCAATCTCCCACTCCACGACGAAAGACGCGCCTGCTTCCAGACCGTTTTCCCCGGCGAAACCTGCGAAAGAGACGAAAACAAGACACTTGTCATGGTGATTAACGATTCTGGTGCCAGAGTCTCTCGCTCCTCCATCGCCATGTCCAATACCGCCGCATCCAGCGTAGCCGTCGGCACCGCGCCCTCCACCGCCGACGACTCTGGTGAGCTCTCCCGCCGTGGCCGGCACTGCCCCTCATGTTCCTCAGACCCGCACCGCCCGCCGATTCTGCCCCGACTCTGCATGCTGACCCTGCCAGCGTCTACCATTACAGTGAACACGAAGGCTCCCGCCGCCAACAATTTCCCTCCCCCAAAGACGGACAAGCCTCGACCGCACGTTTGTAGTACCTGCCAGCGTTCCTTTGCCCGATTGGAACATCTCAAGCGCCACGAGCGATCCCACACAAAGGAGAAACCCTTCGAGTGTCCTGAGTGCGCACGCTGCTTCGCCCGTCGCGATCTGCTCCTCCGTCACCAGCAGAAGCTGCACCAGACCTCGACTCCGTCCTCCCGCCCTCGCAACCGCCGCGAGTCTACCACCGGCGTTGCCCCGGGTGGCAGTCGCGCTCGCAAGAACAGTGTCGTTGGCCCCCCAGCCGCCAACAATGCTGCGGCCAACACGGTACGGCCCCGCGCCAACACCATCAGCCATGTTGATGGCAGCGCGATGCAGATGATGGCTGCCAATGCCGCCGTTGCACGGGGTATGGCTGCCGCTCACACCCACAGCCGGCACCCAAGTCTTGCCGGCTTGCCCATTCACAATTTCGACCACATTTTTGGTGGTATGTCGGCCGCCATGGGCCAGCGAGGGGTTCAGCCGGGTCTGCCCAAGCTGGAGACGGGCGCCCTCGGCAACATTGACTTCACCAGCGGCCTTCGTACTGCGCCGCCGATGGCTGCTTTTAACACGGAATTCGATTTCGAAGGTCTTCTCTTTGGCCCGGGCTCTACCATCAACCCCAATGCCCTTCATTACAATGATTCGCCGCAGTCGATGGCCTTGGAACAGGCCTCTCCTTTTGCGCATTCCCTTCATGAGATGCCCTCGAGCCAAACCCTTGACGATAATTTTGACTGGTTGACTGGTTTCGAGCATCAGATGTCTTTTAACACGAACGAAAATGTTGTGGACGGGTCGAGTCCGTCCGCCATCAGTACGACGAGCCAGAGTGGGATTAGTGATGTTATGTTGGATGGGTCAAATCACCCTGCGCCGGCCGGGACGAGTACCATGTGGCAACCCTCCGTGATGGGCCCTCCACAGATGCCGAACCCGTTTGCGATGGATCTGAATGGTTCAGTCTTTCCGGATCTCCTGAATGGGGCCCCGTTATCACCTCAGCCAGCTTCTCAAAAGATCAATGACCCTTACTTCTCTACGCCCCCACCCTCGCTGAGCTCGCTGAGCCCGTCCGTTGTATCTGGGCTGGGCACGCAGAACATTAACCATACCCTTGGCTTCAACGCCGGCCCGGAAACGCCCTCATCCCTCCACGGTGGAAACCACGGGGTCTCGCCCGTAACCACCATCACAGATGCCACCCGGAGTGCCATTGTGAACACCCTGTGCCAGTGCCCACCCTTTGGCGGTCGTAAATACTCTTTTACTTCACAGGGCTCACCTCAAGCGCCTCACCTCCAGTCTGCCGGCACCATGGCTTCCCCCCAGGCCGCCAGTTTGCCCAGTACGCCGGACCTCCAGCGATATGTTGGTGCTTACCTTGCATATTTCCACCCACATCTTCCCTTCTTGCATATTCCCACTTTGTCCTTCGATTTGCCCCCTCCCACAAATAATCGGCCCGGTGTAGGTGGTAGTGGCTGTCTGATTCTTTCTATGGCTGCCATCGGTGCACTTTATGAGATGGAGCATGCCCAGTCCCGCGAGCTCTTTGAGATGGCCAAGAAGATGATTTTCTTCTATCTCGAGGAGCGGCGCAAAGCCGACGTCCGAAAAGCGGATATCCGACGCAGCACCCCTGTCAGCGACCAGAACCCACGTTTCAGCGAAAGCGCCGTCCACACCCCCGTCTGGCTCGTCCAAGCCATGCTCCTCAACGTTGTCTATGGCCACAATTGCGGAGACAAAACCGCTAGTGATATTGCATCCACCCATTGTGCTGCCCTGGTCAGCTTGGCCCAGGCGGCTGACCTCCTTCGACCTGATCGTGCCAGTGCCAATGAGAGGCAAGATACTCACATGACAGATGATGGGAATTGGAACGCCAAAACAGAGTCTGACCATGCTGAGTGGCTGCGCTGGAAGTCGGTGGAAGAGCGGAAGCGTACACTCTATGCCGTTTTCATCCTCTCCAGCCTCTTGGTCTCCGCTTACAACCACACCCCAGCCTTGACAAACTCGGAAATATTCTTGGATCTCCCCTGTGACGAGCAATTCTTCTCGGCCGATTCTGGCGCTACCTTTGCTGCCAGAGGAGGTGCCGATGCTGCTAATCACAATCGCATGACTTTTCATGATGCCCTAGGAGAACTTCTTCGCACAAATGAGAGACAGCTACAACATCAGCAGCAACAACTTGCTCTGAATGGCAAACTAGGATTCGAGCCATCGCTTGATGGGAAGGAGCCACCCAAGAACAATCTCAAACCCAGCACGTTTGGTTGTCTAGTTCTCATCAACGCCCTCCATAATTACATCTGGGAGACGCGCCAACGACACCACAACAAGGTCTGGACAAACGAGGAGACGGAGAAGATGCATCGGCATATCGAACCTGCCTTGAAAGCGTGGCAAGCGGCATGGGCCAGCAACCCCCACCATAGCCTAGAGCGGCCGAACCCGTACGGCATGGGTCCACTCTCGGCAGACGCGATTCCGCTGCTTGATCTTGCGTACATCCGGCTGTTCGTAAATCTATCTCGGTCAAAAGAAAAGTTTTGGCAGCGCGACTGGGACGGCATGGCCAAAGAACTGTCCCGAGGGAACGAAATAATCCAGCACGCAGAGCACTCCCCAGGATCCAACTCCGAATCCGCCAGTACGGAGATGTCAGACCTCTCCGTGCACAGCTCCGTTTTTGTGGATTCGCCCGATGCGCAAACCCCTCCCGCCGAGTTCCCTGGAGCAAAATTTCCTACGGCGACAACGGGAACGACCACATCTGGCTCGGCCAACCGCTCTATATCGCGGCGGGAGAAGCACTTGCGGAAGGCGGCATTTTATGCCGCAGACTCACTTGCCATGTCCGATAAGCTCGGAGTTACGTTTGCTGACTTTACGAGCCGAGAGCTGCCCCTCCAATCAGCGCTCTGTGCGTTTGATTGCGCCCAAGTGCTAGCGGAATGGATCGCAACTCTACAAGACCGTGTCGGACGCTATCTGGGCATCCTTGGTCAAGATCCTGTAGACTTATCACAGGTCCCAGCCATCATGCTGCTGGAGGAAGAGGACGTGAAGTTATTGGACAAGATCCAGGAGGTCTTGAGCTCCGCTGAGATGAAAATGAGCATGGAGCTTGTCAACGGCGGTATTGAGCCCAGCATCATCAACATGGATGGCCACAGCGGATATGCTGCAAAGCTCCTCCGCATTACCGCATTCATGCTGGATAAGGAGGCTGTCTGGCCAGTGACTCGCCTGAAGGCCCGTTGTCTAGAGTCCCATGCGAACCACATGCGGGCCCGGGCGGAGAAGTCCATCATGACCATTGAATGAAACGCTCTGCGTTCCAGCACTGATCATGCAGTCGAATAAAACGGTCCCCTTTCGCTCTATTTCGCCGATCACTATCGCCCACAGATATCACGAAATCTCGAATCGGCCTAGACCGGCCATCGCATCATCTGTCCCGAGACGACGGTGGGGCTTATCTGTTGCATCATCGCTCCCTGAATCGCCGCAAAGATAAGGATTCAGCCCCAAGAACTCCGGTCTCATGACCAGGCCAGACGCGACGCCGATATCGTCAGCTCATTTTGTCACTGCCCTGGCATCCCCGCCGACGGTCGGGCGCCCAAAAGTTGCTTGCTCTATTGTTTGATTGGAATTTTGTACAGCTACGACGAAGCCCACAAAAAATAGCAATGTTTGGCGTTAGGATGTTCGACGCGATTTGATCATGATGAAGAAAGACGCAACACCATGACGTTGGGACCCGCGATACCCAATGTCACCAAACGGCTACATGCGGGATTTCTCGAATGCCTGAGATCTTGATCTGTACCTGACTTCGGTTCTTGAGGTCTCGAAGCCTTGGGCACGAAGCGCCAGTGCTACAGTGCAGTACTGTCACGATCTGGTTCTGGCAATCTCACTGAGACGATCGCCGGTCGCTGGCAACTTGGGACAGTCTCGAGACCTTGTCGGCACGGTTACTCAAACACAAGCTCCCAGTTAAGAGTGACAAGGGTCCAGGAATAAGAATCACTGTGGATGAAAAAACGGAGCGAAGTGCTTGTTGAGAGCATCCATACACGCGCAATATCTGTTCTTGATTGTATAAACAGCAACTGGTCGTCCCATGTATTTACTACGGTACCTTGTATCTTGGGCTAGAGAAACTGAACAAAAAGGATGTTGCAGGCAACTCACTTGGGTTGCATGTGGTAAATACCATCACGAGCGTATATAACTTTGATGATTGCAATGTCAGTCTTTAGTCATGATAGGGCGAGCTCAGTACGACATGTCAATATTATAATTCTTGATGCAATGTCGCCCCGCCCTTCAGTGATCGGCCGTAGACCCATATCAACTCTGGCAATGTGACTCCAAGTCTCCGTATATTCAACGTGACTCCAAATTCCTGTGGAAAAGCAAGTGAAATGAGAAATACCACCTTTTCATTCCACTTTCCACCCCTTTCGACTCTTCCAAATACCCCCAAAGGCCTCTCAAATGGGAATACACTGTCGCTAAGAGTGTTCAACCCCATATGCCAGTGTTAACCAGTTGTTGAATCTCGTTCGCGTCCCTACTACATCCATAGACTAGGCCACATTCGGACATCACATCCGTCCAGGTCTCGCCTTTGGATTTTGACGCGCTGGGTGGCTGTGGTTGTTGATTGCCGCCCAGCAGTTGCCCTTCGAGGCAACGGCAACGGGGTTGAGGACGAGGCAATGTTGGGGCATCGGACGCCAACTTGTCGATGGAAGGATCGTAGCGTAGTCGTCGAATTCGGTGGCTTCGAAGACTGCTGAGTCAGACGCGTGGACCGGTTGGTTTGATGTGTAGGGTGGGGCTTACCTGTGCTGGCGTAAGGAGTGGCTGTCT
This sequence comes from Dactylonectria estremocensis, assembly GCA_020744375.1. NCBI lineage: Eukaryota > Fungi > Ascomycota > Sordariomycetes > Hypocreales > Nectriaceae > Dactylonectria > Dactylonectria estremocensis. Next base: position 857,521 of record JAGMUU010000010.1, on the reverse strand, counting down.
TTGGCAACCTAATGTAAGGCTTATGTCCGAGTGATGCTTGTAGATGGTTGGTTGTCGTTGACAACCTAATGTAACGCCTTGCTCTTAGTGATGCTCTTAGGTGGTTGGTTGACGTTGACAACCTGATGTAACGTTTTGCTTTGGGTGTTGCTCTTAGGTGTGCAAGTCAGGTCGATTGCACAGACGAGTTCGAAAGACAACTGCCACTTCTTAGTTGAGAAGGGGGGTGATGGTCATCCCCTCCAACGTCTCTATCAACATGTCTGGTCAGTCCCACGCCTCAATGCCGACTCTGAATAACCAACGAGGGATGTTCGGCCAAGTTCGTCACACTTACCGCGATGACACCTGGCAACGCGAGTTACTCAAAGATATCCGTTCCAGTAGTGGCCGCAAAGTCTCTTGCCGCCCAGAATAGTCGCGCGCGAGTGTAGACGATCCACTTCGCCTGGTAACTCCAGCCTCGTCGGCCACGATGGAGAAATGAGCCCCGTACAACGGGCGGTCGTTTCCGAGTTGCGTCCTTGTCCGGGACCGAGAGCCGGATTCCTTCCGAGCGAATGCCGAACATCATATTGAATGGCCTGTCGATGCAGTCTTGGACCAGGTTTGTGATTAGTCGAGTTAAACTCAGGGGAGGGACTCTCGGTAGACGAGTGCTGTGTGAGGCAATAGGTACAATCAGAGGTGCAAGGGCAGCTCCTTTTTTGTTTCGGTGGTGTAGGTGATAGAAATGAAAATCCCGAAAGCAGCTTTCTGGGCGAGAAGGGGGGATTTACTTGGATGAGCAAACGGTGACAGATTTGGCAGAGTTGGCAGACTTGCCAGCTGTAGCCTACAACGCAGTCACCACTAACGGGCCAGCAAAACGTGCGAGACGCCACATTCGTCGACGAGCCTCTCTCGACCAGAAGCGCGACCAGGCAGTACTACCTGAGCTGTTCAGGACGGAAATCTCTTCCTCTCTGGAAAAAACTGCGCACGTGATGCCTTGAAACGTTTGTTTGTGAGCTCTGACAGCTGGTCGCCAGTTTCCAAAAGTGCCCCTTTTCGGGAAGAGTGTACTTGAAAACTCCCCAGAACCAATGTAAACTGTGATATTGAAGCCTCCACGTCATCATATTATCTTTCAAGTGTAGACTCTAAATTTAGATGCTCTAGACATACCTTCTTTGTATTTTCTTTGACCGTGCCAGTGGTTGATCAAGTACAGCATGTAAACAGAACCCGCGCTTAAGATGCTTCCACGCTGAACCTTCCCCGGTATTGATCACATGTGAACAATTGTTTTCTCCTCCTGAAATAACAAAAGCAGTGACTGAATCGTATTTAGTGGCTCCTCCTTCAACCTACCGCCATAGATTTCTTACAACACCTAAGAAAACTAACCCTTCTTTTCCCTCCTGCTCCACCACCACGAACACTCTCAGAACCCACAACCATCCAACCTCCACCGAGCAGAACATCGCACAACAAAGAATTCCTCTTCTGTTATCCCAAAATGCCATGGCGCCATTTATCTTCCGAGATCAAGGCCGAAATTATGTGGTACACGGTAGACAACACGTCGAACCCTCCAGGGATTCGACCATAAACGAGGAGTGGCACGCCTTTGTCGAAGGCAAGAATCCCGAAACACTAGCCATCGACTCTAACTCGATTCCAACATTCATCCAGCTCTTCTCGAACGAAAAGAGCTACAGGCGACACATTACAAGACACCTATGCATCAAGACGGAACTTCGACACGAGGAAGAGCTCACGCAGAACCTGGTTCATGTGTGTTCGCGTTCCTCGGAACGTGGAACTCGAAAAAGATTATACGCAGACGAAGAGGGGAGGGACTTTGTTTGGAGTTGCGAGTGTTTTCCACTTGCGAGGACTGCGACGAACAAGTCCGCGAGCACGACGTCGCCCACCTATTTGAGGAGAAAGAGTTATGGAAACCACCAGAAGCTTACACCAGGGACATCAGCGAATTTGGCCTGCCAATGCTGGACGTTGTTACGTCCTTTGTCAAACTCAACTGTACCAACTTGTTGGATTTCCCGCCCACAGAGCTACTCGATATTCTCAACAGTTTCGACGCAGAAACTAGCGTTCGAATCAAGCCCTCCCGTAAGTCCGACACGGACGAGCAGAAATCCGTATAATCTGGTGAGTTTGTTGATACGAGAGTCATGCGACAGGATTGCCGATGAAGCTGATCTATTCGACAGATCTCATGGACAACATGTTGTCGTAGCCAGATAACATTAAGACCATTGAGATCGACGCGCCCAGCCAGCCATGGAGAAATGATGCGGACGTCGACGATACCGAGTACCTGAGTGACAATGCGGCACGTCTGAGTCTCCTCGTGAAGTATATGACAATCTACAACACCGTGGACGCATGATACTTCTTTGCCGAGGCGCAGCGACTTTAAGATGACGAACTGCGAGAATGGAAAAGCCTGGCGACCTTGAACCTCACGTTTTAGTTAATGTCGCATCCAAAAATCGAACATCCTGCGAGTCATGGGGTGAAATACGCGACACCATCGCCACGGCTAGCAACCTTGCCAAGCGAATGCCTGCTCTGCGACTGATGACGATATTTAGTACCGAGTCCGAAGACAGCAATGTCTTTCAATGCGCGGCGCATAGCGGCAGGGCCACTATTGTATGGGACTACGAGGGTGAAGAACTCCCTCGGGATGTCGAGCGCGTCTGGGAGAAGTCGCAGAGGAAGAGGGCCTGAAGCTCAGCGTAACAGCAGATTCGAAGAATCTGACCTGGACGCCTTGGTCGGGGGAGCATGTCTAAGGCACCTTGGCCATATCGTTGGCACAATGGTGCGAGTGGGCTGTGATTCGGATTGGGTCGACAATTAGGCTGCTGGCCCACATCTGACATGGTGGATTCTCCATATGCGCCCATCTTTCATGAACAGCTCGAGTCATCGATGACAGATCCATGGTCCTTCAAAACCAGGGAGATTCGCCTCGCCTCGCAGACTGAATTCGGAACTCAACCACCCCGCCTCAGACTTTCTACCATCATGGCAACTTCAACCCCTTCAGGTTCCGACTCTCCGCGACAACCCAAGATCGCCGTTGTCGGTTGCGTAAGCCAGTGCTCCTAACATATTGGCTGCATCGACTGACAAGAAAAGGGACATGGAGCGCTGGACCTTGTTTATTCTACACTCGAGACCGAGTGTTGGCGCAAAGGTTGGACTCTGTCAGATCTCGACCTGCTAATTATATGTGGAGATTTCGAGGTGCGTCGACACCATCAGGAAATGCAGCCGACTTCAAACCGCTTACACGCTCGCAGTCCTTTCGCAATACCGCTGATCTTAACTGCATGGCCGCGCCGCGGAAGTATCGCAAGTTGATGGATTTCTATAAGTACTACAGTGGTGAAGCAACCGCCCCAGTTCTGACCCTTGTGATCGGCGGTAACCACGAGGCGTCGAACTACCTTTTCGAACTATACCATGGAGGGTGGCTGGCCCATAATATCTACTATCTCGGCGCTGCTGGTGTCATTCGCTACGGGCCTTGGCGCATCGCCGGCCTCTCGGGCATCTACAACGCGTCAAACTACCACAAACCCCATCACGAGCGGTTGCCGTACGAGAACAGCCATATCCGATCGATATACCACGTGCGTGAGTACAACGTCCAGAGGCTTTTGCAGATCCGTTCCCAGATAGACGTTGGGCTGAGCCACGATTGGCCTACCTGGGTTGAGCTGTTCGGAGACCACACCAGCTTGTTCGCCGAAAAGCCGCACTTTCTTGACAGCGCAAAGATAGACAATCTCGGGAGCAAACCTGCTACAGAAGTTATGGATCATCTTCGCCCATCGTACTGGTTCTCAGGACACATGCACGTCAGATTCTCGGCTACGGTAGAGTACAAAGCCGGCATGTCATTGAGAGACTCTGTCAAGGCACTCCCTGTGTCAGATGCGCTCAAGTCCTCACTACCGATCTTCGAGTCACAGAACAATCCCTCGTCAGCTAAGGCAGTCCCAAATCCAGCGGGTACGCAGTCCAAGACCGAGTTCCTCGGCCTAAGCAAAGCTGGAACCCAAGCACGATTGTTCATGGAACTAAGAGAGCTCGAGCTTCCCGTCCGCGCTGACCCAGATGTCGCGCAATTATCGACCTTAAACGACAAAGGAAAATTCTCGCTATACTACGATGAGGAATGGCTCGCCATAATGCGAGCCTACGCCGCTACCTTGAGAGTCGCTGATTCTGAGACCCTCGTGGTTCCACCAGCCAAGACCAAGACCAAGAAGAACCCTTCGACTTCGCTTCCCCAACACAGGACCTGGGTCAAGGAGAACATCACGGACAAGGGCCTCCTGAAGGTTCCCGATAATTTCACAGCCCATGCACCATTCCATGATCCTGATGCCCCCGACAGCTTTGACCAGCCTCCGGAGTACCCAAACCAGCAGACGGCGCGCTTTACGGAACTTCTGCAAATTCCCAACAAGTTCTAATTACCACAACATTATGCGCTAGCATTACTTCTTGTGTGTATACCCGACAATTGGAGACATGGCGATACTGCATCTGCGCTGTTTAGAGCCAACACGACACCCCAGGTCATCAGCTTGTACATCGTGGTTCAAGTCGACGGGAAAGGCATTCATGAAGTTGTTCAACCCACACCAAAACCTGGACAATTCCGCAAGTAGAAGAAGAATCAAGCAAATACTTGGAATAACGCCCTGGGTGTTCCAGCACAAAGTTGTCTGTGAGGCGACGGTGTTGCTGCAACCCAAGCATGGAAAAGATGCTCCCAACCACTTGGAGGATGCGCAACGGATGCAGTGTGACACATTGGGGCAGTTTTCTGCAGCTTAGCGTTATTAGCGTGCCCTTTGAATTAATTGTATTGCTGCTGCCTGATCTTGTAAGGCTGAATTGATATGTACTGAGGCTGTGATGCGATGCGATGACTCCTGTGACTTGTGCAGTAGGTTAGCGTGGGGTTTATTCGTCGCCGAGGCATCCACTTTGCGTATAAGAAGCTCACATCACCAAACCTTTGCATATTCCCTCACCATTTCTACATCACTCATCATAACCACATTCTTCAACGACAAACGAACCAAAAATGACAGAAGCACCACAGGATATCGAAAAGTCACCGTGGTCCAAATTTACCTTTGACGATTCCGTCGCCGAGTGGAACGTCCCCGGCGCGCAGTGGTTGGACCAGAACAACAAGACATGGAACGGCCTCGCGGCGGCTGCCCTTGTCTTCGACGACCAGGACCGCGTCCTCCTTGTCCGCCGCTCTGAATTCGACAGCATGCCTCTCCTCTGGGAGATCCCCGGCGGCGGCGTCGACCCAGAAGACCCCAGCATCCTCCACGGCTGCGCGCGCGAGCTGTGGGAGGAGGCTGGGCTTAAAGCCCGGCACATCAAGCACATCATCGTCGATGGCATGGACGGCAAGCCTGGTGCTGTCTTTACGAACCGGACTGGGCAGTATTTCTACTGCAAGTTCTCTTTCGAGGTCGACGTGGCCGACACAAGCGAGGTGACGCTGGACCCAAATGAGCATATTGAGTATGTCTGGGCCACCCAAGAAGAGGTGCAGAGACAGCGTATCGGCGACCGCGAGATCCCTATCGCCAACAAAATTACAATGATCGTGTTGAACAAGGGATTTGAGAAGCGACTATCAAGCAAGAAATAGAGGCATAGAGCCACTGCAGGGGAGTCGTAATCATACACTAGGTTGTCGATTGGTGACTCTTCATCATTGCAGGCGACCGCCATATCGATTGAACTCGGGCATGGCGCAACTACTCCAGTCGCCGAACGCAGTGCCGCGCTTCAATCTCTATCAATAATCTGAAAGGAGAAACAGTTCGTTATACAGGCAGTGAGGATTAAGAGACGGGTCGCCAGTTTGTTCACTGCCGATCAAATCTAGAGATCAGTAATACAGCAGCTGTCCGCACACCACGGATTCCGAGATATTCCCTAACGCTCGTGAATTGGCCCAATGTCAATTAGTGCAATTAATCAAGTGAATAATGTCAGATCGATGAACAGCCGGGACTGTGACAAGTTCCGATTCAACGGTGTGAATCATATCAACCCCATTCGAAAGTTGGGCTGTCTCGTGCGGCTCGCTGTTGCTAGTCGCGGGTGGACGCAAGGACATGTTTAACTCACATTGCCGTAACGCGAGAACTCCGCGATCCGTGTTCTTTTCAAGTTTGTCTCGTCCACTTGGGTGACTGATATTCACACTGATGATACCATTTCATAGTTGTATCTTCCACCTGATTCAGTGCGCAATATGACGGTGGAGGCGGTGCTGTTAATAGAAGTTACGCCCATTGCCTCTCGTCCTTGCGACCGACGGAACACAACCCAGGATTAACAAGTTAAAAACCTAAACTTTCCACTGGGCCATACCTTACATTGATTACTCATCCGTCATCGATTTCTAACACCGCCAACAACATGGTTTAACGTCGGAGGACCTTGCTCTAATGTCCCAGGCTTTGCGGGCCTTTGAGAACTTGCAGCAAGCTCCAGGGTTGTCCCAGCAAATAGCCCATGCTTCCGAGGACGGCAACGAGCTGCGGAATCTCAGCGAAAAGCTGAAGAAGCCTTGCAGGTATACTCTGCTTGTTTCGCGTTACCCATTCCCTAAGTCTTTCTGTTGCGTAATTGATGTCATAGTTTCATCCCACTGACATACTTCTTAGAAACTCAAGCAGCTCAAGGCACAGGGTGTTCACTCGGAGGACCCCGAGCTTCTGAAGGCCAAAAGAGTCATGGTCCAATTTGGCTGCAATGTGGCCGAGAGTGATGAGCTTGTCCATCATATGGGTGCTCCTCAAGCTGCTGAAATCGTCGAATCCTTACGCGCGTTATTGGATGAAATGATGAGCAAAGGACCAGTGGTCCATAAACCAACCTACGGCCCTGAGAAGCCTCCAGGAATGAAACAGGCGGGCGAACCCAATTCAAAATAAGGAAAATGCCATAAAGAAAAGACTAGTAGCTCTAGGGGATCCAGAATTGATTCGTACCAAACGCTTACCCGTCACCGTGGCCTATCATGAAATCCTGGAGCAAAGAAATTGATCGGAAATGGAATAGCAACACAAGGGCGTCACAGTTGGCCTTTACCATGTAGGTAAACTTCAAGCAATATTTTCTCCCCTAAGAAGGCTAATTTCATAAGACATTTAAGCGACTCCTTTCGGCTCATCCTTTGCCGTCCTGTGGTAATACGTCCCATCTCACAGTCTAAATAAACCGAATCTCCGCCCCTCCCAAGATACAAGCAACAAATATCACCATTTCACATAGCCTCAGCATCTCATTTTATCCCACATGTTCGACATTGCCACATTAACCGTTAAACTTTTAATTCCAGCAGCTCCAACTCAGCCAATCTAAAACATCCATACTCCGCGATCACCAAACATCCGCTGGTCATTGTCGCACATCAATAGGGCATTGCCCAAATATCAGATTCCATGGGTATTTGGATGGCGCCCAGGCCTAAATGATGGTCTTCAGAGATACCCACTGTCCAATTAGCAGTGCTCGTGCTGCGAACATACAGACGGCCCCAACGAAAAGAATGGCAATATAAAGACCGGCCAGCGGCTGTGCTCCCATGGTGTCAAGCATAATACCGCTCAAGGGGAGAGCAAGTAGCAGCGCAAAGGCGACGATAAAGTTCATAGTTCCTGGGTAGATGATCAGTGTGCGCCGTGCATCTATTCAGGGGAGGGCGTACCATAGTATTGTCCATACTCCTTTGCCTCGCACGTTTTCCCTAAGCAAACTAGAATTTGTGAGATACAATGGCATCATCTCTGCACAGTGAACCGTTGCTTACCGGGAGTAACTGATAAGAAAGACCCTGAGCCAAAACCCCACAAGGCGGAAAAGGCGTACAACACCGGCGCTGAGGTGGTTCCAAATGGCACGAACATTGTTCCCATAAATACAATTGTGATGCCCAGCATGGCTATAAGGACATTGAAATGCCCCACACTGTCACCGAGGACTCCGGGAACAATTCGGCCGACGATTGATGTGCCTCCGATGATAGCAAGCAAGAGGAAGCCATCCTCGGGAGAGAAGCCTGCTCCAGTGGCAATGATTGGCAGCAGCGATCCTATTCCAAAGATGACGAACTCCAGCATAAACATTCCCGCTGTAACGAGATTGAACGCCGGGTTCCGAAAGGCGCTGAGGTTCAACGCGGAGCCCTTAGTCGTCAGCAGGCTACTCGCTGGGACGAGTCGCTGGTACGGCAGGTAGCAAATGACGGCCGGGATCATGAGGCCGCAGGCGAAGAAGCCGCAGATCCTCATGGACCACTTCCACCCCAGCTCCGTAAACGTGGAGCGCAGCATGATGGGGAAGATGACGGAGCCGGTGGACGATCCAGCCAGGGCAATACCCATGGCAAAGCCTCTTCGACGGACAAACAGTTTCCCCACGATCGACACCCCCACAACCATGACTAGAGCACCTCCAACCGACCCGAAGACGCCCAGACACAGCATGAACTGCCAGTACAGTTTGCACTCGGCCATGAGCAGGAATGTGGCAATGACCAGGGCCGCGGCGAGAGGGGCCATGAGCCTAGGGCCGTGGGCATCGAAGACGGGGCCGAAGAGCAGACCGAGAACCAGCGACAGGAACAAATACACACTGCTGATCCATCCAACTTCTCCTGTCGAGTATTCACTCAGTTGGTTGCGGCTGAGGTACGACTGGATCGTTCCGAGAGAGTTCATGAATCCTAGTCGACGGCGTCAGAACTACATCAGGGCAGTAGGAATAATGTTTGAAGATCCTACCAAAGGACGGCACCAAGAACATGAATGACCCAAATACAACTATCCACGCACCCCAGGTTGACTCGGTGTCTCGCGGTGTCGATTCCAGTGATTGCTCGTGGTTGTTGCCCCGATTGGCTTCGGCATCGGCATTGGCATCCGATCCCGGCATCGGCACGGGAGAAGCAACCCACTCCTCGCGGGATGGGAGAGTCGCCAGAGGGGGATCCAAGAGGCTCATGATGTCTCGTCTGTTTCTCTTGAATTGAGAATTAGCAAGACTGAAAGAGAAAATCACCGTCCCAAGTTGCAAAACTCTCGAAAGAGTTCTTCGTCTCCGGTCGACTATTAAACAATCCCGGAGAGTGGGTCGGCTCCGCTCCCGTAGATCGGACAAAGTCTCTTCTCTCCCACATGGCAGCGAACACTAGATAAAACTAGTCGTTATTTGGCAATTTGGGTGAGACCGTCGGGAGAGAAGTTGCAAGAGCTCGCGCCCTGTCAACCAACTCCGAGCGGCACCCCGCACGCCCTACGAGCCCAAGTTGATCAAAAAGTGCAACCCACGCCGAGACTAGGCGCCAGGGTCGAGCACGGGTCAAGCATCATATATTGCGAAGCGGTGTGATAGGTGCAGGAATAAATGCGGCGCTCTCTAAAAGGCATAAGCTCATGCCGGTATCAACCCTCCTCGATCTTGTCGCGATGCGTGTTCCTGTCCGCCCCCGCCCATTGGTCTCGTTACGCGATAGCTTCAACAGCTACCATGACCTTTTGCTTTTCGTCCCTAGCGTCGCATTTGCGATTTCGGAACATGAGTCACCATTCACGTCAAAGGCTGGGCACCGGCAGGGCATCCGATCCATCTCCACCGTAGTGACAAGGTCTGATATCGCATTCAATGGCGCAAGTGTGTTTTAACTATAAACTATGGTTCAGCCGCACAACATGTGGTTATTGGATCCTTCGATAATGAATATGAAGAATGGGACCGACTTCAACTTCAACATACCCTACCAATTCAGAAAGCAGATTAGTGCATTAGAGATGTGAGGGCATCGCAGGCACGGTTGGGTGCACCAGAGTAACAATGCATATACTATCGCTCCAACCATAGTTGCTCTCTTAAGATAGTAAATATATCCGTCATCGAGTCAATGTACTCCAGATCTATAGCAGGTCGTTCATTTCTCTTGTCACCACAATAATCCGAACAGTCAACTGGGCCAGTTTACTCGCCTTTTTCCCCACTCGTTTGCTAATAGTTGCCATACGATCACGCGCCTGGCCTCTTGAACTCACTGACTATTTAGTAGTGATTGACTATGTGTCATTGCAAAGAGTAGTTGAGAGTGTTTACTTCCGCGACTCAACACCTACCCTAGACGAGTCAAAGCTTGCTACGCCGGGGCGTCTCGAAACCCGCGTCAGCCCAAGGAGAACATACGCGTTGATCAGCACTCCTGGAGTCTTTCCGACGGGTTGAGAACCGAACCCCCCAAAAATTCACTGATTCCAAATCACTAAAAGGTATATTAGAAGCAAAGCGGAAGAGGAGACAGATCGAATAGTGAGAGGCCTAGGTCACTAACTCTAGGAACCGCACTGGTTTCTTTGGATCGTGATTGCGCAACACATATGGTCCGTCATTCCTTGAGTCACTGACCAGCTTGGTGGACAAGGCCGTGATTTACAAAAGCTTCAATGTATAAGTAACCCGGACTTGTACCATACAGACCAAGTCTCCCAAAAAACAAAAACAATATCCTTCTACATCCTACCATCATCCCTGAAGTCCCGAAATATTTCTCATAGCATGAGTTCCACGGAAGACATTCACGCCTACTTCAAAAAGTGTCTGGAGGCTTTTGATGAGCTTCTAGCGGAAGTCAAGCTGCACAAGATATGTCTGAGTCTTCCTGCGGAGTCTTCGGTGCAACGCAAAAAAGAGCAGCTGCAGGCGTGGGCGTCCGCCTTTGGAGCCGACAAGCCCAGCTCGTCCAAGGAATCGCTCAACCACAAATTCCGCGCCTACCCATCCCTTAGGGCCAGGACGCTCACGGAGCTTCGACACATGTACGACGACATTGTGAACTGTAGGTCCTGTCCCCTTCCCCTTGGTCACCTGGATACCAATGTGCGGTGTGTATTACAGTGAAGAAGCATGGCTTTGAACGGCAAATGAATCTGAACAAGATTGGCAACAAGCCTCCAGGGAATGCCGGATTGACACCACCGGCGCGGATGCATTTGGATAAAATTCCTCGGACATTAGAAGGGACATTCAGTCCAAGGGTGTTCCTATCATTCATCCCACAATGGGGTTCCAGGCATTCTACTGAGCCGAATCGCCTAGTTGAGAGCTCTTCCAAGCATGCTATTGACTCGAATTGTCAATGCGCTTGTGTATGTACTCGGGAAGTCCGGCGAGTGAATTTCAACTTTTGCGAATTTTGCATCGAAAACCATCTCACTTGACCGTTGGGCTCTGGGCTTGGGAAGCATCCTGAGTGTCCCCAGAGTCATAGTCGGAGGCTATGAGTTGGCATTACCAGCACTTGGCTTATAGGAAAACTCGTCTCTCATCACTGTTATCGGAAGTGCTCATCTAGTTGTCTCATGTGGTTAATCCGATCTTTCAATTCTCGACGAGCGAAAAACTGTGAGGACAACGGCTGTGGGAGATAAACCGGCACCGGACATTACACCTTTTAAGCCACATCGTAGATATAACCCTCTGTATTAACGGTGACTAGGCGTGCTTTGCGCCAACATTCACGGAAAAAAAAATGGCGTTTTGAATGGGCACGCACACATTCGCGCAATGGGCCGATCTTTACCTTATGAACACGGAGCAAAAGTACGGTGAGCAGGAGAAGACGTAGAAACCCGTAATCGATCGCCGATTGGACCAAGGTGAAGAAAATGAAAAGGTCAAATCATAGCCTATCAGATGGTTGGTCAATCAATGAAGCAAACCCAAAAAAAGGCGCGGCGACAAATGGCTCGCCCGGCATCCACACGGCGAGGATCCCGGCGGGGACGGAGGGCCGACTGGCGGGTTGGAGACAATTGAAGGCCGGTGATAGGAGCGGGCGGCCGACATCTGCTCTCAGCCTTTCACGGGCTTATCTTGTTGGTCGGTATTCGAGTAGATGATATGACGAAAATTTCATTCCTTCCTTTCTTTTTCGTGAGTGCATTGCAGTGCACATGTGTGGCTTCAAATGGTCTCCTTAGCTCTGCTGACAGACATGCAGTCGAGCTGACAGAAGGCACATTGTCGCATGCAACCTGCAGGGCCGACGTCGGCACTGTCGATGGACTCGGCGAATGCGACCCCATGGCTGCTGTAGTAATGAGAGCGATGCAATGGGCGGATCTGCCGGCTACGATTGTTTTCGCCACGAGATTGACAGGGCCAATGGCCTTATTCGGCTCGTCATGAGGATTGATGCATGATTTAGCTTGCGCTGAGTACTCTGTACCAGTTGGGGTTGTGTGAAGGACCACCGGGAGATAGCACGGCTTCGCCGTTCACAGCACGTGAGCGCCGAATTCCCGAGTGCATGCGGCGATGCGATGCGCACACATGCCAAAAGATGCCGAGCCGGGAAGACGGCGGCCGCTGCTTCAAGCGTGCAACTATTTGCTAGACTCCTTCTTGACTCGTGCCAGAAGGAATTATGTAGTGATTCTGGGCGATCTAGTGGTGCATCCAGCTCTTGATGGAAATTCCACGCTTAAATGTTGAATTCTATGTGGGGAAATGGGAAACACCCGTTCCTTAGTGCACATGCAATGGTCACGGCCGCAACCTGCGTCTGCGTGCCATTCTTTTTTCGAGACATTTTCCAGGTGACTTCTTCAGTCCTCATGGGACACTGTCACGACAGCACCCAGTGAGGCCACCAACCATGGACCCGACAATTGTCACCCACAGGGCCCAAGATAGGGCTCAGCACCAAAAATATTATTTGAAGCAAAACGGAGCAATATGACCTCATGGGCGTCGATCGCTGCGAGGCGACGCTGGGAGCCCGGGGACCCCGGTCTAGACCGGGGCGCCGGTGGTTCGCGGTCATCACCGAAACGAAGGCGATGTTTCGATATCCGCTAGAAGGCTTCTTTGGAGCTTCCGTTGATTAAAGTGGCCAAGATGCGGCGGGGGGAGTCAAGGGGAAATGAGCCTATCAAGATTGTGCGCATTGGTGATGCTATGTTGATACGGCAGATGCTGGTGATGATGGGCCCATGGATCCATGGATGGTTATGGTTGGGATGCTTTGATGCAGACTTCGACTGTGAGGGGGGTGACGCTCTGGCCCCGGTCGCGCACAGCAATAAGTCACGATATCTGCGTCCCAGTTGAACTTTGACATGTCGACAACAGGGGTATCCGCAAATATTGGATAATGCCCCAAATGCTGGCAGATGAACGAGGCGAGCGCTGTCGTTTTGTTGTTGTTGAATTCCCAGCGAGGTGATGCCTGTTGCTTAGCATAAGATCCAAGGTGCTTCACAAGGGGATCGACAAAATGAATGAGTTGGCAAAAGCAAAGGCGAAATTTGCTAGCGGAGCGGAACCAAGGCTTGCCGACATACGTCTAACTTCCTTTCGTCCTTGGAACTACCATTGAATGAGACCGGGCAGTTGCAGCGCTCTGTCCTGGTCACGCTGTTGATGCGCACCGTCTTGGCTCTAATTGTGCTGCTTTTCTTTGGCCCAGCTTCACCCACTAACGTCCAGGGCATCCCTGGAGGCTCTAAAACGAGAACACGCTTGCCATAAGGTAGATGACTGTGAAACATGGGCATCCTGAACTCCTGCTCCTGGTTCAAGCTGGCAAGAAAGAAACCGCCACTCAGGCGGTGGATTGTGTGGTCCCTGGTGCGTTGGTCAGATCAGAACGTCTGTAGGATGGCATCAGAAGCTCTGCCGTCTCATCAAGCTGGGCGCGGGCCAGTCACAATGTGCGCCCGATCCCCTTTGTCTGTTGCGGTGTTGAAACACCGCGAAGAAGGGGCATGTGATCATGCACCGGCACCTAGATCCCACGCCCGGGATACCCGGCAGTTCCGTCGTACGTTTTATTCTTATTTTTTTGCTTCCATTTTCTTTTTTGTGTGCGTGAGAACGGCACTGGACTGCAGAAGGCTGTGTTCTAGAACAAATAAGGGAAGGCAGGTTTTGACTCATGGGCTGACACAGGAACGGACGGAAGACTCGGAGTTTGCCAGTTGCAGTTCATGAAGGCATTTGAGACAAACCCAGCGACGACATTGGTGAAGGAAGGGTAGGGCGGCAAAGACAAACCCTGGGTGCATCATGACTGCATTGCATGGGAGAGACCCGCCGGAACGGCTAGGCAGCGGAGGCTAAAGGAAGAGGCTCAAACATCTCAAGCCGGCAGCATGCCGTCGGCGCGGGACGGCATTGGACAGGCTTTGCGGCTGGCTGCACGATGGCATTGTGTTTGATGTCCTAACTCATCCCCACGGGAACCCTTCATCGATCTGCGCGGGCGTCTGACAGGCTTCATCCTTGGAGATGGGCAATTATGTTACCATCCACAAGAGACATACAGCTCCAGACTCGTGTGTTCGCATTGTGCACGGAACGAGGCTAACCAAGCATCATCCATCGATCCCTCACGCAGCAGTAAATGCCATTCTTCCGGTGCCCAGACAAAAACACACGAGTTGAAGTGGACGCCAGCTGGCACGTCCGTCGTCATCAACAATCGACACTAACGAGCAACCCTTCATGCATCTGCTTCTTCCCTACCGCGGGGCTGCCGTCTCAGCGAGCCTACCCAGCAGGGCGAGAGGAAAGGGTCGACAAGAACCAAGGCAGCCCGGATTGCCATCGGTGGTTCGGCAACCGAGATGCCGCCACTGGACCAGGGCACACAGGTGCAAGCCAGCCGCGTGCCGTTAATGTTTACTGGCTGTGAGTGTATGTGTCTCTGTACAGGTCTCAGTACCTTTGAATGGGGCAATTCGGCAACGACGCCGGATGGGCTGCTAGTCCGCAGCATAATTACGTAGGTCGTCGCTCAGTTGCGGGTCTTCAGTGCTTCACTGTGGGCGGTCGGCGCCGCGTCAGCGGGGGTGGCTAGTGAGCAAATGGTAGGTGGGCAATGGGAGCAGCCATGTCCCTGTGCCACCATGGCCGCATGTAACTGTGACTTTTTTGCAGAGCCGTCGAACCCAATCAACGGCGGGGCCTGCGAGAATCGGCAGCACCCCGCCGTTTACACGGCGCGATGCAGAGTCAATTCAACGGCATGCGTTGGCCGCTGTCCGTGTCATCGAATCCAGTGCCTTGGTTGCCTGGGCCTGGGCTGAGCTGGGCCTAGGGCCGCGTTGCTGCCGGGCTTGGGTTACGACCACGGAACGAACGAGCAGAAAAACGAATAATAATTCACCGTCTCTCTCCTCGTCTCCATTCGCTCTCCCATCAATCTTCTTCCACCACACCCGCCGACAAGCCGTGGACAACACGCACTGGGTAATCGCAAAAAAAAAAAAGAACAAAAGGCGGCCCGACTACCCACTCCCAGCTCCTCCGTCCCCCCGACATCCCATCCGACATTTACGTGCCGTCTGTCTCATCCAAAAGCAGAAGCACAAGCCCGGTTTTGCCATTCCACCGAACTGGCTTCTAGGCGCCTTCGTTGAGACTTACGAGCACCGTCGTCGTGCACGCCCCCCGAAAAGCCAACGCCGTGTTTCGCACCATCCTGCCGCCGCCCCGTCGCCTTCGCCGGTCTCAGATCTCAGCCCAGCAGAGCAGAGCAGCCAACGTCGGCTCTTCTTCCTCGGTGCTGTGCCCCGTGCTTTTTTGTTGGGTTTTTTGTTTTGCTTGCAGGCCCTTCCATTGCGCCGTGCCGTGAGAGACCTTGACTCTTGTTCCTGCCTCGCTCGACTGGCTTGCCTAGTCGCTTTTTGCAGCAAACTTACCTATTCCTGGTCTCGCCAATCCCTGGCCTCACCGACAAGGAAAAGATCAAGACCCATCGCCTATTAGCGTGGATTTCCCTTCTTGGGAGAGCATTCGCTACCCCAGCTTTGGCTGTCAGAAAACTGCACCAGCTGCGTGTTACGCGCCGGTTATTCGCTCCCGAGTCGACTCAAGCACACGCGGCTAAACCGCCATCACATCTACTCACCAGCTTCTCCGCTCGCCTGGACCCAACGTGTACCACCCGAGTCGTGCGCCAAAGAAGCCCAAGTCAAGGCAATCAAGACAAGGCCCCCCTTGCCTGGCCCGAAGCTTTTTTCGCGAGTGATTTCAGCGTCATCGCCGTCGCCGCTCATCACAGCCCAGTGCCCGGCGGATAAGCTCCACCCGGCCCGGCCTCAAAACACGCCCTGGCCGAAGAGCCCATTGCCGTTGTTTCGGATTTCGTAAAGGTACGTGCTTTTCTTGGTTCGAGGCTGCAAATTATGGTTTGAATCCGACTTTCTTTTGCGTCTGGCTGTTGGCCTGTTGATTCCTCGTCATGCTGCCCAATCCATGCACACCCTCTCAAGCTCCCCGCCCTTACAACCCTGGTCTTGTGCTTTGATGATGGCATTCAGGTTGCCCGTTTGGGCCATTTCCTTGTTGCCACTGCCAATATCATTTCGCGTCTCTTGGTAGCTGGTTCGCTCGCACAGTTGCCATCGCATCAAGTCCTGCAATAGCAAATTTTTTCTTTCTTCTCACGCGTCAACACGAGAAGAAGCAAAAACAACATTTCTCCCTCCGCTCTGTTCTCGTTCACCTCCACATCAACATCATCCATCTCCACACCATACGCCGCTATTTCACATCCTCCTCCTCACCTCCTCACGTCCAATCCCTGTCTCCCCTCCCTCTCATCCTGCGCCTAACCCTGGCTCGCCCGCAAAATCTCCACCCCGCCAACGACGCCAGCAAAACGTCCGCACTAAGTCCAGCCCATTTGTCTCCCTCACTCTAGACCCTCAAGACGCTCACCCTCGTCATTGTTGCCCAGACTCTGCCGCCTCCACCAATCCGCTTTTAGCGCGTTGCTCTCCCCGTCCTTGTCGCTTGTATGGATACCCTCACCCTCTTGTGCCAGCGCATGGAGTGTCCTGTCCCTAGCCGGGTGCTTTGCTCGCCTTGTGCTCCTCCCGGCCCCATCTCTACTACACACCGTCTCTCCCCGCCCCCTCACCCTTCAATACAATGCTTAGGCCGATGGCCCATTGCCATGGTCCCGCTCTTGTTTGGTCTGCACTCTGCATCACCTGGCGGTTATAAGTCAAGCACCCTCCCTTGCGCGCGTGCTCCTCCCATCTGATTCTGCTCTTGCATTGGCTTCTCTGGATTGCTATAACATCCCCAAGAACCTAGAGGTTCCTTCCCCTTGGCGATCATCATACATCCCTACATTAGTCTTGCGTTGTGCTGCTGCTTCAAGGAAGCTCACCGGCTGGGCACACATCATCACTGTCGCATTTGGCTGTAGCCGCCCATTAACACCATGACAGCGTCCACCGATAAACCACGCCGTTCCAACTGGATCACCGCCAACGAAAACATCTTTTATCGTCCACGCCTCCACAAGAAGAAATCCGCCTCGCTGGCCGTTGCTCGTTTCCCGTCTCCCCTCATTGGACCTCGGAGAGCTCGTCCGCAAGCCATTCACATCGTCAGCTACCCCTCAGGCTATATCCCAAGAGAACTGCGGCCCGAGAATCAACCTCCAAGCCCCCCGCCACCACGTCAAACCCCATCGCTGCAGCCAGGAAACTGCCGCCACAACGAGAAACGTCGAGCAGCAAAGGCCAGAGCCCGTCAACGAGCCGAATCTCTAGAGGACGGTTCTGTGACTTTCCGGCCGCTGGGAAAACTGCTGGGAACGTTCTCCAGCTCCAGCACCAATCTTGCAAGCTCATCTTCTACGGCCTCTTCCGCTGTAAACAGCACTCCTAGTGCTCGTCTTAGTGCAGCGCCCGCTACTGCACAGTCCGAAGTGCCCCCGCCCCCATTTGGTCGTGCGACCTGGGCACCTGCCACTACCGTTGGATCAACTGGGGAAAGCGTAACCGGGGCCCCGCCTGCCTATGACGACACCCAGCCCGACTCGCCCACACACAGTTTAACTTTGACCACCACAGCCACGTCCACGACGCCTTTCAACTCTACCAATTCAAACTCCGAAATGGCACCTCGAGTCATTGATTCGGCCATTCCGGCTGGCCTCACAATGGCAAATCCCATCGGTCGCCTCAACGCCTCCAAGTCTGCCGTCACCTCCTTTGTCGCTGAGGTCCCCAAGCCCATCGCTTCCGGCAGCGGTGTGTCATGCGCCATCGTCCTCGCCGAGCAGAACATCTTCCTGTCTGGCTTCGACCACGATGGAAACCGACATCGCGACAGCCAATCCGGTACCGCTCTGCTGCGAGGCAAGCTTCAGCTGCGCGTCACCAAGAACGTCAAGATCAAGGCGGTTCAGCTGAAGCTGCTCGGTCGCGCTCGCACAGAGTGGCCTGAGGGCATCCCGCCCTTGAAGCAGGTCGACTTCCAGGAGGAGAGCCTGCGCACTCAAGTCCTGACTTTTTTCAACGCAATGAACGACGGCTGGGAATCCGAGTACGGGAACCAATGTACCTACCAACTAAAAACCGCCTCGCACGAAAACCCCAACAGCAGCTCCACCAGCATAGCCACCCGCTTCGGTAACTCTAACTCTGCTCAATCGTCACACCGAAACAACTTGACTGCGAAAGACTTCAAACGCTTGTCGCTGCAAAATGCTCAATCTCGCAGTTTCCAAAAGGACGAGAGCCCGATCGCCACAGCCACACAGGTTAAGGGATACAAGGTCTTTTACCCGGGCGTCTATGATTATTCCTTTGAGCTCCCCATCGACCACCACCAGCTTGAGACCACCAAGTTGCAGTTTGGATCTGTCACCTGGGAGCTTTTGGCGACTGTCGACCGCGCCGGCGCCTTCAGGCCCAACCTGCACGGCACCAAGGAGTTGTCCATTGTCCGAGTTCCCGACCAACTCTCACTCGAGATGTCGGAGCCTATATCCATCAGCCGACAGTGGGAGGATCAGCTACACTACGACATTGTCATCTCGGGAAAGAGCTTCCCTATTGGTAGCAAGATCCCTATCGCTTTCAAGCTGACTCCCCTGGCCAAGGTCCAGGTGCACAAGCTCAAGGTTTTCGTTACCGAGTCCATTGAGTACTGGACAAACGACAGACGCGTCACCAGAAAGGACCCCGGCCGCAAGATCTTGCTCCTCGAGAAGACCGCCGGCAAACCCCTCGATGAGCAATGGGAGGATTCTAACCTTCGCTTCCTCCAAGGTGGAGAACCGACTGCAGAGGAACGACGCGAAGCTCGTGAAGCTGCCGCTCGGAGGCGAGCTTCAGAAGCGGCAAGGCGTCACACCTCCGCCCAACCGCTTCCTGAGCCTACTGAAAACATGTTGGGAGATTTGGATCTGGGACTGGAGCACTTCTGGGGCGCGACCGAGATTGAAGCCAACGTGCAGATCCCGACATGTGAGATGATGGCGAAGAACAAGGAGTTGAGACTTCATGCCGACTGCAGCTGGAAGAACGTCAATGTCTATCATTGGATCAAGGTATGTTGTCACACTCATCGCTTCCTTTTGGTACATGCTCACTCTAGACAGGTTGTGATGCGAATCAGCCGTATTGACCCCGATGACCCTACCGGCACCAAGCGCAAGCATTTTGAAATCAGCATCGATTCACCCTTTACTGTTCTAAACTGCCGAGCCACTCATGCCAACACCAACCTCCCCGCATATTCCGGTTCAACGGGTCCTTCCATGCCCTGCCAGTCCACCTGTGGATGCCCTGACGCTACCTCTATCCGTACCGACATCTCGCCTAGTTCTTCCACCGGGACGCTCTCAGGTGCGAACACGAGTAGCGACGTCCTTCCCGCACCTCCGCAAGCCGCGCACTTGGCCCATAACGCGAATGAGCCTCGACCAATCCACTTGATGAGAGTTCCGAGCTTCAACCCGCCTGCCTTTGACGATGATGTTGCGCCACCTGCTCACGACCTTGGCCGTGACCCTCTCCGTGCCGGAGTTATGACACCTCCTCCCTGTTACGATGCTGTGGTTGGCACACCCAGCGTGGACGGTCTTGCGGACTACTTCGCCCGACTGGCCGACTATGACGGCCCAGACTCAGATTCAGCATCCGATTCTGATGAATCACCTCCAAGAATCCTTGAGCGGACGGGACGGGTCAATGTGGCCCATCCCATGACACCAGGCGGCAGAATGCCCAGCAGGAGCATGGAAATCGCCCGCCCGCCAATCACTCTCGATATGGGGGCCGTCACACGCCGACCCGCTAGAGTCGGCTAAAGCGCTGGCTGCCTCCATGATACGATGACAAGTTACTGTCTGAGACACAGAACGAGTCTCCGATCACATACACACTCGACGAAACATTTTCATAAAATCTACATCTGCTATAATTTTTCTTTTTGTTTACTGGTCACTCCAGCAAGTATCGGACTGCATGGAATGGGACGGGGTGGCTATGGGATGTGCCAATGCAGGGAACGTTGGCGGCGTTTGTTTGTTTTCCCATCTAGTTCCATGGGACCCGGCGTTTCTTTTTTTATATATATAAAAGGGGAGGAGGCAGCGCATATAGGGCATCGTCATACCCGAAGCAATGGTCTTCTACATATGGGGGTTGTTTTGGACATTTATGGGCAGGGAGGCATCCCGGAGAGGCATACTCACATTTTCAGATACCACATTGCGCATAGTCTCTTATTATCTATTTTATGAACCACAAATGTTCCTTGATCCTTTGCAGTTCTGGGCATAATTAAAGTGAAAATGGCACAGCGTTTCCCTCGAACTAGAGCACGCGCGGGAAGCGACGCGCCTTATTGGACCATGCGCTCGTTTCAACCTCAGCCGGTGCATGATGCGATTCCACGAGTCTAACCATGGGGATGTTTCGTCGTGGAGCCTTTGGGGTATATCTAAGAATATTTCGCGGAGCTTATACGACGTTAAGTGTCCGCGACCAAAGTAGGCGCTTTGGTGGGTCGGCCAGCAAGATTGTCACATTTACGATGTGATGAAACAGGGGAAAGTTGCAGGAAACCGGTTAGCAACTTGTGAAATGTCCGATGACAATCATGAAGTTTTGGCGGTGACGATTGCGTTTTCCTGCGCAGGATTCAAAAGAGACTGGGATCATAGGGCTGATGATAGGTGTATGATGTCACCACTCTGGCGATCCTCATGCCGCGAAGGGACAGCTTACTGCTTTCAACCACAATTTCCGAGATGCTTGTCGATTTCAGGCATAGGACTTGGAAACCACCTCGATGGAATTTTTGGGTCCCAATTAGAAAGAGGAGTTGACGTTTTCTGACCTTGTTGGGACAGGCCCATTCGGATTTCAGTTGCCGTGGGGATTCCTGGCTACCTACGTCCGATATCTCCGGTCAACCTCGCCTCTTGGGTGAGCGAACTGGGCCAAGCCAAGCATACCCCTCAACCACACACCCTGGCTGATTCGAAGCTCGAACATGGCCGCTCCTGAAGATGGCACGAAGCCTGTTGCGGTCCGGCAGCGGAAAGCCCATCGCAAGTCGCGGCTGGGGTGCGGCAACTGCAAGCTCCGGAGCGTCAAGGTTGGTCTCTCTCATCCTCCATCGGATTGTCCACACCCTCTTCCAGCTGAACCTGCCCGAATCTGACTGTCCCCTTCCAGTGCGACGAATCCAAGCCGACGTGCAACCGCTGCGCGTCCTCGGGCTACGTGTGCAACTACGCGCGCTCGGCGCCGGCGCTGCAGCTCGCGGGGACGGCGGGCGCGAGCACCCTGAAGCTGATGCTGGGGCCGCCGAGGACGCCGGCGCGGGTGCCGGCGCCAAGCCCCAGCCGCGGACTGCCGCTTCCGCTGCCCGGGCTGCGGATCCCCGTGGCGGGGCCGGTGGCCGGCGGAGATCTGGGCACCTACGAGATGCGGCCCGCCGACTATGCTGCGATACAGCGGTTTCGTACTAGGACTGTGCTCACGGTTGGGAGTTCGAGCACGAGGCATCTGTATCGGGAAGAAGCGTTTGCGTTGAGTTCGTCGGTGCGTTCCCTCTCTCTCTTCATCCTTTGGTCTTATATCTCATCAACAACTCTCACTCACCGTTACACTCCCTTTCATCTAATACCCAGCTCCTGAGGTACACGTCTAACACTCTCCATCTAGGACCCCTTCCTGATGCACGTCTTCCTCGCCTTCACCCTCCTCCACGACTCCTTCCTCTCCTCCTTCACCACGTCGGCAGCGCACCGGTCCCAACTGGCCTTCCACTGGTACCACGGCACGGCGCTGTTCCACCGCAACCTGTCGGCGGCGTCGCGGTCGTCGCCGCGGGCCCTGGCCGGCAGCCACCGGGACGCGCTGTGGGCGTCGGCCGCCATCCTCGGCTCGGCCGCCTTCGCCTTCGTCGACTCGGTTGACCCGACCGCGTCGTGGCCGCTCCACGAGGCCAGCCCCTCGGACCTGGACTGGCTCAAGATGAGCGACGGCAAGCGCGCCGTGTGGGACATTGCCGATCCCACGAGGCCCGACAGCATCTTCCACCCGCTGCTCGCCGACCAGGCCGTCAACGTCGCGCCCAACGGCCTCGCCCCTATCCCCCCCGACGTCCTGCCCGCGTCCTTCTACCCGCTCTTCGACCTGGCCTCGTCCACAGCGTGTACTAACCCGTACCACGTCGCCACGTCCATCCTCGCCCAGCTGCTCCCCCGCGAAATGAACGACAAGACGGTCATCCAGTTCCTCTCGTTCCTGTCCCAGCTCGACCCGCGGTTCCGCCGGCTGCTCGAGGACAAGGACCCGCGAGCCTTATTGCTCCTGGTCTACTGGCTCGCCAGGCTTGCGTCGTTCGAGGCATGGTGGTTGAATCAACGGGCGCTCATCGAAGGAAAAGCAATCTGCATCTACCTAGAGCGAGACTGCGCGGACGACGCATTAATAATGGAGTTGGTGCAATACCCAAAGAAGCTGCTTTTCAAGATTCCGGGAG
This sequence comes from Dactylonectria estremocensis, assembly GCA_020744375.1. Classification (NCBI taxonomy): domain Eukaryota; kingdom Fungi; phylum Ascomycota; class Sordariomycetes; order Hypocreales; family Nectriaceae; genus Dactylonectria; species Dactylonectria estremocensis. The sequence goes on along the minus strand of JAGMUU010000010.1, from coordinate 834,613 downwards.
GGGGAGACGTACTATAGGTCAGGGGTTGGGTGTAACAGACGGAAAAGGTATACGGGTATGCACAGAGGCGCGGTGAAAGTCACAAACAAACTTGATTTTCAGCTAGGCGCTGACCGGAAGACCTAATGAGAGACAATGCTTCTGAAAACAAGAATTAACCAAAGCAACTACGAATAATCCCCAACGCCGCTATCACATAATCCTAACCATGGTATCGTTAAGAGCGTGTCTTTCCATCCCAATGCTCCTTACGCCCCAAGCCGACCTACCGACTTCATTCAAGCCCCAACCTTGACTTCCTGTGGTGCCTTCTGCTCCTCCATGTCTGTTGCCTTGGGCATCAGCGGATGCTCTGGGTCGTAGCCAACTGACTTGACAATCCCAAGGCCTTTGGTGCGGCCTTCTCGGAAGAGGAGGCGGTCGCCAGGGGCCAGATACTCGGGGCGCTGAACGAAACGGAACGCGACGGTTGCGCGGTCTCCAGTACGAATGAGTTCGCGGTCAATGTCAATGATGGCGCAGGTCTGAGAGACAGGTCCGACGTGTAGCATGGCCTGATACTTGGTCTTGATGGTCGTGGCATGAGACAAGATTAAAACTAAACAAAGTCAGTCGAAGCGAATTAAAATGGCCGCAGCAGGCTGCATGACAACTCACCCTCGGCGATGAACTCTCGGTGAACCTTGGGAGCCGGCTGCCCTTCAATCTTGGGCAGTACAACCATGCCCTTTCTGACATCCTTGCGCTTGACCTTCTTCAAAGCAAAGGAGGCCGACTGTCCCGCCGATGCGGCTGGGACCCGTATGCGCTTGCGCTCAATGGATCGAATTGCCGTTGACGTAAACTGACCCAGGGAATCAGGACCGACAAGAACACTGTCCCCCTCGTGTATCAGTCCCGCCTTGACGATACCAGAGACCACGGTCCCAACGAAAGGCACTGAAAAGGTGTCGTTAACATGGAATTCAAAAGGAGCCTCAGAGTTATATCGTCCGTGGTGGGGAAGGATGTTTAAGAATGTTCGGACGAGATCGAGGTTCTCGCCCGTGACGTTGGACACGAGGAAGACGGGGCATATGCGTTCGCTAACGAATTGCGTCGCCGTGTTTATACACTCTTCGCGGTTCTTGATGAAGGTCGGGATCTTGCGCGCTCCGGGGCTTTTCATGATCTTGGTGATCTGCGTGATAGTCTCTTCGAGAATGTTGGGCGGGCAGATGTCAATCTTGGTTACAACAACCATGACGGGGACATTCAAGGCAAGGGCAATGCCCAGGTGCTCCTTGCTCATTCCGATGAGACCGTTGTTGGCCGCTACCATAAGCAGGCAGTAGTTAGGGCTGCTAGACAGCAATCCGAATACGGTCGTTCGCAGGTACTTTTCATGACCAGCCAGGTCGCTGAAGGTGATAACTTTGGCGCTTCGCTTGCCGATTTCCTCCCATGAAAGTTTGCCTATCATAGAACGGTGAGTCAAGTCAGGGATGCAGGTTAAGAAAACTTACGCCCAGGAATGTCAGAGGTGATAACATTGCCTTCCGTGTCAAATCCCATGATTTCCATGCCGACCGAGCTTGTTCGGCCAGTTTCTATCTCGTGTTTGTGGCGGAAAAGATTGACTCGAGCTTTTCCTCTGCCATCGTCGAGGTCTCCTTTTACTAGGACCCCTAGCATGGAACTCTTGCCTGCGTCCACTGCCCACTGTTAACGGTGACCAAGAGGGGCAAAGATTGCGTGCCCTTACCATTGCCCACCACAGCTATTCGAGTCTCAATAACGTCTTCAACCTTTTCGGGAAACTGGCGTATGAGAATTTTGCCGCTACAGCTCTTGTCCTTGGAGGGTTTGCCGCTTGTACTCTCGGCCTCCTTGTCACCACCCACATTCTTGGTCAACAGGAGATCGCAACTCGCGCGTACTCGCTTCGCTGCGACTTCGAGGGTGTTGTATGCTCGGTTCCACTCTTCCAAGCTCAGCTGCATCGATCCGACATTGTTGTCGAAGCCAATCTCGAATACGGCCTCGCCATGGCCCTCCTGAAGGCGACCGGCGATGAGGTCTTCAAGCTGCTTCAGCGAGGTCTCGCCAGACCTTCCTAGAAGTAGTTCCTTGAGGGGGACTCGAGGTTCTGTGTCGGCGAGGTCAAGATTATCGAATAACTCGTCAAGTTCGGCATGGTGCTGGTCGTTGGGGTCGGGTTCGGCGGAGGCAGACGTGGTAGCCGTCCTAATCGCTGGATAGCGGAGATTCTGCTGCTGTTCTACATATTCTGCGAAGTCGTTCAGTGCCTAGGTCGCCAGCTCGTTAGCTTTTGCATTGCACGAAGTCAGGCATAAACTTGCAGACTCTCCCTTGCGTTTCTCATACGCCATCGCCTTCGTCGGGTGGCTCGCCATTATGAGCGTAGCTGTAATAATGAGGTCATGCGGGTCCGCAGCATTACAGATGGGTCACAGAAGTAGGTATTCGAGTGATCATTGGAGTTGCCAGAATAGTTGAGAGATGTCAGACGGGGGGCTGCTCAATATTTATAAGTATGACTGAACGCGAATGAATGCCTCAGGACCGTTACGCGTCTGTCTCGCCGGCTGACTGAAGATGTTGTGACGGAAGAGTCATATGGGAAGTCGGGAGATCCGAGCATGTGTCACTTGATGGCCTCCCAACTTTGACTGGGGGCAGGCGGGGTGTTACTCACTAATTTACGCGGCTGCTAATCGATAAGAGCTACCCAGGCACCCAATGGAACCCATCCACGACCCGGACTACCTATATGGCATACAGTAATATACGCAATACACGCAAGGCCAAGCCACATTCTTCAATTCACGAAGTCAAGGCAACCAATGAAGTACTTAGCCTCGAGAGGATGGCACGCATTGCTCAATAATACGACCAGCAGCATCTCAAACACAACATGGGAAGCTTTGTATCGTGGTTTCTTTAAATATCTCATGCGCCGTAGGAGCGTCCCCGAAGACATCAGCTGGAAGATCACATGCCACGCCGTCCAGCAATCTCGATGAGCAGGACATCCCGTGACGCTCCCGACATGTCCGAGTAGGATATGAGGTGCGTGGGCCTCGTCTGGTGAATTGAACCCGACCCTACCCAATCCAACTCGGTCGGTGAACATAATATCCGCCGGCGTTTGTGCTGGCAGACAACCCCGCACTTGGGTCATGCAATGCTCGCGCAAGGTTAGGGTCTTTTTCATAGGGGATATTCTATGTGTGTTGCCATGGGATCGTTACTTCGGTACTCTAAAAGGGAACCTGAGGTGAAATGAGGACAACACTATCGCCTGTGAAATGGTGTCAGTGAACGCCCCAGCAGCTCATGAGCGAGGGTACACTCACCTCTCACAAATAACATCTCAGATTTCCGGCTGATGGTCTAAAGGCACTGTCAGAGTTCGTTGTCTCATTCATAATCTTGAAAAACCAGCTCACCTTGATCTCGTCATCCTCATCGTCCTCGTCCACGGTGTAGATGGTCTCCTCAACCTCTCCCAGAACCAGGTTGCAATGGCTGTCGTAGGCCTATCACAAGTGTTAGCACCTACAGTCTCACAACCTAGATCTCAAGAGAAGATTGAGCGAAGGAAACACCCACGTGCAGCTTTCCCTTCAGCTCACGGTCTCCTCGCAACTTAACAAACACCACCTCGTTGAGCAGGAGCCTCACGAGATCGAGGGGCTCCGAGACGTGGTGGGTATCCTCGGCAGCGTCCGCCATGATGGGGTTTTCACAAAAGTTTCTCGGTGAGTCGTCTTTGTGATCTTAAGGATGTCCCTAAAGGTTGAGCCTGTGCAGCGGGGGTGAGCGTCAGGGGGTGGCGGCGTGAGGTTGACAGGGCCCTTTCGTGGATTCGTGCAAAAGGCGATTCTTGCTACGGATGGAAAATCTTCGGCTACTGAGCTGTATCAGCTTGCCTGGTGGCAAGTGGGGCAGGTAGTAGTATGCAATTACCAGATATGCTACCCCATACTCTTATCCTTGTATCCGCCCCCCTGGCGGTATTGCAACGCATTTGGATTGGGTTACACGGCAGGAAAATGAAATACGTACCGTTACTTTCTAAACCTTCTCCAACCGAGGCAGGTGTCTCAGAACTCCTCATTTCTCGCGTCGTTTGTTGACATTCTCCGTCTTCTCGTCCATGACGCCTGCCATTGAGCCATGCTTCAGGGACGAATCCTCTGGCGAGGGCCTCGTCTCCCCTGCCTCTCAACTTCTCCACCCTCCGCCGCACTACCGCTACAGCTACCGGTCCTCGACCCACCGATAAGGCATCGACCCGCTGTGGGTCAGCGACGATGGTTAGCATCCCACGCAAAGACCGAGTCTTTGAGCAAGTCGTCAACCTCAACTTCAGCTTTGACGGGTTCGCTGTCAGCTTCTCCTTCACTATCGACTTCTCCTCTATTACCGAGGTTCCCTGACTCGACTCTATGTGAGAATGTCAGCGAGGGACTTGAGCTACCAACGGCTCTCGATCGACTTCTCCGGGCCATTCAATGTCGCGATGTGCCACGAATCATCCCTGAGTTCCTTGAATGGGCCAACCAGCTGAACCACAAGGATCCATACTTTGCCAAAAATGCGCTCGACGAGCTTCGTGAGCTGCCAATCTCAACATTCTCCGAAATCCTACGCTGGATAGATCCCATCGCCAACCCTGCTCATGACGTTGCCCACGGCCTCAACATCACTCTCGGCCAGACCCAATTCGTCGATACTTCCCGCCTTGTCGATGACTATGGCATCCGTATCCAACATCGCGAAGTCCTCGATGCAGTCAAAATTCTCGTGGAGGCCCGCCAGGCGACCGGCGTCCAGATGCTCATCCCGGACTATGAGGTCTGCATCCGCTGTGCAGGCGCTGCCTCAGACAAGTTTGCTGGCGTTGGCTTCTTCGGCGCCATCGCCAGGCACGACAAAGGACCGCAGCGGACCACTTCCACCTGGACAGAATTCACCAAGGCCATCTTCTCAATCGAACCGATGTACTACCAGTTTGATCGCACTCGTGTAATCTCGCTAGCGCGTCTGAGATCCAGTGACCGCCAGACCTACAACGCCGAATCCCTCAGGCGCATTGGGCGCATGAAGCTCAACATCAGTAACATACGTCATCTGCCTTTCAATCGACAACCACAGCGCGTGGCTCAAGAACTTCGCATGTTGAGTCGCATGAAATACGAGGCTCGAAGCCATTGGGAACGCTCGAAGAAGTACGGCGTACTCATTGACGAGAATCTCCTTTGCGCCACCATGATATCGTTTGCGAGGTCAAACTCCCTTACTCGAATCAAGGGTATCATTCTCCAACGGGGCTATCACATCAGTCTCAATGAGGACAAGATGACAGGTCAGGCCCACGTCGGTCCCGGCAAGTGGTTCCGCAAGGGCAACCCTCGAGAGCCGACGAAACGCTTGCTCCACGACATCGTAGAGGCTTTTTGCTCCATGTCCCGCGTCAGAGCAGCCCTCGCACTCCTTGTCCAAATATCCCGCCAATACAGTATTCAGGTTCCCCACGAAACGTGTTCCAACCTTCTTCAATGGGCCTATGTCTGCTCCTCCAAACCCTACTCACGCATGTATTCCATGTCGCAGAATTACCGAGTCAACAACACAGGAAGCAAAGACGTCATCGATGTTTGGCGTTTCATGACGGATTATTTCAAAGTCACTCCCACGTTTGAAGACTACAACGTTTACATCAAGGCTCTCATCTTCCAGCGCAGACTGCGCCTCGCCGTCCAAGTCATTCGCGAGGAAGCCGTGCCCTTCTACCGACGCCTTGAAGAGGAGCACTCAAACATCGTTCTTGACGAGCTTCTGCAGGGCATAACTACCCCTGGCCACCAGCGCCGTCAGATAGAGGCGCACAAGGAATACATGTGGTTCCATATCGCCTCCTGGTTTACCGCCATCCTAAAGACTGCCTCTCGTGCCAAGGCACTACGTGAAACAGACTTCACGCGCGTCCTCATACCGAATATCCTGGACGAGTTCAGCGAGTTCTTCCATCCCCAGATCTCCTATCGTTCCGCATACGGCCACATACAGATGCAACGGCCTGGTATCGAGCCTCGTTTCAACTTTGAGAAGAACCTGCGCACAACCCTACCAAATAATCTGAGTGGCGTGGTAGTCAAGGCATTGCACAGGGAGGGAAAGATTGACCTGGAAGATCCAAGCTTTGTGTGGCCCCAAACCCAACCTTTCGTTGTCTCAGACTGGAAGCGCAGGCCGATAAAGAGGAGCAGGGCTGTTGGACCTGCTCCAGGCCCAAATGAGGTGGGTAGGGAAATGTGGTGGAAGACGTTGGAGCGGGACTTGAGTACATAGCTTCAAACGTGGTGGCATACGCTTTCAATGTGTATCACAATAAAATGCACTGAAAATCTTCCATCAACAAAATTTCAAACGGCAGATCCCAGTGTACGGGGTATCAATCAACATCTTCCAATTTATAACAGCCGGGTATCTATCATCCATTTCATATTTCATACACAAAGACAACCGCCCAACCCCACAAACATTCATATCATCGTCATGTTCGTACAAAGAAGACCCTACACGGAAACGTACATCAAAAAGCCACCCTGTATTCCGCGCGTTGCATGTCCTGTAATCCGCAAACACGTCCATCTGTATTCCCAAGTGCCACAGCAGGAGCAATGGATAGGGAGGAAGATAAAAGGAATTGGTTAAAATAAGACAAAGGAAAGAAAAATAGCTTGGGATGATGGGTTGTGTGGTGAGCCAGTCAACGTACAGCCACCAGCAGGCGTTGAGAAAGGGAGGCGTTAGACGACCGACGCAGCTTCGGCGAGCACACTGATAAGGCTCACGGCGGCGCCGCCGATGCCAACGGCCCCGAGTGTCTCGCCCCAGGCCTTCTTCTTGTACGAGCGGTCTTCACGCCTCGACCCGCGGCGATCGCTCCGGTGGTGCCGCCGACCGCTGCCGTAGTAGTCGCCGTGCCGCTCACGGGGCCGCTCGCCGCTGTCCGAGTACCGGCGGGAGCCCTCGCGCGTGGTGTGACGCCGGGAGGACCGGTCGTCGCGGCGGCGGTCGCGGTCGCGGTCGCGGTCGCGGTCATCCCGGTAGGAGCGCGGGCTGCGAGCGTCGACCTCGTACGGCTCCGGGTCGAAGCGCACGTGGTTCTCGTTCTTGTTCTTGAGGATGGGCTTGGGGAGGACGGTGCTCGCGGGCGACGTCTTGTTGCGCGTCGGCGGGTGGACGATGTAGGGGTAGCTCTTGGTGCCCTTGTCGTCGGGCCGGGTGTCGTTGTCCGAGTCGTCGGAGCTGGAGCTGTTGTCGTAGACGGCGCTGGAGTCGTCGAGGTCGTCACGGCTGCTCTTGGAGTCGGCCCGGTCATCGCGGCTGCTCTTGGAGTCGGCCCGGTCGCGGCCTCGTCGGCGACGATCGGATGAGCGCCGTGGGCGACGGCCGGCGGAGCGTGCGGCACGGGCTTCGGCGCTTTGGCGTGCGTATTCAGCGATTTGCTCGCGAGACAGCCGGCCGAGGACGGCGACGTACTCCGGCCGAGCCTCGTACCTCACACCCGCGCGCTCCAGGATCTCGGGGCTGACGAGGGTGCGTCTTATCTTTGTCCATTGCGCATCAGCGGGGATCTCCATCCCGTAGGGGTCAGGGGCCAGACGACTCCGTGGACTGCTCCCGTAAGATGGCGGGGCGCCGCCGTTTACATAGGGCGGCAGTGGAGGGACGGAGCGAGGCGATGCTCCGAAGTGGGATGTTGGTGACGAGGACAGCTCGTGGCCTGAGAAGGAGGCGGCAGTGGTGAAGGCAAGATATCTTTGGTCAGACGGCGAACGGCTGTACTGCTGCTGCTGGCTTGGCGACTGCAGAATCAGGCCGGCCATGTCCGAGTTGAGACTGTCCATGGCAATGAGATCCCTTGTCGAGATGAGAGCCATGGAGTCGTTGGAGTCGGCGGACATTTCCCGTGGCGACGACGAGAGGGTGTGGGCGACGGGAGCTGTATCAGGCATGCGTCGTTCCCCTTTCATGCCGACATAAAACTTTTCGTTGTTGTCGTACGCTGGAAGCTCCTTGGGCGAGGTTGGCTGCGTCTTGGCCTCGCGCTCGAGGAGGCCGCGGACGGTGGGATATGTGCCGCCGGACACGTAGCCGACGGATTCGAGTTCGCGGATATAAGCGCGAAGAATGTCCTGAGAGGATATGGTGTCAGTATCATGAATTCGGAGGGGTTTAGCTGTGTGAGACTGGACGGACCTTGTGTCGGAGGAGGACGTGCGGCGCAAAGCCTTCCTTCTCAAGCTCAGCCTTGAACTCAAGCCACAGGCTGTCCTCGTCCTCGGCGAAGGAGTTGAAGTCGCGGTTTTGGAACAGCCTGCTGGCGATCTGGTCGACCTTGTCCTTGATGTCCTCGAGGCCCGGCTGGCGGTTGTCGACGACCTGGCGCGGCTTGTTGGCCGGGTTCTGCAGCTGGACCGTGTCGAGGAACATGTCGACATTCGTCTTGTCGCTCATGAGCCTAGACCCAATGACGGCGAGTTTCTCGTCGCGCACGCGCTCGTCGCCCGAGGGCCGGCCGTCGCCGTGACGGTCGAGGACCGACTCAAGCTGGGCGAGGGTGAAGTCGCAGTCCTCGACCATGGGCCGGAGGCGGCGGGCGAAGACGGACGAGGAGGCGCCGGTCCGTAGCGGCGAGTCCGGGTCGGCGGCCTCGACGCGGAGGTGCCGCAGGGCTAGGTGCAGCTGCCGCACCGACGACGCCGCGTCGGCAAAGGCCAGCCCGGACTGCTTGGCCCGCAGGTACAGCGTGCGCGCAAAGGCATCGACGGCGTCGATGTGCTCGACGGTAGAGCCGCCACTCATAATGCTTTCTCGGGACGGTTTTACTCCCTCGGGGGAGAAATCTGGTCCGTGGTAAATATTGGGCCGGGTTGAGGCCGTCGCGATGTTTTGGTGTGGTGGAATGGTGTAAGTCGGCTTGGCTGGGTTCACATAGAGTGGAGAGTGTAAGTCGAAAAGTTGCAGGTTCACAAGTGCAAGTCCCGGTTTCACAGGTGAGGGCAAGAGGGAAAGATATCTTGTTTTGATCGGGGCCCGGCCTGGCTAGAAAAGGAAGGGAGGAGAGGAGAGAGACAAGATGGATGGATGGGTTGGGTGGTTGGACTTTGGGCTGGCTGGCTGCTTTCCGTGTGTGTGTGTGTGTGTGTGTGTTTCCTTGTAGAGGCTGCGGCTGGGCGTTCAGTCTTCAGTGTGAGAGCTGCCAGCCAGCCCAAAGCCTACCACCTATACCTAAGTTACCACCTACAACCACCACGCTTCAACCTTCAGGCACCCAACATTCTTTGTCACTCCTGCGCCGTGTCATGCAGCATCGATCGCCCAAGTCCCCTTTTCCTCCCATTGTCGAGCAACCTCTCTCTTGCACACGGGCCACACCATCTGCAAAGTACCCAGTACGGACAAGGGCTGGCTCTTCGGGGGAACCATCCCGCTGCGTCCCTTCAGCCCCACCCCCGGAACCATGACGTAGCGGCGACACAACCCCTACCTCGCTCTGGCATTACAGCATCATCGCTCCGATTCAGAGAAAAACGACACAGGGCTGGCCAACCGTTGTCCTTCCACACGCACGCCCATGCTCCAATCGGCCAGCATGTCCGGAGAAGGGATGAAACTCCTCCCGGGCCAAAAGTGCAAGAAGCATTTCTGCCCTCGATCCTGGATTTCCCAGGTATCAAGCGAGGGTTGGCCAGAAAAACAAAGTGGGCTTCTAGACAGTCCCAACGTTGCATCTGCGCCACCCGCCCTGTAATTAGCGGGGCGTTTCTCTACTACGTACGGCCGAGTCCAAGAATCATGTTCCCAGTCTCCAGAGGTCGTCCGTCCCGTCTTCCTGCCGAGGCGTTGGTGGGAACTATTCATCCAATCGTCCTTCGTCGTCACCACCCCCCCCCCGTCATGTGCTTTTCTTAGAAGCTGCGTTCCGCGGGCCAACCCAGAGCGATGGATCAACAGTTTCACAGTCGGTTTTGGGGTCCGATCGCTGTCATATCACATCATACATGCCTACGCGCCTGTCAACCGTTGTTTACCTGTCGACGTGTCAAGCAATTAGCCAGTTTTCAAGTCAAGTTTGCTTTTCAAGTCTGCCCCCTTTCAATGACTGTCTAGACCTGACCAGCAAAGTCGACAAAGAAGACAGGCTGTGCTAGGGAGGGCGGAATACGACCCAAGAGGCGAAACCCACCGTAAACTCCGACCGAAACCCACCACCAACCCAAAGCCAAGTCTAAGTCTCCATCGGCAGGGTCCGAACATGAGCCTTCAGTGTTAATCACATTTGTCATCTTTCTAGAACATCGCCCCGGGGTCATTCCGCGAGGCTGACTGTGGAGCTCGTCCCCGATGTCACCTCCAACAAGAACTCCTCTCTCCTCCTCCATTCCCGCAGTAGCGTCAAAGTTGTCCTCGTGAGAGAGCCCTCAGAGCCAACGCCCAACCAGCAAATCAACAGCCCTCTCAGAACGTGTTTGCTGTTCGTTCCCGAGCCTCACACGGGGGACGGGTCCGTTCCACCCACACGATGCCCCCGAAGGAGACTCCACTCGCTCCGCTTGGGCTTCAAGATGAGGCAGGCTGTGCGATCAGAATGGATGCATGGCTGCAGGTAATAGTTCGCGCCCGGGGGAGGGGAATGGAGAAACTACGCTTTCCAGGCAGCAATCGCAGAGGGTCTCTCTGCCGTCGTTCTCCGTGTCACAATGGCTTGGTCTATGAATCACAGTTTCTTCACCGAGCAGCTTATCAACTTTGTTCTGCTTCGGCACATCGCAGCGTGTTCCAGGTGTCTTTGCCGGGTAATTCGTCCAGCCGCCATCGTCGGCCAAGCTGTACGTGACTTGCACAAGTTGAAAGAGCTGGAGTCTTGGCCCTGCAAGATATCCACAAAGGCCTTACATCGCCACCCAGAAACTGGCTTTGCGCGCTGCACGTCATCACATCAGGCATACCAAAAGGCAGATCTCCTCGCCACCCCTGCCCGCCAATCGGCCTCCACTCTAGGGTAGGACTGCAGGCAATGCGGCTCTGATGAGCCCTACGTTACAGCTCTGCGACGTGCACTTCTGGTGATTCAACATCGTTGTGACACCCAAACCTTTGAGTAATGGGTATGCAAATAAACTAGGCCTGCAGCCCCGTAAGGATTCGTATCTGCATTTTGGAGTTGCCGCAATCTCTACCGCAAGTACTCTAGCTTCAGCTTGACAACATGTGCAACGAGATCACATAAACACGCTGGTAAGTTTTTGGTATCCAATAGATAGACAATTCATCATGTAATATAACTATTATGCTTCCAGAGAAGGCATCATTGTGCACATGTTCACAGATTAACCTCGATTGCATATCCCCGTACGTCTTCTAGTTCCACTTTCTAACTTGCGCCGGTATGACTCCAGAGGCGAAGCAGTTGGCACATGATTGTCACATGTGAAAGGACTCTCCCATTTTATGAATTTCTCAAACAGCCGTCAACGCCTTGTGTGCACACAATCATACTCCTGACAACTATCCTATCTCAAGAGTTAGATGGTTGGAATGTATTCCGCGTCTCCACCTCCCGCCCTGCGCCGTGGGTAGCCGGCCTTTGTTTGTTACACCACCATCTGACTTCGCCTTAACTTTCCAGCCCTACTATTCAGTCTTTCAAGGCGGTGCTCCATTCTTTCTGGGTAGTGCTGGTCTTTCCCTCGCCGGATCTTGTCCGATCCACCACCTGCTGATCCGGATAGCCTTCGTTGCCAAGCCACGCCCTGGGCCGAATCCCTGGCGTCCTTCTCCATTTTGAGCCGCATCCCATGTGTTTGGCATCTGATTCTGCATCGTCTACCCCGTCCCCGTGGTCTAGAACGCTGTTGCTTGAACCTTCAATCCTCACTTTTTGTCTAAGCCGACGGACGCGGCTCAAATCGCCAGCTTCTCTAGCGAGTATGCCTCCACCTTCTGGCTGATCAGGTGGCCTCGCTCTCGCAAGCTCCTCTCCACCACTTCACCTCCAGACACCACCTTAGTCTTGGTAGGTAATTGCTTCGCCTTGAGACCCAGCGGTAGGAGTTGAGTTTCCCGGGTGTCTAGCTGCATCGTGATCGGCTTGTTGGTGTTCCATGTCTGCCGTGTGGCCCCTCCCTTTTGTGCCGCCAACCCAAACTGGACTGCCTCACCCACAACACCATTGAGGTACACAGCCTCCTCCAGACCTTCCAGGGCCGCAGTGACTTCAAGCTTCAACGCCGTCAAGAAGTCACCGGCTTCGGCTTTGTCCGTTGATGAGATAGAGTCGTTGAATAGCCAGCCTCCGGCTCCCACGGCATCCAAGCATCGCCCCAAGAGGTCTGAGATGAGGGTGATGACTCCATCAGGTGGTGGGTCGTTGCCTTCGGAATCGAAATTAGATGGATCAATGTATAGCGTAGTCCATGCGCCTCTGACCAGCTCCACGCGAAGGGTGTAGATGAGTGACAGTATCTCCTCGGTCTTAAGCGTCGCTCGGAGAGCCTTGACCGTGTTGATGGTAGGTAGTCGCCAAAGCTTCGCGAAGGCTAGGGTGAGGCCACGAGAACGGCTGCTGCTGTCATCGCCGAGGTAGAACTCGGTGATGGCGATGTCCCGCTCCAGGTTGTCCAGATCCATTTCGTAGTCCTCGGCTTCCTCATGTGCCTCGTTCTTGAGGAGTTTAGTGTTGCTTGGCTTCTTGTGGTCGGAAATGAGGTCCAGGTTGAGCATAAGTGCTCGGATGGCGAGCAGAAGCTCTACTTCACCAAGCTGAGTGGCCTGGAGATAATTGAGTAGTAGAGTCATCGAAGGATCGGAATCGGTCATGCATGAGAGGAGGTCATTGGCCAGGTTCTTGTTGTCCAATGCCTCAGCATCAAACTCATCCCGGAATGCCGACTTCAGATTCGACAAGGTGAGATGACCCGCCACGACGAGGTAAGAGGTAACATTGCTGTCAGGCAGGATCAGCTGCAGGATTGGTCGCGGTTGCTCGCCCTCTGTCATGGAAATCGAGAAAACCCGAGTGATAGCGTAGGAAACAAAACGACGATCCACTGTAGCATAAGATGAACGGCTTGGAAGCCATTCCCACTCTGGTAGGTCCTGGGAATCAGGCTCTACCTTTCCATCCGTTCCCTCAGTGGCGCCTCGAACAGCCATGCGGAATCGCTTGCGCAGTAATGCCTCCCACTGGGCCAAGTCGCCCGTGCCGAGGAAACCATCTGCTGATTCCAGCTCAGTGCGGACCTTGGCGAGGTACTCCTCTGTCATGGTGCCAGGGACCTGTTGCGAGAACTCAAGCGACGCTGTTTCTGACTTTGACTTCTTGGCGGGGGCTTCAACAAAGGTTCCTCTACCAATAGAATCGATCAGAAGACCTTGCTTCCGTCGTTTGCCGTGGCTCTTAGGCGGCTCAACCTGAATAGACACAAGAACATTGTCAACCAAGGCAACGACAAGATCTTGGCTGCGAAGATAGCTTATCAGCTGGCAAGATCTGGGTTTTTGGCATTCAGCGGGAAGCTCCGATAGATCTAATGGAGCGTTCGCATGGATCGAACGGTATTGGTGGTTGTAGAGGCCAATTGCCTCGAGTGAACATGCCAGAACAAATGGTCTAGACAGGCGCGAGAACGATACAGCATTTTCCATATGCACAACGGACTTGAGTTTGGGGACGGAAGAGCTCAGGTCGTAAACGCTCAAGGATCCTTGTTGCAATTGCAATAGTTGGCCGGCCTGGATGTCAACTTGGTAGATGGGCGCATCTGCATTGGGGTCTGAGGAAGCAGGAATGGGAACGATTTCCAGGGGAGACAGTTTCTGGATTTCAGTCGTGGAAGATGTCCCCGAGGCTGGTGCGAGAACGACGGTATGGCGGCTCTCCTGGCCCTGGCTGACGCATTTCGATACTAGGACTAGGAGTTCGGGTTCGGAGCTCGGAGTCTTGGGAAGAGCGCTGAAAACTTCGGGTCGCTGCTTGAAAATGCCCTCAACGAACTCTGTCATTGTACCCGAGGTCACATACTCCACCTCGAACTCGTCAATGTGTGTTGCGACACTGTCCTGTACAGTCGATTTTGAAGACGCAGTCCATTGCACCGAGAGAGACTCTCCAGACAGGGACACAACCTCGCCATTTTCACAGACCGCGACAATATCCCCCACAGTAGAAACTTCGGAAGGGCCAGAAGAGGAGGTTATGTATCGAACAGGTGAAGCCTGGAGGGTCTTGGAAGAAGTAGTAGCTGATGTCGTCTTGCCGTCGCGATGCACAACGTCTTTGAAGAGAGTGATCTTCTGACCAGCAGAGTCTCTGGTAGAAATGTAGGTATATCGTGAGACATCGGTGTTGCCAGCACGTCGGATTCTAACCGAGTACGGGGGACAAGTGAAGGACTCTTGAGGAGGAATCGGGTAGGAAGTGATCAGCCTCGATGCTGGGACCTGCCAGGGGTTAGCATGAAGGCGACGAGCTTCACAAAAACCAAGGGACATACATCGTAGATGCTGGCGGTCTCTCCGTCCACACCAATAGCCAACTCGGTTCTCTTCCTCTTCTTCTGATCATCGCGCTGGCCGTAGATTTCGCGGGCGACGATGCGACCTTCAGTATGATCGAGAGGCCGGGGGAGCGTCGCCAGCACTGACGGCTTGTGGATTCTGTATTCGGAAGCCATGGCGATCACGTCTTTGGTGCGGCGAGAGAGCACCTTTTGTGTTGTGTATCGCAATTGTTTGTCGAGATCCAACCCGTTGGCCTGGCTTTCCTGCGGTGGGCAACTATGAAGCTCTCATAAAAAAAAAATATCTGGGGCGGGCCGACACAAAAATCCGGTAGTGGGGCCTTTCGACTTTGCCAGTCCGAGTTGGTGGGGTCTTGTTATGCACAGGCCACTGGAACGATTCCTTGACGACGGGACGTAGAAGTAAGGTACGTACCTCAACCTCTCCACTGCCTGTTCGCGGCGCGCGTAGCTGAACGCGTCCATCCTCAGCACTTAAACGCGACCCTTGGCCCTTGTCTTCTCGCCCAGCCCCAAGACTCCCTCAACCCAACTCCTAAGAAGAACGGCGACCTGTATGCAATTGACAGCCGTTTAACTTGCCATTGAAATTCTTTACCTCGCTTTCTCCCTTTTTCAGCCTGTCCTTCTCCAAAACTCCCAAGCAATGCTCGCTTGATGCTGACTTTGAGGTTAGTCAACTCATCTTTACCACCAAGCGCTCGAGTCACTGATGCTGACTCGGTTCTCCCACAGGCCTGTACGAATCGATGGGATCAGTTCTGGTAGCTGCAATGGTTCAGGAGGGCGTTGCCGAGCTTCCAGCGAAGAAATTCCATCCATTTTTCTCCAAGCCGGCCCCAGCCCCGACTGCGCACTCCGACGCTCCCATCGAAGACACCCCTCAGCTCGACACCTCTCAGTTTGACACCTCCCACTCCGACTCCGACTCCAGTACGAACCAGAGGAAACGCCGGAATGCAGATTCTTCAGTTGCCCGAGGCGGTCGTGGAGGGAAGAAGGCCCGTCGAAACCAAGAAAGCGAGAACCTCCCTAACTCAACGACCGTCATCACACCACACCACGACTCACAAATAGTGGATGATGCTTCCACTGAGCACGTCGTTAGCGACTTTCCAACTCCGCCTTTGAGCGACATCTCCATAAGACCCGCGGACCAAACATCTCAGCCGACGACGAACCTACAGCGCCCCAACGTTCAGGCACATGTCGAACCCACAACTTCTCTCACTCCCCCGAAAGCCAAGAAGGTCTTGAAGTGGAATCCCAAAACGGGAACTCTCGGTTCACCCCCAAAGCCGAAACCAGTTATCACGCCAACACGACTCGTGCGCATCAAATATGGCCGCGATGAGACCAACCGGAAGGAGATGGGTGATAAAATCTCCCAGATCCTTGACGGGAAGATTCTGATCCCGCCGACTCCAACTAGAACTCGGGCGCCTCGAGGACCTAAAAAGTCCAAGAACCCTGGTGTCAAGCAAGCAACTACTTCTCAAACCACACATCCCTTCTTCGGAGGCAAACTCAAGAAGCTAGAGCCCCCTGTCACTGGGAATACCAGCGCTGTGACGGAAAAGCCACGATCTTCCAAAAACTCAGTCTTCATCTCGTCGCCTTTTTCCCCAAAGAAGACTCGTCCTACCTTTACCATACCTCTAGGCAAAGCGCCCCAATTTGGAATCAAATCCGGCGGCACAAAAGAACCAGGTGCTTTGCACCCTCTCTGGCCTGCCAAAAATATGTCTCACATCCGTGGTTCCGACGCTCCGATTTATTGTGCAAAAAGTTTGAACTTTGACGAGCCTCCAAAAAAATCCAAAGGACAAGTTGTCACAGTTCGACCTAATGAGTCTGTTCTAGGTGGTCACTGTGAAAATCTCGACCTCGACGGCTTGCGAAAATCGCTTCCAAGGGACAACGACAACTTCGAACCGGCCCCCAAAGAATTGCGCCTCCCGAAACGTCATTTCGAAAGTGGACGAAAACTCCAAGGGCGAGTGCAATCAGAGCTCCGGACGTACAAAGTAGAAGACATCGACGAAAGCCAGGACGAATCGGACAACAAGACGAAAAGAACACATCCAGCTATATCCCGACTTTTTGGAACTTTGGAGACGAGCCTCTCAGCCTACGATAAATCAACATGCGAGACCCAGTCTTGGGCACAAAAGTACGCCCCTTCCACTGCCTCAGAAGTCCTCCAAGCCGGTAAAGAAGCGTTTCTACTCAAGGAGTGGTTACATACCCTTCGACTCCAATCGGTTGGTGCCGGTGCTACCGATGCCAACGTCAAGGGCAAGGGGAAGTCGGAGTCTGCCCCCCGAAAGAGAAGAAAGAAGGACAAATTGGACGGATTTATTGTCGATAGTGACGAAGAGGCGGATTTTATGGACGAAGTCTCTGAAGATGAAGACAACTGGGCACCAGCAGGATCTGGTGTCATGAGGAAAACAGTCATTCGAAGCGGGGATGCGGCGACGAAAGGCTCCAAAGACCAAGGACGACTGACGAATGCTGCCGTGGTAAGCGGTCCTCATGGAAGCGGCAAAACAGCTGCTATCTATGCAGTGGCCAAGGAGCTGGGGTTCGAGATCTTCGAGATCAATTCTGGCAGCAGACGGAGTGGGAGAGACCTTCTAGAGAGAGTTGGCGACATGACACGCAACCACTTGGTCCAGCACCACACCGATCCAGTCGCTGAGGATGACGAAGAAGACGAAGTTTTTAGGGATCTCAAATCCGGAAAACAGGGCATGATGACGGCATTTTTCAAACCCAAGCCAACAGCAGTCACCAGCAAGTCAACGACGACACGAACGGAGAAGAAAACCGAACCCAGCAAGCAGAGTATTGCTAGGAGCCAGAAACAATCACTTATCTTACTCGAGGAGGTGGATGTTTTGTATGAGGAAGACAAGCAGTTCTGGGCGACGTTAATTGGGATGATCGAACAGTCAAAGCGGCCTTTCATCATGACCTGCAATGACGAGAGCTTGATCCCCTTGCAAAATCTGTCTCTCCACGGAATCTTTCGGTTCTCGCCTCCTCCCACCGCGCTTGCTCTAGATCTCTGCATACTTGTGGCGGCCAACGAGGGTCATCTCCTTGACAGATTCACAGTGGATGCTTTGTACAAATGTCGTGGCAACGACCTAAGGGCGACGTTGACCGAACTGAACTACTGGTGTCAGATTGGTGTTGGCGATCGCAGGGGAGGGTTCGATTGGTTTGTCCTCCGATGGCCCAAAGGCACAGACCTAGACGAGAATGGAGACGTGATTCGAGTCATTAGCGAAGGAACTTACTGCAAGGGCATGGGCTGGATGGGCCGCGATCCCATTGCCACCTGCCCCAACCCGCTAGAGTCGGAGGAGGAAGTCATGCGTCAGTCTTGGGAATCGTGGAAGCTGGACCTCGGCGATTGGAACACCTCCATGGGCCTGAACTCATGGACGAATGGTTTTGATGTCACTACAGACGCGGGTCAAAGACTCGACGCTCTGGCAGCTTACGATGACTTCTGCGACGCCATGAGCTGTGCAGACATCCTGTCCAGTGGCGGGTTTGGGACGATGTTCAAGGAAACTCTTGACTCGACACTGCCAGAAATGCCGACAAAGAGCAGAGATGATTTTATCATTGGACGGCGTCTTCTTGACGCGGACCCTAAAGCAAGTCCATGCTCACCCCATGTCGCTCTCTCAATATCTCTCAAGTCTCTTGCCAGAACCAATCTCCTTCAGTTCACAACTTCGCTCGGGCAGACCGATCAGGGCTCTGCTGTGGCGCCCGTGAATGAGACTCGGGCAGTCAACATGCTACACAATTATTTCGACTACGCTCCAATGCAGTTGACCCGATTGGATCTTGCATTCGCTTTTGATCCAATTGCAGTCTCTGAAAAGGCGATTGCTTCCACGCACCTGGACCCGTCTGTTTTCGATCGCACCCGAAATCTCATCGTCCTGGATGTCGCGCCCTGGGTGAGAGGTATTGTCGAGTCTGATCATCAGCTTATGCTAGAGCGAGTCAAGCTCAGCAATCTGCTCAGCGAAGGGGGCAAGAGGAAGAGGATGCGAACCACACGGAGCGCCTATTCGGCCCTGGAGGGGGGCGAGAGACGAGCAACCCGACGGGAAAGGTACTTTGGGGATACTCTCAACACCGAATTGGTCAGACGCACTGCTGGAAAGGAGTGGAATTTGTGGTTGGAGGCAGCATTGGCAGCATTGGCAGCCGCAGCGCCGAAGGAGACAACAGAAAACATTCCTAGCAGCCCTCTGTACTCTGGAGAGGAGGAATGAAGCGATATATAACGAAGCTACATGCGCCAAGAACGGTTCATGCACATTAGACTTAGCACGCATAACGAACATATGGAGTGGTCTGAAACTGATTGGTTCAAATTAAAGGAGTTACGGAACTGGGACAGGCAGCATAACTTAGAAAGACCAACATAGGCATACAAGTGAATCTATTCGCGAATGAAATCATTAACATGTATATCGTCGTTAACTCGTGCCCAGTACATGCAGATCTTTAAACAAGAAGGAAAGGTACCAGCCCAACCTATGGCAACTCATCAACGCATTATCTAAAGAGAGCCCCGTCTCATATTGTCCGACAATCATTTGTATCCATTTTCGTTCATCATCTCCAGTCTCGCTCAGCGAGAGACAGGGATAGGCGCCGGGATGGGACCTCTCATCCGCATCGGCTCGTAAAACTTCTCGTTGGGATATGGCGTCTCTGGGTATGGGAGCACAGCGGGCCGAGCTCGTGGCGAGTTTGCTTCCCAATGCACCCTCTCGTCCTCTATCCTGTCCAAGGCCCTCGGGTCCAAAGACATCCTCCGGGCGTCGCCCCGCCGGAAAGGGCCTTCTTCCTCGACATACATGATATCGCCGCCTGGGTGCGTGCTTTTCGCACGGTCGAGCATTCGATCGGCGTCCGAGGAGCGGCGGTGGTGGTGCTCGTGGCGCTCGGACGAGTGGTGGTGATGGTGGTGGTGGTGCTTCGACTTGGGACGAGTCGTCCACTCCTCCTCGTCGCCGTGGAGGACGCCCTTGGGCCAGACTTTGTGGGCGAGGACGGTGGCCAGCCCGATGCCGGCTAGGAGGCTCGCAGACGTCTTGAAGAGGCCGTGGTGATGCTCGTGCTGTGGTTGGTGGTGGTGGTGTTGATGGTGATGGCGGCGGCGGCTGGGAGAGCGCGAGCTGGACCTCGAGCTGGATCGTGAGTGGGAGTTGTCATGCGAGGAGCTGCTGCGCGGCTCTGATGGACGGCCGCGAGATGGCATTGTGGTGGTTCTCGGGGTGGTGGTTGATCTGGGTGATGGGGATCTCGGTTTGCCGTTGGTAGGGCTTGGCCGCGAGAATGAATGAGACCGGTCCATGAATTGGAAGACTTTGTCCTCAGTTGATTATGTGTGTAAGTTATTCCCTCGGGAATGTTCTGGTTTGCTCGAGTGTGTTTGTGTTGCGTTGCAATGTACAGTGTCGATTGATGTTGGTGTGAGTGTTGGTGTAAGTGTTGGTGTAGGCAGGTAGGTAGATGCTGGTGAGTTTATGTTGAACCACACTTGTAAGATGAGTATCGCTGAGAATGCCCCAACAAGCGCTTCAAGCGACGAACCCGACTCTTAATAGGCAAAGGATCGGCGACGGACCGGTAAAGGAACAAAGAAAAACGCAAGTCACACACAGCCCACAGGAACGACGCTTGAGACGAGCGAGTCGGGATTCGGCGTTGGCGGCAGATGCAGCGCAATCGGGGGTGGGATCCTTTCTGAGCAAATCACACGCCCTCAACTGGTCTGCTGGATGACCGGTTCCAGTCGCTTTGCAGCGCTTGAGGTGATCTCGTGCTCGCCGATGCGGACGGGGATATCCTGGCTTTGCGGCGCGATGACGTACAGGACAGAGACTAGGGCTGGCCGTGTCTGCGGATACGCCGCGAAACGTCGGGATTTTTTGGACGGGGGGATCTTACACTAAGACGGGGTCGTGTATCTTGGACGGGGTTTGGGGAAGAGCGAAAGCGAAACAACAGGCTGCTTAAGCTTAAGACTTGGGCTTTGTCTGTTTGTGAGTCAAAAGGCTGACTGAGACAAGACGCCGTCGACGTGACATGGCGGCGTCTTGAAAGGACATTGTCACATGCGCCAAAGTAACGAATTAATCAGCCTGCCGCCTTTACGTACACATTACCCAGTTCACTTGCACATTCCCAAAGCACACGCGCGTACTCGATACAGTCTCTCGCAAGGTACCCTGGATTTCACCTTGGGCCTTGCCCTGCGATATCGCACATACTTCAGCTGCGGCGGACTTGCTCAGGCGCATCGCCGCAGGGTGGTTGAGTCACCTGGTCGCAAAGTGCAACAGCTGAAAAGGCCATTATCCTTCTGACGGTGAGTGCAGGGCGATGCCGAAGCGCCAAGCAGGAATGCAAAAAATCTCCCATGACTTTGTGACATTTTGCTTCTTTCTGACTGTCGGCATTCGTCTCATTTGTCGGTCCCGGACTGCTGGAGGCAAACCCAGCATGCAGGGCTTGTACGGATGAGGCGCATGCCCGCGCAACCCGGGCACGGCGGCAAGGCCACCAATGGAGGCGGGATACACCTTTGGATTGGCGACCGATGGCTGCGTCGTTGGATTCTCGTGATGGGAAAGTCCTACGTGAAACAACAAAACGCAGCGTCGCAGGGCTGTTGCAGGATAGGACGGGGGGTTGCCAAGTCGACCAGGCGGTCGAGGCAGTCGGCTCATCCCGGTGAGCGAGTTTCAACTGGAGGGTGCGTAACTTTGCTTTGTGATCAAATGTCTTGCGAATGAGTCAAGAAAAAGCCGTCCTTGAAAGTGATACATCGGTATAAGTCGGAGTTGGGCAAGACGTCCCGGAATTGGCGGCGTGCGCATTACCGACACTGGGACGCAGTTTGACGAGCATCATGGGGAAAGAGGAATGTCATCTCGGTTGTAAAGTTCAGGTTCGGGCCAAAAGTCTCCATACACCCCAGGTTTGCAGTATGGACCAGAATGCATTAAGATATCACTTTTCCGCATTGTAGACTAATTTATACCTCTAGTGCTATAATTTATCTTATTTAGGGCTATCTTATACATAAGTTATTAATATCATCTTGATATAGGGATGGTGAGTCTTAGTATGAGTGTATGGAGACTTTTGGCCAAAGCTGGACATAGATCGAAATGCCTGGAATCAGTTCGTGTACATCCAGAGTTGATGTTTTCATCAGACACCCCATGCGTATCACCTATAGCTACCCTAGGAACTCACTCAGCTTCTAGAAACTCCGGAAAGAAATATTTTTCGCAACTTTGTCAGCTCGAAATTTTCGTCAGACAACCCCCACCATCTCCTTGTCAAAGGGCTGCCTCCCCCGTTTCCACATTTAGACGCCTCATGTCCACAATCCTGCAGGTCTCGTACCATATCACCCTGACAGATTGCTGATTCATGAGCCATCTTCCGACTTCCCCTTCGACTCCAATAGTTGAAGTACAAATGGCTTGAGCTGTGCTGGTCCACTGCCCTGCCTTGGGAGTGTCCGTCTCTGATCCCTGACATTAACGCGCATCATGCCTGCTGCTGATCCGGGCCATCGGCTTGGCCCGAGGGCCAGGGTAAAGGAGGACGCTATGTCGTCGTTTGGCAGGATTGCAGGCGTAAGCGCTCCCGGGGGCGGATATGTCAGAAGTAGCATCTTTACTGCCGTGGTTGTCTTTCGCTCGTCAACTATACGCCAGAAACTGCGGACGGCATTGAGAATATGGCGTCCCGCGCCGTGTGAGTCCAGAATCACCACGACGCGCGGGATCTCGATAAGAGTGGCAACAAGAACATGAAGCCACTGCTCTTCTGTGTTGCAAGTCGCAAAGTCGGATTCGGTAAGGTTGCTGCTTAGAAATGTGTCCCGGTTCTGTGATAGAAGTTGCTGAACGAGCGACCGCAAAATGTCTGTGACTGTCATGGGCGTCGTCGATGAAGTGGATGGCACTCGCGAGCTCACGAACCACGTCAACGGTAGTTCGGTCGACTTGACCAGATCGATCATGTCGAATGCAAAGTGTCGCGAGGCATCGGGTGTTGCGATTAACCCTTGCAGTTCAACGACCGCCGAGCCTAGTTGAGAGATCCAGTCGCGCAGTTGCGTCGAAGACCACATGTCATCCCAGTTCGAACTGCCTCGAGCTCGCTCAAGATTTCTCATTGCTCTTCCGTTGGCCAGAGCCTTTTCCGGATCGAATGGGATGGATAGAAAATATTTCGACATTTTCTCGGGCAGAAACGGGATGCTTGGTAGCGCTGAAGATTGTTGCGGCAGAAGCAAAGGAACCGACTTATCTATGAATTAAATTAGCAACGATAGGTCATTGTCACATCATTTTCAGCGAGGCTCTTACCATCTGGAGAAAGTTTGACTGGGTGTGCGAGTCTGGAGACCATAAGAGTTTTGATGTCGTTATTGTCCTTGCGGAGGTTCTTAACCTCCAGCTGAACATCCGACATCGTCAAGCTGATGTGCCTAGTCTCAGCTTTATGAGCTACATCTGCCTGTTCGCGGATCCTCATGTTTGCCACTTTGATCTGATGCACGACGTCTTCAAATTCGAGGGACCACGGGTTCTTCATTGCCGCGAAGGCCCTCTTAAAAACACCGCCTGTCGCTTTCTGATACCATTTTAGGGCCCGGATGCAAAAGTCGATGATGTGAGTATACATGCTAGCCAGTGTTTGCTGGATATGCGAGACGGGGTAGAGCTGCTTGGCTAAGAAGTTGAGCTCTGGCAGCGAGCTACTGATGGCGGAAAATGCTTCCGCGACCTTACTCGACAATTCTTGGTGACAGAGTGTGACCTTGTGAAGTGAGTACAAGACAATTTGAAGTGATTCAAGGCAGTCTCACCAGGAACAAGAACTTGATGGTTCCCCATACAGGCGCCGCATACTCTGGATGGGTTGAAACCAGCACATCAATAACACTGCCAAATGTGTTGATCCTTGACACGGCGGTTGTCCAACCAAAACTCACAGCTGCAGAAAGTCGGGATCTGCCCTCTTTCGTTTTGACATGTTGGTGCTCTGTCATTTGTACATGTGCCAGAACATCCTCCACGGATGAGGACTCGAAGAATTTGGCCAGGTCATCCTTTCGCCGGCCTTTGTACTGGTCCCGGTGGAATACAATGGCCTCTCCATATGCCGATTTTAGAATCCCATCCGAGTCGTCTCTGAGTTACATTAGCTCGATTAACGAGGGTAAGGGCCAGAACATTGATTTACACATCTTGTTGGTTCCCTGGTCTGAACCAATCAATAAGGGCGTTTGACTGTTCGGCAACACTGGGCCCTGGTGATAGATTGTCATGACCAGCTATTTCGACAGTAGTCTCATGATTGACCACTGCCACCACGTTTGACATACTGTCGCTGTTAGGGTCCAAGATGCATGCGCAAGCTACTTCCCGTCTATGAATAGAACAAGTTCGAAGTCGAAATCCAAGATTATTCTCTCCTGCACAGCGATGGAAACGCTATATCAAGGCTCACCAGCCTGACAGTTTCAGGCACATGATGAGATACCATCCGAAGGCATTCGATGAGGCAGCCCACAACCCCGCGTTGTCACTGTTGCAGTTGCAGGGATTCTTTGCCGAGCCACACTCATCATGACCTCGACTGCGGCCGCAGAAGCCCTCATACATGTTTCATTGGTCGCCTTACTGGCGAGAGCACCAATCCCAACGGCAAATTCTGCCTGAGGCGCTGAGGCATTAGATGTCGCTGCGTGGCAGATGGTGGCCTTGGGCGATAAGAGCCTGCATCAGCCTTGCCCAACGTCCTCTTCTTTGCTTGCCTGTTCGTCAATACCAGTCCCTCGATAGTATCTGAAGCTGCAGCTAAACTACTCGTTTCTTGGGCTAGATCCTCCAGACCGTTTTCAGCATGCTGCCGAAACCACAGAAACGACAAAACAACAGTGTTATGTTTACTCAGCTGCCAGTAACGAACAAAACAATCTCGCAAGACGAAACCAAGCGAACAGGTCATGTATTCTCTAGTACGCGTCAACTACCCGGCTATTTGGCACTCTTTTCCGCTTTCTAATGCTCCAGCTTTCCAGCGCCGCGATTGAAGGCCGTTCCAGGAATACCACCAATGGTTAGTCTCAGAACAACTGGACAGTAGTGTATTCAAATTCTGATTACCCACAGGCCACAAATCAGGTGATGAAATTTGACTCTTCTGTAAGCTACGATACACCTAGAATGCCGCTTCCCCCGCGGACGCTGTCAGAGTCAAGCTCGGAGTCGGAGTCGGGGACAGAATCAGAGTCGGGGTCGGAGAAGAAAGACGAGGAGTCGCCAGAGTCAACTTGGCGGCGCCATAAGCAACGCAATCATGAATGTAGGCATCTCCCGAAGGATCTAAATGCGTCAATATTCGAGGGAGCACTATATTGACTTGGAGCGTCCGAAGTTGACCTCACTTCCAGTCAGGTCACTCCGTTGGCCGCAAAACTTGCCGAAGAACTTCGTTGCAGGTTGATCAATTCGAATGAGCCGGACACACCCGGCAATTCAGTATCATCGCGAGTGACTGAAAATCTCATCTGGACAATCTCCCAACTTCAAGTTGAAAATGAGATACTCAAAACAAGACTCGAAGAAGCTCGAGAAAACGACTCTAAAGCATCTGCTCCCCCTGAAGCCCATTCAAATGATACACAAACACCCAGCATTTTATCTCACGAAACCCTCCATGAGGTAATATACTCGGATACACGCCGCCCTGAGAGTCGAAAATACTACCGAGACGTCCCCCGCATGTTCAAGGGCGATACGAAGAAGGACATACCGAGAGGAGCTGTAGAAGTCGAGGACGTTTCGACTTATCTGCAGAACCATACGAACCTTGCTTTTATTGTTCTCGAAGTGTATCGATTTGACGCATACATAGTCGGTGAAATCTTCGAGAAGGTAGGTGGCGCCGGTGGTACGTTGCACAAAGATTATTGTTCTGTGGAGAAAGCATCGAGGGACATTTATGTCAGCGCAAGTGTCGAAGGCGCAATCAACTCCATCGTCAAGGCATACCCAGAACGGTTTCCTGGGTTTGAACGCTTGTCCAGTTACAACACTAGCTGGCATGAGCCACCTTACACCTTTTTCTATCTTCACCACTCTACCTTGATGGAATTTCTGAGTGGTGATACATTGAATGAGTTGGAGAAGCAAAATTTTCGGGATGTGCTAGAATGGATGGAAAACAACGCCAGAGCTGACTGGGATGAGGCCGATGACTTATTCGCCCAGGGCAAGGTCAATTCGAAACACTACGCCAAGTTATTCCGACCAGGTGAACTCGTCGTGTGGCCTAACTACGGAGGCAAGGGAACCATGCGTGCCACCATGGTTAACGACTTTCCTCATTTTGTTCCTCCTGCGCACCGTAAACAACATGGTTTCTCCATCATCACTCATCTTTGGGGTTTCAACGGTAAGTTCACTCCTGATGTGCACAACGTAAGACTCGATCTAGAG
This sequence comes from Dactylonectria estremocensis, assembly GCA_020744375.1. Classification (NCBI taxonomy): domain Eukaryota; kingdom Fungi; phylum Ascomycota; class Sordariomycetes; order Hypocreales; family Nectriaceae; genus Dactylonectria; species Dactylonectria estremocensis. The sequence goes on along the minus strand of JAGMUU010000010.1, from coordinate 808,434 downwards.
GAGAGCCTGAACGCGGGCTCGGGATATAAGAGCGATGACGAAGTGGTTGATATTCTACGTCTTTCGGAATATCCGCTGCGCTTCGCCGAAGACGGTCTGCGGATGAAACTGATAGCTCGCGGAGAGAAGTTTTGGCAGCTCAGGAGAAAGACTCTTGTATGCATCAAGGAAAATAGCGAGGACAGTTACCAGGTTTGTCCCATGCGTTTTCTCATTTCTGCCTGCTCGGGGCTAACTGTTCCCGATTTCACAGGCTGAGCGACGATGTATGATTGACTACACTATGTATAAACGCCTCCATCCAGCCGGTGGCATGTACACAGTTAGGGAGGAGGCGGGCTGGATGGAAACCCGACCAGAAGACTCAAACCTAGCTTGCCTTCCCTCAACAATCCTTGGCTTCGACTTTTCTAAAAAGACTTGGAGTAGGCAGCCCAGGATCAACCCTGTGTGCACAAGGACACTTTGCTAACACTGGTTGACAGGGGAGTTGAGGGTGGACAGCATCACCCATGTCACATGGAACAAGGCCGCGTTCAAGCAACTGGTTGCTCCTGAGGAGACGAAGGAATTGGTCATGGCCATGGTCACGGAACACGGACAGTGGTCCAGCGCAACCATAGACATCATTGAAGGCAAAGGTCAGGGCCTTTTGATGCTGTTGCACGGTGGTCCGGGTACAGGCAAGACATTGACTGCAGAGAGTATTGCGGAACTCCAAGAGAGACCGCTTTATCGAGTCACTTGCGGTGACATTGGTATCGAGCCAAAGGAGGTGGAACAGGTGAGTATCATATACCTATACTGCAGGATGAGACCAGCTGAGACAACATAGTATTTGGGCGATGTCTTGGAACTGGGAAGGTCCTGGGGATGTGGTATGTCTTGCTGTTGGCCTGGAATCTGCCGTGGGTGTTTGCTGACGCTTGTCACAGTGGTTCTTCTTGATGAAGCAGACGTGTTCCTTGAAGAGCGTTCATTCACCGACCAAAAACGAAACGCAGTCATCTCAAGTACGTTCCTCAACACTGTTTCTAAGATCCTTTACAATGCTAAAATGACCAAGTCTTCCTCCGAGTGCTCGAATACTACGACGGCATCCTCATCCTCACCACCAACCGCGTGGGCAGCTTCGACGAGGCCTTCAAGTCGCGGATCCAGCTGGCGCTGGCGTACCCGCGGCTCAACGAGGAGGACCGGCTCAAGATCTGGAACAACTTCATGCAGATGCTGCCGCGGTCCGGCGAGCGCGTCGACATGGCCGACCTGCGGCTCAACCTGCCCAAGCTCGCGCGCGTCGACATCAACGGCCGCCAGATCCGCAACGTCGTCACCATGGCGCGCCATCTAGCAAAGTACCGCAAGGAGATGCTGCGGGCCGAGCACATGCAGGACGCGATGCGGTCCGTGGAGAGATTCAATGAGTATTTGAGCGATGTCAAGGGCATACAAGACGATGAGAGGGCGAGGGGGCTCACGTTGAGGTAGGAGACATGATCACGGCATTCGTGTAAGTGGTGGAGCAACTTAGAAGACGGTAGCTCTCTGAAGCCTCATCTGAAGAACTACCGTACCGGAAGAGAATTAGAGAGCTTGGATTGCTCTATTTGGCTTCCCAGCGCGCTGCCTGAAACGCGTTGCATCAACGTGGCATGCGGGTGCTTTCCAGGATTGCCCACGGCGCCTACAAAACGAAGAGAGCTCCGTTCCGTTTCGCATTTGGGCCTCTTTCAACGGACCATGATGGCGCATCATACCATGATGATGCTTCATTCCCCACACCACACCAGCAGCTGGACGAGTCAGGCCTGCCGCAAGACATCCCCCCTTTGGACGGGCATCTAGAGTTGCGACGTCGCCCGCTCCAACCTAAGCGCCGCGGCTCAGGTCACAGGTCGCAGCGCGGTGTCAAGAGCTGGCCTTGTCAATACGAAGTTCGGGGCCCAGGCGTTCTTAAGCCAGCCCTATTGCAGTTACAGAGACGTCCAGTACCTTTCTCTCTCTCTCTTCATCCGCATTCCAGGCGAAAAGAGATGAGACAATCAGCCCAGTCAGCCAGTCCATGCCAGTGGCATCTTGCCTTTTCCTGCATCGCGAGGCGTTTGATCCTCCTCTTCCCTCTCACATGGCCGATCCCACAGCCTGCAGAAGCCCGCCGCTGCTGACGCTTCTCGAGGGTTACAAGACGGAGGAACTAGACCATGTAATCCATAATCCATAATCCATGATGCCATCCAATGCACGATCCCCAAGCCCCACGCCCCACGCCCCAGAAGACTAAACACCAGCCCTCGACGTATTTCAGAGGGTGTCATGTTGAACTTGACACCGTCTTCAGCGCTGGGGCTGCGCCATACCACCCACTACGGCCCATCCGAACTTGCCCACTGCGCCAATCACCGCCATGGCAAAGTCACGCAAATGAGCCATCCGTCTTTTTTTCCTTTCGCGCGCGGTTGATCAGCGGACAACTTCCAAGTTCCAAGTTCTCAACGAACCGGCGGCGGAAGCATGCCGTGTCGTTCCCCGAGGAGCCGGCAACGCGTGGGACCGCGTAAAGTGCTTGCATAAAGACGGACTGAAATGCCCCAAACACCGATCATCAAAAGTCGCCCACCCTTGCGTAGCCCTTCTTCGAGGCATGCGTTGTATGTGATGCTGGGCTGTCGCTTCAAATGCCACCCCTTTCAAACAATAATCAATCCATCCCATCCCTTCTTGTCTTTCCGCTCATTCACATCCAAGCGCCCGTCGTCGCCCTGCAAGCCCATCAAATCCCTCCGGGCTTGCGGGAGTGCGACTCTCTGGTCTTCTTGGCCCACGGCTGCGGGCACCACGGATTGGCTGATGACCGCAACCTGGAGCCGTCCCGGCCGTTTCGAGGGGTGCCCAGTTGACCACTGGACCAGACCCAAAACCACCACAGTAGCCCTGGAGGAAAAGAAAAGGGAAGAAAGGGAACGGGAGGGGGTGCAGGGGTGGCCCCAAGGGCGGTAGTGGAAGCGGTTTAGTGTGAGGAGACTTGAGGGAGACGGGGCCAGCCCAACGGAACAAGCAAACAACCATCAAGGCTCAAGTGACACCCGGCAGGATGAAGACGGAGACAGGGCGGCCAGACCAAACCAGGCTAATCAACCTGCTTGCCTGCTGCTCCCTCGTCTAGTGGATATTGACTGATTTGAGGAGATGGGGGTCAGCCCCAAACCCAAACCCGGAGCCCAGGACGACTCGGACGAACAACACGACTTTTCTGAACCCGCCCGGCCTCCTCTTCTCCTCCTTCTTGATGAGGAACTGGGCCGGCGTGCCGGGTCTCACGGCCAAGAATCAATCCATCGCCCCCCCCCCCCCCCCCCAAGGAAAAAATCCAGGCCCAAAGGGAAAGGGGGGCGTGAGAGCTGAGAAAAAACGAGCCGATGCCTCTGCGACCCAACGCCTCATCAAGGATTCGGTAGCCCGCCGCCGCTCATCAATCTCAGTCTCTGATGAAACCGTTGACCTACTTCGACCCCAGGCAAGACTTTCTAACACGCCCAGCAAGCCCAGGTCGATCATGAGTCTTATCCATGAGTGAGAGAGAGGAAAGCCGCAGCAGAAGAAATGATACTGTACCCGAACCGTCGATCCGGGCCGTGCCATGCCATACCATGTCACGCCACTCGCCATTGAGGATTGAGCCTCGTCATCCAACACTCATCAGCATCAGCATCACCCTCCCCATCCATCCATGCAATCCCCACCAGATGTGGCCTTACTTGACCTCATAAGTCCTCGACGAGACAGCAGGTCACGATGCCCTCTGCTTCGTGCCACACACGCCGCCTGTGTGAAGGTACACTTTAGGCCCTCTCGGTCTCTTCTACAGCCGGCCGGCCCGTCTAACCCCGGGTACTCCGTCAATCTAAGCTCCGCCAGACAAAAGCCTCCACCGACGATCAAGTCATTGACGACGGCACGCAGGAGGCAGGGCAACCCGGGACGCCGCTTGAGAGCGACGTCGCACAGCCAGTCGCGTGGGTTGCATCTAGACCCCATGCTGACCGAACCACGGCCACTGAATGCGCCAGCTTCCGGTATTCATCGAAGCAACTCTTTTTGGGACAGATTCATCTCTTCAGCCACGACAAATTCCCCGGCCAGGACAAGAAGGGTTGGTCACCATGCCTTTGCCAACACCACCGGCGGCTGACACGAGCGAATGCTTGCTTTGCCCAATGCCAAGACGCCAGCTGCCGAACAGGACGGGCGAAACTCATCCGGTCTAATAAGCTTGAGGTTCTACAAGGCGAAGTATTACGAGATGCTCTGCTCGTGAGCGGGACAGTTGTGTTGACTGAGCGCTGCGGCCTCTTCGCCCCAGCTGCGGAAGGCACATTTGCGCTGACGATAGGCCAACCCATCTTTTCCAGACGCCTTTCAGCCATCGACTCCGCGATGCTTGTCGTCTCTGGTCCGGCTCTGTAGTTGCGGCGTCATGCCGCGCGTGCATCTGCTAGGTGTCTGTCGTGGTGGGCAGCACATCAAGAGACACACCGAGACTGCCTGACAGGCTCCGGACGGCTTCGCGCTCCGGCACGGTCAAATGGCGTAAAAAGGCTTCGTCCGAGAACACTGCACCTGGAAGATGCCAGGTGGGTGATTCGTAGAAACCTGCAACGTAGGCAATTAGTTGCAATCCATCCATGCACGCCGACACCGTAGCCGGGTTTTCGTCACCAGCAAGATGACCCAACAAGCTCGCTATCATTACGCCACTACACCTCACGCTGTAATCGTAGAGCTACCTCGTCTCACCAGTCGGCGTCGAGATGCATTTTGCTTTGTTTCAACTGGGACCGAAAGGCCCCGAATAGAGGCTGGCGCCGCCAAGAAGCGGCCGGGCTCAATAGGTCGACACCACCGTGATTGTCCAGCGCTATTGCCTCCTCCGTCCTCTGTAGGCAGGACAAAGTCCTGAGAAGAGGGTCGGGCGGGCGGGCTTGGACAAGACTGAGCTCAGCTGAGCCCGTGCCCACGTAAATGTGATTGTCCATTCCCGAATCCCCGCGTCCCCGTGAGCGGGACGACACACATGTGCCAACCCGGAAAAGGCGCGATTCAAGGGCTTGAAGGGCCAGGACCGAGAGTGAATTATCATCGGTTGGGGGTGTTAGCACTGCGTCAGTTCCTCCATGGGCAGGCAGGATGAGGTGGGGGCTGGTCAACAAGGAACGAAGACGATGACCGCGAGTCGTCACTGAGTCGCTCGCTCCACCGCCTAGTAAATGCAGCTGATCAGAGCAAAGTACGACGCGGGTGGCGAGTTGGGTTTGGCGGGTTTGGCTTCATCAGATTGCTTCGTCCATGATAAATCCGTCGTCGCACAGTGGAGGCTACTCCAAGCCCACCCACCAGGGCACAGGTTTGCCTTCATAGACTGCAGCTGCCGTGAACTAGCAATGCCCCTAGCCCCCTGTCCTTGTCCTGGACTCCTGGACGTATTGAAGCCTGAGCATCCGCAGACCTGGCTTGCCTGGGCAGCCTAGCAGTATCCCTCCAGGGTGTTTTCTGCAGGTGATATACAGTACATACGACGTACAGTACAGGGCATGCGTTGAACGCCACCAACAATTTGATAAGGCGATTCCGACCAACTCCACGCGGTAAACGCCTCGTGATCGTATTGGCATTGGCATCCGTCAAGTTTCAGTGAGACGAGATCTGCATCACCGTAAGAAGCCGCAGCAGGGCTGGCGAAATAATTGATATCCGGCCTACAGATGCAGCGTCTGGAAACCATAGCTGCCCTGATAGTCTCATCTCTTGCAGACCATTTATAATTAGGTCTGAAATTCGATGGGCGTCAAATTTGGGACAGTCTAGGGGGGTTGTTGCGGGGCAAACCGCACACGTTGACATGATATTCGACATTGAGCCAACTCAACCAACATCCCCTGTAACAGTTGACCCTCGCCACCGTCGTTAGCTGTTACCACCCTGTGGTGACTAGAAACTCGTGTGGATGATCAGGCCCGGTTAAAAAGCTGTCGCACGCTTGATTACCGCGCAGTCCATGGGCCCAAGTATCAAAGAGTGTCTTGCTTACAGAGAGAAGCCTCGAGTGGATCAGACCTGCTTTCTCCACCCTGGTCCATGTGTGCATAGCAGATAGCAAATGGAATGAGGGCGCTTCTTAGCAAGTCGGAAGAGGACATTGAGCTGCTCGAACCATCGTCGCCTTGGGTGAAATATGCATTTCCTAGATTTGCTGTATCGCCCGAGGAACAAGAATGGTTTGAGAGCGATTCGCCCTATCCTAGTGGTCATCCCCAGACCACAGGACCGGGGCTACTAGGGTGTGACAAATGCAAAGAAATAAAGCTCGTTTTGTAAAAGAAGAAAAAATATGCCGGCCCTGGCGCTTGTGATACCGGAAGTCTTGTTGGGATGAATGGGTAGCTCGGTGCTGGCCGGCATTGGCCTGATACAGAAGGCGGACAAGGAAGCCGTTCAGGCAATAGCACAGCCGACTGATGTGGGATATATGAGTCAGGTTCCCGCCCGCTTGGTCGGACAAATTGGGGGTCGGAATAGCATACACATCGACGATATTTATGTGATGAGGCTCCTTTTGTAATCCGAGACAACCACATACAAGCGTAGTTGTGAGTGCCAACAGGCTTCACAGCAAGTTTCTTAACACCTTGGGGGGGGTGTCTGTTTGCAGCTGGTTGGATCACCGGGGGTGGCATCCGTGGTCATTCGACCCGCCAACTAACGCCAGAGATGGAGTGTGGTATTACCGAGGGTATGGGGACCTGGCATGTTGAAATCCGCTGGAACGAGTTCAAAACAAGGCATCTTGTCGGCTGTTCGAAGAAGTATTACCAAAGCCAATTCGAGCCGAGAAGTTAGTAGACCCGCTGATCTCTTTGGGGATGCGTATGTGGAGAGTAGCGGATGTACGAAGTGCGAAGTAGTCGTGGTAGGGACGAAGGATACGGAGCGCACACAGACAAACACGACCACAACGTGCTAGCTTTGTGGCGGCGGGACATGGCTCTAGCGAGTGGTGCCTCCACCACATGGGCCAAATGGCCAATCACATGCCGTTTAGAAGTGAGCATGTTAAGTCAACCGACGTTCGACTTGAGGACCGAACATGTAGGGGGTATTGTGCATGTGCAGGAGTGGACATCGCAACAAGAAAGCCTCCTCGGGTGGTGATACGTACTTGTCGTGCAAGGCGATGGCAAGTAGCTTCTCATCAAGGGGAGAAATCCAAGGTTGAACCATCCATCGACAGGGAAATGATGTGTCCTGGTCAAGTGACGATAATCAGGATTCGAGAGAAAGGGGAGTATTCGGGGGTGGAAAGTCCCGAGTCTCCCGGCGGTCGATTCAGGATTATTTTTCCCTGTCCCGATTTGCTGTTTCTTCAGGGTCTTGGACACCGCATCGTCGCCAGGGATGCTTTTGGTGCACTGCTACCTGGGGAAGGGGTGACGGCAGGGTCTCTTCCGTGTACAACTGGTAACGCTTCTGACTTTGTCAGAGAGGCAAACGACGCGACGGACGGAGCCACACCATGCGAGCCCCCTGCAATGGTGTAATCCATCGGTGGGAGCAGATGCAAACTCGGGGCAAATTCCGTGGATGCGACTAGGCTCCGGTGCTTCCAAATCTTCTCGTCCGGCAAAAGTTGCTGAATAGCGGTACTCAACATCAATCACAAGCCGCCATTGCATTCAGGACGAAACCTTACCATCTTATCCGACAGGCGCGCAAGGTCAGCTTGGTGCGCGGGGTGTCCCAAACAAAGTATCGGTAGCGATTGTCGGCAGCGATCATCGGCCAAGCTTGGAATTCTTACTTGATACTCCGTACACAGTAAAGAGAGGCCGGCGAGACGGCGCGTTAGTCTCGGACGGAGGAGCCGGCGTTTGTAGATTCCGGCTGCGTGTCAGACAAGCGATTTCTTTGTCTTTGGTGGCCCGAAAAACGACAAGGTTTCTAGAGGACAGCAGCGCGAGCGGCTGCCACGTGTGATTGGCCAAGAAGAGGGCCGAGGACAGGCTTCTGGCAATAGTCTTTGTCGACAGGGCGAGCCCGCTGAGGACCAGAGCCATGGATCTTGTCCCCGAACAGGCGAAGTGGTGAGATGAGTTGAAGCAAATGGAACCCTGTGCAACTAATAATAAATGGCGCCTTGAGAAGGGAAATTCACTGGTCAGTCAATCCCCTTCGTGCAGGCCTAGGACCTGGCTTGTTCTGCCCGCATCAGTCGAGGCTATTGCTGTGTCTTTGATATGAGTCTCGAATAGCACATGCGATCCTTTTCGTGTGTGAGAGCCTAGTCGGTCGTTGAGTCTAAACATATTCCACCTTCCCAATCTCCACCCCCCGGCATGGATAGGATGTCAGCGGGCGGAGGGGACGTCGCAGTTGTAGCGGAGCGTGTGTGGACAGCAAATCCCGAGCAAGCCAAGCTTGGGTGCATGGCCCAACAAGTGCCATAGCGGATGAGTCGACGGAGACATCCAAGAGCGAAGCACGGTGATCGTGCCTACACAACAGTAGGTGTGGGTGAAGAGGCTGTGGACTGGCATGGATGATACATGGGGCGTGAGGGATTCATCATTGCGCTGGAACTGGATCCAGACATCCAGACCGATGAGGCGAGGTCTGGAGATGTCACGACCAGCCTAGATCGAGAACGGAGAACCGACGGAGCCTGGCGCCTTGAGCTGGCTGGTTGGCAGGTTCAAGCTGGTTGGCTCGTGGGTTGATTGATTCATGTGGCGGGCATGGGCCATGAGCATGGGCATGGGCATGGACAAGCTCGCACCACCTGTGCCATCTTCGACCTTCAACCCAGTCGACCCCCGCTGACGGACGAGGCAGGTGAGCGAGGAGAAGAAGACATGCAAAAATGCAGAATGTGAGTGTGTGTGTGACCATGCTTCGCACAGAGCCTAGAGGTACCCGCGGGAGCAGCTGGCTCGCCAAAGAGGAATGGATGGGAGATGGGATGTGAGCCGTCGTGGTCCATGCGCCTGTTATGCACCCATCATCCATGCGCCCGTCTCCTCTCTCAAGGCAACGCCGGCCGTCGAATGGCCATGTCCGAAGCATTCGTAATGCAGCGTATTTTGGAGGTGTCTGTACGGCCGAAGAGGTGGGGCTGGTCTTGTGCGGTTTGAAGGCGGGGCGCTGGCGATGGATGGATGATGGATGGAGGGACGGGCAAAAAGGTGGGATGGACATCATTTGGAGGTTAGATTGGCGTGCGTAAATAGGGAAAGAGAGAGAGGGTCGGATGCGGGATTTGCAATGCGTGCAGGTATGCCCCGTCGTGGAGAGTGAGGGTCCAGCCAGTGCCCTACCACGTTAGACGAGAAGGGGAGGTGAGAAAACAGCACTACCAGCTCAGTGCAAATACGCTACAAGTACGTGAGTACACTACAAGTGCGCCGCCAAATGCATCACAACTGCCTTGCAAGTGTGTGCTCTGTAAGTGCCGGCCAAAATGTGCAGATTAATTACCAAGGTCTATTGGGGGGAGCAACTCGAACAAGCCCCCTTTGTTCCCTCTTCTCACACCCCTCTCGTTTTCTCAACAGAGCCAGTTGTCAAGGCAAGTATTGTTGAAAGCAAGGCGGCTCATTTGATGGTGACCAAAACCTGGACCAGCGGGCGGTGGCCGCCCAAAGCATGGATGTATGCATGGATGGCATGGACGCCAATGCCTGGGCGCCTGGCGCCTCCTTTCCACAGCGGCACGAAATAGAAACTACTGCGTACGCACGTACATGTACTATCTTTCTGATATTGGTGGTGATGGTGTGCAACACGTACTGTACTTCATGCTGCGTGAGGAGTATCGCTAGGTGAGAGGTGGGTAGGGGACGGCCTGGCCCCAGGTTGGTGTTAGTGGACGCCAATGACTGGTTGGTATGCCCTGGCGTCGCGAATTGTCGGACAGACTCATTGGACGCTGTGAGGACGGTAGGTACGAAGTAGGTAGGACTGCCTGGACCGGCTATCGCAGGGTATCTCTCCTGCCTCCAAATTAACACAATACGGTACGGTATCATTTCGAATCAAGTCGCCTCCCTGGCCAACAACCCTCCTCGTGCACTGTGCTTCATCGTTACCTCTTTCACTTCCTTGTCCTTACAACGTTTGACTTGGACTGTTTGGTCTCTTTGGCCTGTTTGGCCTGAGGTGGTGTCACCTTCCCTTTCACTGCCTGCACGACACGTACCTCTAGCACTCGACTGAGCTTCAAGCCGATGTCACTTTTCCTGCGTTTTGTTGCTTTTCATTGCTTCGGGCGTCTGGGTGGTAGTTCTGCTGAACGCCAACCGTCAATCCGTCGACGTCCATCCCTGCAGGTGACCCTGACGACCCTCACCCAGGACCGACGACCTCCCCGCCCTCTAGGACCCTCCTATACTCCTTCTATGATTGGCCAAGGTCACCTGTTGGCTGGCCCGACTCCATCATTTCGTTCCTTTCTTCACTTTTCTCTCACTTGAAGCTGTCAATGGGACCCCTAGTCCAAACCTGGCCACCTTCCCTCCAGCACAGTGGCTCGGGCTGAGGACGCCAATGCACCATCACCCTGACCCCATCAACAAATGCTGGATGCTTTGCCTCGCTCTGCCTGGCTTTGACACAGTCCAGCCTGGAGAGTCAGAATAGAGGCGGCAGCGACATGGTTTACGTGCGGCACGGGATGTAGCCTAGGCCGCCCTGACAACTTGAGATTTACCCTTCACAAGGGACGCCACCCTAGCAGAGACAAAGTGATACCCTTCTCTCATATCGCCTCCGCTTTTGCCCAACTAGGAGCACAACATTGAGGAGAGACGAGACAATCATTTCAAGTTGATACCCCCGCGATCAACACCAGCACAGGGCAGACAACATAGGCCAGGCACAAGCGGGAAAGAGAAATCCAATCCAACATCTCCGAGGTAACTTGTCCCGTCGTACGGACTCCCACCGCTCCCAACGACTAATACATGCAATGTACGCAATCCGCATTCTCCATCAGTTGTCGACGTCAATGAGGCGTGTGGATTTGCATCGAAACAGTGGGTGCAGTTGCAGCAGACACCACAACACAGAGCCGACGCAGGCGACGTCCCTAGCATGCGCAAGCTTGGGCAGACCAAGTGCCAGCGTCAGGGACACACGTATCTGAATCAAGGTACAGGCCCCGGCACTGAAAGGCTTGCCACCTCAAATGTCTTTCCTAGTCTCCGTACTGTACCGTGTCGGTTCACCATCCAGTTCTTTGTATTTTGTACCTCCATACAAGACTCAGAATTGCCCTCTTCATTAGTGCGTGTGCGTGTGCGTGTGCGTGTGCGCATGTACGTGTCTGTCATCCGTTTGGCAGGCGCCCGATATGAGTCCGGAATGTAGAGGCCGTGTTCCAGCACTATGTCTAGCACACCTACGCAATGTGAGAGGCTATCAGAGCGCCCGCCTGAGAGTTCTACTTTCCTACAGGCTCTGGATGGCACAGGGCCGCCAGGTCTCGGCGGAATCGGGTTGAGCAAGGGGGTGTTGGACGTGAGAAGAGATGTGCGGACTTCGGGGTGGCTCCGCCAGAAGACAAGAAGAAAACATGTGTCGATTCCCAGCGACCGCGTCTTGACGGACTGTCGAGCCTGGCTGACGCCGGCGGACAGCTAACGGACTGGGACTGGTGGTTTACGACTGGCTAGGGCCTGGGCTTGGTTTCTGGACTACCGCCAGCCAGCGTCATGGCGCATGTACGAAGTGCAGTGCAGGGGTTTCCAGGCTGACGAAGGAGCCTGACGGTGGCTTTGATTGACGGTAGTCTAGCGGAGACGCCAGCCGCTTCCCTGTGACAGCAGCAGCAGCAAGATACGGGTTGCTTTGCAAGGGAGAGAGGGGCGTCCGCACTTACAATCAGCAGCCCGCCTTGGGCCAGCCAATCCCATCAGTGCTACGAAGTATGTATGAACCCAACCAGCCCGGCGCATACTTGCCCTCTCTCGTACTCCCCTCCATACGAAAGTCCCATGGTGATGCCGTTCGTCATCTATCAGGCATACTATGTAGATAGGCATTTTGATATTGGGGGGCCACGTACGCGGCACAGACTCTACAAGATGCGGGCCTGAACCAGTATTCGTATACCGGAAACACGAATGATGATGACCCGAACAAAGAGGGCCGTATTTCCCAAGCGGCAACCGGATTCTGCTCAAGCTGAACCAAGCCAAGGGTGTTCATCCCCGTTGCCCGTGCAATTGTGGGGGGTTTGGGACCGGGGGCTTGGATCGATGTCTGCCCCCTCCTCCTGGTGGTCTCTAATACTGAATGAATCCTGGAACGGTACGGTACCTTGTACGGGAATAGCTCCGTTCCAGCATCCTCTACGGACTAGCGAGAAAAAAGTCCACTCAGCAAAACCAACAGCATAGAGTATCGAGTCGGCATTCACAATGACAATGGGGTCTTTAGCGCAGACCAGGGTTGAGGTCAGGCCGGGACCCAATTCACGAGTCAACAGCTAGAGAGCGAGAGGGGAAATACTTCGCAAAGAATCACGAAGAATCACAAGGACATCGCCGATTTGTCAAAGACAAGGCCTCGATTGCTTGGAGATGGAGACTTGCGGGCAGTCCGTTTAGCTTTCAGCGGTTTGCTTGGTTGCTCGTCGGCTGGGCACTCTGCAACTTTGGGTGGGCAGTAACCTACGTTCCTGAAAAGGTATAAGCGAAGAATTAATGTGGATCAAATGGCGACGGCCGTGAAGCGTGCTTGGCAAGTTGCTATTGCCAGGCTCGACGCTGGGCAAGCCAGCCAGGTCAAAGCCAGTCCAGGTACCGCCACCACGCTTCGAATGACGGTACCAGCACACCCTTGATCGTAGGAGGGAGTCAACTTGAAGCCCCGTCAGACGAACGAGTGGATACAAGGGTGGTTTTGAAAGCCAAAAGCTTGGCTTGGGAGCCGACGAAGACGAGGATCTTGATCTTGACGGTGATGATGAAAATAAGAACGAGGGGGGCTTGTGCTTGCCTTAACCAACGGTGATAATGACCATCTCGCCCATTCACTCCGATTTCCTATGCATATTCAAGACATGCTCACATAGGTAGGAAGATGAAGAAGCCCAAGTCTACTGTGTCTGCACATCCTGTGTGTAAGTGTGCATGCAATGGAGCATTGAAGATGCTGCTTTCAGAATTCAGAGCACCTCTCTCGCAGGGGGCGTGGAGCAGCGGCAAGACTCGTGTGCCTCCAGGGGCGCTGAAGGGGCGCGCTGACGACGGAGGCTGCACAGCTGGATGCTAACCCCAGCGAGCCAGGAAAGGTGAGAGCGCCTTGAAGGAGGCGCTGGAACCGCCCCCGAGGCCTGGAGACGTCGTGCAAACGCCCTGACAATAGCGAAGGGCATCGAGATGAGGGGTGGAAAGTGAGGAGTGGGTACCCATTTGGGGGGGCGTGTGTCGCGGGAAACCTGGAAATAGGGCGTGCAGTTTTGGTGGATGGAACTCGTCTCCTTTGCTGTGGTGTCAGCTGGCGAGCGCCACGAGCCCACGAAGGGCCCTGGCCCCAGTGGAGGGAAAGGGTTTCCAGTGGAGGGGAGGGTTTTCCAGTGAAGGGGAGGGTTCCAGCGGACAGGCGGGCGACTTGGGCTTGGTACGAATAAAGGGTTCAGTTTCCAGCTAGCGTGGAAGGGGTGGAAGTGGGAGTGAAGTGGGAGTGGAGGTGCAGGGCGGTAGGCAATGTACGCGAGTGACATGGGCCGGCTACCTGAGCCACTGCGCGAGCTACGTACCACCCCCCGTGTACATGGGCCATGGGCGCTGGGCAGTGGGTACCTGGGCAGTAGGCAGTGGGCAGTGGGCAGTGGGCAGCGGGCACCTGGGTAGCCCATAGCGTCTGTCCCTGGACCATGGGGAGTGATGGGGGCCGCGGGTGGGTGGAGGTGGGCCGTGGGCGTAATGTCTGAGAGAGGAAGCGACACTCCGCCAACGGCATGAGTGAGTCTCCAGAACGACCATCGAGCTACGCACGCAACCACCAGCCATGGACTGACTTGCGGCTACGATTCTGTTTTCTTTTCTCCTGTCCTCCTCCTCTAATTCACTCCATGTCCCCCTCCTCTCCTTCACTTCTCACTCACCAGCCGCCCCCAATTGAAGCTCCCCCGACGCCCGTGAATCTCTGCCTCCCCCCTCGTCCCGTCGTCCGCCTGCCGAACTCAGCGATACCTTCAAGCCGCACGCCCTAACTCAGTGAACCCGGCCGGCCTGCGAAAACCCACAGCTCACCTCGACGTCCGTCCGAACCGCCTCTCTCGCGCCCAATTTGCTTCACTTTGGGCTGACCTGTGCCTGCCTGCCATGGCCCTGGCTCGTTTTCGGGTCTTCTGAGCAAACGCAGCATCCGGGTTGCCAACCAAACGCCCAACGGCTAGCCCGCAACGCATAATAACAACAATAGCGGCCACTTATACCAGCACAAAACGCCCGCATTCACGGTTTTTGACCTTCACCTCACCTCGCCGATTCGTCTTGCCGCCCCAATTCCTCGATTCCCCACCTCGTCATCACTTTTAAACCACCAGCAGTCGACCTTTCTCTGCTCTCACAGCCGGCCCTTTGCCAAAGACCGCTTCTATCACCTATGTATTTTGGCAACCAACCCTCGACCTCGTTATCTCCCCCTTCACCCATTCAAGGCTTGAGTATTCGGAGAGCAGCACTTCCGCCTTCGAGCATCGATTTGCCAAAACCTCCCCCTCTCGTCCACGACATTGCCTTTCTGGGCAGCGGGTTGAGGACCCCGCCAGTCGACGATATGAGCACCGCCTTCCAGCCTGCGCTGGCCTCCTACGATAGCCATGCCCTTCACAACTACCCGGCCTCGATGCCTCCAGCCAGCCGAGCAAAGGCGGCTCTGAACGACTCGAGGAACTCCCAATACTACCGATACCCAGTTCAACAGCAAGCTCAGCAATCGCAGCAGCTTCAGCAACAGCCACAGCAACAGCTTCTCCAGATACCCTCGACCTCACAGCCCGCTCTCAGCGCTGTGTCGTCTGTAACGCAGCCAAGCACTGTGTCCCGACAGACGACCGGGCCTTCGACCCCAGCCTCGGGCACCATTGCGAGCTCGCAAAAGGAGGGTCCGACGTCAAGGAGAGGTTCAGAGACACTCATCTACCACAGCTTGCAAATACCAAAGTGCATCAGCCCCACCGGTGGGAACCTTGCCGACTTTGCTGCACAGGTAAGCTTCCCGCATTTTGCAGCCACGAGGGTCCGACTAACTTTACGAAGATGACATGTCTCTTCTGGTTCGAGTCCATCGATGAGCTTAAACAGGCAGGGACGATTCTATCCAGGCCACCCAACGCCCACATCCCCCGACTACCAGCTCTGGCCAAGCCTTACGAGCAGTTCCGAAAATGGGTCTACAGCGTCTTGTCCACGACCCAGGTGACGCAGAATGTCATTCTTCTGGCCCTGCTCTTCATCTACCGATTGAAGATGTCAACTCCGCAGATTAAGGGTCGTGCGGGCAGTGAATACCGACTTCTAACGGTTGCCCTTATGCTAGGAAACAAGTGTAAGTTGTGTGGAGGCCCATTCCTAGGAACACGGTACTAATTCGAGATACAGTTTTGGACGATAACACCTACACCAACAAGACTTGGGCCGAAGTGTCGTGTTTCGCCGTTCAGGAGATTCATGTTATGGAGGTTGAGTTCCTGAGCAACATGCGATACAACCTCGTGGCAACCAAGGACCAGTGGGAGGAGTGGTTGAACAAGCTAGCCTGCTTCCACGAGTACTACGAGCGAGCTCTCAGACTGCCCGTTTCTCCGATTCATGTTCCCTCGCCGACAAACAAGGCGTACCACTCACCCATCCCGTCGCCTACTGGTGCAATGCACCCCATCACCAACCTGCCAGTCACGCCCACCATTACCGCCAACTTCTCCCCAACCTCGACTCATTCACAGAACTGGAACTCATACCAGTCCAACACCATGTCGCCTTTGGCCATGAAGCCTGCCATTCATTTTCCTGTCACCCGGAAGCGAAGCCCCGAAGGCGATACTCTTGAACACCCCGCCAAACGACCTGCGCCTCATCGTCCGGTCGTCGCCGTTCCCATGGTCCCCACGAGACCCAACAACACCACTGTCGAGACATCGAGGTTGCCAGTACCCCACCTCACGGTTGTCACCGAGCAACCCCAACCCGTCCAGGCTGCTTTTCCCAATGGCAACGGCAACGTATACCCCTTGGCTGCGCAGGCGATGGTGGCAGCTCCTCAGGGCCACGTCTCCCTTCCTCCCCTGCAACCTGGCGTCCGCGCCATGGCGACAGTCTACCATGCGTCACCCATTGCTATGGTTCAGCAGCCTCCTCTCCCGGTGACAACAGGTGTCACCATGGCGCCGGCCGGCTACGTAACTCACGCCCCGGTCAACTTTGGCACTCCCAACAAGCACCACCACAGCCCTGGAAACCTCGGCCACTTCAACTCCTCACCCATGGCTGAGCACTACACGCAGGCGTCTGCCGTGCCCACGCCCATGGTGCATACGCCAATTTCCAACTCGCCGAGCGTCTACCTCCAGCAACGGCCCAGCCCGTACAAGCCGGTCCGTCACGTTAACACATTGTTGTACCCGCCCCCCTCGGCATCCCTGGACCAGTATCACCTCGCTGTACCTGTCGCACCGGCACAGATGCACTACCAACCCCTGGGTCGACGAAACGATCTCCGGACCGGCATCGTACCCGAGTTTCTCTACAACCGCGGCCAGCACCATCAGCTTCCCCCGCAAGGTCTCCCTCAGGGACAATATCCGTCCTAGGAGCGTCGGTTTGTCCCCCAATTCGGGTGGCAACCGATCTTACCAAGGCTTCGGTTTTAAAGGCCACGTATGGCTTCGTGGACATTCCCATCATGTGGAGGTCCAAATATGTTAGTTTACTGTTTTCTGTTTCTAGAAATCTTTTTGCATCACAATGCATTGCATGAGGCGTTGGGCGAGGAATAGGACCCGGTCGGATTTTACAGGCTCGACCCGAACAGGACCAGGGCAAGGAGGTCGGGCCAGGATCACGGATGCATTTGGATTGGAGTTTGACGTTTTTTGTCTTTGAGGATGCATTCATTGGCCTTAGACTGGCCGATGATGGAACCATGCGAGAACAGACGTCACAACATCTCGGGATGGATTGACTTTGCTGCCCACGTGGCATAGGAATTGAAATGCATCAGGACACCCAGGGCGGTCACTGAGCAGATAGATAGACACAGTGGTCAGCAATGATAGCGTACAGAAGCTGTTAGGACAGCAGAACGGTGTGTCAATTGAATCACGTTGCCTCAAGGCAGCAGCAATCAATATCCGCAATTTTTTTTTTATTCCCTCCTATATGTGAAGTGTATTCCATGGTATTCCATGGTGTCCGATGATTGGTCTCCGGCGATGAGTTGTGGTAAGATTCGGCGATTCTATTCTCTAATGACTGAAGCATCATGAGAATGAGCGATGGACGACAAGGGTAAGAAGGGAATTTTAAGATTTTAGTAATATCTCAGGAAACTACGAGGCAAGACTGGGCCAAACAGGCCAACACTAGATAGTGTGTATTGCTGTCGAGTATCTTGTTCATGGTAGGACGACGAATGATATTGGTGCTGGCATAGGGTAGGTAAGTCCATAAGCAAGAACTACATCTTAGGAAATGACCCATATGGAGGCGCGTAAACTACTACTACTCGATGCAAAGCTCGTGTGTGGTTAGGTACGTACTTCCAGGGTTAGATGGTCAATAAACAAGGGTCAGGCACCAGAGATGTCTTTCATCGCTGGTGGTACGTCAGACAGATGGGGAGGGCGAAGTGCAAGTCAAACAATGGCGTGTAACGCAACACAATGCATGCTGCAGCCCGCCAAGTAGGAATGGAGCCTGGTGTAAGGCCGAGAAGTCGAGGAATGAAACAAACAACAAGGTGAGCGACCTTGAATACCATTTCCCACTCCTGTCAGGATCAGCATCAATGGCGGCTAGTTGCTCACAATATATTTCTATTGTTATTAATGGGTCATCGTCAGCGGTTGGCGGCTTGCTGCTTGCTGGGGCGGATCGTATAAAGTGTGCAGGTGCCAAACGGCAAGCAGTGCGCTATGCCGCTTTCTCTCCCCAGCAACGCCATCTTGGGGTTTCCTTGGCTGGCTGAGCCGGTGGATACCTGGGCAAGCCAATCAGCGCACCGCTGCTGCCCACTGCCACCGCCCCCACAGACGACGGCACGGCAACCAGAATCCTGTTTCCTCGTCTTCTCACCCAGTCCAGTCCCAGCCCAGCACCAAGGGAAGAGAGAGAGTGAGAGAAGCCAGCGCGAGAGCGACGAAACCGATCGACTAGGGACAGGATACACACTCGCTTTTTATTCTTCCATCCATCCATCATCTACCATCTCAGCCTCATCGACGCCTCCCTTCTTTCTGTCCCGCCTGCCCGCCTTTCGTTTAGCCGCCGTTTCCTCCCGTTCAAGAAAGGGGGTTTTTCTGCGTAACGTCGACACGGCCGACAAACCACCGACGACAAAGCCATCGACGACAAAGGGCCTAGCAACCCCCTCCCAGGACCTGCCCTTCCGTCGACCAGGTTGACTTTATTCTTACGACTTTGCATCTCTTAGCGATTCCCTAGACTCCCTTGGGTCGAATTTAGCGGATCGGGTGACGCTGTCCATACGCGCGACGGCAACTCCGATTTCTTGTCCTCGGATAGACACGACCACGTTGACGACGACGATTCGCGATTATCCTAGATTAGCAGCGCTGCTTCTGTCGCTCGTTGCACCCGTCCACCGATACTCCCCGAACCGTTGACGTGACGACTCGCCCATCATGTCTGGCTTCGGCGACTTCACCTCCATCTGCGAGACGGCGCCGCTGCCGTTGTGCGCCTCCGTCGGCCCTGTGCTGAGTGCCAACGGCCGTGTCGGGATCGAGCCCGACTGCTACGCCAGGAACATTGAGCTGGCAAATACAATCATCTTTGAGGGCGCCGCGTCGGCCATGCACATCGTCGCCCTCGTCATGACCGTCGTCATGATTCTGCACGTCCGCTCCAAGTTCACCGCCGTCGGCCGCAAGGAAATCCTCAGCTTCTTTTACCTATACATGCTCCTTACCTGTGTTTCGCTCATTGTCGATGCTGGAGTCGCACCCCCCGGCAGCGATCCCTACCCATACTTTGTCAGTATCCAAAACGGCTTCAGCAGTTCGGTCGTCACCTGTCTCCTCATCAATGGCTTCGTGGGTTTCCAACTGTACGAGGATGGCACACCCCTGTCCGTCTGGATGATGCGCATCTGCTCCCTCGTCGCCTTCGCTATTAGCTTCCTGGTCTCGCTGGCCACATTCAAGGGATGGGCCGGTCTGGGCCCCACAAACACCATCGGCCTCTTTGTTGTCCTGTACCTGTTGAACGCGATCCAGCTGTTCGTGTATGTTGCCATGCAAATCCTGCTGGTGACGAGGACTCTCCATGACCGCTGGCCCCTTGGTGACATTGCCTTTGGCATTTTCTTTTTTGTGGCAGGCCAGGTCCTCCTGTATGCCTTCAGCAGCAAGATTTGCGTGGCCATCAGCCACTACCTCGACGGTCTGTTCCTTGCGACCGTCTGCAACCTTCTCAGCGTCATGATGGTGTACAAGGTATGTTTTGGCATCTAGGCTCCGGTTTGGAGCATTCGTATTTTGGGAAATGCAGCTAACAATAGACTAGTACTGGGATTCCATCACTAAGGAGGATCTCGAATTCTCTGTCGGCACAAGGATGAACAACTGGGAGGTCAAGGAGTTGTTGCCCGAGGACGAGCGAAGAGCTACCGTGTTCTCCGAGGATCCCTATGGCCAGTCAAGTGCCTACGACTTGCCCTACTCACCCGGAACGGCACGATATTCGACCAAGTACTAAGTTTGTTCGGAAGTATCGCCGAACAAGATTCACGTGTTTTGATGACGGTTGCACTTCTTTTCTTTTTATTCAATCCCACGTGGGCGCCTAGCCTCGTCACATGATGGCTGCAGGAATGCGCACACACGTGCATGGAAATTTTTGTTACTTTTTGGGGGACTGTTGACATTGCATGGCGTTTGAAAGGATCATACCGAGAGTCAAAGCATAAGAAACCGGATGAGGCAAAACGGACTAGGCAAAACGGACTAGGCCGTGACATAGGAGCCGAGGACCAGGACCGGGACCGGGACCGGAACCAAGAGAAGGGCATGAAGCAGAGTCTCAAATAATATCTGGGTTGTATTAATCGCGGGGGGAGGGGCCCGGCGCAAAGCACAAGCCTGTAGTAGAGATTACCGACAATGCGCATACATTGCACGTAGTATATAAAAAGCATTCATATACGTATACCGAAACCAGATTATGGATAGTTGCTGGGCACTTGTAAGCTTTCAGGAGTCCTAACTTAGAAAGCGCCGAGAGCAGGTGGCAGTAGACGAAGAGGAGCGCGTGATGAGACCGGATGCAGCTAAAAGTATTAGAGCGCATGCAATAGCCCATCCTAATGACACAAGGTAGTGAGTGGGCTCAACCAACAGATGAAGGCCGGCGGGTTCCGATGGTGCGGTTCGCCGAAGAGGTAAGAGGTAAGTAAGCACTGGGGGATGGGGGGAAGTATCTATTGGCTTGCTGGCTTGTTGGCTTGGTATAGTTACTAGTGTGGCGAAAGGACGATGGCGTACTTTTCCATCTGATGAGCAGGTTCGAGTGGGACATTGGAACCAACATGGTTCGCTAGGCCAAAGGCTCTCTGGGTTCGGCGACGCAAAAGGGGGGCGTCGAGAGTTAACAGGGAGTGGATGGTTTTGGGGGGCAATTATCTGCTCGGATATACAGAGCAAGCGTGCAGTACTGATACGAGACCAAAAAAGCTAAGGCAACTGGGAAGGTAGACATACATTAGACTACTAGGTAGCGGGGGTGAAGGACTACTAGCAAGGTATCTTTTTATTCCCTCTCACTTCCATTTGGTTTCCACAAGTCTCATTCGCTAGGGTTCGAGGCCAGAGGGCAGAACTATCGTGCTACAAGCCCCAAAAGTGTCCCTTGGCGACGGTTGTTCCAGGGTGGGGCGCCACTTTGACTAGGGGGTAGGGGAGGGAAGAGGGGCCGACCCAAGGGCGAGAAAATCAGCTCCTTCTGCGACCTGTAGCTTTCCCGGCTGGCGTGTAGCATCTACTTGGGGTAGCACGGGCGTACCGAAACAGCCGCGAGCGCGAAGACGAGCAGCCCTTTTCGCATTTGGGGCTGAGAGAGAGACGAGAAGGTCAAGCCCGAGAAACAAGGAACAATCAATGCGCCGAGGGAGGGGTGAGGGGGGAACGGATTGCGCGCCGCGATCCCGCATAGGCAAACGGGCGTAAACCAACAGTGACTGATGAATGACTGATGATTGCACCCAGCGGGAGGCCAGTGGATGGAAATTCGTGACGTTTGTTGGGCGCGCCCCCGTCGTCGATCCTGGCTGCGGCGATAGGATAGGCTGTTGGAAGCGTTTCCGGAATCCTGCCGAGTGCAGACGCAGAAGACAGTGTATACTTCTCTTCTCTCTCTCTGTCTATCCTTTACGTCTTGTCGTCCTTCCTCCGCGTCTCGTCTCCTCCGCGTCTCGTCTCCTCCGCGTCTCGTCTCCTCCGCGTTTTATCCTCCCCGGGTCAGCAACCAGCCGTTGTCATCATCAGTCATCGGTTGTAGGAGCGCAGCGCCCCTAGGATCGTATTCGCCGCGTTTGGGAACAAGGGGGGGCAAGTCTCCAACTTTCCTTTTACGTACAAATACTTGCGAAGAAAGCAAGAGAAGTAGGTACCCAAGATGGGGGAACAATGATGCGCGCGCCAACAACAACCTTACCCAGCGCGCGACCAGTGACGTTGTTGGTATCTACTGCGGCTGGTAGCAACCAGGGCAGGGGTGGTGTCACGGGTTAAGAGGAAATTCACTAATCACTAATCTCGAGGCCGGCCGCCCCATTGTAATGCTTCCCTTCCTTTCGTACCGCTGCATCGCACTCTAGGTATTCCATGTCATGAGTTCCAGTTGGGTATCTTCTGTGCAAAGTACTGTACACACATGCATAGGTAGGTACTTGCGTCTCTCGGACCTCTCTCGGCGGAGAAAAGAGCAATTAGCACCCTACCTGATCAATCAATGGCAAGGTTATCTGTTTTATACTTGTGCTTATTTCTCGGTCACCACCCTCCCTTGCCTTTGGCTCTCTCTGTTGCAGTCGCTAACCCGGGCAATTTCATATTTTGCTCGTGTCCTCGGGACCGTCTGGAGCCGCCACGAGGGAGTCTAGTGAAGTAGCCGCAAGTGACATAACCGCCTGGTCTCACCCTGTCTGCCCATGGGCTTCTTTTTTATTTTCTTAAATCCGTCCCTGGGGGCGCCCCGTGCTCTGGGTTGCCTCATTCCCCCTTCCACCCCCCCCGCTGCATTGTCGCGAAGCACGTGATGGCACGCTAGTGCACAACGGGGAAGGGGGAAAGGGAAGGGGGAGGGGTCCCAGGCGGGCAGGGGAGCAGGGATGGATGGGTAGCGGGGGAGGCCTGGGTGTTGTTGGAGTTGGAGGGATATGGATTATGCTCTTTGGGCCCTAGGTGATGTACGAAAATACCCTGCCTTGCGGGCGGTGACCGTTGGGGTGACTGGCGATTGGGAATAACTCGGTTGGTTGGTAGACAGGTTGTTGGTCAGTTCGGACGTGGTGTGTGGCACTGTACTCGAGGTACATTGGTGGGTGCGAGGTCAGGAATTTTTTCCTTCCCCTTCTCATTCTTTTTTAGTCTTCTCCTGACTTGTTCTTATTTCCTGTTGGCGTTGATTGGCTCGCAGGGGGGCGTGCGTCTCGGCCACATGTTGCAGTGGCAGTGTTGAGAAGCACTTTGTATCCGTACTTCTTAGTCAAGGCCCAAGGGTATGTGGAAAGATCTGAGAAGTAGTATCCGTCTTGAGTAAGAGCCTCGCAGCCCAGAAATCGATACCCTAGCCTGCTCGAACTAGGCACGAGCATGGGACGCCATGATCAATCGATTAATGCAAAAGGGCAAGGCGTCGCCTACATTCCAATACCCCGTCCAATCATGCGCCGCCTCCGCGACAGGTGGAATAGCTCCGAGCAAGCGAGGCGGCCATTCACGTCTTCCACTTATTCGCGGCGCCCGAGTCCGACGAATGTCTCGGACTGGATGAATATACGGGAGCAAGCTAGTTTGTTGGCATGTGTGCGAGTAGCGAGTAGCGAATGTACATAGTACTGCCCACTCAGCATAGTGGTGTGGTGCGGCGTCTTGTAATTTGGTCCCTGACCCAGTATTTGCGCCGCCTTCTTCATTCACTCCAAACCATTGTCCCTCGTCTGACCCGGTGCGTTGGTTCGCGACGCAGGCTTGACACACGTACATAGACTTATGTTTTTTTTTCCTTTCCAATTTTTTTTTACACTCTCCCCTACCCAACCCAATCCAATCTAACCTATCTCGAGGAGATAGCTTGTATCCTTCCCTCCGCCTCTTCCCTCCCTCCCCTTCCTCGACCTTTTTCCCCTTCTCACACTCTCTCACGCACCTGCGCTCTCTTCCCTCTCCATCGTCCGAGCGCCATTCCCCCAAGGCGAGTCTACAGGCCACAGTACCTTAGTACTAAGGCATCTATCTTCCCTTCCCTCTCTCTCTCCGATCCACCCCCATCTCATCATCTCCACTCAGCGCCGTTTCCCCATTCCGCATACATTTTTCTTTTCCGTCTCCTGTCGCTTCATTTTCGCCCTGGATACATTCGGCCTATTCGGAAGCGGCCCATCCAGTGACCGACGTCAACGGGGACCCACGGCGGTCGTGCAACGTTTCCCAGACGTGTTTCCGCCACGGTCTGTCCTGTACGTTGGGAACCGAGACTATCCATCTCTATCTGCGCCACCCTGTTGATCGCCATCCCGTGCATTCGTCTGGTGGCAGCTCAGCTTCCACGTTTGTTCTTTTCCTGTCGCGTATCCGCGTCTCTTGGCCCAGATCAGGAATCAGAACATTGCAGCACCGACAGCTAGGCTTCTCCTGCAGGGGGGGGCTGCACACTAGTGGGCTTATTCGCCTGAAGGAGGGGGCGTGCACAGGGAATTCAGTTTTCCTCGTTGGCTGTAACCTGTTGGCTTGCGGCGGATTCCAAGACACGCCATCGCGCTCGCTCGCATCGCATTCGACAACGCCAAGCCGAAAGGACAAGAGCCAGCGGACCGGGCGAAGGGTGCGCAATCCTGCGCTTTGGCGCTTCCAGCGGAAAACTTTTGGTGAGGGCAGACGATAGAGGAATCTCCTAATTGATCCTCCTCTGATCCTGACCCTCGACAAGATCTTCGACAAGACACCTCGCTAGGGTTTCGATCCTCAGCCTCTTCCTCTCTCCCCCCCTCCACCACCTTCTCGATTCGACATCAGCAGCCTCGCTTCAATCATTGACCACCTCGGCGCCCACTTTTCCAGCTGAGCCGCCGCCCCACGGCCCACGGCTCACGGCTCACGGCCCACGATCACACCTCGATCACACCCACGTCGCTCTCCAAAAGGCGAGGTCCTTATTTCGGCCCTCGGACCATCGCCTTGGAGCTCGCTGCGATAGGGTCGATTCCTCCGACGGATCTGGCCTCTGTCGGTGTCTTCGACCGGGGGTCTATTTAAGCGATCAGGAGAATAGGGACTAGACACTGTGGATCGGCGCCAATATTAGCAACCCACCTCCAACCGCAACTACAAACGCACCCAGCAATTTCTCCCAAGCTGGCAATCTCATACGACGCACTAGGAAATCACGTGCACCCCGGCGCGAGCACACACTCACTTCGCATCGTGGTCCACTTACACCATTTTGCTCACATCACTTAAACATCCATCATTTCTACGATCCTCCAGCCCGGCATGGCGTCTGCCGAGGAATTGGCTGCATGGGATGCCCTCCCTATTGAGGAGCACCATTCAGTCTGGGACGAAACGGAACGCAACTTTTGGGCCAACCAGGAACGCCAAAATGCAACGCTGGACAAGGACGCCGAACAAAGTTACCAAAAGACGGTTACCGACGCAAAGGTGGAACTGAGCAACTTGACCGGACGTCGCAGTCAGCTTGCCGAATCCCAAGTCCGACTAAGTAGAGAGCTCGCCAAAGTTGAGGAAGAGCTCGCTCGGGTTTCACAAGCATGCGATGAAGGGGCCGAGCGCCTAAACAGGACCGAACAAGAGTACCGCGATGGACAGCAGGCACGGTTGGAGTCTCGCCAAAAGGTGAGGAAAACTATGCGCCGATTCTTCAGGGAAAAAAGAGGCGAGGATGCCGATGCAGAGGACCCTGAAGATATTCAATTGGAACGCCCTGTGCCGGTTGAGGAAGATCCCGCGCTCCCCCTCCGCACCAACGGAACTGCGCCTTCAGAGAGGGACGTTCGGCCGGATACCCCCGTCGTGGAAGACACGAGGATGAACGACGTTGGAGACCAACCCGAAATCCCCCAGCGGAGTCAGGGTTATGACAAGACCGGACTGGATGTCATTGTGGACGTTGTTGACGCTGATGGCAACGTTATCGGCCCGGTAGAACGCATCGAGCCATGGAACCAGTGGGTTGAGGCCATTCAGGACATCGAGATCCGAAGGCCCGTCAAGATACGGCGCGGTCGTCGCTTTAACGAAGCGCACCTCTCGACTATTTACGAACGCACCGAAGCCAAGGGAGTCAAGTGGCTATCTTGTATGATTCAGGCCACTGGTGAAATTCAGACGAAGCGATGCCAGTCGTGCGACAAAAACCAAGGTGCATTCGACGACTGCATCATTGTCGGTGGTGATCTCTTTCAAAAGTGCGGCAACTGTGAATGGAATCGACAGGGTTGCCACGGTGCCTCAGGGGATGTCATTGATGTACCGATGGCGAAGAGACGTTACCGACAACGGAAGGATACTGAAAGCCTTCAAGATAGCCCGCCTCACCGAGAGCCCCAAGTCGTCGAGATTCTGCCTCGGCCTCAACCCGACGCACACCATACCGAAAAGCCAATAATTTCTCCTCTTCGACATCCTCTCCCTGCGCCTCACTATGGACATCCGCCTCCTCATCACCACGCTGCTCTTGCACCTCTGCCTCTCTTGGCCCCTCAGCCGATACAACCAGACAAGGCGCAGCCCAGTACTGAGGTGGACATGCCGGCGAAGGATGGACCCCTATACAATGGCAATGGTAGCCAAATGGTCCGTGAGCCCGAGCAGATGCCAACTCCCCAGGAGTACCGAGTCACCCCGGGCTTCACACCTGCCAATACTCGAAGCAGACCCCCCTCTGCGGACCGCCCTACACCTACGTCTATGCACATCGAGCCTTCTCCTCAACCTACCGAATCACCCTCAGAGGAGCCCTTGGAGGAAATCACAAAAGACAACCTGGTTCTCAGGGACAATGGTGTTGTATATACCTTCCCCGAATGCGTCCAGGGCGTGCCGATGGTGAAGATTGATGAGAACCACCCATACTGGGAGCCCAATTGGCCAAATGTACGGAAATTGATCGAACCTCAGTTAGCCAAATGGCGAGAGAAGCACCAGGCAGCAATTGAAGCCGGCCCAAAGCAGGAAAAGGGTGGCTCCTCCAAGTACCAGATTGGAAGGCAGGTCAACCGAGGTTTGAAGATTCTCGAGTTTCTCGAAGATGGCGAAATCAGCCCATACCAGCTTCTGGGCAAAAAGTTCATCCAGTCTGGAAAGGGTGGTATCTGCTCATATGACACTCTTTTCCGACTTTCAGAAACAATGTCAGAGTTGGCAAAGTTTAAGCTGGACATGAAGCCAATTGATTGGATGCGACACAGACTGTACGAGCTGAGCATCTCCGAGGGCCCTAGCTTCAACCTGCCTAGAACCATCCACGACTTTTATCACGACCCTAAACTCACGGCTTTGCGGTATAAGCATGGTTTCAAGAACATCGGTCGTCCATCAGGAATGAAGACCGGTCGTCACAGCCTGGGCAGCCCGAATAGCACCCCTAAGCCTCTCAAGAAGCGCAAGAGCATGCACTCTCTCGCCAGCACCCCGCGCGATATGTCCTATGTCGACCAGTCACCCCTCGCGACTCAAATGGCTCTTCCTCCCGACAGCGCCTTTGGTGCCCACCTCCAGAAGCGTCCCAAGATTCTGTCGCCTGCTCCTATGTCTGTTCACGACGAATTCGAGGTTGCCAACTACTCTGAGGCCGACTCTTGGAGCGGTGAGCGCATCGGGAGGAGGGACTATCGCCTCTACCAGGTCAAGTCACGCCTGTACACAAGCTCTACGCATGTGACGCAGTACTGGTCCTGGATGGAGGACGACCAGTCATTCGAGCATCAAGTCTTGAAGAGTGTACGCCCCGCAACATGGGGGGTTCACAAGGACCCTATCGATTTCCATGTGACCCTTACCGATGTTGCCCAAGTAGTGTGGAACATTGAGGCCCTACGCATCCACATCTTTATGCGCACCGATGGCTCCGTCCTCGCCAAGAAGGACGGGCAACTTCGGGGCGACCTCATGGCAGCATTCAAGCGAGAGCAAACGATGCGACGGTTCCTCAAATTTTGCCGCGACAAAGGCGTCAAGATGTTGAAGGCCACAACGTAAGTACTCTTCTCCAGGATGATTGTATGTTGAAGTATTCATGCTAACAGCAAGCACAGTGAGGAGCTCGACCACCGCTGGCTGCACATGCACTCAGAGCAACTGCCAGACAAGAATGGAAAGCCCAGCGAGGAATTGCTGGCCTAGTGGTCCCTTCCTGAAAAGGTAACACCCGCTTCTAACGAGGTTTTCTAACCGTCGCGGAGAAAATACTCACCGAGAACGCCTAATAACGGCTCGCTCTTCTAGATTGAGGTGTTGTTCTGGGTCAGAACGGCTTGTAATCACTTATTTGGTCGGACTTAGACCTGGGAACTGGTCGGCGCCTAATCTCGGAAGACACTCACCATTCGTGTCAAGGTGGCCTTTCACTTTACGACACAAGCACACTACATACAGTACGGGTTTCAGACCGATACTTTCACTGTATAGCCGTGGGTTTTTTTTTGGTCTCGCAACATCTCACCTCGTTCCAGTCTCGTACCCAGCGCGGGAGAACTGAGAACTGCAAGGACGTAATGATGGGGAGGTGAAGACATTTGCCGCGCAGGCACCTAGAGGGTGCAATGGACGATGGCGTTACAAATACGCATCTCGGTCGTTTTCTTATTTATAATCGACACCCTACCTTTTTCATACTCACAACTTCGTTTTTCTTTATTCTCTTTTTATATATATCCACTCATAGAGGGGACCGAGTAGTCCCCACCTGCCAACACTGGACGGGAGAGACGAGACGAATGGTCATGGGTTTTGAGACTGACATGGCAATGGATGGCATTGGGGGAAAACCGGCAGGTACATCGGTGCTCATCATGATCTGACCGGATGGATGGATGGGATATGGGCAAAATAGGGATGGGTGCAAATGAGAGCTTTCGTTATATTCGTAATGGGCTTTGATGTCGTCTTCCCATGGGTACAAGACTAGGTATTTACCCTGACTACATTAGATACATGATGATATAATCCTGGCCGAACCGACCAAACCAGTTCTCCGGTCCATAAACAAAACTCCGTGCGGTGACCTCAGCACCGTGCAACACGCCATTATTTCTCACAGTAAATCATCTTTTTATACACGTCCATCCCATTACCGCCGCCTCATCGAGCGTCCACCAACAACCCCTACACTCTCGGCGCCCTTTCCGGGCGGCTTGACCTCGCCGTTGCCGCCCATCATGCGACTCATCAGCGCCGCCTTGCACTCCTGGGCGCGCGGGTCGCGGTACTCGAGCTGGGTGGCCGGGGGCTCTTGCTGGGTGGCGGCGGCCTCGGAGTCGCGCAGGCTGTCGGAGCGGGCGGCGTCGCTGCTGGCGTTGGAGACGTTGCTGGTGGCGCGGCCGAAGATGGCGCGGCGGCGCGGGCGAGGCACTGGGTTGGCTGGGTGCGGCTCGGTGCCGCCTTCGGGGCCGTTGGCGGCGAGGTTGGACGCCGTCGTCGCTGAGGCAGTCGTCGAACCGGTGGCCTCGATGAGGCTGGTGAGCCTGGACGAGAGGGCCTGACGTTCGAGAGCCTTGGCCTCTTTTCTGGCTGCCTCTGCGCGCTGCTGCTCCTCTTGCTCCCGCTGCTCCCGTAGCTTGGCCTCTACGGCTGGATCCACGGCGGGAGGAGTTGGTTGGGGGGGCTTGATGGGCTCGGAGCGGGTACGAGCGAGAGAGTGTTTCGTGGGAGATGGGGATTTGTTCAGGCGGGCGGAGGAGACTTCAGCTAAGGGGCCTTCAAAGTCGCCATCCTTGGGGAAGCTCTCCTGGGCGGGATGGGTGAGGGCCGTGGCAAAGTCGGCCGAGGCGAAGTCGGCAGAGGTAAAGGAATCGTGGGCATCGGCAGGCTTTTGACGAGGCTTCTCGGGAGAGTCGTGGTCAAAAGCCGTGGTGTCGACGCCTGCGCCAGCAGGCGGCTTCTGCCCGCCAAGTTTTGAAGTCCGCGGGAAGGGTTCGGAGTGGGTGCGTTGGAAGGGTTTGATGACTTCTCGGGGTTGAGGGTCTGCAGCAAGCTTTGCTTTCGGCGGTTGCTGTCGAGGCATATCGTATCGGCTCTTTAGCTCGGGGAAGATGAAATCATCGAGGGGCACCTTGAAGCCTGTCGAGATGCATTCCCACAGCCAGTCGGCCGAGACGACTGGGACACCCCACTTCAAAGCCATGCGAAGCTTCTCCTTGCGAATCGAGGCCAGCGTCTTGCAAACTAGCACGCTCGTTCCTTTGCGGAATTCCTCTTCGAACTTGGCACCCAGTTGAGCCAAGCTGCGGGCTACTTGATTGAGTTCGATGCCTGTGAAGGCGGCGCTGCATACGATCAAGTCGGAGAAGCTTGGGATGGGGAAGAGCGGGAAGGGTCGACCGAGGACATGCTCGTTCGGGTTGAAGAACTGCTTAGTGTGTAGGCACTTCTCGATGTAGTACTCGGTGACGACGTATAAGCCGTCGTAGTTGGTCGGGGGGTGGGAGTCGGGCTGTGAGTTTTGGGGCACAATGAGGAAGCGGCCAAGGGGTGTTTGAGGAAAGGGGCCGAGGGCTGCCTCGTGGAGGAACGAACATATGGTGCCGCCGAGGGTGGCTATAGTTTGCTCGAGGACTGAGGTGCGCTGGGGGGTGAAGCCGTGGACGAAGAAGTAGCAGTCCAAGAATACGCCCTCTTTCTCCTGGAGGACAGGGATGGTGGGCGCAGGCGGTGGCGGAGGGGGTTGCTCGGTCACCCGTGTTTGAGCTGCCTCTGTTGGTGGTTTCTCCTGCTCATGAGCGAACGAGTATTCCCTCGACGTCGATCTTCCAAGGATGTCACCCCACAGGTTGTTCCGTTGCGAATTGAGCTTCATGCTGGCTGTCTTCCTCAGCTTCCTGGGCCCATCCTCTGTCGCATTGGTCATGGCTGACCGCGATCGCTTACCCCAGGCGGCCCTTCTCGGGTCCTTCTTGATCCACGCGTCCTTGCCCTGTTCCTCTGCTGGCAGCGTGGGATCGAACTTGGTCTCCTCCAATATCATTCCCCTGGCGATGGTCTGCTCCAGCCAGGCGAGCGTGACGGCGTAGATACCCCATAGCTTAGCGGCGGCAAACTTCTTGCCCTCTGGCTTACTGACAATCAGGTGTGTGCACCGCCTCGTCAGGTCCCCCGTGTACGATCCGCCGGCGGCAGTGATTCTGTTGGCAATATCGTCGCGCTGGTCGCCAAAACCCGTCAAGCATATGAGCAGCGAGTCCCTTGCGGCAGGCTGGTCGGCCTGGGGTGCCGAAACGTCTATGCCTCGCTTCTCGAGGGGCTTTAGCTGATAGTCGGACTCGACGGCTCGAAAGTTGATGTCGTCATCATTCTTCCACAGCTCAGAAAGGGCTTCGATCCAGGCGGCGTCCATGGCCTTGATATCGGGGCGTTCGCGGGCGACATGGCGGTACTTGGGGGTGTCGTAGTCACCGACGACGAGGTGCGTTACGTCCGGGGTGAGGTCGTACTTGTGGACACCTCCGAGCTCGGCGACTTTGCTTGCGATGCTGGTCTTGTAGGGGGAGAATGTTAGAAGAACACCGCGATGTACGAGTCCACGAACAGGTCAAAGACGTGAACGGGACCTGGGATAGGGAAGACGCACTCGTTGATCAGGCGGGATGCTAGTGCAGCACACAATAATGCCCTTGAGAGGGTGCGCCGGGTCAAAGAGGACAGAATCGAACTCGTCGCCGGCAGAATTTGGCGACGCCATGGCAAGAACCGTTTCCCGTCGATCCTTGGGGGCCTTTTGCTAGGAAGTCGGGTTGTGAGGCTTTGTATTTTGAACTTGGACTTTTGGACATGGTCCAGTCGCTAATCGAAATGGGGACGCGTCTGGGTGCAGGGCATCGCGTCAAGTGGCCCTGGCTCGCTCAAATGACAGAAACGTGACACTAACCCGACGTCATCTCAGCGTCGACCCAGTAGCGATGACAGACAGAGGGCGGGGTTCAGCTCCCCGCTATTCGTTCACTCACAGCACCAAGAACCCGATTGTACCTTGGAGCCATTACAGCAACAGCCTCAAAGGATGATACAAGCGGGTTGATTGCCCTGGACGGCCCTGCAAACTTTTAGCTCAATAATTTCACATGATGCTCTGCACGTTGGTGAATAATTACATTCGATGCAATCGATATGACACATCATGTTGCAGGTCTAATTCCAATGCCACCAAAGAAGATGTGCACTGAGTAGATCTCACAACAGCTCTAGCCTCAACCCGCTCAGGTGATTGGCGATTGCCGGATAGAAGCTTTATGCGAACTCTCTGGATATCAACCTTGCTATACTTGAAATGCTGAGAAAATCACAACTTGCTTCCAACGATAATGTACCCTTCCAAGGCCTCGCACGTGCCCTTTCGCCATTTCCAGGCCTCAGTGTGAACTCTGGGAGCCTGGGGAGCCAGGGCAGGGCGGTGTGTGCTCCAGCCGCGGTCAGCCACACCTTACAGCGACCTTCCCGCCCAAAATGTTCGCCATTACCCACTAAAAACCCCCCTACCCCTCCATCACTGTGTTAGGTGCCTAAGCATCACAGCCTCGTCGCGAAAGGCTCCAGCATCGACCCCTCCATCCACCATCTTCATCCTCGTCTCCGACTCGACATCCCGACAAGTCCCCTCGGTCGGCGGCTCTCCTCCATCCGCATCGCATTCAGGCGACCCCTCAGCAGCCTCCGACGATCCCTGACTCGTTCGTCAAACTCGTCCGCCCCCTCGTTTACCGTCCTACGCCCTCGTTGTGTCTCGTGCACCGCATCCATCCCTCCCCTCCTCCTGTTCTTCCTCGAAAGAAGCATCGCGATCCACTCCGAACGGAGGTCTTTGTTGCGACGCACGACACGCCCGCAAAACACTGCCGCCGAGTTGGCACCGACCCTTGGTCCGCATCTATCAGTCTTTTCCCCCGCGTCGTACATTTCCCGCCGTCAAGATGCCTCCGCCGACCTCCGCCCAGCAAAAGGTCCTCATCAGCCAGTTTGTCTCCCTGACAGGCGCCTCGGAGCGTCACGCAACTCGGGTAGGTCCCTCCCCTCCTAGCGCCAAGTGCATCGGCCAGGTGCGCCTGCTGCACCAACGGCCTATGTCCTCACTCAAGAAAGCCCCGCTGCCGCCCATGATGTACGGGAAGCTCTTCACGATGGCGATTATAGGCGACATCGGGCCGGCGGGGTTGCAGCGGGGGCGCAGTTGACCCAGAGGCGGTCGAATGGTGATGCACAACTAACTAGCCTGGACTGACATCGCCTGCAACAGTATCTCAAGACGGCAGGCTTTAAGATGAACGAGGCGGTCGATTCGTAAGTAACTGCCTTTTTTCTTTTTTTTTTGTCCTTTTCTTTTGGTGGTTGTCGTCATTATTTCCAAACACCGGCGTCTTGCGAACTCTCTTCCACGGACCTCGTACTGCTTGTATGCAGTACCATGCACCCGGACTTTCTTGCCGTCAACGCCTAAGACACCTAGGACGCCTAAGACAGATCTACTTTGGGGGTTGATCGCAATAGCATGGATCTGGGGGCCGCATACCTCGCTGAATGCTGGTAGCTTTGGCTTTGCTTGGTTGTGCTTGTCCGCCCTGTCTGCGCCTGTACCTGGGCCTACGTCTGTGGGCGGGTCCACTGGCTCTGGCTCAGCTCACTTGCTGGGCGTACAGCAGAGTATGGCCGACAGTGAGGCCGATGGCTGTGAAACAACGTCGTTTCCCACATCAAAAGGGGGTACGGCTCCCCGGCTGTTACGCACTCTCTCCATGCTTTTGGCCCAGAGGTCCGATAGCTCTATCCTCCTCCTCGGTCCGTTCGCCGATCAATCATGGGCCACTCCTCTTCTCCATGAGCCGTCTCCCTCTCAGCCCAGCCCGACTAGCCTTGCTCGCCACCCGCTTCACCCGCGGCACCTCCATCAAGGTCGCTGCACCACATCGCAGCTAAAGTCGTTGGAACACTTCCTCCTTGGGAATACCTCCTTCTTGGCCATCCAAATAGCCGGGTCCTGAATTCTAGGCTGGGCTGAAACCATGGGGTGGAAAGGCGTCAAGAATCACATCACTTCCCGAGTCATCCCGACTTGGTCTCTCTCCAAGAAGCCTAGCAAGCAAGCCCTTGGCACATCTTCTAAAGAATCGTCCAAAGATTCAAAGTCACGGTACACCACTTCAGCCGCACCCAAGCCCGGGCTTGTTTTAATTCCTGGCCATTCTGCTACCGCGAGCCCTCAAGCGAGGTTCTCATCGTCTCTCTTGGATCCTGTTGACGTGTACCGTCATTCATGTGACCTCAAAGACTAACACTCTTGTGTGACCAGATACTTTTCTTCGAACAGTGATAGTAAAGGGCCCTCACCTTTGGAAACCAAGTTGGAGTCGTTGTTTGCCTCGTTACAAGGTATTTACTGGCCAGCCTAAACCCTTGTCGCCAATATCTAATAATGCTTGCTCTAGATGCAAGCGACGAGAAGGACAAGCTGGAGCTCGACTCCACAATGTCGTATCTCACGGAAAAATTGAAAGTGAGCCTCGAGAATGCAGAGCTCTTTGTTGCTCTTGAGGTTGTTCAAGCACCCACCGTCGGGGTGATCACCAAGAAAGGCTACGTGGACGGATGGAAGGTTACTGGGTACGTTACGGCAAACGTCTTTGTTGCGGACATACACCACCACCGTCGCCGGGAGACTGCAGCTTGACAAGCTAACCATTCACGTAGAGTTGGTGCAACTCACCAGGAGCATGCTGCACATATCCAAAAACTCGTCTCATCGCTTGCGACGGACACCGCCCTGTTCAGGAAGGTTTATAGGCACACATTTG
The DNA here is from genome assembly GCA_020744375.1 of Dactylonectria estremocensis. Lineage (NCBI taxonomy): Eukaryota > Fungi > Ascomycota > Sordariomycetes > Hypocreales > Nectriaceae > Dactylonectria > Dactylonectria estremocensis. The sequence continues at coordinate 773,904 of JAGMUU010000010.1, read as the reverse complement.
TTACCGGAAGAGAAAACGACCAAAAGGCTTTGAGCTTGGAAAATGCTGTCATCTATTGGATCATCCTGTTCTCTTCTCCTGGCATGCCATGGAAATCAAAGAACCATGACTTCTTGGAGCTATGGAAGACGTTCCTGAGCGAGAAGTGGACCCGATCCGTAAATAAGGATATGTGGAACATGGCGCTCGAATTTGCTGTCAAGAGCATTGCGGACGAGACGCTGTCGTTCTGGAACGAAGATGGAGCCTGGCCAAGCGTCATCGATGACTTTGTTGAGTGGTGCAAAGAGCATGGCGTCGGCAAGGTAGATGGAATGGACGTCGACGACCAATGAATCAAACTTCCCAATAACTCCTCGAACCCGGGCACATACCTAATGGACTGTGGCAAGCACAACCCCGACGCCAACGTATTATTTTACAGACGACAGATCGCGCAGACGCTAATCAAAAGCATGGGCAAAACGACTAAGTTTCTAGAAGGATGGCGTCAGCCACCGGGTATTTTGAGACTGCTATGGTTGCGGCTGAATGACTTTATGATAGACATGTAGGACAAGAGAGGAAAACAAGTAACAGCACTATACTCCAAATCGGGGTTTTGCTCAACTTCACCTGATGTTTGAAAGTCTCGCCTGTTCTAACACCATTCTGGACGTGTCCGGTGAAAATGCAATGCAGAGATTCGAGGCTCTACAATAGTTCATGCAACCGTGACCGCCGTTTCTCTAGCAGCATGCATTTTGTACACGGCATCATCCTTTTATGACGCCTGAGCTTGAGGCCATGGGCATACATGGGTCCTGTGTCCCTGTTCCCCTCATTGTTTCCTCAAGTATCCTACAATTCAACTCCACCTCCTATATCTTCAAAGTCAATCCTTCCAGTAATCCAGCTTTTGACGTTCATCATGCACCTCAATTATCCCCCTTCACGCCTCCCGTCCCTGCGTCTTCCACTTGGGCGGGCCGAAGCGGGCGATGGTCTCGAGCTTGCCGTCGCCGAGCTTGACGTGAGCGGATCGGATCATGCGGGGCTCGAGGCGCAGCGTGTTGCGGATGTCGTTGTGCACGTGTGTCGACGAGTCGTAGCGCATCACAAAGTAGTGGCCGTGGCTGTGCTTCATCTGATGCACCGAGATGGGCTTGGGCAGCGAGAAGACGCCCCAGTTGGCGAGGCCGCGCACGACGCCGCCGTTCTTGAGGACGAGGGAGCCGACGGTCTGGGCGATTCTGCGGGGAGCGAAAAGGAGGTTAGTTACCTGAGCTTGCTATGAGACTTGTCGGACTGAGAAGTTCGGGTTCGGTAGGTGGATAGTTGCGATATGGGATGTTGCGAGATTCGTGGGAAACATACTCCTTCACCTCTCCGAGGTTGCCCGGACGGACCTATTTTCGCACTCGAGTCAGTCAATCGTCCTCACACCGGCCGGATCGGAGGATGTACAATTGCAATAAGTTCGTAGAGCATCTTTGCGACGACATCTACAGGCTGGATGCGGGATAACGTCGTGGTCGCAGGCTTGCGCGAGCGTTGGTTAGAATTTCGAGAAATCGAGTTTCCGGATGCCGCGGTTTAGCCGTGGTGAGGGAAGCTTCGGTAGGCGGTGGGGGAGTGGGGTCTTGACAACGTCAACGACCTGGGAGAGTCGAGCTTCATCTCATGACCTGCTCAGCAAATGTGCTGATTTGATGGATTTGCCTTTCTGGATGGATCTTAGGCAGATATCCTCGGTCCTGATGTTTGGTTTTGGGAATTTTTTCTACAAAATCTCGCTAGATTTAATTTTCCTTGATGTAAAATCCACTTAGACCAAGCCCCAACCACGGGCTGTCGACGAGATGTCGGCTCATCTTTGGCAAATCGCGCTCCAACAAAAAGTCGAATGGTGGTATAGAGAGGCATCTCGAGTGGATATTTTATAACCCATCCCGTTTCGTAATTGCGTTGGTACATCATAATATCTACAGTATTGTACATGGGATTTTCCCAACCAGTACGCCAGTCCTCCTTTTCCGTAAACCCTTTTTACAAACGTTGCTTTGATATCGATTGCCAGATGCTCCATGGAAGCTTCCACCCTCCCGTTTTGACCGCGAACGGGTCGAAGTCCGCCTTTTCCAGCCGATCCAAGTACTGCTGAGCCGGCACAGCCTCCAGTAACACGCCAAAGCCATGCTGGATCTCCTTGAGGGTGTTGCTACCCTCATCATCGTAAAAGTGTTCGCCTTCGCCATGGTGCTCGAACTCGTGGCCCGGATCCTCTCCCGCCTTGAGCTTCTTCAGCATCTCCCGTGCCGTGATGAGATGGTCGTTTGCCCTCGTCGCAACCTTGAAGACGGCGTCTTGAAGGCCAGCGGCATTTGGACCCTGCCGGAAGACGTCCTCCTCTTTAACTCCCGCCTCGGCCATCGCATCTAGGGGAAGCAGGAGCGCTGGCTCACGAGTAGGAGATTCTGGCCCCGATGGTGTTTGTACGTAGGGAGGTGGCGCGGCAAGGACGGGGATTCCTCGCAATACTGCCACGATACCACAGGCTTTCCCGATGTGACTCGCCAAGTGATCAACGTTCATCGACCGCAGCGGCATGGACGCCAAGGTCGCATACATGAGCGTTGAGTAAGTGTTCTCCGCGTACTCTTCCAGGGTAACCAGGCTCGTATGTGGCCGATTGGTCATGTGCTTCTCTCTCGTCTTGACGAGCCGCGATACCCAAAACTTCATGGACTTTTTGGTTGCGCCGCCAGCCCGGGTCTCGAGGTCCTGCAGCGCTTTATGTAGTAAAATGCAGATGGGCTCGCGGGGAGGACGGCCCGCAAAGGTCTTATCGAGGGAGTCCTGCCAGAACTTCATGCGCAGGGCCCCAATCGTGGGGTTTGAGACGAGCTCGGGGAGGCGGACGAGCTCCAGGTTGAGGGTGCGGAGGGCGGCATAGGCATCTTGGACGGGGTGAGGAACAAAACGGCGGATGAGATGCGCATCGTAGTCGCTCGTTCTAGAAGGCAAGTTAGTAAGACATAGGCTAAAGAGGAGAGGTTGTTGCGACGCACTGAAGCTGCGTCAAGCAGTATCGCCGTGCGGATTCGACGTCGGCATCAGTGATGTAGGTGCGGCGACTCGAGTGGGCGCGGGCGAGCCCTTTCAGGCCCTGGCTCAGGAGCCGTGGACGATGCATCCAGGCGAGCAGATGCGTTGCGGAGAGTAAGCGATCTCGAACGGCAGGTTTCACCTAGTGAGCATTGGAATTGGCGCGATAATGGGCGGCATCGGCTTCATGGTCGAAGAGAGCCAGCCATGGATCGCGGATTTCCAATGCCGCTTCGCTCCCGGAAATTTTTACATGACGTCGGAGCCGGAGCCAGCCACTGTAGTTCAGCCACACCCAGTGCAAGTGGCCCCCTTGGCCCCTGTGGGTAACCGCTGTAGTGGCAACGTCGTAGTGGAGGGGCCGCGCTGAAAACGCGATCAGGTGACCCCTATACGCGGTCAGTCGCGCTAAGAAGGCCCGTCGCGTCTCCCAAGTGACCCCCATCCATCAGCAGAACTGAGTGGTGGTGGACACTGCACACGACCAAGACCATCACGGGGCATTTTCCAAGAAAACCGCCCAGAATGGACTTTGGAAGCTCGCAAGAGCCTCCCGCCAAGAAGCGGAGGTTCTTTGCTGACCCAGGCGAGCCCTCTTCGGAACCGGATTTCCCAAGCCCTCTCGACGGCTCCCCGTTGCCCCAGCGGAAGCGCTTCTTCAAGGACGAGGACGACATTAAACTGGAGCAAGATGAGCGAAATATCCTCGCCGAGAGATCTCAGAACGAAATACTGGACCCATCGACCCCCGTGCGGCCGAAGTTGGAAACTGCCCCGTCCGAATCGAATCATGCTTCTTCATCTGTAACCTTCGACCAAGAAACCTTTGAGAGCTTCGTTGGCGCCAAGGTGGAACTGGAGGTCCTCGATGCAATCCGAGATCATTGCGGGGACAACCTGGAGCGAGCAGTCAACATGTACTTCGACGGCACTTACAAAAAGTTTACCAAAAAGACGACACGGGTCACAGCTTCAAGACCAATGTTTAACAACCCGACCCGCCCAACTGCGACCAATGAGACTGAACAGCCACCCGCGACAGTTTCTCAGCGCAAGATGCCGAATTCGAGATACATCGGCGCGTTTGGTGTAGAAGGATGGGCCACACGCAGCGGCGTCAATCTTTTGAAGCATGGCGACGTGGTTAAGATCGAGCGACAGAAGATCCAACCGCCTCAACCCCAGAAGATCAAGGGAAAATTCGGGTCTGTAACGCCCTCGAGGAATACTGCGGCTGCGAGACGAGTGGATGTAATTGTTCGGTTCACGAGTCAAAGTGGTATGGAGCTTGGCAGGTTGGCCAAGGACACTGCCAATTGGGTGTCTACATTGATGGATGAGAAGATTTGCAAGTTTGAGGGAACCTGCGTCTATGCTCCCGATCGCCTTCGAACAAACGACACAGTCTACTTACAGCTGACATGTTCGCTTCTGAAATCGGCTTTCCACAGTCGCGGTTTCCAACTTGCCGACGATAGATCTGCTGTTATTTTCGAGCAGACCGAAACCGCCGACGAGAAAAAGCTTCGACTTCGGCAAGTTGCCTTGGTCAGACTACTTCAAGAAATCAACCTGCAACCCACCCTTACAAATGCTGCTGCGAAAGACGGCCGCAAAGGGCTGTTACAAGTAGCAGAGCAAGACGAGCAAAAGCAGAAAGATTTGAAGAAGGCGTCCACAAACGGCAAAGAAACCGAATCTTCTCAACCCTCGGAGGCCGAAGAGGGAGAGGAACTGGAACAAGACCAACTCGATGCGCTTTACAAGAAAGCGCAGTCCTTCGACTTTAACACGCCAGAAGCGGAGCCTGCAAGCACATTCGCCATGACACTTCGTACATATCAGAAGCAAGCGCTGCACTGGATGATGGCGAAAGAGAAGGACGAGCAGAGCAACAGGGAGCCGTCGATGCATCCGTTGTGGGAGGAATACAGCTGGCCACTGAAGGATTTTGACGACAAAGACCTCCCCAATGTCGAGGGACAACCCAAATTCTACGTCAATCCGTACTCTGGTGACTTATCTCTCGACTTCCCTGCCCAGGAACAACACTGTCTAGGTGGTATCTTGGCCGACGAGATGGGTCTGGGAAAGACGATTCAGATGCTGAGCCTCATTCACACCCACCGATCCGAGATTTCGCTGGAGGCCCGCAGGCCAGCAACGGGTCTCTCAAATGTGACTCAGCTCACGAGATTGGCCATGAACTCGGACTCAGTCCTGGATGCGCCTTGCACCACTTTGGTCATTGCTCCAATGTCCCTGCTCTCACAGTGGCAGAGTGAAGCCGAGAAGGCTTCCAAGGAAGGAACCATGAAAATTGAGCTCTATTACGGAAACGAAAAGTCGAACAACCTACAAACTCTCTGCTGTGCTTCCAATGCAGCCAGCGCTCCCGATGTAGTCATCACCAGCTATGGTGTCGTCCTCTCCGAGTTCACAAGCATTGCTGCCAAGAACGGAGACAAGTCCTTCCACAACGGCATATTTTCTCTTAAGTTCTTTAGAGTGATCCTCGACGAGGCGCACCACATCAAAAACAGGGCTTCAAAAACAGCAAAGGCTTGTTATCAGATTGCGGCAAGTCACCGATGGGCCTTGACGGGAACGCCAATTGTGAATAAGCTAGAAGATCTATTCAGCCTGGTCCGGTTTCTGGGAGTCGAGCCCTGGAACAACTTTTCGTTCTGGAGAACGTTCATCACGGTGCCCTTTGAGTCTGGCGAGTTTGTACGTGCGTTGGATGTGGTGCAGACGGTTTTGGAACCTCTTGTGCTTCGGCGTACTAAGGATATGAAGACCCCTGACGGCGAACCGCTTGTTCTCTTGCCTCCGAAACAGATTGACATCGTGGAAGTCGAGCTATCAGAAACGGAACGAGAAGTCTATGATTTCATTTTTAGCAGGGCGAAGCGGACCTTTTCTCAAAACGTCGAAGCTGGCACCGTCATGAAAGCATACACAACGATTTTCGCTCAGATTCTTCGGCTCCGCCAAACCTGCTGTCATCCTATTCTCGTCCGCAACCGGGATATTGTTGCCGATGAAGAAGAGGCCGGGGCAGCGGCCGATATGGCGGCTGGCCTGGCAGACGACATGGATCTCGAGTCTCTTCTGACTCGATTCACAGCTGTGACGGATGAAGCGTCAAAAGAGAGCAATCAGACATTTGGCGCCCATGCCTTGGAGCAAATCCGGGACGAGGCAGAAAATGAGTGTCCTCTATGTTTCGAGGAGCCGATGAACGACCAGACTGTGACTGGTTGCTGGCATTCGGCTTGCAAGAAGTGCTTGCTTGACTTTATGAAGCACGAAACTGATAGGGCAGTTGTTCCTCGATGCTTCAACTGTCGCGAAGCTCTAAACCAGCGTGATCTGTTCGAGGTTGTTCGTCACGATGACGAAATTGACAGCTTCTCCAAGAAACCGCGAATCAGCCTACAGCGACTTGGTGTCAATGCATCCTCGGCAAAGGTGGCGGCACTGACTTCTGAGCTTCGGATTCTGCGAAGAGAGCACCCGAAGATGAAGTCAGTCATCTTCTCCCAGTTTACATCTTTCCTCTCACTCATCGAACCTGCACTCGCCCGGATAAATGTCAAGTTCCTCCGCTTGGATGGATCGATGGCCCAAAAGGCTCGAGCTGCCGTCCTTCACGAGTTCACGGAAAGAAAGGGATTTAGTGTTCTATTACTGAGCTTGCGCGCCGGCGGCGTAGGACTCAACCTAACAACGGCAGGACGAGTCTTCATGATGGACCCATGGTGGAGTTTCGCGGTGGAAGCCCAGGCGATCGATCGAGTGCATCGCATGGGGCAGGAAGCGGAGGTGCAGGTGAAGAGATTTGTGGTCAAAGACAGCGTAGAGGAGCGAATGCTGAAGGTTCAGGAAAGGAAGAAGTTTATGTGAGTTGACACGGAAACTGGAACAGGCGCATAACTAACTTATATCACAGTGCAACCTCGTTGGGAATGATGAGCGATGAGGAGAAGAAGATCCAGCGAATCGAGGACATCAAGGAGCTGCTGAGTTAAGCCCCTGAGACATAAAGTTGGTGGCACTGTCGATGATTGATGGGCGGTACAAAATTACTGGCATGAAATTTGAGCGACGCATACACTGGCGTTTGTAAGAAAGGACTGGCAAAACATGGGCACAAACTCTAGACAGACGTGTCATGGGCCGGAATGGAGGCTTGGAGCAATGATTAATGACGGGGCGAAGTGGTCGGCGTGCCTCATACACGTTACACTGTTGTACTAGCACACGAAACAACGGCATGGGTCCTGATGGGACAGGCTGACTTGGAAGCAATCACCCGCAACAATATCCCGTCGCCTCGTCAATTTTGGCAAGGCAGGCAATCACTCGGTCTGGTTTCTGATGAGTGCGCCGACCTGTTCTCGTCATGTTTCGCTGGTGTCGTGCTCACCACCCAAGACCAGCCTCGTCGCGTGACCTGCCTTTTACATCATCCGCTTCACCACGACCCAAGCCTGACTTGTCTCACCTGACCCAGGACCATTCCCCATGATGGGTTTTGATATCGCAAGCTACGGTGTATAAAAAGCGCACTCGGGCCAGCTCGGGTGGTGATTTGTTAGGGGCAAGTTGATTGAACTGCCCCTTGAGAAACAGAAACATATCGCTACACTGCCAAGGCCACACGCTCCGCTGTTGGCTCAACCAAGTCGACAGCCGTGTTGCATGCAAGCAACCAAATCACATTGGACCCCTTTGACCGTTAACACTGGGAACGAGGTTTGCCTATTCGATCGGGATCTCGCCAGCGTTTCCGACAGAGCTTTGTTGTTGGGCTTGGACGCCGGGCGGTGGCAGATATACCAAAGTTGACAACGCTTTTGTCCTTCTTTGTTTGAAGCCAAGGGACGTCGCCCTCGAGAACGAGTCTGCTTTGATATCAACCCTTTCCTTTCTACTTGTTCTGTTTTTCGCCATGGATAAATTCGCCGAGCAACTCTTCGGGCGTCCAGACAAGGACGCCAAGTACTCGGCCAAGGACGGACCCGGGCTCGTGGAAGGCATGGCCAGAACCTTTGTCAAGTCGGCCGCGAGCCGAGCCATGGGCGCAGCCAGCGGCCAGCGCGGTCGCGGCGGCGGCTTCGACCACGACGACTTCCGCGCCCTGGGCGGCTTCGTGCTGGAGATGCTCAACGGCGACGAGGCCGAGCGGCTCCGCAAGAAGGCCAAGAAGCGCCGCCACAGTGAGCGGGAGACGGACCGCGACGGGACCCGCGACGGAGGCCAGGACGCCAGCTTCGAGTACGGCAACGAGAAGCGCAAGCGCCGTCGCGGCCATAAGCTCTCCGGCAGCCCGCTCCACGTCACCTTTGCGGAGCCGCTCCAGGACTTCGACTACCCGCCCGTCCGCAAGCGGCACCGCCGCCGCGAACAAGTCCCCGACCCGGACCCGGACCCGGAGCCGCACCGCAGCCGCCGACACCGCCGACACCGGTCGCACGAGGACCGGCGGCCTCGGCGCCGACACCACCACCGCAACAGCAGGGTCGACCTGCGCAGCCTCAAGGCGGAGCTCGAGGGCATGTCGAGCACCATCATCGGGCTCAACGCCCGCAGCGCCACCCACCGCGACTGCGACTTCTACGACAAGTTTGTGCGGAAGGGTAGCCGCCTGCAGGACGCCATCGGCAGCACCCTGGGCCAGATCCGCGAGCTGGGCGACCCGGATGAGGACGAGGAGAGGAGGGAGCGCAAGAGGCGGCGGAGGGAGAGGAGGCGGTGATGGTTGGGTTTTTTTCTGATATAGCTTTTCTTTTCTCTTTTCTTTTTCTGTACTTGCAACTTCGCATACACAGACGGACAGACAGACAGACGGATAGACTAGACGGACTAGACTAGACGCATAGAGGGTTTGCTTGATTTGTTTCCATAGACCAACTCGCAACTTAGATTGTACGCACTGGGTTTTCGCCACGTACTTGGACGGGGAATGCACTCTCTGCTTTGTTTCCAACCGCACCAACCATGCAGCTTGTCACCTCAATCAACTTCCTTTGCATTTGCGCGAACGAGTCGGCCATCCCGCGTCCACGATCCCACAAAGAAACATCACCCGCCATCATCGTCACCCACAATCGCCGCGCGTGTCCCACCCAAACACGCGACCGACTCTGCAGGCCCCAAACTCTTGGGCAGAGAGAACGGGAGTCTTTTTTTTTCTCTTAGAAAATCCGCTGCGGGTTTGCGCGAAGCAAGCATGCAAAAGAGAAAACACCAGAGAAAATGCTAATGGGCAAGAGGAAAGAGACATGTATCGCACCGTCGCCTTGATTGATGTTTACGTGGACGTGTGCAACTCAACGAACACCGGACGACAAATACGACTTATCAACCTGTAAACTGAGAGTATAAAGACATTGTGTCCCTGTTGTAACCGCCTTCTTCAAAACCAGTACTCCTAGATTAAAAGCCAACTATCCAACTACAATCACAATGGCACCTCTCGCCATCTTGACAGACATGACTCTCGTTGCAAGTCTGCCACACCGCGACTGCATCCAACACGAAGGCCAAGCTGCGTTCCCAGGTCCGACGTCATCGTGCGAATGTCCTTACAGCGCGTCGTCAATTGCCATGCACAGGCTCTCCCTCTCGCCCAAGGTCCTATACCTGCGGCGGACGACTTTGAGCGACGCTGAGCCGGGACCCTTGCACCTGCTGCACCGACGAGCTTCGGGCGTCAGCATGCTGGGCCTCACGATTGGCCTAAGCTTTGCGTTTGTGATCCTGGGAATAGTCGTGTGGTTGCTCGGAAAGAAGTCCAGCGGTCGGAAGAAAAAGGGTTCCAAGAAGCGCAGCAAGAAGCACAGAATTCACCATCAATGCACATACGAAGACACCAGCACTCATGATCATCACGACGGTACTAGGCATCAACGATCCCACAACAGTGTGCGCCAAGATTGGACGTTTCCATATCCAGAAATGGCTATCAAGGACCATGGGATTTGGCCTTCTTGCCCGGAGCCCGTCTACCCGGCTCAAGAAGCACCTGTGCTTGCCAACGACATGGACGCACCGCAGGATGATACAAGAGATGAACCCGCATATAATGGCCGCTATTGGATGCGGTGGTAGAAGGGCAGCGGGTGGCAAGGGCTTGATGCAGGGGAGTCGATGCTGTCGGAGAGGGATAGTCATGACTATGAGGAATACCTGAGTGAGAGGAGTCGTCAGAAGGAGAGAGGGGGATGCAAAGACTATTGGAATGGCTGAAGATATGAATGTCCCGATTTTTTTATCCTGTAAACTTGTCTCGTGCGATTGAACTAAACAACAAACCGCAAATACGAAAGCTTTGAAACTCGGAGAAGAATATGACACAGGCTCATATGCGAAATGTCATTCTCTAGACCATGGCAACCTATCCGTAAAACCCAAGATTAACCCAGTGCACTTACTCGATGGATCACAGAAAACAACTTGTTGGTAACACATTGCGAAAGATGTACAAAGAAGAGAAAGCCTGTTGCCATTTTAGTTGTTTGCTGCAATTGACACAACATGGGGTGCAAGTTACCTATCGTAGCACATTAAACCCCCAGATGGAACCCAAGGCCGAGCGCGAGTCCCCTAGCCCGCAGGTTTGTCGTCTGCCGGAGGGGCATCATCGGCGGGAGTCCGAGGGCGAGCAGGAGGAGGAGGAGAGGAAGGAGGAGCTGATCTTGGTGGTGGACGGGGACGGGGATGTGGATGTGGACGGCGGAAGGGAGGCGGAGCCCCGTCAGAGCTTCTGGAGCTTTTGCTGCTAGATGATTTGTGCCCTCGATGTTTCTTCTTCTTCTCTCTGAACCTGATAGAAGGACCGTAGATCCAGAGAAAGGCAATGACCACGGCGAGGAAGGCGGCGACGAGAATCCCGACAACGAGGCCGATCTTGATGTTGGTGTTCTGGCCTGGATCGTCGGAGAATTGCCTCCGTCGAATACTGCCCAGATACTCGCTGCTGGTCTCAGTATAGGGACGCACCGGACTCAAACCCAGGCGGCAGAGCACAGAAACACATTCCGAGTGAGACCCGTCGCTGCCGGCGTGGGTCCCCGTGCCAAGGCAGCCTTGCGCCACGGAAACCCGAGAATGATGATAGACGGATGGGATATACATCCACACACGTCAGGGTTGAAGGGAAAGGTCAAAAAAGGACAGAGAAAATGGGATCAATCACATGAGGGAAACGTGGGATGGAGAGCATGGCATGGCAGGGCATGACCAGGACGCAAGGAGAACCCTGGGCGCAGGAGGATACTGCAAAGAAGAGCCTTCTGATCCACTTGGAAAGACCCAGGAGAAGGGATAGCTATTTAACCACAAAAGCGCTAGGACAAAAAGCCGCGAGGCAGCTCCCGACGTGCATGGCGTGAGAGAGTGTGAGGTTGAGCAACACCTGTGCCAACCGTGGGTGGATGGAGAGACAGGTGCATATGCAACCAGTCGAGTGGACTGCTGTATGTAGTGGCCACGGAGGTGAGGTGGTGCATGCGTCTTGCGCCTCCGGGCGGGGCCGCCGTATCAGCACTCGGGGATGAGTCGGGCATCCAATGAAGCATCGTGGGGAAGGCAGAGTTCCAGTCCCAACCAACCGGGCTGAGGCGAGAAGTGATGAGTCGGAAAAGGTGGACGGGATGAGGGTGGGGGAGGACTTGTGAACCCTACGCAGCAGATGGATGACGGTGGATTGCCGAGTGAGGCCGTCGTGAGGAATGAGAAAGGATAGCAGACTAGTAAGGGTCAGCAGGAGCCACGAGAGAGAGCAAGGCGAAGATCTAAGACGTTGGCAGAAGAGATATCAGCCACTAGCTCCTCTCTATCTGTGTCGAGTCGCACTGGGCTGTGCACGCAACGGAGGGCAAGTTCAAGCAAGGCAACTGGCGCAGGGCAAGCGATTCGGGCGCCTCAAAAGCATAGGCGAAGAACCTTGGCCACAAGCCGCAAGGACTACCGGGGACGACTGCATCGCCCCGTAACGGGCGAGACAAGACGAAACGAGAGGAGACGAAAAGAGGTGGGGGTGGGACTGCATGAGAGAGCAGCGGGAAGCGGGAGGTATGCACTGTAGTGTATGTACCTAGAACCAGCTTGCAGCCGTAGTTGAACGATGGACGGATGGATACCTGCGGGCTGACAACGGCATCAGTTTTGGTATCTGATGAGGGGAAATAGTCGACGAGTCAAAGGCGGCGACGTCGGACTGGGGGCTGGCGGACAACGCATCAATCGACAATCGAGGCGGCTGGGGGTGCGACAGCTCGTGGCCACTCGAGCAACACCATGATCCATCACAAAGTCGCACTGAATCCACACGTGCGTCGAGCCGTCGACCCGTTCGCTTCGGTTGCGACGCTGTCACCATTTGCTGGGGGGTGGGAAGCCCGATCGTTGAGGGGCAGCTCTCTCTCTCCGGGGGTTGGACGAACCGTTGCTGAAGCTGAGTTGCTTGCGTGTTGCCTATTGCTGTAATTGGTCCTGTACTGCTGCTGCCGTGTTAGGCGTTGTCCTGCTGCTGTATTAGGCATTACACTTGATGCTGTGTAAAAGCGCTTTATGCTGTATCATCCTAGCAGTCCTGTTGGTTGGGTGCAGACCCCAGGGGACCAGAGTGTGTGCCTTGGGCTGGGATGCTTCTTGTGTCACTCGACCAGCAGCTGTTTTGGGAGGCAAAGAGGCTGGAGAGCGCTACAACCAATGCAGGCATCCGTTAATTGGCCCCCAGGACGGCACATATTCGATGACCAGACTGACGATCAGGTTGCCGACATGTTCGACTCTTGATCGGCGTGCGCTTTCGTTCTGTTGGACGTCGCATTGCGCGCTGGTTAGAGGTGGTTTGTGACAATGATGAAGGAGGACAAAACTTGATCAGCGGCTACGGAAGCGAGAGAACCCTATGAGACCAGTAGACAGACGCTCCTTCCCGTTCTCCCGTCCTTCCCATCGTCACCACCTTACCACGCAAACTGGACATTCCCAATCCCTCCCAATACTGTACTCTAATTACTGACAGCCTACTCAGTAGTGAAGTTGACACCTGTGGCATTTCAAGGCAATGGAATAGAATCCACATTATTATTTGCAGTCAGGATGTAGTTGTATGGGTTTGAATCAGGACTGTACCCGCCAAGAGCAACTTGCGCTGGTTGATTAATAGCGGTTAATAGTGGTTGCTTCACTAAGAGCCACTGCCATACCACTCACCAGGCATCAACCCCTGGCCAGCAAATCCACCCACACATTCCATATCGACGAGAAGAACTCAAGAAACTTGACAAATCTAAAGCAAATGGTCTAAATTATCACCGGCGAGTGCATGTACCACATCCGTCCGCAGAATATTCTTGATCCCGCGCCGCTATCGTGCACCGCGTTGGACTCGCTTCAGACAAGAAACATGTCTAGTACAGTTTTGGGCCAAGAGTCTCCGTGCACCCCACGTTTGCAGTCTGAACTAGAATGCATTAAGAGATCACTTTAGGCAAATTGAGAGGATACCCAATTCTAGAGTAGTTTATAGGCCTAGTGCTATAATCCATTTAATTTTAGGGCTATTTTATAGCTAAAGTTATTGATATACTTTGATGCAAAGATGCTGAGTCTTTAGTATGAGTATACGGAGACTTTTGGCCTAAGACTGTACTTAATTACGCTCATGCTCCGCCGAAAAGACAACATTGTTCCAAAAGTCAATAGCTTCGACGCCCCATCAGTATCTACTAAGTAGTATGCAAGCTTGACAATTGTCATAAAGAAACCTAACAACGCAGGAGGAAAACGAGCCCTCAGTCGTTCCCAGACATCACATTATCGAACGCAGTCAACTTGATCTTGCGACCCCTACATAACCAAAGCTTTAAACCCCCATTTGTCCTGGTCTCAAGCTGTAAATGCTCAAAGCAGCTACATCCCAAAGTTAGTCACCCAGCACCCATCCCCAACCCTTATCCTTGACCAGAGACCAAATGCCGGAAGTAGCGCAGGACATAGGAGTTCAAGATCTTCCTCGGGGATGTTGAAGGCTTGATTCGCCGCTATTGACAACCTAGAGAGGTCCTCCGGCGAGTGCTCCGGTGCATGCTCGGCGTCCTGGGAATCCCCCCAAGACCTTGAATCGCATAATGTCCACGTTCTCGAAAGGACTCAAAGCTGTAATATTGTCATCTGATGATTTAGAGCCAAAGCTGCCGTTCGAGTCCGAGTCTGTTTCAACACCATACCTGCGGCGACGATGCCGTTGAGGTAAAGTATCTCGATCAACAAGCGTGCCCCTTGCCCTTGGCTTTATCTTCGGCTTACTCTTTGGGAGCTTACTCTAAAAAATATGTTGGCCACGGTGTGGGAATTCCTATAGAGAGATGACTTGCAGTTAACAATGACGCGCTCATCGATCTAGGCTCGATGTTAACTACTACGAGACCTAGCACAAAAGATCACTCCAGCTCCTGTACAGACATGCAGAAAAATTGAAAAATCCCCGCTTGGCCGACAGTAAAGGGCACAAGTAGATGTCGTACACCCTAAACTCCAACCCCAAAGCAGCACCGTCAAAGATCTACGATGACAATGATGATCACTTCTGTGCTGAAGGCCCCTTTCAGGGTCACCAATTTGCCAGCATCAAGAACAACCAGACTGTTGACAGGGCAAATCGTTCAGAGGATGTCATCGATAACTTGGCCCTCCTTGGGGCTTTTTGTCGGGGTCTTGAGAAATTCTAGTCATTAGTTTGTTCGCCTAAATTACACTGCTCAGAAACTCTGCTTCTTTCGGAAAGCCAAGGCGATGTGCTCGCGGTAGTAGAAGATTCCGAGAACGGACTGCGCATCTTGAGAGGATAATTTGAAGACGAGTGTTTTCCGTAAGCGTTGACAAGTCTTCTTTTGACGGTCTACTGTTTTCCGCGTCGGGGAGATACCGCTCGGTCAGGCTGATCTAGAAGAGGCCTCCCAATTGATACTCGACATTGTCCAAAAAGCCTTTCGGTGAGGTTTGTCTGGACGTTCTTCATGACCTCAACATGGAGGTGAGCAATGTGTGAAACCTAATATGTAGTATCGACCCATCCACACCCACGTGTCTTTCGTTTTCTACGTTAGCATCTAAACCGTCGAACAGGTTCTGTAGGGCGGGCTTGTACTGAGCGATTGACATTGAGATCGTTGCAAATGATGGCTAGAATTGCAAATGACCGAGTCCTAGGAGCAAGAATTGTACCATAATCGAATACTACTTGACAACATGCACAAGCAGAATTTCCGAAAGAACAGCTCAGTAACGCTGATGGGTTGAACCGATAAGATCGACTTTCGAGCAGCATTGTGGGTTTATAAAGGCGCTCCTTTAGCTTCAGTTTCTAAGGTGAGCTTTGCCATGGTGTTAGTCGGTTTAAACTCTCTACGAACCGCATGCACCCACTCACCACGTGAGGTAATACTCTCTCTTCTGAAGACAACTCACCCCTATGTCAAGGAACTCCTTGTCCCAGAGGTGGCCCGCCAGCTTTCACTAGCCACAACCACAAGTTAGGCAAGACATCGACCGCAAAGTGCGAATAGCTTGGCCTGCGCAAACGAGTCCAGTTGGCCGTCGACTCGAAGAACTCGTACGATATGATCACCGTGCTCGCTGGCCGAATCTAGCACGCGCTTAACTTTGCCAAAGAGCCGTGCGGCGCCGGCATCTTGAATCGCAGCCACATGGTCCGGGGCTACCTCTACGACAAAAACCCCGACGACTTCTTCAACTTCATCGAGCACTACACGGCCGTACTGGCCCGCGTCATGTAAGGTATGCTACAATCGCGACAAGTCGTCCCATATCAACACCCTCGCGTGTCTAGCTAAAATCACCACCAAGATCAAGGTCGCGTCGGCCAAGCTGTGCATGGTACGTCAAGGAATAAGCAGTGGCCCATAACGATAGCCAAGTCTTCTCCCTGGCGTGTCCGTGACGAATCTCCGTCTCACTCGGTGGGATTAATTGGAGCATGCAATGTCACCTCGCTCCACCGTCATAATTGCTTTGTTCTGGCTCCCGAAAAAGCAAATCAACGCCGACTTACACGGGCGCAAAAAGCCGGGGGAAAAGCAGCCAAGCCCATCGAGAATCAATACTTCAAACAAGGCGCCAGCCTCTCCAGCCGGTCATTTCACAAGCATCAAAATCCCATGGAAATAATACGCGCCCAGCCTCCGACGAGCGGATCCGAAGTCGTCAGCCGCGACCTTCCCCACCTTTGGTTAGGTTGCATCGGGGCAACTGGCATGCATACAGGTGGGATGATGACAAGACGACCCTCCCCTCCCCTGAATTCGCAAGGGAGATAACCGAGAACACATCTCTATAGAAAACGCTCGCGCGGGAACGATGAGGTGCTCGCTCGTCTATCACGCTCAAACCCCATCGTCAGCTATTCCAGGCTTGTCTCGCTCCACGTGGCTATCTCGGATGATAGCCGCCAGCTGAAGTACAAGGTAACCCCCACGTGGGCCGCCGCCTCGTTCGATCTTAGCAAAGATCGCGCCGATAGCCAACAGACGCTGCTCAGTCGTTTCTGGCGCGTTGTTTTACTTTGTTGACGTTTTCCCCTATTCTTGATCACTCTTCATCGTGTTGATCGTTGAGCGATACCCTCGGAAGCTCTCCCTGCCGTGGCAAGCTCATCGCGACAACAGCCCGAGAGCCTCACGGATGTGCGACCCATGAATGCATCATGAGCACGGCCAACAGCAACGTCGAGCTCCTCGCGGCGCTGGTGGGTCCCGACGACGACAACGCCGGGTCCGGCGAGTACCGATTCCTGGTGGACGGCAAGCACGTCAAGTACGTGACGGTCGAGCCGGGCGCCCTGCTACCGGCGGGCAAGGATGACCCGACGTCGGCGGCTGTCCTGATCCCGCTGCTGCCGGCGTTTCCGGCCGGCGACTGGAACGAGGCCCGGGTGCGCAAGGATGAGCGCACGGGGAAGCCGGGGTTTGCCGGCCTCCGCAAGGGCCGGCTCCCGGGCATCGGCAACGTGTGGCACGGCACCAGCGTCGACCACCTGGAGCTCCGGTCCGTCGACCGCGTGCGCCAGACGCTGCACCGCGTGACGCACCCGGGCTTCGACCGGCCCATGCTGGCCAAGTTTGCCCAGTTCCCGTGGGAGATCCCCTACTTCGCCGCCGAGACCACGTCGTACGAGTGGATCCACAGCCGGGGCGTCGGCCCCGAGTTTCTCGGCCACATCCACGAGGACGGCCGTGTCATCGGCTTCCTGCTCGAGGAGATCCCCGGCGCCCGCACCGCTGAGCCAGGGGACCTCGCCGCCTGCCAGCGCAGCCTCGAGCGCCTGCACGCCCTCGAGATCCAGCACTGCGACATCAACAAGCACAACTTCCTGATCCGCGCCGACAACGAGGCCGTGCTGATCGACTTTGAGACGGCCCAGAAGTGCGCCGACCGAGAGCTGCTCGACGCCGAGTACCAGAACCTGCAGGGGTCGCTAGAGGATACGTCCGGGAGGGGAGGGGCCGGGTTAGCGAGCGATTCTAGTTCAGATTGACCAAGGCAACGACTCAAGTTCAGTTTGAACAAACCGGCGCAAGGTGTAAGAGCCCGGCTGGTAAGCAGGGGAGGACAAGGATACGAGGGACCACGGCACTACGTACTAACATAATCGAGCAAGGTTTCCTTTTACTTATAACATATGCATTCCGCCTTTGAGACGGTTGATGAAGGCGTTTGTTTCCACGTCAGATTCTTTGTTGCAGCGTCACCACCTTTATATAAGACGCTAGACTGTAAGTGAGCTAGGTACAGGGTCGTGTCACAATGCGGCTCAAACATCACATCACATGCATCATGCAAAAGAAACGATTTGAGATGTGACCGATGATTTTCAATAATCTTCTATGCACTAACGTGGTATATCCTGTTCCAGGCTTTCACATCCAAAGCCGATTTGATCTCATGTCTATGTAAAATTTCCTGTCCCCAACGCCGAATGCAACCCTAGTAGCGATGACAACAAAGTAGAAAACGCGCAACAAATTTGTACAGAAGCTCTCTCTCTCCTTAGACCTATGCGATCTGCAGGACGAACTGGGGACCGAACTGAGCCTCGCCAAAGACAGAGGCCTCGAGGGTGGCGACGGGGGTCTCGACCAGCTTGCCGTTGTCGCCAATGTCGAGGGCGGCGAGGCCATACTTGCCGTCCTGGTTGGCCGAGAAGACGGTCTTGGCGTCGTCGCTCAGGCTGAACATGCGGGGCAGCAGGCCGCCGGAGGAGGTGGTGCTGTGGAACTCGAGGCTGGTGGCGCCGCAGCTGGTCTGCTTGACCTTGAAGTGGGCGATGGAGTCGGTGTCGTTGCCGGTGAGGCGGTTGGAGATGTAGACGTCCTCGTTGTTGGGGGCAAGCTGAATCTCGCCAGCAGCAGCGGTGGTGGCATTGGCAGCGGGGAACTTGTCGCCAAAGGTCGACAGGGACTGCGTCTTCTTGAAGGACAGACCCTTGGTGGTGTACTTGACCTGGTAGACGAGGACCTTGTTGGTGATCTCGCAGACAACCATGTAGTGGGTAGCGTCGTCGCCGCCCTTGGGGTAGAAGACGCCGTGGCGGGGTCCGCAGCCGGCCTCGACCTTGACGGAGCTGATCTTCTTGTAGTCGTCGTCCTTGGAGTCGATGATCAGGATAGAGTCCGTGCCGAGGTCGTTGACGGCGAAGTAGCGGCCCGAGGGGTCGAGGTTGGCCTGGTGAGGGTGGGCGCCGGCCTGGCGAGCCTCGTTGGGGCCCAGCTTGCCGTCCGACTTGATGGTCTTGACGAGCTCGAGGCCGCCGTTCTCAATGTTCCAGACGTCGACGGTGCCGTTGCCGTAGGCGGAGCCGATCATGCGGGTCTTGTCCTCGTTGAACTCGAGGTGGACGACGCCGACGCTGCCGTTGACGCCGGCCTTCTTGGCGAGCGTGTTGGTCTCCAGGTCGAGCTCGTAGTAGTAGATGGCGGCCGAGAACTCGTCGACGGCGTACAGCCGGTTGGGCGGCGCAAAGGCCATCCATGACGGGTCGCCAAAGGACTCCTCCTTGAGGGACACGGTGAACTTGCTGGACTCGGGGAAGTAGTCGGCGATGTAGATGTGGCCGTTGTTGCCCATCAGCACCCGCGCCGACGCCGCCGTGGCGTAGCTGTCGGCCCGGCGCATTTGCGGGAGCGCCGACGCGGTAGCGGCCAGGGCGGCCGTGAGGCAGGAGGTGGAAAACTTCATGGTGTTTTGTTGATGGATTGACGGGTTCGCTGTGGTGGTGATGAGAGAGATGGGAGATGGACAAGATATGTCTCTTTTGGGGGAAACCTTAAGGGCGACCTTAAGTAATTGGAACAGGATCTAGTGGTAATGAGTAAGAGGCAGTGATGGGATCTGATTGAGGCAGTGAGACTCGAAGCCGAGGCGGGAGGTGATATATAAGCGTCGCGCCAAAAGATGATTCAAGGCTGGGGCAAGTTGAATGAATGGCGAACAAGGGTACCGGTACAGGCACACCCCTTGCACACACAAACCACGTCCATGTTCGAAGCACACTGCACAGGCTCGGGGCATTTGACTGGAACATGGGATGCCCAAAATAAAACACGCCCCTGTCTCAGGGCCGGGGAATAGCCCAGATCCTTTCTGGACGGTATTACACGTCCCCGGGAGACTTGACCGAGGCGCAGGGCCAAGCTGGACCAGTCACCCAGGAGAAAACCAAGCCCAGGGCGGGCGGCGGAGCAAAAAGGGCTGGCTCAGAGGACGAACCAAAAGGCGGGCCGAAAATAAAGGTAAAACTTACCCTAACCTTGGCGGACAAAGCCATGCTGACAGAGCCCTCCCATCTCACTCTTCTCCCTGTTCAGCCCCCAGGAACAGACGCCCATGTACGGAGTCGGGGTTGCACAGCCCAGTCTTCTGGGTTTGTCATGCAATCTCATCGAATCGGCGACCATGTCGGCACGCGCCTCGGAGAAGGCGTGGAGGCAGTTCAATGAGACAGGACATCACAGCGAGCGGGGCCAAAGCGGGTTTGGTTGCTGACGAGAAGGGGGGGAAAAAAACAAGGCCAATTCCCATGGTGCCAAGGCCCTGAAGAATGGAAGATTGTCCGAGGCTGGGGCAGAAGCCAGCAGTCCGAGCAGCGGTCCGACAGAGAGAGAAGCCCGCTGACGGCGACGATGCAGGGGCGCTGTTTAGGGGGGGGATCGTCGCTTTGCTCCGTCCCCAGTAGGCGGAGGATGAGGGGGCACTGTTGGGCACGGGAAACAGTCACGGGGAGGAAGGATTCAATTGTTTGGGGACTTGGAGGGAAGAAACGAAACAAGGGGCGTCTTTCGTCCAAAGCCAATGGACGAGAAAAGAGAAGCCAAAAAGGCCCTTGGTTTCATCCAGATGCAGAGACAAAACATGGCGGCCCAATGATAGGCGCGTCTTGAGCTGGTTGGTCGTAGCCGCTGCCGCTGGCCCTCTCTCCTTGCGGCTCTGAAGGGGGCTGAACGAAATGCCGGGGTTAAGGTTTCCGCTGCCTCATGCCGCCCCCGAACGCGAGCCTCTCACTGGGCTTTTCCTCCTCTCCTCCTCCCCCTGTGGCGCTGGCTGCGGGTAGCCCTAGCCTTACCTACAGGGGGCGTTGGGTCATGGTTGCGGGGGGAGGAAGCCTACAGAGGAGAGCGCTTCTGGGCCAGTCGTTGCATCCTCCAAGCGCACCTGTTGTGCATCCCATCTGTTTGACAACAAGCCAGGGGCTGGATCGCCACAGAGTGCAAGATTGGAGGGGATTGGATCGCCGCTGGAACAAGACGCTCTCCCTGCATGCATCCGTCCGCTTCTTGAGGCCTTTTTAGGCTTTTAAGCTTGTTGGACCCGAACCAGAAAGGCTACATCGTTCGACGATCGGTCACGCTCGTCTGCCCCTGGTTTTGCCGCTCACTCCTGCGCAACCCATCCATTGGCCCCGAGCGAGTACAAAACAGAAACACTTCATCCCGTCAGCCTCCAAATCGCAACTCGGGCCCTTGTTCCGCGACCTGTTGGCCATGACTCTTTCCAACTACGAAGTACGCACCCCGTTCCAGCCTTGTGGAACCCCCAGGGGCGGCTGCCTCGGAAGGGGGATCTTTGTAAGTTATGTCAAACGGACAAGCAATCCCCAAAGGCAACACGAGTCTCCGGGTCCCGGCAAGGTCGATCCTTCGGGGGGGAGCAGTTTGCGGGTCTGATTTTAGTCGAAACATGGGATGGGAGGAAAATTAGTTAAGGTTGCATTGGTATGCTGCTCGCTAATTGCCCGTTGCTTGCAATGACGGCGTCTCCTTAGCCGCCTGTCATCGGCTCTACGTCAGTTCCATTCACCACCGTAACGGGACAAGGTGCATAACTGAGTATTCTCCTTCAAGCTCAATATTGTATACTCTTCTGCGAATCTGAAAGCTTCTCATCTAGCCTTGAAAAGTTCAGCAATTAGATGACCAGCCAGTTCAACCTTCACATTGCACCTAGGTAAGAAGGTCTATGGTCCAATAATTACAAGCAGGCACCCATCAGGCATCCATCAAACCACTAACTAACATGAGCAAATCAACATCGATTACTCGGGTATAGACTCACCATCGCCAGTCCAGCCGTAGTGATTCAAGCATCCATGATACTCTATTCATTCTCTATTCAAAGTCATTGGTACTTCGTTCATCTCCTCATCACCCTCTCCATCAACACCAACCGTGAAACCAGTACATCATCGTGACATCAACAACCGCCACCATGGATATAGTCAACACCGACTTCACCGTCCCCTCCTCAGTCCCCCACACGCACACCGTCGTCTTCCTCCACGGCCGCGGCGACAAGCCCCGCAACTTTGCATCGTCACTCCTGCGGTCGCGCGACAGCCAAGATCGCTCTCTCTACGAAGCCTTTCCCTCGATCCGCTGGGTCTTTCCCGCGCCGGCGGCCGCCGCACCCAACGAGCGGCAGTGCCAGTGGTTCGACGTATATAGCGTCGTCGACTTCGCCGACCACGAGGACGTTCAGATGCCCGGGCTGCGCGTCAGCGTTGATCTCACCCGCAACGTCCTCGAACGTGAGGCGGCCGCGCTGGACGGCCGTTGGGACCGCATTGTGCTGGCGGGCATCAGCCAGGGCGCGGCGACAGGCGTCCACACACTGCTCAACCTCAGCATCCCATCACCACCAGGCCAAGAGAGCATCCCGCGCGGCCTCGCTGCGTTCCTCAGCTTCTCGGCCAGGCTGCCCTTCACCGGCCGCAACCTCGCCGCCACCCGGGCCGTCCTCTCCCTCGACGACGTACCCACCCACAACGACGTGCTGCGCAACACGCCCATGCTGCTAGAGCACTGCGTCGATGACGGGCTAGTGCTGGTGACCCACGGCCGAGCCCTGCGCGACTCCCTCAAGACATTCGGCGCAGACGTCGGCTGGCGCGAGTACCCGGACGGCGGACACTGGTTCAACTCGCCGACGGGCATGGAAGACGCCGTCGTATTCCTGGAGAAGGCGCTGGGCATCCCGCGAGCGGCCGCTGCGGCGAAGCCACGATGGGCATGTCAGGCGCAGTGAGTTGTTTGAATTAGCTTCCTCCACATGTCAGCATTTGTGCGGTTCTCGTCCTCGTATATGTCAGATTTGCTAGCGTCTCACTTGAAGCGAGATGAGGTGCATTTGCAGAGTGAGATGCGAAGGATTCAATTCCTGGGAGAGGCATGACCTTTTCATGAGGATCCGATATTTCTTTTCTTGGCGATATACTACCTACGTAATAGATGATGGAGGTGAAAGCGCACACCGCATGTTGAGATTGAAAGTAAAAGAGGGTGTGGTATAAGTCAATCTCATATTGGCATGTGAGGTAGTCTAGACTAAGAATAAAAAATGGCTGCCAATCAAAACAAGTCTATCGCTTAAATGACCCTTTTGCTCCCGTCACCCACTGCATTACAGAATCATGAAGCAAAAAGGCGTCCTCGCAAATCAACCGCCCGCTAAAGACACATGTAGTTCGCCCTCATCAGAGTGTCATTAGTAGTACAGTAATGTCCTCATCCCTGTCTACCAGGTGATGGAAACGGCCTTGCCGTGGTACTGAGTGTTCTCGGCGGCCAGCAGGTTCTCGTACGTCCAGCGGCCGACGTCCTCGCGGGAGATTGTGTAGCCAACCTCCTTCTTCTCGACGCCGGCCGTCAGGTCCTCGACGCCGACGCGGATCTTGCGGGCGGGCTTGGCGCCGTCGACGAGGAGGCTGGGGCGGACGGCGACCCAGCGCTCGGGGCTGGCGAGCAGGCGCTCCTCCATGACCTGCTTGTCGGCGTGGGGCACGGAGAGGCCGTAGTGGTAGAAGGGCACAAAGGCGAGGGGCACGTCGCGGGCGTGCTTGGAGATGCCCGTGGTGCTGATGACGGCGAGCAGCGGGCTGCCGACGGCGCCTTTGGCGCGGAGGTTGTTGAGGGCCGTCAGCAAGGTCGCGATGCCCTTCTTGCACACGTCCGGGTCGTCGATGGTGAACTTCTTGGGGTCGAACAGCCCGCCGATGGTGAAGCTGACGGCGTCGACGAGCCGGGCCGGGTCTGACGGATGGGTCAAGCAGGCGGCCACCGCGTCGGCGTCGTGCGCGTTACCCTGGCGGATGTGCAGGTTGGCCGGCTTGCTGGGGAAGAGCGCCTCGAACTTGGCCGGCGTGCGGGCCAGGGCGATGCACGTGTGGCCCGCCGCGACGGCGAGCTTGAGGGAGGCGAGGCCGCAGCCGCCGGAGCCGCCGAGGAAGGCAATGGTCTGGTTGCTGAGGGTGGCAGACATGATGTTGATGTTGATGTTGATGTTAGTGGTGGTGTTGGTGATGTAAAAGGAAGTGGGGCCGGTGATGATCGGTGATGGACCGAGTTGGTGATGAAAGTGGTTGTTTGTCGTTAGATGTGGGTTATTGTTAAAGTGTAAGTTGTAGTAGTGTGAAGCTGAAGCTCAAGGTGCTGGATGGTGATGATGCTCTGGGATGATGTTCCAAATTTAATTCAACTTGGGAGGATGCTCATCTATTTAACTCGGATGCATGCCTGATACCATCGCTCTCCCATCTCTCCGCCTTGAAACGGGCTTGTGAATCCACCCGTTGCGGTGCCATGGCGCGCCGGTCGGGGCTCCACACGGAGGTACGAAGGATCAGATAGAATTGCCAGCGATGGAGCGTAACAAGCACTAACAAGGCGGCCGTACAAGTGCAGATTCGTCGCTCCGAGTGGGGCATATCAAGGACCAAAACTGTCCAATCGCGGCTGCTCGCGTCTTCGGCCTCGTCCTCTCGCTCGCGGGGACGAACGCCACGCGAAGCTCGTTGACACGCCACGACGAGGTGCGAGTTGCGACAACCCCAGGGGCACAGCCACAAGGCACAGCAACATACTCCCCCACTGCTACTCGTTGACAACACATTGCCCCATCATCACAACATGTTCACAATCAACGCAGTGACGTTTTGCAGCCGTAAACGGGATTCGGCACCAGAGACAACAGAGCCAACGCGCGGCAGACCAAGATTCAGGTCATTGGTCCCAATTGGCCAATCTCCATCCGCTCCCATGGAATAGAATCCTTCCACCATGGATGTATTAAGGACCATCATGCCCTTCTTGGCCTTTTAGCCGTGGGAGCCCAACGCCCACAAGCTCTGTTAGCCATTCTCGCCTGCAACGCTTCTCTATGATGCTGCTATGCAGTAGTCGATTTGAATGATTGAAGTCACTGGCTCGCCATTTACTGTCCACGCCAACATCCATTGTGGTGCGCCACACATCAACCATACATACCATCACTCGTATTAACGCATCTGAATATAAACACCTGGTTGCATTAGCCATTCTTATGTTGTAGATTTCGATTTGGAACATGCCTGGTGCTGACAACATGTTGACGCCGCGTACATATTTTGCTGCATGCAACTCCCAACATACCTACCCAAAATGAAACCATCTCGACTTACACGGAACCAGCACCCCCTCACATCTTCTCCCCCAACAACCTCCTCAACTCCGCCTCCCCCTTCACACAGTCCGCTTCGACGGCAGCAGCCCTCCCCTCACGCACCTTCATCTACACCACCAACCCCTCGCGCGGCTTCATCATCAGCCCGCCATCAAACCCGCCCTCCACGCTCAAGTCCGTCCCGGGAGGAACAGCCATGTCCAGCGCCCACACGGCCTTGGCCAGCACGGTCAGCAGCGCCTGCACCGTGTACTGCTCACCGAGGCACTTGCGGCGGCCCGCGCCAAAGACCCACGTGCTCCGCAGCTTCTCGTCCGTGTGCGCCTCCGGGTCGGCGTACCGCGACGGGTCGAAGCGGTCCGGGTCCGGGTGCGTCGCCCGGTCGTGCAGTATCCCGTAGGCGTTGACTACGATGTTGGTGCCCTGCGGGATCACGTATCCCTTGTACGTGTCGTCAGACTCGGCGACGTGCGGCAGGCCCAGCGGCGTTGAAGGTCTCCATCGGAGCATCTGTGCAAGACGTACGCAATGCGCCTCGTCAGCCTCTGTGTCTCCACAAGTTTATCCACTCACGACTTTCACAACAACCCCCTGAGAGGTTGAGAACCACCAACTCAAGTACATAGTCGTACACAAGCCGGGGAGTCCGAAAGAGTAGCTCACTCACCTCCATCAGACACGCTTTCAAATACGGCAACTTGGCAACGTCCTCTGCGCTGGGCACCTTCCCCTGAAGCACATCCTCCATCTCCTCCCTAGCCTTCGCCAACACATCCGGGTGCGCAGCCATAGCCACGACGAAATTCAACACGGCAGCACTCGACGTATCAAACGCCGCGTCCAACAACCCACCGGATAGCCACTTCAGCTCCTTGTCGGACATGTCCTCGTCCATCAGCCGCTCCATAACGCATACATACTCGCCAGCCGTCTCGCCCTCCCGCCGCCTCTGTCGCGCCGCCTTGGCCCTGGCCACCAGCTCGCCGTAGAAGCTGTCCTGGTGCTCCCGCACAAACTTGGCGTCCCGCTTCCACTTGGCCCACCGCGCTGGCACCCACCGCAGCGGGACGATGAAGTCCACCGGCGGCGTCTTGCCCGGCTCCAAGAGGCCCGTCAGCAGCTTCTGCCGGTAAAAGTACGTCCGCAGCAGCTCCGGGCTGATGTCGGCCTGCCCGCTCAGCGCCACCAGCGGCGTGCTAAGCGCCCACACCCGCAGGTGCTCGGTGAAGTCTCCCGGTCGGTCCACGAGGCCCTTGACGCAGCGGGAGCTCATGGCGTCGACGATGGGACCCAGGCTGTCGATGCCCTGCTGGCTGAGGAACCACCTCGCGGGCCGCTTCCACCGCTTCAGCAGCCGGTCGTTGCGCTGAAACAGCAGGATCTGGCCGACGTCCGGGTCCCAGACGTGGTTGAGCGCAATGTAGTTGAACGGGCGCCCGGCGTACAGGTGGCCGCGGCGGTCGTACAGCTCGTGGATGTCGGCCGGGTCCTGCAGCACGACGAGGTTGAGCGGGCCGGCCTTGAGCCCGACGATGGGTCCGTACTGCTTGGCCCACTCGGCAAACGTCACGTACGACTTGACCAGCGGGATCGACGCGAGGTTGCCCAGGAACGGCAGCCCGCGGGGGCCCGGCGGGAAGTTCTTCGGTCGGCGGGTCGCGATATGAGCTTGGAGGATGAGGAAGGCGAGCAGGAGCA
Source organism: Dactylonectria estremocensis (assembly GCA_020744375.1). Taxonomy (NCBI): domain Eukaryota; kingdom Fungi; phylum Ascomycota; class Sordariomycetes; order Hypocreales; family Nectriaceae; genus Dactylonectria; species Dactylonectria estremocensis. The sequence continues at coordinate 747,090 of JAGMUU010000010.1, read as the reverse complement.
CGCACAATGCAAGGGCGGCCTGGGACCACATCAGATCCAGGGCTATCGACGTTCTGTGCCCCGACTCCTGGCTCGTCATGATGATATATCAGCGCAGCAGCGTCCGGAGCAAGCAGGAGAACAAGGAGGAAAAGGTCGAAGATTGAGATGGGATGCCAGATGAGAAGCGAGGGAAACCAGGCAATATCAAAAAGAAAAGAGGACGGGGCTATGCACTTGTCCCTTGGATTGTTGATATACGCACCTTCAGAAAGCCTCCCCAACACTTGCTGCCAAGGAGACCGAACACGCCCGGTTGTCCAGTAACAGCCAGCCCTCATCTCAGCCTGCACGCGCGACTGGACCATGCCGTATCACACCGTCTCAGGTACTGCATGGCGCATTGCTTCCTGTCATCAGCACACGCACGACCATCCGCCAGTGTCGTTGCGCCCAGTTCCGTCTCCATCCGGCGTCTCGGCTCCCGAAAACCCACGATCCTGCATCGCATCACATCGCCCAGTGCAAGTACGACCTTCCCTCTGCCGAAATATACCACCCAACGCATTCCACGCCACCCGGCCGCCCATTCGCGGTCCGAACCCGTCCCCGTCGTGCACGGGGGATCTCAGCCATCGAGCCTCAATAAGCAGCCTCCCACATCCATTGACGTCTGGATCGGAAAGCTTCTATTTCGGGCTGTGACGACGCAACCCAATCACCTCACTCACCCACCACTGATCCAATGATGATAAGCCTAGGTAGGCAGGTAGGTCAGTAAGTATCACACCTCGCTCTTCGGAATACGAGTTACATGTTCCCACTATGACCACGCCTGTAACATGAACAGCCTCCAGCAACGAAAAGAATTTTGCTCCGCCATACACCATCGTTGCACAATGGCGTCAAGCACATCTCGACCAAGAGCCACCCACCAGTCATCCACACGGCCAATTGGCGTCAACCTATCGTCTCACTTAGGTAAAAGGAATTCGCGGCACGGCACGCGTTGTAGAACATAAACTGACTTTCTTCTTATGGCTGTTTCTTCCAAAAGATGCCTCCATAAAAAAAACCAAATAATCCAAATGGAACCAGGAAGGCCTTCATCAGAACCCGCCACCCGAGTTCAACAAATCCAGCGCTAGGGAATGGACGGCCTTTGGGCCATTACCTCCACCCTCCGTCTGTACGTATTTTGCTTCCCCCTTCTTCTGTTACCCGACATCCCGGGCAGTTCGCCTGATTCCCCCAGTTGCAAAGAAAAAGTATAGTCACAGAGAAAGACGACATTACATACAAGGATTCAGACACGCCGGTCTGAGAGCCTCCTCATCAGAATGCAAAACCCGCAATAAATGCTATATGACACCAATCGACGATCAGAAAAAGACACGGCAGCGAACACGAGCATGGGCGTAACCACCGCTGCACGGCACGCACAGCCACGCCTTTGCTCTCAGCTCAGGCTGTTATAGCCAGAACAGAGCGCCGCCGGCAATGATGATAGCCAGAGCACTAGCACTAGTCTTCGTGCTACCACTCTTTCCATTGTTGCTGGAGCTGTCGGAGTTGCTCTCGGAGCTACTGCTGTCGTCATTGCTGCCACACTCCTGGTTAAAGCTAGATGTGTCACAGTTGGAGGTATCGGCTTGGTTGGAGCTTGCGCTTGAGTCGGAGCTCGATGAATCGGAGCTCGATGAGTCGTCAGAGGTCGAGTCAGAGCCAGAGGAGTTCGAGTCCGATTCGCCGCTGTGGTCATCGCCCGCGCTGTTGGTATCGCCGCCGGGAATAGAGCTGATCTCAGTCTCCGTCTCCTCCTCCCCGTCAGACGAAGAAGTCTTGGTAGACTTGGCAGATGTGGTCTTGGAGGCTTTGGAGGTGCTCTTCTTGCCCTTGTCCATGTCGGTACCGGTGCCCTGGAGCGAGGCAAGGATGTGGTCCTTGTCACTGTCGATGACGGTGTTGTTGGTGCCGGCGTAGTCGTTGTAGTAGTAGCTCTTGTTCTTGTTGGTTCCAGGGGGGGAGTCGGCGTTGTAGCACTCAATCTCAACTTCAGAGACAGTAGCGAAGTAGTAACCGTAGTTCTTGATGTCCGAATGGTCCCAGTTGATTTCACCACCGGCCCAGTCGACGGTGCCCTTGGCGTTGCTAGCGAGGCCACCAGGCCAGAGAGATAGCTGGACACGAGCAGGGGTCTGGGGGAAGTCGAAGTTCTTGGTCGTGGCGTTCCAGGTGTCAGCCTTGTTCTGGGTGCGGCCGACCTCGCCATCGATGAGCCACTCAATCTTTTCGGGAGTCCAACGGACCTCATACTCGTGGAAAGTGTTGAAGGTGTCCGAGACACTGATGTTGGCAGAGTTCTCGTAGTCGGGAATACCTTGGAAGTAGAAGTTGGTCTGGGCAGTGTCGAGGTCGACACCAACGAACTCGTAGTCGATCTCGTCCTTGACGTCGGAGAACAGAATGAAAGCAGTCACGACACCGGCACCGCGGCTGGTCTTGAACTTGGCCTTGACATTGCCATACCACATATACACGGTCGACGACAGAACGGTGCCAACACTGTCCTTGGGCATGGTCAGAAGGAGGTTGTTGTTGAAGATGAGGGGTTCTCCCTGGGCAACCCAATCGGCATCGGAAGCATCACCCAGGTAGTCGCCAATATCAGCCACGCGATCGAGCGAGTTCATCTTCATGGTACGGTCCTCGCAAACGGGGGCGGGAACACAAGAGTCGAGGGAGAATGAGGACTTGGGGTCACAACCGCCGAGGCAGTATGCGCCAACACCACACGCGCCATAGGCTAAGAAAGAGCGTGTTAGCCAACCATCTTCAGTCTATTTGGTCCACGGCGCATTGGGATCAGGGATTGAAGGGGTGAACATACTGGAGCAGCAGGGAGCGGACTTGGGGCACTTGGAGTTGTTATTGCACACAACTTCATCAGCAGCTGCGACTGAGCCGATGCCGATGAAGGCAGCCAAGGCAAGAGATCGCAACATTATGAATATGGTTCGACAAGTTTATCGTCGAAAACAAAAAATTAGGTGTCGAGTTGAAGGGGCGATATATCGACCACGAAAAACGACGAGGTCGGGTGAAACTCAAACAAGCGACGTTCAAGGTGTCGAGATTTTGCAATGAGTCCCAAGCATTAAAAGTAAGTTCGTGGAAAGCAGGATCCGAGAACGTGCGAAACCCAAGCAAGCGAATGAACCTGGGGCCGGATGGTCGCGGTGTCGTGCGATGCGATGCCGAGTGGACGGGGAAGTCGTCGATCAGGTTGCAGTGGCGAGTGAATGAAAACGGATCAACAATCAACGCAGAAAGAGCCGAGGCAAGGCGATGCGAGCGAGTCCGGTCTGTTTATTTTGGGAAGGTCCTAGGGAAGCTGGAATGCGGGTGTCGAGGGAACAAAAAAAAAACGGCGGCGCGTCGATTGCTGATTCGATTCCAGACAAGCCACACAATGAGACGTGGATCCTGTGTCTCCAGCAAACAACAACAAAAAGGGTTACAAGTTCGAAATCAACCGTGGAAAGATCAAGTCTTCGAGTCGGTCGATAATGGTCGGACGGGAGTGAGTCGGTGGTGAGTAATGGGCGAGAGCGAGCGTGTGGTGCGCGAAAAGTGGCCGGATTTCCCCCTTGTCGAGCGGGTTCCTTTTCCTCTGAGTGAGCCGAGGGAAGGGCGGGGATACCAATAATAATATATAAAAATATTACTACAAAAGCCGAAATCAGATGGGGAGAATAACGATGGTGGTTGAATATTAGGAGTGAGAGCACGCCCAGAAACGACTGATGGGGTGAGGTGAGAGGGGACGGGGGGGTTAGGCGCGGTTGAGGGAGATTGCCAAAGGAGAAGGGAAGAAGAGGAGGAGGAGAGCGTCCGCACCTCATCCTAAGGTAAGGTGAGCCCAGTTTGCTCTTTCCCAAGATGGTATAGAGTTGGTTCGCCCGCAAAACCCACACGAGCCCACGAACCCACTTGCGGTCCGTCCTCACGGCTGGACTGTCTCCTCTCTCTCGTCCATGCTGGTGCTTACTAGGGGAAGGGGGGCTCCAAGGGCCCATCGGCATCAACCCAAAAGGAGCCACAGGGCTAACAGGGGCAAGGTCCTGAAAAGGAGGGCAAAGGAAAACCCCAGTGCGAGACGAAAGAAAAGACTGGAGACCTGGGATGAGGAGGGCTCGGTCCGGCCAATGGTGACCCCTTGCGTGCATCCATGGTGGTGGGTAATAATGTGAATCTTGGCCTCAAAGGGCGGCCGGCCTACTGCCTGAACCTGGGCCGAGTCGAGTTAGCCGGTTCGTGACGTGGAGAAGAAGGACCAGGAAGGAAAGAGCGAAGAAGCCACCCCAATCAACCAGCCAAGGAAGTTCGCCTGGCCCGGTCGGGCTTTGGTGCGCGGGAAATACGGCATCTTCTCTGAGTTCCCAGTTTTTCCTCGCCCGATTCCCTGATCAGGTCTGGAGAGTTGACCAGCTCCTCAATCATTTTCACAAGGCCAGCCGAGCGAAGGGATTTGCAAAGGGCACGGTCCAGAAAGAGCCATCGGTTGCATTATCCGTGGTCACTTTCCCGCGTGGCCATGTCCCGGAGCGAAATGAGAGGTGGCGGCTCCTTACCGAAATGGGATTCCCCATCCGCCCGCACCACATGATATGGATCAGGATCAGGATCAGGGACGGGATGGAGTGCATACGAAAGTACGACATTGACGCAAGACTTCCATGGACACCAATTCAGGGTGGTCGGTATCGGTCTGGGATCTGTGCATCACACGCACGTGTCCGATAAAAAAAGAACAATCAAGTAATTCCCAATGGCAGCGTATCGTCCCTGAATTGATTGCTCTGGACAGCTTTCCTATTACAGTGCGTAACCGCGAGCTGCCAGATCGGTTCTGTGCAGCTTGACTCAGTGCAACGCGAGCATTGCAGATTGCGTGGCGTCCTCACCCGCCCACCAAGCGCAAGCCACACGCCGCCATCAACCAACCCGTCTCCTTCTGCATTTCTCCAACCGCCAGCTTCAGCCATCACACTGAAAACCCCATCCAACCGCATCCCGACCCAACCGTCGGGGCCGGCGGTCACGGCGTCCGGTAGAATCCCCTAGCGGGAAGGCTGAGCAAGCGCTCCCTCCCCCCTTTCTTGCACCTCCCTTGTTTGCCTTGTCTCTCATTCGCCAGAGCCAACACACCACGGCACATCCCGGCACATCACAGGTGTCTGTCAAACTCGATACGATGTGATGTGACCCGCCCTGCCAGCAGCCATCTCCAGTTGTCGTGTCAGTCATGTCAAAATACTTTTTTACCAGTTCCCCTCACTCTCAAGGCAGACGCAGATATCGTCAACCCCTAACACCAGTTCCGCATCTAATTATGTCATTCCATTTCATGTGAATTGTGACGCTGTCTGCCGCGCCGTACGCACGACAAACTACGCAAACAAGCAATCCACAAACACAATATGCATCCAGGTCCATCGCTTCTCTTCCCCAGTCGAAGTGTCGCGCGACTAACCCAATGTCCAGCAAGCCATAGCCCTGGTGCTTTCCAATCTCCCCACGGTAACTAAGAAAGCAAACCGCCGTCGAAGTTACCAAGCCTCTCCATCAAACGCCTCAGTTGACAGGGAATTTTCCATGTCAAATTCCTCATCGCACAATTCCGTTGAAGTCTCATCCATTCACCTTTCACCAATGTCCGCCACACCGCACACAGATGACGTTACTCTTAAACGCAAATGTCCAACCCACGCAGACCCATGGCCATGCTGCCATTGGCGTCAACTTCACACAAAGCCAATCAGCAACGAATCACACTTCTGACAATCAATATAAAGTATACGAACGGTCAGATCTTGTAGCTCATTTGTTCTTCATTCCCTCGTGTTGATGAGCAGAAGAAATTGACTTTGATGAACGATCGTCTAAACACGCATTTCCCTCATCTGCTATAGGGTAGCGGAGTTGGAAATGGTGTTGGTCAGGTAGAAAACCAATGCACTCAATGCCAAGTGCTCAACCTTGACAGCATGGTAACACTGTGCAGACGATAGCTGGAGTGGTCCCATCTATCATCTCCCGATCCATGCCGGACTGATTCTTAGGGTTGGCAATAGCGTATAGGGTCAGCGTGAGATGTACTTGCTTAACATGTTCAGTTTCGCTTTTAGGTGCTAAACCCATCTACACTAACCAAAAGACACGGTACTTGCGGTACATGCAGCAACCTTAATGAACCTCAAAGTCTCCTATACACCACATACACTCATCGGTACAGGATGATGGTACATCGCCAAAGTCAATGCTCGCCCGACGACATCTCGACAGCCACTAGCCCCTCCATATTCCGTGGCAACATGTACACGTTCACGGTCCTTGACTCACATACTAGAGCCTCTACAGTTACGTTGCAGCGCAACAAAGACAAACCAAGCGTTTGGGGTATAACTATCACCGAACCTAATTCGAGCAGTCTCCCCTCCCTCCCATCCAAGAAAGAAAAGAAAGATGGACGATAATAGAAATGACAAGCCCGTCGTCGCTCGCTCCGGGCCCCGTTTCGCAACGGTTCGACCCCGCATCTCACCTAGGCAATTACAACAATGATTTCCAAACACTGGTACCCGAAATCCCCTGATCAATCGACCAATCCATCATCTCCCACTGCAATTTATCCCACGACTGTAGCGAGTCATCTTCCCATCCTCCCATCCGCCGCTCTCATCGAAAGATACTGTGTTCCAGTTGAATCCCACCAGGCTCCGCAGTTAACTCATACAAGAGTTCCCCTGCAACGATTGTCCACAGTCCATCCCAGTCGCATCGTGTGAGATGCCAGTTATCGTTGTCAAAGCTTCCCGTCCCAAATAGTAGAAAATCCGGTTAGACCCATTCCTCCATGTGCCTCGTCATCGAAAGGAGAAGAGAAACGGGGAGGCAATAAAATTAAACAAAGTTCCAAGGTGAAGATAAATAAAAGCGCCGACAGCTCACTTCCCCAAAACGTTTTTTTGTACTTTTCGCATGTTTTCGTGACACGCAGTCGGCTTTCATGGCGTCATAGGTCGCGAACACGGGCAGCTAGCTTGATAGCCTTGCTGAGGTTGCCAATAGGGCAGTGATGGACCTGTCAAGATCATGACATGGTCTATCGCCCCTTCGAGTTGGCGAAGAGATCTGTCGTGGGGTTAGTCTGACCAGCGTTGTCGTGGTGCCGCTGCTAGCGGCCAAGCTTCGTGACCATACCCGGGAAATGCTCTTTGGCGTATTGTTCGCAAGCCTATGTGGTGAATCAGTTTATGGCTTCATTTGGTCTGGGTGAAGTGTTTTGTACCTTGGCAGGCTTGCCGACTTTTTGACCAATAACCTTCCACTTGTTGTTTTCGTACTCCTTGATGGCGTTCAACAACGCTTGGCTCTGATAGAGGGAATGTCAGTAGGGTGGTTCAATAGAAGGGCCGGATAAATGTTACCTCGTCCTCAGCAAACTCGGCATAGTGCATGTCCTAGCATTAGGTTAGATTTCACACTGGGTCCCGTTAGTTTCCTAGCGTCGGATCACTCACCTTGTACCAGTGCTTCTTGACGGAACCCTCCGTCCTGGTGGGGAACGTCTAAACGTCGATTAGCTCATGAATCTTGTACCTCTAGGAGCACTTCTGGCTTACCTTGGCGATCTCGGCCCAGCTATTTCCTGCATCTCGCATCTGCTTGAGTCTCAGCTCCTCCTGTGGGGTCCAAGGAGTGTTCGTTCTGCTCTTCTTGGCCGGAGGCGGCGCGATTGGTGCGGCGTTTGCATCCTCGGTAGGGGCCTGAGGTTGCTGAGGAGCAGGTTGAGGAGCGTGAGGTACAGTGGGAGCAGTAGGAGGCTGGACCTGGGTGGAAGGGATGGGAGCGGGCGGGGCCACGGAGACCGGTGCCGGAACGGCTGACGGAGCGGGGCGCTTTCGCTGTCGGCCGGCTGGAGCTGGAGCGGGCGTTGGGGTTTGTTGTTGTTGCTGCTGCTGCTGGGAGGGAGGTCCATTAGGAGGCTGTTGAGGCACGTTCATAGGCGGTTGGACGGGGGCAGGGTGGTGTTGCTGCTGTTGAGGCGTCATATTGGGCTGAGGGGCGCCGTAGGGAAACTCCATACGCTCGTTGCGGCGAGCCATGTCCGCCTGCTGATATTGGTGGTTGCTATTAGGCCAGGCCGATTAGCAAAGAGACTTGCCTCGACCGTGGGACGTTGTAGTCGGCATGGCAAGGGATGGGCATGACGGCTGGCGGACCAGAGGTGCCCGAGGGGATCTGCAGGGACAAGAGAAAGGTAGCCCCAAGTCCTAGTAGGGCAAAGAGGACGGGAAGTTATAAAGCTTCGCAAGGAGCGGCCCGTCGGTGGTGATACAACGACTGGAGTGCCAACCGCTGAGGGAGATGTGCCAGGGATGGAGGGTACATCGGGTACAAGAAGGACCAGGTGGTGCCGCAGACAAGTGGCAGAATGTAGATGGGAGAGGTACAAGAGACAAAGAGACGATGTACTCACTGCATATCATTGGGTTGGTGGGTGGAGTTGGAGTAGACGTACTCCGGCACGGGGCCGACCTGCCACTGCTGCATGTTCTGGTGATGGGGAGGCAAAGTCAGCGACGGAGCCTTATACGATGAGAAGTGAGGCAAAAGACGAGATGGGATCGAGTTTCGAGATGCGCGATCAATCGTGGAAGTTGGTTAGGGACGGGAGAGCGACATTCACCAAGGCCAGCGGGCCGACCGGTCACCTATCTGCACGCGTGGGTCTGCAGAACGCGGGCGGAAGTCGACGCGACCAGGGTCGTAAGTCGTGAACCTCCCATCGTAGGGTTGGTTGGAATCGCGACGACAAATGACAGCCGCGACGACGGCTACAACTTATTGAAGCGACAACGGATGACAGCGACCACGTCAAGACCAACGGCGCAAGGCCAAAGACAGCGAGGTTTTTTTTCTTCCGCGACCGCGCTCGTGGGTGGCAGCCACGGGATCGTGTTGCGGGACAAAGAAACAACGGCAACGGGTCGACGCGGCGCGATGTTGGAAACGCGAGGCCAAGGCGGCGCAAAGCGCAATAGGAAAAACGAGACGACAAGAGACGAGCAAGAGAAGAACAGAGTACTTACGGGCAATGTAACTTGGGGTTCAAAGTTGCATAAGACACATCCGCCGTGGAGAGAACCTCTCAAGAACAACCGGGGCAAGTAACGCACGCCCTGGTTGCGGATGCTAGGGACAAGACAGATACACGAGCGTGGCCAGGCGGCGCGAGTGTGTGTCTGGGTATTTGAGGGTCTGGGAGGGGGCTAGGGGATTAACGTGCGCGCGCAGGCGAGAGAGAGGGGCGTGGGATGGGCGAATGGTTTTGGTGACAGTGTGTGGGAATCGATAGCTCGCGCTGTTTGGTTCCGGGGGTTGACCAGTTTCTGCCGTGCTGCGTTATGATGAGCGGTACAATGGAGAGCGGAGCGGAGCCCGGTGGTGTTGCAGTTGACGCTGGCTGTGCTGGGTGATGACGAAAGTGCTGGCGCAGGACAAGCAGGTCAGCATCTAGCCAAAGAGGAGGCGTTTGGGTTAGGTTGCGACGTCGTGTTGCGGGCTGCTGGCATGCGTTGTTGTGCGGGTGAGGTGGTGCAGTGTCGTGCTGCTGCCACAGCCGGTTTGAGTGATGGGATGGATAAGCCTGGTCATGGAGTTTTTTGGGGGCTGGGAGAGGCTTGGAGAGGGCTGGGGCTGGACTCGGCTGGGATGAATGGAAATGGAGCTGGAAGACGAAGAGGGCTTGGCGGGCTGGCGCGCCGAGAGAAATAGTGACGGTGTGTGTGTGTGGCTGTGAACGTGTGTGGACGAGCGAGATACTCAGATGGGTAAGGGTGGTACCAGTGGGTGGCTTGTAACCAGTTCCAGCGGCAGCGGCAGAAGAAGAAGACTTATTACTCACTCACAAGGCGGAGGCGACGATGACACGACGCAGCAAGAAGAAAAAGAAAAAAGGGCTAGACGGGCAGGAGTTTGCCGATCCAAGGTTGGTAGTGCAGTGTGCAGTGTAGACACGTCGGGCGACAGACGATGGGTGGTTGGGTGGAGAGTGGAACAGACGAATTGCAGCACGGCGAGCCGAGGAATAAGACGGATGGGGAGACGGTGAGGGAAAGGAGTGGTTGAGGATGAGGTGAGTGATGACGGCAGTTGCGTGGGCTTGCGTATGTCCGGGCGGATGGGGCAGATCAGGAAGGCAAAGTGCAAAGGGGAATTGAAATTGGGAACGGCGACTGGTGAGTGGCTGTCAGCCTCCTCGGTGAACCGTATCTGATCAGTGATGACTGATGGGACGGTTGAAGGTCAGTCAATCAGTCAAGTGACGCCAACAGTGATGGAGCTGCGGCGGCTGGATCGCGGATCTAGGAGGTTTCGTCCTCGGGCCAGATGCGGTGGATCCAGTTGCAGTTCTGGGGGAGCTGGAACGGGAACGAAGTCGGACGGGACAGGGCAGAGACGAGACCAGACCAGACCAGACGAGAGGGCAAAAGGGACGAGCGACTGAGGCGACGATGGATGGTACCTGTCGGCAAAGTAACTCGGGCGGGCAGGACCTGGGAAGTCGCTGGGACCTGGGGGGAGGGGAAGGTGGTCGGTGGTCGATGTTTTGGACTGGTTGCCCTTTTTTTGGTGAAGGGGGGAGAAATGGGGGAGCGAGGTTTTGGGCACGGCGCGACAGAAGGCTACCGACCCTGGACTTAAAAGCGGGTCCGTGAATCTCAACATCATGCGGGTCTTGACAGTGTATACTTCAAATCGTACGGTCTGTTATGGTGTTCATGCCGGGACTCTGCACAGTGCCAGCACTCGAGGGCGGGGCTTCTCGCTGCCTACACGCACGGGCCCATGGAATGTTACAAAACCTGGGAACGCCTTCAGCGGGTGGGTGCAAACAAAAGGTACCTGCTCTTGGGACGGGTACGTCCCCAGCGTACCCGCAGTACATGTCTCGCCGCCGCCCTCTGCAGCCTACAGCGAGTCACTCCCAGCTGGCTTGCCCCGGTCGCCCTGGTCACTCTGCGGCTTATTCGCGCCCAGGCTGGGTCACGATGGTACCGAAGTACTTACGGTACGTTCGGATGGTACCATCGTGTGGGAAAGCATCTGATGCGAATGGTCGCAGTGCGATCCATCTGGTGAGAACAGGCTGGTCGACATGTCACCGAATCACCCGAGCGAATTTTCCAGTCGCCCATCTCGAGGATCGCATTGATGGCCTTTGTTGGGGCAGCCGACTCGTCAACCCGTCTCGATCTCGACGACCAGTGTCTCTTTTCCTGGGCCGGGCTTTGGAAAGAGGGGGGAGGAGAGGAAAGACAAGACAAGCCACAGAGGATGTTGACTTCCGAGACGCCCGGAATTCGACAAGGGAACAGCAAGAATTCGCTGCTCATTACGAGGCTATTAGAAGCGCACTTTTTCGCATTGTCTCTTTCTCCTGCCGCGTCGAAAGCTGGCTGTGATGCTCATGTGCATGGTCCGATCTCAACTGAAGTACCGACGCCCATTGGCACGCAATGAAGCCATTGAACCCATGGGGGATATCGGATGCTGGCTCCATTCCCGCCATCTCGCCGAGGTTCATTCAAGTGCTGGCCTGAGTGGAATTGCTACTGACCGAGGCATTGGTCGCAGCATCTCATCTGTCTATCTGGTGCAATCCCTCATTGGTACGGCGTGGTTCCCTCCGACGTCAAACGACAATCGCCCCTCTTCCCGCTAGACCTGGGCGCTCGCGATCATCTCCCGACACCAATATGGTCGACGACACCAGCTGGTCCAGCGAGAAGTATCGACCTTGTTCCATCGTTTTCAACGGCTTTCTCGATCTGGCTGGGCCAACCAGTGACTCCAAAACTTTCCCCAGGTACCAATAACTTCAAGATGGGGCAGGATCAGAGCCACAACCACGGATATGGCAGATGCTCCACCCCCGATGTACCTCATGTACCCAGCAACCTGGCCGAGCTCGAGCTAAGATCGTGACCTCCAGCCTGTGTACCTTGAAAGTCTCCCGGACTCACCATGCGGCTCAACGATAGGTTTGTCTAAGTCGACGCGCGCACGATCCACGGCGGGTGGCTCTGCAGAAGGCAACTTTTATTTCACTTTTATTCAACTTTTATTCAACTTTTTAGTCTGTCGGGTCTAGTAAGCAGCGATACAAAGCTCTCACTCCCCCACTACACCGCCCACCAAACTCAAGTTGTTCTGCCTGAAGCGCACCCATCAAATAGTCGTCGTGCGTCAGATCTTACTCGGCGAGTGTTCAAATCAATGTCGGGAGCCGTAACAACCGTTTGCTAACACGTCAAAATGGACCGTCCGAGGCAATTTTACAACCCAACATTATCTTAGGTGTTTGTTTTCTACTATGACTCGACAAAAACTCTCGACACCTAGGTCCAGGGTAGGTGGCTGAGTGTAACATCAACACCATCTCACGCCGTCATCAATACAAACTAGGATTGAAGGGAGAGACATAAAAAATTCCGGCACAAGTCTCCGTCTCTTAGGAGATCGCGATCTTGATCCTTCTTCTTTTTTTCCTGGTTGTGATAATTTACCGATTGCATGTTTTTGGTCGGCCACTTCGTCGCCGACTTTCGAAACAGTCATGTCACTGGTGATGGGCTGATTGAACCCAGAAGAAAGCAAATCATGTGAAATCCTCGTGACCCCGTTGATTTGACTTCAGGCGAACGATCCTGGGAATTTCGGGCTTCTAGAAACAAGACAAATTTCCTTGGTAGGGCGACTGGCAAGGCCTTGCAATGTCCCCCCACACTCCAACAGAATCAGCCCTGTCGTTGCTGTCAAACTTGACAAAACTGTGTCAGCTTCATCCGTTACAGATGAAACCGCTCGGCTGCACGGCTACATGCACAGGGAGAGACATCGCTGTGGCCTTGACTGCTTTGGGCCTGTCAAGCCCCGGGCGAGTGAGGAGCCAGTGCAACGTTGACGGGTGAGACTAGGGTCTGGACCGAGAGGCCAAAAAGAGGCAGCGGGGATTCGACTTTGGCACTCGAGGCAACAATGCGGTGTAGACGTCTTGGGCTTTTGAAACTGTTGGTCAAAGAGAGATGGATCTAAGGTTGGAAACTTCAAACCTGGAGGGCGCTAAGATAGGGTTGGTTGTCGCATCGCGGGATTTGGTTGTCTGTTGCCAAACATGCATATTGTTGTTGACACTGCCAAGGACGTGGTGGACGGGGGCAGCATGGTCACGAAATGATCACACGCCTGGTTTACAAGTTTACAGGTTCCCAGGTGGGAAACGTCAGAAAGAGAGTTGAAGCTGAGCATGTTTTGACGCTGTAACCGGTGTTAGATCGCCTGGGGAAACAACTCAGACGAATCTTGGGAATGCGAACCATCTGCATGAAGGTGCATCATATGGTAGCAGCCATCGGCGCTTTGTGACGTGTCGGTGGCAACCCTTCGAAACAGAAACAGACGCGGAGAGAGGAGGGCGGTTGCCCAGCAAGCGGTATGTAACGGTTGCGCTATAGGCACGATCCGAGGCTGGGCTGCGACTCCAGACCGCTGCTTGAGATCGCGGTACTATTAGATCTTAGCCTATATCGCGTTTGATGGGTGCTTCAGGCCGCCTGTGGCTGGCCGAGGGGCGCCGGGATTCGCTGGGAGCCCTCCGTTTCTGACGCCGGGGCCGATGGCATCCGACTTGGCCTCTAACTGGTTTCGCTTTTCTCTCGGATGACGGATACTCCGAGCTGGCGGCCACTGAAACTCGTTTTACAGAGGGTTTCCTGCGTCGGAGATCTTGGGACGGGCAACGGGAGAGAAGGGAAGAGCATCGAGAGAAAGAAAGAGAGAGCATTGAGCCTTCGAAACTGATCCTACCTTGCCTTTACCCCCCCGTCCTCTTCCCACGCCCCTGGTTCGGGCGGCAAGGCCAGAGCCGGCTGCTGCCGATGGGGGTGGCCCCGGGAGGAGGGTGGAGATTGGTTGAGAACGGGCGCCAGGGCATCATGATCTTCACGGCAGGTTTGGCTTTGAGGACCGGTGTCGTCTGAAGAAGCCAGATGCCAGATGAGGGGAGGATCAGCAACCGATGGCAAAGGATGGAATTTTAGCCATTGCCCTTCCAATCTGCTCTTTAATATCTATCTAATTGTTCGGGCGTGGCCTAGGGTGCACGAGTTTAGATGACGTGGAGCGGGGCGTCTGTGGGTAGATTGTTTGCGTAACTAATAAATCCGGGACACGGGACTTTGATGACGGGAGTTAAGAGAGGGAAACAGAGAGAGAGGCCACGGCATTCACAAGGAAAAAGGAAGGAAAAAAGAGACTTGTTCGTATTCCCCATTTCCCATTTCCCGGGCCCGTCACATTTGCTCCAGGGCGCTGGACCGGGTACTGGGAGTGGGAAGCTCACGAACTGTGCCCAGCGGCAAAAGCAAGCTCGTCTGTTTTGCTCGAACCGGCGCCAGTGTTTCCTGTGCGTTTCCTGGGTCTGTCGGTCGTGTCTGGGGATTTGTTTCCGTCTGGAACATAAACAATGGCAGTTTTCTTTTCTCGGCCGGCCGGGGGGATGCAAGACATTTGCCATGTTCCATCGTCGTCCCCTTTCCCTTGACCGCCTCGCCGCACACGCCCCTCCCTCGGGAACGGGCTATCGAACATGGCAAACGTGAGGCAAAATAGAGACACCCAGGGCTCCTCCCAAGGGTCACGACTGTTTTGATCAAAACCTGGCGATGCGAGAATTTGGCGAACGTCGGATCCCGCCAATCAGGACGGGCCCATGGCGAACGGCTTCCTGATACTGAGGTGAAATTACGCCAGTGCGCTAGCGGGTTTCAAGGTGCCTCGACCCCGGCTGGCCTTGGCTTCTTGGCGGAGGAGGGGGCCTTGTTAGTCGTACCTGGGCTGGAAACGAGCGGGCGGCGCGGGGTGGTAGGTTGTCTGAAGGATCCACGGCTTGGCTGCTGGTCTACTCTTGGAGGGCCTAGTTGCTGTGCTTGTTGTTGGCTCGTTTGGGGTTGTTGGTTACACATTTCACATGCGTAGCACGTAGTAGTAGCCGCCGGCTTCAGTTGGATGAGGTCAGTGGGTGGACCGGCGTGAGAACTACCAACGATGGTGAAGCAAGCGAGGCGGGTGATAATATCGCAATGGCGTGTGGCGAGGGTGGTGATGGGGAAATTATCGCTTTCGTTTCTGGTTGTTTACCAGTTCGTACGTAGTACAGGACCTGCCTTAGCTATGCACGTGCATGGACCTGACCTGCTGAAAGCGGAGATGACGAGATGGCGAGATGGCGAGATGGGACTGATGCCATCCTGCCGCAACGCCGCAACTGCGTAACAGCACTACGCAGTGGCAGTGGCGGCCGTTTTTTGACTCCATTGCTGACAACCTAGGAGTCCCGCTTTTGATGACGGGTGTGCCTTTTGCACGGGAGATCTCTCACCCACCTATCACGCTCGAGGCGGGCAGGGATCGTGCAGCAGAAGAAACAGGTCGGGGGGCCTGTTTCGATGGAACCACTCCAAACCAAACACTTGGGACCGTCTGGTCTTTTTCTCTGGCCATTGTTCCCAGAGGCCGGTGGGTGCGTCTGGAACGCCCGGGCCAAGCAGGGACCAGAGGGTACGTTAGACCAGGCAAGGACCAGAGTGGCAGAGATGGAGTAGAGTAGGCC
This sequence comes from Dactylonectria estremocensis, assembly GCA_020744375.1. Classification (NCBI taxonomy): domain Eukaryota; kingdom Fungi; phylum Ascomycota; class Sordariomycetes; order Hypocreales; family Nectriaceae; genus Dactylonectria; species Dactylonectria estremocensis. The sequence continues at coordinate 731,369 of JAGMUU010000010.1, read as the reverse complement.
CAAGCAAGGACCAAGGGTGAGAGCGATAGCGAGAGTAGTACAGAGTTGGTTAGCATTCCGTCAGTCAGTAGAGCCAGAGCCCTAGCCAGAGCCAGAGAGAGAGTTAGAGAGAGTACAAAGTCCTAAGCGCGTATAGAGAAATGAGCAACGAGGAATGAAGTCGTCGCTACCAAGTTGAAGGATCAATCACTACCTACGCAAGCCAACCAAGCCACCATCCGTCCGCCATGGGGACAGCCCCGGACCTGGACTGCAAAGCCACGCGCTCAGCCATGCGCAAGCCCAGATGAGGAGGCGCATAAAGAGACGCCTACTTTGTAAACTACTGTAGGAGCGGGATGTTAGTGCTGGGAAAGCACAAGCGCTAGAGGGATGAGATGAAAATCCACAAAATTTTGCCCATTGCCACATGTCGGGGATCGGGCCAGCTCACGGACAATCCCAACGAATGGGCTTTGCTTCCAGATCAGATCAGAGAGTCACTTTTCTCCCAACCCATCGCTCCATTATCACGGGTGTTCGACGGTGGGCAGCGAAAGAACTCCAACGGGCTCGGCCAATGGGATGCCCATGTCGTGGGGGGTAGGAATGGGCAAGGGGAGGGAATGGGAAGGGACGAAAAGAGAGGGAAAGGGAAGGGTGCCAATTGCGGGCGGCCGGGAACACCTGAAGCTGAGGTCGGTGCAACCCCGCCGCCGGTCCCCTGTCTGGCAGGAGTCGAGACGACGACTCGGCCGTGTGACGCTGGAGTTTGATGGCACAAAACACCGTATCTGTTCTCTTCCAAGCCAAGCCTACCCACCGCCAACACTGCCAACAACACTGCCAACGGGTAGCATCTCTAGGTAGCATCTCTAGGTGGCATGGCATTGATTGCTACCTTATGACTTCAGTACCTGTCAACCCGCACTATACCTAGCACAATACTCAAGTCCCCCTTCGTAATTCGCAAGATCAGATGCCAAGCAGGGCCCGCAACATCAAACCGTGCCGCACAAACAGGCCCGCGAGAGCCCTTTCGATGCTCGCCGCATTTCTGCTTTCCCTTTTCTGTCCTGCTTATTTCTGCTTTGGCTTCTTCAACAAGGAACAGCCAGACATGACAGACGGTTCCAAATAATTACCTACTACGTACTCCGTACTCCGTACTCCGTACTCCGTACTCCGTACATATCCCTAGTGACTCCCCCATTCGTCCACACACACACCCCTCATCCCAGGGAACCAATCCGGGCGGACGAAACTTTGATTGAGGGCGGACGCTACGACGGTGGCGACCGTTTCCCGCCATGGATCCTCGAGGCCAGCCGAGCCTCGCAGCGAACGCCTCGTTCAGGATGGCAGCAACCTCCCCAAAAGCCTCACGAGGGTACAAGCTGCAGTGTCGCCGGTGCGGTGGTGGGGCTCGCTTGAGCATCCTGGGAGGCCCAAACTCGCTCCATATTCCTTTTTGATAGATCTGGTCCGCGATTTCTGGTCCGTGATGCCGAAAAAAACAAAAGGTGCCCGACACAGGGCGCCTCTCCCAAAAGCGACTGCCATCTGCGGTTCCTTTGGGTCACCGCAAGTCCACACATACGAGGCGTGAGAGAGAGAGGCGAGAACGAGATGGGACTAGGGGAGAGAGCACTGAGGCGACTCAGGCGAGCCTTCGCTTGCTGTCAACTTGGTCGCCCTTGTCTCGCCTGTGGCCTCGTGAGAAACTTGTGTCGTCTATTCTCCGAAATGTCGTTTCCAGGAGGCGGCTGTCCCTGAAAAAAACATGCCGCCCGTTGACTGTCACCCCTCTCCTCGTAAACTGTCACCCCGTGTCCGTTCGTCTCCGTCTTCCGTCTCAAAACGTTTTGAAAGGCGGGCTGGAGAACGATTTTCAGGAACCAGGAGAAGGGGACCAGCGTTTAAAAAAAAGCGAAAGCGAAGATCAGGAGCTGAGGGGAGACGGAACACACTCAATACGCACCAAGGCGAACTTCGAGACAAAACAATGGCGACCCCGAGGGGAAACCAAAACGGTTTGCGTGTGATGGCCGCTCATGTCGCAAGTTTGGTCCATCTGGGTTTGGTTCGTGGTGTTGTGTGTGGTTCTGCGTGCACTACTGCACCCAGCGCTACCCGCCTGCTGCACTGTACCTGACCTCAGTCTAGGGCACAGGCGCTACTGCGACAGGGGGCCCTGGCCCCTGGTTTTGGCCCTGGCTTGGTGCCGGCCTGGTCCCTGACATGGTCCCGAGCATCCATCATCACCGCTGTGGCCGTTGCAATCTGCAGGGCCAGCCGGCTGCCTTGCACTTGGGGGTGCGTACCTTACAGTAGGCCGTCCACTAAAACATGGGCACTAAACCCTGGGCCAACTAAACCTGGACACCTACCTACCGTACCCCGGGAGGGGCCCAAAGTGGACTGTGTGGACTTGCAGTTCTCTCCAACGCTCCAACCTGCTTGCAAAACTTATTATACCACTTGCCCCTCCCGCAATCTATTTACTTCCTCTCCTCCCTTCCTTCTTCACCTGGACGTCATTCCTCTCTATCCATCACATTTCTTCTTCTACCGATTCCTCGTGGGAAAAGCGCTGTTGCGTTTCTATTCTTTCTTTCCCCATTTTTTCCTTCTGACTTTCCGCAGCCAGAACCCACTCTCCTTAACCCGCTGGAACACCAACTGGCTTGGCTGCTGACATTCCTTTGAAACCGTGCAAACCAACTGTGAACACTTATTTTCTCAACCAACCAAAACGCCCTTTTTATATATACCACGATTTGGTTCATACCATCCTTTTTACGATCTTCTTGTGGAAGTACACTCCCTCGATATCCGGTAGCCTTGAGTTTTTTCGAGTTCATTCTCGCTGGACAAACCCAAAGGACATCCGGCTTCCCCGAAAACGATCTATCCTTTACGATTCTCTTGCGTGGTCTAGCGTTACCCGCCTGGCTCTCTTCCGACTTTGGTTATCACAACCACCCGCGACGACTTTTTGTCTCTGTATTCACTTCAACGATACCCAATTGTCCATTTTAAGAGAGGGACAAACAGAATCCCCTCTAGTAACGACACATTCGAAACTTCAGGAAACATGTCTTGCAGACAAACAACCCCGGCCCAAGGGCCATATCTCCCCATGCGGGATGCCATGGATCGCCACGACTACGGTGTGACCAAGGTCCGAAAGGCTTCATCCACTGGCGGCGGACGCGCTTGGAGCGAAGACGAGGTAAGTCGGACATTGTCGTGATACATGAGTCTGAAACGAAAACTAACACGTCAACCACAGGAGCACTACCTTCTCCAGACTCGACTCCAAAAGATGCCCTACAAGTACATTGCGGCGCATCTCAAGAAGACGGAGCTGGCATGCCGTCTTCACTACCACCAGCTCTCTCACGGCAGCAACCGACGCAAGCGTGCTGCGTCTTGTTCGTCTGCTGGCACCGCCAACGATCACTCGCCTGCCATGGCACAGAGGGGACCCAGCCCGGCCCGCGAAAGCGTGTCTCGCTCGGCCTCGCCCCCCGGAAGCTCCGTTAGCTATAGCCCGCCTCCCCCGAGCAATGGCAACTGCATCCAACTCCCCAGCATCATGAACTCCGGAGAAGTGCCTCGGCTACCGGCCATCCTCCCCAAGCCGTCGGCCATGGCCCTGCCACACCCCACAGCCTCCTCTCAAACGTATGCCTCGCCGGTCGCGGATAATCACGTTTCTGTCCATCCCTCTGTCCCCTACCACCGTGGCCCTCCCAGCCATCACCGCAGCACTCCTCCTCTTCGCCTGGACTGCTCAGGCCTCCCTGCATCAGGAATACCCGCTCACACAGCTGCCCACGTCGATCTCTCCCGCCTCCACTCCATCTACTCAGCCCACCGCAACTCCTTCTGGTCCGCCGTCGCCAACGAGTACGGACCCAATGTCTCCCCCACGGTGCTCGAGCAGGCCTGGAAGACGGGCATCTGCTGCAGCCAGTCTGCGATGACGCCCATCACGCCCATCTCGAGCCCCGGCAACGGCGAGCGGGATCCCCAGAGCAAGGGACAGGATAAGACCCGCATCTCGTCGATCCTCGGCATCGACGCAGATCCCCGGACTGCTCGCGATAGGGATATCGTGAGGAGGATGGAAGAGGAGCGCTTTGGCATGATGCAACCTGCCCACTAAGCGGCTTCTCCTTCATCTCTATCGTCCACCTCAGGGCCATCCCCGACAAGCGGGGAAGTGGCGAGGACTTGCCCAATGGTCCTCGGTACGTGTACCATATCCGCACATTGCGGTTCTCAATTGGCAACATTCTTTTATTCCATCTTGTGGTTGTTGACACTTTGCATGGGAAGCAAAGGTCGCACTCCACAGTTGACACTATGGCACCCGCAAATGCGGGGCAGGGGCGTTTTACACTTATGCCTCCTCATTTAACGACTTCATCATTCATTTCACTTCGTTTTATGGGCTTGCGCAGATCTCTTTTACAATTAACGAGACGAGTATTGTTTAGTGGGATGAGATTCATTCTCAGGGATTTGGGGAAAAAGGGGATACTTTTTGTGGAATACGAGGTTCCTACTACAGGACATGAAGGGTAGGCCTCGGGATTGGAGAAACAGCATTTCTTCCATTTTCGATTTGGCTTGGGGGAATACGGACCTAGCCGAGCGGCTTCGATATGCTGCTTGTTTGTTTGTCGTCTCCTGTTCGTTTCTTATTTTTCTTGTCGAGACGTCACCGTTCTGTTTCTTTTCATTTTTGCCTGCCTTGTTTTATCCTTGTTCATCTCTTTTTCTTTGTTTTAGTCCCCTACAGCAGGACTCATGAAATGATGTGATGAAACTCGACGCCTGTCTGGAGTCCGGCCTTACACCGCTTCCTGCGCATGAGGTTGCTTCACGTTTCGGTGGGGAGGGAGGGGGGATTTGGCTAGGTCGGCGGCAAGTTGGCCGACAAAACAAATGTTTAGTCTATTTTATGCTCTCCAACAACAAAAATGTGCCTCCTCGCCGTGTCTATGTCTGTTTCGATGATGTGACGCAATGTGAAACCGGATGATCGACAGCATCTGAAGCGAAGATGGGGCTGAGCGCGAGGGTATCAATCGTTGTTTCCCCTCCCCCCTTCTCGCGAGACGGACCGTGCTTCAAGGCTGTCGGATCTACGGCTCTGCGACGGCGGAGATGGAGGCTGCCGGGACCCCGTTTCTTTTTTGGCAATGCCTGTCATGTTTCGCTAACAGGAACGCTATCGCCCGTACGTGAATGAACTGGCTCGTGATTGCCGCTAACATTTTGGGGCATTTCCCTTATTCGCCTGTGTGTATTATTTTATGAACGGCTTTGACATGTGCCGACCATCTGACGCAACACAATGTGCTGATGGCGGATTGTCAGGGTGGCGCTCGGCGTGCATTCGGCGATGCATGAGAATGGTCGCATCTTTATCGTTATCTCGCGTTGCCACTCCAGCGGCCGTTTTTCTCTACCCTGACCATTTAGTTCTTCAGGGGTTCGTTTTTGCTTCAGCGGAGCGAATGCAATGGAAAGGCGGGAGCGGATGGACTCGTGATGCCCTGTCCGGACGGCGTTGGGGACCATGACTTCCATCCCTCTCCCGATCCGTCCACTCCGCGGCTCGGACCCGGTATGTCGGAGGCGGGCCGTTTGGAGACGCGGGGCTTGGGCCGTGTCCGGCCCGAGGCGGGTTGACAGGAGTGGGGAGAGGCCGGGTGGACAGAAATGGGAGACGACGCTGAAAATGCACCATCACGGCATCCACGCAGGATGGGCATCTTGACGGCTTACCTTTTTCTGCCTCGCCGGCCATTGGCTTAGTTCCGCACTCGTTTCCGCTGACATTCGACTCTGGACTTCGAGGCCGGCCGAAATTTAAATGTGGGCATCCCTTTCCCCTCCCCTTAGTGCCGTCTCGGCAGCGAATACCGGAATTCAATTGGGCTTTTTCTCATTGTTTAACTGGGCAGAACTAGGAGCTTAGCTGCAGGCATGGGGAGAGGGGAGCTTGTTCTCGCGGGCCCGCTCCGATTGCTAAGCCGAGGGTGCGCATTCGACGAGGCCAATGGATGGTGCGGAGGAGGGGTTTGTAGGTGGAGCGAGGTCGCTCTCTTCACAGTTTGTTCTCCTCCCTCTTCTTTTGGTATGTTTTTTTGCCTTCGGAAACGTAGCGCCGGCTGGGTGGTCAGGTTCTGGGGACGGCCATTGGGAGAGAGAGGAGGGGCAATAGGCAAGCTTCAATGGATGGGTGAAGAGGGGTGAAGCTGGTTTCTTCATCGTCGACCCGTGTCGTATGTCTCTGTCTGCGGTTTTCAGTCTTCCCGAGTTGTTTCCCTCCTCTTGTTTAATAACATCCTTTTCGCGACCATTGTACCAGGTGTGAACCCTGCGGTGAGTTTCTTTCTTCTCAATCAATCTTTGCCTGCCTATGGAGAAGCCCTTAGATACACCTTCACACGGCTCTGTCCCCTTCCCGTGGCAAATATCACCGGCCATGACACCGTGTTGCCCAACTGTCGTCCATTCGTCATTCCCGACTCCACCGGTGATATCCCCATGCAGTGCGCAGAGGGCATTTCACCCTTTGCCTTGGCCTGATTAGCAAATGCTTCCCTCTCTCAGATTTTCTTGCTGCATGTTTTAGCTCCGGGTAGACAAGGCAAGACGCCACACCCCAACTCTCTCTCCGCACCCGGCCCTCTCCTCTCTCCACAAGCCGCACCGCATTTTCCCCCTTCACCTTGATGTCCGCTCTCCCTCTCGCCTCACCTCGCTTGAGAAGCTTGTTGTTTTCCTCTCCGACATCGCTACTTGTTTAGGTTGAATGCCGTGCGGACGTGCTGATTCTCGGGCGCCTTAGGACTCGCAACACTTTACACTTGCACACTAGAACAAGGTCGAGTTGAACGGCCCTTTCGTCAACCCACATACACAGAGACAGAGGATATCATCACACACGCCCCCCTCGGCTCTAGATTCCCACGATGGCGGAACACCAGCAAGCCACCGCCGTCGACCCGGCCCCCACGCGCGATCCCAAGGCCCCGGAGGACTATATCCAGTTCCCCTGCCTGCCCCCCGGTGGGCCGCTCAACCGCTGGTCAGCCAAGATCACCCGTGAACATGACTATCCTGGCGCCCAGGTACGTTGTTTCGAAGCCTACCCGGGTCGTTGGAGGGAGGTTTGACACTGGAAACGAGTGAGAAAGTGTGTGCTAAGGCCAGACAATGTAGGCCATGCTCTACGGAGCCGGCGTCCCGAACAAGCAGATGATGAAGACGGCGCCCCAGGTCGGCGTTGCGACCGTCTGGTGGCAGGGAAACCCGTGCAAGTGAGTCTCGGACGAGTTTTGAAGATGGAGGGAACACAGGCGCTGACTTGGACCTTCTCTGGGTAGTACTCATCGTGAGTGACATCAGAAGCAAGGATAAAGGGGGACAAGGGGCGAACACTTACAACCAAACTAGTCCTCGACCTCGGCAACATCGTCAAGAAGGCGATTGAGAATGAGGGCATGCTCGGATGGCAGTTCAACACCGTCGGCGTGTCGGATGCCATTACCATGGGCGGCGAAGGTGAGTGAGATAGCGAGCCTCGACAATATCGCAATAAACACTGAACCACCCCCAGGCATGCGCTTCTCGCTGCAGACGCGCGAGCTCATCGCCGACTCGATCGAGTCGGTGACGTGCGCGCAGCACCACGACGCCAACATCTCGATCCCCGGCTGCGACAAGAACATGCCGGGCGTCGTCATGGCGGCCGCGCGGCACAACCGGCCCTTCATCATGATCTACGGCGGCACCATCCGCAAGGGCAAGTCTTCGCTGCTCGAGAAGCCCATCAACATCAGTACCTGCTACGAGGCGCAGGGCGCCTTCAACTACGGCAAGCTGCACGCGGCCACGGATCCCGGGAAGCCCGGGCGCACCGGGGCCGACGTCATGGACGACATTGAGCGACACGCGTGCCCCGGGGCCGGGGCGTGCGGCGGCATGTACACGGCCAACACCATGGCGACGGCCATCGAGGCCATGGGCCTGACGCTGCCGGGCTCGTCGTCGTTCCCGGCCGACTCGCCCGAGAAGCACCGCGAGTGCGAGCGCGCGGCTAGGGTCATCCGCACCACCATGGAGAAGGACCTGCGCCCGCGCGACCTGCTCACGCGCGCGGCCTTTGAGAACGCCCTCGTGCTGACCATGATCCTCGGCGGGTCGACCAACGGCGTGCTGCACTTCCTCGCCATGGCTAACACCGCCGGCGTCCCGCTGACGCTCGACGACGTGCAGCGCACCAGCGACCGCACGCCGTTCCTGGCCGACCTGGCGCCTAGCGGCAAGTACTTCATGGAGGATCTGTACGAAGTCGGCGGCACGCCCTCGGTGCTCAAGATGCTGGTCGCGAAGGGCGTCATCGACGGCACCGTCATGACGGTCACGGGCAAGACGCTGGCCGAAAACGTGGCCGACTGGCCCAGCCTCGACCCGGGCCAGCAGATCATCCGGGCGCTCGACGACCCCATCAAGGCCAGCGGTCACATCCGCGTGCTGCGCGGCAACTTTGCGCCCGGCGGCGCCGTGGCCAAGATCACGGGCAAGGAGGGCCTGTCGTTTACGGGCCGCGCGCGCGTCTTCAACTGCGAGAACGACCTCTCGGCCGCGCTGGCCGCGGGGACGATCCGGCGCGACGACGGCTCGCTGGTGGTCGTGGTCCGGTACGAGGGGCCCAAGGGCGGCCCGGGCATGCCGGAGCAGCTCAAGGCGTCGGCGGCCATCATGGGCGCCGGGCTGACCAACGTGGCGCTGGTGACGGACGGCCGATACAGCGGCGCCTCGCACGGCTTCATCGTCGGCCACGTCGTGCCCGAGGCGGCCGTCGGCGGACCCATCGCTCTGGTGCGCGACGGCGACGTCATCACCATCGACGCCGTGCGCAACCGCATCGACGTCGACGTGTCCGACGCCGAGCTGGAGCAGCGCCGCGCCGCCTGGGTTGCTCCCGAGCCCCGTGTCAAGCGCGGCGTCTTGGCCAAGTACGCCCGGCTTGTTGGTGACGCGAGCCATGGCGCTGTGACGGATGTATGGTGAGACGCGGGATGAAGAGAAGACGGGCAAGGGAAAATGAACAACAAAGATAAGCATGGGTGGGCAATGGCAAAGTGGTTGGTTGTGGTGCTGGGTGTCAGCTTGCAAGTGTACATGCACACAACTCGAAACACCAAGACACGGGGGATAGTCTAGATAGCAAGGGCCATGAGAAGGGGGACCAACATCATACGGTTAAATATCCAAAATTTGATACACATTCGCCTTCTCCCATCCTCACTTCGGCCGTCGACAGCCTTCCACTTCCACCTCACCATGCCCACGGCGCATGCAACACAACGCCCAATCGAAACAGTAATCAATATGTACATACAGACTCATCTCTATTATCGACAAAAGACCATCCGTACTGCAAAAGCCAAAAACGAACGAAGGGTATCGCGCAGACAGCCACATGCTTCCTCCTCGCCACCCCGTCCTCTTCCTTCTGCGTGTTGCCCACTCCTGCACTTGGACGCAACTTAATTACTGAAACCAACCCAAATCAAACAGCTCGCCACTTCCATCGATGCTTCCGACCAACAGAAATCATGCCTTTAATCCTTGCATTCCCTCCCGACTGAACCTTCACCATCTGACGTCTCTCCATTGTAAATCCTTGAGTCTGACAGGACTACTGCAGCTGCCAACAAGTCCAATACAATACGTCGATCGGTGACTCTCTGGCGGACTCTAGTCGCCCAGCGGCATGCCCTCGAGCTCGTCGAGCAACCGTCGCCAGTTATCGGCCAGCATCTCTGCGTACTTGACCCGCTCTCCGGCCCAGTCCTGGTTCCAGCGGCTGACGTGGTACTGCGTCGTCTGGAACGTGACGAGTTCGTCGCGGATGCACTCCTTGACAAAGACGGACCGGTTATGTTGCTGGACAATAGACTCCTTGTCCTGATTTATATGTTAGCATTCATCTGCGACGGGACAGACTCAAAACTCACTTTGATAATATTCTCGGCCACCTTTTCAATCTCGCCGGGCTTTACGAGGCCTTCCGGCTTCGATCTCAAGTTGGTCAGCTTCGTCTCGTTGGTCTGGATCCTCCGCTCGAGGTACGGAATGTTGTCCTTGTCCAACCGCTCCCGTCTCTCAAACAGCTCTCGCATGCTGACGAGCGCATCACGCTGGCGCTTCAGGTCCTCCAAGACACCCTCGTCCCATCCCCGACTCTCATCCTCCAACAAAGCCTGGCAAGTCCGCAAATGCTTGCTCATCGCGACCAGGCCGTCGTTGAGCAGGGGAACCTCGTTGGTGTCTGTCGCATACGTGTCGGCCGAGGTCTCGGTAAGCGATGCGAGCGACAGGGCGATACGAGCATGGTCGGCCGCCACGCCCTCGGTCCGCTTGACAAGGCGGTCCATGATGTTGCAGACGGTAATGTATAGCTCAGCAGAGCGTCGGATGCCGGCTCGGGTTCGGGAGAAGAGGTCCTCGAGAGTGGGCGGTAGCGAATCTTCGAGACCCGGGGGCAGCGCTCGCTCGGCGAACTCGTCTTGAACAGAAATCGTGGCCTGCTTGCGCCAAACAGCCAGCTCCTGTTCGTCCTGTTAGGGTCAATGACACACCGTCAAAAAGTGGAAGGGGACTTACCGTGGGAACAGTCAAGAACATGATGACCATCTGCTCTTGGTTCAACACTGGGTGCCGCACGAGGGCATTCAAGAATCTAGCAAGGCCCCTCCTTCGCTTCTCAATGAAGGCGCCGTCGTTGGACAAATGACTACCGTTGACTCCCATGCGCTTGGGCGGGAGCAGCGGTAGCATTCGGAAGGGGTATCTCTTGTGGAGGCAATCCAGCAGCCAGACAAAATCGCTATACCGGCGGATAACCTTGCTGCCGCGACGCAGACTGGCGACTTCGTAGTTGTGGTGTTGGAACATGAACATGCCCTCCTTCTCCGGCATCAGGGTCACGATGACGTTCTCCTCGACGCTGTGGCCGGTCCTGACTCTGGGCTGTTGTGGAATACCAGCCGGCGGGTTGCCACTCGGCGTCCGATCAGGTGCGCCAAAGGGATTGGGGTCGCTGCTCTGCGGTGTCTCGGCGAAGCCTCCAACAGCGGCAGCGTTTCCATCAAAGTAGCTCCATCCGCCGGGCGCTGGGGCGGCGCTGGTGACCGTTTGCTGCGCTCCATTCGCGGCTGGGGCGATTGGTGACGCATACTCGTCAACATCCGGAGACGCGATGGGAGCCGTCGCGACAGGTGGCGGTGGTGGCGGCGGCGACGGCTGAACGAAGCTGGAGTGACCATTGGTGTCGTGATTGCGAACGCCGTTTGGTTTCCCGTGATGGTGGTTCTTGTGGAGATCAGGTGTGTTCCAAGGGTCGTCCTCGGGCAGGTCGTCCATGGCCGGTCGGGGCAGCTTGGGCTGCCTGGGAGTTGGCGGTGTGTCTTTGGGTGGTGTCTGGGGAGGCTTGGCTGCAAGTTCGTCCACCGGAGGCAGGATAGGTTCGGCGGTGATGCCAGGGAGCTTGGGCTGCGGTAGGTCTACCAACGAAATGAGTTATTAGCTTGAGTGTCTCCACCAACGGCAGGCCGGGGCACATGAATCCACTGATACAGATGCGATACGATAAGGTACGAGACGGGAATGACATGTGTCGCCAGCAAGCCGCAGTTTGCTAGCGATATGGTTTGGTGTACAAGCAGAGAGTCAACTTACTGCGTCGTCGCTCATCCACGCCATCAAGGCTGATGATCTCGCCCTCCTGTGCCAAACCCACCAATGCCAACAGGACATTGAACTCGGGGCGGCCCAGCGTGACATCACCGCCTCCCGGCGCCACCAGAGACATGATGCGGGCTTGAGCATCGGCCCCGAGCCGCGCGGTAGCAAAGAGCTTCGCGATGCCGCCCGCCGCGACTCGCCCGCCCTCGCCGTCCTCGCGCAGGGCAATGTCGAACGTCTCGATGTAGCTGTCGGGCACCGCCGACGTCGGCAGCAGGTTGCGCACCAGGTCCGCCTGGCTCTGCTGCTTCCGTGGCGTCGGCATGTCCCACGGCGAGCCGCCGTGTGCGCCTTCGTCTTCGGCAAAGAGGCTGCTGGACGAGGCCTTGGATTCGGGTTCGACAGCGAAGAGGCCGCCGCCGCTTCCACCAGACTTGGGTCGCCCGGGCGATGTCACCATCGTGGGCTCGTCGTCGGTGGGCGACGTTCCAAAGAGCGACATTGTGCGAAGAAATGATTCTCGAGGAAGCGCTCGTCGTCGATATCGCGCAATAGGTTCGAACCGAGGTCTTGGTCGTGATCCCCGTCAAGGGCGGATGATGCTGGTCGTAAGAGAGGGGGATTCGTAATCGCCGTCGAGACCGAGAGCGCAAGGCCACGCGCCAGGGCACTGAACAAGCGAGGCTACCGCTGCGTACCTAGGAAAAGGTGGAATGGGCAGCAGAATCAACAGGAAACGCAGCGGCTAATCAAAACAGAGGTGCACACAATTGGGAGAGCAAGGCGCGCGGGTTGCTGGGAGGGAGTTGTGAGGGACGGGAGGTTGGTGAAGTCATGACTGAGTGGAGACTGGAGACTGGAGACGCCCTGACCGTTGGCGCTGTAACGCACTGTTTCGCACTCCGAGACAACCTGGTGAAAGCTCCTGTGGAGCACCTCCGACGCACAAATGTACCCGGTACTCCGCTGCATGCGCGCCATCTCATCGCTCCCGTTCTGTGACGGCGCCACATTTGGCTTTGACAGGTACAGGTACAGAGGATCCCGCCTTGTGGCTGGGATGCCTTGGGTGCGCATTGATGGGTTTCATTATCGATGTCAAGTTCTCATTGCCATCGAATTGATAGACAATCCCGCCGCTTTCAGCATCTATGTTCAAGTGTGATTGTACATTGGTCTTGTCACATTCAAGTACTGTCTTCAGTACGGTATAATACAATGTCCCAACGGCCCTGCTGCGCCTTGCTCTGCGACTTTCTAAAACATCGTCTCCTCGGCCTGCGTGTTCGTCTTCTTGACGGCGCTCTTGATCTTGTGCACGCCCGGCACCCTGAAGTACAGACTGGGCGACTCGCCAGGCGCCAGCTGGTCGCTCAGGTACCCTCGGTGCGCCGGGTCACGGTAGTACTCAATGTCCTCACGGCTGGTGGGATCGGGTAGTCGGTACCGGAACAGGTTCTTCCTCGCTTCCGCCAGCACTCCCTCGACGTGCTCCTTGCCCTGTGGCAGCGGCTTGTCTGTGTTGACGGACTCGCCCGTCAGGAGTCGCTTGATTGCCAGCCGCGTGTAGTATCTGGTCAAGACCTTGCCGCCAGCGCCCTCGATGGCGGTGATGGCCTGGGCCGAGACTCGCGAGACCATCACGTCAATGGGCTGCTTGATCATTTCTGAGCCGCGGGCTAGCACCTTGACGCCGTCTTTGACGGTGCCCACCAGACCGCTCTCGATCAATTCCTTAGGGGTGATTTGCTTCGTTGCGTCGAGTCGTCCTTGGTCGATCCAAGCCTGGATCTGGTCGAGGTTTACTTCCGACATTTGAACCGCCCGGCTGCGTGGCAATTAGCAAATTGGTCCCATCTCCGACGTAGAACTGTAGCCTCTGGCGCTTACTAGTTATTGAATCCCTTGCGGCCGAGCTTGACAATCAGCGGCGTCTGACCGCCCTGGAACCACGGCTTGACCTTGCCGTGCTGCTTCTGGCCCTTGTGTCCGCGTCCCGACGTCTTTCCGTGACCGGACGAGGGGCCGCGGCCAACTCGCTTCTTCTTGTGCATGGCGCCCGGGTTGTCTGCGAGGCTGCCGAGGATGGAGGCGTGGCGGCTCTGAAGGGACAGACCGGCCATGTAGGCCGTCAGCGACGTGACGGGGCCATTGGCGGCGGCCCGGCAGCACAGCGCCTGGCTGAGGGGAGAGATTCGGGGAGGCATTGTCGCGGGAGAGGGGCCGTGGCCGTGTCGAGCTGATGTGAGGCTGTCTCGATGGTCTCTCTGCACGGCGTCCAATTTTTTGGGTAGCTTTGGCGTGCTCCGATCGGTGGTATGTTGCTGCCTGAGGCCACAACATGGCATCAGTCGAAGAACTGGAGACGACGGCCGGATACATCTTAAATCATGCAAAGAGTGGATTATTGTGCTTTCAATATAAAATTTAACAAGAACATGCAGAGCATTGTTTGGTCGGATAGACGAGTTGCCTGAGTAAAGGGATCAATCCATGCTTTGAAATGCCAACAACGAAGTTCACTCTCTAGTCCTTCGCTAGAACGGAAGTGAGTCGCCTGATGCTATTATCACCACCACAGCGCTCTCAACTTCTGAAGAGTGAAAATAAGATTTCTGAGATTGAATTGCTATACACTCCATAAAAAAACCATCGAATATTGAAGGATGTATCTGCTTACAACCGTCTAGCATCTGGACTTATCCTTTATGCGATTCGGCGATTCTCTGCATACTGTTTTCCAGAAACTCACATGCTTCGACCAAAAGAATTAAACAAAATGATATAGAAGTGCTCATTAAAACGAGTAGCTTAGGAGCCATCGGACTAAGCTGATGGAATTAAGCACCCTGGCTTTGATGCATGACGACAATTGACCATCATGGCGTGACACCTTGTATGCACCCCTCAGCTGAATAACTTCACAACCCAACGTCCTGTTTGACAACGAGAAACCAATACGGCTGTCACATTCAGCAGGTAGCACAGCTCTATTTTAAACCCGTTTGACTCCCGGGGAACGTGCCAGCGGAGAGCGGCTTCCAAGTTTCAAGCTGTGATAACCTCATCAGGAGCAGATCAAAGTTGATCTTCTCCATCTTTCAACATCCCCTTTTTCTAACGTTTCAGTAGCATTCAATTGACATTGATGTGCCACAATAAACTGTCTAGTTTGATTCATGAGGCGTCGGAATCAAAAGTAAGTCCCCATCCTAGTCATGGCGGATTGGCAGCCATTTCTAGTCTTAAATGCCGCTGTCAACGCCTTGTGGCCTAAGCCAGTTTGCTTCCCCGGCGGCACGCCGCACACGTCGCCTTAGAACTTGCTCAGCTTGTCTCACGATGTGAATCGTGAAATACAACTGGTAAACTGACGTCTCAAAGGGTCCTCAAATCTTGGCAAGGCACACCTCAGCGACCACAACGCAGACCGGACGTTAGTTTCGTCGCGACATGTTCAATACCTATTTTCGTTGAAGCTCAATCTCTTCTTTTTATATATCTCCTACACCGACAAACCAAGACCAAAAAGAATTGTGACCACGACCGTCTTGTGTAGAATGAGTGGGATACCGACTCGCGCAAGCAATTGGTCTCCTCAACGACCCTCGTTAGGCTATACGGCATGTGCCCAGATGGCAGCAATCATTCCCAGTGTCTTGCTCTTGTTCAAGCCGATAACTCGTTCGCGGCATTCCAGAGAAATAACTGCGTGGGTGACCAGATAGCCAACGCCTCGGGAACTTCATCCTGCCCCGTGCAACAGCTCTGAGTCGAGCGATGACATTTCATCAGCTGCATCGGCAGGTATCTTTCTAGAGCGTCTCTTTTCCCACTCCTTCGGCTCATAAGCCACCTTGTAGTTATGTGAACTGGGGCACGACTCTGTTCGGTGGACGCACGGTTTGGACGAGGGCTTTGGCCTGGACGTGTCGCTCTGTTTTCTTGGGCGCTTAGGAGAAGGGTTGGACGTTTGTGATTGCCCCGACGAACGCTTTTTGGGTTGTGTGAAGCCATGCTGCCCCTACCAACGGCTACCGCCCTGTTCTCGCTGGTACGTCAGCTCCTTTACAGGTTAGGCAAGATTGACGCTGTGAACTCTCACTTTCCCCTCGTCCCCTCTGTTTCTTAGGGCCCGAGAAGATATAATAAATGAGTTTATGCCTAAGACAAATAGCCATTATGAATGTTGTAGTGTGGTTGTGGTCATAAACACTTGGTGTATTGAGGAGTGTTAAGGAGCAAGTAGGTAGCTGCAATACCGAGCCTGGCTAAATTAGCCCCTGAGAAGGAGTTAACGACATCAAAGAGACTGTCAGGCCCGTCAAATGACAATTATCGCTTTGTGTCTTCTCCCAATCTTTCCCTCTCTTTGTGCTGCACTCTAGTTCACTAGTTGTCTTACTCCGTATCCGCCTTGGTGACTTACACCTGCTTCAAAAACACACGGCCCATCCAACCGAATCCCAAACGCCATCCCATTCACCCATATAAATGACTTCACAACTCGACAACCCTCTCAGCATCAAAGCCCCTCGTATCCTCCAACGGCGGCCCATGACACCCAAGCGCATAGCCGCGCTGGTTCGCCACGAGCCTTATACCGCCGCGCTGGAACCGCGTGCTAAAATGCGTGTGGCCAAACATCCACCAAGCGACGCGCGAAAACTGCGGCCGCTCCAGGACGTCTGTCACTTGTAAAGGGTTGTTCGGCCGCAAAGCCCCCTTGCTGCACGGCGCATGATGCGTCACCACCAGGATCAGGCGCTCCTCGGACCGCGGCTCCAGCGTGTCAAGGTCCGTCAGCGTGGCCTTGAGCCACGAGAGGTCGCGGTCGTGGCAGGCGTTGTGC
Organism: Dactylonectria estremocensis; assembly: GCA_020744375.1. Lineage (NCBI taxonomy): Eukaryota > Fungi > Ascomycota > Sordariomycetes > Hypocreales > Nectriaceae > Dactylonectria > Dactylonectria estremocensis. Next base: position 714,757 of record JAGMUU010000010.1, on the reverse strand, counting down.
CGCGCGACGGACCAGCCGGATATCATCTTGTAGTCGGACACGCGCATCGCGACGTCGGCCTCGGCTTCGACGGGCACGTCGGACCACAGCGTGCAGCCCAGCACCGTCAGCCGCGACGCCTGGTCGTCCCACCGGTCGCGGTCCAGCAGCACCAGCTTGCCGTCGAGTACATCCTCCTTCTCCAGCGCCCGGGCGGCTTCGATGCCCTCGTCGTAGCTCATCTCGTAGAACTCGGTGTGACCCAGCACGAGAAACACCCGGTCGAACCGCGCCGTCTGCCGCGTGAGGAACCCCAGGAAGGCGTCGTAGTCGATCAGTCGCCCGATGTCGCCGCCCAGCACCAACAGCGGCGCCTTGACGGCGAAGTCGAAGTCGGCGTACTGCCGGTTCAGTTCTAGGTGGAGGTCCGACATGATCTGCACTTGGCGTCCGCATGGCTTGCCGTTGGGCGTCGGGGGGCCCATGAAAAGGTCCGAAAATCGATGTAAAAAGTCCATATTGCGCAGGGATCAACAAGACACTCAACAACTCAACAAGAAGATTGAAGATGCTGCCATCGGATGAACATGGGCTGCTTTAAAAAGCAGCTGACCTCAATCATGAAATCACTTGGAATGTCTGATACCAAACATGGCTGAGCTAACAGGACAGCCTCCACGTCACGTCACACGCCCTCTGCCCCAATCCGGCTCCATTGAGAACTCCCGTTGCAGCTTTAGACGGGTCAAACCAACCACAGAAAAGTTTAATGACGAAAAGAAGTAAATGGTCAATCCAATAAAGATTAGTCTCGCTGTTTTCAGGCCGTTATCCAGGACAGAAACAGCGCTCCATCCTGTGTATCATTAACACCCAGGTTCTCGGCCCCCTTGCCGAGTACCAAATGCAGTCCGAAATCTATCAAAAACATTATTCAAAACAGACATCTAGTCTCCCTCAGCACGGAAATACTCAATCCACGTGCCATGTCCTGCAAAAGTCCTCCAGTATCTTGGTTGGGCTGAGGGTCAAGAAGAAAACATCTCTGGGACTGCCTCGAAAAGTAAAACGCCTCGTCTTTCCTGGTCATCCTAGCTTTGTACAAGAAATCTGCATGCTGTGTGTTCGAATCGGCGATGTCTCCGACGTCCATGCACTCTCGTAAGCGCTCAATGGGGTTGTGTTTTTGTACATGTTGAGTTGAGTCCATCTCGGACTGTCCTGAATCGGCTTCTCATCTCAAAGCATCTGCTCGTTAGGACCGGCAGATTCGTCTTTTTCGTCATCGCTTCTTTTCAAGAATTGCGTCTTTATGTGTTCGCCCAGCCACCTGCAACGTCCACCCATTCGGCGAGGCAGGATCCTTCCTTGCCTTCCACGTCGACGACGTCGGTGTCGCACCTACATCGGCAACCGACGCCTCCTTCTTGGGGGGCGTCCCAATGCTCCCAGTAATCGTCCTCCTCGAAGCGGGCGCCGTCGTTAAGCGTCGTCTGTTCTAGATAAGACTCGCGGGGAAGCTGGAAGCCTGGGGCGTTAGAGGGGCAATGCTGGATCGTGGTATGTCGGTATCCAAAGTCCCGGAAGTAGTGAATATCCCGGGGAGCTAAAAGAGCGCCGGCGGCAAGGGAGTGAATCGGTGCGTCGCCCCACTGGAAATGGTTAGCATCGTCTGTGATAGGGACCTCCACCAGGAGATGAAGTAAGGGGTTCAAAACTTACTCGCTCCATCCAGAAGCCCCCGCTGCGGTCCATCATTTGAAAGAAGTCCTGGTACTCCTTACTGCGGAACCAGCTGAGCTTGGCAATCTCAAAGTTGGACCAGAAATGGCACATGTTGTATTTCTCGCCTTCCATGGATTCAGGATCGATAAAGGGCTTGGTGTTTTTCTTCGGGCTGGTTCGCGGAAACCTGCTAGGAGGCGCCTGCGTGTCCCTGGGTGGTTCATCCTCCTCTTGATCCTCTGGAGGTTCCACAAACATCTCCCACAACCCCTGAGAGGTCAAGTTATTGAGTCGTTTGTAGGCAGAGGCATATCGGAACATGTTGGGGACGGTCTCACGAAGCTCCTTTACGGCGATGGTGAAACCGTAGGTCTTGTTGCTTTCGATCATCTTTAGAAATGGATCGCTTTAGGGGCGGTTAGCATTCGACAAGTGGCAACGTCCACGGGACGAACATACTAAGTAATGTCACAGAAATAACTGATTTCGGGCTCGACTCGCCAGTACCACTCGTACTTGAGCAGTAGAGGGTGGTTGAAGAAGAATCTAGACACAGTTAGGTTGATCCCAATGAGGTCATGGAGCGCTGCCTACCCAGAATAGAAGCGACACATCTTGTGATAGCTCTCCAGCCCACCGTACATGACGGCCGCATCGCCTTGCTTCGCAATGCCCTCCTGTGCGACCGCGGGGTCGATCCAGTCGGGGAAACCCCACATGTCGGGCCCAACCTTGCCAAACTCAACCTCGCCGGACGTGTGGTTTCGGACAATCTCTTTGAAGTTGTCGTCAAAGTCGCCGTCGTTGAGGAAGACGTAGGGGTAGTGGTACCATCGGTTGAAGTGGCGTTCCACTGACTTGATCGACTGTATAACACCGTCGATTTCCTTGTTTCGGGCGAGGATGACGAAGGCAGCATTGGCACGCGGTTTGGACGTATCGGGCTCGACGCAACCTTCGACGAAAACTTTGTCGTACTTTTCGCTAATTTTTCTGTCGTCGTATACATGTCAGTGAACCTGAGCAGTACGAATGGGTTTCGAGGGTTGAGAAAAGGACATACCGCATAGCTGGGGCAGCCCCCCCCGGTATCAAGAATCTTGCTGGCGAACTGGGATGGCTGATGAAGAGAATGAGGATCAAGATGAGCACCAGCATGGGAAAAAAAATGACAATGCCCAAGGGCACAGAAATGGTCGAGTTCCCCCGTAACCGCAAGGGCCTTCGAAAGAATGCCATGCGAGAGTCGTTCTTCTTCCCCCTCTTCTCGTCGGTGGGTAGCGCTAGGGGCGAATTGTTGGAGCCCCCCTTGGTGGCCCGCCGGATCAAGTCCATGACGAGGACGGACCTGCCTCAGCGGCGGGTGTTGTGATGGAGGGCGAAGGAGGTCGGAGGGACATCAAATGCGCCGCTATAGAGGCGCCAGCGTCGGGGCGGCGGCGGCGGTTGGAGAGAGAGGATGCTGTAGACTGGACAGGGGAGATGACGACAGGACGATCAGGAAGCGATGAAGAATGCAGTCGGAGCGAGTCGAGGCGAGTCGAGGCGAGGTGAGGTGAGGGAGCGCAGCAAAAGCTAGAAATAACGGATGGACCGGACGAAAGAGATAGTCGGCGTCGATTGCGCAAAGCAGCAAAGTTCCGGCCGTTCCAGGAGTTGGAGTCGTACGGGCAAGGAGTGGATGATTTGGAGATGGAATTAATAAAGAGCGGCAGGGACCACGTTCCCTAAACCAGATTTCCACCCACTGACGCGTCCACAAGAAAGCGGCGGCAGTGGGTCCTGAATCGTCGATAGGGAGGAAGTAATAGCACCGGTAGTAGAGAGCAATGGCGTTCAACAGGGGGGCGAGCTGTATGCGCGGAACGGGACGCAGGCAAGAAACCCCTTGGACAAGGCCGCGAAAGGCCGAAAGCGCTGAGAGACAGGGAGGCTCGGTGATGCGGCTTTGGTGTAAGCCCGGTGAGGAAGCGATGGGCCTGGCTGGACGAGATGTAGTGGATTTGTTTGAAGGCCCCAACGGCAGCGCAGGCGACAGGAGGCTTGTTGGCAAGGAGGTGCCCAGACGCTAGAGCCACCCAGAGAAGGACACTGCAGCATCAAACAGGGGCCTCACAGACCAATCATGGCACTGGGGGCGGAAAACCAGGCCCAATTAAACCAATCAGGGGCCGCGGAGGATGCTAAAATGAACGGATAATCTATATCTCCCAGGTCCGGGGCTCCCTCTCCTCTGGAAATTTAGGAGAAGGAGTTGGTTCTGGCAATTGAAGCCGTGCCAAGGAGATAGCTTCCAAGTTATTTTCTCGAGGCGCATGAGGCGAGACGGCTTTTCAGGTATGGCGCACAACCCCTCCCCGCGTCGGTGCATGCAGTCGCCCACCCACCTGGACCTTGCTGGGACTAGCGGTGGCACTGTGCGCGCTGTGGCTTTACGCATTGTGTTGCTGTGGAGTGTGGCTCCTTGTTCGCTTTCGCATTGACAAGTGTTTGCTGTGGCTTGCCGAAGCTTGGAGGTTTATGCACATGTGCGTGCATTAGCATGTCCCGTCTGCAGCGTTACATACGTCCCGTCGCAGCACAAACTGCACCACCTATGTTTTCTAGGTAGCTGTCACAGTTTCCCCAATCGAATCGAAACGGACTGCCATCCAACCATTCCGTTTCCTAGGTCTTTTTCTGACGTGCACGGTCCGCGGAGCGAATGGCTTAAACCGAAGTCGCAGGAAGGAATTGAGGCTCATCGTGTCAGCTCAAGCCGCGCTCTCACCATTCGCCTATCCATTAAAAGTCCCGGAGAGTTGCACTGGTACCGCAGAGCACGACATCGCCGTGCCAAGGGTCTCACCGAGAGAAAACTGGCCGAGTGGACAACGGGACGTGCAGACCGGCGGCCAATCTTGATTGCCCCCTCCGGACGCGTCAGCTAATTTGACCGAACTATCCACGCCGGCGAGCGAAAGAAAGAGTGAGCAAAAATGCCACCCAAAATCACGTCCAAGAACCTGTCCTACGACACCTCCACCCCGCCTTTCCTCGCCGCCCTCCGCGCCCAAGCCTCCGGCGCTCCGGGCCCGGACCCTCTGCTCGGCGCCCAGCGGCGGTCGGCCAAGAAGCGGTCCAGCAGCGAGGAGGCCGAAGACGTGCCCCTGGTTGTCGACGAGGACGGCAACGTCGTGAGCCACCTCGAGGTGGACAAGGACGGCGTCGTCGTCAAAGACTTGCAGCATCACGGCCTGGACGAGCCTGTGGAAGAGACTGTCAAGGAAGCGGACAGCAGCAAAGTCTCCATCGGCGGACGGAAACGCAAGGTTGGAAAGGTCATTGGCGGCGACTCGGCGGACCAGCCCGCGGACAAGGACACTGCGGTCAAGGGAGGAAAAGATGGCGAGGCCAAAGAGGGAACCAAGGACCGCAAACCCAAGAAGAAGTCCAAGAAGATCAAGTTGAGCTTCGACGAGGATGAGGGTTGAACCGGACGGATCGAGGGGCACAGCTTTCGCTATTCGCGGCCAGTCTGGGCATGTCTAAGCAGTTCTTGGGCCGTTGCCATAACCACATGGCCTGTCTTGCCCAATTCGGCGCCTGCAAACCGGAGGGGCTCACGCCACTTCCTAATCGCCCAAGTCCCTTCCGGGCCTGCATCAGCCGACGCCGAAGCAGCAGTACAATCTCAGTCCGTGAAATCCCGTCGTTACTAGATACCAGCAGACCGATTGTCCCGGTGACAACCTTCTGGCCTGATATGGTCGCAACTACAATCTGAACGTCAAGCTAGAAGTGAGTAGATCCGGACGGAGCCGCATGAATTGGTCTGGAGATCTGATTCCGTGTGGGATTGCATCACTGCCATGCAAGCGTATCAACTACAGTTTCCAAGGATCTTAGATACCCGATATCCAGGACTTGTCACCTCTTCAAAGCGACACGAGGAACACCGAGAATGGCACAAAAGTTGGTCAAAATCGTCTTCTGCAAGCAAGTAAATTGACACAGGGAAAAAGTACCCTAATCTACACAAAACCGCTGCTCTCCCCGGGACACCATCCCGCCTTCATCTAGAGTTCCAATACAACAATCTGGTCCATGCTGCCGGTGTGTGCATTTATCGGTATCGGTACTCGGGCTTGATGTAGTCGGCGAAGGTCTTGGGCTCCTCGAACTCGGGGGCGTGGTGGTGGTGGTGGTCATCCTCGGGGCCGACGTAGTCCATCTTGTAGACGCTGCCGCACTCGGGGCATCGCTCAATGGGGCGCTCCTTGGTAATCTGTGATCAAATGTGCGGTTAGCAAATCAGTGCCGTCTGTCCGGACCTCGAGGAATAACTTACGCCGAGCCATTGAACGTTGTGGGAGTCGGCGGGGAAGCCAGTGCAACCGGCGAACTGCTCGTCACCAGCGGATCGGACCAGGATGGGGTTCTCCATCGTGCCGAGGCGGCTGGCGTCGAGAGGGCGCATGTCGAAGATATCGACGCCCTCCATCTTACCAAGAATCTCGAGACGCTCCAGACCAGTGGCCTGCTCGAGGTCGGTGGGGACGCTTCCAGGCTTGGCACCGGGGCCGAAAAGGTCGGCGTCGGTCTTGACCTCTGTTGGTGACTTTTGGTCAGCGGATGTGGTCCTCACAGATGACTCGACCGAGGTTATTGGGGGGTTGCCAGTCGATGGCAATCGGGGCTCAGAATCGTGGCGACGTACCCTTCAGAGTCTTGTAGGAGCCGACCTTGGTTTCGGCAGCGGCCGCGGGGGCCTTGGGAGCATCGCCTGGAGCACAATCAGGTCAGCCGTCGTTCCCATCACCATCATACGAGGATTGCCATTGGGCGGGCGGGAGCAAAATGCGTACGGCGGACGAAGGAGGTGGTGAAGGAGCGGGCGACGGCGGGTCGGACGGCGGCGCGGCGGGCCGCGGCGATGGCGGTGCGTTGCATGAACATTGTGTCGATTGCGCCGGCGATGGTGGTTTGGAGGTTGCTTGGAGAGGTGTTGTCGAGGGATTTGTGAGGATGGGCTGATTTGGGAGGAAGTTGAATGGCGGACCCAATTCGCCCACCTGAATTGGCCAATCACAGCCCATGTGATTTGAAACACGTGACTTCTCAGCATCCAAGCTCGGCTGACTTGGGACATGCTTGATGACAGCCCATGCACGATCCAAAAACCGACGCCGAGGATTTCCCCTCCTTGGAATTGAGCCCTCGCTGCCTTGATTTGAGCTGGCCTGAACTGCTCCAGGCTGGTGGTAAGCTAGCCTGAGCTAGCCTGAGCCTGGGACCTTCGACTTGGTCATCTGTTGTGAGCTGCTAGCTCGATGATGTAAAAATCCGATATGGAAGCTGACGGATGCACCGTCCGATCATCAATTGTAGAGGTGTCACCTTGGATGTCGATGGATCGGTGAGGTTTGAAAGTTTCTTATTTCTGTCAGTCTACCTGGCGGGCTAGAACGCTTGTTCTATCTGTTCTATCTGTTCAACCTGTTCAATCTGTTCAATGAAACAGCTTCTAAGACTAGATATATGCACAGCCGGCCTCGACGCCCGGATGTTGTTCCTCATATTAACCTAGCTAGTTTTATCGAGGGCGGCGAGATTCCTTACTTCAATGTGACAGCTCTCATAGTTCTATGCTTTCGCAATTTGTAGTGCCACACATGCTTCGTCGCCATACGTTGCGGATGAGTGGGACTCGAACTGCGTACCAGATTATTCCTCTGCCCGTCGAGACTGCTCAAGGCTTTCTCCCGCCCCTCAAACGCCAATCGCAGTGTTGCTTGTTCATCTCAATGCAAGGCGCTGCTGGCTTGACTTCTTTGCCCTTTTACTCCCGACGACGCCGTGACCGTTTCTATGATCCTTTGAAGCATCCGGATGGCCTCCGGTTTGAGGGGGACGGGTCCAATTTCCTGGACACTTTCTCATACTCGGACACCATGCATCCCACCGTATTCTCAGCTCGAAATCCCGAGTAGGTCTGGAACCCGACACTTTCTCTCATCCATCGCACAAGCTTGTCAGGAATCTCTGGTTGTGGACTGTTGAGTAGATCACGTAGTACTAATAGTTTCGATCTTCGACTCAAACCATTCCGGTCCCTCTTCTCATGAAAGGGCTCAAGTTCCTTGTTCAGAATGTGGATGACTTGGAGGACCTTGAACAGGGCTCTGGCTTTGTAGACGCTCCTCAATTTCCTGACATAAACGCTACTCTCCAGGCCTTTCTGGGAACCAACGGCGGATCGTTCGTCTGACGCATTAAGCATCACTTTTGCGAGTCGTCCAGCGTGTTGCGTCCAATAGGCTCGCTTGTTATTTTCGAACTGTGCTAACGCATGAGATGAACGACCTGGTTTTAAAAACTGCCCGAGTCGGCGCTTTTCTGCGTTCTCCTCATGTAACTTCTCAACAACAAGTTTTTCCTTGCTTCATCCTCATTGCTCGCTCCGGCGACGCTTTTTTCCAGTCCTTACCTTGGTATTTTTCCATATTAGAAACGATCATCTTGCGGATATTGGTAGGCCCTGATGTCCGTCCGCTTTCGGACTGCTTGTTCGCAAAGAGAGGAGCTAGATAGCTTCCACTTGCAACTGTTAAAAGGACTCAGCGTGCAGCTACGACCGGATCTTTATCGATCCAAACTCAAAAGATCTGACGAATGTAAGTTTCTGGACAAGGCTTCCCTATCCCCTTTTTAACTATCCGCATTTGAATAGCTGTCTCAAGTAACCCGTGCGTTCTTGAAATGGACGAGGTTGGTTACCCAGCAGAGAATGCCCGGCTAGAGAAACAGAAACGTTCTCTAACCGAAACTCCAGTAAGCTCACAAATCCCATTCCACATTAGGTCGCGAAAACACCGCACCGGGGACATGTAATAGAGATAGAAGAAGTGCTGTGTGTGTTTGGAGAACCAAACCACTTGAACAATCTTCCCTGAGTCTATATCTCTTCGTAACTTAACTCAGTAGGGCTCCTGGTAGAGCTTGAACCCGTTCAGAGTCAAGGAAACCGTCTTGATCCGGCTGTTGTTAAAGAGTTTGTTAAATGGCTGATAGTTGTCCTCGCCCAGTAGGATGAGGAATCTTGAGTTTTTGTTCAGCCTTTGATTGAGAAGCAAGCATGCCTATTCCATTTGTCGCCATTTAGGATATATCATAACCCATGGAACGCCCTTGTCGTTGTGTGACTCTTGAACTGGGAACCGATCTTGCGTTCGAACGGTGGGATGTGGTCCAATCTTCGCGTATTGTCCAGCAAGATAGAGATTTGTTTTGTCCATAGTATGGCCAAACATCTGCTTTTTAGTTGAGTATGTGGGATATGCCCAGACACACGTAAAAGGTGTTCGCAGTGGCCCCGAAGGCTTAGATAAATATCTTGTATCCTGTAGGCCGTCGACTCTTTCGATATGGCGAACAAACTCGTTGCAGAGAAGATATACACCTGTATCATGGGTTGCCCAGCCGGAAATTTCGCCTCGCTTCAACAAGGAGTCCAAAGATTCTGTAGGGGGGCTCAAAAGAAGCTGTTGTAGGATTTCATGGGATTGTCGTCGAGTGTCCTGGGCGAAACACTTGATTTCACGCCTAACATCTGTCCCGACGCTGTCTTCGACCATATTTAGGAGGTGCTCGCCCCAGGAGATCTTAGGGTCATATGCTATCTGAAGCGAAGCTAGGACATCTCATTCCTGTTCCTAGCTGTAAGGAGATGTTGGTGATTGCTCGTTGGCCCCCATAATAGTCATTTCTTCTGTCGCGAAAGTTATTAGCACAGCGCTAGATTTTAAAATGCCGATGACTTACCTGGATCGCCCGAAAGCGCACAATCAATAGAATCTGACTGTTCAGAATCTGAGGCGTCGGAACTGTTGGATTCATGCGCCGAATCTTCAGAAAGCTCAGAACATTCTGAATCTCTAGAGTGGGCGGAGCCACCTAAATGTTGCGCAATTGCAACGTTGATGTCCACCTTGTTTTCTAAAGACTATTCGCATTTTGAGCCATGTTCATCTCTTGCCTCGTCGATATCATAGAAAGTCGGTCCAAAGGACTCATCATGTCGAAGTGATTCAGATCCATTGCGGCGGACCAGAATGATGGTACTCAGTGGGTTGAATCAAAGGCCCCCACCTCCGGTGTGGAGAGGGGCAACCTTGCGAGGGCTGCTTAATCAAGCCCCCGAGTTTATGGAGGACGATGTTGAGGTTGGGTCCTAGGGGGTCCAGGTTAGAAATGCCGAAAAAGAGCAAAAAAATGAGGTCCTAGCCAGGTTCGAACTGGCGACTTTGGAAGGCAGATTATGAGTCAACTGTTTGGAGGTTAGCGGTGAACTTGAGTAGGCGTGAGGTGGAGACATACAATCCAACGTCCTGACCACTAGACTATAGGACCCACTCGAGGATTCTTGCTGTGAATTTTCATTTTTTCAGTATATATACGTACTATCCAGGCCAGTGTAAAATTCCACCTATTGTTCTCCATCATTGCAACCAGAGCTCTATGAATGCTTTCATTCCCCTTGGGTCAACGCCTTTCGCGAAAAAGTCGGATTCTCAAGTTTGGGCTGTGCGTGGTGCCTCTTCAGATACTCATCGTAGCACACCCACTTACTACTGCTGACAGGGTTCGCGTAGAGTAAGAGTCCAGCAAAAAAATTGGAGTATGATTAAGATCTAGGCACTGATGAAAGAAGCCTAGGCTATTTTTCTTGCTAACTTCATTGCTTGAGTCTATGGTCTGTTGCAACCTCATATAACTGTACGTATTAACGATGATGTGGGACAGCAAGAGTATTGACAGAATCCCTGGCATGATGAGAAGAAAGACTGGTAACTATCCTTCGTTTGCGCATCTTCTACGTCTAAAATGTTTGCTTCACGGTCTACTAATCAATTGGAGGGCAAGCAAGGCTCGGAGCCATCTCACCACGAAAGCCGTTGCTGCCTACAACATCCATGCAAATAAGCTGGGTGTCATCTTCATCCACAATACTATTGGCTGAGGTACACATGTCTTAGTTCTTGCTATCAGTATATTGTGTGGAAATTTCCCTCGTTGCATTTGACTGACTCTTTCTCTTCGTGATCTGGATACTTCCGACTCTTCACTTCGATTCACCGTCACCAACAACTGCACTACAGGCACCCAGGAAACTTCACCCAGCTAAGACTCAAACCGAGGCAGTCATGTTAGGCTCAGCTACTATGCTTCGTGGATTCAAGATATCAGTCACCGCTCTCGATGCCTTTCTTCAGGCGAATGGAGTAGACGAAACGTATGGCACCCCACCAATGCTACGAAAACATCCTGACGACGATCCCATTTCCGCGCTCCTATACACCAAGATCACCGCCGCGAGTGGTACTGGTAGCAAGCATGGGTTTCGTGTTCTGATCCCTTCGAGAGAAGGACACAATGCTTCTACCGTTGCCTACGTTGCCTATTCTTGGATCACAATCTATGCCCATCGCGAACTGAGGTTGGGCGAAGACCTCTCTAGTGAAGTCCCAACGGGGTTCGAAGAGTTGAGAAAGGAAATTCTATCCTACTGTGATGGAGTTACCAATACTGGGATCGTAGATGAAGGTCGAATGGGCCTTTTCGCTGTCCATATACATGAGTACCGGGGTTTGTATAACCCCCCTGAACTTGTGGAGAGATACAAGGTTGGCCCTTACCATTCCTCATCTTCTGCTTCTTTTCGTTGAATGCTGACCAACTCATTCTCACTCTGTAGTCTCCCCAGTATTGCGATCAATGTGATGCGATTTTCAACGATCCTCAGTCATCAGAGAAGTGGAGTCAGGGAGCATGGATTATGAGACAAGACCATCGTGCTGAGGTCCATGGGTCTATTGAGGGCAGAAATCCACTTCCAGAGGCATAGTGAACGACAAGACTATCTTCAATCTTTGCTTATCCACACGCCATCCCTCTGATACTAAAGCTCCATGGCCAATTCATATTTTAGTCATGAAATACCTGGTCGCTTATTTTCATCGCCACTCTGCCGCCAATGGCTCTTTATGAAATATGGCCGCCGTCGTCCAACATCCACTTTCTATCATTCCAACAGGCAACAACATGCATTTAGATCGTGACGTTAAAAGTGGTTGTTTCGGGGGACTGAATGATGGCACTTCTAAAATGCTGTTACAATCTTCTATCCATGGTATTTTTTGAGACAAATGAAGAGGGGCAGTCAGCGTACAACGTAGTGTAACCAGCAGGCGGACATTGCATCTCTCTATTATTCCCTAAAGAATGTACCGACAGCTAGATCCAAGCCCGTCCAGCTTCACAAGGATCCGCATCTACTGGTTTCTTGTACCAATGTTCCTAGTTGGAGCATTACATTGACTAATTTATGTGTAGACTTGTGACAAAACCTGAAACCCTCTGATGACGAAACTTGCCCTCTCAAGTCTAAGAGTATTACGCCGGCGTTTCTGACGGCCTTTGATTGCATTCCGGAGTGTATTCACGCTGGAATCACAGCTTCATATTTGGCGTGGGTGCTCTGGAAGGCCGCTTGTAACTGGAACACAAACTTCGTGGTGATTGCTATCAGATGCCAGCGTAGTTTGTCGTTCAAACCACCACTATCAGTGTTATACTGGCTTGCTGAGGCTAGAGCTTTCGCCTTTCATTCATGTCGACCACGATGCACAGACTCTGCTCCAAAGAATAATTTGGTACGCTAAACCATGAGAACTTGGACTCTTTCCTATCTTAGGCGTTAGCCTCTATCGATAAAATAAAGGGGTTACTAAATACAAAAGCAAAAAGCCTGACATGGCGCAAGGCCACTCGAGGCTGACTAGCAGGCAACGTCACGCGTAAACGAATAGTATTGGAGCTGAATGCCACCCCTGCATCCACATAGCCACCAAGCCTGAAGCCTCGTTTTCGAGGCCCTGCCTACCCCTAATAAACATATCTTGTCCGCACCCCCCAGTCGACTGGCTTTCTGGTTCCTTCTCAGTCGCTTTCTCGAGATTTTCGTACCACCTTTGCCTCGATCTTTTGAACTCGTGAACCTCCGTCACAAGTCGACTTGAACATCATCAAACGCTCCCCGTCCCTACTCTGCACCAGACTGCAGACGGCCCAGCCTGGTTTGGGCCAATGCCCGCCATCCCTGCATGATTGAGCGAAAATGGAAGTGACTTTTGGTGCCGTTGGAGATTTTATCTCGGTCGCTCTGATCATCAGGGATATAGTCAATGCGCTCAACGATAGTCGAGGCTCATCCCGTGACTTTCAGGAACTCGTCCAGAGCCTTAACGTCATGAAAAAGGCGCTCGAGGAACTGGAAGGTGTTTTGAGTGATCCGCGGGCGCCAAATGAGTTGGACAGCCTTCGGTCGGTTGCGCTCGACACAGCAAGACAAATTACCTGCAGATTGACAGAATTTCGACAGAAAATCAACAAGTATTCCACCAGTCTTGTACGCAACGGCTCGGGTAATATCATCAAGGATGCCGTGAAAAAGATACAATGGAAGTTGGATGAAGAAGACGTCAGCAAGTTCCGTGGGGAAATTGCAGGTTACACGGCATCGCTGAAGATTTTGCTTCACGCTGTGACAATGTAAGCAGTATCTCCACTGAAAATGTTCGCAACGTTACTGAAGGCTGATGACATAACTAACAGGCAGTTGATTAAGTGCAATCAAACAAATATGCAGCGACATCTCGGTGTGATGGAGGGTCGAATGACGGCAACGATCAAACAACAGACCCTAAGCCTCCATGACTTGTTTGGGCAGTTCACTAATCGAGTCAGTCTCACACTGCAGACTGTTTCATCTATGGGAAGTGATCTGAAGCTAGCCTCTAGTCGCATCATCAGAATTGGCTCCGTTGTTTGCAGTGAGCTCCGCGGGCTACGTTCGCTGGTGATGAGACTGGAGAGGCCAGTCGTCGAAGAACACTTCATGCTTGACGATGCAATCGGACGACAGATTCCCATTCATCTCCGAGCGGTAACGTCCTGGGATACCTTTGAGCACATTATCCGGGAGCAATTCAAAGGCAAAAACGGTGAAGGCCGTGTTGCTAGACGTCGGTACGCACTACAGGATCATGCAACTCACAACGAGCTTAGCTCATCAACACCATGGAGCCGCGCTTTCCGTCCTTATCAAAAGGTCAATATGAGCATTCTTTGTAAAGAGATGCCAAATGACAGTAACTCAATGCAGACGACGAGTTGTCCATCGTGTCATCACGTTTCTCCCAGTGGGGAAACCACTGAGGTTCAATGGTAGATGAAACTTCAACATTTTTTTGGGAAAGTTCATTATTGACGTGTATAGCGAGAACTGCAACATGTTCTACACAAGAGTCATAGAGATAGAGGAGATTGATCCCGAGGAGCAAGACCAACACCTCCACGAGGAAAAGTCTCGGGAGCCATCTCTTGAGCATTCGTCGCTAGTCGCACAAAGACCATACTCAAAAAGAAAACGAGGCGTAAATTATAGCGAAAACTCTGGGAATCGTCGTCAGCGGCGAAAGAGAATTCGCCTCGAGTCTCAAGATCGACGGTGTGGCTCGGCTGAAACGAGAGAGGAGTCAGAGTCAGAATCTGATGAGGACGATGTTAATGGCCTCGTGAGAGTGAGACTCATTTTGAAGCAGCGGAAAATGAGAGGTCGACGAGCTTTTGCCTTGCGCAGCTCCTCCAGAATTGTTGACCCTACATCCAGAGATCCCTCGGAACTATCAACACTCGCCTCAACAAACCCACCGGCGAAATTTTCACGTGGAGAGGAAACCCACATGGACCCAAAATCCGACGGAACTTGTCGAAATTCAGATTCAGATATAGAAGCAGGTGCAGATGAAGACGAAGTCGAAGACAAAAATAGAGATGCAGATTCAATTGCAACTCACAGCACCGCTCGTGATGAGGGCGTCACGGAGGAAAAGCCTCTGATCGAAACTGACTACGATCTGGACACACTAGATCACTTTTTGATTCACAGACGAAAATTCCAACTCTGGTCACCGCAGTATTGGGGTCCCATCGATGAGGCCCAATTCGAATGCTACGACATAGCGCACCACTTCTTGACGATGGTCAAGGAAGATCGACTCTTCGAAGCTCCTATTGGCGAGAACCCATCTAGAATCCTAGATCTGGGAACGGGAACGGGTATCTGGGCTATAGACATGGCTGATAAGTACCCATCGGCTGAAGTGATTGGGACGGACATCAGTCCAATCCAGCCAAATTGGGTGCCTCCAAACTGCCACTTCTACCTTGAAGATGCACATGCAGAATGGGTTGAGAAGAAGGCAAGCCTGGACTTTGTACATATCCGTGGCTTGTATGGAAGCATAACCGACTGGCCTCAGCTGTACAAAGAAGCGTATAGAGCGCTGGCTCCAGGTGGATGGATTGAGCACTTAGAGTTCGACATCACGCCGTACAGCCACGTTCCAGAGGTTATGGGCGACAAAGATCACATCTTCAAGCAATGGAGTGGAATCCTGCTCAGCGCGATGGACAGGACTGGAATGACGGGACGCATCGGCATGGATGGCAATATTCGCAAACACCTCGAAGGGGCTGGCTTCGTGGACATCGTCGAGAAAACTTACCGCATCCCGTGTGGCCAATGGGATCACGACCTAAAGCAGAAAGAAATCGGGGCCTTAAATCTACTCTTCATGGACAAGGGCCTAGAAGGGTTTGCCCTGTTCCTGCTGACGAAGATTATGGGCTGGGAGTATACAGAAATCACCATGTTTGTTACCAGGATGCGTCGCGCTTTACGCGACACCAAGAGCCAGGCATACTACCTTGTGTGAGTACTATGAAAACCTAGTTCGTGTTTCTTGTTTCCCCTCCGGATAGCTAATACATCCTCTAGGACCAATGTCTATGCCAAGCGACCGGAGCTGCCAACTTGATAGCCTAGGGCTCAGACGAAGACAACATATTCTTGTAGACATGTTCGAGCAGCTGGAAATGAAGAGAATGACGGTGGCAGGTGGCGTCGACCAGCAGCCAAAAGTTTCCAGTAGCGTCTTGCCTGCAATGCCAGGGGAGATGGAGGGCGTTGTCTCCAAGCTCTCAACTTGTGGCTGTTGTTGTGATAATGTGCTCGCTACATTGACAGGGAAGATCTAAGGTTTCAAGACCACCAGTTGAGCAGTTGTACGCCTGCCTAACACTAGAAACCATTGGAAGGTACCACTGAAAAATGATATATGCAACTAGCTACTCATTCTGACACTGATTCCCTAAAGCAGGACAGGTAATCATGCATTTTCAGGCTCTTGAGAGCCACGGGTCGGAGCCCAACAACCGTCTTGCCCTTGTCCTCGAGCTGTGCCTTTCCAGGCCGATCGAAGGTCTGGCCCTGACTCTCACCTGGGATCACCACGCACTTACGCCGCTGACGGGATGAGGTGTGAAGCCGGGTACTGGAGGCACGGGGCCTTAGCCAGGCTCACAAGGTTCGGAAACACTAGACTCGGACATGGTGGAGGGGCCTGGCGTCTATGACATGTTAGCACTCATCCATAGGATAATACAAAAAGTTTAGAGCACTCTGGTACAGTACCTGTGGGGAATTCCACATGTCTCCAGAGCCGTTGACGACCAGCAGGGTTGGTTGTTAGAATCTGATGACTGGAGTCGTGATGCCGTGATGCCACCACGGAATAGGTTGCACGTAGTGGAGTCCGGAAGTTGAGAATGACGGTAGAGCACAAGAGCATCAAGAGCAGAGTCGAATGGTGGTTGAGTTGGTGTTTGGGATGGGATACCAGTATCAGCATCGCTGTTGAGCGGACCCCAGGCTGATGAGTTGAAAGAGAGCGGTGCTGAGGTTCACGCTCCAAGACATGGAAGAGATTCTGGAAGATTCGGTAGTAGGCTGTCAGCAGCCTCCGCAGTTTCGGAGGCAATCACGCACTCAGGTGTTGCTTGCATCAGGTTATCTGTTAGATACTAATGGATGATATCAACTTACAGGGGAAAGGCATCCAAGATACGTTTCAACGGGCACCTGCTCACAACTGGGTAGGTAGTGCCAGGGCTGTAGCTTGCCTGCACCGCACACCCAGCAAGTGTATTTTACGCTGTGAACGAGTGAGGATAACGCTGTTCATTGATAGGCCACGTAAGTACATCATTTGAATGACCTCTTACAACCGTTGCAAGGGTAAACCTAATACTGAAGCTTGAAGCTACCATTTATAAACCAAAT
Organism: Dactylonectria estremocensis; assembly: GCA_020744375.1. NCBI lineage: Eukaryota > Fungi > Ascomycota > Sordariomycetes > Hypocreales > Nectriaceae > Dactylonectria > Dactylonectria estremocensis. Next base: position 697,827 of record JAGMUU010000010.1, on the reverse strand, counting down.
CCATTGACTTATGTGCTGATCAACTTATCTGAGGTAGGTGACGCAAGACAACCCATTCCTAAATGCTCCTACGATGAAGCACTCTATCATCGCCACTATGGAACATAGTTTCTATGGATTCTCTACACATGATACGGCAATCCATATCAGAACACCAGGAGACACCACGCATCTCCTCATCCTGCCACAAGTCGTAAGACCCACAATGGATGAGCCAAGACCACATGGAATCGCGGGGAAAGCTGGCGCAGCGTCGCATCGTTTGTGTGAGAACCCGGAGGCCCTCATCTTCTAAACATATCTTGAAGTTGAGGTCCCATGACCCATCTGGGCAATCCTGTTGGATGTTATGGGAGAAGCCTGCACATCGGCCTTTATGGCCGCGCCGGAATTCTGACGAACCAGTGAAAGTCAGGGATCTTGAATCTGGCTTGGGCCGCCACGGTCTTGAGGGTTCGGGCAGAGCTTCCATTCAAATGCGTTTGTGGTGATCGCCTTTTTGAAATCAGACCTGCGTGGTGAGTTTGGCTGGCCCTAGTCGAGACAATTGCAGATGTTGGGATCGAAACATCCCAAGATGGTGTCGCGGAGATCATGTGTGTTTATTGGCACCCATTGAACATATTTACTGGGGAGCCTATCGTAGACCAGCTTTGCTTTTTATCTCTGTAGAATTTGATTCGCGGCTTGTCGTCCTTGGGACAGAGCGTCCCAGTTCCCTCTTTGACATGCTGGCAAGGGGAGGCCTTGCGGTGCCGTTTGTGACACTGAATAATGCCTTAGCCTAATAAGGGATCCTCTACAAGAGGCTGGCCTGAGTCCCAAGTGATGGATAAATGCTTACAAAGCGATATGCATCTCTCACGTCCCTTGTAGAGCCTCTCGTCATCATTGGACTCGCGACGCTGCTGGGGCGAGAAATATAGAGCTCGGTGCTCCATCTTGCATCCCGTACAGTAGATGAAAGGTAAAGCTTCAAGAAGTTCTCTGTCGCCTCTGTAGCCTTTCTCTATCCTGAACGCAGTGCATGAGTTACACAGAGTGGAAGATGCAATTGGCCCGAAACGCTGCCGAGGGAATGATTGAGAGGAGTGGCCCAGGTCCTGGCCAAATGAGTGCGCCTTTTCTGGCTGTGCGCATTTGTGAGATGGTATTTCCGAAGAGCCTTAGATTGGCTAAATAGGCACATGAAGTCTCGCGAGACATGCCGGAGCCGAAGGATGTCGTCAAGGCCAACGCGTCCCATGCTCTCGACAAGAAGCGCGTCTGGAAGTCGTACCAGCGGGCTCTGCGCCTGGTTCCAATAGGCCAAAGCGACGATAGAGTCCATGCCAACTGTCCCATGGAGGTTTGCTGCTTCTTTTGACTGGCGACCGACACTACAGCGTTGGCCAGACCCGACCACGTCCTCGTAAGAGGGTGGCGGATCATGGTAACGAGATGAGGAGGCGACGTTTCGATTCCGAAGTCGATGGGATTATTTGTCTAGATCCGAGATAAAGAGATCCCGGATGAAGTCTCCGAAGCTCCAGGGAGCTTGTGCTTGTGCTTTGCGCATGGTCTTTTTAGTTAGCTGATTGGTAGGCCTGACCCTGCTGGTCCCTCTTGGTGGTTGTCACCCTCAAGGTCTTTGGTGGACATTCCTAGAAAGTCATTCATCCGAAACATTGTGCTTGCTGCCGGGGAAAAATTGCCCTATTGAAGAGCTAATTACGGGGTTATCATCTAGCCCGCAGGGCTCATGGAGAGTAATTGCTTAGAATGCACTCTGTCGCCACCATTAGCCTTAAAGCCAAGGATTCAGGTCCTGATCCGCCACCCTGAAGAAAACTGTCGAGTGGATGTTTTGAAGAGATGGGTCTCAAGTAAGGCTGAGTGGTCAAAGTCACGGATATCATAAGAAGATACTAATAAAAAACCAGACTGCCTTATACCAAGTGATAAAGAAAACGAGCTGAATGACCATCTGGAAATCATTTACGTTGATTTGCTAGTTTGCATCCTGCTCGGTCCCAAGCCCAGGGGCGTCAAGGTGTTACCCGGATGAAACGGAGCTGCTCTTTGGATCTGAACACCAAATTTCGTGAATATCGTGAGAGAACTTCTCTGTCAAATTTCGGATATGGCTAAATGTTTTCATTTTAGTTTTCTGCTGGCGATTGTCCGAGCTGCAAAGCTGTGGTGGCGCAACAAAGCGAAAAAAAGGAAAGGAGATCGTACCTAAGCTTTGTGATGCTGACGTCTAGTGATACTATTGCTGATAGGTCTGCGAAATCGGTTTGGGATTTTGAGTTCTCATGAGCGTCTAGAACGACTTGATCCATTTCGGGACTATTCAACATCTCATCTGTTAATTGAAACCACACTTGGGCAGCGGAGACCAGATATTCTCCTAGATAATCTGCCACGGTCGCATTTCGTGTGGCAGGTGTCGTGTTGGCCCGCATCGCCTTAGTAGCGTTCTTGAAAACGGTGTCTAGATGTTCCCGAACGAGCATTTCGAGATGATCCGAGTTTGATTTCACGACACCAGACTCGGAGCTTTTTGCGATTGGCGGCGATGCCATAATTGATTGTCTACGGAGTCATCAAATTAGAACCAGGAAATTTTCATCGATTAAGTCAGCTCCAACAGACTTGGGGTGTGTCAAACGTGTGGGGGTTCCGACCAAGTGGAATTGGACTTGACAGCAGAGGCGTTCTCGAAGACAGAGGACGGGGATATAAAATAAGAGCCTGAAGGATCGTGCGAGGTCGCGCCTGAAAAGACCGATTCTTGGAGTTGGAGTCTTAAGCCAGGGCCCTAATATCGAGCCAAGGGTTCGTGAGAATGTGTCACTGGACAAATTCTCCGGGGAGGTCAGTCTTCTTAATCGTGGTGGGAGAAATGGCCAGGTTTGGGGCAATACGCACTTGCGAAAAGTGGAGATGGTAAGATCCAACGAAAACGATGCTAGAGGATAACGTGAAGGGGAAACAAAGCTAGCTGGCGCTAGGTTTGCGCTGCAGGGTAACACGATCAAAGCTAACACTGTAGGGAGGAGGCATCTGGATCTGGAAGAAAGACACGGCATGGGCGGGAATAACGTAGCGGTGTTGTCGCGCCTGGGTTCACCATGTTCCTAGCCTCACCCCTTGCCCCTCCTCTCTTCTACGTCGTAAGTCAGCCCCGTACCGGTCCGTACCACGGGATACGTACCCGTATTAGAGTGTTTGGGTCAATGGTCAGATGATCTGTCCCACGGTATCTCTGCATCCTCTGCAGTGCGCTGCGGGGTTCTGGAAGAAGATGCAGGGCTTCAAAGCCTCGCAAAAGCGTGTTGACTACCTCCCTACATACCGGTATTCCGGTTGTTGCCCTGCCCATGGACTGAAGCTCATTGGGTGATTTTAACTTTGACCAAACAATGTTTTGCCTCGGTTTTACTGAACTGGTGGGTGGCGTGCCGTCGCATCTGGGACATCCAGAGCTCTCCCTGCTGCCAATTTCTTGCGTCTTGTCTCTTTTCCCCCAGACACCAGTCCGTCCGAATCCTCCCGGTCTAGGCCTTCAATTTGTGGAGACAACCCAGACGGTTCACATGGACTGACAAAAGGAAGGCCTGACATCTCAAAGGATTGGGTCCTGTGCTGAAAATTCCCCGCGATTTCTTTGCTCGTGTGACGGTCGGCTCCTGTTGTCTCTTTTCTCCTCCACCCATCTCCTAGCAATTGGGACTGTCGGTCTGGAAGCTGACCATCCTCTTTCTCCATTTCGGCCCACTCCGGGTTTCTGCAGCTCGGCCGCAGGGTCCACACCGGAGGAGCAAAGGTGAAAGATGTGCGTCACTAAAAGCGGAGCTAGCGATGGCGCAGGCAAAGAGGCAAGACAATCCCGATTATGATCTACAGCGCTGTGTTACGTGAGGCGCCAGTTGCTCTTAGTACGGGTTAGTGCACCCGGGGCCATGGAACGACACCATGCACTCCCTGAGCCCCATGGTAATGCAGCATCCCAGGTCATTGGGAAGGCAACCTTCCTGAAGCGGAAAACTTCCAATCCTAGTGATTGGGTGTTGTTGATCACCGCCGGACACTTGTTAGTCCACCAAACACCCAACTGCGATATCAATGGCTGCAACACTGACTGAAGGAGCCAGAGTAGTGTGGCTTGAGTGAGAACAGGGACGGTGTTTTCGCCATGGCATTTTCGCAAGGCAAACCTGAATGAGTGATTACTGTGATCCTCACCTATCCTCACCTAAATCTCGCAGTCGTGACGAGGACTCATTCCCTGGAGCTCGCATCAACATGTCAAAACTGAAACCTAGAAATGGAGATACCCCGACTCACACCCTCTTTTGCTGTTCATCACTTTGTGTTGGTGGGAATGTGTAGGAACGACATCCCGTGTCTCATCTCGGCCTGTAGCGCCGGCTAGGCTGACCCGTCGAACAACAACATGCCAGCCACACTAAACTGAGAAAAGAGTGGCCATCCAGAGAGCAGTCTTGTACCCTGCCAAACGCAATAGGCCCCATTCCGGCCGCTAATGCGTGCTGGGTCAGTGAAGGACGAGATTCGGCTGTCGTTAATGAAACGACCACAGCGGACGAGAATAACCACAGCCCAATTGGATGGCTAGCCCTCACGGATGTCGAGGGCGAGTCGCAGAGGAAGGTGTCCAGCCTACTCCAACGGAGTAGGTAGCGGCTGCTAGCAGCACGACCGCGTTTGAGGTGGACAGTCCAAGGACTTCACCATAGCTAGAAAAGTGTCTAATTAGACACTTTATCCAATGGGTCTTTGGCTGCGGAAGGTGGCAAGGCTTGAATGTCGGGTTGCAGCCTAAGAGTGTGGTGAGGGTTCGAGATGGACGGACATGCGACACCAGCAAGAAAATGATGCATTGGAAGGGGATGTCATTGAAAAGTGTAATAATACAACGTCGACTATGAAGGACATCACCACCGCCCCACTGGAAGGTCTCGTTCCGTCACAGTGTTGATGATGATGATGTCTCTTCCTCGTCGCCTCCTGCGACCAACTTCCATTTTAAGATTCCCGACTCATAGCCCCCTAGTTAGATGACAAAGGCGGCTCCCGGCCCCCTTGTTAATCCATCGTCCAACTCGACCCGCTTCATTACACAGGACCGGCATGTAGTGAAGCCTCATTTCGGGCTCCAATGCTTGCTCGGCCGACTTGGTAAAGCTTCGGCCAGTCGTTGATACGTCATTGACTGGCAGCGACATTGCAGCTTGAGTCAGGAAGAGTCTGTGGAGAGATGCATGCAGTTCACACCAGTTGAGACCAACACCCCTTACCGCGGGAGTCATATTCCCAGAATACGCCTTCGTGCTAAGTGCGGAGCGTGTTGTAGAGGGCTTAGTTCCCCGGTCGAGTCAGTGTCACGCATTAGCGGATGAGCGATTCCAGCATTCGTGTCACAGACAGGGACGCTTGTAAATTAGACACGACCTTCTTGAACGTCATGCAAGTGTTTCCAGTACTATTTAGTAATGAACAAGGGGCAGTGTAGGCAGCGCACAGTGTGGTGTGAGCAGACAATAACGAGCTTTCCAATTTGGACCGATCAATTGATTCATGCCATAATTCGGTTATTGTAATGCTCTTAGCTAGTAAGTGTAGCACTGAAAATTAATGAACACTTAGGTGGGTGGAAATGCACCGCAACTTTCTGTCCCAGGTTGAAAATGATAGGCTTAAATCTGTTCTCATCAGTAGTCTGAGCCGAACCCCGCAGTCGCAGCGCTCACAATAGGGGTTGCCGTTCACATCCCCACAATGACCAACGACAAGATCAACCTACAGCCCCTCAAAGACGAAGGCCTGTCAGAACAGGATGGAAATGTGGTTTCTCTCTTTGAGGCTGCATTTGAGTCTCTCCGAGAGGGTACTGTGGATGGGGAGGCAAGGAGGGTCGCCTTGCAGCTGCAGAAGCTCATTCCTCCAGATTTGCCAGCGGAACGTAAGGAATATTTGCTCTGGAACGCTTGGGAAGTTTTAATTGGTATCACAAAGCATGTTCCACATCGAAACATCCGCCAGGTTCTCGTCTTCAAGGTGCTTCAGATACTTGATTCCGTCCAGGCTTGGAAGGGTCCTACCTCGGAGCGAACCATGAGGGATAATTGGATAGGTGCGTACCTTCTTGGATATACCCTCACACTTCCTTCATCATGTTGGCGCTGAAAAATTCTAACATCCTTGATAGACCCCACGTTCGAGGTCATCGACGGCAAGGACGAAACTTATACGCTAAAGGAGTGGCTCAATGTGAATTCCTTCGCTGCCCGACTCACCGGGGCAGGCCTAGTTGTAGGAGAGAATTTTGCCATATGGTAGTTCAGGCACGGCCTCGAGGAGGACCTAAGCCCTGGTAAATTCACTGACTGCAGAGTCGCCGTTGCTAGCGAGTCGCTTATCCAAGCTGGACCGTTACTGCTCGAAAGTAGCCTACTTGAGAGAGATGATCTTGAGGATGGTCTCAAGAAGTCTTACAGGGCCGGCAGCTTGTATACCGGCGATCCGGGGCTGAGTCTCGAGCGATGGGGCTTTTGGAAGTGGAGACTCAATGAACTTCGGGGTATCGTAGGCAAGGAAGTTTCAGCAAGTGTAGATGAGGCGATAGGGAGCGTGAACGCTGCGGCAACAGCGTTGGCGAACTGAGGGACACGATGAGGTGTAGATTGTTGAGTATGTCGACGAATTGCCAGTCGCCATATTATCCAAGGGCCATGGACACAAGGATGAATTAGACGACCCCGGCTCTTCCGGTCTCGAAGATGAGTGTCTGGAAATGACGAGAACAAGCCTTGTTCGGAGACTTCGGAGACTTTGGTTGTATGATCTGCAAGCCCGTAAGCTGACTTCGTCGAGATGTTATTGGTCGGGAGAGCTGACCGTGTCAGATTAAGGATTCTTACAGCCTAAAGATGCACCGTGTCTTACATTGATAGACTGCTAGAGATGGTGTCGAAGCTAGATGCTGGTGGACATAAGAGATGCTGGCTCGCTTCTCTCTCGATGATCTGACCTGCACCACCGCAACGGAATCCAACACAATGGAGCTCTCATACAGGCAACTCGCTATCCTCTCCCTGGTGGGAGCGGTTACCGTTTACGCTATTCGCCTCATTTCCACCCAGAGGCGCATGAAAGGAGCAAAGCCCCCACCAGGCCCGAAAGGTACGTCCCAATACATTCTCTTCGCCAAGTCCGCTCACGATTCTTCCCAGGTTGGCCGGTCGTCGGGAATGCCCCGGAGCTTGCTTCCTCCGACGGCAACCTGATCCCCATCTTTAACAAATGGGCGAAACAATACGGCGACATTGTCCAGTTCAGTATTCTTGGAGAAAAGCAGGTCGTGCTGTCCAATGACAAGATCGCGCACGAGCTGTTCGTCAAGCGTGGCTCATTGTATTCCGACAGAGGGACGCCGCATGCGATGGCGTTCATCTCGAGAGATTTGAATCCGGCACTGATGCCCAAGAATGGTGAGTCTATACTAGAGTCAAGATTCTACACTGTGCTGACACAGAGCAGAGGCATGGCGTCGGGAGAGAAAGCTCATCCACAGCGCCGTTTCCATCACCACCAACGACAAATACCTCGCGGGCATGGAGGAAGAAGCCAAGATTGCCCTGCGAGATTTGATACAGGACCCTAGCGACTTTGACAACCACTTGAAGCGTTACTCGTTCGGTGTTCTGACACGCTCCATGCTGGGCTTCCGAGTAACTACGGCTGATCATCCATTCATCACCGACACCAATGACTTCATCGACGAATCTATGAAATGTTTCCGACCAGATGAGTACCCCAGCAATGTCTTCCCCTTCCTGCGAAGCTTTCCCACCTGGCTAGTCCCGTCTCTCGGCAACTTGGAGCGCTTCCGGAAGAAAGCACACGATGACAACTGGGAGCTGCGAAGAAACGTCGAAACGTCCGTCAAGGACGGCACAGCTGGCCACAGCATCTATCGCCACTTCATTGAAAATCGTAGCGACTATGACATCAGTGACGAGGAGGCCGGGTACGCATTCGGCAGCATGATAGGCGGCGGGACGAGATCGCCACACAACGCCCTCTTGACATTTCTGTACCTCATGATGGAGTATCCCGAGTGGCAAGAGAAGCTACGAGCACAGATTGAGGATGTAGTCGGTCCCGATAGACTGCCCTGCTTCGAGGATATTCCCAAGCTGCCGGTTGTGAGGGCAATTGTCAAGGAAGGCGTTCGCTTTCGCTCTATCCAGGCCGAGCTGGGCATTCCTCATCGTCTTGAGGAGGATGACATCTACGAGGGTTACTTTTTTCCAAAGAACACCGTGTTTCACGCGAACTATGCGTAAGTTACTTCTGTTTCCAACAGCAGCCATGGCTAACTGTTCCAGCGCTATCCTCATGGACAAAGAAAGTTACCCAGACCAACTCACATTCAATCCAGCCCGCTGGCTCGAGCCCTCATACCCTACATACAAAGAACCACTAACTATCCACCCAAATTGCCAAAACTTCACACCGTTCGGGTATGGCCGTCGCGCGTGTCCTGGATACGACTTTGCTGAGCGGACGCTGGTGATACTCGTCGCGCAGATTGCGTGGGCCTGTGAGATCAAAAAGCCAATCGATCCGGAAACAAACGAACCTGTTCAGATTGACATGCAGTACGAGCCAGTTCCGAATCCCAAGCCGTTGCCGTTTCCTTGTGTCATAAGGCCTAGAAGTGTGGAGAGGTCTAGGCTTGTGAGTTTGGAGGCAGACAAGTGTGAGTGCAGGAACTGAAAGAGAAGCACTACGCAGAAGAGGCCAAATGAAGTTGATAAATTGCTAAGTTAGTCCCTCCGTCAAAATTATGGGATGAATTGAAACGAATGACGAGGTGACGCTGTGGCGGGACCATGCAGTGCATTGTGTGTTATGTTCTAAGCCCACAAGTCGTGGCCCTTGCTGTGACACAGTGCTCGTTATCTAGACGGTTGAGATATGAGTCTCGAAGCCCATCAGCGCAACCACCATAAGCTTGCCCGACGCCAACAACTATTGGAAGATGCCACTGACGTATGATACAAGCTGTCGTGCGAAGTAGCCCTCAGAAGCTTGTACAGATACCCACGACACAGCCTATCCCAGGGAACTTCGATGAAATCGCAAATGGTATCGCATAATTTTGGTGTATCTATTTTTTGGAGACCAGGCACTGCTCCAGCGAGTAAACTTTTAGTATCTAGGTCCTCGTAAAAAAAGTCCCGCTACAAATTCAGCTGAAATCGCGGATTTGTCCGCAAGAACTCGCCGTATTTAATTGTCAAGAGAATCATGCCGATCATCACCAACGAAATCGCAGCGAGGAGCGTATTCCCCCAACCCTGATCCAACTTCTCATACATCTTAGGCCCAGCCAACGGCAACAGCGCACCGCCAATGCTCCGAAGCACCGTAGTCGCCGCTGTCGCACTCGCAGCATATGTCGGATACGCATCAACCACATACGAAGCCACCGGGATAAACACGGTAATGACGCCAACGCCGACAAAGAAGTTTCCAAGAATCGGCACGAACCAATGAACGTAGTACTGCGCCGTCCAGCCGTAGAGAAGCAGGCCCAGGGGAATCATAGCCGCCCCTGGGATCATGGGCGGGAGGCGGTATTCTGGTTTCATTTCGCCTCCCCTGGCTAGCTTCTTTACTACTGCGTCTGAGACGCTGCCAAAAGCTGTGACGCCGACGATTTGGCCGACGCCAATGCCGAAGTATACCAAGCCGATATTCGTGACAATGCCGTACCGAGTCTCAAATACTTCGGTAAGAGTGGTAAACAGCAGATAGAGAACGCCGTAGGCGACGGCGGCAAGCAGCGAGAGACCGAGGATAATGGGAGACATAGTAAGCATCTTGACAGGTCGGATGATACTGGTTAGAAATAGCTGGAGAGGGCGCTGGCTCAGCTCCTTCTCGGGCTCGGGGTCTCCAGTTAACTTTCGCAATCTCTTTGCCTTCCTCGCAAGGATAGTAGGAGGATGCGTCTCCCTTAAGGAGAGAAGGCTCAGCACGAGGGAAACTCCAGACTATTGAAACAGTTAACCCATAAATACGATTGCGATACGAGTCAGTTTCCTGCTAACCATGATAATAAGCAACCAGAAATCCCATCTCCAACCAGCCGCTCTCGACAGATACGCCCCAACTGCGGGGCCAATACACGGACCTAACAGCACGGGCATGTTCATCACAGCCATAGCTCTCCCGCGTTCCTCTTGCTTGAAGCAGTCGCCGATGGTGCTAGGACCTACTGTGAACGGACAAGCACCTGCAGTGCCGGTAAAGAAGCGAAAGACGATGAGCATCGGAATATTGGTAGCCAACGCACACCCAAAAGTCATGACGAGGAAGAGAGCAGTGCACACGTGGTAGACGACTAGGCGGCCGTAAAGCTCACTACAAGGTCCGATGATAAGAGGCCCAAAGGCGTAACCCAGCAGGTAAATTGAGACGGTAAAAGAGCCGAGGTCACGGTTCGTTGTGTTCATCTCTTTCATGACCTGGTCGATGGACGGGGCAAGCATCGATGAAGCGAACGGCCTGCGAGGACAAGTTAGTCTAGCGTGGCAACAGGGCAGGAAAAGACTAACGTGAGGAACGTGAGCATTGAAACAGTCAAGATGACTCTCCATTTCTTCGCCCTTGGCCAATTGACTGGTTGTTCCGGGTCATCTGGCCCGTCCCAGTCAACCTCCTCCGTTTCAGTCGAGTTGGGCGATTCAGACAACTCCACGGAGCCGTCCCTAGCTGTCTTTTCAACATCATGCTGATGATGAAAAGAAGGTATAGTTGAAGGAATCTCTGGTGCCGAGATACTCAACTTCTTTGTCAACACGCTGTTCCCAGGCTGCTCGTCCGTAGTCATGGTGGCCATCTTGGAGCAAGTGTCATCTCAAAGATTCTCGTCTGCAGAAAGAAAATGGACGTCGATAAGGGTTGAAGAGGGTCTCGGGTTTACACGCAAGTTCCTATTGCCGGATAGTATGCCGGTAATTAGTAAGATCTCGATATTGGAAGTGAAGCTGATTGCTGGTAATGCGCCGAATTGCGGGGACAGTATGGCGCAAAGAGGGTCTGGAATGACCACAGGCTGGTGAGAGCGCCGTGATCGGTCTTTTTACGAGAAACTCCACTCTCCAATCTTGATGGGCCTTTAAACGAGATCTTGTCTCCATCTCGGTTACGCTTGAACTGTGCAGACGCGTCTGTTTGCTTCAAGTTGGCTCTCAATAGACTCTCGCCGGGGAAGATGTTCAAGCAGAACTCTGGGTTTCCCAGATGCCGATTGCAAGTTGTTGCAGGCTCTTCAAAATTGACTTGGACGTTCTGATGATATCGATGCCGACTCGATCAGCCTTGTAGCGGAAAGCAACGGCTCAAAATCGTCGCTTCGGCAACGAGTGCATAAGAGCAACACTTGGAAGCTGGAACGGCGGTCTCGATTGCTAGCGGTCCACTGGCGTCTCTTCTCCTGAACAGACTCTTGAGCAGACTCTATTCGTTGATGGGTAGCGCTTGATCCAACTTGGCCCGGGCCGGGAGGCATTGTCTCGAAAAAGGGCTTGGGCCCACGTCGAAAATGACTTGTCGTTGGACGAGGTGTTGGTAGTCGGCTAAAGTGGGAGAAGTGTCCTCGAATAGCAAATTCAAGTTGTGCTTGACCGTCATTATTTAGTAACCCGAGAAATACTTGGTCTAGAGGTGAGCTTTGTAGCAGATGTAGTACTCTGGCCTGACTTACCTCTCACTGAGCCAGGCTGGGGTTTTGTTCTTCTTCCCGATTGGTCCCTGTTCGTCGATCATTGAGACATACGGCTCTGAGATATTCGGCTTCTCAGACTACTCGGATCAATAGTTGTTTGCCGAGGGAAATTCATCTTAGGGTTTGTGACAACGCCCCGAAAATATCTGAACGTAGAGCTTGTTTGTTACCTGGTGGCAATGTCGCCGTCTCATGTTGGCCCACTAGAGGCTGCATATTTAGTGTTTGACTTTTCAGCTTCAGTGTGCTTTTGCCACTTGGTCGGGCAAGATGCGCGGGGGCAACGTCTTTATTACTAGATGTAGGTAGCCAGCGAGACAGTCGGGCCGTTTGTGCGGTAGAGTTGCAGCGGACGGGCAAGCAGGTTTTCTGCTGTCTGTCTTGAGAATCTGCGAACAAGCCAGAGTATCGGCTGATAATCCTCCTATGAAGTGGGTTGATACAATGAGTAACACGACCTTCACAATGGTAGCAGAATCAGCTGAAGATATTCTACTAGCCAGTTAAGGCGCAATACTTCCTACATTTCGCTGTGGCTGCAAACCCAAGTGTTTCTGCACGCGTTCGATGAGCAAAACCCCCAGCCCCTGCTCGGGTGGAACATGGCAAGTAGGGCGCGGTGGCTCCACTCGCCGTAAGATGTCGTTCACGCAATCTCATCCCGACTATATGCCATCGCGATGAGATCCACCATGAAACGGGGTTCACCATTCAACGTCCACACAAATGGCCACTATGCTAGGATTATGTCCGCTCTTAGAGGCGGGAAGTCCTAACGCCATCTACGGCTTGTATCCGGCGGAGCCGGTTCGCGGATTGCGTCATGATGTACAAATTGGGATTTACGTGATGTATTGCTTCCAAGCTGGCTAATGCTCCGAATTTCACCCCGCCGAGTGCCCTTGGTCTTGCTTTGGACAGATCATCTCGAGTCAGGGGAGATCCTGAAGTTGGTAAAAGCTTTGTCGAGTTGGTTATCCCACCGGCGTGGTAAATCCATGCCATAAAAAATACGTAACAAGAAAATGCACAATGCATTTATAAAGATCATCATGCAGCGCTTTTAGTCGCTCTCCCAAACAGCTGCAGCATTCTTGGCAACAGCCTTATTTGAACTTGTTTATTCCTGGCCGGTTCCTCTTGGCGCTAACCTATCACAATGGCTTGGCGACGTCCTTTTAGTGAGCGTGCCGTCGAGTCTGGTACTGTTCTCGATGGTCAGCGAGAGCAGTTTTCCGATGGCAGCACGCAGTACGTTGGCGAGAAAGGCGGCAACAATGCCCAAATCACCTATCAGGATGCCACTGGTGCTCCAGTCGAGAACGATTCCCCGCTTGGATACTCCGTTGGCCCCGTCACGATTACCCTGCTGAACATTACTATGATGATTGGCGCTGGTATCTACTCGACTCGTACGTGTGATGTTCTGAACGCATATTGACACGGTCGCTAACACCGCTTAGCATCTTCCATCTTGGCAGGCACCGGCTCTGTCGGGGTCAGCTTTGTATACTGGACCCTCGGTTATCTGGTAAGTCTCCTCAACATCCAAAAGCAACAGAGTACTAACTAGCTAGCTATGCATGGCGTCTGGATCCGTATACCTCGAATTTACCGCCTATTTTCCTAGTCGATCCGGTTCCGAAGTCGTCTTTCTTGAGCAAGCTTACCCGCGTCCGATGTGGCTTTTTCCAACTACCTTTGCCGTTCAGAGTGTCATTCTCTCATTTGGAAGTGCCAATGCTACCGGCAAGTTGATCCCTGTACCGTGTCATTGAAGTTGGTACTAATTTCCTCAACAGTCATGGCCAAATATCTGATCGCCATCTCCGGACATGCAGGCACCGACTGGCAGATCAAGGGCACAGCTTTGGCCTGCTATAGTCTTGCGACGCTGAGTTAGTCAATTTCACTCATGAGATGGAATTCGAAAAGCTAACGACAAGTAGGCTTGGTTTTCAACACTAAGTACGCATACTGGTTCTCCAACGGCGTCGGCATTGTCAAGATTTGCACACTTCTCTTCGTCATTATCACCGGCTTCGTCGTCTTGGGCGGCAACACCAAAGTCGAGAACCCAACGTTGAACTTCCAAGATGCGTGGTCTGGCAGCTCAAAGGCTTCGGCGTACGGAATGACTACCGCACTGTACCGCATTATTTTCTCGTATGGAGGGTATAATAATGCGTTCAATGTTGTCAACGAGGTCAAGGTATGGAGACTGGTAATACTGTTCGGCGGGAATAAACTAACTTTGCTGCAACAGAACCCCGTTAGGTCTCTGAAGATTTATGCTACAGCTGCCTTGACTACCGTCTACATCCTGTACATGTTTGCCAACGTCGCCTTCTTTGCTGCCGGTAAGTAGCCATTGACCTCGATATAATTTCGGCAAGCTAAACAGCACCAACTCGCAGTTCCCAAGGAAGAGTTGGAGAACTCAGACCTGACTGTGGCCAGTCTGTTCTTTAGCAAGGTCTTCGGGGACGGCAAGGCAATCCGCGGCCTCAACTTCCTTATCGCCCTAGCCTCCTTCGGCAACATGATAGCTGTCATCATTGGCCTGTCTCGACGTGTCAGAGAGTGCGGCCGACAAGGCGTCTTGCCCTTTACTTCGTTTTGGGTCTCCACTAAGCCTTTTGGCACCCCCTTGGGTCCTTATTTCGTCATCTGGTTCTTGACTGCTCTGATGATTCTCGCCGTTCCGGCTGGAGACGCTTTCACCTTCGGTAAGTTTATCTGCGGCATGAGCAGCGTCATGGCGTTGCTAACATCCGAATAGTCAACGATCTGGGCGTCTTTCCCCGAGCTGTCTTTGACCTCTCCATGGCTGTTGGTATCTACGTCGTCCGCTGGCGCCGTAGAAAGGCAAACCTCCCTGAACCAGAGTTCAAGGCGTGGAACGTCGTCATCATCTTCAACATCTGCATCCAGCTGTACCTCCTAATCATGCCCTGGTACCCCCCTGCAGGCGGCCAGTACGCCGGCGACGTCAGCTTCTGGTATGCCACGTATGCAGTAACTGGTCTGGGAATGTAAGCAAACTCCCTTAATTCACGTATTGGATCATGCTAATAAACGTGCAGCATCATTATCTGCGGCATTTACTACTGGGTTTGGGCAATCCTTCTTCCGAAGTGGAAGGGCTACAAGCTGCGACAGGAACTCATTGTTCTGGATGATGGGGCTCAAAGCAACCAGCTTCGAAAGATCCCCCTCTCTGATCTCGACGAGTGGGATGCCAAACATGACGTGGCTGGCCGCCGCATCGAGCCGACTGTTCATGAGATCCCTGTGCAGCAGAAAGATGCTCGAACCTCCTCGGATGGCAGCAACTCAGATGGAGACAAACGAGCTCGTCTCGTTAATTAATCTTGAGAATTTGATAAGACCAATCAGTTCTGGGCTACTGGTAGGCTCCCTGCACAGGGGCCTGGGAGTCACTTCCAGCATCTAAGCGTGTGGATAGCCTATTGAAGGATTTGAAGGTGTATAAAAATAGTTCAAGAACTCACCCATATATATCCGTACCCTTCCTGTTCACTACAAAAACACCGAATCAGGCTAGGGGTGTACGAAAAGAGGAGTAATAGCAGCCCCAACACAGACTATGCTGTTCCATACCCAAGACTATTGCATTGTCACGTTCTGGCTCTCAACAAGAGGCTCAAGATTTCTTCCCTCATCAGCAGTAGGTTGAATCAAACGGCGGATAGCATAGAAATGAAATGCTTGTCTGATGCGTGAACGGAATGGTCTTTTCCCGTCTCAATCTTATCACCACTTACCATGTTCTCAACTCACAATAACCACCTGCAGGTAACTTGGAGCGGAAGCAAAGGCTCTCATTTAAATGGTATTGTCACAAACATATGACAAGGTCACATTAATCGAGAAGTTTGCCGAGTTAGTTTATGTATTAATTCTGAAGTAAATATTGCAATGCACGCCAGGTAAGAGAAAAAGAGAAAAAGAGAAAATTGCAGGATTGACTCTTCCTTGATATGTCTAAATAGCCTCAACTAGAAAGTCAATTGGAGTCAGAGTATCATCGCCAGTCGCGCCCTCAGGGCCAATGTCAGCGAGCCACTGTAAGTCAGGGGATCCAGTATATTTTCTCGAGTACAAATTGGTCCAGGGCTCGGCAGCCGGATCGCAAACCTGGGTATACTGGGTATAGGGCCCCTCATTATCTGTGCCTGGATCGCCAAAGACGGTTTCCTCGTCCCAGCGGCACCCCGGAATACTGCACTTGAGCTTGGGGCCAGTTGGCGGCTCGCAGGTGACGAACTGTATCCTTATACCCTGCTCGGCAGAGCACAAAAGAATAGAAGCAGTAAGGGGCTGAAGATTGTATAGGCCGCAGAGGTAGAGGTTGGAGGAGGAAACAAGAAGCCGGCCGGTGCTCTCCTCCCAGCCCAGCGAGATGTCTCCTCCGAGCGAATTGTCGAATGTGATATACGAGGTGTTTATGAGCCGACCTCGGAGCACCTTGTTGGTAGCAGCACCCGTCGATGCAACAATGTTGAAAGCTGTTGGAATGGTCAGAGGCGCAGAGGAAGTGGTAGAGATTTCGGCTAGGGTGCTCGTGGGCGTCTCAGAAGGGGTGATGGATATCTCAGGCGTCTCGGTTGGAGTGGCCAAAGGGGTTGAAGCAGCGGACGGGGTCGTCACAGAGACTGAAGCATCAGGCGTGGAGACTAGATCATTCTGGATTAGGAAATGACCTTGAAACATATTGTTGAGGTTAATCACCTGGCCGGCATGGACCCGCGAAAGCCAAGTCAAGCCCAAGAAAGCTGACGGCTACAGAAAGCAGAATGCTCGAGTGCATCTTAAAGAATGATAAGGATAGGTGATGAGGAGTGCACTAGAGAAGGAAGGAAAAGAAGAAAGAGCAGACCGAGGAAGGAAAAAAATAGAAAGAGAATGTAAATAAGCGTCGTGGTTATTTTCGTCGTCAAATGTCAGCGTGTCAATGTTTGAAGCTATTTAGTTTAAGGCGGCAATAGTTTGGTGTGGCCATGCAGCTATGGAGACACTGTCAGTGGAACGAACCTATGAGATGTCGGAACCTCCCCTGACAAGGCACGCAAGGCCCCATACAATTTCATATACGGGGTCTTGTACCCCCCTACTGAACCCTGCTCCACGCCTTGAAATTGGAATCTTGGGCTCCCACTTGGCAGCAGCTTAGCCCAGAGCGGCAGGGGCTCTGCTGGGAGTTGGGGTGGCTTTTGCTATGCTTCTGTTGACAGATATAACGGATGGCAATCCTGCGGATCTGCGCGGGGCTCCAGTTTGCAGATTTCGCAGCTTCGGTCGTGGCTCTGGTTTGTTTGGTGACAAGGTCTCGAGTGCTGGCGTTGAGGAAAATAGACTTACTGTCGATAATTCTAGCCAGTAGTCCTAATTTAGTTGATGATATCCGCCTGTTGCTATTGTTGGATTCGCTGAATACGCCACAACTGAACTACTGCCCACGGGCGGAAAATAAGGAGACCATGACAGATAACGGAGACTAAGATCTATGGATAGTTACCCGCTTGTTGAGTCAGGGCTTGGGTACTCAAGTAGAAGTATAGAATACTTAAAAATACGGTCGGTAGGGATCAAATGGTACAAATGGGATGCGATTTTAGTAACGTAGTAGATGGCGTGCACATACAGGGCAAGATATGTGAACACACCATGGCATTGATTGTGCACTTAGTTTATCTGACATCGACCTCCAGAGTGTCGCTGATACAGAGACTTCTCAATTCATGTGCTGCATGTCGGTGGGCTTCAGGGCCACATGCCCCCAAACACTTGACCTTCTCATGCCCCCTCCATACTACAACGCTTACGGACCGCGAGACTGGTATGTGATGCTTACAGGACTAAGAGCTCCGAGTCTCCCGGGTGCATGCGGAGAGCTTTACTTCGTGAACACACTACACAGGATCCTTCGCATCAACCTCATTATGCTTTCGGGTTGTCTAATGGAATTGTGATTCAGAAGACCTTTGTTGCTGGGCCACGATTGTGGCCCTGACGTCTGACGAGAGCCCTGGGCTTGCAAGCAAGACATTGCGCCATGTAAGGAACCTGTGATTAGGATCTTGTAGCCGTGTCATCTCACAAATGGGAATGCTTGAAGCGGAATTCAACCCCTGGTCTTATCCTGAGGTCAGCCTCACTTTTGCTGTGTGATATCTCATATCGCTATAGACATAAAGTATGTAGCCCAAGCTGAATGAATTCAACTCAGCGCCTACCCGCACCCGACCTTCATTTCCATCGTCGATTTCCTTGCGAAGCTTGCCAGGGTCATATTTCCTGAAACTAGTGACTTCCTACACGAGCACTGCAGTTCGATTCACCGTGGAGATGAACATGCAAGACTCCAGACTTGTTGTTGGCCCTGGTCCAGTCTAATCTTTGCGTTATACTAACACTCATATCTTCAACTGCCAGATTTTCGGATTCGAGGCGTTTCTCTCAAAGCTGTACCGCTTGTTACCACTATCAGGAAGAAGGAGTATTATTTTCTAACGAAGGAATGGCTTCGAGATTCAGCTGAGCCTCTGGGATGGCGGAGAATGGCGTATGATAAAGGAAATATATGCCAAGGGGAGAGCCAAAAAGGGATTTCGTGTTAGAGGCTGTTATTGAATGTTCCGGATTGACGAAATTTTGATCCATTGGCTCGTGGCCTATTTTACTATTAAAGCCTAAGTAGAAAGGAATAAACAGATTACCTTAAGCTGACGTAAAGCGTTTGGAAGACAGTGTCAACTACACGACGGAGATTGCAGAACAGAGTTTTGACAACAAAAAACCTCGAACCTTGGATTCAAAAGTTAAATCGGACAGAAGGTTATTCCGAATAGCATCCTATTAAGTACTTGCAGTAGATCCTTAGTTTTCACTTCTTGCTTTGCAGGAAGCCCATGTTGCAAGGTGACTAAAGAATCAATGCACTTATTCAAGGCTAGGTATGATTCCGCTCCGAGCACAAGTATTGTCTAAAACAGCTGTGGTTACAATTGAGCCCTTGCCGTCTTCTCGGCAGCTGATTTGACGAAATCAGAAGCAAAAAGATTGCGACTAAGGGGAATCGAACCCCTCCCTAATGCTTGGAAGGCATCAATGCTAAACCACTACACCATAGACGCTGAGTCTAATTGAGTACCAGGTGAGAACTTCTCAACCCTCATGTTCCAGGGGCGCACAGGGGTTTTGGACAACCCCTCATTGTTGTTTGCCTTTGAAGTTGAGGTCTCGTTGGTCTCGTCTCACGGTGAAGTTATGGCGAAGATGGAATCATGCTTTGGTTGGAATTTGGAAGAGCTCAGCCGGTTGCTCTCCACTTTAAATCATAACAAATGCGGCATGACAAGAGTGTGCCTCACGTTATGCAGGGTGATTGCTCGGGCAGCGCTGTCACGTATGAAAAGAAGGCGACCAATGGTTGAATTGCATTGTTGTCGTGCTGCATGCCAATGCACTGTGATGTAGAAAACTCATGGCTAAGCCCACCGCTTTATTTTAGTGCGATATGGTATGGAGACCAATAGCTGAATAATTCCCTGCCTTACTTGGCCCGGAAATCGTCTACCAAATTCTTGTGGCGTCATTGGCGGTGGCAGTGATTAGCTCGGATATGTCTTTCTTAACATCCGTTCAGCCTTCCTATGCTTGTCATTTTCCGGGGCTCTCCGTTCGTATTCGGAGCCCCAATTCGACAATCGTGTAGCCCGAGCACCATGTGACCCCATTCGCAGTCTGTTTGATCTTCTCCTCATCATTGCAGGATTCGGATCTTTGCTCAACGTGGCACATGAAGAACAGCAACCACCCGCAATGGTTTTGTTTACTAGAAGTTCACAATCGATATATTGCGAACGGGTGATGCCCATATATGGAACGAACTCCAGGGTAGCCTAGTCGCAATTAGATTTAACGAGATCTTAAACCTCCTCGACAAAGCCAAGAGTACATATATCGCTGCCATTCTGTCCACCTTATCGATACCAGCTGACGTCCACATCCAGAGGTTTGATACAGGCGTTAAAATCAATTGCCGACTACGTGAATATAACACCGCCACCACATGATTGAGTCTGGACATGGACGCTGGCCATGAAGCGTCCGAGGGCCTGCTGAGTTTGGGAGTTCGTGACACATGCGAAGTGTCTATCACCACGGCTAGGAGCCGGGACCTAAGCGGCAAGATAAGGGGTTTGATCAGTCGAGGGAGTGGATAGAGAGGATGAGAGAGTATTGACAAGGCCATTAGCTGAATAGCGAACCAGCTGCTTGAGGGTATGACGGAGGGAGGGGTCGCCAGTCAGCAAGTGCTCACCCTACCTACTTCCCTACCTATTGACGTTTGACATCGGCACGTCTACAAAGCAGACAGCTAGTCCCCCAGCGGCTGGCAGGCAACTTCACATCGCTTTGGGTCTGTTCCAGGGGCACGCAGGTGAGTTCCGTCCTGCTCGTTTCACCGGATCTTGATGGAACACTAAAGCCCCTTGGCAGTCGACGGCGTGACCATTGCCTGGCTGCTTTCGCAGAACATCATGATTAGCACAATGAAGTCGGATGGGTTAAAGAGGTCACAGAAATACATGGAGGCGCAGCGAGGGTAACGAAAACATACAAGGTGATGATGTAACGTCTCAGGATAGCGAGATTGGGAACCCGACCTGGGCTTGATGGCGCTATGCAAAACCAAGTTCGGCGAACGAGGCCCCGGATTTTTCTCTGCAATTTGATCTGAACAATGGCTACTGAACCTGGGGAAAGGATCTCTTTGTTGCTTTGTAATCTGTTGCAACGGGCGATGCCTTTGTCGTTTCAATCCCGATGACGCTTCTACCATGTGGACATTGTCTTCGGTGTCTGGGCCGTTCGTGTTACTGAAAATCCCTCTGGATGAAATGAAGGATTCGTATCATCCACTATGCATTGAAAACGAAGTATTGAGATGGAACCCATGAGGATCATCGTTCGCGCTTCTTGCCACGTTCTTGGATATTCGAGCGCAAAGTTAATCGACCCATGAACTCCTTGCCTCGCCTCATTAACTGAGATATTCCACACTCTGTACTCTGACAGTGTCAATCCACGTGACCAGTGTGCGATGAATTTGTGTCAAAAAATGACTTGGTAACACACGCACCCAAAAGGGGGAGTGCCAAAAAGAAAGCCTACATACCGTGAATCACATCCAACCTTAGAGGGCTAACCAAACGACAAACGTTTCAATACCCACTTTCTGTTTCCTGGTGCTTCACTAGAAAGAGAGAAATCACGTGCAGACTTCCATTTCCCTCGTTAGGGGACTGGGAACTGTGAGGCGAGTCTGACCGTCAACCAAGATCTGGAGCGTGGCTTGAATCATGGGATTGCTGATGGTCAATTTGAGCAATAGCCAAAGTCAGATTTGACGTCCCGTTGATTCAGAATTGGCATGATGTAAGCTGGGGCATTGTGAGAAGTGAAAAGACACTAAGCATGTTCACGAACTTGTTCGTAGGAACAGAAATGATGGTATTTGTGTGGCATATGCTCAGAATGTTCAAGATTCTTAGCCTTCTGTATTCGTTGTTAAAGTGGTCGCGGTCAGCACAGAGTTGTTGTTCCAAAGCGGTAGGCCCATTTGCGGTCCATGCCAGCTGCCACTCTCTGTTTGTTTGCCAGGAACCCCAACTTGCCGGACTGCGAACAGCTGCCAGAGCTTGGGATTTTTCCATTTCGTTCCGCGAACACTCTTTCATTCACCGAAATTGCAGCCTTTAATTTCTTCCCTTCCTCTTCCCATTATAACTCTCTCTCATTCAACACACCCCACAACCACATTCTCCTGAGAACACTCACATCCTTGCGATAACTCTCACCCACTACGACTCGCAGAACGCAGTCGTAACCTTCAGTACGAAGTCACAGACCTCGGTATGAAGTCCACTCCCCTCAGAACGAAATTCACCCCCCTCAGTACACAGCTAACGACTCTCCTCGTATAGTCAGCAACCCTCCGCACACGATCACGTCCCTCCACCCCGATTTTCGACCGCAACCAGCTTCGAACGCCCATCGCAATCATGTCTTGGGCTCACGACAACACTGAAATCCCCGACCGCGCGAAGCTGAACGTCGGCGGAAGCGAGATGGGCGCTACCTTCGAGGAACAGCTCTCCTTGGCTTTCGCCCACAAGGGCGACTTCCCCAAGGAAGTCGCCTACACTTCGGGCATGGACAAGTGGGTTGCCATTGCCAACCGATCCTACCAGACCACCGACGAAATGGATATCATCAAAGCCACCGCCAAAGAGGTCGTCTCTCAGCTCCCCTCTGGTACCAAGATCATCGACCTCGGTGCCGCCAACTCCAAGAAGTTCGCCCCGTACGTCCACGAGTTCCTGAAGCAGGGAAAGACCTGCACCTATGTTCCCTTGGACATCTCCCTCAACGGTCTCGTCGACCAAGTTGACCGCGCCAAGGCCATGTTCCCCTCTGTCAAGTGTGTCGGTATCTGGGGCAGCTTCAAGCAAGCAGATGCCTACTACGATCAGATCCCTTCCGCTCGCCTTTTCCTGTCGCTCGGATCCATTTTCTACAACGCCCCCGACGAGATGTGCAAGGAGCGATGCCAGGAATTCGTCCGCCATCTCACCCCATCTGACCGCCTCATCGTTGGCCAGGACGGTCCCACCGGTACTCATGGCGCCTTGTCTCACGCGGCATACAACACCAAGGAATATGATGCCTTCTTCACACGATACTTGGACAGCATTCAGATTCACTCTGGCATCAAGGCTGACGCCAAGGAGGCGTGGACCTACAAGAGCATCACGGATGAGTCTATGCACTACTTCGAAGTTGTGGCCCAGCACGACATGACCTGCACTCACTTCGATAACTTCCTCGTCAAGGCCGGAACGACCTACAAGATGTTCAAGTCCTGGAAGCGCGGCGAGACCGACATCCACCAGATCACGGAAAAGGAGAACCTGGTGATCCAGACCATCGGCAAGGCCCACAACTCTGGGATGCGCCAGTACCTGATCCAGACCCGGAAGTAAGTCTCGAGAATGACTTGACCATCAACACCGGACACATTTCGAGATTCAGACGCATACATTCAGCAGAGCTGGGCTTGTCGAGAAAATCGGCTTCTCGACTTCTCCTCCAACGCGTGTTGGTATTCAAGGCGACGGGTTCTATGCATCACTATTGTCCGATACAGATTTGTTACGCTTTGAAAGCCACTGCTGTCTCTGAACTTATGTTTGCTCTTCTTCTTTGGTGCTTCCGACTGTTCAAGGGCTCGGCACACCAGCCTTTTCACGGATCAGCATGGACTGGAATTACGGAAGGCAATTTGGAATTGTGGCATTACACGGAAAATGGATTTTCTTGCTCAAGATTAGTAATGGGGCAGGACTACGGTTTCTTTTAGTGGGACAGGAAAAGCAATACCATCAATTTGCATTAATTTGTAATGACGCTGCCACATGTGAGAGATCATTGTCAACAGCGAGAGAGGAACATTAACTGTTCCGTCCAACTTTTCCATCGACTACAGTCCATTCCTGTGAGACCAATCTACCATACAGCCCTAACTAAATTAAATGCGATAGGTTTTCAGCGATTACACAATAACTCTGTCTAGGATCAGCCGTCGTGACGCCCTACGCCCCCCAGTCATTGCTTCGCTCAAAGTCCCCACGTCCGAACCAACGACAGTATACTCTAGAAGATGATTAGTCTATTGGTCTCAATAGAAGATGCACTGAGCACGGGTGGGCTAGCAGCTTGGTTGTACTGACCTTTCTTCCTCATGAGATGAGCCATCATTCCTGCGCTGCTCGCTCCTTCAGGGTCTTGTCACGTGCACCCTCCGCAGTCATGTCAGGTACTTGCGCAAGCCCAGAAACACCATTACCACGCTTCTTGTTGGGAGAACCCTTCGTCAGCAATTCAGTGTCCCTCTAGTCAAGTCATGTGTCGTTCGTTGAGCCTCGTGGGCACTCTTAAGGAACTGGTTTGCGACATTGGAGCCCGCCCATCCGCAAGTAATTACCACTTAAAGGAGCAGTAGACCATATAGGACTGTTGGGGGGTTTCGAGAGCCATGGAGTCGTATGCTATGGCTGATAGAATGCCGTTAATTGAAGAACAGGCACCGTGTTTTGATCCATTGATGTTCAGAATGAAATCTTCGTTTTCTTAATGCCATGTCAAGTGAATACGGTCAAGTTTCCATTCTCGCCTGCTCTGCGTCAGGCTTCACTCATGTTATTATCGGGACCCGCAACTCATCTGCTCGGCAGCGCCCACTCGTCCTTTCGGAGATTTTTGCTATTGATATCACAAGTTGGCAGATCCGATTGTCAAACCACACCCCACATGAGCTGCAACCTAGTCAGCCCACTGAGTGGTTGACTGCGGTCGCAACATGTTGGGAAGTTCTGCAGCATTTTTGTGTTACGCGCATCGGGCTTACGGGGCTGGTAAGATAAGGAAACTCGGCGATTCAGCTGCCAATACCCACTGCTGATATTCAAGCGTTAGACCTATTTGCCGTATGTGCGACCAAGGGCGCGAGTACTGCACTCAACTCCTTCGCGGTCATTTTAAACGATGACTTGCATGCCTCAGCTATTGATTGATAGGACGCTGCATTTCTCATCCAAGTGTGAAAAGATATCCCTTTGAGCCATTGTCGAACTGTTCAATGATCAGCTTTGCCTCTATTTAGTATCTTCTCTCAGCCGACTTCATCGCATTTGCAAAGAGTGAGCTGGTGGTCAAAATGTCGGCAAAACCCATCCACATATCCCCGCTACATTCTGGGGACAACGTCGCGAACCGGACAACTGACACCTAGACCTGTCCCTACCATGATGGTTTTACTTCCTCTCGTGTGGTCGACTTTCCGAGTTGCGAGGCTAACATCCGAGCACACTTGGCCATCATCCCCGGTCTAATTTACCCAGGGATTTTCCTAATGGTAACTGAGCGAGATTGAAAGGATGTGATGTGGAATTCAAGCAAATTTATGTATGATAATGATAGGCTGTTACGCAAGTGGGTGATTGATGTCGGCCCCTTCACTTCAAATACGTACGCAGAATCAAAATCAGCGCGTCGTTTGAGAGTGGTCCGACTCATCCGCGAATGCGGTTACTCGCTTGAAATCCGGGTTGCGGCTAATTGCCCCGGAGAATGGTGTTCTTTGTCTGGGGTTTCGGGTTTGGAAGTGGGTGATCGGAGATCCGCTCGCCCGAAACGACCACCCTCGCTCGAGGGTAAGTTATTGCAAGAAACGCAAGGAAGAGGACGAGTTGAATATCGCATGTCTTAATGAGCGATCATGGTCGAGTGGCCTGAAAGTGTGACATGTCATCGTACCACGGGCTAATGCCTGTGATGTGCAGTTGACTTGGCTCTCCCGTGTGTGTCTTGCCTAGATGGTCTATGGATGTGAGACACTTATGCAAGTGCACGGTGTCATAATCTTCTCTGTGAAGCATGATAGGCCATTTTTAGTTGCTGCTAGTTCATGATCAAAATCGAACTGCCTCTGCCAAGTGTTCTCCACTGAATTGAGTCGCTTGGCATGTCTCAAAATCCGGGGTTTGATGTGGAGGACGAAATTGTTACACAAATAACGGTTTTCTTCACATGTTCGTCCGTTCCAGCATCCTTCATTTAACATCCTCAAACATGTGTCGTTTCGCCCAAGTCAAATTCCAAACGCAGACGGCCTGGGAATTGAGATGACGCAGGCTTGGCTATTTCATCTGAGCGCTGACATGTCACCGGATATGATCTGCAATTATTGGATAGGATCGAAAACACATCACGAGCGAACGACATATCAGTCCAGAAGTGCCAGTGGACTGTGCAAGAGAATTGTATCCACCCAGTGTAATTAGGTTGAGTTGGAGTCCTATGTGTTCCTCCACTATTTGGGCATATTCACATAACTTGAAGTTGACGGCAACGTTTCCATGTAAAGATCCCCCCGGTGAGCATTACTCGACATTACGGTCCGGTCATCGTGAGGTCGGTGGATATCCTTGGCAAGCGCGTAAAAGAATGCTGTATTCGCCACCACACACGCGCACAGAATCTCAATTGAAGCCCACTACCGGTATCTCGTTAATTGCTGTAGCACAAACGGGCTGCTGGGAGACTTACCATTGAGCGGGACTTTTGTGATACTGATGAATTAAGGATAAGGGGAATTCGGAGTATTGTGATGGCTACAACGACCAAGCCAATGCCAAACAAAAAGGCCAGTTGGAGTTTCCTACAGCAGTGTTAGGTGGGAGACTCGCGGTTGTATGATGGGGAAATCGTACGTTTTTAGGTCGAGTCGTAAATGCTGCAAGATTGGGAACGGCAGAATGATGAGTGCGACGTCGGAGATGATGTTGCAGACGGCCATTAGTAGCAAGTTGCCCAAGGCTCGGTGGCAGGTTTGTTCTGGGCGGATTGCGTTAGGGAATGGTTCGGTACAATGACGGATGGAGTCACCTACTGCTGTCGTCGTCGTCGTCGTTCAGCGCCCACATTCTGCAGTTGAGTCATGGTTAGCCATCCGCCTATATAGAGAGCGTCGCGACGGAGCCTAGACTTACAGCGATAGCGGCCGACATTCCACCAAGGTGGTAATGAGCACGGCGACAAAGGTAAAGGCGATGAACCACCAGATACCGTTTACTACCCGCCTGCCCCAGGCGAAGATGTCGACGAAGCGCGAGTAGAAACCGAGCAAGGCCAGCTTCAGACACCACAAGCTGCGCAAAGTCAGCACACGGGAAACATTGTCGCGGCAAGAGACGGGCTCTGCCGTCGCGGTGGCACGCACAACAAGGCGTAGCATATGCGGGCCGGTATCAGCAATTGATGCGACAGCATGCGGTCGCGGTCGATCTTGGACGTCGACAAGCCCAGGGCGGCGGCGTCTTCGGCAGTGGCATGGTCGTACGTGTGAGTCGGGTTGAGGACGAAGGAGAGCGAGATGCACGTGGTGCGACCGATGAGCGGCAGCAGGGCGATGGCGACGTAGAGGTCATCGATGCGCCAGGTTCGGTGGCAGGTGGTGTGCAGTTTGCATCGGTAGAGGCCGCGGTAGGCGCAGCGGGCCAGGATCAACGTGGCGCACACGCACGCCGACGCGATGTCGAAGGTGACGTCGGTAGACAGGGTCATGGCTGGAGGGATGGCGGAGAGGCGGTCATGTTGGGGCCATTCTCGGGCTCGTTGTTGACGAAGAGGCAACTCGGCCAAGAAGCAACTTGGAAGAAGCAACCTGGGGAAGCAGCAAAGCAAAGCCGAAAGACGGGGTAATGTAGACTACAGCAGCTATTATGGGTTGCCACCCACTCGCAAAAATCAATCCCAACCCGCCCGTTTATGCCGCGTGGGGACGGCTTCTTATTAGACTGGGGGGGAACTTGGGGAAGCGAGACCAGGGGGGGCCCTTGAAGTTGGCTCTTCATCACCATGACTCAAGGCATTTGCGGAGAAGGCGCCAATCAGCTCCGGCCGAGGGACCGCCGGATCCATGGAATGGGGCCAGACCGATCCTAGGATGGGACAAGACGGATCCACGAACCGAGGGGACCGGCGAGCTGGATGGCAAAGAGACCTGGTCCAAAGGGTTTCATTAGCGTCCAAACTCTGATCACGCTCTGACGCGCGGAGAAGAGCATCGAAAGACTTGGCGGGACGGCGCGGAACTTGTGCGCATAGGTTGGCATGGGATGCTGAACGGGGCTGGTTTTTCCGTTGTGTAATTCGTACGTACGTGATAATAATGACTCGGGACAAAAAAAGAGAGAGGGCTGGTTTTCTCCTTGTGTAATCTGTACGTATTAATTACCCTGAGGAAGCAGAGCTGAAGTCATCCTTGTTCCTGTAATTATGGAGCAGCGCATCCTGGAAACGAGATGCCGACCAGGCTCACCACAGCGGTTTTTTCTTTCTTTTCCAGCGGGGATTTAAATCATCAGCAAGTTCACGGCAGAGTTCACCAAGCAGCATGAGCAGCCTGTGCATGCTGCAGTCTTTCGTTAGTATGGGTTCCAGAACACCTCCGCACAGTTGAGGCGTCTTCCATGTGACCTCACATCACCCGGAACCGCTGGCGATGGCCGCCACCACATGGGCAACGCTTGCAGCGCCACTAGCCTAGCCATATCTACAGTAGCACGCTGTGCTAATTATGCCTTGCACGTTGGAGGCGTTCGGGCTTGCGATGAATGGATGGATGGTGACATGCTTCTCAACGTCGGAAGCCGACTTGCGGGGGTGGGGGGTTCGTTCATTTGCTGTTCCTTGTTCCTGGTGATGCTACGTACGCAACACCCGCGACTCGAACCAATGCAAGGCACCATTCCTGTGGTGGTTCCAATGACGAATTGCTATCAAGGATACAGCCTGGAGCACTCATTTCCCCATCATTTAAGCTACTTTTCGTAACAATTGTCAGCGATTGACAACCGCGTCAGCTCGAGACACTAGCCATCATCCCCCCTTGCCACGGATGGATATTTCAACTTATCCATGGTTCATCCACCACAAAGCACTACCGTTTGTAGTGCTAGACTGCTGTACCACAACACAAGTCAACTCATCTGAAACCACTGCTCATAACTGACAGAACCGGCGGGGTCAACACCCGACACATGTCATGCATCTTTCCCTGCTACACTAATTCTACCGGACTAGCCGTAGCCACGCCCCATCTCTGGAATTTCTCAAGGCCAAAGTCGAGCTCCATGACAGCCAGGCTGAAGTGATCGACCTCGCCCGGCTTCTCGCCCACCAGCACCTTTTCCGTGTCATTCCTGTGCATGAAACCCACATTGCGCTCCGCGCACATCTTGGTCCATGCGAAGGCCGTGTCCGCCTCCCAGACCCCGCGTCGCGTTGTGAACATGACGCCTCCGGGACATTCAGTCGAGCCGCTTTGTAGGGTGAGGTAGATGGACTGGATGGCCTTGGACACGACCCACGTGCGACGAAGGCTCTCGGAGAGGATCCAGGCGTGCCACAAAAGCTTCTCCAGCCTCTCTTGGAAGTTACCGACATTTTGATCCAGGTTCTCAGGCTCAATCAAGTTGGAGACGAGGAGGCTTCCGTCTTGGGCTGCGTGGGTGGCAGCAGCCAGCATTTGATTGGTCCAGAGGCGCAGCGTCGGAAGCTGTTTCTCTGCGAGGGAGCGCTGTCGTATGTCGCCGTCGAAGAGGCGGATGAAGGAATATATCATCAACACTTGAACGCGGCCCATGTGCTCGAAGCTATTGAGCTGCGATTGGGCCTGCGATCGAATTTGCTCTTCTACGACTTCATTCGACTGTTCCTCGATGATGCGAAAGATCATGTCCTCAGTTGCAGAGTTCCTGCTAAAGTAGGCGGACAAGGACGTGAAGACATGCTGCACCGATTTTGGTAGCCGCTTCTTGTACAGCTGAGAATGGATGAAGGGATTGCTGCCCGTGTCGACCCATTCTTTCAGCCAGCCCCTTATTTTGGCAATGTACCTGTTCACAACCGTGTTGCAGATTGGCGTCATGCGGCTGAGATCGATGGGTGCAACCGCCCACGCCTCCGGGGCGAGAAACCAAGCTGACTGCAGGTCCGTGAGCGAAGGACACACTGAGTTTCCATCGCCAGATCTGTTCGAAGCCAGAGAATTTAGTATGTCCAGCTGTTGTGGGCCTTCCAGGCTGTGTACGCTACTGCCAGTCTCGTTGACCTGAGCATTGAAAGCACTCATCTCTCGGTCCGCGAGGCCATAGACGATGAAAGTCGGGCAGGCGGGATACAAGCACTCTAGCCCCTTCAGCGAGCAACGTCCGCAGGCCGGGGATCTCTTAGTGCACCTCCGCTTTGCCATCCTGCAAGCATCGCAGGCCTTGGGTTCTCTTCGTTCCATTTTTGGCAGTCCACCTCGGGTGTGCCAAAATGCTGAGAGAATGAGGTAGTGATGATAGAGTAGTACCCATCGTTTGTCATGGTCGTCGTGGAAGTGGGAGTGGCGACTGATAGGTGGGCGCCCGGGCGCCCATATATCCTTGGGCGCCTGGGCGCGCCCACTGACTAATCACCTAAGAATACCTCCTCCTATTAGTGCGTGTAAGACGCGTTCTAAAGCAGCAACCAGTCACCAAACTGTGGTCTAGAAATGGCCTAAACATTTGTTGAAGATATCCTCCCTCCAGAAGGCATCTATAAATTATATAAAGCTCTTTTTATAGCTATCAATTCCTAGGTAAAGCCTCGAGGATATGCTTTTACTACTGGTAAGTCTATAAA
The DNA here is from genome assembly GCA_020744375.1 of Dactylonectria estremocensis. Taxonomy (NCBI): domain Eukaryota; kingdom Fungi; phylum Ascomycota; class Sordariomycetes; order Hypocreales; family Nectriaceae; genus Dactylonectria; species Dactylonectria estremocensis. The sequence continues at coordinate 667,691 of JAGMUU010000010.1, read as the reverse complement.
GACTTCGAACGGGCGGGTTAAGGTGGTATATATATATAACCGAAATAAACAGCCGCCGAGCTTAGCTGACGAACGAATTCGCCAGACCTCAAGCCGAAGGACTGGCTGTAAGTTCTCTATTTTCGCTAAAGAATCGCAGGATAGAAGTATATAGGTTCTAAGCTATCGCCTAGATAAAGAGTGCATTAAGTATAACTACCTACTAAGCGAGCATCTATCTATATACCCAGTATATCGACAGTTTAAAGAGCAAGATATTATAACTATCTCCAATTTTATAATATCTAGAACTACTCCACAAGATATTAGAACTTATCTCTATAACTATTTGGAGATGCTAGTAACCTAATGAGATATATATAATTAAATTGCAGAGATGAGAAGAGACCTACATAAAGGCTAGAGCAGTATCTAAGCGCTAGTTAATTAATTATATAAAGAAGGTTTCTAATGCTAAGTCCGTCTAAACTTAAATAATTAACTAATAGTAATCTTTTTTACTTATCTAGATTCTATAGTATATCTATAGTATAACCTAGATATTTTATTATTAGATTGCATATATAAGATAAATAAGCACTATATACTATTACTTAATATAGTTAAAGTGGATTTCTATTAGCATTCCTTTTATATAGCATTTGCCTTTCTTTTAGGTAAATTAGAAGAGGATTACTTATAGATATTAGAGTACCTTAGATCGCTTTACTAACATAAGCTTCCCTTAGTTATTTTAACCGATAGATGCCTTATAGCTATAAATGCTGCTATAGCCTGGTTCTCTTCATCTAAAGCACTACTTTGCCTCTAGCATATCAATAAGGCAATCCTTCAGCACTGCCGACCGTTCTTTACCTCTAAGGACAATCAGGCAATAGATTAAACTAGAGGCAAAGTGTAGGATGAGTTCTATGCATTCTAGCACTTAATTATTGCCTCCCTAAATAAAAAGATATTTAAAGATTAGCTAGCTGAGTTTAAGCTTAAGTATAGCAATAAATACCTTAAGTCTATAGATTATATTAAGATATATTAGCTTAAGCTATATAAAGAGAAAATCATTAAAGCGTAGGTAGATAAATACTTGCACTTCAGTAATATAGTGACCTTAAGGCAGGTAACTATGCAGTATTTAACGCAGGAAATAAACTACTAATATATATATTCTAAGGCTAAAGGCATCTATTTACTAATTAAGTTATATATTAAAACTTTAATATTTAATCTCTTTAATATTTAATAAATAATAAAACATGCTATTATAAACTAACTGAAGGAACTTAAATACATATAGGCCACCTAGCAACTGCAGACACCTCTAGAAGTTTCTAATATATTATTTAAGGCAGTATAAAGCTAGGTTTTATACCAAGCTCTACGCAAAGTATAAGAGCAATAGCAGCTACTTCAGAGACTACATAAGGCTCGCTGCAGTTACACTTTCACAGCTTTATATAGACTCCTATATATATATACCTTAAAGAAGCTTAAGGAGGAAAGGCAAGTCCTTTTACTTAATTATTTCCATCCCCACTAGCATTTAAAGTAAGATATAGTGTAACTACGACCTATACTAGAGCTAACATAAGCCAGAGACTAACTTAATATATAGCGCAATTAGCTAAAGATAACTACCAAACGCAGGCCTTCTAGATTTAAGATAGTCAAGTATAGCAAGAGAGCTCCCAGTATTTACAGCAGATATTATATAATTAGCTATATAATAATATCTAAAAATTACCCACTGAAATTCCAAGAAATGCAAGGGCATACAGCATATATTTCAGATCTAATTCTATAGTTAGATATAATCTTAAGCCCAGTTTCCATTCTTATTTCAACTAATTAAATAGAGATTCCTTTAGAACTGGATTATATACCTTCTCTAAATGCAGTTATAGAAGCTACTGCAGAAGCCTATTAATATAGGGAAAGCGCTAAAGTCACCACACTTAGCTATCCTCCTCCTCTATTATCTATAGGTATTATTCCTCAGTCCTCTGCCATGCTAGGCACCCCGGCTCTAATCTCACCAAGCGCTACCAACAAAGCACCTCAGACTAAAGAGGCATCTATTGTCTATAATCCTTTAGTCCAGTTACTACCTCATTATAATTCCCCAGAAGCCATTTATTTAAGATATATTGCTATAAGAAGTATATAATATATAGAGCAGCCCCGCAGCAGTATTAAAACCAATTAGCAATATCGTAAGGCAAAGGGGCTCCCCTAAAGGTATAATAAAAAGAGCTATAAATAGTACTTAAATTTTAAGTAGATATTAAAGCGTTATATAATTGGAATAGGGTCCTAAGAGTAGACGAAGGAGGAAATAATAGTATATTTAGATTAATATAATTTAGAAGATAAATATATTAAAGCCTAAATTATAAAAGAAATAGATAATAACCCACTAATAAATAAGAGGAGGGATATAAAAGAGATCTAAGAAAGTGTAGAAAAGGATAGTAAGAAATAGCAAGCCTTACACTCTATAAGCAGTAAAGTTAAACAATATATAATCGTAAGGGTGTGAATATCTACAATTTACTTTTTATTGATTTTATTTATTACCGGTAATAGTTATTACAGATATGACTTAAATCAAAAGAGCATCTCACACGCACCAATGGGAGGAGGTATTCTTAGGTGATTAGTCAGTGGGCGCGCCCAGGCGCCCAAGGATATATAGGCGCCCGGGCGCCCACCTATCAGTCGCCAGTGGGAGTCCGATGGTGAATCAGCACAGTTGGTGGGCGCTATTCCGTTCTGGGATAGTTTTCCACTCAAGAGAACAACACTGAGGCGCGGAACCGCCAACGGATCATTGTTTGCATTGCGGTTCAAAATGAACAGTAGGAAAGACATCAAGGGAAAAAATGATGTTCATTAGACTAATACGCATGATTTATTACGGATTACTCTGGTTGGTTCTCTTAATGGTCTCCACGAGAAAACACGGCAATCTTGTCCCTGATCTTGCCCTCCTGAGTGAGAGTCTGAGAGAGTCCAACCCCACTCGCTGCAACTTGACCTGATATTGAACGTGTTTGGTGATCCATCTTATTAGAGAATGCATCAAAGAGATGGTGTTTGAATGCCAAGACTGGGAATCTTGATTGTAAATTCCTTTGTCATTGTACGGTTTCCCTCTCACACCGATGAGTTGGCCCCGTTTTGCGGCAAACTAACCCATCTTAAACCTCGACGGTGGAAGACATGCCGCGCGATTAATCAGCTCAATTAATATCCTTGAATACATTGACCTGGAAGAAGCTTTTAAATGCTCTGTTATTTCCTTTCTTTCTCATTTACCTCACACTCATCATCTCACCTGGGCAATCACCAAACTACTCACTCATCCACCATGGCGCCGACTTTTGTTCTCATCACTGGTGCAAACCGGGGCTTGGGCCTCGGTCTCCTCAAGCGTTACCTTGCGCTACCGAACCACGTTGTCATTGCTGGCAATCGCGACCCCGAGCACCCAACATCCAAGGAGCTTGCCAACCTGCCCTTGGGAGCAGGCAGCCGTCTGATCGTGGTCAAGATTGACGCTTCCATTGATCAAGACGCCTTCGATGCCGCCGAGGAGCTTCAGAAGTCTCATGGGATCGAATACTTGGATATCGTCATCGCCAACGCCGGCGTCTCGTACGTCTGGCCCCTAGTTGTCGACTTGAAAATTGACGACCTGAAGGGCCACATGGGCCCCAATGTCTACGGCTTCGTCACTTTGTACCAAGCCACACGCCCGCTGTTGCAGAAGTCTCCCAACGAGCCCATGTTCGTCCCAATGGGATCTACCGCCGGCAACCTCGCGTGAGTCAAATCTATTTGCGTGCGTTGACACTTCACTAAGGCTCAGCAGAGGACAACTACCCATCCGAAATGCCGCATACGGACCCTCAAAGGCAGTAGTGAGCTGGCTAACCATCAGGATCAACTCCGAGGATCCTTGGCTCAACGCCTGGGTGATGGCTCCTGGCTGGGTCCAAACAGACCTCGGGAATGCAGGTGCGATTGGGCTAGGGTTCGAAAAGGCCCAGTTGGGAGTTGACGAGTCTTGTGACGGAATGATGAACGTGTTCACTACAAGCAACAAAGAGAAACATGGAGGGAAGATGGTGCTGTACGATGGAGAAATCGTTGCGTGGTGAATGACTAGGTAGCGGCAACGAGGGACCGGTGACAGCTTGACTGAAAATGTTGTATCTATTGACGATGGCGATTCATTTCCAAGTCATCCAGATGTGCAGTTTATTGTTGATAGAATTAAAGCACAAGCTGTAGATTGGCGATCTTGGTGTGTATCTTCCCTCCAATCGCGTTTCAACTTTCAACTTCAACCTGTCAACATCGGGAGCCAGCGTACCCGGCATAACCATGTGGAATGCTCTCTTGGCCATGGCAGTTAAGTGGCTAGCTGTAGACGCTGTGGAATTTAGACTCCATAAAAGAAGTCAGGTCAATATTGGAATCGTTGGAAAGATTTTGTTCTGCGCTAGAGCGTCATTCATGGTAAGTATGCTGAAGCTGGACGCATCGAGGCAACGGATGCCGGACACATGGAGCTCAGATTGAAATTGCAATATATATTTATCATCACCCATCAACTTATAATCGGCAAACAGTTACTCACCATACTATTTACCAGCCGCCATTAGGACAAACACCGCTGTTACTTCCTTTACGCCAACCACAACAAGCCCCATCGCCTCCATTCTTTCCGACCTGAAGGCAATGAATTAGCAAGACCCTCCAAATGATGCGCAAAGCTGATGGAAAGGAACCCAACAACGCAGACAATGGATTTACTTACACACTTGCCCTCGTTACACTTGTAGTTCTTGAACCCATATCGGCAAGAGGTTCCGTTGCAAATCTATTGTTCAATTTCGTGTTAGAAATTGTATCTTGCCATGAGCTTGTTCAGGTATTGAACGTTAGGATCCCAGAGACTCCATGGAAGCGCGTGCATGCATGAAAGAGAATGGAGTTCACGTACGCCCTTGGAACTGAGCCACGTCGGACAATCCTTCCTCTTGAAAAGAACATTCGGGTGGTTCGAGGGCGTGCTGTCGCCGGGGTAAGAGGTGGGAGCGGCGCTCACGACTGAGAGCGCCGAGATGATAGTGAAGAGAGATGTAAACTTCATTTTGCGTCGGTGAGAGGCAGAGTTATCAAGAAGATGTTGACAATTGTAGACTGTGAGATGAGTGAAGCGCATGACCGCTGGGTAGGAGGTGCTGGTTTTTATATTCGTAAACTTTGAGGTCAGTAGAGTCCCCTAGCAGTCTAAGCTCATTCCACGATGTAGATGAAGCTGCGGACGATCGGATCGGCCCGGCGTTAGCATGGAATGAATCTGGAGTCGGCGTTACAACACCATGGTCATTCTGCTGTGTTGGCACTTTTGCGTTGCAAATCGAATGTTCTGCTTGCATTAGTTATGTTAGTGTCTGATTCAGGTGGTTTGGCAGAATAAGCAAAGTAGAGAGGAGAATACTTGCTCGTATTAGACATTTGTCAGTAGATACAACGCATGACAATCTTGGCAATCCGCACAAGGCGCACATTTTGCAGATTCCATGACTGCTTTTGGTCGTTAGCTCAGGCGGACGGGCACAATCGGCATAGCAGAGCGGACGCGGCTCCATAATCATCATTAATCATGCTGCAGGTCGAATGATCTGCTCGTATTCAAGCTGTCGCTAGCTGCTAGCCCAAACATGCATAGAATCATGCGCACAGCAGGGGGAAGCACTACTCATTGTCACTTTATAGTTGATACTTAGTTGATAGTTGATACTTTGTGTCCATCTATTTTGTCTTGACTGTGTGCCAACTGACGACCAATTGACAGAGATTGCCATTTAGCTAATAGGAGGCTTCTGTGATATTTCTACAGGCGAGGTGCTACGACGATGAACACGATAGGTTTCTGCAGCAACAGCGGCTGAGTGAGACCATTAAACGATATGCCTGCGCTTGGCATCCATTTAGCCTGAATTTCACCGCTCCGAGGAGACTGACGAAACCAGTGGTTATGCGTATCAATATGCTTCAGCTTCGTGACCAGCTTTGCACGGTCTCTCTCAACCAGCTTGATCAGCTGCTTGTTACCAGACCAAGCCAGAGCCGGGACTGGGGTATAAAAAGCCGGTGATCAAGCTCCTCCTTCGGTAAGGGTCAAGTGCCTCAGTTAGTGCAGTCCTTTGCGTGCTTAATTCTTTAGCCGACTTGCTGCAGCTTTATAAAAACAACTTGGGGGGTATCCGCAAACCTTACAGAACTCGCAGTGGCTTCAATAACGTCTTTTAATCTAGAAAACCCCGATGGCGTTGTACAACAGACTTCCTGGCCCTAGGATTCACTCCACGAATGCCTTCACAACATCATGCTGAAATCTCAAGGTCTTGCAGCATTTCGCACACATCACACAAAGCCTAATCTTACGCTTAAACCTCAACCAGCAGCTTCTCCCCGCTCACGCCGCTCTTCAGCTCAACCAAGGCATTCTGAAGACCGTTCAAACCCCCTTCGATGACTCTATACCTGGTTGGCACAATGTCACCACAGTCGAGCCAACCTGGCAAAGACTCATTGCACAGCCAGACACACAGGTCCTGTCTGCGGTGTGCTAGAGCATCTCCTCTAACCCAACCGGTTTCGACATGACCGGGCTTACTGACACTCTCAGGCCAGGGCGATGTGTGCACCAACTTCTTGGTTGTCGAGGGTGACCTGGATAGCAACTGCACAACGGAGGCGAGCGTGTCTTCTGAACTGATTGCATCGACAGCGTAAGAAATTTCCGAGCCCGCATGGTTAGCGGCAGCTAGAAGGCCATCAACGGCGTTGGGGGAGTGATAGTCAACGAGCACGCTGGCGCCAAGCGAGCGCAGATACTCGTGGTGACGCTCGCTCGCCGTTGCGAAGACGGTGAGGCCGGCCAAGCGAGCCATCTGGATAGTGAGGGACCCAAAGGTTGAAGCGCCACCCCACACCAAAATCGTTGGAGGCGACCCCCCGAACGATTCGGAGACGGTACTAGTAGGCTTGTTCTTCCCACTGCCGAGAGCCGGCCTGGGGAAGTCGAGCACGTCAAAGAGTGCCATGGCGGCGGTGCCCACGGCGGTTGGGAGGGTAGCTCCCTGCTGGAAACTCATGCTCTGGGGCATGAGGGTTGTTGCAGCAGCTTGAACGATGGTGTATTCTTGGTATGCGGCGTGGTCGTTGTTACCGGTAGAGAACGAGTGGGAAAGCGCGAAGACGCGGTCACCGGGTTTGACAACAGTCACCGATGGTCCCACCTCGACTACAATGCCACTTACATCTGTAAATAAATTTAGCTTTTGGTCTGTAGAGCGTAAAACGTTGAACTGAGAAGGGCAGGGTTGACGAGGTGAAATGGAGTTGGAACAATATTTCTCCTCCCGCTATCCTGCTCCACCAAGCTGATGATACACGTACCGGCACCAAGTATGGCTGGGAAAGATTGAATCATAAATCCAGAGACTTTTCTTTTCCAATCGATGGGGTTCACAGCGATGGCATGATTGCGGATCAAGACCTCGCCGGGTCCAGGAGAAGGAGTCTCTCGCTTATCCAGCACCAAGTCATTGGCGACGGCAGGCAGAAAGACGGCGGAGTGAGTGGACTGTTTTGCCATGATGAAGATAGAGTTTGATTGAATGTTGAAGTTGTAAGTGCAGAGAAGTATGGTATTGTTGTGTTATTTTGGTATCCAACGGAGGAGGCTCGTCCGCCATTTATGTGCAAACTAGCAAGAGTACTAAATTGTCCTTGCCGGGCAAATGGAGGCCTGTAGCTACGGATACTGGACTGTCTCATCCAATTCGCCGGCTCATCATCACCGTCGGCAGAATTCGCCGTGGTCAAGAATGGGCCTGACTTCCGGCCAAATTTGCCTCTCCGGCGAATTGGCCGATGCCAAGCCCCGCAACGCGGAGAGACACGGCCCACTCAGGCATATCCTTGTCGAGATCACAGCCGCCACATGGAACTCAAAGAGACGGCAAAAACAGTTTCGGGATACGTTCTGACTGCTGTTATTGCGGTGGAACAAAATATTTCTCATTCGAGCTTCAAAACCCCCATGGTAGTCGACTGCGAACGGCATGCAACTTCTGTAAGTGCAATCACCGCAGTTGCATCTTCGCCTATCAATCCCCAATACCTTCCCTTCTTCATCACACATCCGCTATCACTGCAGCCAGCATCATACCTAGCCCATCCAGTCCCGCATGCCAGGTATCTAAAATCTCGTCAGTCGCACCATTGAGACCCCCTCCCATCGTTGGGTCCGTCCCGCCGCCTCTTTGCATGTGTGCTATCGCTAGATCTCCAACGGTGTCGAGTCGTGAACGATCTGGCTTCGAGTTTTTCCAGGACATACCGTACTCCTTCTCCCAGGCCCAATCGCTTCTTGCTTCCCACAACACTTTGCTACCCGGCAGGGGAAGACAGAAAGGATTCGCGATATCATCCGAGCCTTCAGTTCCTACGACGAGAGCCATGAGGAAGCAAGTGATGGAGAGTCTGTATCGATAAGCTTTAGTCGATGCATCAAATAGGACGTCTGGCACTTGTAGTGACTGGGGGGGGGGGGGGGGTGTACTCGTACGCACCTTCGACGAGATTCCTCAAAAATCCAATCCTCCCATGTGGGCCGAGAATCTCGTTCATGAGTAGGACTCAAAGGCCCCGGAAACAGTTGGGTAAACCGTTCAGCCAGTTTCTGTTCATGCATCAGGAAACGTAAATTGATGAGTTGGTGCATCAAATCACCGAGATCTCATTTGGTGGTCCCAAAGGGTGAGGGTAGAACACCTAGACTGACCTTCATGTTGCGCAACATACCCCGATTGGTGGTGAAGTATTCTCGGCCCGAGCCAATGAGTCGAATTATGGTATAAATGACTATGGATTGTATTGCTGCGAGTATTTCACCTCGAGACAGTGTCTGTATCTAAATGGTTGATGGACAGAACCCCTGTCAGACACGCATAAAATGAATAAAATAGACAAGGCGGGAAAAGAAAAAATGCATCTGCCAGTCTAACGAATAGAAGGGACAAGCTTACATCGTCCATAATGCGGCACTGCTCGCTATCGATGGTTCGCCAAAGGAAATCGTCCGAGTGGGTGTTTCGCGAGACGAATATGTGAGCGATCCCGTGGCAAGCTACCAATGGCTTCAATGGCACAAAATCTGTGGAATTGAAGCTGACAGATTTGACTGGCCGTATTTCCTCCTCATCATAGTGAAGCCGACACCCAAGTGGGTGCACAAATGGTGGGAGATTATCTGGCTGTGTCATCATTCGTGGATACGTCCGAAGAATGGATACCAGGAACCGACGGCAGCCGTTCGATATAAGCCGACTGGAAGGCTTCTCTTGTGATTGAATGGTGTAACTTGGGGATGGGACTAAAGAATACAGGTGCTCGCGGTTAGCAGCCAATGAGCATGTCAGAGGCGCAAAGGATGCCACCAAGCCATCTGGTGATGCTTCGTAGGAGTCAGCATCAATGAACTGAAGGGGGTCGGTTTCGGTATGAGCTTGGAGGATTGGATCGCTACCGCCAAGAGCTGACTCCGGAAAGATATCAACAGCAGGATACTTCCCAACTTCAGCGAAGGCAGTGGATGTAGGCGTGTCGAAACCAAAGCAGACCGACTCATCAAACCGAATACTGTCGCTGAACGTATTGTTCAATGAGCCGCTAGGTTGTGTGGCGAGAACTTGGCCACCATCGAAATCGAGATTAGGTATTGAGACAGGAACATCGCGAAGGATCGCGGATAAAGGGCTAGGAGTGCTTTGAGAGCTTTCACTGGGCCACCCAGTCGTGATGGCAACGTTGCGTCTTGTCGCTGTTGAGGTAAGTGTGTCGCGCCGGCCATACGAACACACTTTGTCTTTAGCAAAGCACCGGGAACAAGGCGAACGGAAATCGCATTTGCTCTTGCTGCTCCGACAGAAATGGCAGGCTTGTTGTCGGGCTGGCTTTTTTCTAGCTGCTCTCCGAAGACAATACTGCACATGCCGGAGATGGGACGTTTCTGTAGTTTTGTTGATTAGTGACTAAAAAGATTTGAGCATGTAGCTGGATGATGGGTACGACTGTGGAAAGTTTGATGTCATCGGGACCCAGAAAATGGGATGATAATGAGACACTGTACCTTGGTCAAATGGCTTTCCACACGTCGAGCAGAAATACACGGGGGCTGCAGGGGCCGAGGGGCTGTCATATTCAGGCCCTATATCCATTTTCTTGGATCTGACGGTCGCGAATTCGGTGAATGGGAACTCGTTGTGGTGTAGATGACCGATAGACGTGGAGGAAGTGAGTGAGATTGACTTGGAAGTTGATTGTGAGAATGGCTCACGCGCTTTGTGCCTGAGGCATCAAGAGGAACTGTCCACTACCAAACCCATGTTGACATCATCTCAGGCACTGTAATGGGTAACGAAAGATTGTTGTGTCGCGGAATTGAAGAACTTTTCCCATGAATTTAGGCGAGGAACACTTCAAGGGTATCTGCCTGTGTTTTGGCTATCGTCGTTTCGCTGAGAATCGTAAGTATTGTGAGTAGAGATTGAATTGGCCCGCCATCCTCAAAGGCGGGCATCTGTTGGTAGGATTGCTAGGAAATTGAACATTGTAACCGCCCTCCGGAGCCCGGAAGGAGAGTTCTCATTGAAATTGTTAAGGGTTTTCAATGGGCAATAGAGAAGATTGTGTAACAACGTGCTTTCGTGAGGGTTCTGCTTAACGGTGAACTAGCTTCAAACTGTGTGACGCATCTTGGCACCTCACGCCCAATTCATAACATTCCAAACAAATGTCAAAATCACCAACAGAGCAAAGATCGCAATGATACAGGTTCGAGTTAGTGGAGATGCATTGCATACAAGCATCACACCATGTCGAAGTTACATCGAAGGGGATGGTCTCAACCGCTGTTGGGAGGTCCTGGTCGTTCATCACAAACCCTTGCCTCTCTGCGTCATGCTGTAAGAGGTCGGCGACTTCGCGATGTCCGTTCCGCTTGGCCCACCAGAATGCTGTTCGACCAAAGCCATCTTGCTGATTTAATTGAGCGTCTTCGGCGGCGAGTAGAGCCTCCATTGTTGCAACGTGTCCAAGTTTTGCTGCGGCGAAGAGAGCTGTTGAACCATACCAATCCTTGGTGCCTGCTCTGCATAGTTTGGTAGCCAAAAGAAGCTGGACTACTCGGACATGCCCATTTCTTGATGCGAGGAACAATGGCGTGCGACCACAGGCATCCACAATAGCCGCTCCTTCTTCCCTCTCTTTCTCGGATCCTTTCTCAGACACATGCATGTGTCTGGCCAATGCTGCCTCGTGTCCGTCATATCTCCCCCACATCAGATGTCTCCTCTTCTCGACAAACAGGCTGACAACCTCCAAATGCCCGCTCCGACATGCTAAGTGGAGAGGCGTGGATCCATCACTAGTTGTTGCTAACATGTCAGCTCCTTCCTCAATCAATAGCTTGACAATCTCGAAATGCTCCTTCAAACATGCCAAATGAAGAAGGTTGTGCCCATCGGTAGTTGTGTCGGCTCCCTTGTCGATCAACAGTTTAACAACCTCAAAGTGCCCGTTCTGACATGCCAAACGAAGAGGTGTGTGGCCACCCACAGTCACAGCTGATACGTCAGCTCCCTGTTCAATCAACAGGTTGACAACCTCGACATGGCCCTTCTGAGAAGCTGTGAGGAGAGGCGTGAATCTATCAGTCGTTGCACTTGATAACACATCAGCTCCCGTGCTGATCAATAATTCAACTACCGCAAGCTGCCCTTTCCGGCATGCTGTGTAGAAAGGCGTGAATCCACCCGTTGTTGCAGCTGTCACATCAGCACCATTCCTAATCAATAGCTCAACTATCTCAAGGTGTCCTTGGGAGCATGCCTTAGAGAATGGTGTGAAGCCTTCAACATCTGCAGCTAATATGTCGCCTCCATTCTTGATCAATAGGTCGACTATTTCAAGGTACCCGCTGTAACAAGCGACATAAAGAGGCGTGCGTCCATCGCTCGCTGCAAGTGACACATCAACTCCTTCCTTGATCAACAGATTGACGACCCCGAGATTCCCGTTTTGGCATCCCATATGGAGAGACGTAAATCCACTAGTAGACACGGCTGACGTATCGGCTCCTTTCTTGATCAACGCCTTGGCAATGTCGAGATGGTTGTAAAATGTTGCTAAATGAAGGGGCGTATGTCCATCGTCCGTAGTAGCCGTTACATCAGCGCCGTGTTGAAGAAGTAGATTTACCACCTCTAAGTGTCCATGATAGCAAGCCATGTGAAGTGGCGCCCACCCTTTGATGTCTGCAATTGTCATATCGGCACGTTCCTTCAGGAGTAAATCGACGACGCTCACGTTTCCCTTCCCAGAGGCGACTGTCAGAGCCGATCCAAACGAGCGTTTTTCATCCATTGCGCAAACGCCGGATTGCAGGAGATGCTTTAAAACCTCTGAGAAGCCAAGTTCCGCCACGTAATGTAAGGGACTTGCCGGGCTTTCATCTGCATCGGCATATGTGGATATACGCATTTTACTCTTGGAGTCTCGGTTCTTTCTCCATGGTTCCCAGTTTTTATTCTCTGTATCAAACAGTCCAATCATGAGTTCCACTAAGGCAGTCTCATTTCCCCCACTGATCGTCGCATGCTCAGACCAGGCACTGGCTGCATAGTCTCGGAACGACTGCTTGGCCTGTTTTTCTTCAATGGCCGGAGAATCTTTCCATACTCCTCGGTAATTGACATAGCTTAAGCATAGAGAAGCAAGTCTCGCGTTTTCCAGTGCGTCGTTTGAGCATTGGAAGTTGTGATTTGACAACAGCAGTCTCCCTCGAGTCGAAGTGTGGGTCAAAAAATATTGCTTGATAGAGAAATGGGCCAGATGAACTGTTCTTGAGGGGTCACAGGTTTCTGACGAGATCTCTCTGACTTCTAGTAGCGATCCGCACGGGCCGAGGATCTCATTGTCGATGTATTCCTCGTCCACGGAATCAGGGAGTTCTTCAACAGGCAGTTGGTCAAGCTCAGTGTCAATGAGCACTGCCTCTGTCATCTCGCCGACACTCAGTGGACGCAAAGCGAATGCAGCCCAGCGTAGAAGGTTGTAGGCTCGCGTTCTTTCCTCATCCGGAAGTTGGGACATTCTTGTCCAGTTGCGTTCGTAAACAGATTCCAGCTGGGCGGGGGCCTTGTCAATGGCGTCCTCAAGTTGCCTCTTGTTTTTCCAACTGCGTAGCGAATTTTCTTGCATTCTAACCCAAATGAATTGGCCTTCAGAACGATCTGCCATTTTCAGAGAGACCTCAGTCTTGGTGACTTCGTCTTTTTTGGGCAGCTTCCGGTCGACTATGCTTCTAGAAAATAGCAGCACATCGTGCTGAACGTCTTGAGAGGAGATCTTCAGTTCAAGAAATCCTCTGACGCGGGTGAGAGCCCGTCGAAGCTCAGGTTCGTCACGACTGACGATCATCAAGCGAGTGGTGGTATCTGAAATAGCCTGTTCCATCGCTTCGATGAACCCAGTCATACTCTTATGGCCCTCTCGGTCCTCTCCAATCCAGGTACATTCATCCAATCCATCAAGGACGAGGGTGCAGTCTGGTACATGATGAATAATGTCTTGGAAGAGAGCGATGACGGTGGTTCTTGTTGCAACTTGTTCGTCCTGGGTCAACCACTTCCCACGAGCCAAGTCAAACGCAGTCCGGTTGAAAGATATCAACTGGGCTATCCATGATCGCATCGCTGAGTAGGGATCACTTCGACTCTCAAAACTGCTGGATAGAAAGAAATATGCCACAGGGGACTTGGGTGCTGTTAGAAGGTGCTCGACAACGCTGGCGCAAAGAATAGTCTTGCCAAACCCTGCAGGTCCCGTTATCCAGAGTAGCTTAGACTCTTGCCCCGCGGCATCTGGCATAACCCAACTGGTGAATTCAGGATGATCTAGAATCCAATTACAGGTTCCGGAGACCTTTTTCTGAATGGCGTCATTGTAAAGGTCGGTGGAGGACTGTCGACCAAGCCAGGCGTGCAGGTCTCGTCGTGTCTTGGCTGCTTGTGTTAGCCTCATGTGGAGAATGGAAGGCGGAATCACCCTCACCTTCAATTTCTTCTTCTATCTTCAATAACGTCTTTCTGAGCTCTGTAAGACTAATGCTTTCGTCAAGAATGTCTACTGCTTTATAAGATTATGCGACAAACAAATAGTAGAAGCTTTAATCGAACCTTGTGTGGGTCGAGAAGCATAACTCGACTTCACCCCTGCTTCCCGTGGTACGTCCAGGGGAACGAGTGAGTGTAGCTGTTGCACCAGAGTGGCAAATTGTTCAACCTGAGCCGTGCGCTTTCTTTTGCCCCTCAATGCCCAAGCAAGTTTCTGCCTTGTCGATTCTGTCTGTAGAGTGCCATCGGGCCTGATGGGGTTTGGAGTGCCCCCTCTACGAGGGAAAGCATCATCCGAGTCCTTAGAAATCTTCATAATCATATGCAAGAGTTCTTGTGTCATCGCCAAAACCTCGGGATCATCCAAAGCGTGGTGGTGACGCTTCGCTAGCTGTCCCTCTTCAATGCCGATGCTCCGCCCCCATTGTTGAAATCGGAGCCTGTCAGCATCGAACTGAGCAGCCAGAGAGCGTGAGTCGTGCTCAAAATCTCGATAAGAGTCGACGTTTTCAACGACTTCCAAGCAAGAACTGAACAGGCCAGCGAGCCCTGCTATTCCGACGGCCAGTCCTACTGGTTCCATGGTTGCGAGTGAGTTGGTAGCAGAGGGTTGAAGATTGAGTCGATGTGGGTGTTCTCAGCATTTTCAATTTCGGGCCTTTACGACAACCCAGTCTGACACAGCCCAATTGAGGCTGGGGCGGGGCTGAGAAACCGCAGCCACCTCATGCCTTACCCTACGCCACCCATCAACATGCTTGAAACAAATTGTCAGGCCCAAAGCGCAGCAGTAGGCTGAAGACAGGATGCATTGGGTGTTGACAACCATGTCAGCTCAGGCGAACCCCAATACATTCTAGATCGTTTTGTTAGATAACTTTGTGGTGTGCGAGTGAGGGTAGCGAGGTTGCATGAAAAAAGCCGTGTAGGAAAGAGGAAGGATTTGTCAAGGACAATGGAGCGTGGGATTTTATGTGACCATACGAAAGGGGGCTTGAATGTGGAAATCTCCTGATGCCCTTGGCGACGAATACCAGTTTTGGCTGCCGAGAGAACATGATGAACAAGTGAACGAGTGCTGTTAGATCGTGAAATAATTCCTCAAAAGTCTAAGCAGGGAACGCAATGCATCTAGAAACATTGCGATCAAGTACAGATCAGCTTTTATATAAGTCGGAGCCAATATTTATATCTGATGAAAAGGCTATGTTGGACGGTATGGTATGGACTACAGGGACAGTCTTGGGCCAAAACTCTCCGTACACTGATACTAAGAGCTAGAATCTTTATATCAGGATTATGTCAAAACCTTTAGCTACAAAATAGCCCTAAAATAAAGTAAATTAGAGCACTAAAGTTATAGAATAGTCTATAACTCAGTATCCTCTTAACGTGCCTAATAGTGATCTCTTGATGCATTCTGGTCCAGACTGCAAACGCGCGGCGGTATACGGAGACTTTTGACCCCAAACTATACCGAATCGATGGTAACGCTCAAGCTGACCACAGCGATTTGGGGAAAACCTGTTCAAAGAGCGGGGTAACATTTGGAACTGACTAAATTGACAACGGGATTGATGTCCGAACCTATCGATGATCGGGATCGGCATTTGTCTGGTCTGAGCGTGAACTACTCTGTCTACACGGCCTTGGAACAGGGGTCGAGCAAAGTGGAATTTGCATCGTATCTAGACGACAGGACCACCATGTCATCCCTGTCGACATGGGATGGTTCTCCTCACTTGCTATCACGAGAAATAGAAGTGGCCATAAAATTATATCCCGCAGCCTACCAAATACTACACCACAACGCTCTGACGTCAATTCTCCACCTATGCTGGCCTAGGAAACTCGGCCATCTAGCGGTGGGCGGTCTCAATGACCACAGATGGAAACGGGTGTCGGACTAGGGCAATCTTAAAAAGCGGATGGCTTTAACAGCAAAGATAAGCATGGGATGTCCAACTCATGACTATAAAAGGGTAACTCAATTCCCAAATTCCTTGTCCCACCTAATTGCCTACTTCCTCTTCAACCTCTAGGACTCAACTCCACAACAGGTACCCGACTAATGAAGCAAACATGGCTTTAGTGCTTCAAGCCCTGAGTCTAACGAGTTTCTTGGTGTCTCCCGCCGTAGCTAGCTATGCCTTCTATGTTGGAAAGAATTTGACGGCTGACGGAAGCGTCATCGTCGGCGGCACCGGCGAAGAAGTCTCGAGCCACTGGCTGCAACTGTTCCCCGAGCGCGATCACACTTCAAACGCCACGATCACAGTCGGTGTGACCGAAGATGCCTCCATCCCCGGCGAACTCATCCAGATCCCACAGGTCAACCACACCTTTCGCTACCTCAGCATGGAATACTCGGACTTTGAGGGCTTCCCTGCGCCGCTCACGAACGGCGGTCTCAATGAGAAGGGCGTGGCTGTGAGGGATGTATGGGCGGACAACAGGCAAGAGCTGATTGATATGACGCCTACACCGCAGCATGGTTTGCAGTACAGTGACTTGGCACGCGTGGTCATGGAGCGGGCGAGCACCGCGCGCGAAGGCGTTGAGATTATTGGAGATTTAATCGCCAAGTACGGCGAGGCTACATATGGGGGCAACTCGCATCTCATCGCCGACAAAGATGAGGGCTGGGTTGTGTGGGAGATGGCCGGCGGAGAGGGACTATGGGCAGCACAGCGCTTGGGACCCAACGAAGTGAAGGTTCTGTACCCGGGATACATCGAGGATTTCCCTCTCGACTTCGCCGAGAGCAAAGACTTTATGGGCTCTGATAACATCGTCTCCTTTGCCCTCGAGCAAGGCTGGTGGAGCGCCGACTCTGGAGAGTCGTTCAACATCTTCAATGTGTACGGCCCTCAGGACCCAGAGCACACCGCCCGCGATGGAGGATACAAGTTCATGTCCCAGGCGGCCCTCGAAAATGCCACCCTTGCCATGGCGCCCGTCACGGAGGCGGATATGATCGAGCGTGTGCGAGACTACCGAATCGACGACGACGAATCAGGCTACGGACAGGTCGTCAGCCTCCGAGCGAATATCGACCGAGACCTCCTCCGCATCTGGATCGCACCGATTGGGTCCGTCGCCGCACCTTTTGTGCCATGGTGGCTCGGGGTGCAGTCCATACCTCCCGAGTTTGGCGAGCATCGATATCTGACGACAGGCGCCTCGAGCAGCTTTCTCAACCCGGACTACCAGTTCCAGGAGGCTTCTGTCTTTGCCGGACGCGTATTCAAGAGAGTCCTGTACTACATGTGCAGCGCACCTCATACATATCTTCCCATTATCACCACCATGTTCGAGGGCTTCGAAAGACAGTCGCATGCTCAAGTCTC
The DNA here is from genome assembly GCA_020744375.1 of Dactylonectria estremocensis. Lineage (NCBI taxonomy): Eukaryota > Fungi > Ascomycota > Sordariomycetes > Hypocreales > Nectriaceae > Dactylonectria > Dactylonectria estremocensis. Next base: position 650,083 of record JAGMUU010000010.1, on the reverse strand, counting down.
AGAGTGGGTGGAGAAGAGTGCCCGCGTCTTGATTGCTCAGGGCGAGCGGAAGACAGCGCAGAAGCTCCTGACGTTCTATTCGCATACACGCGCAGCTGAGGCGCTGCAGATGGGCAGCACCATGGCGGATTCGCTCGACTCCTACATTAAACTCACTGGCCAGTGGCAAAACCCCACCGGTAGCGAGATCAACGATGGGGGGGTGGGAGCCGAGACTGTCAACTGCTTGGTGGGTTATGATCCTGACCAACCGATCGACAAGCAGCAGGATGCGTTAAGAAAGCGGTTTTACACGAGGGGCTCCCGTGTTCGAAAGCAGAAAAACTAATTCATGATGAATATCATATTGCGTTTAGTTGTGGTGGCTAAACATTTGGCAATACATATGCATAAAAAACTGGACAATTTAGAAGCGAAGAGTGACATATAATTAACAAATTGTTATCCACCATTCTTGGGGGGTATGCTGTGTTCCATGGCCATGTAAACTTCCAAAAATCATATCGTTCACCAAGCATTTACATATTCCTACACAATCTCATAGATGCAGCTCTGGCCATCCATGTCTCCTAAAACGAGGGACTTGCCGTCTCCTGAAAAGGCCAACTGAGTGATTCGGTCCAGGTTCTCAAATTGTTCGAACCCAGCCCTTGGACCACTGTTCATGGCAGTTGCATCCGGATCGGGCCAACACCAAATCTGCTTTCCTGTGCTGATGTCGAGGATGGCTAGGCATCCTCTCCCGCCCATATTGTTCCTGCTCGCCTGACAGAATGCAACGAGGCGACAGTCCGGTGAAATGCAGCAGACGGTGTTGGGGATTCTAAAGGTACGTGTCGAGTTCAACACGAGGTCCCATACCAGGACGTACCTGAATGGCACTGAAGTGGGAGAAAGATAGAATCCACCGCCACCGCCAGTTTGGGTCGTGGGCGACTTCAGAACTTGATAGCTGGAGGGGATCCAGATGGAAACCACGGCGCTCCCATATGTCGCCAGTTCACAGGGAAGAGCCGTCTCCAACTCCCTGTGCTGCTCAGGCCTTATCAGCTTGTATGGCGAATTCGAAAGGTCACTGTTGTCGTGAATTTCCCAAGCGGCCAGTAGAACCTCTCTGTCAGGCGGGGGATGCCCTGCACGTGTTTGACGCGGACCTGCAGCCGCCACAAGCATGGGGCTTGTCGCTGATAAAGCGAGTTCCGGATACTGAAAGCCACAGGGCAGATCAGCTTTGCGGAGGTCGATGGTGCGCAGCTTTGCCAAGGGCTTCTTCCCTTGGGCGACTGTGTAGATATCAATGACGTTTTTGTCGCCGTGATAGAGGGCGAGTGCGCCCTGCCCCTCTTCATAGGATTTAAACTGGCATGCTGCCCAACGGTCTGCGTCGTCAATCGACTGGAGACACTTCCGATCAGTCCATCTCCAGATTTCAATAGAATGTCCGAAACGGGTGGCGATGGCGATGAGGCCGGACGGCTCGGAGAGAATCGCGTGGCTTCGAATGAGGTACTCTCGCGACCGAGTCTGGGCTTCCGTGTATGCCGAGAATTTGAGAGTGCTCTGGACTTCTTCATTCGACACTGACCAAATTCGAATCACATTCTTCCCATGCTTGCTAGCGAGAGTGGATGACGTCGAGGACAAGTCCAGATAGTGAATGCCATTTTTCCTCTTGTTTTCGGATGCAAAAGTCCCCTTGTGAGCCACATTTATCGAGGTGAGGGTTCGTTGGAGCTCATCCGGGGCCTCTGGGGGTGGGTAGGATGGGTGCCGTGGATGTACGGGAGAGCGAAGCGACAGCGACTCGAATCCCGACGTCGCCTTTGAGGATCGCGAGAGCTGAGTTGTGTCTAAAGACGTGAAAGAGGCATTTGATGAGACTCGGTGGGAGGTCCTTGCTGATGGCAGCGCTGGTAGTGGCTTGGATGGCGGAGGATGTTTGCTGGGGTTCGACACATATGAAGACGCAGTAGACGGTCGTCTCTGCGAGAACTGTGATTCCGGTCGCAGGCCGGATCTACTCGGAGACGTCGGTCCCGTGGATATGGCATGGTATTGGACATCTTCCTGGTGTTGAACGTCGCCGTAATATGGCATGCTGCTGTTTTTCCCCGTCACAGGGGCGAAAGGCTCCTGAGATGACAGTGGGGTAGGGAAGCGCGTCAAAAGGGCGCCAATTCCGTCGTCCACTTCCCCTGAGAAAGACCGACTATCCTGGCGTGTACCCATTGCTGGCAAAACATAGGATAGATGCGAGGTGTCCATCAACACGCTCTCGGCCTCATCCCAGGAGGCAAGACAGACAAAGCAAAAAAAGGAACGTCTGACCAAAAAAGAAGAATCGCGTGCTCAAAAAAGTTCGTGGGGAGAGATGGGGTCATGGCGATCACTGCTGCGGGGAAGAGGATCCATTTGGGGTTTTCTATTACGGCCTGGCTTCTGGTCTACTGGTCTATGGCTCTAGCTGCTGGGGCTCATGGCCTGGCAACTGGTAATTAATCCCTCCACCATCCCCCCAGGACTTCTCCCCCACAGCGAGCCACAGTCACGGAACCGAGTCAAAAACGGCCCGAAAACCTCCAGGATCCAACAGCTCAGGGCTGAATTAGTGGGTGTGGTCTAGCTACTTGCGTAGGCTGGTTAGCTAGGCGGGATACGTAGTACATCGGTAGCCCTCTGCCACACTTGCCACGCCTCGGACCCGGGGGGGCTGTCGGGACTCGCTAATGCTGGAGAAAACCAGGACTTTTGAGCCTAGCCTGCGGGGCTATCTCGGTGCCTCTGCTTGCCTGTCACAAGTGTCATCACATGCAGTGCCTGTATCGCGGCCCCTGGCGGCTCAAGCCTGACGTTCATGACCCGGTCGCGAACGACCAAAGGGGAAAAAAACTTGCTCCCAACGATGGAAATGTCCGCGGAATCTGCGGGATTCCGTGATATTGATCCCTGTTGTCTTGAATCAATGCTGATACAGGCAGGAGTTCGGGGCGCCTTCGGGCTGTCCTTGGACGTGGGCCCTGTCTTACGAGGAAGCAATGTATTGGTAATAGACGAGCATCCCGGGAGAGTTGCTCGACCAGCATCATATCATGTGATGAACCAGCCACGGTCTATTATGTAATAAACCATCTGATAGTAGAGTATTTTCAAATACTTCAAAAGAAGCCAATGTGCCTATCACGGAGCCCTTTGGGGTTTTATCCTGTCAGCTGGTTGACGCCATCTGTGCAATTTCAATAGAACTGATGGAGGCAAAAAGGCTTTTGCAATGCAACTTTCAACCTTATCAATCAAAGTATTAGGCTGCTGAGCTAGTCTTGTGCCTCTATTTTACCTTTTGAATCATGATTTCTGTCATGGCACTTTCACTGGCCTACCGTGATCCGCTTTCTTCCATTACAGAGACTCGTCCAACAATCCCATGAACCCCTCCTTCAGCTTCGCCATCTCCGACTCGTCGACTTCGTCATCGGCAAGACCATGGATCAGATCCATGCATCTCAAGAATCCTTCGTCATCGGGATCTCCAAAACTCTCTCCCGCTATCTTGATCAAGATGTGCAGTCGCACTTGCGAATCATCTGCTGCGATGGCCAAGTTGCCTGTTATGAGGGATCGTCTGGTAGTTTCTTGGAAAGTGCCCTCCCCACGAACTTTTGAAACAGATTGACAATACACGTCCCGGTAGTGTTTGAGCGTGTCCGGAGAATCCTCCCAAACACCCACCGGTTCAACGCCCGCATCCATCGACTCCTTGTAAGAGTACATCAACAGGTCCCAGTCTCGCGTCAACCAACTTGGGTATGACACGTTTCCGATACTGCGAGGTACTGCCGCAATGCTGTCCCAGTCAATGATGGCCATCAGCTGACCATCCTCAGATACAATGATATTGTTGAAGTTGAAATCAGGATGGGCTAAAACAAATGGCTCTAGGTTAAGCGGCTCTGGGATCCAGCTGATCATCTGACGCAAGAGCATTTCTGCGCCCTTGCCATAAGACTGTTTCGTCTCACGATGATCCATGGTGAAGGTGTAAAAGCTGCCCACGTCGGTTGTGGGTGGCTGTTCGACATACAACAGGTCTTCGCATGGGTCCTTGTGTACCCACCAGCGGTCGATCATTGCCTGGCTATCGAGAAGGCGTTTGGATCCAAGCCCGGTCGGTCTCCCGTTGGAATCAAAGAGAACAGATCCGCTGCTCATAAAAGAATAGCGTTCCAGCTGGGCCATTGCAGCCGCAATGCCATCCAAGGCGCGGGTTCGATGGGCACGAAGGGTCTCGGGGTCAACGCCACGCAAATGTTGCCCAAACCACACCTCATATAGTGAAAGGCCAGATATATGTGACATGAGAATGTAGGGGCAACCGACAATGTTATCCGTGGTGGAAGAAAAGTCGTACACCTCAGGCAACGGGATAGTAGTCTCCTTCTTCAACAGTCGCATAGTGTTTGCCTCTGTTGTCAAAGAATTGGCTGCCATATGGTCCCACTTGCCCTCCACTCCGGTAATTGGGAATTTGATCATCCAACGAATGCCGTCTTCAAAGTCGAGGGGAAAGAGAATGTTGAATGATCCATGCACAGGTTCTCCAACAACTGGGCAGTTGTGCCCAGCATCGGGATCGAGCTTCCGGCGAACTGCCAAAGCAAGGTGTGGCACCATTTCTTGGTTCAAATTTGCCAAGACTTCTGCAAAACGCTCTGAAGGGTCGTCGTCGCCATCGCCATCATCTGTCAGATCGTCATCTACTTCTTTTGGTGGATGGCAGTTGCTGACTTCAGGATCGACAGTGGTCGGCATCTTGGCGTTCTCATCCTTTAAAGAAAGCTCTCGCATTATCGCTCCTTCATGTGTCTGTTGTTCGGGCATCTTGTAGTTTCGTTGTTTTTCATGGGTGACTTTTGTCATGATGAAAACTAAGACGAAAGGATAGGTTGCATCGATTTATATGTGTCTGAGGAGTCTAAGATGCTAAGTCATCCAGATCAAGAATGCTGCACCGTCGCAACGGTTTTTAGTGTGTCCGACGTCTTCGACAAAGGCTGATAAAACACGGGCGGCGTGATTGTTTTCATGGAACACAAACGAAATTTGAACACTTCACCTTTGTCTTCTATTGACAATTCAAATATCCAACGCCTATCATAGTCCGAAGTCTTTGTTCTGTGTCTCGCCACCCTAGCAAACAAGTTTCCCGCTGGCACACCCTGATAATACTGATCGAAATGTTGAGTTTTGAACAGTAGCGAAATAGTGCAAACTGCATGATTGCTTTTGAATACAATGCAAATGTCTTTCTCTAGTGACTTCAACGTTTACTTTGGCCGTCGATGACCACGTGTTGTAGAGAATTGTGACTTTGGCGGCAGTCTTCACAAAGATATGTGTACATCCGTTTCAACGAACCATTCTGCACACTCACCTCTAATTATCGCACTTTCGATACTGTAATTACTAACCCGATCAGTCCACAGGGTTTTAAAAATATGTTTCCTCATCTCTGAACACTGAAAGAGGTATGTTAACTCCTGAAGTTGGATTGACGGTTCTATGCAAGCAGCGTGACTATTAAACAGGCCGTGTTTGCCATCCATCTCTCTGTTATTTAACTGTATATCAGAACTTCATACTTGTCTATTACCTAAGTTTGCTAACCCAAGGACTATACACTACTGTAAGCTCTATACACTGAGTCACAGCTCTCCTGTGTCTATCGAATACCAACTGTCAACCCTAGAACTTTTTGCATTCACTGGCAAGTATGCCTCACCACTGGTGAGTCTATTCGAGAGGTTTCGCGAATTGGTGTTTTTCTAACTCTTTATTACAGCCCCACATGCAAGCGTGCCCCTACAACGCGTTGTGTGAAGAAGGTACACGTGGTTGAGTGTCCCTGGCACCCGGGTGCTCTGCACATGCCAGGCGGTCAGTGTGTCGTTTGCCACGAAGCTGCGAAGAGAGAGATTGCTGAAGCAAGAAACTCGTGAAATATGCATACGATACATAAAAACATCTTTGTGAAGGCTTCCATTTTAGAATGTTCTAGTTAATCTTCGATAGATAGGGCTGGTAATTGAGTGCGTCGTCTGGGCTAACTTTAGAGAGACCACAATACCTCAGCCAGGAATACAGTTTACATCAAATTGATTTAATACACAAATAGGGCACTATATATGTGTAAGGAACTGTATTCATTGGTTATCTTTTATGGGTGTAAACAGTGTAGGCTGCCGACCTGTGATACGCTTCGAGATCTCAGACCATGGCTGGAAGAACTTCATTCGAGCCAAATATCCTGCTTATCTGACCATTGTAATCCATGCGAGTATCGACGATATCATTCTGGACCCAGATGAACTCCAGCATCGACCTCACCCGTTCCAAGCTTTGTATGTGAGATTCTCGTTCTGTTGCCGTAATGAGATTCAGGATAATGGCTCTCGTCTCATCGTTCCCAGCCTCACACCCAAAGACAAAGAGCGGAAGCGGGGCTTTGCAGGTGTTGAGCTGGGATAAGATGGCAAAGGCTTCATTAACCCACTCGAGAACCTTCTCTGATTGGCCAGCTGAGTTGTCTGACGTACGAGTGATGTAGGTTAACGCTGCCAGCTGATACAACTTGTTTGCCTGCGTGGCGCTCATCTCACTTGAAATCGATGCGGGTTTTGAGTCGTCAATCGTAATACTTCTGACTCTCCACTCAAGCACCTTGAGATATTGCCTGTATTCATCGGAGTATCTCGGGTCCGAGGGGTCGAGAAGATTATCGCAAATTTCTGAGAGTAAGTCTAGGACTACGTGTGATGTTCCTAATAGATTTCCCGCCTATCGCAGAGTTAGCAGATGAAATGCTGCAGCTGCACGCCTCCAAGTTGAGCTCATACTCGTGACCGTGCGCAGACCGTTGGTGAGAAGTCTTTGAACTGAGCATCGTTGCTCGTGATTCTGTCAACTGAATGATGACGCTGCCAATGTCGGAGGCTAAACCGGGCAGCTACGTCGTAGTAATGAACCCATCCGATCAAGGCCGTGAAATCGCTGTTGTGTGCCGAATCTTCCAGCCTTGCAGTCTTAACAATGTCCTTAGACCCGCAGATGTACCACAGCCAGTGACTTGAAGTCTCGGATGTCTGCTGGACCTGCGAAATCGGTTGAGATTTTGAAATACACGGATTGGACGTCGTTGGCTTACCTCGAAGGAGCACAGTAGTATCCCAGCAGCTACGTGCTGAATACACTCGGCAGACCCAATGTTGGTATATGCCGATGCTGAGAGTGCGCGTAATGCAGACATTTTGAGCTGAGCCGCGCGATTTCCAGGGCCATCGCGATAGAGCGACGCCAGAGCAAGAGCGGACTTCAAGACTGCAGTGGTAGCGGGGTTGCTGCCCGAGAGAGCCATGCGGATGATGGCCTGACGAATCATTGCTGCGTCGGGACTGAATGTGGGCAACGAGAAGGATGCGACGGAGATGACTGGAATATTCTCAGCCAATGGCTAACTGGATAAGCTAGTAGGGGCGCCGCAAGACTCACAATACTGAAACAAATCCTTGTCTAGGGCAGAAAGATTGGGTGGCATCCATGATACAGGAGTGTTCAGAACGGGTCGAGTGAGTTGTCTCATGCGTTGTAAGTGGGTGATCTGAGAACTCCTCCGAGCGAGTGCATGCTTGTAGTGTGATTCCGACAGGGGTCCATTGTAATGGATTTCGATATCCCAGGAAGATGCGTTTACAAACGGTAGCTCGGCGAAGTTGCTGAAAGGAACATTACCCGTAGTGTCAGGTCCAATTAGTGCCCGTCTTGTGTCACCCGCCCTTGGCCAGGACAGACGGAGATCGTATCCCCTGCAGTCTCGACCCGATGCAGCGCAACGGTGGCATGTGGGGAGCGTACGATCGCAGAGAACCTTGCGATCTGTTGAACCGTCGTCAGCACGAAATACCTCCCAATCTACCCCCCTCAGACAACGCACCCACGCAAGTTCCACAGCCGCGGCTCGGCATCTTTTCCTCTAGAGGCGGAGATGTGGTCTCCGGAAAGCTAGTACCTCACAGATGTTGTTTTACACCAATGTTTGCAGAAAGCTGCAATAGATTTAAACTCAAAGGCACACAAGTGTTTTTTTTGTTGCGTAAGCAGCATGCAGCGACGTCTCTGCGTATTGAATCACGTAGTGATTAGGTCAGCACCTGATGAGGCAAGACAATGGGTTGACGCCAGGAGCAGCTAATAATGCTGGATGCGGGCCTAACATGATCCACGGCAACTTTCTGCGAGACCCACTTGATACCCTTGAGAGTGTTCACCAATAGGGAGCTTCAGAGGCATCTTGTCAACTATTTCCGAGCCCTACCAGGATGTCTCAGATTCACCAGCTGCACCATAGCATCATTGCATCAACGGCCATACCGATGGCATTTGAAATCATCGGTTGCATTTATCATCCTTCAGAAGATTCTGGTGACAGAAATCACATATAAGGGCGGCCATGCCGGTCCAGAAAACACATCACTGCACCATCAACACATCGCACTCCCAGCACACTACACCAGAGCCCCACTCGTCTTTTATCTTGCATTCATCACACACAGACACACAAAGCCTCAAGCAACACTGTCCCGATGGCTTCCTACTTGGTTACTGGAGCATCCCGCGGTCTCGGTGTGAGTCTCATCGACGCACCGTTCATCTTGCCCATTTGCGGTCACTGACTATGCACTTCCAGCTCGAGTTCATCCGTCAACTGTCCAATGACCCCAGTAACACGGTCGTTGGACTCGTCCGAAACAAGACTTCCACCCTCGAAAGTCTTGATCCCGAACTGAAGCAGCGGACCAACCTCCATATTCTTCAGGCGGACATCACTGATTATGACGCACTCAAGGTCGGCGCCTAACTGAATCCTTTCACATTCTTCATTCTTCTCAGGCTAACGCGACTGTCTCTTTCATTAGGCTTCCGTGGATGAAGTATCTGAGATCACTGGTGGCAGCCTTGACTACCTCATCGCCAATGCCGCATTCGTGTCCCTTTATTCTGCTTGGGACACACTCGGCACACTGTATGCTTCTCCCGCCCGAAAACAAACGAGGGTGCATTGTTGACGTGTCAAACTGCAGAGGAAACGCCCCCAGGAGACTTGAACAAGACCTGATCCAGTCCTTTAATGTCAACGTCGTCGCCAACATCCACCTGTTTAACCTGTACATCCCCCTCATTCTGAAGGGTCAAGTGAAGAAGGTCATCGCCATCTCGACAGGAATGACGGACATCGACTTTATCACACGATTTGGGATTGCCTCGGCGTCACCATACTCGATCAGCAAAGCCGCCATGAATGTCGCAGTCGCAAAGTTCAGCGCCGAGTACAGCAAGGATGGCGTGCTGTTCCTGAGCATCTCGCCCGGGCTGGTCGACACCAGCGAAGTCAAGCGTGAGCGAATAATTTCCCCGCTGGCTACTAGTTTCACGGACAATTCTGACAATTTGGCAGCCACTGAGGAGCAGATCAAGGGTGCACAGAAAATGATTGCTCAATTCTCCGAGTACGCGCCTCATTTCACTGGTCCTACAACCCCTGAATCTTCAGTCAAGAGCGTTCTATCTGTCATCAGCGAGAAGAGTGTTGAAGCGGGTGACGGTGGTTCTTTTGTATCTCACCTCGGAAACCAGCAATGGCTTTAATACTTTGGTCTGATCAGCCAGGAGACGCGTCTCTGTTACTACTGTAGCCAATCTATCGAATGATATAGCCCCATTTACTCCTCTATGACACACCGTCCCCAGGTCTATAATTGATTCAATGTCGAGTTTAATTTTCACCAAATCACACTTTAATAGACATTCCACGCTTCGGGATGTCCAATTATATACATCCGACTAATTGAGTGCCCATTTGTTGAATTCGGCTCAACGTCTCGTTTACCCAGGCCAACTCTCGAGCCCAATCACCTGGAGCGATAGACAAGATTGCACGCACGACTACCAAGGAAGGTAGCATCGTATTGGGCCCAAGATTTCGAGGCTTTATCCGACTGACGTATTCAACAGATTGGCATATGTAGCGTGCGGATGTTTGGTACGACTCCTCTTGGTGACCCAGTGGAGGAAGGAGAACCTCGGCTGGCGGAAAGTGTTGCGCGGTCATGTCCACAACCACGTATTGTGACATGCCGTGTGTCTCATCGTAATATTCAGAGACCGTTTCCTGAGCAGCATACAACTTCTGCTGAATTTTGTACGCGTGGAAATGGAGAAGAACTCTGAGAGTCCAAAACAACACCATGGTTTCAGCCACTCTGAAACTAGGGAAGCACATTGAGACAGGGAATAGTTTCCCCAGTTCAGGACTGTCTGTTTCGCTGGCTGTAGTCGACAGCTCTGGCCAATACAGAGGGCCAGCTGCAGCGACACGAAATACAGAAAGCCAAGTGCCAAGGTTTGATTCAAATCGGAGGCAGCCTTGGAGTATCCCGGCACAGCCTGCAGCCACTTGCTGGGGACGATCATCGTTGTCCAAGGCGTCAATCTTGCTCAGGATGCTAGGAAGCTGTAGGAAGAGGTCCATTAGGAGGTCATGGTGATCTTTCGGTGTGGTTTCCCATGGCTTTTCGATCCACTCGGGCTGGGCTAAGAAGGTTGCCTGACGTTGCCCTAGGCCATGAAAGATCTGGAGCTGGTCAGGAGATGTGATGCAAATTTGGATCATAGAATGCACTGGGTAGTTTGCAAAACCACTTACTGCGTGCATTCTCAGGGCCTGGAAAACACCATGGGACAGGCCTTGCGAATGCGCTTTGGCTCCGCGCAACCGTAAGAGTTCCATGGCGCCATGATAATGGTTTATGTACGCCTCGATTGTTCTTCCGGGACAATTGGTGAATTCATACATGCAAAGTGCCATGCAAGCAGTCAGTGTTTGCTCATCGTGTTGGGTGGTAGGACTGTCGATGGCACGCTGTAGCTTGCGCAGACCTGTTGTGTAGAGCGTTAAGCTTTTGCGCTCAAGGTCGACGTGCTTATCCCGCCGTCCAAGCCATGCTGTGCAGACAGCCAAGATTGTGTATTCGAGAGCAGGTGAAAGTGAGGGAAGACTACCTAGCCGGAGGAGCCACTTGCGGTGAGGGCCGACGAGGGCATGGCTGATAACATCTGATGGATACTGGCCGTTGATGAAGAGATGGAGAAGTTGATCCCTAAAAGCATTGTGCGGAGACATCGAGACCAGGGGAGAAGGGCTGGTTATGTTCCGATTCAGGTGGCGTCTCCTGGATGACGGGATGGCGCTTCTGTCGGGAAGGTTTCTTTTCCAGCGTGACAAGAGCACAGGGGAGGGGTCATTGCGATCAACGAGACGAAAACCGGTGTCAGATAATTCGGTATTGGTCGCGACAGCATATTGAGAAAGAATAAATGCGTGACTTCTCTGGTAGCCTGCACATGAGCGGCCTGACTTGATGCAGTTACTGCAGGTGGGTTTCTCCCCGCCGCACTATTAGGTGATGCTGAATGAGTACGCAACTTCAAATAGATGGCGGAGAATGCAAAGGAGACATACTCTGATTTTTCTTTGCTTGCATGTATGGCAGGCAATAGATCGTCCAGCCACTCCCACCATGGCGCCGGTCCTGGGGCCGAGCTACGCTGTCGGTCCTCTCGCTTGGACCCTCACAGTATCAAAGAAGAGCAAAGGGAGTTAGGAAGTCGCAGTGAGAAGATGATATCAGTCGATCCTGCTGCCTCCTGGGCGTTGGAGAATGAGGTTTGCGTGCCTTTACTCCATCAACTCTGACGCAGTGTGAGCAATCTGCTCCTAGCATGGACCCTCTCCCTGGTCGGCACGCTGTATCCGAACAACTTCATTGAACCAATGGTCCGTCGATGCTGCGATGCGAGAGCCCACACTGACAAGGTGCTAAGCCTGATGTGGTCGGATTGTGCGAAACGCCAAACTGTTCACCTGAGAGATCGGCCCCATCAGCCGCACTTGAGGCTTAGAGGTGGGCCTTCCTGGCGCTATTCCGATTTAGTCCTTATTGTGCGAGCCCGATCCCATTACGATTGATGTGGACAAAGACCCTGAGTAGGCCTGTGGCTTAACTTGTATTATAAAACATCGTGCTTTCCACGATATTCAGCAAATGCTCTCTATTTAACAGTCACACATTTACTTCTGACGGATTTTCTGTATCTTCATTCCCATTCTTCTCGATTTCTCCGTTGACCACTTCAAACTCAAGATGCTCAACCCTCATACCTCTGTCGCCATTGCACAGGTCATCTTCTTTGTGCCGATTGTTCCAATTGCCATATTCATCCTCGCCAAAAACTGGAAAAATAGACCACGACTCGCATGGTATCCCCTGGTCACCTTCTCGCTTTGTACGTGCTTCCTTCCTAGTCCTCGTTGTGACTCTGGCTAATTGGCATCAAGTGAGGCTTGCAGGTGGAATCATCACTATTATCCGAGACCAGCATCCTACCAACATTGGGCTCATCATCGCCGCCACTGTCCTTCTCAACGTTGGAATCATTCCTCTCCTGCTCTCTCTGATTGGGATCACCCGCATTGTGTGAGATTAACCCTACTTACCATCCTCATCGGGCCACTAATAAGTTGTCACAGCTTGAAATCAAGTGTCGATAAAAACCAGCGCGCTCAGAAATGTCTCAAAGCCATTCGGATCGCATTCATCGCTGCCATCGCTCTTCTTGTTGCCAGCGGTGGCCTTAGTGGCTCTAGTTCGACTGCCACAGTCACAAGGTCGCTAGCGCAAGCCGGCTACGTTGTGCTTGGTGTTGTTCTCGCTCTAACAGCCTTGGAACTGCTTCATCTTTTTACGCAGAAGGATCGAATCTGTCCAAATGCGTTCATTGTGCGTGTTTGCTACACAGCCTTGAATCAGATTTGTGCTAACGAGACCGACAGTATGTGGAATTTGCCCTTCTCAGCATCCCCATGCTTGCTCTTAGGACCGCCTATGGACTTCTCTACGAATTCACAATCAAGGACCTCTCTACGATTTGGAACCCATTGTCTGGATCGGCTGTTGCATTTGCATTGATGTGTTTGCTGTCGGAATATCTTGCCCTTCTTCTGTTCATCTACCTTGGGTTCCATCGTATGAAACACAATCTCGGAGAGATGCAAAAGGTTGCGACGGGTGGGGACGTGGCGTAAACTCGGGACACCTTACGCAGTTGATGAATATCGGTAATCTCTGAATCTGCTTTGGGCGAACTAGCTCAAACTTGACCGTATTTCCTTCATTAATTTACTTTCACTTATGTTCCGGGCAAATGTCCACTAATATCTTCCAGTCCAAAGCGTAATTCCCAATATCGCAGCAATGACCTTCGCATCATCTAGGAGCACTAGCTTTGATTGTCTCCCATTTCATACAACTTCCGTTCTGTAGAAACCTTTGGCGTGTTCGCAAGCGGCTGAACTTCGACTGGTCTCTCATTTCCATTCAGTTCATGTGGACGCTCACCAGCAGCCCCTCCAAATATCATGGCGGCGTTTTCTGGTCTCTTCTCCTGCGGTGCCGTCTCAAGAGTTCTGTGTTGGTTCTGCATATTCGGTTGTCGTTCGCTATTCTCCACTTCATGTACCACTCTTATATTTGGAGGAGGCAACTTTGCTTCTGGCGTCCTGTCGATATTTTCTCTCTCTTGGGGGGCTGGGCTGGCTCAACACTTTCTTGCCTCACTTGCCTTCTTCGTCGGAAATACAAAAATGCGCCTGCCAACACAGCGATACTCAGGACAGGGATAAGGACCCCGAGGATAATCTTGGCATCTGTTGAAAGTCCCGATGTCCCAGACGAGGACTTGTTGCTGGTCGAAGAGCTGGTTGAATGTTCGGTTGCCGAAGAGTCCCCAGACGCTGTTCCATCACCTATAGTACCAGTCCGAGCAGCTAGCGGCGGGTTAATGATGTATGTTGTCGTAGTCTCTTGACAGCCCCAGGATGTCAGCTTGGACGGGTCATCACTGGCGGTTTGGCGAACAAAGGCAACACATCGTGATGACGCTCCATAAGTACTGCAGTTCATTGTCAACCAGCTTCTGGCACATTCACAGCAAGACCCACCATTGCATTATGGGAGTTTGGGTGCAACGGGAGCTGGGAGTACCACCGCAATATGCTGCGCCGGCATCCTCGCAAGTTGCGGGGACATAACAGACAGCCGTATCACAGCAACCCCAAGATTTTCCCCCGAGAGGGGTACTGCAAGTTGATGTCCCAGGGCAGTAGATAGAGTAGTCTATTCACAGGTAATTTGGCATCAGCGTCTGAGTGATGATACAGTAGCATGGGAATTCTTCTCACTCTCGTTTTGGTTGAAATAACCGCAAATCTGTGCCTCAGTGGGTTCCTCGTCTCGTCTCAGGACTGATGCCACAGTCACATGTGGTTGCAATGCCTCAAAACCGTGCATGGCCATTGTAACCAGTAGCAGTTGATCAAGTGAAGCTCATTCAGTGGGATAGGGGTCTTCCTGGGGATCTTGGCTCCAAGTGGGAGTTATCGCACAGAGTACGGAAGAGCAGGCACAAGATCTCAGCTGAGAGGTGGAAGACACATTTACCAAGCTTTTGGCCTCATAACAAGTCATGTGAGTGTCCCCTCACTGAACCACTGTTGAGCCATGGTGGAACTTTCCGTTACACCAATGAAATCCTTCAGGGATGAGCTAGGAACGCCATCATCCTCTCGCCACCTATTAAATGGCCGCACTACCACCACCTTCAATTTGGAGGAATGAAGGCTCCCTGTTAGCATGTCTTAAATTGAAGTGATTATGCCGGGGAAGAATAGAAGATTTCGAGAGGCTAAGCCATCTCTTGGTGGACGCGCGGAATACGTTTGGCCTGCCGCGACCTTCGCTGCGCTCCGGGGCACCCTCCATCGCCATGCTCTTGCGTGGGCTCTCGTTCCTCTGCCCCACTCGAACCTAGAGAAGAATTACTTGTGTTAGTGGGTATGCAGCCTGGATGGCAACAGTGTACAGCCTGAATAGCACTATTCTATATTTAGCGCCGGGGGTTGGATCAGCCAGAGTACATAGAGTTAAACGGTACTTCGTGTAGAGCATTCCATGGTATACTTAGCATGTTCTTATCTATTACTAACTTAGACATGTCCGGATTGTGCGCAACTGGCGGTTGGTGGAACGGCTCTTGAAGGAATGCCCAGACTTCCAGCTTCAACAGGCAGGCAGTCGGAGAAGGACACTGTAAGTTTTCGCCACGGTTATGTTACAGCACGAGGCGTTTTTTCTTTCTGCTGCAGAGCTATCCTTGAATTTACAAAATTACACAATCTTCATCGCGGCACCCCAAGGAATACTTGGTGGTTGTGACGCGCGTCAACGTTGATGTCAGGAAAACCGAGACAGCCTTCTTGTTGATCCTTGGGCTCACCGTAAACTCACTTGATTGGATAATCTGTGGGAACAGATTTAAAATAGAAATCTTTATCGCATCTCAATCTTCAAGCGTCGAACTGCGTGAGCGGCTGAGTTGCAGATGTCGCTCATATTCTGTTTCAAGGAGTGGATCTAATCAGCCTCTCAATTGAGCCAACACTGGACTGAATCTGCATTTGCCTCGTATTGCTAGAAAGTGCAATTCGAGCACAATAGTGGCTTGAGGCTGCTGACCGAGTGGAGGCTCTAATGTCTCTGCCCCGCCGCCATCATGCAAGTGAGACGGCAAAGAAAACAGGCTGTGAAGGAGAATAGGCTATGAAGAAGAACAAGCTGTGAAGAGCAGGCTGTGGAAAATAACAGGCTCTGGAAAGAAATCAACCGGGAGCAAAACATCAGAGAGCTCCATAGGAGAGAAGGGGTTTTTGGCGTTCCAAAATCCAGTCCAGGTGGGTATAAATACTACCTGTTGTTTCCTCTTTTTGCGTTGCGAGAAACCATAGCTCTTCTTCGCACAAACATTTCTTCTCTTGCCTAAACCATCACGCTTTATTCTTTATTATATAGCCCCAACAAGTCTTTCACCATGGCAGTCTGGTTGAAGATCGTCACATTCGCCATTCGCGCGGCACAACTGATCTGTGCAGTCGTCATCGTTGGTGTTGCCGGTCAATACATCGCAGACCCCATACCGGACAAGAAGGGTGATCTCGGGCATCTCAGCCGATTCATCTTCGCCATTGTCTTTGGCACCCTCTCTGCCATCTTCGCTATTATTTGGCTGATCCCGTTCTCGAGCAACCATATGAACTGGAAGTTCGATGGGGTCCTTGCTCTCCCTTTGGCTGCTGCCGGTGGCTGGCTGGTTTACGTATGTTCTACAAAGAATACTTCCACATTCATTTTCTACAAGACTTCCTAGTAGTCTCAAATGTCCAATTTGTTAACATGAGCCATAGTGTTCCGTGGACATATGCGGAAAAGTTGCCATCTCTGACGTTTCGGAGGCTGCAGAGCCTCTTGGCGGCGGTGATAATGGTGAACTTATCGATCCAGGTACATCCGTTTGCACCAAGTGGAAGGTTCTTTATGTCTTTTCTCTCGCAGCTGCGGCTCTCTGGATGATATCTGCTATGATTGGATTTTTCTGGGTCAAGAAGCACTTTGTAAAGCCCAAGGCCCCCAAGGCCCCTCGTCGTCGTTAAACTGATGAATTACTCTGTCAGTGGCGTGTTCTGCAGAATTTACGCATGCGTGTCACGTATCGAGGGGTAAATGTGGCTCTTTAGGGTTGATTTCATGGAACCTGTCTTAGGCAGCTTGTTGCGACGTAAATTATCTGTCAAGCGGTGGGTGACGGTGAGGGCTGGGACAGCTGGTGTGCTATTGGTGTTGGTCCTTTCCCGTCGCAGCGGTGAGGGGAGGGCCGGTTGGGTGTTAGAACGGTAAATGGATAGCTCTACAGTCTCATTAACAGCGGCAACTATCTTTTACTTAAGTTGACGAGCACTATGTTTCATTCTATTGCCGTTTTGATTCTTGGTGCCTAACCGTACCTTGATCAATTCAAACTCTCTTGGTCGAGGCGCTTGCTTGTTCTGGTACTTTCTGAGGAGGAACTTGGCGGTTCGCAAATACGGTGAATATCAGAACACCCGAAATGCAAAGAATGATCAGCTGAACGCCTAGAATAGTCCTCTCAAGACGCCACTTCCCAGTTGCGAATGAACAGATGCTATGAAAAAGAGGGTGTCAGCATGCATTGCAGATCTTCAGCCCGCCCCCGCGAGGCAACCAGCCCCAGTTTCACGCCAAGTACTTCATCTGGGTACTTGAACAGGCTGTTGTATTCGGTCCGAAAATCAGGCTGTCAACTTGCAGGGCTGTGTTGCTGTGTGGCGTACCTCTATCATGCCGTAGTTGCCCGTCTTCGTGCCGGCCCGCACGATAGCTAATTTTAGGGTTTCGTTTGGGGAATTATTTTCAGCCTTATTTTCGCAACATGGATAGTCACCAACCACCCATCATTCTGTCCCATGGATTTAGAGACAAGTCAGTTCGCTGAGGAGCCAAGTTGTAGCCCCAAGGAAAGACAACCTTCATCTCATACAAAACCCGTCTGCGTTTGCGTTGGTATTTGCACTGCGTGCTACTCCTTCTATGTACAGTCAAGCCTCAGGAGATCCCTCACTACGTGGATTAGACTGGCCCACTGTTACAATACGCATGCCCTTTCATTCCATCTGCCGGAAGACAGAACCACCATACTTTCCGCAGTACAGCTCCACCTCTATGAAAATGCGGCTACAGGCATTCTCTACATGTCTAGCCCAGCGTGAGGCATGTTGTTCTAAGGGATTAGAATAATTACCTAGCTACCCTAGCAAACTAAGGGTCTATAGGGCCTTCCAGTGAGAGCTCGTCTATCACTTGCTAAGTAAATTTGAGAATATTAACAGACCTACATTCATAGACCAGTCATCGATCCTAGTGTATCGGAATGTTGGAAGTAATCCTTAAGACTGTAGAATATGTTCTATTAACTAAAGAACGTGAATACGAAACTGGCGGATTGTGGCTCCTAAATCTAGACTGGAATCTATCACAAACCCCCCTCTGGCCTCGGTCTCTATGTTTCTAACTCTTCCCTATAGTCAGTCCATGCTGAGTAGATATTCGATGCTGCCTCCCGGGTCGATAGTCTCTTGTCAGGCTGATACTGGAGTAGTCCTTGTAATACCCCTAGAAGAGAGCCCAACCCTGCGTAGTCATGATCCGTGTACTCATCCTTCTCGTACTCGCCATCCTCCTCGTCACAACTCGAGATTATAGCTTTACGACGAGGTTCGAACGTTTCTGTCATAACTTCGAGGGAAGTTTTATCTTCTGCGATAAGCAAATTGTCATTAGAGAGTTGATGCTAATATAGAAGGCCATAAGAGAAAAAACGGAAGAGTAAAGGTGCGCATGAAAGCAGAGTTCCTGGTAGACAGGATTTGACCAGCGAGTAACTCACTACTGTCTTCTGGGTGCTGCCTCTGCATTTCCTCCCATTTGCTATGCCACTTGTCTGGTAGTGGCCCTAGTTTCATGATCAACCTTCGGATAAAGAAGGGGTCTTCTCTCCCATAAGCCACAAAGGGTCGTTTCTGGTAGAAAAGGGAGTATATCTGTCGTTGACAAAGTCAGCCAGCCCGCAACTGATTGATAGTAGACCGTTCAATGCCCCGAAAAGGACGGGGCTTGCAAAGAGAAGCAGGGTGAGAGTTTACTTACCACACAACCAGCCCGCCAAAGGTCATGCTGATAGTTGAAAGAACCTATGAAGAAAGTCTCCGGAGATCTCACGTCCCCGGGCTGGGCAATGCTCGTGATTGTGTTGTCGACTGGAAATGCCTGTCCCAAATCAAGTAATCGAAACTCTTCGTTGGGCGCTTCAGACCAATCAGGCCAAAGTGTGAACCTAACTAGGTGCTTGGGTAATTCAGGGGACCATGGTATCTGTGTGTTTGTATAGGCGGCCGTGGCCGGATCCCCAATGGCGTAGAAGAGATCTTCCTCACTTCCAATGACATTTTTACAAGTAAAAGCGACATTGGCGTTCGACACGTCTAAAAATCATTTAAGTGGAGTGCCAGAATTCAGCTTCTCTCACCCTCATTTAGGTCGGGAAAACGGGAACGGCCATACCTCCGTGAGCAAAGCCGGCCTGGTTCAAAGAGTTCAGCGCGTCAAGCAACTGACTCGAGGATCTGAGCACTGTGTCGGGTCGAAGTGTCTCCTCCCGGTGTTCGTAGCACTCTAGGACAGCGCAAAGTGGAGGCCCAAGCAGCTCCGTGACAAGGCAGTTGTGGGTGCCATTCGGCCCGCTGTGGTGAAAGGAGTCCAGGAGTTGAACAGAAGGCCTCGGTCTTTTTTGAGCCGATTCGGCGTACCGCTTATCCAGCTGCTTCAGGATGCTGATCTCTGGATCTCGGTCCAACTCTGAGGTCGAGGTCGCGGCCGACTTTACCTTGATTGACACCCATTGCCTGAACGTCATGTACAGTGTTAAAGAAACAAGCTATGAGATACAACGAGACTTGAGACAAAAACAACTTACTGTGCGTCTTTATCATGTGCAAGCCAGACGGTCGAGAATCCACCATAGCCAAGTTTGTGACGTATGGTGTATCGGCCGCCCTGAAATGTATCACCGAGATTGACTGGATGAAAGCCCCCTGGTGTGTACCGGTCCAGTTCTTCGTGAGGCAGAATACCCTGCGCATCACGGTAGAGGTTTGGCAAATCGCTTGCTTACTATTATTAGGCACGAACTTTTGCTGCTGAGGTCCATACTCCTGGTTTTTGCTAACATAAGTCTATAAGAATAGCTCAATGTATCCCTGCCAGCTTAGACTGTGACCCCATTCTCAGATGTGCTGTAGTCCTTCCAGACCTTTGCAATGTCGTTCTTATAGATGAAGTCCTTATCCCCGTAAAGAAAAGAATCAATCTTGACTTGAAGCTTCTTATCAAAATCATCCGATTCCTTTTGCCGCTTTTGAATCGTTTTGTGAGACTCATCTAGGTGTTCGTACCTTCTCGTGGTAACAAAGGTTAGATGACCCAACTCAAAATTCAGATAAGTCCGGGCTTGAGACTCACATTCTTGTGTAGTAAGGGGACCTGATTTTCTCAAATATTTCCAAAGCCTCGGAGATAGATTGAGATGAATGCTGGGTTTGCTCGAGCGCCCGAGCTAGGATCCACCCGTCTTCCATGGCAAATGTTGCTCCAGAGCCGAAAGCGCCTATGTATTAGAGAAGCGTCAGAATACAGCAAGTCACACCATTTTGATCCATATGTTCTTACCAGATAGAGGGTGACTAGAGTCTCCAATGAGCGCAACCTTGTTCCAAGCAGTGATTTTCTCCAGGCGAGGGCCAGCGAAGCCAGCAAATTCCCTCCATTGTCCCTCAGGCACTACATCAACGGCATCTCTGACTCTCTGATCGAATTTCTGTTCGAAAAGTAAGCAAAGGTCATCTTATATGACAAGAACCTAGTTGTCAATACTTACAAGCACACGAGATGCCACCCGATCGTTAGTCGCAGGTATACCCCAGGCTACCGTCCTCCCGGGAATCTCAGGCTCATGATAAGATCTCACAGTGATTTCGAATAATCCATCAGCATGCTCGCTCTCATCATCTACGTCAGAGAAGTAGGTATGTCCGGTCTCTCCCCACCACCAAGCTGTGGTATGAGTGATATCGGGCAGGTGAGACAGAGATGATTTCGGGACAAGGACACGGAACGCTGTGTTGCCTGAAGAAGATGTTATTGATCGCGTCCAACTTTCGAGTGTGTTTCTTATTACCTGTGAAGTGGAGTTGATGGTCCGGGAAAAGAGTGCGTCGCACGATCTGCCCATACCATGTTATTCCAAGCATTTGCCACTCAAACGTAGGCTGGACAAACCGATTGTATTCCGTCAGCGCCAACTACCAAATCTGCTGTGGCTTCTGTCCCATCTTTGAATAGTAGACGCACGCCTCCTTCTTCCAAGTTTTCCAATGATAAGAGCTTTTTGCCGTATTGGATCACGTCTTCTGGCACTTGAGCAAGCAATGCCGACTGAAGGCGAGTTCGGCGGGCTCTGATTGCCCCGCGGGAATCTGCAGCAGAATTTTCGGGTCTTTTAGAGATGCTGAGAACCTTGCCTGTGTATCCGTTCCTGTTTACGTATTTTTCAGTGACAATGATCCAAATTGTTATGTATTTAGTTGATAACACTACTAACCTTTGGTGGGTGTTTGACTTGGACCCTCCTTTTACATCGCCGCTAGCTCCCAACAAGTCAAGGATTTTCCAAGCATTAGTGCTTAAGCTAATGCCCGCACCTGCTTCTCGGGGCTCTGGGTGCTGTTCATACAGAGTGACATGAAGGAAGGACAACTTTGACAAAGCGATGGCAGTGCCAAGCCCACCAGGGCCACCGCCAACTATGGCAACTGTTGTCAATGGCTTTCCGATCATGTTTGCTCCCAAGTTGTAGAAGAGTGAAGAAAGAGAGCTCTCAGACAACTCGTTGATGCCAAGTTCATGTAGATAACACTGGTCCCGGGGGAAATTAGAGACAACCGCAGCTCTAGTTTAATAAGTAAGGCTCTGTGAATCGCTTCAGCTTGTACAAACCGTATCCCACATCCCGTATAAAGTGGAACGATTCCGCAGTACGCCATGGTGGGTCGAAATTTGCGATATCCCACCCAGTCTTATCGTTGACAACAATCCATTCTCTAACAGCTATTGGCTACGCACAGGATGTATTTCGCTCACACCATCAATGTGCCGTCGTGATTAGGTCCCGATTATCCGATTATCCCGACATGTGTAGATATGGAATTAACGAACGATGCGGGGCGTAAATCCGGGGAACTTGTCGGCAGGAATCAATACCATCCTCCTCACACATGAATCTTGACTTGCCAGGCATCAATGTTAGCAGTGTCAACCCTCAGATTTACACGCGGTGTATAGTTTTCTATAATATTATCATGCAATGTCTCGGGTAACGTTCACTGCTCATGAAACAGTGATCCTGTCATTTGCGTGAGTTTGTTTCTGGACTGAACAGTGACTGGGTGCAGTGATATTCAGATTTTGAATCCAGTTGATGTATCGCGCGCAGTTTGTTCACGCCGGCAAGGTGAGTGGGATTTCCTGTTGGTGCCGAGTAGGGTAGACCGAGTCAGCACATCACATCATCCAACGTCAAAAAGGCGCCATCTAGCCCTATCTCGGCCTCGGTGACTTGAAGCACACAAGCGGCTTTCATTCGCCAGACATACGGGCATCTCGGAAAATTGACTGTTGCCATAATCTTCGCGGATTGCCAAGCTGTCGTCATTAAAGCTTACAAATTATACTTATTGATAAGGCCGCCCAGTGCCTTTTGTGGGAAACGGATTGCATACTCAGTCTCCAATATTCTGAGTGCTGCAAGTAAACCACTTCATTGTAATGACTTCTCCTCCAATTCGTCGCGTGGCCATCATCGGCGCTGGTGTTTCTGGGGTGCTTACTGCTGCGCATCTCAAATCCGAGGGACTAGATGTGACAGTCTTTGAACGAGCGCCCGTCACTGGGGGCGTTTGGTGCGCTTCTATCCCATCGTGAAGTGACAAGATGCATACTAAAGTAGACTGCAGGGTCTGGGATTCGAAACTTCCTCTCGAGCCGACCTACCCGTCGGCAAAACCGTCCGTGGCTTCGTCAACATTTTACAGCCCTCCAGACAGCAATGATCAGTACATTTTGCATTCAGGGCCAGGGTAAGATGATATGTCTTCACCATAGATACGTGGCACTAATCAGCCCAAAGACCTGCCTATGACGGCTTGAAGAATAATGTGCCAACGGAGTTGCTGGAAGTGAGTCTCAATGCGTGGAAGCCCAACACAGAGTCTTTCGTGGACCACCATGTTCTTGCAGATTACATCCAAGATACTGCCTTCAAGACCGGTGTCAACGACATCACACATTTCAACACCCAGGTGCAATACGTAAAGAAAATCAATGATCAATGGAAGATCAAGACTGCCACGTGGGATCATGCTCGACAGACGACCACATCACAAGACTGGGTAAGCTTTTAAGTGTCCACAAAGCAATGCATCAACTCTTCTCACATTCTTCCAGACATTTGATGCCGTCGTCGTAGCTTCAGGGCACTACCACGACCCAAAAACCCCAGATATTCCTGGGCTTCCTGAGTGGAAGCGAGCATTTCCTTCCAGGATACAACACTCCAAAGGATATCGAAACAACAAAGGCTTTGAGAATCAGGCAAGTCAGGCTTCTTTAATCACATAAGAAAACTGCTAACTGGGTTCAGAATATTCTCTTAATTGGCGGCAGCGCCTCGTCTGTCGACATTGTCAAAGAGCTTGCTCCAATCGCAAAGAAAGTGTGGCAGTCCACCAGAGGCGGCAGCTTTGATCATCCTCCTTCCCTTTTGCCAGAGAATTCTGAACGAGTGGCGCAAGTTTCGAGCTTCGATTCCTTGCAGAACGGCGAGTCTAAAGGGTCTGGTGCAATTCCTGGAACCGTGACTCTAGTCGACGGCCAAGTTTTGGAAAATGTCGACAGAGTCATCGTTGCAACGGGATACCAGTTCACACTTCCCTTCTTGCCAGAATATCATCAAGATGATCTGAAGCCAGAGAACGCCGACGATCGTGTCCTTGTATCAGATGGCTTGCAGTTGCACAACTTGCATCAAGACATCTTTTACATACCAGATCCCACACTAGTATTCGTTGGAGTGCCATTCTACACGGCAACGTTTTCGCTCTTCGAGTTTCAAGCAATCGCAGTTGCTGCGTTCTTTTCCGGGAGAGCCAAGCTCCCCTCGGAGCTTGATATGAGGTCCGAGTACAACCAAAGGGTTAAGAACAAGGGGTATGGCAAGAAATTCCACAGTCTGTGGGGAGCAGATGTGGAATACGCGGCTGCTTTGATGGAATGGGTCAACGAGGGACGAACGCCAGAGGAACAGAAGCCCAGTGGTTATTCACAAGAATGGATAGAGACAAAGGAAAAGATGCGTCTAGTTCCAAACCCCAAGAACTCTCTGTATCAGGAGGCTTGACACCTTTTTCTTAATCACACAAGTTCGCATCCGAAGCTACAACATTGCAATCAGGTTCAACATGCCGAAACGATAACCGCCTTTGAATACAAGGCAAATTCATTGAAGTTTCACTTGAGTAAACTGTCGCAGGCATGTCCAGGCCTGGAGCTAAGTATGGCACTGCTCTAGGGACATAAAATGTGAGTGCGAAATGATTTGGAAACTTGGATTATGAGACGGTTAGGTCGCTTCATGTCAAAGGCGTAAGTCTGGCTGCCTTGGTTCTTTCATCTTCACTTCCCCGTTGGAAAAGAATAAAGGGGGATGAATGGCATCAAATCGGAACTCCAGATATGTTGCTCTATCGTCGTAGATTTCAATAAGTTGTACCGTGGCGCGAAGCCCGGAGGCAACATACCCGCCTGTGCTCACTCAGCTTCAGAGGTTACAAGGAGGCGGCCTTATCAATACACGAAATCGAGAGAAAAGCGCGAATGCCTTAAATCCATTACCACATTCTCTTTCAGTGAAATCAATCATCAAACGATGAGATGCTTGAGATCAGACGCCGCATCCCACACCACATGCGAGAGTTGCTCATACGAGTATGTTATGGCGCCTTAAATGTAGTTTATATACAGCTGCTAGAGCAGACACTAATATCTCGATCAACCAGTGTTAAAGAAGAATAAGCATTAACTCAAGGGATGAGGGGGTCATTTTCTCTTCTAAATTAGATATATCTTAGAAGGAAAAAGTATTAGTACAAGTTTGCATCAATTCAGCCAGACTCCGTTCGACCTCTATTATCAAACGTCCAAGCTCATCAACCATTTTACTTCATGAAACCTCAAACTTCGGCAAACGGTGTTAAAAAACTGTGAGTTTCTAGCCTCACTCTTATTCAATGAAGTGCAGTTCCAGTTGAGACCAACTGTGAGAATCAGTAAAGCACCTCGTTGCGCGTTATACAAGTGGACATACCATGCGACTAGATGAAAGACACGGACTAGGCTGGCTATTCTGCCGAGGTGGTGTTGGAAGGGCGACGAGGACCCTGTTGTCGTCGGAAGGCATTCACACCCTGGTACTCAGAAGGCCGGGTGATCAGCCTTGCTCGCCGTTCCTGCCTCTCACGGACGGCGGTGGTCGAGGATGTCGATGTTCGATTGACCGAGACGGTCGAGCTAGTTGGACGGGACCTTGAATTCGCGATCGCCTGCCGGGGACGAGAACCAGACGGTCTGCGTGTGCCTACAGCGGCCTTGGTGACTTTCTTGGCCCCAAAGGAGGCAAGCCGATTCTGGTATCGAGCGGACCGAAGCACCGCCTTGCGCAAAACTCGATCTTCAAACTTCTCCGACTGCTCGTTACCAGAATCGTCACAGATTTTGGTCACGACAGATTTCAGCACATCTCTGGTGCTCTCCCATGTCGAGCCGACAAGGGCTTGGGCCTTTCGCGCGATCCTCCAGCGGAGGAAGTCCCAGGGATCCATGGCAAGCTCGCCTCGCTCATGGAGCACTCGAAGGTCGGAAACTTTGCAGGCCAGTTTGTACATGATCTCTTTGTGACAGAGACCTGAGGGAGGAAGATGATGCTTTGATACCAGCTGGTTGGGGTGATACTCGGAGCCTGGGCCGAACACCTCGCGAATCTTGCGGTGTTTACTCACATTGTCCTGGTGCAGCTTGTATCGAGCTTTGACCGATGGATCGTCAGGAAATCGATTTCTTCTCTCCTGGAACTCATTCTTGAGGTTCTCCTCAGCGGTCTCCTGCTCAAGGAACCTGTCGAGGGACTGCCAGGATGACTCCCAGTACGGGCCAGTCTCATCAATCTTAGCCACAGGGACACTTGCAAGGGCAAGAGGGGTATTGTAAGTCGTTCCATCTTGAGATATCGAGTATTTCGAGTTCCAGGGCGTCTGCAGGACGCGGTTAATGTTGTCAGCTTCCGCCTCGTTTTCGGGGGCGTCGGGCGGCGCGGCAGACATGGTGCCAAGGTGCTCAGGTGGCGCGTCAAGCAGTACTGTCTCGGTGGGCCTAGACGATATCGGTGAGAATGAGCCCAGTGGTAGAATGTGATAAGAAACTGACGGATTGAAAGGACTAGCGCGATTGTTTTCAGAGTTGATCGGTGATTGCAAGGGTCCAGATTATCGCCCGTGTTAAAGGGATGGGGCGCGAAAGGGAGCCGAACGATCTCAAACGTGAGGGAGAATTGACAATCAAACCCTCTGCGTATTAGCAGTCGGTTAGTGGACAGAACGGAAGAATTCTGGCTTATTCTATTAGTAAATGGGAATATGAAAGGTAAAAGAGAACGCGTGCGGCTGCCTGCAGAGGAGAACCCTTTCATCAAGAGGGCCCGTTTGCTCTCCTGTGTTAATGTATGAGGCAGGTGACAGCCAAGTGACAACGAATGATGTCATGCGCAGGCGCCTGTTTGCAGACGGTGTTCACTCAAGCGTGCAAACCAAGATGCGACGATGTTTTCCAATTGATCCAGTGATGAATTGATGCAAATTTGGCTGTGATTGGTAAATAAAACACCAATTGTAAATCGCAGGTAACAACAGCACCCCGATTTCGCAGGCCTCTCAGCGCTGAACGCTTGATGCAGGAGGCGCTTCAGGCCTGGCAGTACAGCGCTCCAGGCCTGACAGTACAGCGCTGCAAGCCTGCAGTATCAGTGCTCCTAGCCTAACACAACAGCGCTGCTGGCCTAACGCAACGGTTAGTGTTGTTCGCCTGATGCAGCAGCCATTACTGGAGCGACACCACAGTTCAAATAGTCCTCTTCATGTGGAACCCCACCCGACTCTCGCTGGCGCTCAGAAGGCTCATAGGCCCTCAGAGACCTCAGACAGGGCAGGAGGTGGTGTACTAGGGTGAGTAGGGAGCTTCTTCAATCGGTATCTCGTAGCCTTGACAAAGAGATGCTTGCGTCAGGTCATGAACAATACCGCTGCAAATTCCCTGTCACGTTTGAAAATAACGTATGATTGTGACACAAGACCACCAGAAATTCAGATTGCACCTTAAGGCACATGATGTATAACTGCTTGATCTCAAACACCCGGGCTTAACTTCACATATCGAATCGTAGCGTTGTCATCAACACCTAATGGCTTGGATACTCTTCAAGAATTTTAGCAATATAAGCATGCCAGTCACCTTTCCAGTTTCCACAAGCAAGCATCGCTATAGCGTATTCCCAGTATGAAGGATACGAGCCAGAGACAGCCCAATCCAATATGACAATATCCCCTCCGGGTCTGATGATGGCATTATTCGGTTTGAACTTGGCGTGTGTAAACACGGGCTCTTCGCTTCCACGTAGAACCTTCGGGAGTACTCGATTGTAAAGGTCGGCCTGTTGCTGCATTGTAGCTCCGCAATCCTGGATATATCTTTCAATCATGCTTTGGATGAGCTCATCTTCGGTGGGAAATGGTCCGTTGGTCGTCGGGATAGGCTCATCCGTCCGAAATATGCTACCCATGAGTTTTGACTTCCCAAGGCTCCCAAAGAATCCTGACTGGGGTATGCTACGCAACGAGGTGAACGCTTTCTAGAGTTGACTAGCGATATTCTATTTCTGAGAACCACTGAGCTTGTCCCACAGGAATTCCAGCGTGTCTCCTGGAATGTGTTCCATGATAATGTAGGTTATGTCCACGCCTGATGGTATCGACCGCTGATAAACGGCATAGACTCGAGGAACCATGACATGTGTTTACTCCCGCGCAAAATTCATGTTTTCGGCCTCAATTGGTTCAAATTTCCGCACCGTATTTTACGACAAAAGACTCCCCTTCGCGGGGTTGTGCAAGCCGTATTCAGCTCATTGATGACGTGTGGCGAGTCTTCAATCGACTCTGGCGAAGGGAGAGGCTCCAGGAGGATGTCATATGTTTCGCTGAAAGTAACTTCGTAAGATAGTGGCCTCAGTATTGGAGGAGGAGGCGGTGGTGGTGGTGAGAGAGACGACGAGCGCTGTAGAAAATGGGCCGTGTTCCAAGTGGTACTATGGGTATGTTTGCTGAAGCTCGGTACAGTTTGAAATGCGCACGTGCATGATGGCCATCAGACGGGAAGTCTGCTTCGGTTAGATGGGTGCCTCGGGCAGAAAGCTACTACATGGCGGATCTATTTGATGATGAAAAGATATGTTTGGACACCTACTTCTGGAGGACTTAACAACTACCCAAGCTCCTTCTCAGTATCTAAGACAACAGTCTTTGCCTGCTTTCATCCAACTACATAATATGTCTTAGAAGATGCAACTGAGATGTCCTCTCTAGTTGCTCCTATAACTGAGCTACTTGGTTTGACCCGTCGCAAGGTACGGAGGGATGACATAAGCAGAGTTATCCCTCTCGACGACTTAGTCGTCTCAGCGGATGGCAGCCAAGCTATCTTCAGCCGCAGCGACCTCATCAAGACCGGAAATGGGTGAGAGGAAACGTATTGGCTCCTGGATGTCAGCTAAAAGGCGGTGGAGCCCTTTCTCGCAAACAGGGACGACGTGGACATCAGATGTCCAAGGTGGTCCCCAGCCGGCAATTCAGTTGCCGTCCTCATTTCGGAGGACATTGCAGCTCAGCTGCATCTTGTCTCCATGCAAGGTGTTGAGTCACAAGTGCTGATGGATCTGCCTGTGACGTCAATGAGTTTCTCTGGCCCGAGTCGGGAAACCAGATCGCTGTGCTGTCTACAGCTCCCGGCTGTGCATTACTTGTTGAGATGGATGGACTTGCACTTGAATGGAAATCCGGCGCCAGAGTTTGATGTCCAGATGGCAAAATAGCTGCTTTGAGCACATTCAGATGTTCGTTTTTGACCTCAGAGAAACATCGAGGGCCTTAAATAGAACATAAACTTGATCCTACCTACCTAGATAATTGCTAGGTGCGTCAAACTACAAAGTGGGTGTGGCTTTGCCAGAAAAGTCCAAGTGCCACACGTTACAACTGGACCTGCGAGAGACAAAATTGGTGCAACAGCTGCGTCATAATTCGTGGTAATGAGTATCTATGGGTGGCTGTGCTGATCACCGGTGTAGCGTCGCGGTTCACCATTTGGGGGTCATTGCAGCGAGCCAATGTGCCGCCGACCTCAGAGCTGACGCCCAGCTCGCCGCCACCAGTCTTGGCTGTCAGGCAAGTCCAAGAATAGACAAGGCTGCGATTTCAGCTCGCTCTGTAATGTCCCCCGGGGACACAGCCTGAACAGCGAGGTCTGCACCTCGACTGCATCTCCGCTGCACAATCCCTGTTTAGAGTCAAGAATAGCACGGGAACAGAAGGCTTCTTGGTGACACGACATGAAGTCACATGCTGTTACACTGGTATTTTGTCTGTGTAGTATAAGACCCTCGTAGTGGACGTCGTAGAATTCTGCGTAGCTTTAGCTTATCTTCTGCATATGAGCCCAAGCACCCGTTCGTTACCATCCCAGCTACCCATCATGTTCGATGATATTCCTCTTCGGACACAACAAAGCGTGCCTCAATCATTCACAAGCCAGGTAAATGATGATGGATGGTACAGTGAACAAGATCGCGTCGCTGGATATTCACTCGCGCCGTCTGTCGAGTTTCCGCAGCATGATACCGATTCGACCTATGTCAGAAACGCAGAAGGAACCTTGCCGAAACATTCAAGTTGCATAATGCGATGGACTCGAGGCCGGGGCCCCGAATTTGTTTCCATGTTGAGCAGTCTGCTGTCGTTGATTGCGATCGCCATCCTTCTTGCCCTCTGGTGCGATAAACCGCTGTCCAAGTGGTCGTTGTTTCTATCGCTCAACACGGTTGTTTCCATCCTGGCCCTCATAAACAAAGCTCCCCTGGCTTTCGTTGTTGGCTCTTGTCTGACCCAAGAGAAGTGGGCATGGTATTCCAAAAGACAAGGGCCCCTTTCCACGTTCGTCTCGATTGAGGAGGCAAGCCGTGGCCCGTTGGGGTGCTTATGGCTGCTCTGGGACCTCAAAGTCAGGTAATACACCTTTTTTACTATGTTACCTTCGTTTAAGGCTGATCTGAAAGAAAAGCCATTGGGTTTCGTTTGGCGCCGCGATTACGATATGCCTCCTTGCCATCGATCCTTTCATTCAAAGCATCATCTTCTATTCTGGGGATTTTGCCAACATAGACAGCCTGACTGCTTCGATCCCCCGAGCTTCAAAGCTAGATATTGGTTCCTGGGAAAGAGACACCGCCATCGACATAGCTTACCACGACCATATGAACGTTCAAGCCACCTACCGCGTCTATCCAGACATGGGCATGTTGTTCACGGTCCAAATGGGATTCGTCAACGGATCCACCTCGAGAACCACTGAGCCGCCGGGCGTCTCATGTCCAACCGGCAACTGCAGCTGGCCGGCATATTCAACGTTGGGTTTGTGCAGTACCTGTGCCGATATTTCAAGCCACATGAAGACAAAAACGGGCAACGGAATGGATGACAGGTGTCATACGTCTTTAGTATACTGGCAAAATTTCACGCAGTATGAACTTCCATATGGACAAAATCGAACGCCCGTGGCTTTCCATCGAGGAGATGGGTTTAGCAACTCGACGCTTTCGTGTCGAAACACGAAGCTCGAGGTGGGCGTCGCCTTGAGGCCAAACGAGACTTACGCCTTTCAAAATTGGAACACCCTTTTTGCCTCATTCGCCATTCTTCACGCCTCGAATGAATACTGGGACAATAAAGTCCGCTGGGAAGACGACCAAGTCCGAGCTACAGAATGCGGGCTGAGGTTTTGCATCCAATCGTACAAACCCGAGATGCGAAACGGCGAGTTCAAAGAAGTCATGATTCCAATGTCGTTTGAGCGAGACCCGGAGTCTTGGCAGACTGGATCTGATAACACCGAGTTCCTGGAATATATCGAAGAGGATTTCGGAAACTCACTTGCCGAATTGTATGACGGCGCCTATTTAGGCTGGCACACGGTGATTCCAAGAAGCAATCTAAAACTACAGATTGTGGATCCAAACGGGCACCTTCCGAATGGGCTACAGCGAGTCTTCAACATCACGCAGAAGGCCATCACGACAATGATGGCAAACGTAGACGACGATCTGGCCTACTCTGTCAACATGGCCATAACAGATTCCACAAACATCATGGCCTCTTTCGAGAACGCGGCTCGTCTCATTTCTTTTCGCATGAGAGAAATAGATAACGCGACCCAGATAGGTACTACCGAGCAGTGGGTGATCTACATTCGGGTGCGCTGGGGATTCCTCGCCGCGCCCGCTATCCTGACAGTAGCTGCGATTGTCTTTTCCATTCACTCCATTATTGTATCTCACAAAATCCAACACGGCATGATTGAATCTGATTCGTTGAAGATGTTGGTAGCTGGTCTACAGCATGACGCGAGGGAACATGTATTGACGATGGCTTCGGAAAGAAGGAAACCGGAGAATGTTATAGTCGGTCTGTATGAGGGGAAGCAGGGCGTTGAATTGGGTTTAGGACGGTAGTTGAGCTTAGACTGCACAAACTACACAAACCCTCTTTCTATAAAGGGAGAATCTTGCAACTGCGTATCTGAGTTCGGGTGACAGTCTTCACGATCAACTACTGGTGCCCCAGTTCCTCGGGAAATGACAGAGTGATATACCATGTGCCCTGGGCTAAGAACCTGATGACCGAACTCAATTCCAAGTGCATTACTACAAGCTATCGCAAAGACATATCGAGGAACTTAGAGCAGGCAGTTTGCGTCTACGACCCACAATCTAAAGTCTACAATATCAAAGTCTCGGAATGTCTTTTGCATCTCTCGAGGTCGACGGGAAGAGAATGCCATCCTGGTAACCAGTCGCCACGTGCTTCCCCTCCGGACTCCAAGTGAAGCTCATCATCAGGCCTCGGCCGGCACTGTACCTAGGCCAGTAGACTTCCTGCACCCACCATCCATCGCCGTGCATGACAGCCTCCTCGGGGTTGACGTGGACGTAGAAGGAGTAGCTCAGCGTGGCGGCCACGCCAAGGCTGTACCCGTAGCCGAGGTGGTTGCCGAGCATGATGATGCCGTTGCGGTCAGCCTCAAAGGCGTGGCACGTGATGTGGGCGTTGACGTCCTCCCTGGGAATCGGGGCGAGCAGGCGGTACAAGACCAGCTCCCTGCGGTCGGGCAGCTCCTTGTCGGCGTTGTACTCGGACATGTCGACCTTGCGCATGTCGAGGATAGGAAAGGCGCCCGGGCCGGCGTTGGGGAAGGTGTCCTTGATGGCGTCAATGTCGGCCTGCGGGCAGTGGTCCCATTCCTCAGGTGGCCGCGACGACAGGATCTTGCGGTAGCGGTGGTGCGGCGAAGAGCCCTGGAAGTCGGAAGGGCCCGGCGTCGGCCGCTTGAAGGTGACGAGGCAAGAGAAGCACTTGTCGCCTGGAGGCGAGTTGGCGTCTGAGGCCGGGAACGGGCCAGAGGGGTTGACCGAAGGCTCAGTAGACTGGTGCGCATTGACAACACGGGTTGAGAATGAACGGCTTGAATGAATCTCCGACACGTTGAAGATGAAGGGCCGGTCCAGGAGCCCCGGGTTGGTGAAGACGGCCTGGATTGTCTATGCCGTATAGCTGGTCAGCTTGCTGAGATCAGCCAATGCCAGCATTCATCCCACTCACATGAATAGCGCGACGGCCCTCTTTCTCATCATAACCGCTCTTAATATCCTCCTCCTCGACGACCCGCGCAGCCGCAAGCGTGGCCATGGCATAGACGACGCCACCATAGGCTCCTCTGATGACCTTGACGGCCGACACGCCGATCGACTCCCAGGGGAGCTCAGTGCCCGGCATCCACGGCGGCTGGCGGTTCATGAACCTCTTCTCATGCTTCTGGCCGGCCGACAGCACGTCGGGGAGCTTTTGCAGCTCCATGGCTTCCTGGAACGACATGCGCTTCCACTCCTTGGGCGGGTTGGCGGGCGCCGCCTTGGACGCGTCAGGCTCGTCATCCATCAGGCCTGGGAAGATGGCAGCGACGAAAGATAGAGTCTTGCTTTACAGAGTAAACTTATAAAGCTATGAGATAATCAGCGACCCAGTCCGGGAATCGCGAGGCCGTGGTTGGGGCAATGTCTAGCCGGAAAGGAGGAGCGATGTACCCACACGGCGACCCGACGAGGTTATCAACCAGTCTCGGTGGCGCGTTCCGACACCCGTGGCCGGGGCGACGGCTCAGCTAATCCCCTAATTCCCCCTGTACCGAGGTACCTACCATTTTTCGGGTCAGAGTTGGCCTGAGATTCTCAACCTACGCCGAGGTCAGTGTGCATTATGAGGAATATGATATCATTTGTGTGAATGAGCGCGCCTTGTCATTGAAGTAATCGGAGCTACCATGCCTTCGCCTCCCCTAGCCCTCTATGTGTTTAGTCTGTTACTTGTGATGGCATGTGCCGCTATCGACGGGAGTCAGTTTGCTACCCTGTAGCACAAGTGTAACCAACATAGTTGTAGTTTTTGCGAGAGTGTATTGGCAGCATGAATTGAAATTTCGGATGGCAAAATGAGCCTTGATAAAGCAATGATGCTGAATAAGACTTGGGGCCTTCTAGTTGAGAAACTCATCAAAACTTTCGCCGATGTGATGACGCGTGTAAACACAGGGACACCCATAAAGTCAAACGCACAAAGGTCAAACGCATGAAGGCCGCGGGAATTATCTCTTAGCTTCAGCCATTGCTCTTCACAATCCGACGAGTGTTATAATATTGAAGAGAAATTGGGTAACATAACCCTGATGCATTGGTCACTGGATCGGAGGGTTCCCGTTCCACTTGCGGAGAGGAGGATCCATTCGTGAATCGCGCCAACGATCTACGCGCAGCGGACCCAGAAGCTAACTGACCTTATTTCAACACACGTTAAATCCATCTTGTCTATTTCCAGGCCGTGGCTTGGATTGAGTTGGTCTAATTTGCTGGCTGTCAAGGCGCCGGCGGCATTGGATAGCGCTGATGGCTCGTTCCTGTGCTAGCACCTCGTACGTAAAATGGTAGGATCGCGTGCTGACGATTGCGCATTATGTCGAAAACCACGCGTCAGAGCCGAGTTTAAATAGAGATTGAATGTTTATGATTAGCTGCCTAAGTTGGTGTTGATGCCATTGCTTCATCATCATCAACGGCAAGTGTGGGGTGAGCATGCAGGGACAAATGCTCCGGCCGAGTCGATGACGTAGTAGCTCGGAAACGGGCTTGAAGTCAGACCTTCCTCTGCACGTCTTCAAACTGTAGCCGGCCACCCTCTCGAAAGACGAAATCCATAAGAAGGGAGTGATTCAGCTACCCGCGCAACATACTCTCCAGGGCAGGCTTGACGAAATTCGCCAAAATGTTTTCCTGCTTCGGATGCTTCACGTCTGGCAGCGAAGAGGGCGAGCGCGAGCCTCTGCTCCCGCGATACAACGATGACACGGCACTCCAGACGCGCCTCCACGAGAAGCTCCACACATACCAGATGCTCCGGGCCATGTCCAAGGGATTCATGCCGACCAATGAACAGGCTATCGTCCATTTGCGCACCCTTCTTTCCGCTCAGGTCCTGAACCCAAACGGCAACAATCTGAGCCCATCGGGACGAGCGCTGGTCCGTAGCCTGAGGCTGTGGCTCACTCAGCTCATCGCTTTGTTGCAGCACAAGAATTCCGAGGACCAGATCCAGGACTTTATCTGGTACCTCGCCAAGGCGCGGCTGGATATCGATGTCGCGGATATCGGAGCGAGGGCGTCTCGGGCCAAGGTGCAGGCAGATGCAACAGCGACATACAGGAGTCTGCAGACCGTGGGCTCGCTGCTCCTCAACAACTCGGATTTCCGCATATTTCTATCGGATTTGAGCACTGTCGGCAGAGAAGTGTTCCGGGATACAGCCTTTACTCTGGCCGACGTATCCAAGCAGGCGGGCGAGTCCATCGAACCGAGCAAGGAGACCCAGGACGCGTTGAAGCACCCGAATGGGAATGGCAATTCTAAGGCCGTCCCGTCAAACCAGGATCTTAAAGATCAACTCGTCAAGGTATCGGACGCCGTGACACATGGTGCCGCAGAGGTGATCGACGAGGCCGGGCAAAGCTTGACGGAGCGTGTCAAGGGAGAAGAAGGAGATACACTGGTCCACCGCCTCAAGGAAACCGTCATCAACCTTCGAAAGCGTACAGACTATTCGGAATCCGTCTCGACGCTGTCTCGTCTCGTTCGGCGCTACCTCCTGGCATACTCCCACGCCGCGGCAGAGACGATGCAAGCCGTCGAGGAGGATGCGCACACCAACGCCGAGGCGGACCGAGCCCTTCACAACTTCTGGCTCTTCATCACCTCCCTCGGAAACCGCGAGGACTGGGACAAGGTGGAGAAGTCGTTTGCGTCGATCATGGAAGACGGCCAGACGGATCCCAACTTTGACGAGCTCGTCAGGCAGGTTGGCAACATGGTGCAGGACATGCTGACGGAGCCCGACTTTTTCGATGAGGCCGAGGAGCGGTTCCAGCAGCTGCGCAAACAGTCGAATGAGTTGGTGGCCAAGTCGTCGATCCGGGATGACCTCGACGCCCTCCTCGCCAGCCTGCACTCGGCGCTGCGCTCGGTGCTGGAGGACGCGGACACGGCAAAGCTCATCAGTGCCAGCAAGCGCATTGCCGCTCTTCTATCCCCGGTTGGACAGAACGCCAACAGTGAACTGATTTCCGACTCGATCAACATATTTGTGCCACTGCTCGTCCAAGCCATTCAGTATATCCCCATTCCGCGCGTGGAAGTAGCGTCGCCGGCCATCGACCTCTTGCTAGAGAACCTCATCCTCGAACCAGGGCGGACCGTCAACAACAGCTCATTCTTCCCATTCAAGATGAAGATTTCGACACAGAATGACGTGGAAGTACGCAAAGCACGCTTTGGAACGACATCGTCACTAACGTCGCTGGTCAACGTTACAATCTCAGGGCTGTCCATTGCAGCTGATGACCTGGGCTACTGGCTGCGTTTAAAGTCTGGTTTACTCCGGATGGTGGATGAAGGTCTTGCTGGTTTCTACCTGGACGAGCGCGGCGTCGACATATCCCTCGACATCGAGATTGGGCGGAACCGACTGGAACAGATGGTGGTCCTGCGGAACGTCGACGTGCGTATCCACAAACTCAACTACAAACTCAGCAAGTCAAAGTTCGCGTGCATCGCCTGGCTCCTCAAGCCCTTTATACGACCTATCGTGAAGAAGGCATTGGAGATCAAAGTTGCGGCCGGCATCACCGAGGGCATACACACGCTGAACCGTGAGCTACTCTACGCAAGGGAGAGGCTGCGAGCCACGCGCATCGCCAACCCCAACGACCTGTGGACCTTTATCCGCGCCGTACTCGCCCGGCTGGTACCGGCAAGCGACCCAGATATTGAGGCGCGGGTGGGCGTCAAGGCAGGCAAGGGCGTGTTCCAAGGACGTTATGCGCCGGGCAGCCTGGTCAGGCTGTGGGAGAGGGAAGGCGAAGATGCGGAGCAGCAGGTGTTTGAATACAGGCGGGAAGGATGGAAGAATGACATATTTGACGTCAAAACACAGGCGGTGTGATGGGTGTTTGCGTTGGGCCGTGATGGGAGGGTGGTGCGGCGACGACTGGGCTCGACGGATGGATGGGCTTGAATAAGGAAGGGCCTGGAAGACGGACGTGAAGGGATATGGATTACGGCGTTCTTGGCTGGACGCATGGGACGACGACTGGGGAAAAGGGGGTGGCTCGACATGGCGGCGGCGTGTTGGTTACCCAATATGCGGCTGGGTTGACGAACATTGACCGTCATCTAGACCCCCCCCCCCCCCCCCGACGACCCGAAGCGAGCTGTTGTAATGTGACGAGTCTTGATGACCAAAAGTGAGACTGTGAGACGCAGACCTGTGCATGCATGTTGAAAGCGTGATTACCAAAAGCTGTGCTCTCGCTGGTCAAGCCCGGGGCCAAGGTTCCGCTCAGCGTTTGCCGCCGGCTCACCGAGGGGGAGCTCCCCGCCCGTGTCCGCAAGGGGAAGTAAGGATTTTTTACGTACAAGATGGTAAGGGACCTTGGGGGGCTGAGGAGGCTTGAGGCTTGAGGGGAGAATTGGTTCGACAGAAAATCGACAGGGGGTGCTGTTGCGTGCCGTGCATCTTGTCTACTGCGTGTGTGTCTGCGCGTGCATCTTTTAACTGTGGGGAAGTTGCGCCAGCGCCTGTGTTGCCTGTCTGTTCTAGCCTGTGCTGTCCTGTCTGGCCTGCCTGCGGCTTGCTGACGGGCCCACGGAGATGGATGATGCTACATCCCACTTGATCCGATCCCGGCCAAGCGTCCCCTTGAAAGAGAGACTCCACCACCCAGGCGAATAGCTGCCCCTGTGCTGGTTGACCGAGTCCTGTGCTGTGTGCTGTATGCTGTGTTAGCACTGAAGATGCCCTTTTTAGTAGTCCACCGCGGCGCACTTCAGGTTCTCAGCGGGGCCCCCTTCCCTGTCACCCCTTGTCGGTGCCTGCGCCTGTGATGGGACTGTGCCTCTTCGCTTGATGCTGACAGGCCTGGCCTGACAATAACATGGTAATAATGCGGTGCAGAGAAGAGGGGCGGGGAAGAAGCAGAAAGAGAAAAACCCACACCTCCACCACGTAACTTCGTTTCGTTGCTGCATTTTGGCCGTCCGTCGTCGGTGCGGAGCGATGCGATGCGGTGCGGTGCGGTGCGGTGCGAAGCGGCCGCGGCCCACGCGACCAGGATAGGGTGGCTTGCGATGGGATGACCGAAACCGCCCCCCCTTACCAGCGACCGAATTGCCACTTGAGCCTCGAAGGGTGCAAGATGATGATCGCAAACCTCTAAGATGCAACTATGCCCATTAGTCCCAAGCCTTTTTCCTCACGTCGGATGCCCTTGCTGATGATCCTTGCCCCGATCGGGGAAACGGGGGGAGGGACAAGGAAGCACTCTCCCCGCGACGAGGCGAAAAAAAAGCAAAGAGAGTGAGAGGCGTGTGAGAAAGAGTCGTACCATGGAGAAAGAAAAATCACAGTTTCAGCTGCAAATGCCCAACC
Organism: Dactylonectria estremocensis; assembly: GCA_020744375.1. Taxonomy (NCBI): domain Eukaryota; kingdom Fungi; phylum Ascomycota; class Sordariomycetes; order Hypocreales; family Nectriaceae; genus Dactylonectria; species Dactylonectria estremocensis. The sequence goes on along the minus strand of JAGMUU010000010.1, from coordinate 611,937 downwards.
AGCGAGGGGGGGAATGGGTGGAGTGGCACTGGGTCACGAGAGGGAAATGTTCAATTTAGCGATCAAGCCATGTTTTTGATGGGTGCGTCTTTTGCATGCGCTGGCTTTGTTGGGAGCGCAGAGTATGTACTTACATGAACCCGCCTTGAAGGGTTGGCCTGGGATGAGACTGTTGCTCGTTTGGGTGGTAATTGCAATCGATATCTTCACATACCTATCTCGAAGGTTTAACACATATATCCCCCTGCATAGACACCTGACCCTCTCCTGAAGAAACACTGTGTCCACGACTGCGACTCAATGACGGGCCTTGATGCTACTTCGTACGATGCTGGCTGGCAAAGTTGGCAAGGCACCGTGCAAAAGCCGACCCGACCAGCCCGGCCAATCACGTCGCCAGAGTTGAAGACAGGTCAGGTCAGGGGAGGGGCAGTGGCATTTCGCATTGCATTTCTCCGCTTTCTCCTTCCGACCACTCACTCCACCGTCCGAAAAGCCCGCTCCTTTTTTCTTCTTTTCTGGCTTGTCCATGCCCGACCACCCGCAAAGCTGGTTAATGTCAATGCGTGCCACGACGAATGGGCTCTTCCCCCTCTTGCTGACGAAAGGACAAAAATGAAATATCCCATGGGTTCGACCAATCCGGGCGCTCTCAAAGGCGTTACGTACCCGTGTACGAAGTACCTACCTACCCAAGAAGCATGGACCCTGCGATCCCTGGACGCTTGATTCAACCGCCTGACCAACACCCGGCCTATGAGACGCTGGATGGGCGTGCCTTGCCTTGCCCCGGATGACCTACCCCGGACATGGCTCGCGGCTTGCAGGGCCCTTTGCAAAAAAGTTGAATTGATTGAAATGCTTGTACAGTAGACGGACGCCCCTCTGTCTGTGTTGCCCGCAATCCCTCGACATGCTCAGGTACAGTGTACTAAGCGTGCGTGTCTTTGTTTTACGTCCCATTCATCCATTCTCTCGCCCCCTCTTTTGTCTTTCACAACTCCGCGTCCCCTTGCTGCCCTGTCCATGAATAGTTTGGTAATCCATCGCTTCCCATCGGTCTGTCGGCCACGGCATCTCTCTATTCTCTCACGCTCCCCCCACCCCCCGATCGTCCATCCCTCAATGCTGCCAAAACTAAAAAGTGGCTCATCACTTGTTCCCACCCAGGCCGTTGATCATGGCGGCAGCGACATGGCTAGTTCCAACTCGCGACAGCCAACCAACGCACCCTGCCTTTACCCCATCCCTCTCTTCGCCCCCCCTCTCCGCTGTCTCTGCAGTCGTCTCTTGTGCTTGTGCCCCCTTCCGCTCCGGTCTGCAGATCTAGTTACATGCCTTTTCACCTAACGCTGCTGTTGCAGGAAACAAGCCTCCATTGGCCGGTTCTAACTTCATCTCCTTGCGACATGCCATGGCCCATCCCTCCCCGTCCCCTCGTTCCGCCACCAAGCCTCTGGGACCTCCCTGGCTCTTCAAGCCTTCTCGTGCCAGAACAAGTAATCCGACCCCATCTCCATGGTCCACCTCGTGCCGGCCCCGGATTTCCCGTAGAATTGGTACGGCGTGATCCTTGTGGCCACACCCTCTTCGGCTGCCGACCCCGTCCTTGGACAACCTCCCCCTACCCCCCCACTCCCCTTCCTTCCTCCGTCCTTTCTCTTTGCGCCTCTCTCGTTTTGAAATCCTTCCCGTTCATCAAGTTTTCCAACCCTGGCCCGCCCTCTTTTTCTGGCTCCGGACGACAACAATAGATAACAGCGGCTCGCCTATCGCTCTGCCTCTAGCCGCCGTCGACTCTTTGCCGCAACGCACTCTGCGGCGCTCCAGCAACTGGCGCAACCCCCACTACCAACTACGCGCGCCCAGGTATCACGCCAGGCATCTCGGCCTCGACTCTGCAGCTTCAGCCGGCAACCTGCTGCGCCTGGCCCCATCGCATTAGATTTCTGGCCAAGAGAAAGGCTCTTCGGCGTTTCTTGGGTCTCGCCGCAACTCTTGTCATTCGGGGATCCGGCCCAGCGGCCACCTGACGACGCCCAAGACCGGCAGGATTTTGTAGAGAATCAGCAGAGCATGGTCTGACCAGTACCTCGAGCAGCAACCCGACGACGAAATCCTCACCCCAACGGCTCTCAACCCTGGTATCGCAGCATCTTTCTCGTCATTGGCTTTGGACCTCTGGACGAGTTACCTGGTTAAAAAGCAACCCCAACAGAACATCAAAACCCCCCATTCCACCATTCGCCCTGGATCCTCACTTTAGTTGCGCAGTTGCGAAGCGGATGGACCGGGCGGAGGAGGACCCTTGACCACACGCGGAGCCCGTTGTCCCTCTCCCGTCAGGCGAAGCGCGAGCTGTCGCCATGGAAGTGGAGGCAAGCGGGCAGAACCCCATTCACATGTTAGAGCCGTGGCGGCACCACGCCTGTCTGGGCTGCCACGATGACATCGCCTGCCCGGCCCTGGACGGCGAGCTGGCCAAGGTGCCCAGATGTTCAGCTTCGGATCCGTTACTGGAGGAGCTGTTGAAGGAGGCCCCGTACAAGTCGAACCGGAAGGGAACCGACTTGAAGACGCTGCCGCTCCAGAGATCGCTCTTACATACACTCGCCCACCTGCCAAAGCCTGATGCCACCACATCCGCCTTCACCTTTTCCCTCCCGGACAACAGCGCACAACCCTTCGCTATCCGGGCCAAACCGTTCTTCACGCCGTACCGCGGCGTGAAGCGCCGGCGCTGCCTGTCCGACGTCGACGGCTTCGACACGGCGCGGATGAGTTCCAAGAAGCGCCGGCTCCGAGTGGACCTCATCACCAGCCGGCTGTCGCAGCCCTACTCGCAGCCGGCGACGCACATCCTCAACCGCGAGGGCCAGGAGTCCGGCGACAAGCGGTTCCTGAAGATGGCCACCACGCTGGACTCGGCCCGCCGCACCTCGCACCTGCATGCCACGTCTTTTTTGCGGTACTGCACCATGAACTGCCTCCGGAAGAGGCTCAGCCAACAAGCCCACCCAGGATTCATCGCCCGGCGAGATGAGCAGGAAGCCGCCGCCGTGGCATCAAAAGCCGGCGCAAAGGCGACCTGGCGGCCACAGAGCATCCAGGACACGTCGGCCGGGCAGTCCCTGCGGGTATCCGCGGCCCCGAACCCCACCGGCGGCCCGGGCATCTCAATAGCGGCGCCGATGCTATCGCCGTTCCTGCAGCCGACGCGGCCCCAGCCTGCAGCCTCCAAGCACAACCACAACCACAACCACAACTTCACCCACCCGCACGCCAAACCACCAGCCTGCCGTCTCTCCAACCCGGCGGCGCTGCCCCTCCCCGCGACAGACGCGGTGGCGACCAAGAAGCGCACGTCGCCGCGCATCTACCCTGTGCAGTCGCCCGAGCTGCGGCCGACATACCTGCCGCAGCTCGACGACCTCGAGGAAGACAGCTTCGCGTTCCTGCACCCGGCCGACGACGACTGGGACGACGCCGCCGACGACCAGGACAGCGTCTACTCCGACTTTAGTGTCGTCTTTGGCCAGGAGAACCCTGGCGGCGCCGACGCAAAGGAAGAGCGCACGTACGAGGAGTACCTCGACGAGCTGGACGGCATCTGTTGGGTTTCGAGGTAGACGGCCGCTTGGATATAACAAGCACCGATAACATGTCCCTGGTTTGGGTTTTTGGGAAGGCAGTGCAAAAGCTTTTACACGTTTATTTATGCATCAGATCATGATACTATGTAGTTTTAGGTGAACAGGACCGCATCTGTGCCAACAGAATTGCATATCCAGAGCAACTGGAAAGATTCTCTTTACGCCATCCCCCTGTCCGCTGTTGATATCGTGAAAATTCTCAAGATTTCGGGCTCTGCATCAAGTGTCGACCAGTTATTCCTGCGCCTCCAGCTTTGCTGCCCGATCCTTTGCAATGTCACACATCGCCTGTTGGGTTCGTTAGCTGTACTGCCACCTCCATCGACGCAACCACGACTTCGTACCTGCAACGCCGCATCAATCTCCTTGGAGTAGTCGGCCCTAGCGATCCTCGCCCTCATATCATCCATAACCTCAGGCCTGCCGCGACCGTTGACGAAGACGACGTAGCGCAGCCCGGGGAAGCGTTCCTCGTACTCCCTATTCAGCGCGGCCAGCTCCTCAGCCGTCCCGCCATTCTGCAGGTTCGCCTGCTCGGCGGCCGACTGAGCCGAGTCGACCTTGGGCGCGCCCAGGCGCGGGTGGGAGGCGAGGATGGCCAACAGGGTGGCGTCGGCGTCCGGGTGCGTCATGGCCCCCGCGGCGCCGGCGGCGGCCAGCGACAGCAGCCGGATGTGGCAGGCGTCGACGAGGTCCGCGTACGACGCGTACTCGGCCGTGCGGATCACGGGGATCAGCGTGTCGTGGATGGCTGGGCTGGGCTCGAAGAGCAGGTCCAGCGTGTGCGCCTGCGCCACGTCCTGCGCCAAGTGGAGGTTCTGGATGGGTAACAGCCCCATGATGTATTTCCTTCACTGGTTGAAAGAGCAGGGAGATGTAGAAGTAAGTACTGCACAGGTTCAGGGGAAAACGGGTTTCACACGGGTTAGATATGTAGGTTCGTCGTTAGGGATGCCTTCTTCTTGTCAGCGGCACACGGCCGTCAACCTCCGTGACCGGGGTATTTCAATGGCCGCCGGCCGGACGGCGGAGAACAGCGAGCACGTCAAAAGCGGTGCGCTCCGGAGTCCCCGCTGTGGAACATGAAGTGCAGCCCAGGGGACGAGATAAGATGGAGGCGATGTGGAACAAACCAGCAAGCCCGCTCTGATTCATCTGATTCACTGAAGAGACCGAACTCCTGCACGGACCAACATGAGTGTTCTGGCCTGGACCACTGGATTCACTTCCTTATCTTATCACCCCGTGACCTGAAGCTCCCGTGTTTTGGGGTCAATGCACCGGGCAAAATCTCGAACTACGAGAGGCTCGTGTCGCAACGGGGCTTCCAAGTTGAGAGAGCCGCATCAGTCCCCAACAACAGCAATTGAAGGCCCGTCGAGCTTTGATTTGCAGTCGCCATGCTTTGCGGAAGTTCGTTTCCCCCAACGCCCCCCGTCTTCGAAGCCGCCCTCGTGCTAACTACGTCTCCAGTTTCCGGGGAGGTTCCCCAAGAACCCGTCGTGTCAAAGAAGTCCGGTGAGTACATCTTTCTTGGCCTGCCTCTACAACGTCCCCCATCGCGCTGACTTTGCTTTCCCCCTCGCAGGCGTCGTCTACGAGAAACGACTTATCGAGCAGTACATCAACGAGCATGCCACCGAGCCCAGCTCCGGCGAGGCCCTGACGGCCGAAGACCTCCTCCCGATCCACTCGTCGCGCATCGTCCGCCCGCGTCCTCCCACCCTCACCTCCATCCCCGCCCTGCTGGCCACCTTTCAAAACGAATGGGACGCGCTCGCGCTGGAGACGTACAACCTGAAGGAGCAGCTCGCGCGCACCCGCGAGGAGCTCGCCACCGCCCTGTACCAGCACGATGCCGCCGTGCGAGTCATCGCCCGCATGACGAGGGAGCGCGACGAGGCTAGGGACGCGCTGAGCAAGGTCACCGTGTCTGGAGGTTCTGGCGGAGACCAGATGGTCGTGGACAGTGTCGAGCAGCTCTCCGAGGAGCTGGCGGCGCGTGTGGACGCGACTCACAAGACGTATGTGGTTGCGTTGCTACAATTTTTATTATTATTGGAATGGAGGCTAATCAGGTTACAGTCTGTCCAAGGGCCGCAAGAAGCGACCGATTCCCGATGGTTGGGTCAGCGCAGAAGAGATTACCGCCTTTGCCGTCGAGGCTACCAACTCCCTACCGGTGCCCCAGGCGACATCGCTGGGTTTGGAGGGCGACCACGCCGCTGTTGGCGGTGTGACGGGCGAGGCCGCCATCTACTCGGTCAGCGCAGACAAGGTGGAGCGACAAGTTGCCGTCAACGAGCCCGTCACGGATACTCTTTGGATCGGGTCCAAGTTGATCTTCGCCACCGGCCAGGGTACCGTCAAGGTCTTTGAGGGCGGCAGTGAGCAGGCGTCGCTGAGTGAGCACTCTGGAGCTGTCACGGCCCTGAGCGTTCACCCTGGTGGTGAGCTGCTGGCTTCTGTCGGTACTGACAAGAGCGTCGTCTTTTACGACCTGGGCTCGCTGAGACGTGCCAGCCGTGTCTACACCGATGCCGGTAAGTATAGTTCGAGTGTTACTTGCTGAGGATTTTTAATTAACAGCTGTCTAGCTTTGACGTCGTGCGCTTTCCACCCCGATGGCCACCTCTTTGCCGCCGGCACTGTCTCTGGCGACATCAAGCTCTTCATGACCAGTACACTCGACCAAGCCGCCGTCTTCAAGCTGGGCGCACCCGTCCAGGCGCTCGCCTTTTCGGAAAACGGCTTCTGGTTTGCAGCTACGGCCAAGGGTCAGACCACGGTCACCATCTTCGATCTGCGAAAGGACGGCGACGCGGCGGTGGCCAAGGTTCTCGAGACCGGCAGTCCAGTACAGTCTCTGGCATGGGACTACAGCAGCCAGTTCCTGGCGACGGGCGGTGCCTCAGGCGTGACGGTGCAGCAGTACACCAAGTCGAGCAAGGCGTGGAGCGAACCCCTGAAGAACGCAACGCCCGCAATTTCAGTCCGTTGGGGCGAGTCGGGGAAGAAGCTGGTGACGGTGAATGGAGAGGGCGTGTTGAGCGTACTTGGCGTCAAGGAATAGACGGTGACCATGTTGGTTATGTTTACAGACTGGCATTTGGAGAGGTTATGAAGACTGACTCTAGGAGAGGATATCCAGAGAGATGCAGAGGAGCGGTGTTGTGTCGATTTAATTAGCTGTACAATAAGGCCTTGGAGAATGGTCAACGGGCTGGGCTGAACAGAGATGAATGGCTCCTACACAGATTACACAAAATGAAGATTTGATTCCTGCGATTTGTTAGTCTGGTTTGGATCCCGGTGATTGACTGCACACTGCATCCCAACTCATTCAGTGTCATGATGGAATCCAATGTCATTGTTCTCACGTCACTGATGTCATGTCTAGCGGGAGTCACTGCCTGCAGGCCCTGCAAGCCCGCTTTGGCAAACTGGGGGCCTCAACGGGGGTGTCGGAAGCGTGCCGAGCCTAGCAATTTAATTGACGGTATGAAGCCACGAAACAGCTACAGCGCGTCGGTACGCATCGTAAAGCACCAGTTTCCACCTTGTTATTGACTTCAAGTCTCCTTCCGTCAATGTTGTCTGTCCCTTCGAATACCTCTGCTAAGTCGTTCCATCGCACCACCAGTGGGAGTCAATTGGCATTCGCTCGAACCTCGATGGCAAGGTCAGAAGAGCAACAAAGTAGGAACCTTCCGTCAACCTCCTCTCTAGTACCCGCTCTAGAGTCTCTTATCTAACAGCCTCCATGACCACCACGGCCACGCCCCCGAGTATACTCCTTCCGGTTCGTCCTCAGGCTGTACCCAGGCTCGTGTTGCCATGAGGCTGACTTCGCAATCCTTCCTCTGTCTTTTGGGGGAGGGGGCCGTCGACGCATTCCGCTTTCGCCTAACTCGGGAGCTTGTGGCTTAGGATACACCAGAGCTCGGGTTGAGCTTGGCTTCAAGTCGATTAAGCTAAGAGCGGATTGCGGCGAGCTCGACGGCAACGCCTTCATCGCTCTCAGTGGTATCAATAGCGGCATCAGCGGCATCAATTTCATCATTTCTATTCGAGTTTCTGGCTTCATCGACCGTACTGGCGCCCTTGCTAGCGATGTTCTCCGAGAGAGCGTGGAGGGCGAACTTCTGGATGTTATCAAAGATGCGACGGCCTTCTTCAACAGCAGCTACGATAGAGGCAAAGTACACATCCTGCGCCTGACGCCGGCATAGATGATATGCTTGCTTGTAAATAAGTTAAAGTCAACATTCTACAACTGTGACTTCGATTTGCACCTGCTACTAATATTACCTGCCTTAAATACCATAGGGCGTAATATGGTTATCATTATATTAATGTCAAGTGACACTCATGACCTACGCAGGCGTTTATAACTTGACTTATCTTGATACTAGACACTTTACCTGCTTATGGCTGGTCTAGTCAGGAAAGAGACCACGGTGAACAGCGCTTGCAACGCGGTCCCCAACGGACCAAGCTTTAGTGGCATTATTGACTTTGAAAACTTAGCCAGCATAGTCGTAACTAACGATAGATCCGGGAGGTGAGATAACATCAGTTTGCTTATAGTCTGTCGGGTTAATGGCAACGGCGCGGACCTTGACCAGGATCTCGTCAGGGGAGGTGGCCGGCTTAGGGACGTCTGTGAAGTTTGCAGCTGAAGGCCCAATGGTCTTGCCCAAGGCTAGGGCAGTGATTTTAGGGAGTAGGTGAGGTTTTGACATAAGGGCCTTCATAGTGAGGATAATCCGAGGATACCGGAGAGGTATGGAACAGTGCTGTCTGTGATGAAGAGAGAGATTGTTGAATATATAGCTGTCATTTATGTCTAGTCCAACCATTCAGAGCTTGAAATCATGTCCATACTAGCACTGGCTTGGCCAGGACTCCATTACAAAGCAACGGAGCTGAGTGCATAAGAAGCCGAAAACCTTCTGGAAGTTGTACCTGAGTCGATGACCACGAACTCATAAAGCATCGATCGGGACGGCTCAACATTCCTACCGTCGGGCGTTTCAAACTAGCCGCTGCTGCGAGGTAAGTTGCAAGTCAGATTCTTTCACACAGACCGACCAGGTAGACTGGGTTTCCCACACTATGGGATCCGGCAGTTCTTCAAGACCCTGGTAATTCGGAGCCCGTAGCTTGATTGCCCATCCCTAAAACAGGCCTGGTCCTAGTTCGCATTCTCGGAGCTTGGCATACTTGTGGGGACCTCGAGTCCAGCTTCCCCCTGCAGTCGCTTCAGCTTAGTCTCGATCTAACTCAGTAGGCGAGAATTGATTCCACATTCTCGCGCCAGAAACGTGATGCATATGAAGATGGTGCCAGACGCAAGCTTCACGGCCCTCTTATATAATTATCTCCATGAGTGCGGTAATGCTAGTAGAGCACGTTTACTACTTTAGGAAATGCAAAACTACTTGCGGCTAGCTCACTGGCTGTTAACCTGGAGGAGCCCCAAAGGTGCTTCACTAGCGCTGTAGCACTTAAGAAGATCTCAAGTAGTCGGGACACAAGAGGCGCTATATTTTAGAGAAAGATCACCACGAAGGCTTGAATTCAGTCGGTGTTAGTGGTGCGTGTGTAAATGAACGAAAGCCCAGTAAGCCTCGAAACGAGGTTAGGCCTATGCTATAGCCTGTATACCTCTCATTAGCGATATTTCGATGACGTAGCGTGGAGCATTACTTTGCTGATGCGCCTCCGTACTCTCCTGCGAACTCGAACGCCACAGCGGTGAGTTGCCCATCGTCATGCCATCTGTTCAACTGCGGACGGAAGATACGCCGACGGAGGAATCGGGGTATGTAGCAAGAGTCACGGAATAGTATCGTTCTGGTTATGAGAGTTACATCCCGTACTGCTTGTCCCAAAGTGGGCAGGCCACGTTTCGTTCAAGACCTATAAAGTCGCCATCAGGTCCGAAGCAGTCATCTGAAGGCGTACTATACACGAAGCCTGCAGCCACTGCTTTTGTGACCAAAATCTCAATCACCATGAAGTTCAGTATCCCAGATCTCACCGGAAAGGTGGTCTTTGTCACAGGAGGTTTGTCATCACCATCAATATTCGTAAAACCAGAGGGACCAGAAGTCGTCGTTGACGGACAGAGTCCTGCTACTTGATTTTCTAAAGCTAAAATATGTTTCTGCAGGAACGGCTGGTATTGGAAAAGAAACACTGCTCGCACTCGCCAGACACAACCCGGCTCAACTCTACTTCACCGGACGTAACACCCAAGCAGCCACGAAGCTCGTCATGGAACTGAACGAAATAAGTCCCTCGGTCAACGTTGGGTTTCTCAAATGCGACCTTGCCGACCACGAATCCATCGTGAATGCTGTCAGGACAGACTTTGCGTCCGACCGTCTCGACATCCTCATCGCAAACGCAGGCGTGTGTGCTGTCCCTCCAGCCAGGACCAGGGACGGACACGAGGTGCAGTTCGGTACCAACCATTTTGGACACTCCGTCCTCTTCAAACTTCTTCTACCTACAATGTTGCGCACGACAGAGCTCCCGGGCGCTGATGTTCGGCTCGTCTTTCTAGCCAGCTCTCTCTATTCCCAGGCCCCGCGGGGGGGATATTGTTCGAGGGCCTCAGTTCGACACAGGAGAACCTAGGCACGTGGACACGCTACGCGCAGAGCAAGCTGGCGAATATACTATACGCGGCCGAGGTGGCGAGGCGGTACCCCAAAATCACCGCTGTGTCACTCCACCCTGGAATTGTGGGAACAGGCTTGGTTAACGACCTCGGCCTGTTCTCGAAGGCCATGGTTTATATCGGCGCTGGATTCAGACCAAAGAGTCCAGAGGATGGAGCCAAGAATGGACTATGGGCAGCAACGACGGCGCTGGCGAACATCAGATCCGGGGCATATTACGAGCCGGTTGGGAAGGAAGCTAAGCTCAATTCCACCGCTAGAGACGGGAACTTGGCCAAGAGACTCTGGGACTGGACAGAGGAGCAGCTGAAGGCCGTCGATATACAGTAACGGATGCACTGTACACGACTGACGTCTGAGGAGCGTCTGAATATCGAGGCATTTTGAGTTTGAGTCAGTTCAGATGAGATTTATATATGTAAAATGAGATGCCAGCACACCTTGCCGACTTGTTGACAATCATTCCCGTTGATGAGTTTTCCTTTGGTGGCTCTCCAGTATAACATCTTGAAGTCTCGCCAGTATTGACTAATTGTCTTCTTTTTGGACCGCTCGCGTCTAGGTTTTACATATGTCTCACAGATCCAGTGGAGGAAGGATACGAACAAGCCCTTGCGTGCGCGAAGCCAAGAATAGCTGGGGTTCAGAAAATGATATTGTGACGATTACGAACGCACCAAAAGGTAAGGATCCCTACACTTTTGGGCTCGCGTTATCCATCTCGATAGAAATCCTTCCCTGGGCGCCTGGGCCCCAGGCTGGGTGCATTAGCGGGCTAGCGGGCCAGCAGGGTAAGCCAGTCCCCTAAATCGGTGGGATCCCGTGCGCGGCAGCCTTGTCTTGTCACTCTTGTGCAGCGAAGCTCACCTATCAAAGGAAGGAACGTTCATAGGGGACCACTTCACCAGTGACCAAAGGCGCCCCCACCTCCGGGCCCGAGGCTTCCCAGGTGGCGCTTGATTTGGCCTCCAAACTTGCACACACCCTCTTGGACCTTTTGCCTCTAGCAACAGCATTGTTGGCTCCTCTCTTTTTCTTACCATCCACCCACCAACACTCTCGAGGTGCGCCTTGCTTTATTGCTGCTGGGCCTGGTGCTCCCTCCGACGTCAGTTGCCCGCCTGATACCTCCCTCTGCCGACGACATCCCAACTCGAGGGCCCTTTGATCCCTCGACAAACCTCCCGACGAACAAGGCGCCAACGCAAAAGAGCTGGGCTGCCTTGCCTTTAGTGAGGCCTCGAACGCCGCCTGGCTGCCTCGAGACAGCCGGCGCGCACCTGCGAAGGCGACATATCGGGCCATTCGCTCCCACCCGGCATCAACTCCACGCATCCGACCCAACCGCCTGCCGCCCTTCACTTTACCTCTACCTCTGCCCAGCATGGCCGCCCGCCGCGAGGAATCGTCGCTGTTCGTCGACGACAGCGACCCCATCGAGATACCCTCCAGCCCGGAAAGACTCGTAGATGCGGGCATCAACCTTATACTGCCCATGCCCGAGGGCTGGTCCAACGGAGGCACGCCCAACACTTCGCAGCCCTCGCGCACCTCGCGCCATACCGAAGCAGCTCGTCACCACCAACATCCCGCACCCGTCATCGATCTCACCGAAGAGCCTGATTCTCCCGTCCAGACACGACGCTCGCTCTCACAACACCCAGGCGGCAGGAATCCTCGTAGGACCAACTCGCAACGCGCATCGCCGCCGCGGCTCGCACGCAGCGATAGTACCTTTTTGCCAGCTGCAGCCCCGAGCTTTATCGACCTCACCGCCGACTCCCCCGAGGACCACCCGTCGTTCGACCCAGCCGCCAGACTGAGGCGAGTGCCTGGTGACGATCTATACGAGAACCCCGAGCATCCGTCCTTCGACCCCTCGCACCCGCTGCGCAACCGACTCGGCGGCCGCTTGCGCCCTCGCCCTGACGAACTGATCGAGCTGGAATTCATCAGCTCCGTGCCCCGACGAGTCGCCGTGCCGACCTTTACCATCGGCCTAAGCAGACGTCTGGCCGGCATCCTCGGTTCCGACATCATCGGTGGCGCCTTTGCCCAGCCCCAAATGGACGTATCCAGAAATGCCTTTGCGCCCCGAGAACCCAGCCCCAAGCCACCCATGGAGCCGGCGCCCCCGACCCGCGACGGCTTCACCCGCGAGACCTGCGCCGACCCAGAAAAGGCCTCGGAGACCATCGTCATCTGCCCCGCGTGCAACGAGGAGCTGGCCTACGACCCCAACGAGGTGGTGGCCCCGAGTCCTACCAGCGGCAGGAAGAGGAAGAGAGTACCGGGAGAGCATCACTTCTGGGCCCTAAAGAATTGTGGCCATGTATGTTTCACCCACCTAGTTTCTTTCTTTGCCAACTTTGTCACTAACATCCCCATCTAGGTCTACTGTGCAGACTGCTTCGAGAACCGCAAGCCTACAAAGGCGAACCCCATCGGTGCGGGTTTCCGTGTTCCCGAAGGGAGAAGCGCCAGCGACATCCGGTGCGTTGTAGACGGCTGCGACACAAAGGTCCTAGCCAAGGCCGAGTGGGTGGGCATCTTCCTGTAAATTTCGGGGCGGGGGGAGAATCGAGTGACGACATCATGACTGGACGAAGGGAGGGGAGGCGGGGCATACAAACGGCGTTCGAGGAGTTGTACTTTTACATGGATGTTTCTCCTGGCGAGGGTAGATTCCCATCGACCAGGTGTTCGTTATTGACGAGGGCCGGGGATGGGCCTGTTGCATTGCGTACGATGGCGTGTGGAAGGGTGTTCACGGGATATGTGTGCCGAGGACGACAGTGAAGCCTTCGCAATGCCCATGCCACGCAATACTCCACAGCAGTAATGTTAATGACCACAAACACCACCAGCCCATGTCAGTGCAACGCAGCGTATCCACGCTCGTCTAGGAGTCACGACGCAGAAGAAATCCCATTAGCGGCATCAAGTCATACTATTCACGCGCCCATCAGCTCATAAAAGCCAATATTGTTTCACGCTTTGGAGTCTCGTGCTGAACTGCGTCAGATACACTTTGGATTCCTTCGAACCTTGTTTCGTACCCACTAGACCAGCAAACCCCAAGCAAATGAACAATGTGGAAAAACGCTACTCCGTAGTGTTCAGAGTGTCCCTCCCAATCCCACAAATAAAGCAGTTTTCCCGCGGAGCCTCCCCATCACTGTAAAATGCTCAAAATGATGTGTCTGCGCCCGCGATGCTATGCCTGATATGTTGTAATGCCCTCCCGTCCCATGCAAATAAAAAGAGAAGAACAAAAAACAAGAATCGCGCCACCCCCGTTTCGTCGTGTCATATCATCAGCTCGAGGGCTATCTCATCTACCCAATCCCCTCCGTACTCTGACTCCTGCGATGCGCTGGGAGCTTGTGCCCTGTCTACCGGTGGCTCCATGTTCTCCTTGTTGGCCTCTTTCAGAGGCTTTTCTTGTGGATGACACATCGGTGTCTGCTGGTCTACCCCCTTTTCCGGTTTCCACGTCGGTTTGTGAACTGGTTTCGCCACGGGCGGAGGCTTCATTTGCGGCAGACGTTGTTCGAACTGCACTGGTCTAGGTGCCGGCTTACTTTGCCTATTTGCCGCTGCTGCGGCGATGGCCTTGTCACGTCGGGCGCGGGCTTCGGCTTGGCGAACGGCGATGCCGGCCTGGACGCGCTCGCGCTCACGCTGCTGAATCTGCTCCAGAGCGGCGGTGCGGCGGCTGCGGTGCAGAGCGAGGGACATGAGCTCGTGCGAGCCTGAAGAGGTGAAGAAGCGGCGCGGCGGGGGCGAGGGGGAGTCACCGCGGGGGCTTGGGAGTGACGGCTCTGGCTCTGGCAGCGGCGGTGGTGGTTGCGGCGGCTCTTTTCGGGCTTGCACGGGCTCGGGTGCCGAGGACTCATGCTCTTCGGCGATTTCTTCTTCCAGCTCGCGAGCCTGCTGGGATGGCGAGGGGAAGTAGTCGTCGAAGTTGAAGAGGATGGCCTGGGTGCTCATGGGAGGTGCTTGGCGTGGCGGAGATGGTGAGGGCGAGGGTGATGGGCTGTGGCGGGTTGGCTCGGCGGGAGGTGATGCCGGTCGTTGCGGTTTTGGTCTCTGCAAACCGAGGTCTTGTTCGTATCGGGTCGTGGGGATCTGGTGCGACGGGATGGGTGGAGCTGTGGTTCTTCGAGCGGGAGAGTCTTGTTGATGGTTCGGCTCAGGATTCCTGGCAGATGCTTTCTTGACGCTTGCCTCGACATCTTGCAGCATCTCCAGCGCCAGATCGTCCTCGAAGTCGTCATCCAGGTCGACTAGATCTTGTTCCGGTGCTTCTGCTACCACTTCGACTTCGACTTTTGCTTCCTTTTGCGCCTCTTCGTCTTCTGCTGGATTCTCCTCCTCTTCTGCTGCTTGATGACCTTCTTCTTCTTCTGCTTGGTCCCCTGCCTCTTCTGCCGGATCCTCTTCTGCCGGATCCTCTTCTTCCTCCTCTTCCTCAGCAATATTCACCAGCTTCGATCCCCTTGCCGGACAGGGCGTCACCGGCTCTGACGTCTCGCCCGCACCCAGGCCCCGCCCCTCACAGTCCCTTTTCTTAGCCGTGCCATTCCCGCGCACAAACCAAGAGATGGTGTCCTGGCTCGGGCGTACGCTCACCGTCGGCAGGCCCCTCTTGCGCTTCTCCTCACGCTCAGCCAGCTCCTTGCCCTTCTTCTTCTCGCGGGCGGCGCGGGCCTTGTTGGCCGCCTTCTCCTTCTCGAACTCCTTGCGAATGCGCTCTTGCTCGGCTTTTTCCTGGCGCGCGAGCTCGGCGCGCGACTGGCGTGGGGCGCGGTTGGCCGCCTTGTAGGCCTTCTGGACCTGCTTGGACGTCATGGGCCGCGCGGGCGGGTCCGAGGGCGAGTCGCCGCTGCGGCCCGGGTGCTGCGGGATCAGCGTGAACGTCCTCTGGCCGGCCATCGTGGACAGGCTACATTTGAAGCAGCGGGGGGGTTGATTCGGGATTTGGCCGTGTGGTGTTGGAGGGGCGACGAGTTCGGTGACGCTGGGGATTGTTCGGTGTGTGTGTAGATGGTGACGCGTTGGTGGGGTGAGTTGGCATGGGTGACACGCGAGGTGGAAACGAAGTCACATGACTACCTTTAAGGGGTCCGTGGAGACAACCTCTCGTCATTTGTGTAAGAGGATGACTGGTGGTTAAGATGGCATTTTGATTTCATCTAGGAGTTGAGTCATTGTCTGCAAACTAATATACGCCAGCTGGACTACTTGGCCTAAGACCAACCCATCGATCCACCATCTACTTGTCAAGCGGCTCAACAGTCGGATCCCACGCACACGGCGTATAATCATCAGTCGCAACATCCTCCACTTCCTCCGCGGTCAGCTCAAAGTCATACAGCCCCGTATTCTCTAAGATGCGCGACAGCGTCACGCTCTTGACCAGCGGGACGTAGCCGCGCTGCAGGCTCCAGCGCAACAGGATCTGGGCCTCTGTCTTGCCGTACTTGGCCGCCAGCGCAGCAACCTTGGGCTCGCCCCAGCGCTCGCCGCGGACGATGGGGCAGTAGGCCTCGACGGCGACGCCGCGCGCGCGGCACCAGGCGACGATGTCCGGGCGTGTCAGCCACGGGTGCACTTCCCACTGGCCGACCGAGACGACGCCGCCCTTGCCCGGCCCGCGCTCGGCTTCAAGCTCGGCGATGTGACCTTCCAGCTCCTCTAGGTGATGGACGCCGTAGTTGGACACGCCGATGGACCGCACCTTGCCGGCCTCGACCAGTTCGACCAGCGCCCGCCACGCGCCCCTGCGGCCCTCGGAGCCACCGTACGGCGAGTGGATGAGCACCAAGTCGAGGTAGCCCAGCTGCGTCTCCTCAAGCGCCGTGTCCACCAGCTTCAGCGTCGTCTCGTAGCCGAGCGGCGCCTTGCGCATCGGCAGCTTGGTCGTGAAGAAGACGTCAGACCGCGGGATGCCGGCGGCCGCGATGCCCGCAGCGCACTGCCCTTGGTTGCGGTACGCCGAGGCCGAGTCGATCTAAGTGCAGCGTCAGCGTCTAGATAGGAACGGGAGGGTTACGTGGGGAGAGTCTGACATGCCGATAGCCAACTTCCAAGGCTCCCTTGCAGATCTCCGGTGCTTGTTCCAGAGGCCTATGCTTGGCATTAGATCTTCGTCTCATTGACATTCTGCGTGACAGCTCACATTTGATAGACCTAAACGTGTAAGTTAGTGACCAAGCTCGATGGAAGCGCAACGGCGCAGATGACGTACACCAAAGCCCAACAGGGGAATCTCGTATCCCGAGTTGAGCTTTTGAGTTGACTGGAGCGTGAGTTTAGAGGCCATTTTCATGAATTTGCAATCACTTCTCTATTGGAAAGTTGGCTGGTGATGGAGAGTTTGGATGGCTCATTTGAGGCGGGGTCAAGATGATGTGACGCGGCTGCATCTGATCGGCACGGGATGCCGATAATGTGCGGCGGGATGTGGTCCACAGAATAATGCCCGAAATCCTTCTTGCATCGGAAATCAATCAAGTAGAGACATGAAATCCTAACAGAACTGAGACTAGTAACTCTCGTCTTTGAGTGACTTTCTGTCCGGTATAAGACGCTTGGTAGTTCTTATCGCAGTTTGGACAGTTGGTGGTGTAGGGTAGCTTTCATACCACATCTGAACTTGAGGTCTGGCCGCTGTCTCGATGCATAACAGGCGGTCGGCTAGCTAGGGAGATCTTGAGCAGGATGAAAATCAACTCAGTATCCAGAGGGAAGGGAAGAAAGGGGCTATTTCCCTGGAAATATCCCCTTCTGTCCCCTTCATTAGGCTCTCATGTTGCTGCCAGCTTGTCAAGCCGCTTGACAAGCGGTTCTCCAAAAGTTAACACATCATGTTCGCGCGGCTCACGATACGAGACGACATTCAAATGCGTTTTACTATTCGTTGTATTTCCAACTTTAGATGACACTATCCAACATATCTTGCTGTTCTCGTGCATTCCTATCTTCTACAGCTTCAACTTCTTCCTCCTCCTCTGCATCGTCATCCAGATCCGGCATAGGATAGTTAAGAATCGCGGCAATATCTCCCAGCATGGCCAACCGCTGGCCGCTCTCGTGATCACTGCTCAAGACCCTCGCATCACCGCCGTCGTTTTTGACCTTTTCGACGAGGGCCACGTACTTTTTGCGGACAGCTAGGTCGTCGCTCCGGAAGAGCGAGTTGTTGACCAGCAGCACGCCGCCGCCGGGGCCGACGGCGCCATCGTTGACGGCCTTTTCCACGGCCGAGGCGCCGTACCAGGCGCGGCCGTCGTCCAGCTTGAGCATGTCGAAGAACTGGTCGACGTACTGGGCCTCGCGGGCAAACTTCATGTCCTTCATCTTGGCCAGGACCTCGGGGCTCTTGAGCACCTCGTTGAGGCTGTGGACGTGGCCCGAGTTGGCGTGGACGACGGTGGCCTGCTTGGCCACGGCCGTCAAGACCTTGTCCGTCTTGTCGCGGCCCTGGTTCGCAATGTACTGCTTAAAGTCCGTGGCGACGAAGCCCGGGCTGGCCAGCAGCAGCGGGCGGGACTCGGAAAAGTCCATTGTGCGGACCAGGGTCGACAGGGTCTTGTCGAAGAAGCGGCGCATGCCGGCGTCCTGGTCCGAGGCCAGGTCGCGCTTCTTGGGGATGACGCTCTCGACGCGGACTTTGAGGACGGTGCGGAACTGGGTAATGAGGCAGATGTTGGCCAGGCCCTCCTGCATGACAACCGCGGCCATGGCGCCGTCCCGGTCGTCGGCCAGGGACTCCTGGAGGGCGGCCTTGGCGATCGAGTCCCAGCCATCGGGTTTGATGATGGTGAAGGCGCGGTTAACCTCGAGGTCCAGCGTGTGGTGCGAGCCCAGGGTGACGTGGGGGTTCTCGGCAGCCACGGTGCCGGAGACGCGGAGGGCTGAGATGACGGGGTCGAAGAAGGTCGACTTGACTTTGATGGCCAGATCGGTGTGCACCCGCTCCGACGCCGTGCTGCCCGTGCTGCTGGTGCTGACGACCTTGCGGATGGCGTGCGCGTGGATGATGTCGCCGGGGAGGATGAGGTTGTAGGCATGCCACTAAGTCAACATGTTAGCCAACATTCTGGTCTCCTGATTGAGATATCACTGAGACAACTTCATCGAGGGACGACATCACAGGGGTCAATATCAAACGAGGCGGACATCAAAACGAAGCAGACATCACAAGGGGACCGATATCACGAATGGGGGTCTCCAAGGGAAAGGGCCAAGGGCAAGGGTCGAGGTCTAGACCAGCTATTTGGGTTCACAGCGGCATAAGACGGGCGCTGACGGGCGCCGCCACGGCCAACAACAACATGATGGAGGGTGCGTGGTTGAAGCCCAAACGGTTGTGTGTGGAGGAGCGTGGAAGACGCGGATGAGGGGCACGACAGGGCTGAAGATGGAGAGAGCGAGAAAGCAGCAAGGATGGAGGGGTAAGAAGCCAAGCAAAACAGCGTCACACAAAGGGACAAACGGGAAGAAAAACGGACGGGGGGTGAACGGGGGCTGACGGACCATGTCTTCGGGATCCTCGGGAAGAAGAGACACCGTCTCCTCCTCGAGGGTCTTGGGCACTTTGCGCGACACCAGCTTCATCCTGGTTGGTTCTGAGGTGCGCTGTATCTCTTGTTTGATCTTCTGAGCCCTTGCGCTGGGCTTGCTTGTCTGGGGTGAGGGGGGGGAGGGGCGTGTGTGGTGTGTGATGTGATTGTGCGGAGTTTTGGAGAGAGCCTCGGCCTGGTCTGTGATGGTGTGAGATGCTAAAAAAAAAAAGAAGGAAAGGGAGATGCTAAGAAAGATCAAATGCCGAACCTGGATAGAGACTTCTCCTTTCCTTTTTTGGATTCTGATGGTTTTGGGGGGAAGTGTCTAATGATGCTGGGTGATGGTGACGTTGGGACCCAAAGGCGTGGGTTGCGGGAAGAAAAGGCTCACCTCCCGTAGGCCAGGCAGAGGCGGCTCCAACGCTCCAACGGGGTTGCAAGTTTGACAGGACGGGAACAAGGCAAGGCTACGCAAGGCTACCGACCAAGATGCGGGCTAGCATCTGACCACAAAAGCATCCAACATCGTTCCCGAAACCGAAGTCACAAGACGCAAAGAAGTGTGGCATCCCGTTTCCCTCATCTTTACAATCAACACGAACACGCCTTTATTTTTTTTTTACTTCCCGCTCCTACCGGCAACGCTGCCACTGGACACCAAGGCAACCCCGTGATGGATGATGCGCCCCCAGGGTTGCTTTGACTGGGCCCATCTGTGTTCGATATCTGGTCGGCAGTGCCGGGAAGCCAAATCCAAAGCTAAAAAAAGGGCGATTGCAGGGGCAAGGATGAGGGAGGGGGGGGGGAGGGACGGTAGTTGGCAAGTCGCCGTCTGTCCGCTCTAAAGTCCGCGAGGTTTTATAGAGCACGTTCACTATAGCAAGTCCGCTACTTGGGGAAGGCTCCCTGGAGCAGATCTAGGTAGTCACTGACTGTGATCCTTGGTTGCTCACTTACAGCATAGGTGTGATCCTTCGTATTGATCAGGCAGCAATGTTTTCGATTTTATAGTGTTTGATGCCACAGCCGTTGATGAGCTAGATTGTTGCCTGCGAATGAAGCTTTTCGACCCATCCCGCTTGCTAACTGTACTCCCCGGTGCTTGGTCCGTTGGCTGGCAGCATCAACACTCCCGGCGACCCGGACATTTCGGTTGCCGGCCGGGGATTTGTTGGTCGGCTGGTTGGTTGTTCTGTCGGTCAGGTGAGGGTCCAATATGTCCGCGGACGTCCCACGGCCCTTGGGTGTTCGAGACCTCGGCCGGCCACGCCCTCTATACTTTCCATGGCGGGACCGTGGGAACAAGCGGGAACTTGTCATTGACGCCGGTTTGTTTCAGCGGAGATCT
Organism: Dactylonectria estremocensis; assembly: GCA_020744375.1. NCBI lineage: Eukaryota > Fungi > Ascomycota > Sordariomycetes > Hypocreales > Nectriaceae > Dactylonectria > Dactylonectria estremocensis. The sequence continues at coordinate 591,671 of JAGMUU010000010.1, read as the reverse complement.
AGTTGGGCAGCGGAGTTTGGATGACATCTTGATCAGATTTTTCTATCAACATTATTTCCACCGTCTCAGTACTATGGACTGCGTACGTAAGTAGGCCGACTCTGTAGCTCTCTAGCTTCCCTCGCGGGATCCGAGGCCGTCTTGGCACCCACGATGCCGTCGGAGTTTGCCAAGAGCCTTTATTAAGAAAACAAACCGAAAAACACCTCAGCTCATTCCCGACACCGTTCGGCGGTCCATCGGCGCCGAGGCGGACGAGGCCCCCCGGCTTGGCTTCTTTGCCTTCTTCTGGAACGTGGACCGAAGCCGTTTTTCTCATTTGTTGTTGGATAGGAGGAACCGTGGCATATGTCATCGATTGACAGCGGGAAGCAAGATCATCGTTTGCCACATGGCGTGGTGATGAAGGACGATGCGAATTAGCGCATCGACGCTGGGGCGCGGGCGCTGGGAGAGCCCTGTTCAAACGACGGGATTCTAGACGGAGTTCAAGACGGAGTTCAAGACGGAGTTCTGCAAAACATGTCGGACCAGTTCGCACAGTTCGTACAGTTCGCACAGGACCCCGTCCATACTCGGTTTCGTCCCGACTTTCGCGATTTCCCGCCCTGTCTGGTCTCGGGGGAGGCGCTAGGCCCATGGTTCGAGAAGCAAAGGCGGTCCACGTCATCATGCGATATTGCTTCTTGCTCCCTTACACCGTTCGAATGGCTTCCCGTTGGACACCGGGGGGCCACTTACCGACTTTCGCGTTTTGCATTCTCATCCAGGATGCGGGCTTTGGCGGTGTCCCGTCTTGGTGCAGCATGCGACACAGTAGAGGAAAGTCCAATGGCAGAGCGCGGTATACGAGGAGGAAAGGGAATACGCGATCCGCGTATTGAAGGAAGCCTCAAGCTTCCCTTTACGTAGTAGACTTCCCTGGTACGAGGAGAACCCGATCGGTAGCGCACAAGTTACCGAACACGAAACCGCTGGAAGCTAGCAGTCTGGAAAGTTTGACGGCTGCCTTGCCGCCACCTTTCAACATCCCAGTGGAGTTGGTTGCATGTGCCCAGAAAAGGCAACGGCTACAAGGGGAATGATCTGAGAGGACCTCGAGTGCGAGGGGAGAACGATATGGGAGGTGAGGTCATGACGGTGTCGATCTGCGACGGCGCCGTGTGCGTGCTGTACCTCGGTTTGTCCCGACTTTCCAGGCAAGAGTGGAACCCCCCGTGCGGGAATCCCATTGAGCGCGCAGGATTGGGTTGATGGCATCTCGGGTTGCGATGCGCATCCAGGGGGGGCTCTGCGGAATAATTCTAGCATGCTTCTGGAGAAATGGAGGAGACCCGTCATCATTGACAGGACCCTGGGGCGAAGAGAGAGAAGAAAAAAAGAAAAAAGTCTCCCCGCCAACAGTCAGGTCCCCGGCGCTCGGTCTTCACTGTCGCGCCCTGGGCCTTTCCTCAACACCGCGCCCGCACGGGGGGCGGGAACATTGAGAAGACCGAGCCAGGTGGAGAACGGACCTAGCCTTTCATTGCCGGTCCAAAATGGATTCTCATCTTGGTCCCCCCTGGAGCCATCAGAAAAACGAGGGGTGTTCTAGGCCTGATTCGGGGTTCGCGCGCCAGTCCATCCTGGGACACATCCCGCAAGGATTCAGCCTGTACCACTGGGGGCGTCGAGACTACTGGTGTGGCGTGGGGCTATTTTCCTCTTTGAGAGATGCGTTCAAAGGGCGGACACGAACTGCTAGAGCCGCGTCGTTCAGCTCTGTCCAGCTCCATCGAATAGAAGCAGCGCGGTGGCATCTAGGCGGTGGTGGGCATGCCATTGGGGGTCAGTCTCAAACGGGTTTTGCATGTGCCTCACCCTAATCGAAATGCTAATGGGGTCGGTCACTTACTTCGCCTCAAGGCAAGTTGATTTGGCCGACGGAAATCAGCCTCAAGAGCGCTGGCTGTTCCGTGATCCGAGCCGTGCAGCCTCTACGCCGGGGGCTTTCGCTTGGCTCGCAGTGAGGCCCTCTTGACATACCCTCCACCCAGTAAGTAACTAGGCGTCAGCTGTCGCAGGCCGACCAGTCGCATCGCACCCGCCTGCTCGACTTGTTACCTTTCGGGGCACTGCATTGGCATGGCGCCGAGAGAGGTCGATCGGCTTCGCATTGGCTGCAAGGGTCAGCTTCAGCGTCCCATGACGGGGGCGAATCCGACGTAGCCGGGTTGCTGTCTCTCTGCTACTGCTGACGGCAGCTTCAAGCCACAGCATGGGGCTGACTTCACTGGACGCCTCCGTAAGGCTTATGATCCTCGCCCATACATTGATCCATCTGCACCTAAGCTTTCCGAACCCAAGTTCCGTCTTACGCATCGGCATGCCTCCCCCCCCTTTGCCAACCAGATCTCGCCTATTCACCTTTCACGGTTGATTCCAAACCCGCATGAGCACGTTGTCCTCCTGCATCTCCAAAGAGTTGTCCGTCTGATTCCCACTGTACCTGCGCCGATTCGTCGGTTCGCGTTCCGACCCACCGCCACTCATTCAAAATCCAATCTTCCCACCCCTCGACCGCTTGGAAAGGCCGCCTGGGTACTCCGTAGTGTCGACCGCTTGCTGAAAGGCCCAGATCGGGTACCTCGTAGGCAAGCCAAGGGTCCTGAAAGAAGAAAGGAATCCACCCACTTTCGCCAACATCTCGTTCGTCCTAGCGAGCGAGACCCGAGTGAATGAAAGCGATCGCATCTGGTTGCCACCGCAGAAACCCAAGGCCACGGCACAGCATAATTAAAGAATAATTTGGTATTCGCACAGGACAACGACACTTGCTGCGACGGGTCCCTTGTCGCCTCCCTCAGGTGCCACAAAGCCCACAGCTCCCCATCTGACAAGACAGCCTGGTAATTAGCCTGGCACACCGTCTCGTCTCGTTTCGTCCCATGTCAGTCAGTCACTGCTGCTCTGTCGCATTCGCATCCATACCTCGCGTCCATTTTTGGGAATCCCCGATTTCGAGTTGTTCTTGAGCTTTTGCGAACTTGCAACCTCGCAACTTGCAATTCGGCACCGTACCGTGCGCTTTGTTCAATCATCAGTGCCTTTGTCCCAACTCTTGTTCCTGATCCATCTCGTCACCCATCTCTTCTCGCCATATCAACGGGAACTGAGCTCACCCTCACCTGCACTTCTTTTGGGGCCATATCCACCCGTCTGACGCACCACATCCATGATCCAACCCCCCCCGGGCGCCCCGGACAACCAACTGACGCCCACGACGCAGGACTACTGTGTGCCTTACTTGGTGCTACTGTAGACTGGAGTACACCGTCTCTCTGCCTCTCTTGTCCTTGTCTCTCCGTCCCTCCGCCTCTCCGTCCCTTTCGCCGTGTCCGTCCTCGTTCCCCGTCACCCTCGCCTCGCCTCGCCTCGCCTCTCCTTCTTCTCGGGCTCGCATTCTTGGCCGGACCGGTCGGATCCCAATCTTGTCTGGCCTCTCTTTCCTCCACCAACTCAAGCTTTCACCTTAAGCCTCTAAAAGTCTGCCGCGCGCGTTGCCTTGACGCCCCCCGCCGACGACTCTCAGTCGGACCGCACGCACCACCAGAAACCGCTTTCACTGTCCACGCACCCACATCCACTTACCCACTCCCATCCTCGCATCCTCCATCATCACACACCCCCCCATCTCCATTCCCCACGACTTCTCTTCTCTCCGCTGCCCACCTTGCAGTGGCACTTCTTCTCACATCCCGCTGGCCTCGCTCTCGTTCCCGTCCGTTTTTTATTCGGCCCCGCGGACTTTCTACACACTGCGACGCCGACCGCCGGCTGCCCGCAACCCTCCGATTACTGACTGTTCCCTGATACCTGCGCTCCGCTACCTGATGCCTCAGCTTGGCCCTCATTAGGTCCCTTACCCCCTCGCAAAATGGAACATGGCGCCCTCCATGTCTTCGACTGCTGCTGCCGCTGTTGCTGCTATCCTGGGCGACAGCGAATTGACCTTGTCCAAACGAAACTCGCACACGCGCACCGTCTCCAGTCCAGCTTCCCCCAACCCCAAGGGTCGCCGCCAGAGCCTCGCTGCTCTCTCAGATACTCCCAGTACGTTTTGACTATTGCGCGTCCCTCATCCACCACCCCCCCAGACCACGACGTCTTTTAAGCTTCTCCTCCCGAAACAACTCAATGCCCCAATCATGCCTCTCTTGTCTGCCCCACTACTTCACCAAGTCGTGATGATTGCGCCCTGCACTGAAACATGTGTGTGTGGCCGTGGGCTTGGACATTGATACGTTGGGTGCTCGGCACTCGCTCTTTGGGCTTTGCGCGTAGCTCCCCACGCCATATCAAGCCCGTCTTCTACCTTGTCATACCTCACCATACCTTACCCAATACACCCAACGCTGTCACGCTTCGCTGTCGCACCCTCTCACACCCTTCGGCCCGGGTCCATGTAAGCTGACGTTAATCCCACTCAGGTGCCCCAATCACCAGGCAAAACACCCGCTCGAGCAGGCACTCCAATACTCAGCATTCGAATACTCAGCCCTCGCAACCCAACTCAGTCCATAATGCAAAAGACACCAAGGACACCAAAGATCCCTCCAGAGCATCATCTCCTAGTCCACCTGCTAATGCCGGCCTCGACCCATTGAGTACTGTAAGCTGCCCCGGCTTGGTCTTCTATATAGTCTGGACCCTGGCTGACATGGCTGTCCGTAGCAAATCTATCTACGAACTAACAGCAATCCCGCTGAGCCTACCATCGCCCAGCGTTTGCGAAACCAGACAGGACGACCTGATAGCCCTGTCATCGACAACTCTCAAAGACAGAGCTCCGACCTTGGCAAGTCGACGAATGCCCTGTCGGATCCCACAAAAGAGCGAAGGTGCGAATCTAGTCAACTCTTTCAGCCCCCCGCGGCTACTATTGTTTGCATATTTTTTTCGGCCATCTCTGCGACTTTGGCCTCACGTGCATGTGTGTAAGGTGAGCTAACAGTTGCGCTGCAGGAAGGGACCTTCGCTCTTGAGCCGATTGGGAATGCGTGGTAGTCGGAAAAAGGATGACGATGTGCAGGATTCTGACTCGGAACTGGGCGACTTGCGAACTGATGGCACCCACGCCCAAGCTCTCACATCCGTCATTGGTGCGGGAGGTGGCTACATCCCGCTCTACAAGGAGCCCCCTCGATATATCCGGGTCAAAGCACACAATAAGAAAGACCGCGAGTTTAACCACCTGTTCCTCGCTCAGGAGCTTATGGGCACCAAGCGATCAACTGCCACTCACGGCCGAGCTCCGGCAACCGCTGTGGGAAGCAAGATCCTAAAAGGCGGCGATGCTATTTGGGCTGCTGAATTCAGCGGGGATGGTCGGTACCTGGCTGTTGCTGGCAAAGACCAGATAGTACGGGTTTTTGCCGTCATTTCGACACCCGAAGAGCGCAAGGCACACGAGGACGAGGAAGCACAGAACGGAACAACCGGAGAGCGACTGAGCGCTCCCGTTTTTCGAAGCAAGCCTGTCCGGGAGTTTCATGGGCACACCGGCGAGGTGCTGGCCCTAAGTTGGAGCAAAAATAACTTTCTTCTGTCTTCATCCATGGACAAGACAGTTCGACTCTGGCACATGACCAGGAATGACTGCCTGTGCACGTTCAAGCACAAGGACGTGGTCACTTCGATTGCCTTCCACCCTACCGATGACCGCTTCTTCCTGGCTGGGTCTCTGGATGCGCAACTCAGGCTATGGAGCATTCCGGATAGGACGGTCGCATTCGAGGCCACCGCTGGGGAATTTATCACGGCGGTAGCCTTTACCCCTGATGGAAAGATGGCCATTTGCGGCGTGTTGAGCGGCATGGCCACATTCTACATCACCGAGGGGCTGAAGCTGAGGTATCAGATTCACGTCCGTTCCTCTAGAGGCAAAAATGCCAAAGGAAGCAAGATCACGGGTATTCGGACATTGATAGTGACCTCTGGTCCGGACAAGGGCATCGTCAAGGTCCTCATCACCTCCAACGACTCCCGTGTGCGAGTTTACAACCTGAATGACAAGGTAATTCAGGTCAAGTACAAGGGGCTGGAGAACCAGTCGAGCCAGATCAACGCTCGCTTTAGCGATGACGCCCAATACGTTGTTTGCGGCAGCGAGGATCGCAAGGCTTACATCTGGAAGCTCAACTCGCAGGAAAGCGAGCTGAAGGATAAGCAACCTTACGAGTCGTTCGACGCGCACCCCGAAGTTGTCACAACCGCCCTAATGGCGCCAACCAAGACACGACTCCTATTGAGTGCCTCAGGTGATCCAGTCTATGACTTGTGCAATCCGCCGCCTGTCATGCTGCGCAGTCTGGAGGAGAGCGCTACGAGTCAAACGGCACTATCTGAAGAGGATGAGAGTAGTGATGAACCCTCCGTCGTGAAGCGGCCCGAGGAGACGCCTGCTTTTCTAGAACGGTCAAAACATTTCGATGGTCATATTGTCATCACCACTGACAGGACGGGAACGATCAAGGTATTTCGTCAAGATTGCGCCTACACCAAACGACAACAGGGGCTTTGGGAGTCGGGGTCCAAGTTCTCTGGCAGGATCGCAGGAGTTGGCCGGGCCGGTAGTGTCATGACCCGAACGAGTGCAGGGAGCCGCATCCAGTCACGGCGTGGCTCTCTCAACATCGGAGGACCCAACCCGATCCAACTGCAGCACGCATCGGATAGGATCAACAGTTGGCGGCAAGACATTGACGAAGGGACCGCAAGCTGGAATGGGACGCCGAACCGCAGTGATCGATCGATTTCCCCCACCAAGCAGAACCGGTCCCCAATCAACACATCGGTGGTCAATCTGGCGTCGGAGGCGAGGAAACAGCCCTATGCTTCAAGCCCCGTTGGCCGTAACCACGGCCTCACGAGTCCAACTGGCAGTATGCGATCGCGGACAACGTTTAGGTCGACTAGGGAGCAGGACAAGAACGTCAATGCGCCGCAGAGCCCTCCAACCCCCAGCTTCAATCTGATTAGCGCATCGGACTCCGAAGGTAAGGACGACAAAGGAGAAGGTAGATTCTGGAACCTCAGTCGTTGGAGAGGCGGGCTCCCAAGTCTACGTTACTCGACCGTGTTGGAGAATCCTGGCAGCAGCAATGGATCAACAGGCCACACTCGCTCGGGCAGCGAATACTTGGCGCCCAGAGATAAGGCCGCCGGGCGCATGAGCTTGGGAGTTACGGACCTCAACAAGTTGAGAAACGAAGGCGTGACTAATCGTCGGAGGTCTGCGGGGCCCCTGTTGGCATCAAAGCTGTCACAGGAGAATGGCAAGAAGGGATCCTTTGACTCCAGGGATTACCTCAGCAACCTTAGTCCCAGCAAGAAACGCGTGGACTCGGGAGTAGGGCGTATGAGCCCTGACATGACGGATTCCAACTAAGACGACGCAACTTGAGCAAGGTCTCACGATGAATGTTCAGCCTGAGGATATGCGAGGATGACGAGTCACTCTGGAAGTGCCGCCTGCAACGTCGAGGAGAAGCCAGAATCCCGGCGAGGACCTGGGGAGACGTGGATTCATTCATTTAACTTGCATCATGACAGCGAAAGTCAGCGATCAATCATTTGTCAAATTTTCTTGTGTTTCTGGGACAACTGCAAAGTTGGGATACGGCGTTATTAAGGGAAATATTGGCCTCTTGGAGGCTTGTGTACGAGTACGATACCCCTTTGTCCGGGATTGGATTACAGCGGAGTCTAGGGCGACGGACGACTCAAAAAAGAAGGGGTGGCGGTTGGCTACGCGGTGGAGGATGACATGTGGGAGTGAGCTCGAGGAGGACGCCCAGTGTATTAGTCCAGTGTTGGCTTCATTTTCGTCTTGGAAGGCAAGACAAGTTGTAGGATTCTCTCTAGACGTTGTAGCCAAGCGAAATAGCACATACAACACGGATTTCAAGCATCGACGTGAGACTGCAACTACATAACTTGTTATCTGATGACTGGCTGTAAGAGACGTTGAGTACAGTACCTGTCTTGTACGCAGCTCTCCCCTCCACAAATACAAATACTAGATGTTGATTTATAACCACCTTGCGCACTGGATGCTAGCTGTTTAGTTCCTGGGCCTACAGTCAATCGTAGGACGGCCACCCACATCTTGTTAGAAGTCTTTGTCTTGAAAACTCAACCTCCCTCCTTGTAGTGCCCGTAAAATGGATTCCTCCTTTGGCGACCCTCTGCTCTTGACCTTGAGTGTTTTTCTTCTAGGCCTGCCCTGGTACGCAAGCATCAAGTCGTTCTCGTCCAAGAGCTACCGCGACCAGGAAGATCTCGACGGTGCCGTGGCAGCTGTCGAGTGTGCATCCGGGTTGGGGGTTTCTGCGCCGCACGTTCACCGGTATGTGTTTTGTCTCGCATGGCTCGTTCGTCTTCACGCAATACGACTTGGCGCTGCGCGACATGGTGCTCGATGGTGAGGGCAAGCTTTGGTTCGTCGACTGAAGCTGATCCCGGTTTTTTGGGTACCTACCTATGCAAAGTATCCTGCCAGTGGTCATTTGCACTTGCTTTCCATTCAAAGAAGGTGTACCGTGTTAGCGTCTTCTTGTTAGGTTGTCAAACAGTCAATCTCATCACAATACGGCGCGGTTTTGTTCATGAATGTTTTTTTTTGTATTGGTTTGCTAGACTCTACTGCTGCCTCGCCTCGTATGCCACAGACGGGGAGTGCCTAAGCGGTTCCTGTCAGTGTGGTAGAGGCGGGTTGTTTCGTGTCGGCTGTTTGTTGTCACGGTCTTTCCATGCTGGATTGAGAGCAGCCCAGTACAGACGCCGCGATTGTAGGTGTGTGTGATTCATTCCTCGAACCAACGCCATTGATTCGCCATTACTGTCTAACTGCGACAGGCATTACTGCCCTGCTGCGACAAGACATCTAAAAGTTCTCGTCGGTCTTGAGAGCAGGCTCCTCGGGGGCAGCAGCGGGCTCGTCGCCCTTTGAAGCCAGGGCCGTGACGGCCTTCTGCAGGGCCGGGGGGTTGGCGCCCTTGATGGACTCGGTCTTGTCGCCGTTCTCGAAGAAGTAGAAGGCGGGGATGCTGGAGACGCCGAGCTCGTGGGCCAGCTCGGGCACGTCGTCGGTGTCGAACTTGGCAAAGGCCACCGTGTCGGGCTTGCTGAGGGCGGCGGCGTGCTTGGTGAAGAAGGGCGAGATGGCCTTGCAGGGGCCGCACCACGTGGCGTGCGCCTGCAGGGCGACGTAGGGGTTGGCTTTGAGGAGCTCGTCGAACTCGGCCTTGGACTTGATCTCGACGACGGACATGTTGGGTGGGTTTTGTTTGTTTGTGGTTGAGTGCTGGTCGTTAAAATTTGTGGTGTTGATAGGTGATGGTTTGGTCTTGGTGAGGGGTTATCGTAGAGGGGCAGATGGGTGACGAGTGATGGGTGGGGGGTATCTTAATGCGATGCTAGTGGGAACGTATTAGGGAATCAATGAGTACAGAGAGAATGGAAAGAAAAGCCTGGGTGGGGAAGAGCCATCAATATATACCATCTACCTAGTTACGGGTAGTACTGTCTCAGTGTGATGAATAAGTCGTGATGCACTGATGCAATCAGCCACGGGCGCGATGACACAATTTGCGCTGCATTTTTCACCAAGGGACCCCTCCAATCGACGCATCCGGGATGGGATTTGGGGCTCCGTCATCGCTGCTGACAAAACATCGGAACATCGGGCGAGGGGCAGATTGGGTGGCTGTTCATGGGAGTTGGAGAGGCTTCTGACAAATTCCAGCGCCCAGGGAAGCGTCAGAGCGACGGATATTTGGAATTAATACAGACCCAGTCCGTCTTGGGCGGCCTGCGCCGGGAATAGAAGGGCCTCGGCAGAACGGCCATTGGCCAATGCTTTTCCATGATTCCCGCCTTGCATTTTTTTTCTGCTTGATGAGGTACGTATCGATTTAGGCATGGGATGGGATGGGTAGTGCAAAATGGCTGCAATAGCAAGGTCGCATGAAGCAACCCTCTAGGTTCGATTATCAAGGTCGACAAAACATCGGATCGGTCCTATAGTCTAGTGGTCAGGACGTCAGATTGTATGTTCACCGTTCCAAATTCTACGACACATCAAGCTAATTCGTCACAGTTGATTAATCATCATCCTCCTTCTGAAGTCGCCAGTTCGAACCTGGCTAGGACCTCTTTTTTTGCTTTTGTCTGTTCTGACTGGGCGTCAACTGTCGGTCGATGATTTGGAATACTTGGCTGCAACACCAGGGACCCGGATGCCCCGCCCTGGTCATTGTCGATTCTGTTCCTATGCTGTTGTTGGCTGAGCAATACAGCGGCTTCCACTATGAACTATTCAAGCTGCGATGACGCCACGGATCGAGGGTCGACTCTCGCAATCCGCGTCACGCTGGTTGATTCCATCGCACAGGCATGCGTCATCGTCCAGTTTCGTGAGCTCTTGCTACAAACCTTTCTTCCGGACGGTGGGTTGACATGAGCTCTCTTTCTCGATTGTTGTGACGGCTAATCTCCGGCACATGCTCTACCCCACTGCGTCATGGCGGGGATGTCTCCCAATTTTCTTTCTTTGCGCACCGGCAGAGGATTTGGTTTTGGAGGGGCAAGGCGTCAAAATTTCAGTTCGAATTGGGGCTACATCTGCAACTGCATTTACGACGGCATCTTGAATACGGCGTGTGGCGACTTCGATTGATTAACCTTTTTTGACATCTGGACCAAATTAGCCAGGTCAAGATAGAACACTTACAGCTGTTTCGACACCCGATTCCTACCGTCGCATCGCACCCCATCGCATCAACCCCACCATCAACACAATGGCAAAGCGCACTGCCGATACCGAGCATGGCGATACGCCTCTCAAGGGTGGCGATCGCCCCGAGAAGATGGACGTCGACGACAACCAAATGGGCGATTTTGAAGACGAGTTCGAGGACGAGTTTGAGAGCGAAGACGAGATCTTCGAGGCTGGTGTGGACGGCAGGCCAGATGCTGAACGGGAGGCCGATGAGAAGGCCGCTGGTACGTTCTTCACCTCATGATGCCGTGGCCATATTGTTCAAGGCCTTTCTTTGCGGGAATCCCTTGGCTGAATAATTTTCGACAGACGCCATGGACGTCGACCAAGGAACCTTTATCGTCGGACGAAGCAAGCTCGAGCCCGGCCAGACGCTGGCCCCCGATTTGACCACGTACGAGATGTTGCACAACCTCAGCACCCCCTGGCCATGCCTCTCCTTCGACATCGTCAAGGACGGCCTGGGTGATGGCCGCAAGGCCTACCCGGCCACCATGTACACCGTCGCCGGCACCCAGGCCGAGTCAGCCAAGGCCGCCGACAACCAGCTCATGGTGATGAAGTTTAGTGGCCTCAGCAAGATGGATCGCGGCGACGATTCCGACTCGGACGGCGACGACGACGAGGACTCGGACCCCATCCTCGAGAGCAAGACCATCCCCCTCAGCTCCACCACCAACCGAATCCGCTCCCACCAGATCCCCAGCCAGGAGCTCGGCCGGCCGGCCACCACCCTCACGGCCACCATGACCGAGTCCTCCAACGTCTTCATCCACGACATCACCCCGCACCTGGCCTCGTTCGACAACCCGGGCACCACCATCTCGGCCCAGCAGAACAAGTCCATCTCCACCATCAGGACCCACAGAAGCGAGGGTTACGCGCTCGACTGGTCGCCCACCGTTCCCGCCCGGCTGCTCACTGGTGACAACGACGGCCTCATCTACATGACATCGCGCACCGACGGCGGCGGCTGGGTCACCGACAACCGCCCTTTCCAGGGCCACGCCAGCAGTGTCGAGGAGCTGCAGTGGTCGCCGTCTGAGCAGTCCGTCTTTGCCTCGGCGTCGAGCGACGGCACCATCCGCGTGTGGGATGTGCGATCCAAGTCGCGCAAGGCCGCCATCACAGTCCAGGTTTCTGACGTCGATGTCAATGTCATGTCGTGGTCCCGTCAGACTTCTCACCTGCTGGCCTCGGGCGACGACGCCGGCGTGTGGGCCGTGTGGGATCTGCGCCAGTGGAAGGCCGAGACCCAGAAGCCGCAGCCCATCGCGAGCTTCAACTTCCACAAGGAGCAGATTACGAGCGTCGAGTGGCACCCGACTGACGACTCCATCATGGCCGTGGCCGCGGCCGACAACACCGTCACGCTGTGGGATTTGGCCGTCGAGCTGGACGACGAGGAAAGCAAGGACACAGCCGGTGTCAAGGACGTGCCGCCGCAGCTGCTCTTTGTGCACTACCTCAAGGACGTCAAGGAGGTACACTGGCACCCGCAGATCACCGGCAGCCTGGTGGCGACGGGTGAGGAGTTTAGCGTTTTCCGGACCATCAGCGTATAAGAAATGACGACGACGACGAAGATGGGTGAATATAGCAATGGATGTTAGGGAACGGCAGAAAAAGAAAGGGATGGATGTTACGCGTTGACAACGGAACCATGGCACGAAAAGGGTTGGATGACCCGATGGTAGAAGACTACATGGACGATGATATGGCGCATCATGATTCAAGTGCAAGCGATAGACTGGTACATTTTGGCCAAGACTTACTCCGTACTTTGTACAGATGCCAGACGCTCGAACTGTGACGTTGATGTGTGAGACTATCGGGGGTGATTTGGATGATGCCTTTTTGAATGCCACTATGACAATACACTGGACCAATCTGCATGGCGGCCGAGTTTGATGATGGTTGCATATGTTCCCTTGGTGCTCTGTTATCTGGGGAAGAGGCACGGGTATCTTCTACCCCGATGTCTCTAGTTGGGCCTCAGACGGAGTTGAGACGGGGGTGCAACGGGTGTGAAACGACAACGCGGGAAGTGGGCGAAAAACAAGCAGGTGCCGAAGAAACAAATGCAACAGGGGAATGAAAATAAATTGACATAGGATTGCGAGGAATCTGGCTTTTATATGGGAAGATTGATTGATTACATTCTTTAATTGATAGAGAGCAGATACAAAGTGCGTTTTTGAGCGCCCCATATGTCGCGTGTTGGACAGCTTGCCAGTGGCATTGGGCACGATGGTATCATGGCGGAGTGGATGCAAAAGCAGATGAAAGAGGTTAAAAACACTACTGAAGATAATGGCAAGGATAATGAACGACGTTCCTCGCGCTACGCAACTCGACTGCGTGGCATGTTTGGGCGATTGCCCATCAAACAGGGTCAGAGTGTCGAAAATACCCCGACCATGGCCGCCAATGTTTCATAAGCCAAGACAGACAGACAGACCCCTGGACGTTTCTCGAGTCTGTACCGTCTAATCACCAAGACTGCCCTTCCCCACGGATTCTAGGCCGATCCATACGTCTCAAGACGTGGCTGCTCCTAGTTCTGCTCCGGCGATTGGGTCTCATTTGACTACCGGCGTATGCTTCGATGTAAGGTTAGCCGCCCATGGGGGGTTTCGAATGGTTCGGATGACGAGGCAGGAGTCCCACGGTGGGGGTTCACGCCGCAGTTGGATGTGTGCACTGATCCTTTTCGTTTTTGATGAACAGACATTTGAGTGAAGGACACTCAAAGACCTGAGCTTTTCGTATATGCTCGGACCTTGAGAATACCCGGCTGCCTGTTGTCTTACCCCCAAGGCGGAAAATAACAAGTTTTACGTTACGGTTGGCATGCCCGGCTCGGGGGCTTACACGCGTCTCGTGCCCATCTAGGCCACATGACCGTGAAACACTTAACAGTTCAAACAACGCGTATACCTGGCCCTGTTAATTGGCGCATCTGTTTGTCTGATTCCCGTTGGAGAAGGTGGGGGGTCCGGGGTCAAGTCGTCTCTACATAGTATGGCTGATCGCGACATGCCCCTGATCTCACGGCTTCTCCAAGTACCGAGCGATTGGGAAACACTTATCCCAGTTTGACCAGTCGCAGGAAATCGACATCATGGCCGGGGAGGGTTGCAAAGTACTGGGCGCAGGCTTGGTTGTATAATTACCAGTCGACAGCCCAATCTTGTGTCAGTCGTACTTACGGCGCCCTCATCTTGTTCTTCCAAACTGCTGGCAGTTTGTTCGAGTTTTGTTCGGTTTCTCACTTGTTTCCCTCCCTGTTTGCTCAGTCTCTCTCTTCTTCTTTATTTCTAATTGGGCGTTCGGATCGGGAATCGAATGGAGTCTGTTCGCGAGTTCGTCCTCGGCGTGACGCAGACATGGCACACGGGCAGCTACATTCCGCTTCACAATACGCCCATGGAGCCGAGTGAGAAGGCGTTGAACGGGATCGGGCATATTCCGCGGCGGCTGCTGCGGGTGTCGAACCGTCCCCTGATGCTGCTCATCGTGTCGATTGTGTCGATACCTGCCCTGTTGACTCTCGTGGTGGTTAATGTGCGTCCTTGTCTTTTGGTCAGCATTGGAATGCTAGAGGAATGGCTGCTGACTTTGGCTTACATAGGGCCATGACTATATGTCCGATCTTACCGACGATGTTGTTGCTCTTGGTGGCTCAGTCCGTATCACGCCTGCGCACCTCGATATCCCGAACATGCCCGCCCACGATCCCGATAGCCATGTGCCCGGGTCTACTATTACCGCCGCGATATTAAAGGCTGCAGGGAAAATGCGACAGGGCTACGTTGAAGACGCATCTGCATCGCCATCTCAGCAAACAGAAGGAGATACCGAGGCCAAGTCTAAGGGATACTACAGGCCCCAGATGCCCCAGATTCACAAGCAACCTATCCTTGATGATAGCGGAAGGAAGGCTGAAGAGGCGATGAACTCGTTCATGGAGGAAGAGTCCAGATTTATGGCTGATATCTCGGAACCGCCACCTGGAAACCATCGTCTGGTCATTCTCCTCCCAGCTGATGACCCTGGCTCGGCGCTGTGTAAGGTCATCTTCAGCGGGATGGCACTGGGATACCCCAGCCCTGTGATATTGAACTGGCGCAAGGATACTGGGAAAACGGAGGAAAAGGCCATCGGCGGTTCCCACTTGGCCAAGATCACAGGCGCGCTGGAATATCTTGACGCCGTTACTCACCCGGACACCCACGAGGGAGACCGCCTGAGGGACAACGATCTCGTCGTGCTCGTGGATGCCTACGATGTTTGGTGGCAGCTGCCCCCGGACGTGCTGATCAAGCGATATCACGAGGCCAACCGCGTGGCCAACGAGCGGCTGGCCCGAGAATGGGGTGGCTTCGGCAGGATGCCCATGAGGCAGACCATCGTTACGGCGGTCCAGAAGCGATGCTGGCCGACCCCCGAGATGCCCGGCAACCGCCACTGCGACGAACTACCCGAGAGCCCGGCCCGCGGGGACCTGTATGGGGAGAATACGGATATCGAGCCTGAGTACAGCCCCAGGGAGAAGAACAAGCACCATGACACACGGCCCAAGTACTTCAACAGCGGCACCATTATGGGTCCTGTCGGTGACATGAAGCGTTATGTCCGCCGGGTCAAGGAGCGGATGGACCAGCTTCTGGTAGACCATCCGGCCCTCTGGAGCGACCAGGCCGTCTTTGCCGACATCTTTGGCGAGCAGGAGGTCTGGCGGACGTGGCTTCGCAGCCAGCGCAGGGTGTTTCCCTACAATGAGGCGACGAAGATGATGCACGAGCGCTTCGAGTACAGCATCGGGTTGGACTACAGCCAGCAGCTGTTCGTGCCGACTGTCTTTGAGGAGGAGGACGGCGAGTATGTGGACCTCAACAACGAGACGCGCATCGCCGAGCGGTCCGCGCAGCTGGGCATCGATCCGGTGCGGCTCCGGGGCGTGCCCTCAGACATCCGGGACGGTGAGATGCCGCTGAAGAAGGTCATCATCGACGAAGACCACGACGCGCTGGACTGGGGCGAGCTGCCGTTGTACGCCGACTTCTTTAGCGAAGCCGTCCCCGTGGCCGTCCACCACAACGCCCACGAGGGCGGGCTCAAGGAGCGCCGCATCTGGTGGTGGGACCGCACCTGGTACTTTCCCTACCTAAGAGACCTGGTCGAAGACTTTCTCGAGCCCCCCGCCAGGATGAAACCGTTGGCCAAGGTGCCGACGGGGCAGATGGGCAAGCAGGCCGTCTACTGGCCGCTCAGCTCGGACCGGACGAAGCGCAAGCCGCGTCGCTTTTCGCCCGAAGTCCGCGGGGATGGGTTTCCCGAGATGGAGTTTGAGATGCTGTGTCGGGATAGAGATGAGGATGAGGGCAGTGAGCAGAGATGGTTCGATGAGGTGTTTCGGGATGGCTTGGGGGGCTCTAACGGTATAAGTCGCGCAGGATGCGATGCGTACTAGAATTAATACCCACGTAATGACTATACGGATATCCAGTGTGCATAGTATAGACTATCTTATGAAGCGAAGCTATTGATCTTATTCCAAGTAGCCTACCCCTGGTAACATCGGAACTGGATTTCTGATGATGTCTTGCCACGGACGCTCGCTGTGTCGCCGGATTCGTCCCGAAGGAATCGACGGAGTGGCTCACATGGCTTAGTGTGGTATGTAGGTATCGGAGTTTCCCGTTCAAGTGATAGCTTGTCTTGGGACTACGGCGTGGTGGTGTCTTGTCGCGAGCTCAGTTGTGAAGCGATCTATGCAAGGGTTGAAGTTGTGATTCTCAGCTCGGCTTTCAATATACCTTGCGATTGGGTAGTACTTGGCATGGCTACAGTCAAGCTTGCAGGGCGATACGCCACCTTTTTCATACTCTGTACTCTACGTATTAAATACAGCAGTCGACCCCTAGCTGGGCGTCTCGTTGTACAATTGAACATGTTTGCAACTCGTCTTTGGCGCATTGGCCGACTCTCCTTGAGCGCACTCTTCTTTGGTGGAGTACTCCTCTTCCTGGCTGGCCTCAACAGACTCATCGGTCCAGACTCGATGCAGGGCAAAAGCCCGAGCTGGAATCAAGTACACCTATTCTCCTATGGCTCCAGGTTGAGCGTCCAGTCATGGCTTGCCATCATCGGCGTGGGCTTCGGCTTGCTGTCGTACGGCTTCCACGAAACATATGTCCACCTCTTTGATTGGTGGTGTAGTAGCCGAGCACAAAGTGATGGCGGGCTTGACCATGGGCTGTATCTCAACTCTCAGCTACAAGCACCGGTTTTGTATGGTCGCCGAGGCTTTACGGGATTTATTACTCTTCGCTACCTGCTTGCTTTGGCTTCCATTGCGGCTTCCATTGGATACAAGTTTGGCATCATCGAAACAAAACTCAAGTATGTCGGCCAGGTACCATATGAGAGCAACGTCAACATTACCAGACCCTCCTTTGAGAGGAGCAGCGAAGATGGTAATCCCTGGCTCATGGACAAGCCAGACTACAGCCTCGGCGTCAATCGAGCATTCTACCATGAAGCAGGAGAGGCCTGGGGACCTCCCAGCAGTACTATCATGGCCGGGACCATGAGATGTTTTGTCGGCGGCCTCCCTGCCTTAGGCATCGGAACAGTGTATAGTCGCGAGTACGTCATAGTCGCCAACATGACAGAACACAGCGTGGAGGACGAAGGTATTGATGTTGAATCCGGGTTGTACGTCACCGACGATGACTGGGTGCGAACATACACATTAGACGTCAGCTCCAGTGGGGGCTGGTTCAACTCAACAGAGATTCGAGAGAATGCAGTGGTGGAATTTCGCTATGACCGACTTGATCAAATCCATGTCCGCTGGGCCAAGTATGTCCTCTCAAACTACTACATTGACAAGGGGAAATGGCCTGTGGTGCGTCACGTCGAGTACAAGTTGCACCATGCCGTTGCAGAAGTGCGGAGACGAATCGAGAATGGAACGTGTTCAATACTGGAACCGTACGACACGCCAATACAAATCTTGTCGGTCGATGACATGTCCCCAGAACCATCATTCTTTCCGGTGAATGAGAACTTTGATGAATGGATCTGGGCTCGATCAATGTTGACGACCTGGGGGGGCAACCCTCGCGACGGCGTCAGTGGCATCCTCCAGGTCGGTATGACGCTCTTCACGTCCTGGATGGAGAAGCTTAGCGTTGAATCTAATTCGTTTTATCCGTTTGGCGAGCTGGTACCGTTGGGCGCCTATGCATACGGCGCAGAGCCGACGCCGCACCGCCTTAGCGGGCCCCAGGGCAAGCTTCGATATCCATTCCTCAGTGTAGAGGGATGGACAGCGACGGGTATCATGGTCGCGGCGGCGTATGCTTTCGTGGTTATTGGGTGTCTCTCCATTTCGGTGGCAATCTTTCGTGTTTACGTCGGCCCGCCAGTCTTGACATCCTGGATGGGACAGCACATCTTCTTGGCGCAGAGCGGAACAGTGTCAATGCCTCAGCAAGACTTGGCAAGTGGATATAAATCGGCGCAGACAGGCTTGGGGAGGTTGAGGCTTCGAAAGGAACGTATGCCCGTTCAATGAGATCCAGCGGCATCAAGACGCCGCTAGGTTTACTACTCTACTCTAGTACGAAGTGATTGATCTTTCCCAATAGTCTACTCCTGCCAACATCAGAGCTGGACATATGGCTGCCATTGCTGCTCACACCAGGCCCAGAACTTGCTGCAGTACCCAAGCCCTCCATCTTCTTCGGGAACCATAGCCCTGATGACGTCTTGCCGCGGACACTCGCCATCTGACCGGATCCGTCCCCAGGGGATGACGTACGCGCCGTTGTCGTCAAGCGTGATGTCAGGCGACAGCCCAGCATACAGCTCGGTGTACGCACCGAACTTGGGATCGTGTAGGATCCTATTCAGGAAGAACATTGTCGCGGCAGGCGTGCCCTCGTACGAGCCGGCCTTGACGTTGCCTGGGTTCTGGGCGATGCTCACGATGCCGTGCTCGCCCCAGCGCCGAGCCATCTCGCGGCTCAGCATCCAGCTGCCGACTTTGGACACGGCATAGTTGCGCACTCTGTCCTCGGTGCCTGTGTCTAACAGGCCAAAGTCGATGCCGTTGGGCGGCACGCCCTGGTCCGACACGATGCTTGACGTCCAAACCACCCGCGTCGCTCCAGAAGGCGATGAGGCGGCTCGCAGCTGAGGTTCGAGCAACCGAGTGAACAGCAGAGTGGCGACGCAGTGCATTCCCACCATTGACTCAAGGCCTTGAGCCGTTTTTGCAAAGGATGCGACGCGGTAGCCGCCCGTTCCCGCGTTGTTCCAGAGGACGTCGAGTTTCGGTTCCTGCAAGGCAAAGCTTGCGGCTGCGGACTTGACGGACTCAAGGTTGTTGAGATCCAAGTGGAGGAACTTGATCGTCCCGGGCGTTTTGGTCAACGACGCGGTTTCGGAAATGGCCTTGGTGGCTTTGGCAGCACGATCCTGTAGCAAGCGTGAGACTCTCAGCACGAGACGAACGGCATCGGTGACTGACCTGAGATCGCGAAGTCATGTAGATTGTCGCTCCGGTTTCGTAGAGGATCTTGCACAACTCGTACCCGACGCCAGAGTTGCCGCCTGTCACGATGAAGACCCTCCCGTTCTGGGACGGTACATTGCCTTCATTGAGAGTAGGCTTGGGAGGGAATAGTTGAGTGTATAAGCTGCCGAAGGCCATTGCAAGAATAGTCACTAACAGAGATGGTACTTGGACACTGTACTGTAAATGCAGTAAGATGGAGAAATTGAAGGTAGTTGCAGGTAGTTGAAGAAAGATAATCAAGGCGACTCCTTTAAATATTCCAAGTATGAGCTGCGGACATGGTGAAGAGGCGGAGATTTCCTCCGTGTTGACCACCAGCGAGGCGGAACTCCGCCACTCGCTATCATGGCAACGTACGGACGGCGGCGGAGCATGTTGGATGTGGCTTCCAAGTTGCAACATATCAAACACACATTGAGCACTGCAAGCGTCGAGATTCCTGCTAGTCTGGTGAGAATTGATTATCACATCGTGAGCTACAGGTGTCTAAGGTAGGGCTCGGCACGAAGGTAAACAATGATTGGTCAAGTTTGAAGTGGAATCAAGAGTGTTTTTCCTTCCTCCACTGAGAACCAAACACAGTTGAACGCATGTTCAAAACAAGTCCCAAACTAAATCCACGCCTCTTGTAGACTCCCATGCGTCCCAGTCCATCAAATCGACCTCGTCGGGTTGAATGGCCCTTGGAGGCTCTATCTCACCCGATGGCCCGCTGTCTAGCTCAACCGGCAGAGCCCACAGAGTTGGGTCTGCTGATTGAAAAAGCAACCCAGATTGCGGGTTGGTCAGTTGACCTCCCATATCACCTTGAGACTGAGAGATGCCGTTGCGTGAGAGAATGCCTGAGTTTTCGGCTGGAGGTGCATACGCTGATTGCGAGGCCTGGTGCTCAATAACCATCTGGCTCAGCTGGTTTGTCGGAAATGAGACACCGTCATTTATTCCAAATGTATTTTCCTCTATCCACTGGTCAACAGGAGGCCCAGATAAAGTTCGTCCGCCAAGTGTCTCCGTAGCCCAGTGTGTCATCTCCGCCTCGCGGTGTGCCTCGGTGTTCTTCACCAAGCGCATCAAAGGGATCCAGAGCCGGTCTTTCTTTGAGCCGTCTGAAGCGGAATCAAGTAAGCTCTTTGTATTCGTCCAGACTTGTTCGGACTCGGGGCCCCAAGATTGGCGGCAAGCTTGTCGGAGGAATACGCCAATTGCGTGCCAGGGAACATGGCCCGCCAGTTGCCAACGCCAGTTGGTCCAAGTGGGCTCGGTGAGGAGTGCATGGACGGCGTTGATGATAGTAATTGAGGCTATGAGAGTAGGTAGCATGGATTCACGGATGTGTGGCGTGCCAGAAGATTCGGTGTTCGCTGAGATGGTGTGTCTGTACAGGACCAATTCGACCTTGGCAAAAAACAGCAATGCCATCGTTTTGACGTATTTTTCAAGGGGAATATTTGGCCGGAGACCTACAAGATAGTTGGTCTCGATCCTCAACTTTGCTGTTTGGAAGATCTGAAGTTTGACTTCTGGTGTGCTGGTGGAATTTGCCTGCAGCGCATGGACAACGCGCCAAATTTCGCACCGCATCAAACAGGGAATCATGTTAGTCGCCTTTGTTCTGGACTCGATAGGGCCCGACGTTGTAGAATCCAATTCGATATCATCTGCAGCGGAAGGTAACTCAGTGTCAAATGAAGCTTCTGTTATCGACATGTCTAGAAGTCCATGTCTCTCCGTTTTCGAGTCGAGGAAGCAAACGTGCCACCACAAGCGACGACGCAGCTCGGATTCAAGTTGGTTCTTGTTGCAGGTTTCATCGCGATGAAGTCCCAAGGATTTGGCAACCCTCAGAAGAAGTCCGGTCAGCGGCCATGCCGACTCACTTGCCCCAACGTACGACAGGACGGAGAGGTAGATGACAAAGGCCTGGACAACGACGATGTCCTTGGTGGTGAGGAACTCGGCCTGGCCAAGAGCCTGTTCGGTTCCAAGGCGATAGCGGGCGACTAGGTGTGCTTTGGATGCGTTGAAATTGGTCGTCACAGCATCGTCATTCATTGATGTAATGGCGGCGAGGGAAATGGCGAACAACAACGGTTCCATTTTTGGGCCAAGGGAGCTGAAATTTCCTCGTAGGTCGCGAATGACCTTGTTTATGCTTGGAATGTGAAGCACTTTGATGAATGGGTCCACGCTGTCAACAAATGTCTGCCAGATGAAGAGCATTTGAGAGGGTAACGGGTTAAGAGAGTCAAGGTTTCCGGGGCTGCCTCTATTCCCGAACACGAATCCTTGATTACCGGGAGCACCAGCAGGTTCCGCTTCCGGGATGGTGGAATCGTTTGATTCATCATAGCTGGTAACATCATGCACTGCTTGTAGAATGTTGTCCACCTGTGCAAGTTAGATTGAGACGAGTGCGGCCGCGACATGACGACGTCACATACCTCATCACAGAAGACGGACCAGAATCGATTTCCAACATGAAGACCACCGCCTTTTCCAACAACCAATTGACCAAATTCCTCATCAAACTCGCTACCTGGTGGTAGACTGGCGCTGAGGGCGTTGCTAGTGGAGCTAGTCAGGGACTGACCAACGGATCTGGCTTCTGACTGCGTCGTGTCTGGGCTTGAGGTGCTCCCAGTGCCTGAGAGAGACGGGTTGGATTGGCCGACTGCCAGATTAACGTCTTGCCCATTGTGAGGCTCTTCTACTTGGGCAGAAAGCTCGGTCACAACTGCTTCAAGGCGACGCAGGCGGCTCAGAAGCTCCGACTGCTTCTGCGCTGGTGACTTCAAGGCCGAGGGGTCTCGACTGCGGCGCGGGACTCGTCCTGTGACGGGATAGTGGCAGTCGATGCCGGCCCGCACACAGTTAGAGCAGGGATCTCTTCGGTCGCATCGAACCTTGCGGCGGCGGCAAATGACGCAGCTCCAGATCTTGAGGCTGGCTTCTGCATCGGTTAGTCCTTCAGTTGACATGGCTGATGAGGATATCGGTCATCGGCGCTTAGATGTGCCGATGGTCTGGGAGTCAGCGACGTGATTGGATGCGAGGGAGTCAGCGACAACGACGGTGATGAGGCCGAAAGAGGATGTACGGCAAGATGAGCTTGTACCTTCGAGACGGACAAGATGATACCTTGGGGCTGGACTTCGGCCGAAGATTGTGAGAGTGTGTCGAGGCCGCCGGTGGGGATGGAATCGGAGGTCGCTCTCGGACACGGAGCTCGGCCATGATCCCTGCCACCGAAGGATCCACATCTAACTTCGGTATTGATGAGAACACACTAACAAAAGAGACTTCAACTTGGTCGCCTATGTGGAGAGACTGTGCTGGACGGCCATGTATCAACTGATACGGAGACCTGAACGACATAATCCAGTATTGTCTGCCCATGCTGATGCTTTGTCTCACATGAGCTGGATATATGTCGACGTCAATTCTCTGCCCATTTCTACTGCATGAGCCTTTCTTTCTCTCACCATCTCCAACCTGTCAGTCCACCCACCGAAAAGACACACCATGTCCAAGACTGTCGTTATCCTCGGGGCAGGCTGGGCTGGTCTACCTCTCGCCCACAAACTGCTGAAGCACACCGTCCCCAAAGTCTCCAGCCTCAAGGTCATTCTCGTGTCGCCCAACAGCCACTTCTTCTGGAACGTTGCCGCCACCCGCGGACTGATCCCGGGCGAGATCCCGGACGACCAGCTCTTCCTGCCCATCAAGCCGGCTTTTGAACAACACTCTGCCGAGAACTTCGAGTTTGTCCTGGGCACGGCAAATGGTATCGAGGCGAAGACGAATACGGTCACAGTCTCGCTGAATGACGGCGCGCAGCGCGGTATCTCTTACGATCACCTGGTCATCGCAACTGGGTCTCGTCTTGCGAGCAATCTTCCCCTCAAGCCCCTTGGTAGCCACGAAGCGACGCTGGCTGCGTGGACAGACTTGAAGAACCAAGTCAAAAGGGCAAAGTCCATTGTCATTGCGGGCGCTGGAGCAACCGGCGTTGAAGTGGCTGGCGAGCTGGCGGCAAAGTATGGGGCCGCGAAGGAAATCACACTCTTGATCAGCGGCGAAAAGCCACTGGAAGGCACACTTCCCTCAGTCCGCACGTCCGTCGACAATGACTTGAAGCGGCTTGGCGTTAGGCTCGTCTACCAGGCCCGCGTGACGGACGTGAAAGAATCTGGGAAACAGACCGAAATCATCGTGTCCAACGGCTCTACCATTGTGGCGGACTTGTATCTGCCTCTTCACGGTGTGCAAACCAACACGTCGTTTGTTCCAGGCAACCTATTGGACTCGGACGGCAACGTCACGCTGGACCAGAACATGCGAGTGTCTGGGACGGAGAACATTTGGGGCATAGGAGACGTGGGAAATGTTGAGCCCAAGCAGCTCACCGTGACGGACAACCAGATTATTTACCTAGCATCGGTACTCGATCCTGCCTTGAGAGGTTCCGCGCCTCCTAGTCCGTACCAACCCATGAACAAGAAGATGATATTCCTGTCCCTCGGACGGAAGATGGCGACTGGTCAGATCGGAAACTGGAAGTTGTTCGGTTTCATGGTTTCCTATGTCAAGGGAAGAAAGCTGTTTGTTGATACGGCGGAGGGGTATGTGGGAGGAAAGCATTTGCGGCATGCGGCGATGTAGGGTGAGGAGACAGGCTCAGTCACCACGGGGGCCTAGACAGTGCGTACGAATAGAAAACGTGAGCGACGGGTAAGTTCGCCATTAAAATTCATTCAAGTATAAGCAGAGGATGTTTAATCAATTCTTTTCTAGTTTGTTTACCTTTCCAATTTACGTTACTCTTGATTGTAGTGCTAATGCCTCTTTACCCACCCGGAGCCCTAGCTACAGATGCATCCCTGCGAAAGTATTGGAAGTAAGGGCACTCCCAATCAGCTACATATAACAATGCATAACTCAACATTCAGCTCCAAAGACTAATTCTTCATGATTTCAGGGCAGTGGGTCAACCATTTCAACAGAAATGGTCATGTGGCCGTTCATCCCGGAGCCTCCGCATCGTGTCCACCGCCAGCCCGGGTGGAATCGGGCGCTTGGCTTGAGTCACCGAGCGGGTCGTCAGCCTCACCTGAAAACAGATAAAGACATCATTCCACGCATTCTGAGTCTCTCAAAGAACTTGATCTCGGTGGCTGAACACCCAAAGCTTTTCACCATGGCACTGCGAAGCGTTTCCGGAAAGATTTTCGCATCTTCCGTGGTTGCGGCCCTCACCGTCGGAGGCACCTACGGATTCTTCGTACATCGGCGGATAAAAGCAACGGATCCGAAGAAAATCACCACCTTGCTCAACATCCCCGAATCGCTTCAAAAGTCTGTATCTGTCAACGAAATTGTGAACGCAAAGAAACACCCGCAGATGGAGGACTCTCGCTTCGTTACCATCGAAGTCCCCCCGGAGCATCAAAACGTAACGGATGAGGTCCTGCTGGCGAGGTTTGCAAAGGGCTTCTTCGGAGGCCTTGTCATCGCGCCCGAGAGGATCTTTTTACAGACGTTCCGGCCTAGGTTCTTGAACTTCTCAAGTACGTCAAGCTCAACCCAAGCTACCACGCTAGTACTAACCATGCCCCAGAGATCAAGACACCAGAGACCATTCCCCAGATTTGGGAGGTGAATCAATTGTCAGATAACCAACTACCTCCTATTTACTCCGAACTATTCGGTGTCTTTCAAGTCATCGACGCGCAGATAGAACCGAAGAGCCACCTGAAAGACCAAAAAGGCCGCACCGAGAGTTATGTCGATTTCGGATTCTGTAGCGACCAGTCCCGATTTGCTGGAGTGCACAGGTTTTCAGTCGTGCGATCCGACGAAGCGTCTCCTGGCCAACGAACTGTTCAGATCCACCTACAGAGCATGACTTGCAATCCGACAGTCAACAAACCCCTTGGAGTGCAGTCCATGTTCAAGTTCCATCTGGCTTATGCCGAGCTTCTGTTTAGGGAGGGTGTTTCGCAGGTGACTGCGCCATTCGGCAAGGTGTAGTATGTGAATACACTTTGCTGGACATGGGGATTGTATGATAGACTTGTATCACTATGTTGTTGGCGAGTATGGCGTTCCAAAATAGAGACAATACCACTTTTACTTGCTGAGTTGACTGGGATCGGGTTGATTTCCTGCTCAAAGAAATGCCGATATACAACTTGGCACCGGATCTGACAGAGCTTCAATATGAACACCAGTCAATTTTTCATACCAATTTTAAATTCATTCAACATAACCGTCCAGTCGAAAGAAGTTCACACATTCTAGTTGAGACTAAGACACCCAAAAGCAAGCCGCGCCCGTGATATCCAACCGTGCTGCACATCTAAGAAGAGATCAAACATCCTATGCTGCAACGCTGACTTGCATCGGTCCCTCGGGCAATTTACTGCCAGCAATGTTGCACTGGCGGAAGAGGCGCACCTCGTCCTCAGCAAAAGCTCCGACCACAGAATGGATCACGCCTCGGTTGTGGAACATGACAAAGTCGCCCTGCTCCCAGTCGTGAGGGTACACCATCTCGGGTCCGATTCCTGGCCGCTGTAGGTCGTGGACCTTCTGGCGCACCTTTTCAAGGTCGTCGATGACAGTGCCGTCGGCGAGATGCAGCTTTCGGATGGCAGAGGGATGGACTTGGAGAGCCAAGTGTCCAGTGACTGGATTGCGCCAGCACATGGGCAAAGTCTGGATCTTGTCTTCCTCAATGGGTGGTAGGCTGTCAAATGGAAGTTCCTTGCCCTCGGAAACTAGCCCGAGGCCATCTGAGCGAGACTTGGCGCCGCTCATCCAGACATATGGATGTGGAGCGTACTCAACCTTCGTGGTTCGGACAAACTCTTGGTCCTCGGCAGACAGGTTTTCGTACATGGAGTAGCCAGAGACAAAGGCGGTAGTACCCAGGGGAACAGTCAGCTCTTCGCCCGAGTCGTCGTCATAGACGAGAGTCTGCTTGCGGCCACCGGGAACCTTGACAGCGAGGAGCGAGGTCACGACCGGCGGGGCAAGGCCGTACAGAGCGGCATCGATGTGCCATCGGTAGAACCGAGTAAAGTCGAGGTCCTTGTCATCGGGAATCGTGGTGGCATGGAACGTGCGGTGGTGAGGGTGGCGCAGCGTAAAATTCTTCAGGCCCTCGTACTCTTCGACAAAGCCGTTTCCGATGACCTGCACCTGGGGCTGGTGGGGGATCGTCTTGAGGTCTGGATGCAGAATGGAGCGCTTCGCGTCCAGCGTCTTGCCGTGGCCGTACGAGCCGCCGGCCTCGGGGTCGAAGCGCTGCGTGATTTCGTACTGCGCCTTGGCGGAAGCGTGGCCCTGATTCTTGAAGACGAGGACTTGGTGGTTGAAGAGGGCATCGCGGATTACATCAAAGTCGGTATCTGAACCGTGTCAGTTTGTGGTCTTGTTTACAGCAGCTTCGAGTGACCTTACCATAGGAGGTTACCGATTTCACGGGTATTCTCCCAATATTTGTAGCATTTTTCAACAGAATCACGTTGCGGGGCACTTTTCAAATCTTACCGGTGAGGTTTTCAATGTCAATATTGGAAACGACAGCGCCAAAGTCGACTTTGGAACCCTCGGCGGAGGGGATGGGCTGAACGGTTATTTTGGAAGACATGAAGCAGACTGGACAGGTTGCTGGTTGGTGGTCGAGTGCACTTTTGTGAAATTATTCTTGTCAAGTTACTTGAATCGGCCGTAGTGTTTGGATTGTGTAGGATCAACAATCCAACTTGGGGCATCGCCACCTATTTAAGTTGGAGATGTACAAACCTGGGCGGAGGCCGCCGACAAGCGTTATCTTGGTTCAAAAGCCAATGGGATCCGCTTAAGCCACGCAGCTAGCCGACGGCCGGGCTCGTTATCAGCGAGGATGACGCCTGGGATGACGCTAACAATTTAATTCAACGACAATTGGCCAAGGCTTATCAGCACAGATTCTACTCACTTCTGTGTCAATTCATTTCCAGGTCGTCTCCGAGGAGAAAGTCTTGATCTTCGGGCCGCTCCGTCTAGGAGGCTGAGGCGGAGCCTGTCGCCATGAAACTTGGTCCGCCTGGTTTTGTTGGGGAGACTTGAAGACACATTGTGTCACCTCCGTGAGCCGGCGTCTTCGAGATTCAGAGATCCGGTGGATCGCTGTCGCCTAAAAGTACCCGATATGATTGTCGCCGGTTGGACGAGTGTCGTATTTCCACTCGTGTAACTGCCTCTGTATTACCGGTGTGGGTTCGTTTTCCACCTACACCTGCAGTTGGGTTGCCACCATGTGACACATGGAATTGAAGACTTCGAGTCAGTGACAGCCATATCTTTGATAATCAAAGAAGCGAGCTCTAAAGCTGTGCCGCGTATGTGACTATTCTAGGCGCGACGTCGGCTGTAATATTCTCACTATCGTGCCCAGGCGGTTTGTGAAGGATCTGGAGTGCTGATGAATGCCTGTTCTCAAGCGCTCGGTACCTGAGAAGATTTTAGTTAGCATTCGACATCTCATGCCTCCAATGATTTTTGCTAGAAGACATTTTAGCCATTGTGACCCCTAAGTTGTTCTCGCAAAGGCGGTGATGAAGCTTCAATGCTCAATATTTCGAGATAGACTACTGTGATACTAACCCGGACGCCAAGCACAGAGTTCAGGAGTGTTGACGGATCTGCCGGAGTCAAGACCGCCACGGCTTAGCAGAATGCCTAGTTATGAACATTTGGCTCCACTTACGTTGCCACGGCCCCTGCCAACATTTCTTATGTAGATGCAATTATAGACAATCAGTATCGACAACTTCGTCGGCAACCCACTAATGGCCCCGACCAACGCCTATGGAGATTCCACCTGGTGGGGTTGTCGCAGCCGTAAGCTAACACGTCCAGGATCAACACCACCAGGAATCTGGAAGCGACCCCGATTCGTGGAGATTTCTAGGATCTATGAGGCTTGCGAGGCTTATGAGGCTTGCGGGTTGCCCTCATCTCACTCTCGGGACTAGCTACTCGTGTCTCCATGCCAAGACGCGATTATTGAAACAATTCTAGATCTTTCGTCAAAAGTATACCTTTGCCCCCCGAAGATTGAAGGTACGGAACCCGAAGATTGAAAGTGCAGAATCTGGAATCCCTGATTTAGCTGCATGACTCAAGTATAAATCGCGATGCTGTTCTGCTGTTTGAGAATTTCTCCATCTGCACAGGATTTCATTAAGTCAACCGCTTTCTCAGCATGAAGTTGGTGACAACGAACTCGATGAAGCTGCTCACGGCTGCCTTTTTGGGGTTTAGCCCACTCGTCCCACCTGTTGTTGGACTACCAAAGACGGCTTGGGCTCAACAGCGAACAAAAGGACATGGCCGAAAGCTTTTTGGAGCTAGCATTGAGAAGAGCAGGCAACACGTGCGCGATGGCTGCGTTGTGAAGTCTGCCCTTGATATCGATGCCCCCCGAGAAAATATCTGGGCCGGGTTGACTGAACCCGAAGCTGTAAGTGTCGTTGAATGGCTGTTTGCTCAGCCAAGCCTCAATCTCACAACATCCGAAGATGCGGGAAGTTGGGATAATACCCTGTGAGCGCCCCGCGTTGGATTCCAAACCGTTGTCACTAAGCCCCATCCAGGCTTCTGGTTGAACTCATGCGGCCCAACAAGAGTGAAGCCCTGTCATATGTTGATGATTCTGGCGTGCTCCCAACACGCTATGCTCGTGCAGTCATCTCCCACCAGGCTGATGAGAATCTATACTTTCAAGATATTCTGGTGGGACCGCTTCCCGTGGTTAATGGCACCACTACTTGGGCACCGCTAGAGTATCCATTCACTCGCAAGACGGGCGGCAAAATCCGAAATTTGGACGCAGACTCGGATGCTCTCTATGGTGAATGGCTGCACCAAGTGAGCTCCACCGTCGCTGACATCACCCTCGATCTTTGGAACGCCACGGCGCTCGGCCTGGAGAATGATACTCTATCGATCTGGGGCATTGATCCGGTATACCAAGAGGAAGATCGAATCTTGCGATGGGACACGTTCTGGAGCAACCCTACCTCGATGTTCAATGTAGAATCTATGATGCCTATGGGGCTTTTTCTCATGTCTGATGTGAGTGGGCGCGATGTTTCGAAGTGGTCTGTCCAAGGATGGTACTACAATGGAATATTCTACGAAACAACCGAGGAATTCCGAACAGCATATTGGAGTGGGGAGGTTGAGAAGCTCGATGGAAATTGGGATGGGCCGTGGGCTGAGACGGACCGGCAAGGCCCGATCCCTCCTCTAGACACCATGGCTCCGCCCGTTGCAACTGCCCCCCAAGGTGCTCGATACTCGGTCGATGCAGAAAGGAAGTATGTGGAATGGATGGGATGGAGCTTCTACATTGGCTTCACTCGCGACAGCGGCATGGCCCTCTTTGATATTCGATACAAAGGCCAGCGCATTCTCTATGAGCTTGGCCTCCAGGAAGCCCTGGCCCATTACGCCGGAAGCGACCCAATACAGTCTCACATTGCTTATCTCGACACCTACTATGGATTTGGCCCCTTTGCGTTCGAACTTCTCAAGGGATATGATTGCCCTACGTATGCAACCTATCTCAACTCGAGTTTCTACGTGTCCGAGACGACGCACACCCATCTGAACAGCATCTGTCTATTCGAGTTCGACGCTGACCACCCGATGGCTCGACACAGCTCGTCGGAGTATGTGACGGCTATAAAAAACGTGTATTTCATAGTTCGATCTGTCTCGACTGTCGGCAACTACGACTACATGTTTAGCTACAGCTTCTTCATGGACGGCTCGATCACTGTCGAGGCTCGCGCGTCCGGGTACATCCGGGCTGCCTTTTTCGCAAAGAATCACGACTATGGATTCCGGATTCACGATCAGCTGTCTGGCTCAATGCACGACCATGTACTCAACTACAAAGCCGATTTTGACATCCTCGGGACGGACAACACTGTTCAAATCATAGAACAAGTCCCCCACACCACAACATACCCGTGGTCAAAGGGTAAGGTGTTCAACACGATGAAACTAAACCGGTCGTATATCGAAAATGAGAACGAAGGCCAGTTCAACTGGGGCGCCAACAGTTACAAGCAAATCTTTGTGGTCAACCAGGACGAGAGCAACAAGTACGGCGAGCACCGAGGCTACCGCATTCTCCCCCATCTTGGCGCATCACATCTGACGATTCAAAACTCCTCCGTCTTGAAAAATAGTGCCAATTGGGCCGAACACGACATCATGGTGTCGAAGCGAAAGGACACGGAGCCCAGAAGCGCGCACCCTTACAACAACCAGGACACAGAGAACCCGCCTGTAGACTTTTCCAAGTTCTTTGACGGCGAGAGCCTGAACCAGACTGATCTGGTTCTCTGGCTTAATTTGGGCATGCACCATGTTCCCAATACGGTACATCTTCATTGCAGAGGTGTGAAAAGGCGCAGTTGCTAATATTTCCGCAGGGAGATCTACCCACGACTGTATTCACAACTGCACATTCTGGTGTTCAGTTCGTGCCCACAAACTATTTCAATATTGGGGCGAACGTCGAAACGGTGAACATGGTGCGAATCAGTTACCAAAATGGCGTCACAACGGACGTAGTCACCTTTGGTGCCTATGACGGCACTTGTGATCTGGATTATGAACCTGCATTTGTGGACTTGGGGGAGTACAGGGGTGATGTTGTCATCCGCAAGTTTCCATATTCGCCGGATGATCTGTATTACCAGACAGACTCCATTTCACAGGTCAACAGAACTGCCTAGGTTGACAGATGGAACGATGGATCCCATACTGAAGCATTTTTTATTCTACACTATGCTGAAATTCATAGACAAGTCTACATACCTCAGAGCCAGTTTTGGAATAAACCCCTAATTCCATCCTTAAGCCAAACTCTAGTCACCCTAGCTCTAAATTCTTTTTTTCAATATCTATTTCCTACATTTGACAAACGAACCCCCAAAAAGATAGCTGCGATGGAGTATTCTTATAGGGCCTACAAAAGTCTACATGCTAAGCTTTGACTACGGAAAAGGCGAGCAAAGGGAGCGTAACGAGGATTAGTCGGTTTAGCTTCCGTGTAAGAATCAAATGCTTCAATGTAGGGTGCAGTAGTCTGAAAGATGGTTCAATTCAGTAACTGGCTGGCCAACCTTCCAAGGATAGTCCTGTGTAGGTATCCTTGGTGGGTGGGCAATACAGTAGCTTACTCGTGACTAGCACCAGAAAAATATTACAATGGCATAATTCAATGAGAAGAAAGCAACCATGACAACGTGGAGACCCACAAACACTGCTGACTCAAGTCCCAACCCTATGGCGATCACATTGCGGTGCCAAGACGAGGATGGGAGTAGTAGTAACGTAGAAAATCCACTTCATGCCTACAGGCGACTTCCCTCTTTTTAAGGACTCTCCAGTATGATAAGATTAAGACAACGTTGGCGGCCTGATCTTCTTCTTTGGCACAGTAATCGTCTCAGAGTCGGTGTACTTGGTCAGCTGATCACTGTTGTCAGGGGCCACAATGTTGGCATTCTCCAAAGCAATCTTCAAGCTGGGGACTTCAGAAAGAGCCTGCTCGGTTCCATCATGCTAAAATTCGGTATTGTTAATTTTCTGACGCTATTGGGCAGTCTGGGTGGAACAACCAAGCACATACCTTGACAATGCTGACCCGGAGACCGGCTAGAATGTCGTTGACAACTCCCTTGGGCTCCTCGCCGGCCACCTCGTTAGGGTCGGCAGCTCTGTCGAGAGAGAACTTTCCGTTGAAGGGGCCGGATGCCGGAAGCTTCAGGACGATGAAGTTACCGACATTAGTGGTGTTGACGAAGAGGCCGATGGAGCACGGGCGGTTGAGTTCCTCTACCTGAACGCTGATCTGCGCAAAGTATCGTGTCAAGTCGCCGTCGGCGCGCTTCTCCACCGATCGCTTCGTGCCGGCAGGGCCGTACAGCGAGTTGATGAGGGCAGTGGCATCCTTCGTTAGCTGGGCGGCGGTCTTCCTCTTGTAGTCGAGCGTCTCATACGTGTATCCGAAGGACTTGATGCTTGCGACGGAGTTGGACGTATGGAACTTGCCAGCAGAGGCGAAAAAGGGCTGCAGAGGCGAGTTGGGAGTGATGGTGGTTCCTTCGCGGGTGTTGAAACGAGCGCTGCCTCGGTATGAGCTGGTGAAGGTTGCCTGACTGGGTCGGATGAAT
Organism: Dactylonectria estremocensis; assembly: GCA_020744375.1. Classification (NCBI taxonomy): domain Eukaryota; kingdom Fungi; phylum Ascomycota; class Sordariomycetes; order Hypocreales; family Nectriaceae; genus Dactylonectria; species Dactylonectria estremocensis. The sequence goes on along the minus strand of JAGMUU010000010.1, from coordinate 559,012 downwards.
TGCCAGTACGCCCAGAGTCGATCGATGTTTGTGTGATGCAGCATGCTAGGTGGATAGTTAGTCACTGTGTCATAGCCCAGCAAGACAGACGTACAATAGCGGATCAAACGCGGCAAAGTCGGCATCGACAAATTGATATCCGCAGGCACCATCCCAGTGGATAGAATTGTGAATCTGCTCTAGACTGATTCCGACACTGCCAGTCGACGAAAACTCGTCAAAGGTAGTCGAGGATGTAAAAGCATCATACTAGACTTCAGATTAACATTCGCTCTAGTGACGTTGGAGACGTCGTCTACTCACCACCCATTGCTTGTAGGAGCGCGACCTGATGAGGCCGTTCGCAGAGCTGGGGTAGCTTTGGGGGCTCAGGCAGCGGTAAATGCGCGGGCGGTTCTCGGGCTGGTCAAAGGATCCGAACTGGCCATTGAGGGCTCCTTGGGGGAAGGAATATCCAGCGAGAGGGTTGGTGACTGATTGGGTCTTGAGGCCGCTGCCGTTGGGGACCTGGACGTTGTACGACTTTTGGACGGTGGCCTTGGGTACAGCCAGAGTGCGCGCCCAGTCCCAGTATGGCGATCGAAGTGTCTGGGCAGCTGCGACGTAGGTGGCACGGTGTGCTGAGGGATACAAGTTGGCGAGCTTTAGAGCAATCTCGACGAGGCGTTGCTGGGGTACTGTTAGGCTTGCTGAAATGGTCTTGGTTAGGGATGGCATGTACCTCGAAGAGAACTGTGTACGGTCGGTGCCATGGAAGGAACAGGTTTTCCTATATGTGTTAGTGATCAAGGGCAATATGTAGGAGGTGGGATGACTTACGCCGTGCGGGCAGTATCCCTCCCAGCCATTGGACGTTTCAGCACCAGCGCCGTTCCACTCGACGTATGGCTTTCCATGAATACCTTGAGAGGGGTTAGTATTCTTGAACACTTTGAACAAGACAGGGACGTCGTACCGGAGATCTGGAAATAAGACAGCTGGTTCGTAGCACTTGTCCTCTGCATCTCAAGCAGAGCGCGAATGTAGAGATCCCTATCGCCAAGTGAGCAACATGCGTGATAGAAATGACGATGATGATATGACGTACCATTGAGGGCCGCGAGCCGTGAACATGTCGTCGATGTTTCGTCGAATCGGGATGTCAGCGCCAGCGGCAAGCTTGACTCCAGTGATGGGGTAGGTTTGAGCCGCGACCAACGACGCTCCGCAGAGCGCCGTGACAAGCTGGGGGAGTCCAAACAACATGATGAAGCTCTTGGATATTGTGACAAGAAGCTGTTCAGGCTTGGCGCGGTCCAAAGGGGCGCGAGAGCATGGGGAGGGAAGCTACTGTTATATCTCGTCTCGCATCGACTGCCACCCGACACCCACAGCCGGGCCATTATATTTAGCCCGCGAATGGGCAGCTTGCTAGCTGCTAGTAAAGCCACGCTGTGATCTCCGGGCAGCTTGTCAGGCGCCGATCGGACGGTCTAGTTCTCTGGCCGGCGCAACAATGAATGGTGCCAGACCCGGCGAAGCGGACAGCTCGGAGGGCCGTATTGGAGGCGACCCTGACGATAAAACCAATAACGTCACTGATTTAGGCCTAGACGCGGTTCAGTTCTGAGCCAGAGGTGCGTGTGCCAATGGACTCAAGCCCGAAGAGGAGAGCTATGAGCTGTAATTAGAACGACACCCAAGCCCCATCAGCTAGGGGGGGCGAATGAGGCTGCACGATGGCTTCTTGCTCTTGTTGGATCAGCTCCTCAGCCGCTCTGCCGTTGTACCCCAGAAACAGGCACACATGGGCCAGGATTAGCGGCTGGGCGTCGATGGTCCAACGGTGGCTCCAGCCAGCCACGGGTGGGCATGGCGAGTCGATGACACATAGCGACACAAAGACTGGCTCTTCGAAGGACCCTGCCGAGTCCAACGGTCCCTCAGAAAAGCATAGCAGACGCCACGGGGCGAATTGTGAATGTTATGCTTGGCCCGTTGCTTTGGGGTTGCAGCTGGAATACGAGGTAGGGCTGCTGCGCGGTCAGCATCATTGTGCCCCGGCAGCATCATTGCCCTCCCTAGTCGTGTCGAATTACGAGGGAAATGACTTGAGAATTACGGCGAGTCTAGGCGCCATGCATCGACTAGCGCAGCCTCCGGGCAACCTATTCCACCGCCAGAGGCGTCACTTAGAACGAATTAGCGGGTGAAGCTAGATTCGCACTTTGAGAGTCGAGAACGATCTGCTATTCAACGCTGAAAGGGGGCGCGCTGTTGCCAAGGGGCACTTTTCGATTGTGCAACGGCGAGGCGCCAGACTCACCAGATGATCAGCCATAATCGTCGGACCATACGCTGAGGCCGGCCAATGGAAAACGCCATGGTATCTCGGTTCGTCCGACTGAAAAAGACCGACAGAGTCCAAGTCTCGATTCCGATCAGAGCTAGCAGACCAAAATGTCGTCCCAAAGCTGAAATGCAATGCAGGCGTGACCTGGCACCACTGATCAGTGAGGGGACGAGGGGACCTCAACATGGCCCGCGCCACGGCGCGAGTGAGACAATGATCAACAGGATGGGCGGCACTCCTCTCAGCAGCATGCCGTCGAGTGCACCTCGACCACCCGAAGATGTGGAGGTGTCAGATGCAAGGCAAGGAGGGGTAACATTGGCATCGAGATACTTTTTTGGCTTTCCCCGACACCCGGAGATCGGATCAAGGCGTGGCAACCGAGGCAAGACATTGGCTGATCACAAACCAGCGTCCCGTATCCAGTTTTGGAGTCGTCCCTGATCTGACGCTTTAACTCGACCAAATTCACCGTACATAGCACTGATGGTACATGAAACTCACCGCACTGGACCGGAGCTAGTATTCCGACTTCCGTACACTAACGTCGGAGTGCATGCAGGCACAAGGGCGAGACGTGTCGGCCATTTTTGGCACCATGTCTGCCACATCTACCGGATTGGGTTACCATGCAGGTCGTATTCCCCAGATCCTCCGGTTTTCGTCGGCGTGTCCTCCACGTCGTTTTTCTCGTACAGGACCTGCAGTGTGTTTGCGTCCATCAGCTTTCGATCAACCGCTACGTAATAATTTCGACAGGATTGACCACAGCGCTGACAGCGTTGCATATGTATCGCAGCCCACAATAGGTTCATGGATGGATGCATTGATGCTTAAATGTCGTCCCTGACAGAATCATGTAAGCTTATTGACACCACTGGATGGATACAAGCACAAACGACATGGAATGGCCAACACCATCTTCAACTCTGCCGGAGCTCGGCAAATCACTAGTCTACACCCCATGTGCTCCAGCATGCATATTTATGGACGTAAACAACCAATAGCCGAAAGCGAAAGCGTAGACAAGGCGAGCAGCTGGGCAAGAAAAAGCTTGTTCCTCACTAACATGTCCTCCGGCATCAGCTGGACCCCAGGTGGCGGTTGTCTCGCTTGTGGATGAGAGGTAACGAGTAACAAAATGGACCAAAAAGTGCCATGGCGTCATGAACGCCTTTTCAGCTCCGTCAAATACGACACATCACTCGCTATCACGATGACTGCATACAGAGGCCAGCATGCATAGCTCCCTTGGGATTAGCCTCGAGAGGCAAGTGATCCTTCCGTCTTTTCCAGCAAGATCTGCCGGTTGAAAGAGAATGACCAGGTTGCATATTTTCAATGATGAGGGGCTTACAAACACTTGCATCAGAATTGCAGGAATTCTAAGCCTTGGCTGAAGTCCTCGGCGTAATGGTAACTGAATGGCAAGCATAATGCGAGCCAAGCCGTTGCTGACCCGCCCCGACTCGTACAGGTAAGCCGTGCAGCATCCAAGAATGCCTCAGGCTCGTAACCAATCAGCCAATGTATTCCCAAATCGTGGTGTTATAGTGTTTGGTCATGAGTACGTCGTTAAATAGGACATTCTCGTCGGAACCGACTCCTCCCGCCAAACTATTGCCGTGTAGTACATTATCTGCCAAGCGCCAGCGCATCCCGAGTTCTCCTCGGCGAGGCTAACTCGCGGCGGGGTTCCTCGGGGACCTTTTGCTAACCTCGATCATGACGATTGGCTGACCCTCACTGGCCAAGGTTGTGGCCGTGGCTGAGCACGTCTTCAAGCTCTCCACGGCCCGAGGGCATTAAGCCCTGATCTGTTAAGGTCGTAGTAACTCGATTTTGGACGGGTTTACAGAGTAGCCTGACCGACGTTGAATGGGCTGGTCGACTTCAACGTGAGTTTTCAAAAAAGGGATGACTGTTCTCGATCCTTACGACCAACCTGCCTGTCAAAGCAATACACTGCGACGATCTAGAAGACATTGACGATGTAGCTTGGCTCTAGGGGTACATAACACACCAGGCATTACATACCATCAAGCTACCCTCTGTCTTTCTGTGATACTAGGACATAAATTATAGATCATACAGGCTACTTGAGAAGAAAATTTGCCTCATGTAGCTTGGTTTTCTTCTACATTTCAGGTATCACTTACTTAAGGAGCGAATGGCTTGGTTTGGTTGAAGAGGTACGCTAGTATATGGTGTTATTCTTCCCCCGGAGGTTTAGGCAGCCATGGCTAGATTTCCTCGCCATATGATGTGTGAAGAGTATGACGCAAGTGGGATAGCATGCTCAAGGGTAACATGGCTGAGATAAAATCTCCAGAGATTCAATGCGGAGCACCATGCTATCATTGTTCTCAAGTCCTAGGCGCTGCTCACCATACCTCCGCAAATTTTTTTAGCCGCCTCGTTCTGGAGAATCAGCCAAGAGTATGTAAAAACAATTCAGCGTTTAGGTAATCCAACTCTCTCAAAGTCAGTCCAAAGACCTGAACAGCTCCTGTGTGGCGAAGAGAGGATGGCTGGCTCATGAGGCTCTTTCACGCACAGTGAAATAGAGAAGTCAGATCATTCGAAGACGGTGCTAAGGCTCAGGCCTTGATGAATGGGTGTCGAATACGAGCACGAGAGCGAGACGATAAGGATATGTCATAAACCAGGTGAGGGTTGGACATGGCAAGCATGGTTCGCTTTTTACGAAAGTTATCTGACCAAAGTTGAGACTGACGCGCGAAGGAATAAAGACAAGTTAGTATGCTGAGGGGATTATTCGGAGAGGCGGAAGGCTTTTTTCAAGTCTAACTCTTGTTCGACAACCAATTTACTCAACAGGCAATTCAACAACCAAGATCAACGTTGATGTGCGCTAGAACGCCGTGAGTGGGGCCATCGCCCCTCTCTCCTGATGTCGCAAAATATCCCTCGACGTCGACTCGACTCTTGAATTTTCATGACTCTAATCCCAATCATCATCGGAAAATTCTTGCTTCGGGCACAATAATCGCTAAAATGTCGGACATGAATGCCACCACACCTCGCGTCTTCATAGTTCGCCATGGTGAGTTTGCCATCTGCACGGTGGCGACGCCTCTCAGATATTGACAGAGACGCAGGCGAAACGGAATGGGCCAAGAACGGTCGCTTCACTGGAAAGACGGATATTGAACTCACCCCGAACGGAGTGAATCAAGTCTCAAGTACCGCAAGACAGCTCGTCGGCCATCGCAGACTCCTTGACCCAGCCACACTGGCTCGCGTCTGGGTCAGCCCACGGAAGCGAGCACAGCAGACCTTTCAAATTCTGTTTGGGGCAGATAGTGGCAATGATGAAGTCGTTACCGTTGAATCCGACAACGTTACTCTCACGGAAGATATTGCAGAGTGGCACTACGGTGATTATGAGGGTCTCAAGATACATGAGATCAAGGCACTCAGGGATGAGAGAGGATTAGACACCGACTCAGCATGGAACATCTGGAGAGATGGATGTGAGGGGGGCGAGTGAGTATACGCCACCTACTGAATGTACAAAACAAACTGTTCGAAAGAAACTGACTTGGGTACAGGTCAGCTCAGGAGGTTTCTGACAGATTGGACAGACTGATCTCGCAAATTCGCGACGTCCAGCGACCCTACATGAATGGCGAAGCACATGCTGATGTTGCTCTGGTAAGATTCATAGTGGATTCAGCTCTGTTTTATCGCCTTTGCAAGTGCTAACTTTCTGATGCAGGTCGCACATGGCCACATCCTTCGCGCATTCGTCAAGAGGTGGCTAGGCTACCCCCTCGACATGCCATTGGAAATGATGCTTGAACCCGGCGCTATTGGAATCCTTAGGTTCGTATCGACGTTTGAAATTTATTGGCAAGCAAAACTGACAATAACACCCCAGCTACAAGAACAAGAACATAAATGAGCCAGCGTTCTCTGTTGGACTAGCACTGCCACCTCTGTAGGGATAATGAGAGAAAAATGAAGCAGGTTGTAGATGGATGATTTTGGGTTTCTAGACAAGAGGCATGAACTAGAAATGAAGAACTACTCCCACGAATATGACGTTTCAGCAACAACTTTTGCTTCACTCTTGCTTGTTTTGTCGACTACGTAGGTGAGACCATGTCCGCCTCCATATACACAGTATGACCCGCCTCATCATCCAAGGCACCCCTAGAACGAGGTTTCCCACAGGGCAGACATGTAATAACCAAGCGGTCAGCTCGCTCTAACAAATGTAGACATAGAACAGCTGTGGCCTAGATCAAGGCTACTCGATCGCAGATGTATGGGCCTGCACAATCCAGACTACTCAATTCACTGACAATTACTACAGATTACTACAAATGATTGCATCTGATCATGAAAATCCCATAATGAAACTTGAAATCTCAATAGAGATCAACACTTTACAATAACCTCTGTTTATTAGAAGCCTCCTGTTGCGACTGAGCAGCGAGACTTACAAGTTACACCGCCATGCAGCCATGTGGCTATTGAACCCACACGTTTTAGTCTACTAGTTGGTTTTACACTAGGCCCCCCTCCATTTTGCGATTCTGATATTTTTTCCGGCCGACCGCAACTTATTGTCGAGCTAATATACTGTGGCTGCTAACAGTCCTACCGTCTTTCAAAACTGTCGGTCATCCTCCGGCAGAAATGCTATTCCGAGGTTTTCACAGACTCAAGACAGCCAAAATGGAGTTTCCGACAGCACACGATGCGCATGGGTCGGCGAAATACCAGACAGAAATGGCTGCTGAGACTACGAGAAAATATTCATACAGAGTTGCACAGATCGGTATGATTTTCTCTCTCCTCGGGATATTGGAAACGCCTGGAACTCGAGGTCTTCGGGCTTCTCGGGGGGTTCTCAGCCCAAAGCAGAATCAGAGGAGCAAAGTTGGATCCCCCAAAATGGTAGAGCTAGCGGAGATGCGGCGGGAGATTTACGCTGTCTTCTGTATAGCCTGTTTTGTGACTTTCTAGCACATAGAGTTCGCACCTGTATTGAGCTATGCTTGCATTGTTTCAAAATCCGAAACTGCCACAAAGCCTTGCCTGCCTGATGATAACCCGCAAGGCTGCATTTCGTGTAGAAGAATCTTTGCTGTGCCTGTCGTTGGTTATTTTCGCAAGTCGTGTCTTGCCCATATGCAAGTAGCTGTAGGTGGCTGACCCCTTTGCTAAATATTGAATAATGTCTTGGTTTGGCACGTAATCAATCTGGCCATCCCCGCAGCCTGCTCCAAGTTCGATTCCCTGTATGACCGCGAACGCCATGGATAACGACATACCTCACGCGGTTCGGGATTACAGGTTGACGACGCAGTTTCGCAAGCGTCATGTTATTCATGCTTTCGATGACCCTGATGCACCCCCATCATCGCCGCAACGGAAGGAATACTGGAAGAATGAGAGACAGCAACTCGGCGCTGGCGGCCAAGGGCGCGTGATGTTACAGACTTGCACCAGTGGTAGCAGGACCTAGTCTCAACGAGCAGTGAAGATGATTCCGCTTCAAGACGGCGGTGTAAAACGGAGATATCTACGAGAGCTCGAAACCATCATCAAATTCTCTCATGACAAGGTGCGCACTGCGCAACTCTGCACAATGACACCCTACAGAGCTGACCCATGACAAATAGTACGCGAGACATTTTGTGAAAACACTCGGATGGTACGAGGCCGAAGATTCGTTATGTATTGCCATGGAGTTCTTTCCCGCAGGAGACTTGCAGACATACGTTGCAGAGCATGCACTTCTGATGGAAGACGATTGCCGGCAAATCACTAGCCAAATTCTTCGAGCTCTGATTGTCATGCATGGCGAGGGTTTCGCACACCGGGACATAAAACCTCAGGTTTGTAGACCTCCTTTTCCCATCCTCCAAGTGAGGATTTCGAAATTCGTTTTACGCAGTGAGCAGTGAATATGTCCATGGCCTGTCTAACATCTATCACAAAGAATGTCTTGATTCAACAATGCACTCCATCCACAACAACACAATCCGGTTCGTGGTGGGTCAAACTCGCAGACTTTGGTATCAGCCGAATGTTTCATGTCGATACCCGTGCTAACAGCACATTGATTGGCACTGCAGAGTACATGGCACCTGAGCTATGGGACCAGGATCGTAATGTCAAGACCGACTATTCGGCGACGGACCTGTGGGCCTTGGGAGTAATGACTTTTTTCATTTTGACGAAGTCGCGTCTGTTCCAAAATCAACGATACGCCTTTCAGTACGAGAGAAGCCCAGACAGACTTTTCCCGCGTGGTTCACTGGACGATTGTCGGGTTAGTCCACATGGCCAAGACTTCATCCGCGCCTTGTTGAAGCCGATTCCCAAAGACCGTCCCGACTCCAGTACAGCGGCGAATCATGCTTGGATCAATTTTGGTGTACAGGCAGGCGTTGAAGCCCCAATCTCAGATAGCGAGTGAGTACAGAGGTGTGTGGTATAGACGCTGCTAGTCGCTAAAGTTCGCAGGTCTTCAAGTTTATCCTCAGGAAGGAGTTCCTTAGAAGAAGGAAGGAGAGAAATGACACAAGCTTCAATTCCTATTGCTTCAGCTGCCTGGACTGACAAAGTTCTAAACGGCCACATGCCAATGGGGGACACAGAAAAAATCATAACACAGGTGTTGGCACCACGCCACACAGAGCCAAACCCACCGCCGAAATCACCATTGGGAAATGCCAATAGTACCAGCCCAGATCGCGAAAACACTCTTCGGGGCCAAAATTCGAGCCCAGGTGAAGTGAGAAAGCTGTTTTCGGCTGCAAAGAATGGACGGGTGGACGAACTGAAGCTACTTCTTGCCAGAGGAGTCGACCTTGCTATTACCAATGAGGAGGGCCAAAGTTTGATCTACGTGGCAGCAAAATATGGGCAAGTGGAGATGGTCAAGTTTCTTCTCGAGAAAGGGGTAGATTTTGCAACTGGCAACAGTGTTGGGAATTCTCCACTCCATTCAGCAGCACGCAACGGACACACGTCAATAATCAAACTGCTTCTAGATAAAGGGGCAGACATAACGGCTCAAAACAAATATGGCTTTACACCACTCGGTGCAGCCTCACTCGGAGAAAACGTTGAAGTGGTTCAACTACTTCTGAAACATGAGCCAGCTATGATCGAAGTTGCCGCCAGTGCCAGACGCACCCCCCTTCACTTAGCCGCATCTGGAGGGCATACTGAAGTAGTCATGGCACTTATTGATCATGGCGCGGATATTTCGGCACCAGATGAGGATGGACGGACACCAATCAATGCCGCTGCAAGCCTTGGATACGTCATGATAGTTGAGATACTGCTTGAGATGAGTGCAGATGTTACCGTTCCTGACGCCAGGGGACGAATACCAATGACCACAGCCGCAATCCATGGGCAATTGGAGGTGGTAGAGATGTTGCTTCAAAGGACACCCTACCGTCGAGCGCCGCAGTATAAAGAGCTATCAAATGCCGATATAGCTGCGATTGAGGGATATGTGGAGGTTCTGAAGTTGCTGTTTAAACATGGGGCAGATATCATTGGCCCCGGTGAGCGCGGATGGACGCCTCTATCCAGAGCAGCGAAATATGGGCATGTGGAGGTGGTAAAGTTACTAGCCGAGCTTGGCGCAGATATCATGGCCCCAACAGAGAGCGGATGGGAACCTCTGTCTATAGCAGCAGCCAATGGGCATGTGGGGGTCGTGAAGTTGCTGGCTGGACTTGGGGTCGATATCCTGAAACCGACTTTGGATGGCTGCACACCTTTCTATCTTGCAGCAAGATATGGACATGCAGAGGTAGCAAAGTTATTAGCAAAGCTGGGGGCGGATATTACGAAACCAACAGCGAATGGCCAGACACCTCTCTATGCTGCAGCAAGATATGGACATGCAGAGGTGGTAAAGTTACTAGCATGGCTGGGGGCGGATATTACGACTCCAACTGAGAGAGGACGGGAGCCTCTGTGTACGGCAGCAAGAAATGGGCATGTGGAGGTAGTCGAGTTATTGGCCAGGCTGGGGGCGGATGTTTCGGCTCAAAAGGCCGACAGCTTGCCGCCCATCTCTCAAGCAGCAGCTCAGGGCCGTGTGAAGGTGGTCAAATTGCTAGCGGAACTTGGAGCTGACATCAGGACCCGACGACATGCAAAGAGATGGAAGACGCCTGTTTATATAGCAGCATCGAAGGGGCATGTAGAGGTGGTGAAGGTGTTGGTGGACCTTGGGGTAGACGTCTCGATCCCAGATGATGCCGGACCGTCAATCCTTGCAGCAGTCAAGCCCGATGACCGAGAGATGGCCGAGCTGCTGGTTGGTCTTGGGGCACGACTGATATAGATGAAGCAAAGTATAGATACTAAGAAGTGGCATTTCTGCTCCAAGCTTGTAGTGCCCGCTTCACATTTTGGGGTTCTTGTGGGACTTCTTTCTTAGATTAATGCATTTTAGATAGGCATAAATGCTAGCTTTGAGTCGATTGCTGTTGTAAGTCATATGAATTGATATCACGCATGTTTTATTCGACAGGTTAAGTATATCAGCGACTTTATCAAACTGAGGATATGAACCACGATGTGAACACATGCATCAGCAACAGAACAGTGTTACGGCCTTTCGGCCCGCTGGTTCACTGCAACACGACAAAATCCCGCACTCGCGTATTCTGACATCCTTTTGTTTGCCAACAAGCAGCTCAATTGCACCGTGAGCAGCGGGCAAACACAAATAGCCGGAATGACAGATCCCTGCCAAGACGCGTAGTCTCGATCAGATAACATGTGCAGTGAGGGGCAAGACAAGACCCTGCCCCTGAACTAGAGAGGGCGTCGGACGGATGGAAAGTCTCACAATGTCACCTTGATTGCTGAGTCAACCTACGACTTGCCCATCTAGCTGCGCAACCGGCACCGGGCCTGACCGGCATCGTTCTTTGTCATCGTCATGATTGAGTCCTGTGCACATCAGACGGCTATTATCCCGATAACGTCATATTCAATTCGACATGCTGATTGGTCTGTGGGGACCCGATGGAGCGGATGATTTGGCGCTAAAGTTGGTTTCATTGACGTCCAAGCCCGACTCCGTGATCTCGACGGTCAAGCACGCCATCTCTCACGCAATCGAGGTGCGCATCAACGCTGTGAAGACGCAATCGGATGGGATGCGGGGGCCGACCACGGATCGCCGGGGGGGTTGTTGAGTACTTATATAAAGATGTGCCGGTTTTAAAGAGGAGCGGAAAGAGGGTATTGATTGCAACCATCAAAGTTGACTTGTTCTCTTTCCATTGAATCCATTGAACCCATTGAACATTTCCCTTTTACGGTTCAAAATCACACAAAATGGCCCCCGGAGCTCTCATCGACGAGTCCGTCTCGGCGGCTCCCTTGCCCCAGGTCAAGAACGCCGAGGCGCCCCGGTCCATCTTCCCCGATGGCATCCGCACTTCGGGCCAACACCCTCCGCTGTACGACCTCCTCAAGCCCTACTCCGAATTCCCCAAAGAGATCTCCGGACCTACTCTCTGGAAGGCAGAGGACTATGCCGACAAGCCCGACAAGTGGACGCATCCCTTTACGGATGAGGAGATTCAGGAGTTGAGCGACACAGCGGACCAGTTCATTGCCAGCGGCATTCCCCTGACTGGTATTTCCAAGGTGAGAGGCCAATTCAACACGTTCATCTCGGATATCTTACTGACCCGATCATAGAGCAACTTCCCCCTTCCCAAGCTCAGCACATCCCTATCCACCCTCCGCGCAGACCTCATCGACGGCAAGGGCTTCATCCTCTTCAAGCGCTTCCCCGCGCAGGCGTGGGGCCCGCACAAGAACGCCGTGGCCTACATGGGACTCGGCACATACCTGGGCTACTTTGTCTCGCAAAACGGCCTCGGCCACGTCCTGGGCCACGTCAAGGACGTCGGCGACGACGCCTCGCAGATCGACAAGGTGCGCATCTACCGCACGACGGCGCGGCAGTTCTTCCACGCCGACGACGGCGACATCGTCGGCCTGCTGTGCGTCCACCGCGCGCTCGAGGGCGGCGAGAGCGACATTGTCAGCATCCACAACGTCTGGAACTATCTCCAGAAGAACCACCCCGATGTAGCTGAGCTGCTGACCCAGCCCGTGTGGTACTTTGACCGCAAGGGCGAGGTGTCCGAGGGCGAGGAGCAGTGGGTGCGCCAGCCCGTCTTCTACCTCGAGAACGGCGGCAAGGGACGCGTCTACTGCAAATGGGACCCCTACTTTGTGCGCTCCTTGAGCCGCTTCTCCGACAAGGGCCTCATTCCCGCCCTCAGCGACGCCCAGGTGCGTGCCCTCACCATCCTCGAGGAGACGTGCCAGCTTCTAGCTCTGCACATGGTGCTCGAGGTCGGCGACATCCAGTTCGTCAGCAACTCGCACCTGCTGCACGCCCGCACCGCCTACATCGACCACCAACCTCCTACTCCTCGCCGCCATCTTCTCCGACTATGGCTGTCCACGCCCGAGTCTGAGGGCGGCTGGGCCCTGCCTATGCCTGACAGCAACGAAAAGAAGCGCGGAGGCATCCAAGTGAACAACACGGCGCCCAGGTGCCCTCTGGATGCGGAATGAGCAACAATGGGAAACACCCTTTTTTTCTTTTAAGCGACCATGACAAAAGTAATGAACACTGCATCTTAGCATAAATAATGACACAAAAAAGTTGAATCAATCAAATTCTCTGCATGCCCGAGTAATATGACGTGATGCTGACGGCTTGCTTCTTTGCCTGAAGTTTACGCACCTCAGAAACGCTATTCCGAAGCAAAATCAACTCACAAAGTAGCGCACATGCTGTAACTTCTGCAGCTACTGTGACAAAGTTCTGTAGCTTAGGTTGGAATATTGGGCCGCGGTCAGTAAAATTTCATGGATAGAGAGATGTCAATACTATGGCAGAGTATGAAATGAGTAGTAACTGCGGGATAGGTTTTGACCCGTAGTTACCTTGAACTCATTACCTAGCTTAAGTAGATGCGGGAAAGACAGGTTGCAGCAGGAAATAGGGACTCGCCCCTCTGGCGCTGACAAACCACTGGATGTCCACAACCACGAGATACCGGTACTTTCCATGCTTCCAACAGTTTGGAGATTCTTTGGCATCCCAAGCAGAACATCCTGCATATATTCCCATCATATCTATCACACTGTTAGGATGCAAAGTCCGCGGGACCCGCTGTCGACGTAATGGGAGCAAAGCTGAAATGGAATTAGTTGATAACTCTCAGAGGGCAATGCTTCCAAGCGCTGCATGTTTCCAAGCAAGGGTTTCTGCGTTGATGCCTTCTCTTATGTCAACGCGCCGAAGTCAATCGCAATAGGACACCTCGCCTGTCCATCACTAGACGCAAACGCTGGCGAGGGGGAGCCGAAACATCGGGGGCTTCATCGGAGATCTGGAACGACAATAATCTCCAAACGTAGACTCTCTCTCTTGCACCTCAGAGAGTGGAACTGGGCTTTGATCTCCTTCAAACCCGTCTCCCAATTTCATAGCATTTCATAGCTAGAAGGGAAGCCGCAGTGGCACCACTTCTTCACGCGAGTGATCAGGCTCTTGGTTCAGTAACGCATTGGCTAGGACCAGCTCTAACAGTCCTGCCATGTTCTAAAAGCTCGTCTAAGTTTTTTATAAGTCTACCGCAACAAAGCAAAGCCATAACTCATCTACAGCAAAACCCGATACAACTGGACGACAACCGCCAGCAAAACGATGAGCACAGGCACCCCAACGAGCATCTCCTCAAACAGGTAATCAAGCCCCTGCTCCTCAAACCACGCCTCCAGGCTCGGCGGCACCAGGTCCAGCAGCAGATCCGGCGGCCCGCCCTGCCGCCGCTCCAGCGCTCTGCGCAGGAGGTGCTCGCGGACGCGGCTGATTTCGACGGTCAGGCTGTGACGAGCCAGATTGCCCTGGCGCACGAGCAGGGTCTGCTGCTTCGCGTCGTAGGACCAGTCTCCGTCGCTGAGTTTGATACGAAGTTCGTGCTTGGCGTAGTGATAATTCGGCACGAATATCTCCGTCAAGCGCGCCTTGTCTCCTGCCGGCTTCTCGTTTACACCTTTGCTGCTCCACTCAAAGTCGAACCGCAGCGTGCGATGGTCCCAGTTAGACCGTATGGGTTTGCCGGCAATCTTGGCGGCGTACGGTCGAATGACGACGTCCAGCACGCGGCCGCCGCGGTACAAGTCGTCGTCCTCGTGCGCGCGGTTTCGGTAGTCCTGGCGGCCTGATCCATGGTCATCCACGTCGTCGCCATTGATGACGGAGAAGTCTTCCTTGTTCCACCCGTCGCCGTACTCGAAGCGGTTGTGCGGGTTGTAGTTCCACAGCGTGAATCCCACGGCGTTGTCCTCCATGGCAGAAATCAGGGCATTCATCAGCTCGCGCTGCTTGTCGTACCAGCCCGTGGCAAAGGCGGCACTGCCGTTGATGTCGTAGGGGATGCCGACCTCGCCGATGACGGTCGGCACGGCGCCGAGCGAGAGCTGACCGTGCCGGGCCACGTTGCCGATCTGCGTCTTGTAGTTGCGCCGCAGCGCCTGCGCGCCAAAGTAGAGCCCCTTTAGTACGAACATGCCCCGTGAGAGGCCCTGGACGTTGACGCTCATGAAGGCATGGTGCTTGCTGAAGAGCACGTTGAGGTCGTAGAAGTGCGGGGCGTAGACGAAGTTGGCCGGGCGAGGCGTGTCGATGACGGTCTGGACGGCGTACTTCTGCTTTGCTGACGACTTGTTCTCAGAACCCTTGGCCGGCCAGGGGGGGATGAACTCGTTTGGGATGGGCTCGATAAAGGCCATCTGGCGAGGGGACTTGCGCGAGACACGATCCGAGAACTTTTTCAGAAACGGGGCGTAGCAATCACGATACCACTCAATCTTGTTCCCTTGTCGGCCGGGTCGATGGTCTGTATCGAAATACTCCTTGTTCAACACAACAGGCGTCTTTTTCTTCTCATCCCACTCCCAAACACCATGAGCTCGCCACACACACTGACCCATCCCCCGCCGAGCCTCTCCCTCATCAACCAACCACGCAGACCGGCCCTTGGGATCGACGATGGACTTGTGGGAGACGCGGGTCGGAAAGGGCCACGACTTTACGTAGAACTTGACCGTCTGAGCATAGCCGCTGCCGAGGGCCAGGGCCTGGGCAAAGGACGGGTAGTGGCCGATGTGCAGATCCGTGTCGTAGTTCCAGCCGTGGAAGTCGTGCAAGTTGACGAGACCACGGTGCGGCTCGTTGAGCGGCTCGAAGCCGAGGCACGCTTCGAGGTCGGACAGGGCGTCTGCGAGCGTGCCAAAGGCCTCGACGAAGGCGTCTTGCAGGTGAGTCTGGATGGAGACTTCTTCGGAGCCGCACTTTAACTGCGGGGCGAGGGCATCGCCGGCCCAGAACAGCGTGGCCATGGTCGACGCCGCCAGTTTCTGATACCCCGACGGCCACAGGAACGGACCGCTCGGTTCTCGCTTGTCAACGAGGCCGTTTGCCCTCCGCTGCTCGTCCTGTCCGTGAACGTACGCCGCGCCGGTATCGGTAAAGGCCTCGATATCCAAGCCCGCCGCCTCAAACGTCCACCCGGGCGCGCCGCTCCCGCCGCTGAACCGGCTCCAGACGTCCTGGTGGGCGCAGACGAAGCACTTGATGCCGTACCGGGGCATCATGTCGACCAGCGCCCGCAGGTAGGCGATGTACTCGAGATCCAGCTCGTGCGGGCCGGCATGGCCCAGCGCCTCCCACGTCACGAGCAGGCGCACCAGCGGCAGGCCCCAAGCGCGCAGCCGGGCAAAGTGCAGCGGCGCCTCATCCAGTGGAAACGGCCGCCCGGCGAAAGTGACGGTTCGGTGATGCTCGTAGAAGCCGTCTGTGAGATGCGACAGCCCATTGGGCGTGGTCGGCAGCTTGCTGGCCCCGGACACGTTGAGGCCGCGCAGGGCGAGCACGCGGCCGTGGATGTCGGTGAAGGCGCCGTCTTGGATGCGAATTGGGCCACCTAGGGCCGCGTCCGAAAGATGGTGCGCGGCAAACGTCTCCTCGGCCATGGCTTGTCTCAATTGGGGCTGCTTGGTGATTGATAGTCTGGTGTTGCGGACACGTTTAGACCGCCGGGTTTAACCGTCGACGTTGGGTCTCCCGGGATGCTCCAGGCCCCAGTGATGGAACTCCTCCACGTGGTGGTGCATTAGTGCCAAACAAGACGGCATCACAGCTTCCATGCTACTACACCAAGAAAGCCGACAATAGGCATAAAGCCACCTCAGGAATAATAAACGCATCGCTGTTGGTATTGAATGTGTTTGTACATGCTATCCAAGTTGTGAATCTACACATTATATAAAAACACACACTAATCATCGCTGGTGGGTAATACGCTGAATCCCACAACGCCGGCCCAAATTCCAATGCCCATGTTTCCTTTCCTTCCTTTATCGAAGCCTCTCTCTCATCTCAGCCCCGTCGCCGTCTTGACCCTCCGTGTCGCCTTCTCGCCCCACTCCATCATCTGAATCGCCGGCGACCGCGCCGTCACGGGCCGGTCCTGCGAGACGTCGCCCTCGAGCCCGAAGCCGGCCGTCTTCTCGCCCGAGTGCGTCGGCACCATGCCGAAGCCCACCTTGACGTGCTTGGGCTTGGTGCCCTCCCACTGCACCGTGTTGAGGCTCTGGCCGCGCGTTGCTGCCACGATGGACGAGAACTTGTTGTCGCGGAACACGCCGCCTTCTTCTTGGATTGCTACAAGCCCGGATACGACGCCCGCTGTAGCAAACACCATGGCCACGGCGTATACAATCCACAACTCCATCTTGCGGTACTCGTACGAGTTGGCTGTGCGCGAGCGGGTGCACGCGTACTTTGAGCTGGCGCCGCCCTCGGCTACGCCCGTGGGCTTGGACGGGTCGCTGGCCCACGACACGGCGAGGAACTGCGGGTTGGACAGCAGCGACAGGATAATCTCCTCGTAAAACCTCTCCACCTCTGTGCGGAAGTTCTTGACGGGCAGGTAGTTGCGCATCTCGAGCAGCCGCGTCTCGATGATGTCGCTCTCGACCACGTAGTAGGGCATGGCGATGGTGCCGTTGATCATGCTGCGCATCATCTTGCCCAGCGAGTGGTACGCCCCAATACGCCGGTAGTTGGCCACGTCCTTGGGGAACACGTAGTTTGTCGTGGGTATCGCCGTCGTGTTGTCCATGGTGCCGTCGTTGGCGAACTGGCCAGGGAGATAGCGCGTGTCAATGACCTTGCGCAGGTAGTCGCGCTTCTTAACCTTGTACGTCTGCATGCCGCTGGTGTAGTTGAACTGGACCGAGTACTGCGTCTCGTAGTGCTCGCACCCAAAGATCTTGGGCGTGTACGCCGTGTCCCAGCCCTTGGCGGTGCGGTTCGGCGGCTGGCGCTGGGACAGGTCGTCGACGTGGGCGTATCCGATCCAGATGATGGGCTCGTTCCGGAAGGCGCCAAAGTTGGTCGGGTACGGAGGGTCCATCTTGGGGTTACCTCTTGCGCCGGTATCGAGCTGTTGGTCAGCGTAGTCGCCTTGACTAGTGACGGCGAGGTACGAGTAGTTGCCCACAGGCAGGATGGCGTCGGTCGTAAAGGGCGCCGTCGCCTTGCCCAGCTTCTTGACCTTGGATCCCTTTCCCGAGGCGACCTCTTCACACTTGTACGCGGGGGCCACAAAGTCGATGACAAAGGAGCAGTTCCAGCCGGCGCCGCACGTCTGCTCCGGCGCGTCCTTGCGCATCGTGGCCTGCTGGAGGTAGGCGGCGCGCCAGGCCAGCTGCTTGAACTGGGAGCTGCTCTCAGTCCAGTAGTCAAACGAGTTAGGGTCCAGCACGTCGGGCTCTCCACCGTCGGTCGTGGTGTTCCAGAGGGAGACGGATAGGCCGTAGAGGCCCTCGATAGAGATGGGGGACCGCCACTCGTTTTGCTCCTCGTGAGAAAAGTTGAGGGTGCGGATTGACGGACATTCGGCCTGTAATTGTTGCGTTCGGGGCGTCACGGAGAGCGTCTCGGAGGTTAGAATGACGATGAGGGGCGTACACCAGATGTACACGGCCAGACACATGGCCAGCTTCGCACTACGCAGAGCCTCCCAATTGAACAGCGCAGACAGATCTTCAGCAGCCGCAAAGAGCGAGTCCACAGCGGCAAGACTTAATATCTTGCGACGCACCATCATCCACACGCGCTGGCGAAAGGCCAGGATGACCGAGGTGACAAAGTTGGCCTTGGCCAGAAAGGCCAAGAGGGTGCCGTAACGCAGCATACGCGACTGATTATCGGCCTCCTTGCCGTTGAGGTTATTGTAGAAGACGTGGTGGCCGGCGGCGAAGAGGAAGCCGGCCAGCAAGAAGGCGCACATGCTCCAGGCCTGCGACCAGAAGCCCTGCCACCAGGCGATGAAGCGGAAAAAGGCATTGCGCTGGCGCCAGGGCATCTTCTGCCGCGGGAAGTCCTGTCCATAGCCCGGAGATGCTCGGCCGACTTCCTCGACCCGCGTGTGGTGCAGGAGGTGCGCTTGGCTCTCATGGGGCGTCTGCTCGCCGAGGAACCGCGGGTTGGTCGACTGGGGAAACGTCTCCCACGGCGTCGCGGGGCTGCCGAAGCTGGAGTGTCCGAGATCGCCCTGCGCCGTGGGAGCGGGCACCTGGCCGAAATATCCTGGCGATTCCGGCCCTGATGAGAATACGTTTGCGGTGTGCGGCGTCTCGGGCGAGATGGCCGCGTATCCCCGGTGCGAGTGCTGCGACTGGGCCATGGCGGGCAGAGGCGACGAGCCCGAGAAGCCGTATTGCGGCGGGGTCGTCGTAAACGCGTGCTGGGGGAGTTGCGGTGATGAATATGACGATTGCTGCTGGGCTTGGTGTTGTTGGAATTCGCGCTGGGAGGGTTGTGGTGATGAGTACTGCTGCTGCTGTGGTAATGAGTGCTGTTGTTGAGCTGAGGGTTGTGGTGAGGGCTGCGGTGCCGGCCGAGCTGCAGGCGTTACGTATCCGCGAAACGTCGTCGCGGGCGACTGCGGCGACACGGGGTCGTGAGTATTTCCTTGATATTGGTTCTCTCCAGAATAGATGCCTTCAAAATGTCCTCTCGTCGTATGGTTGTTGTCGTCGTGCGGGTTCTCTCTCGTCGGTCGCCAGTCGGCGGGGTTTGAGTAGGGCTCCATCGCGTCGGAGGGGCGGCCACCAGACCAATGATGAATAAAACGGTGACGACAACGACCCAACAGCTGGACCGGAGGAGCTGAATTGGTGAACCAACACACGAGTGGCTGGCTGGTTGCGTTGGGTCACAGACGAGGCGGATGGGATGCAGACTGGTCTTTAAACTAGACGGACGCTAGCTGGCTACACAGCAAACTGGCTTGGCCCAACATTCGGCATTACGACGACGCCCATATTAAGAACCATGGCCATCTAGACGGGCAGCACTAAGATGAAATAAACAAAGGCACAGATGGTCCCGGTAGGCTCTGCCACTTTTGTTCTGGGCTATATTAGGGTGCAGCCAGGCCCAGATTGAGGCGTGTGTTCCAGACCCCAGGTCCAACTCGCCCCTCATCCCATCCCGCATCTCCAGCGCCGTCTCAGCCCTAATTAGCGACCCTTCCTCAGCCAAGTGCTCTCCCGTCTCTGGGCCAAATTTGCGCCTTCTACACCACCCTCGCCCTCGCTGAGGTTCGGCAATGTGCAAGCCTCTGCTACAGCTGAACCCCGGCCCGTCCAATGGCTTGCCGGCGGGGGCAGGGAACTGGATCCCTTCAAAGCAGCGGGTCCCCGTTGAGCGGACCGGGCAGCTGCAGTCAGCGACATGGATCGGGGGGTTGAGATGGCGCATGGGTCATGTTTTTTGCTGCTTGCTGCTTGCTGCTCGCTGCTGCGGACGACGAGGCGTACAGGGAGAAAAAGCTGCGGTCACCTAGCGGGCCGGCCGGGAGCGATGGCTTGGATCTTGTCCCGTCCCGGCCTCATCTGCATGCCTTTGTGATGCCGTGTTGACCATGTTTACCATTGTTCATTGTCATCACGTCGACCGCGTCTGCATCACATCGACCGCGTCTACACCATATCCCATGTCCGTGTAGCATCGCAAACTTCAACGTCGGCTACGTAATACAAGATACGAGATGCAGCTGCCAGGATATGATCGCCGACTACACCACACCCTTGCCCTCGGCCACCTGGTGCTGGGTTTCAGGGTTCATCCATCTGGCGCCTGAGCGTGGCTTCTCCACTCCACAGCCCTGCTGAATCCCCTAACCCCCGTCGAGACCCTGAGTAGAGCCCCTCCTTTTATAACCCCCCCAATGCCGCCTCCATCAAGACCTTGAATCAAGCTTACCTTTCGCACGCATCTAAAAATGCGAGGTGGAAAAGGCGAAGGGGGCTGGATTTCTCTAGTCTCCCCCCTCCCCGGTTCTCGGCCCCCTCAGCCCAGCTCGAGAAGCGGACGCCTCACTGCCAAGGCCAAGACAGCCCTGCGTAGCGGTGAATGTACCATTTTGCAAACTCTTTCATTTCTCGGCTCTGCCGCCCTGGTCCTGCGCAATCGGCATGCGAAATTGGGAATCTGCATGTGCATCAACCCAGGCTGATCCAACAGGGAGATGCCAAAGAGACTCTCCAACTGCTTCCCAGTAAGCATCGACAGAATTTCCGTCATCTGTAATCTAGAGTGTCATTGTGGAATCATCTGGGCTCTGTTTGTGTCCGTCCTCCTAACCCCACTGCATAAACAACCGCCCACTCGGTCTCACCAGCGAAGGAAAACGTCGGCGAGCTTGTTTCACAGAACAACACTGAATCAGCCCATCAAAAGCTTAGGAAATTGCCTTCATCGTCTCGCCTCTGTAGAGCCATCGCAGCACCTTCGCCGTCGAGCGGCGACATCCTCGCCCCCCAGGATTCCACATGTAACAAGTTTGATCCTTCCAGTAGGGCTGTGACACGCGACACACCTTCTCAGGCCAAACGAGTCCGAGAATATGCAGACGGGCAGTCCTTTTCCCCCTCAATCTCATGTTCACCCTTCATGACCATCAACTGCTCTTCCCCGCACCAAGTGTTGCGAATGTCTACACCCATCAATTGGAGCTACTGAACCTTCTCCACACCCTCTGCTAGTGAGGCGGAGCTGAGCGTGACATATCCAGGCATTTCCCACTACGAAGCGACCGGATCGAAGCGTCGCCGTCATGGTGTGAGAGCTAGGTGGTCAGACGGCATGCAGGCGCGAAACTATCTCGCGGCGGGATGTGACCCAGTGTATTTACAGTCCATGAATTCTCAGTTGAACAGACGCCAATGAAGTCTCATAGCCGCCGGAGATACCCATACCCGAAGTCTGCCCCGCCGTCATTACCATGGTGAATGGTTGAGATGATTACGCTTTCATTGTGTGGGACCAGCACCGATGTCGCCCTGGAGTGTAAAGTGTGCACCATCGTACCTAGTTTGTCACTCTAATCAGTAGCACA
The DNA here is from genome assembly GCA_020744375.1 of Dactylonectria estremocensis. Lineage (NCBI taxonomy): Eukaryota > Fungi > Ascomycota > Sordariomycetes > Hypocreales > Nectriaceae > Dactylonectria > Dactylonectria estremocensis. Next base: position 537,157 of record JAGMUU010000010.1, on the reverse strand, counting down.
GCTATAGATATGCTAAATCTAGTGGAAGCATTTAAAGAACTAAATTTATCATGGTTTGCAGACATGCACAACGATTCGGCGCAGCTATAGGGTAGCGCCCGATCGAGACTGGTCTCTGAAGTTGATCCTTGACACGACCCAGGGCTGGCACACCGCAGAGCAACTGCTACTGCTTTTGCTAAATACCGGCAGTGGATACTTCAGGACATGGCTGAGAATGCGATATTTGGTCCGCGAATCCTCGGGTGGATGACCGTCGAGTGTCATGTCGGGTCAGCAGTGCTTCAGTGGGCTCCCGGGCGGGTTTGCATTATTTGGGCCCAAAGCTGTGATAATTCACAGACCGTCTGAGCCGTGATTGTAGTTTTATCAGCTTCAAACTCGAGATATATTTCACCAACTTTAAGGTCATGCCATACACACCAACGGTCTCCCGTGAGCTTTTCTGTCCTCAAATCATGATGCCTATAAGGGAGGTGTTAGTGAAGCGACTGCCTTCAATAGCGTCTAATGTCATTCGTTATTAAGCTCTTTAGAACAGTCGGTTTTAATCACAAGCGGTGGTATGACCAGTGCCGCAGAATGTTGATGAGATCAAGGGTCAGCTGTCGGCTTTGTTGGTTGTGCTGAACATATAATCAACTCTCTATTTCCGTAGCGTTCCCAGGACTTCGGACTACACAATGGCTTTCACGAGGTTTGTTCAGAATCATCGCGAGAGGATCGTGGAACTTCGCCGGATTTGCTTCCGTGTGCTGTACAGAGTGCCTGGCGATTTGAGTCCATTGGTTAGAAATAGGAATGTACTTTCACTTCTGTCATACTGCTTTTGAGGACCAAATTTTCCTCCAGATCGCTGTCTCTCCAAGAATGACTAACGACGAAGCATCATTTTCTTTCTAGAGGAAACCCACAAGTACATTCATCTGTTGGCCACGGACAAAGTTCGATTTTGAAAGGCTTTGATAATTCTGTTGCTTGAGCCGGGCATGGAACAATGTCCGCATGGAAACATGTTACTGCATTGATATCCTGTGTGCATCTAAAAAAAAAAAAGCACTGTCAGAAAGTCTGGATTGGCTTTGTTTTTGTGCAAAACTCAATGGGAGTAGGCTTCTGCATTCTCAGTGAAAGAACCCGGCTGCCACAGTCGGGAACCTACTGGCCTGAATCGTGTACCGGAAGTTGGGGTCCCCCTCGATAACTTTCTGCGCTGGGAGGCCATTTTGTTGGCACGCTTGAATACGATGGTATTGATGACGACAATGATCACTATGAGAATGTTGCAGGCGATTACTGCGTAAACGCCTGGCCGGTAGCCCGGGGAATCTTATTGACGGTACACGAGAGAACCGGCCATGCCACCGATTACGCTGAACCCAATCAAGGTTACCGAGCAGAAGGCGCCTCTAGTGACCTTGAAAGTTGTTAACCTGGTGGCTACTTACTCAAGCCCCCGGGTAAGAGGGCTGTCAGCAAGTTGCATTAGCGTGCGGAGATAGATCTGCATAATTTGAAGTGATGATCATGATTGGGTTATATTCCGGCTATATGCATACTTGCGAGCGTGAGTGACGACACACCATGTTGGAGGAGAAATTATGGCAATGGTCTCTGAAGATAAATAGCCAAGACACTCGCTCCGGAAGACTGACTCATTCAATTACTTATCGCCCACCGAGCCAGGATCATCATGTCTGTGTTTCAACCCTCACCCAAGCCCAGTTCTCCAATGGGCTACCACCGTGTGCTCTCCCCCAACGCCGCAGTCAAAGTCTCCCCCATATGCCTCGGAGGCATCAGCATCGGCAACTCATGGAGCGAGTATACCGGCAAAAATGAAGACCCATTTGAGTTGTTGGACGCATTCTTCGCCATTGGAGGAAACTTCATCGACACGGCAAGCGTCTACAACTCAGGAGACTCCGAAAAACTCATTGGCCAATGGATGGACGAGCGTGGTGTCCGGGATCAGATGGTTATTGCTACCAAGTACTCCGCTCACTATCGTGCTCACAACAGGGGGAACGAGCCCTTGCAAAGCAACTTTGTTGGAAACTCTGTGAAGAGCATGCACGTATCTGTGCGGCATAGCTTGAAAAACCTAAGGACCGACTACATCGATATTCTGTACGTGCACTGGTGGGATTTCACGACCTCGGTCGAAGAGGTCATGAGGGGGTTGCATGCACACGTCATGGCCAAGGAGGTGCTTTACTTGGGTATTTCTGATACGCCGGCCTGGGTTGTCGTCAAGGCGAACGACTGTAAGTTTTGATACCCTTAGTGTTCCAACCAGGTCCTGACACCGCGGGCAGATGCTCGACAACATGGCCTAACCCCGTTCTCGGTCTACGAAGGCAAGTGGAACGCATCATTTCGTGACATGGAAGGAGAGATCATCCCGATGTGCGAGGATCAAGGCATGGCCATAGTTCCTTTCGCGGCATTGGGAACCGGCCAGTTATTGTCCGCCAAACAAAGACAGGAACGGCAAAGTGATCCAAACGCTGCTCAAGTGTCGCCGAGTGAGAAAGCTCTTGCGGTCTCTGAAACACTGGAGAGGATAGCAAATGAAAAGGGAACATCATTTCAGGCTATAGTAAGTGGCGAATCTTCGTGCTTGAAGCCTGTATTGACATCATCAGGCCCTCGCATATTTATTCCATCAATCAACCTATGTATTCCCCATTGTGGGCGTCAACACTGTGGCTCACATAAACGCTATGCCTGATGCTCTACGAGTAAGGCTATCTAAGGAAGACATTGATGATATTCACGAAGCATCGCCATATGACCCAGGGTTTCCGATGAACTTCTTCTACCAGACGGAGAGGCCGAAGAAATATGATCTTTCTCTTACGGCAACGGATCATCAGCATCTTAAAATGGCGGCCTGGATCGATGCTCCGCCGAAGCCTCTGGTGAGTACTTAAGTTTGTTGGAGTTGAATTGAGACTGACCATGAGTAGCCTTATCAACCAAGGATGGATTGAAGCTTGGATTACGATATGGCTTGCTATGATGCCGGCATGACTGTCAGAGAAAGAGACAACGGCAGAAGCTTGATAACATTTATCAATGTCCTCTATCGAGAGTATTCTATATGGGATTCCAGTTACTTTCTAGCCAGCCAATGCTTCAAGATAAGCATAAATGATGGAATTTTATTCATATTTCAGCTTGCTGGTTTCTCCTCAGAGTGCTCACTACAGTAGGGCATCTGCCCAGGTCTCATTAATAAGTGTATACATTCCAACCGTTGCAACCTTATGCCGGGGTTGACCTTGAGTCACATGAGCCGTTACCGCCCCAGTAACGAGATGGTTCGAGTTCGAGATCTAGACCAGAGGTACTCCGGCGGTTTGCTAGATGGTATAAACTTCATATTAATGGGTGCGGATATCTAACTATTTGGGTATTCTGGCGTCTGGAAAGCGATGCAAGGGTTACAGTTACGATTGATTGGGATGAGGTTCCTAAGATATTGACCAAGATAAATCAATTGACGGTCAATCTGGAATTGAGAACTTGATGTATGCCAATGTCCTGTTGATAGACGTTACGTATCGAATAGTCTTTGTTGTAGGTTTGTGAGAGGCCCTGACTACGTTTCCATTCCTGCTTTGAGTGCTTTTTTCAGTCGTGTTTATATAGCCACGCCAGATACCAGAAAGTTAGGCTCGGAGTCTGTTGACCCCGATGTCACCCGCAATGTGAACCAGAGAGTGGATTTCTTAAAATATGCATTCTACCAATTCAGGGCTCGGAATGCATCCGAAGCTAGGGAAGCAGGACGAATTGTTTATGTTGCCCTTATCAGTGCCCTATCGCTGCTTTCGCATCAACCTTTTGTCGAAGGGCTGGGCATATTCATTGAGCAGCAGCACATATTCTTCGGGTTACTGTCACCGTCAGCGTTCAGGGCTGGGGTGTGCGAGCAGCGTAACAAATTAAACATGACGTTTTGATGTGTACGTTGATTTTCTAACTCTACTAAGCTTATTATATAGGGTTGTGTTCTACGGCATTGGGTCTTCATAGAATGTCTTTACTGTCTAGATACTGGTTTCCTTTTCTATCGTGACTACGCTTTTAAAAGCAGACTGCGATAATAATGGCAACTGAGTTCTGTCATAGAAAACGCGAAGTTAAAGCAGATAGCACTGAAAATATAGGGCGCTTCAAAGTAAGGATCTATTTACGTAGCTCGCTCGCTATTCTAGATGCTAGGCGATGGTCTGATCTACTTAACAATAACAAGAGTCTCACTGAAGGGTAACTTTTCGGGAACCTCAGGGTGCGGCTGAGCCTCCTCGCCAAAGTTCAGATTAGCCTTGAGGGAGTAGTCATCCGGCACTTGGAGGAACTTCTTCAGAGCAGCCTCGACAGGCGGTATGGCCCCCATGTGTTGCAGATTGGCGCCGAATCCCTCGAGTTCAAGAGCCGTCCAAACCAGGACCTGCGCCATGCCGCTGGCGTGATCGGCAAACTGATTGAACATATGAGCAGCCGACTGATGAGTTTCTTGGGCTGCCTTGATGGCCTCTCCACTGTCCCAGAACAAGACCTGTTGCACCGTATCTGATTAGCCTAGAACCACACGGTGAGAAATAAGAGGCATACCGAGCCGTAGCCATTCTTGAAAGCCTGGAATCGCGGGCCCATGGCCTCCCAGACACCAGGGCCAGCACCCTTGAGGATAGGCTCGGCGTTTTCAATGACTACATCCCAAAGCTGCTTGTGCTTTTCTCCGAGGACGAGGGTGATGCGACCGGGCTGTGTGTTGTACGACGAGGGAGAAAAAGAGAGAACCTCGGTGACGATCTTCTGGATACGGCTGTCTGACACGTGGGACGTGTCTTTGAGGCCATAAACCGAACGGCGGTGTTTGGCGGCTTCGAGCCATTGGTCAGCGGTGATAGTGGGAGACATAGTTCTAGTGCTAATCGGAAAGCGGAAGAGAGGATAGATGATGGAGTTTATTTTGAATGAATGTCCCCATATGAGGAGAGAAGTCGCCCATATTTATTGATGATCAGCTCCAATGCTCCCAGTCCCTTTCTTTCGCTGTGCTTAGGCATCTTGCCGGTAGCCGTACTTTCGCTCAAAGCAGTGGACAAAGGCTGCTCCGCAATTGTCTTGCATGTACTCCGTACCCGGCGTGCGTTAGTACAGAGAAAGGGGTGGGTTTGAGGCTGATGATAGTGTAATACGCGCGCGCGCCTCGGGACAATTGTCAGGATTGGCCCGCGCGGGCATCTCTCACAATGACTAGCGGCGGAACGAGCGGAAGACAATATTAAGGTTGTTTATTCCTCCGGACCGCGCGGTAAGTGTGGGGTCCGCGTTATTGCTCATGCTTCGTCAAGAGCCTACCCCTTGTTGGCCGCTAGGGTGCAACGTTAACAGGAGAAGATGAACGGCGCGGAACTCCCCCGGGACTCTGCTCTGTCACTGGCTAGATGAGCACAGCCTTTGAATTCTGAAGCCGGGATGACGATTATCAGGAATCTCCTGTCTCTCATCGCGGCGATCCCCACCCTCAAGCCCAGCCACGACGCCGTTGGACGGGAGGCCGGCAAGGTCAACGTCTATCAGATATCAGTCGAGAGATTCGTGGCAGTAATTAAACTGCTGGTTGAGTCGCCAAACTAGCGGTTTCTCCCACCCAGTTTAGAGACAAATTTCTCTTCCTACCTAGACAGTGACGGTGAAAACACGACATGTTTGAAATGTATAATGAATCAACAAAGTAAGCTACCCCCCTCTCTATCTGCCCTGGAGAATTTTTCTCGTATTCTAGATACAGACAAGCTTATAGGCCCGAAGACGACAAATAAACTGACTAATGAGAGAAAACTGCGTCTTGGTTGGGTCGGGTTAGTGCTTTGTAATTGTCTTTAACAACAACTAGTGCCAATAACGGGCATAGCGTTATCTCCCTAGTTAGCCTGCGACTCGACGTGGATTTTTGAGTACAATGCTTGGCTATAGATAGTTAGAACTCTCATTCGACTATCATGGCAACTAATAGTATCATCAGCATTGCAACATGGCGTCCCAAGGTCTACCTAAGACTATCAGACAGTGGACTGTCTCCGGAACCACGGGTTCTGACTGCCTCAAATTCTCAGAGGCCCGCCTCCCAGAATTTGGCGAGACCTAGGTCCTTGTTAAGAGTGAGTCCCCCTCTTGCAAGATTCATTCTGTTCACCAATTGGCTGACGCTGTGGTTCCCCAGTTCATGCGGTATCTCTCAATGTGGGCATATCCTCTACTAGTTATAATTGATAGTCGTGGTCTAATCACTGCTGTGAAACAGTTCCACGACACGCTCATCCTCAAGGGCTAGTACCCCATGCCCGTCCCCCTAGACCTTATCCCAGTCTCTGATGCCGCCGGTACTGTCGTCTCTGTTGGCAAGCGCGTTACACGCTTCAAGGCCGGCGACAAGGTCGTAACTTTGTTTATGCAGGAGCATCTCAATGGGCCGAACGTGCCATCTATGGCGCCTTGCGCGATTTTTGTCCTATAGTCGAGCAGGGTGTCGTGCCGCTGCCATAAGGTCTTAGCTTCATAGAGGGCGCTTCACTGCCCTGCGCCGCTCTTACTGCCTGGGACTCACTCTATGGCATCGCCGAAAAGGCGATCAAGCCGGGGTAGTGGGTCTTGACTCAGGGTACCGGCGGTGTGAGCATCTTTGCCCTGCGGTTCGCAAAGGCGGCCGGCGCTAGGGTCATCGCCACTACTGGCTCTCCACAGAAGGTCCCACTGCTTGAGAAGCTTGGCGCCGACCACATCCTCAACTACCGCGAGACTTCGGACTGGGGCATTAAGGCTAAGGAGTTGAGGTAGCTGGGCTAGCGTTAATGAGGTAGAGCTTGGCGAGCATTAAGCGTTTCGGCGTCATCAGCATCGTGGGCTTCCTAAGCGGTCTGTCGGGCAGTGGTCCGACCCATCTCGAGAATCTCTTGCATCTCTGCACCACCCGAGGTGTCGCAGTTGGGACCAAAGAGGAGATGTAAGATATGATGCAAGCAATCTCGGGTAACCTGGAGAAGCTGCGGCCAGTTATCGACGAAAGGGTGTTCAAGTTTGAGGAGACTGATAAGGCGTTTGAGTACTTGGACTCAGGCAAGCACCAGGGCAAGGTGGTAATAGAAGTCTCTTAGTTAAAGGCTGAAACTGCTAGATAAATTGTTAGTAAGCACCGAGCAGCTATTAAGACACCCACTGCCTTGCGAACTCAAGGCCGTTGTCAGGATGATGGTTTCCCCATATAAAGAAGTATCGAGGACAGGCAGGTGCGCATCACCAATTTAAAGAGACCAAGTATCGTTCTTTGGGCCATTACTCACGCTTGGTAAATTGATTCTCAGTTGCTAACATCTCTCTATTCTCTGGCAAGGTCATCGTTACCACGGGTGCCGCCCTGGGTATTGGCCGAGCCACAGCTACCCATCTTGCCTCCCAGGCCGCCACCCTATCCCCCGCGGATGCCAACATGTCTAGTGCAGTAGGTGTTGTGAGATCTTATCCTCCTTACATTCCCACCATTTATGGAAAGCTGAACATACTATCAAAGACCCATGTTTGGCTAACCTCTTGCAAGTTGTCCAGTGCAAGTCCCAAGGATTACAACTCAAACTGATGAGCCGCCCCCCAGCCGCCCTTCCCTGGGGTATTAGCCCTTTCATATTGGTGGTTCACGTTTATCACGCCGCCGTTATAGTCTAGGCGTGCGTGAGAGGGAGAAACCTCACCGGCCGGAGGGAAACGATCCATACCGTAGGCCCCCTCTTCTAGACTCAGCTCAACACCATCTGTCGGATCATGGCCCCCGTACCAGTCCGGCGGTGTACCAAAGGAACGAATTATGGCAGAAACCCCTGGTGCTGTAGACTCTTCCCGCTCCACCACCAGGGCATCGACTTCTTCTAGGGCTACCACGCGCATCGGATCGGTCAAGACAGCCGCAGCTTGGGCCCAGACAGCGGCCACGAGCTCCACCGCCTTGGGCGCTTGTATTAGGCGGAATATTCCTCACTTACAGCCCTACCCGGCACCGGATAGTGGGCTTTGAAGCGCCAATAGACCGAGGATGACTCTTACGGTAAAGGCGTGAACCCCTAGGTGCACACTGATGGGGGTATCTCTCATTGGGGCGAGGATGGAGAGGAACTGGCTTGTGCCGACGAATGACGTGCACACTACCGAAGTGAAGCACAGATCCATGCTGATGGCAGCTTGTCGCTCAGAAACGGCCGGAACTGGAACAGCTATATGTTGACACAGGCTATCTGCAGCGCCGTGGCCTGCATGGCAAAGATGCGGACGTGAGGCGCATTGTTCTCGTGGAAAACGTGTCCAGAGTAGGTTTCTGTCTTTACCTCGACTGGGATCGTCCTTTCCCATTTCAGCAGACTCTGGTGGGCTTGTGTTGTTCGAGCAATTAGATATTGTGCCGAGAAAGTACGTGTGAGGCAGACGTCTCTAGTGATTGATGCGGCAATGGCGTGCATCCTTATCCTGTAGCGTATACGAGTGGAGGATTATGGGCTTTCCCTGACCACCATCTCGTTGTTCAAGAGACTTGAACTCGGCGCATTGAACCAAGTCGTCGTCGAGGTCATCAGGCAAGCCCACATGGCCCTCGGAGAAAAGAACCGAGATGCTAAATTCTTAGAATACGTATAAAGTCGGGTTAAACTATAGATGTTCTATTGTAATTCAAAGTGATAATTCATTGATATTGCGTCATACTTTCTCCGCTCTTCCAGTCCTCTTTCAAATCACCAACCAATATTTACTCGTCCTCACCGAGTGTTCATTGCAATGGCTCCCTTTCTCAACACGCCCCACGGCAATATTCCACCCCTATTCCTAGTTTGCAATGCCGTACCGGACGAGCGTCTTACCTGGATTGATGGAACTAATATGCATCAGCAAGTCTCCAAGGCCCTCGGCCGCCAGATGACCCGACGGCTCGCGGATAGCTACCTGTCGACTGGTCTGGGTGGCCCTCCGGCCAAAAGAAAAAACGTAACGATCTTTAACTCGGAGAATCAAGTCATTCAGTTCCCGAACATGCTTTCCATCATCACCGCTGGTGGAATTGTCGCAACATGCCCCTGGCAGGCTAGCATCGGAGAGCTCTTGCATAGGGTTAATGTCTTGCAGCCAAAGGCCGTTGTGTGTTTCACAGAATCCTGCGAGGTATCCGAGCAAGCTCGCCAGAAGTCCTTGTGGAGGTTTGAAATTATCATGCAAGACTCCTCCAACATGGGTGTTTGGAAGTACAGTTTCGGCCAGCCCCTAATCTCAAGTAAAGAGCATGAATAGGACACGACTTGGAATGAAGAGGTAGCCAATAGACCTCACCTTTCTCGCAACGATGCCCCAGCCTAGCATATTAGGACCTCGAGAAGGCGTGGGGAAACCACTGTATGGAAATAAGATCAAGATTTGCAATGAGCAGGGTCACGAGGTTTCTATAGAGCAACAAGGAAAGATTTATGCATCAGGTCAGAAAGCGCCCCTTGCTACGTGAAGCATTAACTTACTCTCTGTCTTGGTAAATAAACTAGGATCTAGGTTGTAGATAGTTTAGACTGCTTAAGTGGATTATTTTCCTTTTTTTTATTCTATTTTGTTCCATAATGTTGTTAATTCTTATTCTCTAGAGGGGTGAATGGGTTTGGTGTAGTGGAAGAGGCAAATTGGTGTGTGGTGTTCTTCTTCCCCTGGAGGCAGGGTAACTAGTGTCACAAGATAGCGCTTCGAGTGTCAGAAAATGGACACGACATTCAGCGTACCTTTGCTCCACAAAAGCTCACTGCTGCTCAGTCGTAGTAGGAGGGCAGGCAAGCTATGTTTGGGGCGAGTACAACTTAAAGCCCGGCCTTGATTCCGCACCCCGGGGTGGGTGACGCGTCGATTGAGATCGTTTAGTCGACTGCAGCATTAGAAGCAGATTGTGTTGCAAGTTATCAGCATGTTGTTTTCTATAGCTAACTGCAAAGTGCATAACATAAACGTTATATCGGATACTGAATACTCAAGACTCACAGTTTGCCCGCCGTCCAGATAGCACAATTTAGTCGTGAGACTCGTGACCAGCTAACTGCAGAGAGCAAACGCTGCTTGGCACTCCAAAAGACATGGATATCCTGTGGATCCGTACGGCGCCGCAGCTGATTATGCAGTAGAGGCTTTGGAGGCTGTCAAGATGCATAGTGTCCGTGGACCACTGGACTTTGAACCAAGTCGAGCTTAGCCCAAGTAATTTTGTTCGAAGGCTGTTATGGATGTGAAATGCGTCACTGGCGTGGGTTGTTATAGTTTGTCTACAACGACAAGGCAAGTTTCTTAGGCTACCGATGGATCATGCATGTCAGCACACTGCTTGCCATTGGACTTCAGTATCTGTTTCAAGATCCGCCACTTAGGAAATAAGTCATATTGTGGCTGCAGATATCGACTCTCCTGAAGATGTAGGATATAATTGCTGGAAGTGGGTGATGTATACTTGGGTTATGTCGCATGGGATTCTCGGAACTCTGCTGGTGCCGACTGCGTACTCTGGTTGGACGCGTATGCCCCCGCCATGGGAAGAATTTCACACCAACCAATACCCCGAGAATCCCACAAGCCGCTCCAAGCAAGACCCTCTTTGCCTATTCTAGTCCATGCCGCTCGGTATGTGACCAATGTTTGACAACTTCAGCCCTGGCCCTGACCGTAAGCCAAACCCTTGAAACGAACAAGCTGACGCTCTAGCCAAATTGGGAAAATGCTAACCTAGAGACGCCTGGAGGCAGCGTTTGTGAAAAAGACGCCCAAGTCATTGCCCGGAGATTAGCGGGATTGAAGTGCGTTTATATTAGATTGTACGCTAAGATAGTGTCCTCTCGGCCATATGTTGCGTTTTAAACAAAACTCCATGCTTTGGTGCTTGCTGTAAGCTTTCCTTGCCAGGGTTAGAGTAACTTTACAGATCCCCTCATTGATGTTCTTACCGCCAGAATAAAAACTGCGAGGCTACTGATCTGACTGAGTAAGATCAACTCGGATTGAAATGCCGACTGGCTGACCCCGGACGCCTGAAGGACTGTTGAGCTGTTTAAGCTACGTATCAGAATTGGCACCATTTGGTCCTCTGCTGCTCAAATATCAAGACGAACGTGTGGATTTCGGTTTGAGTTGATGTCAAATGAGCCTTCAAAACACAACCGGCTCCCTGACGTAAATCCAGCAAATGACAATGTCCTGCGTGAACTTCAGAATGTCTCCGCCTGTGCCCTGCCCCGAAGCCTAGCAGGCTAGGGGTGTAAGCACATGCCGCCAAGGATCCCAAGGCGGGCAAAACATTCGACGATAACCAAAGTCCCGTCGGCGGCATTGAAATAAGAGGGGCAAAAACGGCGGTGGATCAGTTCACTTGCTTACTGACCCTGAACTACGCCAACCACGTGGCACAGAGCTGCAATTGGTTCGGAGTATTTGTTGTTGTGATGAGAGTAAAAATAGTTGGGCGAAGCAGGAGAGGCTCTTGTCGATGCTTGGCGCCCTCCGTGTGTTCCGTGGAGAAGAGCAGTTGCAGGTGCATTTGCGGTGATGCTGACTCACCTCACCGGCTCTGACGATGTCGGCCGATTCGTCTCTTTTACGTGAGAAGCTGAGGTCCCAGCAAGCCCAGCCATCTTCAATTCATCATCCGCCCAGCTTTCTCTGCTGAACCCTGCGCGCTCTTGGGCCTCTCTGCACGACAGGGCTTAGTGTGTCCACAGGGCTGAGCAGGATTTGCCAAGGGAACCAAAGATCCAACAATGGGCAACTTCTCAGCCCTAATTCATCTTGCCCTACGCAGGGCCCTCCCATGTCAGACTCCACTGCCTGGGCAGCATCTCGCTCAGCCTCACTGCGGAGGAGGAACCTTCGTTCCCAGGTCTGAGGTCCTACGACCGGCACGATGGCTGCGTATAAGATAAAGAGCTCCCAGGAGCAATGACCTGCCCAACAGCTCAAGCCTTCTCGTTCATCGGATTGAAGAGCTGATTTCCTGTTCGAGTTGTTCGCCATGATTTCTTCCACCATCATGCTCGCCCTCGCCGGCGCGGCATCGGCCAAGCTCATCCCCGACTACCACATCATGGACGAAGTAGCGTCCATGCCTTCCTTCATCCACGCCCGCGACATCGCCGACAGCGGCACGGAGCCCTGCAAGATCCTGAGCAAGGCCTACGAGTCCCTGGCCACCCCGGGCAAGTCAAACCTCTTGCCCATCGCCCCGTCAATCGGACTCGCCTGTCTCAAGTCGGTGCCGCTGAACAAGCAGCGCGATCTCAAGTTGCTCGACTATATCTCACCGATGCTATCGTTCCAAAGCACGCTGGAGAATCTGGCCGACCCCCCTGAGGAGTACATTATCCCGGGTGTTGATGTACTAGGCGGTATCGAGGTAATCAGGAGCAAGCTGCAGAAGGATCAGTATGGGACGCAATACGAGGTTATGACTGACCTGGAGAGGATTGTAAGAGCCCTAGAGAGGTTGGAATTTGTCGTGGAAACATGTGCTAATCAGTTCATGATAGTTCTGGGCCGCCGGCGATGGGCACTTTGGCTACGGCCCGGCTCTCACCAACACCTTCTACTTCGCCCGACCGCAGATCCTCTTCCAGTCGGTATCTATGGACGGAGTCCGCCTACCCAACATCTTTGGGCTGTACGATATCCTAGCCGGTAACCACGGCGAGCTGGACTACCGTCCTTCGGCCATCGAGAGCATCGACGGCCACCCGATTGCCGAATGGATCGAGAACGACGCAGCGCTGAGAGGCGGCAACTCGCAGGATCCCGACGCCCAGTACAACGCCCAGTTCTGGAGCCTGGCGCGCCAAGCAGCCAACGCAGACCCGGGTATCCTCAGAGTCGGCTTCGAGATTCCCGACAACTATACGCTGTCCTTCTACAACGGCACCACCAAAGTGGTCCAAAACGCACTCCTGTTTCCGGCTGGCAACGACTTCAGCGGCATCAGCTCGGGCGAGGAGTTCCAGAACTACTTCGAGATCCCACCCGCTACCACTACAGAGGCACCTAGCAGCGCTGCTACTGCCGAGTCGACGCCCACCTATGTTAGCACCGCCGCAGAGTCCAAGACATCGACGGCCGCTGCTGTCCCCACGGTCCCCGGATACCCCTATCCCGTGGTGAAGCATTCTCTCAACTCCTTGTCCGGATATTTCCTGAACGAGAGTGGATTCGAGGATACGGCCGTCCTGTCCGTTCTGGAGTTTGAGCCCGCCAACCCCCCGACCGATCTCAACAGCACTGCGTACATGGTCGAAGCCAAGATTCTGGTGTCGAGCTTTTTCAAGGCAGCCAAGAAGGCAAACCGCGACAAGCTCATTATCGATCTATCCAACAACGGAGGCGGATACATCGTCCTGGCCGAGGCGCTCTACGCCATGTTGTTCCCGCAGGGCAAGATCAGCAATTGGGGTCGATACCGTGCCAACGAGGCCTTTGAGGCCTATTCCGAGGCAAGCTGGAAGACGCTTGTCGGCCTGGAGTTCAACTTGGAGGACAGCTACCCGTACACCCCAGAGGGCGAGCAGATCAAGAAGGGCAAGGACTGGTTTGGTCCGTACAGCCTCGAGGGCGGACAAAACGTCACGGCGGCTGCCCGTGCCCTGCCGCTCGACCCAGTTGAGTTCATCAACGCTCTCGGCGCGGGCCCCGAGTCGGAGGAGGCGCCATTCAAGCCGGAGAACATCCTCATTGTCACCGATGGCATCTGCGCTTCGTCCTGCACCATCCTGACGGGCCTGCTCACTCGCAACCACGGCATCCGCACTCTCGCGCTAGGCGGTCGCCCCATGGGCTTCGCCATGCAAGCCATGGGAGGTGTCAAGGGCACGCGCGTCCAGCCCTTTGCGCAGATGCTCTCAGACACTCTCAACTTCGTCACGGCTGTCCAGAGCGACACCAACGCCATGCAGATCCTCGAGGATGCGCAAAGTTCGCTGCCCGGCGCCAACGGAGGCCCGCCGCTGGTGGGAGTCATCGGAGCCGTCAACTACGTCAATGGATACACGGTTGACGACCTTGACGGATACCCGGTGCAATTCAAGTACGAGGCTGCGAACGGCCGCCTGTTTTACACGCAGCTGATGCTCAAGGACGTGTCCGAGGTATGGCGAAGGGCTGCCGCTGTGGCTTGGGATAGCGCGTCCTGCGTGCTTGGGTCGACCAAGAACCAGGACGGCACCATGGCCGACGAGCCGCTTCCCTTTGACGCCCGCGTCAGGAGCCGGGCTTCCAAGGTCGAGAACCCGGGGATGCTCAACTGATGTAGTCTAATGGGGGGAAGTTTGCTCCACTGCATGTAATTATTTAGTTTTGAGATTCGGCTTTAGATAAAGCATAGACTAGTTCGTCATACAAGTCATATTTACACACGAAGCGATACTGATTCTGCATGATTAAAGGATTCTTCCAGTGGTTTCAAGTTATCTATCCGCATTGACTATTTGCGGATTAACCTCTATGATTTCTTACTATTTTAAAATCACTTCCCCCTCTTATGAAGAACTGGATGTGATGCCGGCTCATGCATCGAGAGGAAGGATAGCAGTCGGTCATATCGGTCCTGGAGCTACCCAAATGCACGAAAACTGCTTTATAATCATCAGGGCTAGCAAGCTTACCCAGCAGCTAAATAGTTCCAAACCGATAACAATGCGATTCCTGTAGTTGGTCACGTACCGGCCAGCCCCTGGGTAATGTACCTTTGGCAAAAGAAGACTGGGTGCTTAACCGGGCCAAAGTCATTCTAGAAGAGTGTCCGTCATTCGTGTTGCGTAGGTATCAAAGAGATGATATCACCGAGCGTCAGTTAGTAACGCAAGAATGGACTGGTCGCGGTGGAAACCACACTACCCAGGTCACGACATTGACGGCTAATGCAACTTGCTGACGGGGATCCACTATCTATCCAGGTGGCTCTACTTGATTCTCCCAGGCACAATACTCACCTTCCTGCAACTTGCTGACGTTCTGAAACTCGTGGTTATAGTTAAAGTGTAGATGCCGAGGAAGAAGTCGTATCTATAGCCACAGCCGGAATTATAAAAATGACCCACGCCGCCGTATTTTCCATTGCAAAGCCAGTTTATACCTTTGACTCAACTGCACTGGAGATTTCTGTTCCTACATTATATCCCCCCTCCATCATCAACATGACATCAAAGTATCTTGCAGTTCATGAAAAGCTAGGTGGACCGGGCGATGCGCGTCCCACTGCTTCCCAAATCATCGATGACCATGGTCTGGCTGGAAAACTCTCGGACAAAATTGTCCTTATTACTGGCACCTCCTCTGGCATAGGCATCGATACTGCCCGTGCGATTCACCGCACCGGCGCCACCGTCTACGCAACTGCTCGCGATGTCGAAAAGGCAAAGAGGGCACTGGGCGATTTGACCGACAGTCCTCGCGTCCACTTCCTGGAACTCGATTTGAGCTCTCTCACATCGGTGCGAGCTGCGGCAGAGAGCTTCAAGTCCAAGAGCTCCCAGCTCAATGTTCTCATTGGTAATGCTGGCGTTATGGCGTGTCCCGAAGGCCGCACGGTAGATGGCTTTGAGACTCAATTTGGCACCAACCATCTGGGCCATTTCCTCCTCTTCCATCTTCTCAAGGATACTTTGCTTGCCTCTTCAACGCCTGAATGGAACTCCCGCGTTGTACTGCTCTCATCTTGCGCCCACCAGGCCGGTTCGGTCCATCTCGACAACCTCACTTTGGAGGGCGAGTATGAGCCGTGGAAATCATACGGCCAGAGTAAGACGGCCAACCTATGGACCGCCCGCGAAATCGAGAAGCGCTTCGGGAGCCAGGGCCTTCATGCATGGGCTGTCCACCCTGGCAGCATCGCTACCGAACTCCAACGCCATGTTTCGGATGAGCAAAAGCAGCAGTGGGCGGATCACGACAAGGTGGCAAAGGCCTGGAAGAGCCCCGAGCAAGGAGCGGCCACCACTGTCTTGGCAGCGGTTTCGCCGGAGCTTGAGGGCAAAGGCGGCCTGTACTTGGAGGATACTCAGGTCGCCAAGCCTCCAGCCAGAGGAAATACTGGCTTGGCGGATTGGGCCTATGAAGAGGAAGGTCCGGGGAAGCTGTGGGAAAAGTCTCTCAAGCTTTTGAAACTGGAATAAGTGCACCGTAAATGAGCACCCTCGGTCGGGATGTGCATACAGGGGCGGCATTCGTGAAGTGGAAGAGGCAGGAACAGCAGGGTGACGGGCAAGGACAGGGTTTCGTATGGTGAAGGAGACATTGATGTATGAAGGCTATTTAAATCTCAACTATGGGCTGTATCAAATGGAAATAAAATGAAAGCGGAAGCCAATACGGTAGAAACTAAAATACTAACCAGTCAACATGACCAGGTGTCTACCGTTTGTGGCATGTGCAAGCAAAGTGTGATGCTCTGCGCTACAAACGGCTGTTTGGCTTGACTGCGGCTGGATGTGAGCCACTCGAACGAATTCCGTCTACAGCTAGTGATGCATCACATTGCCCGTGGCGAGGTCCATGTGTGCCGTCGCATAACCGTCGGGCAAGTTGCCCTGTTCCATGGCCATCATCATCCCTCTCATGGGCGCCCCGTTCGATCCGCCGGGGCCTCGGCCCAGCGCCGCCTCAGCGAACATCCGGAGCTGCATGGGGAACTGCGCGTCTCCATACTGCTCAATGATGTCGCTCTTTTCCACCGTGGACGAGAGGTTGCACCACTGCGACTTGTCCATGCCCAAGTCCTGGCACGCCTGTGCCTTTTCGGGGCTCCACCACGCTGGAAGCAGCCCGCGTCGAGACTCGACGGTCTTGAGGTAGCGCTTGAAGCCGCCAAGACCGTCGGGCGCTCCGCCGTAGATGCTGTCCGGGTCCGCACCGCCTCCCATGGCGCAGTCGTCTTCGACGCGCAGTCGGTACGAGTCGATTAGGAGCGCATACACGTCCGTCTCCGGGCGGTTGTGGAGCCAAGTGTTCTTGTCAAGCCTAGTAAAGGGGCAAGAAATGCCCTGCTGGAGGCCCTTGGGCGGTGAGAACGCCGGTTTCGAGCCCGAAGAACCGCCTGGTTGAGACGAGGTCGTCTTGCCGCAAATCTTCTTGTGGACCTTCCAGTCCGCCTTCTGGCACTCTCGCGAGCAGTACGGGGTGTCGGAGCACTTGGCACATCGCTTGATGCTCGCTTCAGCCGACGTTTTCTTGCAGACATTGCAGGCGAGAGACATGTCGAGAAGCGGTGGTGGGAATCTTGTGCTGCGTGTGCAAATCCGTCAGTGAATCTGAATCAAGAGCTCTTGACACGATGGATCAGCACCTGATATGTGATGGTTGGCTGCAATACCCTTGGTGTCGCAAATGTGGGAGGAAAGAGTTGGGGCAGCTTGTCGGTGAAGAGGAGAGGGATGGGGGCTTTTAGGTTTGGCACTTGTCAATAAAAAGCAAACATGGTCATGAAAACGTCACAGTCAGCAAAGTGTACTTAGGTGCTTGGCCAATGACGGGATGCAGCAACACGAGAGACGGGTAAGACAAAGCAACTAATTAATATTAAAACGTGGATCAAACGCCTACGGGCTGTGTTCAGCTTGCCTCGTTTCACATGTCCGTGTTGTCACACGAACCACACAGGTGAGTTCTACCTCACTGCCAATCTGCACGGATCCAGTCAAACGTATCCAACAACTCGAAATTGAAATCCGGAGCACTTGCGAAGTCCCAGTTCAGAGACTGGAGGGCTCCGCCGGTGTCGGTGTCGGAGTTGAGGTGGTGGTCCAGGACGCGCTGGATAATGGTCTTGCAGTCTGCGCAAAGGTCTGCGTTTGGCGCAGGCGGGCGGACCCAGTCGAGAAAGCCAACCAGCAGACTGAGGTGCTGTATGATAGCTGACCGACTCACACGAGAGTCTTTGGGATGCGTCCCGTGGAACGATGGCCGCAGGAGTTCGAGGCATAGAATCCCACCGGCAGGGGCCGCATACGCCATTACCTGGTACAGTAGTTAAGGCAAATTCAACGGCATCCTCAGGAACACTACTTACAAGCCACTCGAAATTGCGCCGCATAGTCGCAAATTGATCCTTGTGCGTCCAAAAGACGAGCGTTATCATCACCAACTCAAAGCTTGTCAGCAGCAAATTGCCCTCGTCGGCCGCGCCATGGCGAAGAAGCAACCTCTCCACGAAAAAAAGGTTTTGCAAATGCGCGAGATGAATCAAGACTCTCGTGTAGATGGCCCGAGTGTCGAGCGTTGAGTCAAACATATTTTCGGGGTCGAATGCCAAACTGGCAGGGAACTCGGACACTGTTTTCAGTTGACGTGCCTTGAGGCTCCTGTTTGCTATAATTAGTTTGGTAGTGACGCGCTGGTGTGTAACGTACTGAAGCTGGTCAATGGTGACAGTCGTGGTTGTGTCAAGGGCGGCATCAACCAGCTCATCCATAACAGTGGCAATCATGTACCGCCCCCTGACGAGAGTGGCAGGATGCAACTCGCCCTTGGTGTTCCAACCGCGCTCATCCAATGCATTGACGGCGGCCATCAATGTTGCCTCGTCGGCTGTTAGGTCCTCATCTCGAAGGTCAAGTGGCAGCGGCGTTGAGCAATAGCGTCGAGTGACCAGCGGCGGGCGGCCGGTGAACGACACAGTGAATTTGTCGCTGTTGAATATTTCTGCAAAAATGCGACGCTTGTTTTCGGAGCACAAGGATGGCTTGTACGGTTTGACCGCTTGCTGCGCGTGTGCCCCCAGAAAGGTCATCATGGAGGCTGTCATGCCATGCGAATTCCAGCATTGGAGACCTTGTGTAATTAGCAACCATGACTCATTGCATGATACAAAACTTACTGGCATCACCGATAAGAATCGATTCAAGTGTTGCCTTTCGACGACAAAGATCGAGAAGCAAGTCATTGCCCTCATTGAAAGAGCGGGAGATTTCGATGCAGTAGCCAAGACAAGCCAGAGCTTTGTCGGCGGATCGTTTGCCAGGAATCCAATCAAGGTGGCGGCTGCGGAGCGCATCAAGACAGTCCGAGATACGTTCCAGATACGGCCATAGCAGGCCGATGGATTCCCACCTCAAATTTGAGCCACAGAATTGATCCATCCATTCGTCTGGGCTGGTATGAATGTCTCGCAACGGACGAGTCGAGTTGTTGCACAGCCGCTCTGCCACGAGTTCAAGCTCAGCCTCACCTAAAGCGTGCTGGCCGTTAAAGGTTTCTTCTAGAGAATGCACGATCCTGGAAACGGCGATATGAGACCACCCTTCGAGCTCGTAGGGGTCATTGTGAAAGACCATCAGCTCGTTTGACTGACCAGGGAGGTGCTGCAGAACATAGAGGCATGCCTCGCGGATTGGCGATGATAAGTCCCGAAAGTGAATGTTCTGTCTTGATTTCCCGGTCGAACCTTGGTCACAATCTTGATCAGTGTCTGGGACGCGGAGGAGCGATAGACTATATCGCGTTTCCTCAAAGATTGTGGAATGGCTCGTGAAGCCGAGATAGCCAGGGCCAGAAGGGGGACTAGGCAACGTTGTGCCGATAGATTCGGCTGGCGGTGCGGGTTCAGCGGAAATCCTTGGCTCTGAAAGGTTCCGAATCGACGACTGCTTTGTTGTCTTTAATCGCGGAGCAGACGCCGAGTAGACGCACGCGCTGTCTTGTCCCCTCTTGCGACACCGATTGCACACCGGTTGACGGTGATCGCAGGCGACTTTGCGAGCTCGACATGGGTCACAGGCTTGCGGTCGGCCATTTGCTCGACGCAGCGGAGACGATGGAGCATGGCTCATTTTCCTAGATTTATTCCAGTGCGTGGTTGGGCATTGCGACTTGGTATTGGCGTCGGTGTAACGTGAAGACGAGAGAGTCCCAGAGTGAGTAATAAATCAGAGAACTTGGCCTGGGCATGCTGACGCGATATGCGGAGCTCTGTCCAATCAGAACCGGGTATTACTAGTCTACCAAGCAGGGTAGAGCGAATCATTTCATTGACTCACTGACCTTGAGACAGCCATACTTCTCATGAACTCACACAACGAAAAGGCTCGATTAGAATTCATAGTGTTCTCTGGCCTTTCGTATCTCATGAAATTTCACGAGAATGTTCAAGTTTGGGCTCTATCTCACGTTTCTCCTCTAGCCTCATTGCTATTGCTTTTGCTGTTCCTTGATACTTTTATCACAACTGGCCCGACCTCTGTCCATTGATCTATGCCTGAAATTTCTTTGGCCATCTTGAAAACTCTTATGAGCCAAATGAGGGATATTGTTTCTGCCGTTGGAGTCCTTGACTTATTTGAGAAATCTGGGAACGGAACAGGATTTCTTTTTTTTCGTGTACTATCAAACAACAATAATACAACCCGGAGGCAACAGTTTATGTTTAACATCACTTGTGTAGGAAAAGAGGAAGGCGGACTATCGGTTTGTGTCTTTGTAATCATATATAATTCTGCACGCTTATATTCTATTTCCTCTAGCTTGGTGGAATGAAGATGAAGACATTGACTTTTGTCAATAAGCATATCGCCGATTTACGGCATCGTTTTCAGTCAAATAGTAAAAGCATTGTTCTGCACTGTAATAATGGTATCAATCTAGAAGTCAAACTGCTCCACCTCCACAGTCTTGTTTCCTTCGAGCGCTTCCTTGATAGCTTGACAAACCGCCAAAGCTGCGAGTCCAGCCTCCGCTGTACAGCTAGGCTGCTCCTGATCCCTAATAACCTTGACAAAGTGACTCAGCTGCAGCTCAAACGGGATCCCCTCAGGTACCGGGACGCTCTCCTTGACGAGCTCCGTGGCCCACGACTTGGTCCTGCCGGCGTACGACCACGTCGTCATGTCCGGCACGCTTAGGGAGCCGTCGGTGCCGAAGATGCGGTAAAAGTCCTGGCCCGACTTGGGAATCAGCGGATTCTCGCCGGTGCCGGCCTCGAAGTTGTAAGGAGACGGCAGGTTGTCCGAGACGATGAAGCTGCCGACGGCGCCGGACTTGAAGCGGATGGTCAGCACGGCGCCCTCTTCGGCCTCGAAGCCCCGCTGGGAAATGGTCTTTTCCGCGTGGATCCGGACGATGGGGCCAAAGAGGTAGTGCAGCAGGTCCACCTCGTGGATCATGTTGATCAGGATGACTCCGCCCGTCTTGTTCCGTCGCCACTCGGCCGGGGCGTCAAAGTAGTCCAGCGGCTTGTACGTTGCCCAGATTCCGTTGATCGCGACGACGTTTCCCAGCGAGCCCGAAGATACAATCTCCTTTGCCTTGACCATGTAGGGGTTGAAGCGACGGTGGTGGCCGACGATTGCCTTGACCTTTGTCTCCCTCAAATGTTCAAGCAAGGCTTTACCGCTCGCGATATCCGTGCAAAACGGCTTCTCGATCAGAACATGCACTCCCCCGGCTGCCAATTCCTTCGAGATGGGTACGTGTGTGTGGTTCGGCGTGCAGATGATGGCGCCGTCGGGCTTGTGCGGGGAGTCGAGCAGCTCGGCGACAGACTTGTAGTAGGCGGCGCCAAGTTCCTCGGCCAGTACTTTTCCTCCTGGCATCAGGTCGACGACGGCAACAAGGTCGGCGTCGGGGCTGGCCACGACTGTTCTTGCGTGGCGAGGGCCTATTAGACCGACGCCGATGACGGCAACCTTGATCTTGGGCGCGGTTGACATGTTGCAGATGGAGATCTTGGGGAATGGTGTTCAAGTTGGAATCAACGTCTGCTCTGATTGAAGAAGAAGCAAAATATACAGAAACTTAGCCGTGACAGCAATACTGAGTCATATTGCAACGGGAACATGCCGAGTTATAGCTTAGGACTACCAATTATTCGCAAACTAACGATGCCAAAATATTTTCCCGCTTCCCAAAACTCCACCACACCCACAGCGGGGTTTGGAGTCTCCCGCGGGGGAGCGGAGTTGATCAAGCTTGAGGCATTGTGACAGCTCACCAACCACAGCTCGAAGCTGGTAAATATTCTGCCGACGAGCTCCCCGCTAGTTTCATAGCTTTCAACGCATGGCCTGACAACGTTTGAAGAGGCACGCCATAGGCTAGATTTCTAGAGTATCGAAGATTGGGTCCACTGCCGCCTGCATAAGTTTCATCGTTTGGCTCATCCATCAGCCCCGGATTCTTCGACTCTTGCTAAACAGCAGATCCCCCGCGTTGACGCAAGGTGGGCCATGTCGGCGCATTCATCCACAGCAATCTGTCATGCCAAGAAGCGAGAATTAAGAACCCTCGAGCTACTCGAGTAGACGGCGGCAGAGCAATTAGTCAGAGTCGGTGTCACTACCGTCACATCAGTCGCAACATGTTAAATCAACGACATGGTCCCCTTCGCTAATGAGTCGATCTCCAGCGTCATAAATTTGAGGCTATGTAGATAACATCCCTACTCCCATGTGCCACATGGCCATCCAATTAATAATGAGCCTTTATAAGTGGCATCTGCTGCAGTCAACCTTCTAGTCAGCGGTGACATGCGAGTACACGCTCGCTTTCCTCTTGACACTGGGCCTGTCTGTCGCAACATGTCTCGCCTGAACCACCAACAGGCTCATGTTGGAACTAGCCGTCTTCTTGATCTCCTCGGTGAGACTGGCAGCGACTGAACCCAGTGTATTTCGAATATTACCGGAACTGGATCCAGAGGCATCATTGCCCACACTGGGAACCGAGCGACCGAGGATAAAAGTAGTGGACTGCTTGTCTTGGGGTTGAGAGCTGAGCAGATTTGCTGCGATGGACGTAGTTTCGCCTGGAATTTCTGTGAAAGTCACCCGGTCTGAGACGCCTTCGGGCACGCTAGCCTTGATCCGCGCAAATTGCATATCCAAATGATTTTGGTTGTCCTCGAGTGAGACGATTTCAACATTAACGTGCTCGTTTTGCGCAAACTGCAGGGCCAGTCGGACGGCGTAGACGTCATCGGCACTACCCGAGTACAGAACGCGAATCACCTTTTTCTTGCGGCTTTCGGCAGAGTGGAATTTGACAGTAGATGGATCCTGGGCTTCAGATCTGCTCATGCCAGAGATTTGCCTCGACAACTGCCTTGGTCCCGCGCCGATCTCGGTGTCTGTTGGGTCGAGCAGAGTGCTATCCACAAATAGTCCGACCGCTGCGACAGATCTGGCTTGAGTGAAGATGTTGCTCATGAGAAGTGCAAAGTCGCCGTTGGCAAGTGGGTCGCCTCGTGATGCACTGTAGAAGGATGGAAGCTCAGAAATGGTGCCAGTCTCGCTCCAGGGGACGAGGATGAGGTCGCTTTCTAGCTTCGTTGCCTCTGTGGCCAAGGTATCGGCAAAGGAGTCCTCGGGAACGACGGCAATCTGGCCTGAGGCGACGACGTCGCGAGATGTGTTGTTTGCAGAAGTGCCAAACGCCTTGATGATGGGATCGTGGCCGGCATATTCTTCAATTTCTGAGACCTTCATGACTGAAGAGTTGCGCTCGCTCAATCCTACCAGACGACAGCCATGGATTCTCAATAGTGACTGGGGCTGCTCTTCAGACTGGAAAGGTCCGACTAGAGCCGGATGCGCAGCTTCCTTCTCCGAAGGGCTTTGGGTGGCGGAGGAGCGAGAACCACTGCTAGACTGGCCAGAGGTGAACAGGGACAGGGTGGAGAAGATGCTTGAAAGCCCATCTGTTCGGAGATACACAAGTAGCCGAGTAGCGACCTCTTTTTCATCATTTGAATAGTGATGGTCTTCATCGCCGGGAACCAGGGCGTTGCCCTCCCAGTCAATCTTGCCCTGCTTCCAAAGCTCTAGCTTGCGCTGGTACGACGACGGATAGAGCCAGCTCGTGAGCGGCGCCGTGGCAAAGGTGGTGACAAGAGCCATGACGACGAAAATGGTAAACGTTCGAGTGCTGAGAATCTTCGCCTGGAGTCCAATGTTGAGGACGATGAGTTCCACGAGACCCTTGCAGGACATGAGGGTTCCGATGGTGACGGATTCGCGCCAGACCAGGCCGTTCAATCGAGCACCCATTGTGCCGCCAAACAGCTTGCTGAAGAAGGCTGTGAAAATGACGGCGACCACATATCCCCAGATGATGCCGCTATCTAGGAGTGACAGGTTCGTGTTGATTCCAGACAGTGCAAAGAATAGAGGCACGAATAGGGTAGAGATGATATCTTCAATCTTCTCTGTGAGTTTGATCGCGAAGCCGCCTTCGTGTGGACACATGAGGCCGACCATGAAAGCTCCAAAGATGGAGTGAACGCCGATGATGCTAGTGAAAAAGGCAGATGCAAACACCATGAGGATCGTCAGTGCGACGACGCCTTCGGTTGGACCATTTTCGAGGCTGTGCGTCTTTCGAAGAACCCACATAAATACAGGTCGTACCGCGTACGAAAGGAACAAGGCGTAGCCGACGGCCGTGAGCAAGATCCAAACAGTAGTCACGCCCGCTCCAGAGTTGACCAAGGTGACGCAGAGAGCGAGCAGGATCCATCCAACGACGTCGTTGATGATGCCTGAAGTGAGGACAATGACGCCGACGTTGGTGTTGAGAAGCTTCAACGCTGTCAGGATGCGGCAGAGGACGGGGAAGGCGGTGATGGCGATGGCGATTCCGATGAACAGGGCAAAGACGGCGAAGCTGATGGGAGCCAGCTCAGGGTCATCGCCAAACTCGTTGTAGAGGCCATAGGCGAGGGCGACGCCGCATCCAAAGGGGATGGCCATGTCCAGTGTCGCGACTCCAATGGCGGTGCGCCAATTGCGCAGGAGGTACAACAGGTTGATCTCCATTCCAACGAGGAAGAGGTACAGTATCAGGCCGATGTTGGCGGCGAGGCGGAAGGGCGCCATGCCCTCCTTGGGGAAGATGGTATCGGTGAAGCCTGGGATGCGGCCCATGACGGATGGACCAAGTATGATGCCCTACGGAAAGAACATTTAGTCGCCTGTGGCAGGAAGCACCTCTGCGAGACAAAGCATGCGGTTGCTTACCGTGATGACTTCGGCAATGACCCTGGGCTCACGAATCTTGCCCAGAGGCCAGTACAGCAGCCGCGTCAGCGAGATGACGATTGTGGCCTGGATGATGAATAGAACGATGGGGTCGGCGGGATTGTACACTGTCGGATTGAGGCCCTCGAAGATGCCTCCTTGCGACGCGGCTTTCGCTACGACAGCGGTTGCCGTGGCCGCTGAGGCGGTGCCTGTCCCTGTGGACGACATGGTGGTTGACTATCCCGAGATTGAGATTGAATTTTCCCTCGATGTCGTGCGATAGATGGTCGCGGTCAACGCGCGAGTAAGAGAACTGTTGTGTCCTGTGTCAGTACAGAGTAGAGTAGCTTCGTGGATGATGAAGCTTCAAAGCGCTGCCCCGCATGTTCTCGAGGGAGCCAAAGGTGCACGGATCAGAGTTGCAAGCGGAGGACTGGAGAAGAAATGGGCGAGAACAGCATCAGACAACCTACTCTGCATCGGTGGCGTCCTCTTGTAGCAGCGCTAAGAATACGACGCGAGCCAACGGCATCCTTGGTTCTCGTTCACAAGCCCTTGCTCGTGCTGGCAAGCACTGCTGGATCTGCCTCGAATGCGGATAGCGCATTCCTGCTCAATAGCTTGTCTTGGCTGCATTCCAAAGCCAGGGTTCAAAGACGCAATGAGGCCAGGGCGTGCGGGGAAACAAGCGGTCACGCAAAGACATTGCGGCCGCCAGGATTCTTGCCCTGGTCTGTCTCATCCATTGTCTGATAACGTTGCGTCGAGGTGGTTGGTGACTTTGCTCGCTGGGGCTAGGGTATTACTCCATGATAGGAATCCTGGCTTGATCAAAAGGGCCATGCGGGGAATTAAGCGAGAGGGGAGGAAGCACTGTTCTCCAGTGGTCTATTTAGGCGCAGTGTTATCGGCTAGGCCACCCCCTGTAGATCGGGATCGAGCAACCGCAAGGTGTCGAGACGTGAAGGCGGTGACTCGACTCGGTCAAAGATTGGCTGCATGTCAAATCATCAGCTTGAAAAGGCTAATGGATTAAGAATGCGCTTAGCGCCATCGCTTTTGAACCTGGCTCGTTGGAATACCTCACACGAAATGGTTGAGACTTGTGCGTCATGTTGTTGATGAGTACATGACTCTTTAATTTAGTATCTTCCTGATATGCCTCAATACAATCTCCTAGATGCATTCTGGTCCGTAGTGTTAACGTGGGAGTGTATGAAGACTTTTGGCCCGACAGTACACACAAAATTTTCCCCACCCTTCCCTTCGGCTTCGCAACTCTAAGGGCATTGACTGAAATAAAAGATGCCCTGCTGCAAAATCGAAACAAAGCGTGCTAGCAAAATTTGCACAACCTTTGGAGTTAAAGAAGTCATGGCAACGGGTGGAAGTCTTGTTATCATCTTAGAGCTCTCCATCACTTGAGACTCTCACTTGACTGGTGGCTGTGACCACTTTACCCCTCCTTGTAGTCTTCGAGAGACCCACTCGCACTTCCAACGGGCCCAAGAACTCTCCTGAGTGTTCCAGCTGGCGAATAGTTTGTGATGACCGTTGCCGCCTCAGGTAAAGAGGTGTCACATATCGGGATATCGGATTTCTGCGGCTATGACGGCCGTCAAGCTTTCTGTCTTTCATCATAGGCGTCCATCGCCACTTGCCTCGTCAGCGGCCTCGTCAGCGGTCTAGCTTTTCCTTCAATCAGGTCAATAGCTAGATAAAGTCAAAGACCCCGAGGCATCCGGAGCCTCTCGGCTGTCCGAGGTCATCGTCAGTTTCTTCGTCTATAAGACTGACCCAAAGACCCTCATTAAGATAGGAAGAATAGCAAGAGCTTCTCACACACATGATCACTTCCATCTGCTTGATGTAACACCCATTTGGCCGATACAGGATTGTCCGTGTGGATCAGGCAGCATTCGGAGCCCTCAAGGTGTTGAGCAGCGAGTGTGTCATCGAGACCCCGGAAGACAATCGCCTGCTCGCCTACGAATGATTCTGCGGGTATAAAGACTAAGAATGAGTGGCAGTTAGTTTTCAGACTGCAAATCAGTCATCTGGAATTAGAAAACATACCCATGCTGTTCCAGCAGCTGGTCACAGAAACAGGCCTACTGCGTTTCATAGCAACTCTGGACGCGGATGAGCCAAAATATGGCCACATCTGCGATGCGTGTTCGTGACCACCCGCATCTCCGAGTGCAAATGTGTCATAGAACTGGGGTGGTTTGCTGAAATCTAACGGACATCCTGCAGCGTATTCACCTTTGTTCGTGTTGAGTAACGCAAACACGTCAGCAACCCGGAAGACCTCTTGTTGCATCTAGGAGATGGAAATGATCATGTGTGTGAGAAGCTCTTGCTATTCTTCCTATCTTAATGAGGGTCTTTGGGTCAGTCTTATAGACGAAGAAACTGACGATGACCTCGGACAGCCGAGAGGCTCCGGATGCCTCGGGGTCTTTGACTTTATCTAGCTATTGACCTGATTGAAGGAAAAGCTAGACCGCTGACGAGGCCGCTGACGAGGCAAGTGGCGATGGACGCCTATGATGAAAGACAGAAAGCTTGACGGCCGTCATAGCCGCAGAAATCCGATATCCCGATATGTGACATGGGGTGTATATTTAAATCCAAATGTCCGTGTTGGCCACGATCCCCGCGCTTACGAGCAGGTTAATCCTACCGGGCCGTGGCTCACTTACACCGAGATCTTCACCGGCCTGTGGAAGAGCAGGATAGCGAGGTGGTTCACGACACCGTGGTTCAAGGAGTGGAGACTGCGAAGTTTGCAGCTCGCGTGGGAGAAGCAGAATCCTGATCGCATGGAAGTTGGGTCGATATGTATGATCAACGAAATGCAGGCCTTGCCAAGAACGGCTGGGCTCATGTTTAACGGCGCTTGGTACTTTTAGGATAAGGGCTCTTTGAATATTATGCTGAGGTTTTTTCGAATCAGACGCGCCAGATAGTGTAATTTTGTATCCTGTAGAGCTCACATCTCGCCCATGCGGCGCCGCCCAAAGCCATCACTTGGACTAGAAGTCAGGCCTGGGTTCAGTTCCTGCTTCAGCTGCTGCAGAGTCTTCTGGTGAGGTCAGAGTCCAACAAGGCCCGCCTACAAAATTACACTACCCTAGGATGTGGCTCGAGGTCTTATCCCAATACATGCGTGTTCCCAGCGCCTCTCGCATTTCTGCCATTAATGTAAAAATAATGAGCTCATGTAGCTATTCTTTACCCCTGAGCTTCAGACGCGCGAGTATACTCAGATAGTTGTCGCCATTTCTCGCCGTATCTCATAATCAGCATGGGAATCGGCGCCAGCAAGAGGCTGAAGCCACCAAAAATAGTGCAACCCCAGCCGTAGCCGAGAGCATCGACGAGCGGTGCTGTAGCGAGCGGTAGGAAGGTGCCCATAAGGCATCTTGTGACAATAACTCCTGTCAAAGCTGAGGCCGAGTAGACACCGCTGGCATCTACCACGTATGAAGATAACGGGATGAGGGTCAATAGAATGATTCCATCAAGCATGGCCGCTGATGTCAACAGAATCCACACGGAGAGGCGGTACTGTGCGATCCATCCATACGCCGTGATGATAAATGGCAATGCAAGCGCGGAAATAATGACGAGAGGGAGGCGGTAGCCTGGGAGATTCGGCTTGTCAGGTGAGCCGCGAAGGTGCATACTGATTCTATCAAGAGTCGTGTGGCAGATTACAATCGAAACAAAAGATCCAATGCCTATTATGAGTCAGTTATCAAGTCACAGCGGTGGGTAAATGCTTTCAGAATCTTACTGAGGGCCATAAAGGCGGACCCTGTCTCGGCAGGTGTGAAATGGTAGACGTCTTGGAGGATACTCGGCAAGCTGACGGACAGAACGTAGAAATAGGAAAAGGAAACAGAGCCAAACAGCGAGAGGGCGATCAAGACTCCAGAGCCAAAGAGTACGGCAAAAGGCCGAGATACCGACTTCAACACCAAGTCGATACCAGACCCATGTCGAGCAGAACCCTTGCCCATCTTCTGAACCCTCTGCCTCAAGATAGTGATCTTGTACGTCTCGCGAAAGCACGTCAGGAAGAGCACCTCGCACGCCACCGCCAGGGCGGCGCCGATAAGCACAACGACTCTCCAGCCCACCAACTCGGCGATGAGCCCGCTGACAACGGGACCGATGGCACCGCCGATCAGCGGCGCGCACATGACCAGGCTCATGGCCGAGCCACGCTGGTCCGCATCGAACATGTCGCCGATGATGGCCGGGTTCAGCACGTTGACGGCGACGGCGAGGCCGGTGAGGGCTCGGCAGGCGATGAAGAGCGGCGTGCTCTGGCAGAGGGCAGCTGATATCGTGGCTGCGATGAAGATGATGTTGGCCACATTCATGACCGGGTAGCGGCCAAAGACCTCGGAGAGCGGCGCGATGAGCAGTGGTCCAGCGGCTTCACCTAGCTCCCAGATGGTGACGAGCAGGGCGCTTCCTGCCGAGCTTGGCTGGCCATTGTCGAGATCTGCAACGATCTGGTTGGCAATTGGGACGATGGAGATGCAAGTAAAGGTCCTAGACAAGGTTCAGCCGTCTGCCTCATTCTGATATTCACAGATGTCTCCTCTTACACTGTGAACGCCATGCAAGCGAGCATCAGCACGATGCTCCATTTGAACGCATTGGGCCAGTTCCTGGGGTTTTCGGGACTGTTGGGCTCAAAATCCAGGATGACAGCCGTTTCGACTTCGGCTTCGATATGCTCGGCTGCAGGCCCGAGCAAGGGCTGTTCCTCTGACATGGTCATTGTTGTCAAGTTGAAGTGTGATTCTGTGAGGGGATTGGCGGTGGGGAATCCGTCGCACGGAAGTGGAGATGATGAAAATTTCGTCTGACAAACATAGTTAAGCCGAGTGGGATTCACGATGGCGTGCGTTACATCATCTTAGTAATCTGATGGCTCGTAAAATCCTCTTGAAACCACAGTCTGATTGCGGTGGTCAGGAACTTGTTCTGAGTCGACGGCGTTGGTTACGACTTGGATGTCAACTTGCGCGTTTAACTTGAGAAACGCAGGGGCGTGACTCAATTGTAACAAGGAAACTCAAAAGACATAAGCTCTGACTGACCGCCACGGTAAATTTATTTCCATTTTTCACAGTCTCATGTTTATGGGTTATACCGGAGTAAGATAACCATTACAATTCAAACGTCGCAGCAGACTACACATGGACTATTATCTTCCCCGTGCTCCTTCCAGACTTCAACTGCTCAATCGCCGTAGACATATTCTCAAACTCCAAAACAGAATCAATCACAGTCCTGACTTTTCCTTCCGCCATCCATTCGGCTATCTGCTGGAAAGCTACACGGTGGCTTTTCGCAAAATATGCTTTGAATGTAGCTCTCCCGCCGCCGAACATGGATGGGCAGAGCGTGTTTTTGCTGAGGGTCTTGAGTAGCGAACCCGACACCCCGCCAGGCACCATGACAAAAATTCCCTGGTCAGTCAAGAAGTCGTCTGAGGCCTTGTACGAATGTGTCTCCTCCTGATATGCATAGTCAACGACTAGGTCAAAAACCCTGCCCTTCCCCTTTAGAACAGAGACCAGGTTCTCCGTTCTATAGTCGATCACTTCGTCGGCCCCAAGCTGCTTGCAAAGATCAACTTTGGTGGTTGATCATGACACCACTACCCTGCGCCCATGAGCTTTGGCGAGTTGGATGGCGAAAGTTCCGACACCTCCGGTACCTCCATCGATGAAGGCGAGGTCGCCGGCTTTCGTAGGCTTTAACAGCTGCCGTGCCGACACCCCCGACCTGGTCCCAGCCAATGCCAGGTGGTATCGGCACACAACCTTCAACCTCAGCTTTCGTGTACTCGGCCATGGAACCGGGCTGTCCCTTTTGCGTGTCGACTCTGTCGAAAACCCGATCGCCTGGGCTCACAAGAGTAACATCGCTTCCAGTCGACACGACTTCACCGCTGAAGTCCATA
This sequence comes from Dactylonectria estremocensis, assembly GCA_020744375.1. Classification (NCBI taxonomy): domain Eukaryota; kingdom Fungi; phylum Ascomycota; class Sordariomycetes; order Hypocreales; family Nectriaceae; genus Dactylonectria; species Dactylonectria estremocensis. The sequence continues at coordinate 506,110 of JAGMUU010000010.1, read as the reverse complement.
CCGGCGATTGGGCTGGGTTTAACGAGAGATCTGGCTGGCCAGCCCATCTCGGAAAATAGATAGTCTGCTGGATTGACTCTCACGCTTTTGACTTTGACGAGGACTTCGTTGGGCTTGAGGGGATTCGAAGGATACGACGCGTCTTCCACAAGCGTCATGCCCTTCTCGAGGGGCAGATTCGTGGAAGTGTGCGTCCACGCTCGCATGGTGGTGTTTGTCGCCGTCATTGTGATTAGAATTGATGAAGCATAGAAGTGGAAGGAATTCTGGGTAGTTGTCATGAACCAAACATCTCACTGGGTGGCCATCTCGCTGCATTTATGTGTCGTCAAAGCCCTGATCTTGATATTCAGGGACGCAGACCTAATGATGCAAGCTTGACTTCCATCTCAGCAGTCAGGGAGTACCCGAGGCACTACTAGCTAAGGTTGCGGAGGTAATATCGTCGCGACATGTAAGCCCGACATACCCAGACAGGACGCACGCCCCATTTTCCGCTTGCCAGTCTTCACGACGTCACGAGAATGAGATGGCTAATCGTTGATCTTGCTGGGGGTAATTAATGGGTACTCGGATGTCCGAATAATGCCAGCTGCTATCCAGGGGTGTGGGGGTCAATCCTCAACGGCGTGCAAATGAAGCTTAACTTGAAGTGATGACTACTATTGCTAAGAATTTCACGACTCAATTCTTAGGGGCTAGGGGCAGGAGAGATCCGCTCACAATGCCGAATGGCGAGTCCGGCATAGAAACACGGAAGGCTGCGAGACGGAGTTAAGGGTGTTAATAACTCCGCTGCCAGCGACGTTTAGACATACCAAATAAAGTTTAGGCACATGTTCCTTCATTAACTTTAAATCAGTCGAGAAGCTAGAGTGGATTAGACTTGTATTAATATAGGAGCCGGTATGTCTTGGGTGAGCTGGCACTGTCTTTTGTCTACGAGCTGTGTAGCATGTTAAACAAAGGTATTAGCGAGCACTTCGCACCATTAGTCCGGCCATCGAAGTGCATCATCTGCATAAAACTTTCGGTTACTATTGAATTGCCGCTTGCGGCCTTGAAAGCTATGAGAGCAAATCGGGTGCTAGCCCCAGTTTGGGCCATGTGTGCCTAACTACAATCTGATCTGACTTGATATAGAGCACCTATAATGAGTGATAGTCTTTCATGAAAGAAGAGAAAAGGATATGTTCAAGCGAGCGGTGAAGCAATTTTGCCTCCAATGTTCGCAGATGCACATTTCAAGACATCCATCCATCACATGTTAGTTGGCACCCGTCCAAACGGTCGGGCCAGGGTAAGGGTAGGTAGTGTAGGACGTGTACAGGTTGAACATGATGCCCGCCTCGCTGCGAGTGTAAAGGCTGCTGCCCACCTTGCCGCTCGTGGGTGTGACGGTGCCGCTGCCGCCGACCTTGAGGTTGAGACACTGCGGGTAGGCTTGGGCGCCGTTGTCGTTACCAGCGCTGTGCAGAGCGATGATTTCGTGTCGGATGACGTAGTTTCCGGCCTTGAGTTTGGCTGGGATCACCGTCGACGAGGTGAAGTTGCTGGCGATCAGTGTGTCCGTCACCCAGGTCGTGCCGCTGACGATGCTGCTTTGGCTGATCTTGGACCAGGAAAGGGTACCAGCCGTAGTCTCTCCTGTTTTAATGAATGTTAGATATGTCATTTTGCTGTAGGACGAAAGACGATATCCGTACCATTGTATGGGGCAATGTAATTGATGATGGGTCCCTTGTGAGACTCGGGCCATGTGTTCCAGTAGAACGTAATGGTCTGGCCAGGGTTGACACTGATCTGGTTGGCCCCAGCCGTAGCGCTCTTGTGGCAAGCAATGTCCGCCGTGCCAAAGTTGGCCGGCTCGACGAACCCGTTGTCCTGGTTCAGCGAGTTCCAGCCCGCCGTCGCCGGAGACTGGCCCGTGGGGTAGTAGTACCAGACGGGGTCTGCGCCGGCGGTCCAGACTCCGTTGACGGTGACTCCGCGCACGAAGCCGTGGGCCGAGACGAGCTGGGGCACGTACGCCGCGAGGCTCAGGAACGTGGCAAGATAACGCATGATGAGTATTGGTTAGTGACTGGGTGGTTGAAGAAGTCGTATGGTCGCCTGTGAAAAGCTTGAGGCACAGACTTGGTTCATGCTTGGAGTAATCACTCACTTATAATCCTCTGATCAAATGCTTTGTTCCGGCTGATTGTATTCCATCATGTAATGTCAACCCGGTTTACGGAATCGCGGGCCATTGATCCAGCAAGTCCACCACTGAACATTTAGAGCCGTTCAGAAGGCCTCAAGTCAAGTTTTGTTACGGTCATGAGAGCACTATCCAGTCAGTTGTCCATGTTGCCGATTGGGTGGCTCAAGCGTTGCACCCGGACCTCCATCGTCCGCCCTCCCAATACGTCCGTAGTAACGCCTTGGCACGGTTGCGTTTCACTTTAACGGCAACAAGAAACTGAGCCAAGCCATTGAATTATATTAATCTGTTTATTCATGACAAGCCCTCGTCGTAAGCAGAGTGGTCGGAACATGCCACTCCACCTCCCCATCTAGAACGGAAGACCTGTCGGCACATTCGCCTTGTTCAACCGAAACACTGTTACATTCAACCATTTAGAAGATGCCAAGCTCAGGAAACGGGTGGAGGAGGTGCCATCGGGACTTCGATTAAGCTTAATATAGCTGCCGTTGAAATTAGCCACCGGGCTACCATCGGGAATGCGGCGCGGCCAGCTGCTTGCCCCACGATTGCCCTTCGGCTATTATTCTCGGTAGACTGCTGTGGAGCATCTGGAATTACTCTTGCTTTGCGGAGAAGGACTTGGAGTGTCGATTACCGGATGGCAAAGCATATAGACGATAACGGAATCCAGTGTACTACCGAACAATCAGCGTTCGACGCAAGACATCGTCGGTAACCACGAGGACGTTGTTTCATGAACAGAGAGCTCGCCTAGGCCTGAGGATTTTAAAACGAGGGAGTAGTTAGTAATGGCCCATGTGATGCTGACGATGAGGTGGATAAGACGATTCAATGTATCTTCATCGTACAGACGTGGCCGTTCGGGTGAGGGCGCAAGGAAAGGGGACAGGAGCTGAGGTAATCCACTGCCAGCTTTCATTGCAGCTTATCGATAAAACCCATCACGGATGCTTGTTCGATCGTCTCAAACAGTTTGACCGTTGCAGCACGTCATTTGAGGCGGATGAGTGCTGATTGACACTTCGGGCTTGATGTCGGGACCGACGGTCAATGGGGATGAGACATGTTTAAGAATCCGGGGACGACCTCGGGACCGAGGGTCGGTCATGACGAGGGCAAGGTCATAAAAAGAAATTCTGAAACCTGTCATGTTTTGCCCCAAGCCCAGAGGAGGGGATCGCCGTCTTAAATCGTGATTTTTGCCCTTGTACTTGGGGGCGCGACGACCTGACAAGTAACTGCTGCACTTCAATTTACCGTTTGCCATAGGGTATATGCGCATGATAATTAATCCTTTGCTCATAGCTTGAGAATAACAAAAGCTTGTACTAGAATGCTGTAATTTTTTTCAAAGCATTCGGTTCATGGGCTCCAGCTGTCGACCACCTGTCGCTGTAGACACTGCGAGCTTTGGTGGCGGTTTGTATTTCGTAAGCACTGACTTTAGACAAGTCAAACTTGGTCGAGTTTCATCAGACGTCGCGGCTACTGTGACCTGCGAACTCCGCACATGCCGGGATTTTGGGCAGCGTTTCCAACCCGTGGACATGCATGAGTAGTGACACACTTTATTACGCGCCTGAACTTGTTGCTCGGTACGGAGTAGGTACCCAACAACTTGGCAAGGCTGAATCTCTACGGCTGATTGACAAGGGCCTAGTGCACTTCATGGCGGCAAAGGAACGACAAATCAAATGTCGTCGGGTTGGAAGGATGCGACCCCCATGGCGATGCAGTTCGACATCAAACTGATCCAGCGTAGGATACTGCAGGTACGCATCCATCATGGCCATGGTTGTAATGAGGCACCAGGGATTTTAAATCGAGATGGCCCGTACATGATAAACGGGACAAAGGCCCAGGTAGATTAAGAAAATGTTGCCGTCGTTAAACCGCGAATACTTTGACATTTCATAGAACCAGTCCATTGCTCATCATTTCTTCGTCCCAACCTCTACTTAGCGTCTGTTTGGCTTCGTCCTACTCGTTTCGGCCCCCCATGGACAGTCGCCGACACGCCAAGTTTTACCTCGGACAGTGGGAACATCAAAAACAGGGACGGGACAGCACGGCACCAGAATTCAACGCAAACCTCCATCGGCAGAACAACTACCCGCCAGACATCGACGACGGCCTCCACGTTGTGCAAGACCTCGCTCCTGAAAATGTTGCTTACTTGCAGAAACACGAGCAGGCACTAGTAGACGAAGGCCTCAAGCCGCAGGGACTTGCACCAGCGGAGAGGAGGATTTATGGACTACGACGCGCAACCTTCATTCTCACCTGCGCCTTTGCTCTCATTCTTGTTCTGTATATTTGCATTGTTGGAGTCTTCGGCAGCCTCATCACAAATCAATCCGCCGAAATCGATCATCTCAGAGAGGAGGCCTTCGAGAGGCCTTCAGCGTAAGTCGAAGGAAGCAACACAACTAGTCCATCTACACGGCTAACTAAGCCTTCCCAACCTTGCAGCTCAACCAACCTACCACAAACGACGCTGACGGCGCCTCTCGCCACCGTAACATGGGTCAAAGTCGCCGACTGGGAGTTCATCGGGTGCTGGGAAGACGACTCGTCGCGCGTGTTCGGAGACAGCGACAAGGAGGACACGGCGCTCACCAACCGCGCGTGCGCCAACTTTTGCGACGACTTTGAATACTTTGGTACCGAGTTTGGAACGCAGTGCTACTGCTCGAAAACACCGCCCAAGACGGTGGCGCCGCCCTGGAACTGCAACTCGCACTGCGGCGGCTCGGACTTGACGTCGGAGATTTGTGGGGGGTTCTTCTTCCTCAGTGCGTGGAGGAGGAATAACGGGACTCGGTGATTTCGTTTTTGTTTTCGTTTCCTAGAAGTTTTCATTGCTGTTACAAATGGAATACAGGCAGGCAAACAGCATCAAGAAATTTTGTTTTATAAAGATTGATACTTTCGTTCCATGTTTGATAAAGAACCCTAGGCTCAGAGTAAGATGCTTGAACTAAGGGCATAAGAGACGTGCGTTTAGGCACTCTCATCGAAAGGTAAGTAACCCGATCACATTCCTGTGTCGAGTCCCTCGTAGGCATGCTACGGCACTGGTGGCGCGAGAATCGCTAATCAAGCAGACTCTGCGCTCCCTATCGGTCCCAGTTTGCGATTTAGTTCTGCGCCCAGAAACTAATCTCCTTGGGAGACACAGTCAAGCTGTTGAAAGGAATGTTGATTCCGACAATCTCCGCAACAAGGCTGTCGATTTCGCGCAGCTTCTCGATCTTGTACTTGCCCAAGACAGACTTGGGCTCCATGCGGAGCAACGAAGTGATGAGGCCGCCGAGAGTGGTGATGCCGTTTCGCTCGCCGATGCCGAGGACGGTGGTGTCGATGTGGGTGGCCCCAGCCTCGAGAGCCGTCAAGGCGTTGGAAATGGCACAGCCCGTGTCGTTGTGGAAGTGCGTCTCGATGTCGCAGCCCAGGGTTCGGCGCAGAGTGCTGACCTTGTCGAAAACCTCTCGCGAAGTGGCTCCTCCAACGGTGTCAGCGATGCCGACGCGCTGCACACCGAGCTGGTCGACGTAAGAGTACAGCTTCACGATGTCGTTGAAATCCGAGCGGAACGAGTCTTCGCCGGAGAAGCGGATCTCAATGTTTTGCGACTTGACATACTCGATGACCTCCTTGGCCATTCCGAAAATCTGGTCCATGGTCTTCCCGTGAGAGTGCTTCATGAGCTGAGAGGAAGTGCCGATGCAGACATTGCTTCAGGACCCGTTAGCTGTGAACAAAGATGATAAGTGGCACTGTGAATTGGTTACGTACATTCCATCGACACCGGTTTCAACGGCAAGTCTCGCATCGTCCATGTGGCATCGAATGTGGCAACATATCTGACCCAATAGTTAGTATTGACTCATGAAGTTGCTCAATGCTCAGTTGGCCGACGCACCTTGGCCTTCAAGCCCAGCGCGCAGATGGCCTTGCAATCTTGGAACGACTGCTCCGAAGCGGCAGGGGAAGTCACTTCAATCTATCACACGCAGTGTCAGCTCGAATAAGGCTCATAGACATGTATCTGGAAGCCGGTCTTACGTATTCCACTCCGATATCGTCGAGCGCCTTGGCGATCTGAATCTTCTGCTCCGTACTGAAGTGGGCCGTGGCAAACTGTTCGCCCTCGCGCAGGGTGCTGTCGATGATGGCAAAGTTCGAAAAGGTTGGGGAGAAGGAGACGGATGAGGCGATGGTGGTCAATCCGTCGTCATCCGAGTCGCTCGAGGAGCTCGGCTGGTCGTATTCCGAGGCTGCGGGGGACTTTTCAGACCCTCCAAAAGTGTTTTCGTTGTTGGGAAGGCGAGCGACAGCAGAGGTCGTTAGGGGGGTTTCCAAGACAGTGCCAAGATCAGATCCTGGATGGAGAGTCAGCCATCTGTTCACCCAGGCAGGCAAAAGACCAATTCCCTACCGTTGCCATTAGCGAAGGCATTGCCATGGGCGGTTTGGCTTTCTCCATTAGTTCCCCCGCCTCCGGTGCCACTGGCGGCGCCATTCTCCATGGTATGGCTGGTGTGGTGGGTGATTGCATTCTTGGTCGACATGGTGGTCGCTGTCTCGGCATTCAGTAAGGTGTCTTTCTCGGTGTCTGTGTAGTTGTGTGGAGGAACAAGAAGAGTAACTAGGAGCAGATTCGTGCCTTTAAGGACAAACTAAATGACTCAGAAAGGCTAGAGCTGAACAGCTAGCGAGGGGCAAGAGGGGTAAGGATTTTCCAAGGGAAAAAAAATGCCATTACGTAGGCCCAATAATGCTCCACCGGCTTGAATTTTCTTGCCTCCCGCCTGCATCGGCCCGGTGCTGAGTCACGGGTGTTTGTGAAACATAAAGCCAAAACCAGCATATTTAGGCGATTATCTAAAGTAGACTGTTTATATACATGTTCAGTGTACGTATATTCTACCGGAAGTCATCTATTGAGCGCTCGGATGTCGAGATTCGCAGGCAGCAAAGAGGTGCCTGTCCCTAAACGTCATTGATGCCTCCGCGATCGGGGATATGGAAGTCCCCATGTACCCCGGTTTCCTGCATAATAATGTGGAGAATGTTCGTATTTTTGGACGTCCATTCGTCTGGCGTTCAATCAGGGCTTTCCATTTTTTTCAAATTGCCGACAGCTGTGCGGGGAAGCTTATGATCTGACCTGTCAGTCTCCTCTTCCTCGCAGGTTCTGTATGACTACGTACTCAGCTCGGCAAGGTGCCGGTGAATGCTTTCAATGTCCGGGGTCCAGTCTTGTGGAGGGGCTTCCCAAACCCCGTTCCTGTCCCGTCATACGTTGAGGGTCCTGTAAGCTGCAATGTTGTGGAGCTTGCTCTCATTGCCGCTTTGTGCCAGCTGAGGCTTTCTACCAGGGTCGCTGCTGTTGAGGGGAAAATTTCAGAGTTGTCCGTCTGACGGTCAATCCTAAAGGGAGTCCCTCATTGTGATGGGCCATGCCACTGTGAAATCCGCATGAAAACCACAAGCGGTCCGGCCAGTATGACTCTTCAAAGAAAATATCCGGGAATAACAATACACTCCTCCCGCGCACGATAAACCTTTAAAAAAGTGACGTTGATTGCCTTCGGGTACCTTAATTAGTATGCCTCGAGTGGCCAATCAGCCTTGGCTGAAGCATAGTCACGGTACTCGCTAGGAAAGCTGGCGCTTAACCAAGGTTTCTACGGGTTTTATTTATTCCACAGCGAAGCTATCAGGTATCGGCACAAGATGTCCCGCTGGGTGCCTCGCTGAATCTTGACTAAAAATTCGCTGAAAATTGCGGCAAACTGTACCACGGAGGTGGACTTGGTTGGCTCCTGCTTGCTAATTTTGACACCTGAAGCTGCACAGCCTCCACCTCAGCCTTCTTATTCTTGCTCGTCATTATCCCCGAGTCGAGTCGCCCCATTTCACTGTCTCCCTTATCTCTATGGAGACTTTCCATCATCATCGTCAACGTCGCGCTGGAGCCTAGTTCTCTTAGCAGTTCGTTGCTCCTCCTGGGACTGTCCCTGCAGACGCCTGATCGACCCGCCGATGTCTGATCGCCCAGCCTTTGCTATGCATGTCGCCGCGCTCCACGAACCCGTCGCATCAATCTAGCATTCAGCCCTGCATTGACGCACCCCCCTTCTACCACAAATTTCATTCGGCTTTTCGGTCGGCGACTTTCTCGCCGTCGGTAAACTGATCAAGGATATATCTTCCTCCATCTGCCATGCTTCTGCGTCCTATCAGGCTCCCGACGCCGAGCTGCACACGTTGAAGCGCGCCCTGGATGACATTGAACACATCCGATGCTCAGCCAGCCAAGGGCCGGCCATCAACAAAATCAAAGCCATGGCTCTCAATTGCCGCCAGCTACTGATTGAGTTCGAATCCAAGCTCAAAAAGTACTCCGTTCTGAATCAACAACATGAAGCAAGTCCTGGAAAGACGTATGCCCTTCAGAGGCTCGGAAGAGAAGTCGAGTGGGGGCATCGACATGGAGGAAGAGGCTGTGAGGTTGCGCGCAGCGATTGTCGCCCATGTTGGGTTTCTGAGCCTCCGCCTTGCTTCACTGGGACAGTGAGTTTCGCTTGTCGCTTTGATCCGGTGGTGAGTTCGCTGACATGGTGATAAGCAACGCGAGCTTTTTCGCTGCCGAAAAGTTGGAAGAGTATCACAACACGGTGACCCGCGAACTCGGCCAGGTTCGAGGCGAAATTGGCGAGTCGAGACGTGAGCAGGCATCGCAAGCTTCTTTGATCGCCGCGACATCAAGTCTCATCCTCAATCAGGTCTCCGAAATTGCATCTGCGTATGCTCTCTCCTTTGAATTCCCTCTTAGTTTTGTTATGGCTAATAGTTACAGCTGCATCGTGGTGCGGGTTGACTCCCTCTAGGAGCTTGCCCAAAACATCTGGAACTCGAGCGCCCAGATTATTGCTCTTTGTCCGAGATGTAGAGCCGTCTACCAAAGCCGGATACATCGCATACGTGGTTTCAAGATCCCGTCAGATCCGAAGACGCATTTGGGCGCATTTGGTCGCATTTTTCCTATTCCTTCCGAGTATAGCTGGAGTGTAAGCTCACCCATGAACGCGTTAAATCTTCCGCTAAGAAAGTAAAACAGAAAGTCCACGCCATCATCCTCGATCAGTTCGCAACAGGTTCCGGGAGCCATGAAGTCAAGTCTGGTAAATACCTACTTTACAATTCACTGGATTCGTAGACTGTTTTACGCCCAGAACATAGCCCGCTGATGCCGAGCATGAGCATCACCATGACGCTCACACTGGGGAGACACGGGTCACCAACGCTCAACCGCTGTCCAAGAGTCGGATGCCTGTCTTTCAAGGCTGTTAGCAAGAAATCGGACAACAAACTCTGGCGAGTAGTACATGAGCCTGTCAAATGCACCTTGACTAATGACCCCTCCAGCTCTGTATGCAGATCCTCACGCCTCGGACCTACCCTATACCTCTAGGATAGACCCAACCGTCACACCAGCCGGATCCGGCTACCCTATCTGACAGCACCCTTTTGCTATAGAAACCTTACCCCTGCGGGACATACTGAAGCTTGAAGAGCTTCAGTCGTGGTACCAATATACAAACACCATCTTGCTAACCTGGCTGCGGACACATTGTTGAAGAGCCCTATTACAGTTTATAGGCAGAACTTTCTCCTCAGGAAGTGGGACAGGAAAACTAACTTCAATAGAGCTATGGGAATCTATATGCTGTAGGGTGCTGACAATTGATAATAGAGGAGCAGAACTGACATCTCATACTACGGTTGAAATCTGGTTGTCTCGGAAACGATCTGCCTCCCTCTTGAGCATACAAATACAGCTCGCCACCACGAACGCCTCGACATCTTTCGCGCTGGCCTTCTTTTCGTCTGCCCACATGTCCAGATTCATCATCAGCCTGCCCCCGTTACCGCCCATGTACCTGATGGTGCCAGGGGTCCGAAGCTCATCGTTGCGCACCAGCTGCGCAATACGAACGCCACTCTTCCCGGACTTCCCGCCCGCGGATGAACTGGTATCAGTCCTTTCCATGATCAGGAGCGAAGCTGCATTGTAAGCCTTGCGCTCGGCGCGGCTGCCGTACCGCCACTCGAATGTGCCGAAAGACGTTTCCATTCTCTGCGCACGTGAGACGATGGAGCGGCTCCGGACTTCGACCAGTTCACACTCAACGTGATCGGAGTTGATGGCGGCTTCGACCGAGGCGGAAGTGTGAGGAGGGAGAACTCTCATTCTGGGAGGTCTTAGAGGACCCCAGCGGTAGATTGTTGAAATCAGAGGGGTGCGATTCGGGTCGGAACCGCGGACGAGAGCGCAAGAGTTTGAAGTTCGCTTGAGTCGAATAGAGATGTACTCCACTTCCCCGGAGTCCACAGCGTAGACGGAAATATTTTCCAGCGTCATGCCGGTAAGGGCCTGATCTGTGTCATACCCTATGGCTTGGACCTGGAGTTGGCTTGTCGCAGAAAAGGTGTTTGGTGACGCGGAGCTGCTCGCGGTGTCTCCGTCGAAGGCGTCCTCGTAGGCGGGTGGGGCTTCGAACTCCGAGTCTATGGACGAAGTAGAGGTCATCTTCACGAGGTCCAGACCATCTTTGGCAGGCTTTGATTGTTGCTCTTCGGCGGGCGAAGACCTCATTTTTGGCTTAGTGAAAAAGGGCATGCTTGAACGCTTTGTGATAAATGTGTCTTGCTTGGTTCTATTGTTGATGTTTCCCAGACTTTGTCGCTATGCAATTGTGTTCAGTACAGTCTTTGTTTATATATTGCATTGCGGCCTGGAGCCATGACATAATGTGGCAGTGCGAGCGCTGCATGATACTCGATTGGGCAGATCAGACTAACTCCGAGCTGGAGATAGCGCGCCAGTCGGCCTTGGGCTTAGCCGGGAAGTGGAGAAACGGCTCAAGGGGTGCATCATGCATGCATTGCCTCCTTAGAACACTTAGAAACAGCGACGACCACCAATAGAAAACAATTGGCGAAGCACGCGCATTCTCGGATCTGGCACACTTCCAGGGTAGCCCACGTCATGCTGCAACGGTCTTGCCGCCCGGTCTGTTAACTGCTCACCCAGGTTCCGGCATTGGCGAGGCTGTGTCGCTCTTGTCCCCCGTCTGCCGATAACTGGGGCTTCGGCGATTGGCGAGGCTATCTTGTTCTTGTCGCTCGGTCTGCTAGCCGATCACCCGTTCAGCATTGTCAAGGCGATATCGAGCTAAGATTCCATGCAAGACCCTGCGGGGTTGGTGGCAGAGGCCGTTGAGAGAGTGTGGACTAGCCTCTAGCACAACGTAAGTCATATTATGTGATGGACTTTGGCGAAGCTTAACCCTTCTGGATACCGAGTCGTGGCTGCCCAGCGATTCACATGGTGTCCAGCCTCAACTGTAAAGATCCGTTCAATCTTACACGGGGAGAAAATGATAGGTCATTGGTAGCAATTGCTGGAACGGATAACAGGGATTGTAGCACTGAGGGCATGATACGCCTCGTCTCTCCTGTCTAGGTCGTAACACAATAGCTTAAAGAAGGTCTGAACTACTAATTTTATTGATTTGTAAGGAGATCGCTGGCAGAGTAGGCTCCGGCTGTAACGCGACGCGCCAGTCGGCGAGGGCGGCGTGTGAGCCCTGGTCTCTTATCAATTGGTGTGAGGCGCCGTATCTGGAACAAGTGCTGATACTGATTGATCCTTTGGCCTTACAGGCCACTGGGCCTGCAAGATCATCTTACAGCACCGAGCATGGCTGTATTACCTCATTTCCAACGTCATAAGTGGGCGACCCAGCTAGAAACACACCAAACAGGTCGGTTTCCAAAAGCACATACAGTTAGTCCGGAAAAACTCCCCGGTCGCCATGTTCGTATAGGGCAGCAGAAGATCGGGATATTGATGATATAAGCACGAGTAGTTGTGTTAAGACCCTGAAGGACTGAAAGACGGGAAGGATAGGATTAATCATTACGAATTACCCTGCGTTGGTTGGTCTTTTGTAAGATCGCTTGCTTATGCGGGTCGCTAACCCTTGTCGCTTGTTCCTGATAACAAAGCAAGCTGGTGGACTTAGACTCAACCATGTAGAATGGTCTCAGTGCCACCGATTCATATATAATCTATGGGCTGTTTGAGGTAAATCAAATACTACTACCCGTTAAACTTTATCTACAGACCATTTGAGCCAAAGTTCAAAACTTTCGGGAATCAATCATACCCAAGATGCACCCAAGTATCATTGCCCTTGCTCTCGGGGCTTTTGGCACGGCTTCTGCCTCCCACAGGCATTATCATGGCATCCTTCACGAGCTCCCAGAGGGAACATGGATGGCTCCTAGAGATGGCGATGGTATGAGCAGTCCAACTATACTTTCCTGGCGAGACCTCGTGAGCTAATACTGATTGATAGTGAGGAGCCCATGTCCTATGCTTAACGTCCTTGCGAACCACGGCTACCTGCCGCGCGACGGCAAGAACATTAGCCAAAACATCACGCGTTCTGCAATGAAAGGTGGCCTGAATTTGGAGCCAGATTTTGCCGACATCATGTTCGGCCCCGCTCTCCTCACGAACCCTCGTCCTAACCAAACAACTTTCGACTTGGATCATCTCAACCGCCATAACATTCTGGAACATGACGGGAGCTTGAGGTATTTGCCCACGCAGAATTCATTTGTCCAGATCGCGCTGACATATTGACTTCGACTCGGATTGCAGCCGTGCAGATGCCTACTGGGATGACTCTCAGGTCTTCAATGAGACAGTCTACGAGGAGACTCTGACATACTTCCAAAACGACACCGTCGACCTGAAGGCGGCCGCCGCTGCTCGCATGGGTCGCGTGATCTCGTCGACTCGCACCAATCCGACATTCTTTCTCAACGCTACAAGCGAGATGATCAGTCTTGGGGAGACGGCCGCCTACATCCTGGCTCTAGGGGACCGGGAAACCGGGACGGTACCTCTAAACCGAGTGAGAATGATGTTTGGTAAGACGGTTTATATTCTCTTTCAAGTGCCAACAAGCTAATCAATGGTCTCTTTGCTTTAAACAGAACAAGAGAAACTGCCCGTGGAGCTTGGCTGGAGTACCGGCCAGGTGCCGGCTACTGCAAACGACCTCTTCGACCTCACCCAGAGAATTATTGACAGTACTGACTTCCCAACACTGAGGGCCAGAATGAATGGCGGCATTCATGCTGGGATTGTTGCGAAACGCTTTCTATAACTGTTCTGCGAGGGAATTGAGTAGGGCTGTTCTAGCTATTGAATTAACCGCGCTCTAATTGTCACGGCCCAGGTTGAGACCAGGTAGTCACAACCAGCAGGACTATGGCAGTACTCAATTTTCCCCTTTTCAATCAGGGTAAGGAGTGTAGCGCTCTCAGGAGTGACACACTCCTAAGGAACTGACACTTTCACTTCTATATACATAAATGGATAGCACTTTTATAGAAAGATAGCTTACTAGCTATTAATATACTTGGCAGAAACAGAATCATATGCTTACAGGCAAGAAATTCTTCTTGGACAATCCAAGTCCTGCGCTCCTAGTTGTCCCGTAAATGAATTCGATGAGCTCAACCAGACTTGCTATCCTCGACGGACATGAGTAGCTTTGGTTCATTGTAGTTACTCTCAGTGAACCTGCTGTCCAATAGTTTCTGTAGCATCGTCATTTGGGAAACTGTCTTGATTTCCACGAACAGGAAACCAAGTGAGCAGCCGACCATCCCCTCCTGTCCGGCTGTGACCACTTTGCTGCCAGTGTCCTGGTACACTAGATCCATAGATTGTACTGCCCTCTGTGTTTCATCACTTGTCTTTTGATTGATGTGTACTTTGTCATCCAGAACGACGTGTGTTAAGGTTGCAGACTTTGAAGTTGAAGGTGCGATCAAGAACAATGTCTCGCGACATGATGATTCCAGGAGGGTTATCTGGTGCAAAAGCGTATCTTCCAGGTACCATATTGTGGCAAGGGATGGACCAAGGACAATATACTGCCATATATGCCTTTAACTTGTGATGGCGCAACTCGACCGGTTTCGTTCCTCCGCTGGGGTTATCAATAGTGCTCGGGTCAACTTTGACGCAGGGTCACACTGCCATATCCTGCTGCACAAGTCGCACTCTGCAATATATTCAAAGTACCCTCAAATATAGCGACTCCACAACGCTAGCTCTGACGACGCTCAGTGAGGATACGATGTCGTTCTTCATTTCTGCGACTTTAGGGATTCGGTTGTTCTAGAGAGGCCATGTAATTGTAGAGCTATCGCCCTCGATGGGATGGAGATGAATGGAAAAGAACTGGAGAGATGAGCGATCTAGGAGAGGCGATCCAGGTAGCATGACAAGCTATAGAATCCATGTCAGATGACCATTCAGACCGGGCAAGGTTGTTGAATAACCTTAGAAACAAACTTGGTCGCCGGTATAAACGGACTGGGGAGATGAAGGACCTAGAGGATGCCTCAACTTATCTCCTCGACACTTGTACATGTTTGAACGTAGTGCCCTTACATCGTATGCGGGCTGCCGCTACTTGTCTGAAATTACTCGCTACACAGCATAGAGTTGACGAAGCCATCGATCTTGGAAGTGAAATACTCGATCTTCTTCCTTCAGTCCATACACGAGCCCTTGTTTAGCAGTTCGTTATCTTGATATTGGCAGGCGTCGCTTCGGACTTGTGCGCCTCAAATGTCTCGAGTGAAGCCGCGCTGTCATCATCAGCCAACTCTTGGATGGTCGCAGCGATCTTTCTTCACTTCGCCGAGATCTGTCGGAAAGCTAGGGTTTGGCTGTTCGGAAGCCCGCCAAGATCGTGATTTAGACACCGGGCGGGAAGATCATCCGTCCCACGAGGAAGACCGGCGGGTACTACGATGAGTCAAAGGCAAGTGGCGATGAGAGCAGCATTGTCAGCATTTGGCAGAAAATTATCAAGTACTCGGAAAATGGCACGTGGAGAGGCCTGGTGCTGGTGGGCCGCACGGCGCGGTGGTGCGTGTTTGCCGAATGGCTTTGTACGTGATCGAGGGCATTTGGCCAGTGTAGTCTTTCTTGTCTTGGATAATGAGACTTTAAATTGTGTGTAATGTGGGTTTATGTAGGCTTGAGTGTTCGGTTTGATGAAGCTGGTAAAGATGAGTCGCAGGTTCGGTTCCTGGCTGGTAAGCATACGGGAAGTCGAACTTGAAGTTTTCATGAGGGAAGGTAACATGCTGATTGAAGATATTAGGTTCAATGTTGTTTAGAAGAAAGCACCTAGATGTACGACTGTCGTCATGAGACGCCCAAGAGACTCTTGTTCTAAAACAGAGCGCAATTTTTATTTTTATTCTACCAACGGATGATTGTGTCCAGAAACACATTCCCACTCGTCATTTCGGCTTTCATATTGTCTTCTGTAGTAACTGAAGAACACTGCCCACCGATCAAGTGTAACGAAACAAGCTTGCAGTCTAACAATTCCACCATCTGTCTCAGAGTTGGATGAGACACAACAAAACTGCACCACACGCTCGGACGGTTCGATAACCCGGAACGCGGCACCACGCTGTGGAGACCCCGGCCTTCCTAGCCGTGTCACGGGCGACCCTCTTCTTAGGTGCTGTAATGCTAGTGGAGCACTTCAGAGACTTCCCCAGATAGACAGGGCTAAGCTATTTCTAGGTAGTGTTGCTATTTCTGAAGTAGCAAACTGCCTCCACCAGCATTACAGCACGTAAGGTAGTCACTCAATGATATTAATTGAGTTGTTCTAGGCGAAGCATGAATCTTCCATGCGTATTTTAGTGGCTAAGAGGCTGAACTATGATGCGAGGTAGAATGATCTGCCCGAGGGATCCGCGTTTTGCAAGGGCCGGGGGACTTGCTTGGCAACTTGGTTCAGTTCCAATCCCAACCATCTAGCTAGAGATACCATGGATATCAGGCCTAGATATATTCAAAGCCCGACTCTGGCTTCATTGGTTTTGTGCTAAGAGCAACCCCAACTCTGAAAACACACGTAATTTGCCACCACGCGTACTTGGTGACTGGTGCCAACTTATCCACGCAAGGGGAAAAGACGTGGCGTTTGACAAGCGATTGGCTAGGTCGGTCGCCATGTCCAGCATTCCAATCAACCCACCACAACTCGTCAGCCCCAATTTGAGTTTCTGAAGGGGCTTGCTCATTCAGTCGAGGCCCTGACAGCTCGGGTAAATTCCCATGTTTCCCCCTGACCCCCTTGGCGAATATTTCTTTGTCCCCGTCTCCCCATTTCCCCCGGATCATCCTCCCGCACCAGCACGCACCTTCTTGCGATCCGTCGCGTCCACGTCACGTCCCCGATTCCCATGGCCAGTTTAGAGTCGGTCCCCCGGGACCCCAACGATTCGAAGGTGTCCATCGTCATTGGCAGCGCCGCGTTTCTCATGGCCACGTCGACGCTCATGGTGGTGCTGCGCGTCGTGAGCAGAAGCATGGTGAAGCAGTTTAGTCTGGACGACATGGCCGCTATCGCGTCTTTGGTAAGCTGACGGCACTTGCCGACGGGAATAAGAGTACCTTACTAACGATTCCCGGAAGCTGACCATGATAGGTTGTGGTACTGCGATAACATCAAGTTTGTCCCATGACGACTCAATGATCAGGAAACAGAAGCTAACGGAAACCAGTGACTCGATACGGTCTCGGACGACACATAGACACGGTTTCTAATGAGACTCTAATCCTCTATGGAAGGGTAAGCACAGTTTTGGTTCCTCAAAGCCAACTCATATCTAACCTCGCATTCAGTGTTTCTGGGTATCCGTCCTGTTCTACATGCTATCACTCTTCTTCATTAAAATGTCCTTTCTTTTCAACTACTATCGCCTCCTATCCTTCTCCAAGCTGCGCCCCTACTGCATCGGGGCCATGGTCCTGATCGTGCTCTGGGCCGGTGGCGTGTGCATCCTCGTCTTGGTCATGTGCATTCCGCTCGAGGGTGTCTGGGACCGAAGGGTTAACGCGAAGTGTATCCCACACATGACAGTGATGTGGTACTTCAACGGCGTTTTCAACACCATCGGCGATCTCTTCATTCTGACGCTGCCCATCCCGGCCTTGTGGCGGCTCCAGTTGCCGCGTCGCCAGAAAGCCTACCTGTTGTTCGTTTTTGGGCTAGGATTCCTGTGAGTCATACACTGGGAAATAAGGTTGACAATCACTGACGGAAACCACACAGAACTGTGGGCATTTCGATCGGGCGAATGCGATGGCTAAAGATGGGCCAGGACATGACATGGTGGAACGTCAACCCTGCGTTGTGGTCTCTCGGCGAATTGACGTCGGCCATCTCTTGCGCCTGCCTACCATTCTTCAAGCCGTTGACTCTCCGCGTCAAATCCTCCATGAGTCGTGCTTCTCTAGGCGATACTCACCCACAACAAAGTGGCGCCAAAGGAGACGAGGAGTCTCACTCTCATTCGAGTGTCCGTGTGGGGCGACGGGATATGATCCATACCAGCAACATGCTGGGCAGCATGGACGGAAGTCAGAATGGACTGATAGAGCCAGTGTCGAAATAGTTAGCCAATTTTTCACTTTTTCGTTTTACTTAATTGAGACAGATAGTTGAGGAATTCTCTTTGGATGCTGCGATGTGGGAACTGAGATAGGCCACATGATACCCAATTCACAAGGACTTAAAGCTTTAGTTCCCTTAACAGACCTCTGGAGTGAACGTGGGTGACCGGGAATGTGATCGACGGCCTTGCCGAGGTCGCTGCGGCTGGAACTCGCTTGGCTGTCACTCAGTGACAGAGCCAAGGACACCCATCATCCGTACTCAGTATGTGACATATCAAACCAAGTAAGTTCTAGTATCTTATAGAAGCATTTTTGCTTCATCTGTTTTGATGACAGTACAAAGTAGAGCCAAACACTCGAGGATTCTTGTAGTAGACGTCGCGGGATCCTCTTAGGCAGGCGGTACACCAAACCAACCATTCGTCGGCGTCAATGCTGACAATAGTGCAATACTGACAACTGTATGATCAATGAAACGGCTCGGGTTCATGGGAAAACTCGTGTGGCGGAGTTGGCGCCAACTACAGAAGCGGCAGGGTAATGCTCCAGTTCCCAATATCTTGGCACCGACTAGGTCATAGGACTAGACATCATAGACTTTCCGTAGATCGGTCTCTCGCTAGTGAAACGCCATTTGCGGGGTAGACTAGGGATGGGTAGATCACCAATCCTTTATGGCAGGTCGTCTCAATGTGAACATTACTCCGTACTTGGTATACAATGTATGGTGCCACTCGCTTAGCTCTTCCATCTCGGTCTCGGCTTCGCTCTCGGTATCGGAGACAACATCCCGAAGGGAACAGCCCAAAGGAAACAACCTCATGACATTGATCGTTCCCGTTGGAACTAAGGATTTAGATATAGATAAAGTTTGATTGCCTGTTTATGCGTCGGTATCCCACTACTACTGAATAAGCATTCCGCTCCATCGAGCGTGAGCAAGTTGCTGGCACGAAGGCGAAAACACACAAATGTCGGTATCCCACTCCGGCTTCTTTCCAATACGGCAAAGACTTCTGTAACAATGTTGATTCTATAATAAAGACAACAAGCTGCGGTCACAGTTGACCATAATCCTTGTCACTCAAACACTCCTTCCCTCCGCTCATTGATCAAGAACTCTTTCAAGATCGCCATCATGCGAATTCTTTCCCTCTTGTTGCCAATTTGGCTATCAGGTGCAGCGACGACAGCAAGCGACCTTTTGCCCCGAGAGTTATACATCTCCAATTCAGTTAAAGCAGCTTGCGCTGCGCTCCAAGAGAGTTACTCTGACTTGACCCTTCTCCCTAACACTGCAGAGTACGATAAAGAGGTCATCAACGTTTGGGACAAGCGGTCCAATCTCGTCCCGGCATGCATTTTCCGGCCGCTATCCAGCTCTCAAGTTGCAGCAGCAGTCCGCTTTTTTCACCAGAACAATGCACAGTTCGCTGTTCGTGGAGGCGGTCACTTGCCAGTAAGCTTAAATGCAAAGCGTGGTCGGGGAGAGAAGAGCTGAACAAGAACTAGTATCCCGGAGCGAACAGCATCAACGACGGTGTTTTGCTGGTCTTGAGTGGCCTCAATGAGGTCAAAGTCAATGCCAACAAAGCAATTGTGGAGGTGGGTGCCGGAAATAAGTGGCAAAAGGTCTACTCAACCTTAGCCCCGCACGGTTTGTATACCATCGGCGGCCGCCTCTCGTCAATCGGTGTCCCAGGAGTCTCTCTTCTCGGTGGGGTGAACTACTTTCTTAACAAGTATGGTTTCACCATGGATAACATTGTCAGCTACGACGTTGTTCTTGGAAACGGCACCCAAGTCGTGGCAAACAAGCGCACAAACCCAAACCTCTTCTGGGCTTTGAAAGGCAGTGCCCTGAACTACGGCATCGTTACCAAATTCACCCTCAAGACATACAAAGTTCCCAAGGTCACAAGCACTCTCCAAATCTTCCGAGACGCCGCGGCGCCTGCGTTCATCAAGGCAGCTTGCGATTTCGTTCTCGCCGACGATGCATCTGTCGGCTCGGGAGCGGTCATCAACATCAACTATAATGTGACTACCAACCAGGCCACGCCTCAGGTTTTCGGTCTTCAGGAAACAACCCAATCTCCACCATCTCGCTTTGCCAATTTTACTGCCATCTCCAACCCTGTGACCAGAGTCCATAACGTTACTACGCCCTCTGAGTGGCACGCAATGTCACAAGCCCCGAATCAGTTGTTCAGGTATGTCGGCCCTGCTGATTCACAACTCGAGAGCGCCGGTGCTAACCTCGTTCATGGACAGAGTCACCTTTGGTCACCATACAATTAAGCCTGACGCCGCGAGATTGACCGAAATTTATAACGCGTGGAAGGAGGCGATTGCCGATGTGGCTGATGTTCCTGGAATTCGTCCCACGTTCATTTTCAATCTGGTTCCACGAACAGCGGCAACCGTGGCGAAAACAAATGGAATCGGAAACGCCTTTGGTCTAGATGACAAGCAGTCCTACATCTGTGAGAGCCACTCCTGTCATAAGATCGATAACTCATAAACTAACTGGTTTCAAGGGTGGCAGTTGACAACCTCTTGGGCGCGCCCTGAAGATGACCTCCGAGTGACTACCTGGGCGCGGAATTTCTTGGAGCACCATCACGCTGGGAACAAAGCCCTCGGCTTGGCTACTGAGCTCCTCTACGGTGGTGACGCGGCCGATTATCAGAATCCCTTGCTCACGTACCCTCAGAAGAACCAGGAGAAGCTGCGACGTATCAGGGATTCGTATGACCCGGATCTTGTGTTCACTCGCCTGAACTGGGGTGGTTTCAAGCTTGGACTTTAAGTCCGGCGAGGACGATCAATTGCGCAAGACGTGATATCATTCTACATTGTATTATAATTCTACTTACCGGCAAAGTCATAACAGCTGTCGGAGCTAACTTTATCCATCGAAGAACGGCAAGGCTTTCTTCATTTAAAGGGTCAAACTTTGCCTAGTTGGCCCCTCGTAGCAGCGGTGTCGTATTATTGCCAAACCTC
Organism: Dactylonectria estremocensis; assembly: GCA_020744375.1. Classification (NCBI taxonomy): domain Eukaryota; kingdom Fungi; phylum Ascomycota; class Sordariomycetes; order Hypocreales; family Nectriaceae; genus Dactylonectria; species Dactylonectria estremocensis. The sequence continues at coordinate 485,300 of JAGMUU010000010.1, read as the reverse complement.
ATGCTGAAAGCGGCGCTGTTACCGCAAATTTTATCCTAGCCGAAGTGATATCTGATTGATCATAGGCAACTGTGGAAGCATTGGGTTCTTGAAATGTTTCAACTGCGAAACAGACTGTTTGTTTTTTACCTTGTGGTAGCAGCAACACACCCTTGATGGAGCGAACAGCTAAATAGCCGACGACGTGCTCGAGATGTTGTTGTTCAATGTTTGCGTAATAATAGATGCTTGCTGTTACCCTAAAAATAGCCAGCTAGTATGTGCAATGGTTGCTTTTATAAATTCGAAAAAGCAACTTTATATCCGCCGTTCACCTGGGGATAAACAGTGTTATTTTCAATCTTTGAAACTACCAGGCTGCTAATGAGGGGCCCGATTTGCGTCCTCCCACTCTGACCCGAGATCCCAGTTGCAGCCCCAACTTCTCTCCCCTCTTCTCCCATTTCTCCTTTTTCTCAGTTGCTTACATATGTCGGCATTTCATGAAGTGCCGCAGTGCCGCCATTGGCCTAAGACGAATCCATTTTGGGGTCCGACAAACCATCCGGACCCAAAAGTGGGGTCGAGTCCGGTACAACCCCCGCCACTCGCCGATGTGTTCGGACACCGCCACGGCCGCGCTGTCTAGCGGTGCTCCAGGACCGGTGAGAAAGAGACCACGCCTCAAACATTTTCCGTAAGGGCGACCAAACCCACTACCTATAAAAGACCAGAAGTGCCGGGTCTGCAAGCACGACAACGTAAAGAGTTAGCTACCACCAACCTGATCCGGAATTTTACTATTTTGCATATTCTCCTAGAGTTCCCTTTTCTTGTGTATACTAAGACTGGCAATACAAGATGTCCGACTTTACCCCCATCACAGTTTACGTCCACAGTAAGTGCTGCCTTTCTTTTATTCAGCTCGCACCTGAACTAAGCACATGAAACAGCTGGTGGGCCCAATCCCTACAAGGTCTTGATCGTCCTTGAAGAGCTTGGTATCCCTTACAATAAGGTAATACTACTCCAAGCCAGGCCAGATTCACTCATTGACACGAATGCAGATCGTGGTAGCGGATCCTAAAAAGGATGAGATCGTGGCACTAAACCCAAACGGCCGTGTGCCAATCATCACAGACCCCAACAACAAAGATTTCACTATCTGGGAATCTGGAGCTATTGTCGAGTATCTTGTTGAGCGATACGATAAACAGGGCAAGTTGACGGTTGAAGATCCGAATAAAAAGTGGCAGTTGAAGCAATTCTTGCACTTTCAGATGTCAGGACAGGTGAGACGCATCCGTGAAGCGGAAATCAATGAGTTCACTAACATCTTGACATCCAGGGCCCGTACTTTGGTCAAGCCGTGTGGTTCCACCGCTGGGCAAGCGACAATACTGTCGGAAAGGAACGGTATCTTGAGCAGACCGTCCGAGTCTTCGAAGTCCTAGACAATATCCTCAAAGACAAGGAATATCTCGTTGGAGACAAGTGGTAAGTTCTTAGTTTATATACCCATGAGCTTAGCACTGACACTTTTCAGCACGTATGCGGACCTGTGTTTCGTGCCATGGAACAAAGTCGCTCTCTTCGCCCCATTTTTCAGGGATGTTCTACAGAATGAGTATAAGGTTCAGGAGAGGTACCCCAACTTTTTGGCGTGGTTTGAAAGATTGATTTCTAGACCTGCCGTGAAGAGAGCATACGGAGAGACATAAGGGAAGGTGCAAGTCACATCATTGTAACTAGCGACTATGATGCTATCTCGGCTGCAACGGCTGCGGATGTGGAGGACGCACAACGCGATATCGTGGTGATTACGTTTTGCACTGGTACATCAAGAACTTTATCTAATCAATCATACTGTCGAGTTGAGGGACTTGCCGTTTGAAATACATGGCATAGGGTTATTTAGCGCGGTTTAATCAGAATGGAAATTGCCAATACTGGAAGTTCAGATATGTAGGAGCCGAAGGCGTTAGGAAAAGCAAGTCTTGTTCTCAGTGACCAGCCTTCTAGCCCATAAACAGTCCACTGATGAATGACGTCCAAAAAGATGTTACGAACAATTTCACAATCGTTGGTATTCGGTTTTTGACATAAAGACCATGGCCAACAGATTTGGTGGCCTAGAACTACCGTTATTTACATTCAACTACAATTATGAGTACCTACATGCATAGCACAATGTCTCTACTGGCGGCACCCCAGCCTAAGGCTTCTTGATAAATGAACTCTTGGTCAACCAAGCGCTCATAGTCGTCATGTTAGGGTCGGTTTTCTTGAGCCCTGTCATGTTGGCCTCGTATCCATCATTCTTGAAAATCAATCCAACATGACGCCCACCTCGGAAACCCCAGCCTTTAATGCCTTGCCGAGCAACGGAATGTGGTCCCGACCGGCTCCCCTGCCGTGAAGTAGCCGATGTCCTTTGTGGCAACCCATTGCAACGGCTTGTCTCTCATGGTATCACGCAGCGAAGTAAGGAACACTTTTCCGGCAAACCCAGGATGGAGGTTTTCCATAAAGATGACCGGTCTCAAGATTTTCCAACCCATAGGGTGCTTGGCTGTCGAGTCGCACAGGCAGTGTTCGATCTCGTGCTTCGTCTTGAAGTGCGGCACCGGTGTCAGGTTGTCCCACGACTTCTCATCGCCCCCACGCTCGACGCGCTGTAGACGAAATGGCTAACTAACGCCTTGATCGATTTATCGACCAGGGCCTTTCCCTATTGCACCTCGCCTTCCAGAGTCACGCCCTTGCCCACGGAAACCTGCACAGAGTACACGCCCCGAAGCGACATGTTTCCAGCAACCTTCTTGGCCGATGCAAGGAGCCCGGGGACCGAGTTCAGGTCACCTTTGATGAACTTGATAGAGGCAGACTTGGCGGTAAGCTGTTCAGCTCTGGTGGATTCTGCATCTCGGATGGCAGCCAAAATCAAGAAGTCTGAGGAGTCTTTGGAGAAAAGGGCATCAACGACAGCTCCTCCTTGGTTGTCAGTCGCGCCAGTGATGAGGAGAGCGCGAGCCATAGTTGTGGAGGCAGCTGTAGCTGGTGCGCTGGTTGTATGGAGGAAAGATGGACAAATGGGTAGGTGGGTAGTCGAGATTGAGAGTATTTTATCGTCTCAGGAGAAGATCATAAGCCGTAAGCAGAAGAAAATTTCAGATCATATAGTTTCAAGTCACCCGTCTCCCCCCCGACAGAGTCAAACTTTCTTGCGGTGTCTCCGGTTCTTTTTCAGGGCCAGCTGAAGTGATCCTCACTTAGGCCAAGTAAAGCCTCTAGATACTGGACAGCACGGCCAGGATTGTAAAATTGAACATCCTCGACAGTCGAAGTGTGTTCTTGTGTGACAGTGGTTGGGTAACATTCTGTTTCATTCAACGTAAATACGTTAATCGCATGATAGCGATCATGTGGAGTCTCATTGACGTGTCGGGAGGTTCCGCTAACTTGTCGTGTACCCATACTCCAGTTGTGACGGGGGATATTGTACAGTTCTGTGAGATAGGCGAGCACTTGTCTCTGGTGCACCGACTCGGGCGTTCTAAGTGCATAGAATTCCTTTACGTTCCGAGGATAAAGGCTCATATCGGGTTCAATTATTCCATAGAAAGGGTGGTAGATTGGTAATGGCTCGATTGGCATCGCTAGGTCGCGAAGACGCGTGTTTTTCATGTAGCAAGCGATTCGCCGGGCTTGTATCTTAGCTTCTTCTCGCCGCTGATCCAAGGCGGCGATGTAGTCATTTTCGCGGGTCGGCTGCTCGTGATCTGAATTCAACTGGCCCTTGAATTGCAGGCCCTTGGTGGTGTCCGGTCGTGGTTCATTGACCGGCTCCCCGATCAAATCAATCCGGCTTTGCAGGTATTCGCAGTAGGAAACCATTGAGGTGAACGGTAAGGGAGGTGTCGCGCGAGGATGTTGGAGGATTGAGAGTTGCGAATTTGATAATGACGACCTGATAGGATGCTCAGTCCAGTTTGGGTCGATGCCACCTGGAATGTTTGCATGATCGTTTCGCCAGGTTAAAATGCCTACCCTGAAGTATCAAATCCTAGTTCAAAAAAAAGCCTACCGCGTATTAGAAGGTGGGCTTTTTACAATCGATGCGAAAACTGGGAAAGCCATTCATGCACATCGCGTTAAGCCAAGAACCCCGAGGCCGAGGTGTGGGGTCGGGTCAGTCTCGGCGTCCGGCCCTCTTTCGCGGTTGCTGAATGTCCGATTGGACGCGAGTGACAGAACCCGACGAGGTCGACAAAAAGTTGGTGGTCTAGTAGAGCGACTTTGTCCATCTTCAAGGTCGTTGAACCGCGCCCCGATTTCTAGTTCCTAGTTTCTCAATGGCTTCGATGTCCTCCAGGTCCATTTCAAATCAGCCTCGACGTTTTCTGTGATCTGCCGATCAATGGTAGTCTTGGGTATAACAGAACGACCACTGTTGACGCCATGACAGCCACAAGGGTCAACCTCGCTGTCCGAGGCCATCGTTCTATTGGTCATTCACTCTCATCCCCACTCTCAAGAATCTGTCGGACAGCGAGATTGCGCCGTCTGCCCACACCGCATACGAAATTGCTCAAGGCGTGGAAGGTGACGTATGAAGTGGAATAATACAGTTGAGTCGATGACTAGAGCATATCGCCCAACAGATTTGTCAAGGACTTTTACTCCGAACAGGGATGCACAGGTATCATTTGGTCGTTCACCTCCCAGTCCCTTCGTATTCAACAGACCAATGGTGAAGAAGTGGATTTTAGACTTTTAGACTCTCTTTTGAAGTACTCCCTCCACTACCCCGACGCTCTCTTGCTACCAGTGTCGATCAAGGAAGCTGAAGTGCGACCGTGAGACGCCTTCCTGTGGGCGATGCGAGACAAGCCTTCCGCAGCAAACGGAAACATGGTCGAGATCTCGAAACTCAACTAAGTTCGCCATAGAGTCCTTGCTTACCCAGACAATCTAATGGCAGCCGTTCCCACACCAAGTTGAGGCTGAGGCTGTACAGGCCAACTCGAAAATTTAGTGCATAATGTCGAGGTTACACCTTTGACGCAAAGTTCCCATAACAATATAGATGCTGGACAACTCGATCCGATGCTCATGAATGCGGCTTTTGAGACCAGGCAACCCGACTTCCATTAGACAGCCACACCCCACCCAGCGATCCAAGTACGATAGGCCGCTTCGAGCAATGCCCTCCACGTCAACTAATCAAAGATTTGTATGCCTGCTACTATTTCCGTCGGCGAAAGCGTTGCATTGACCGTTAGACGCTAGGGCGATAATTTATTTTGATCAAGTTCATCATGCTGCACCTATGTTATACTGACAACGCTTTTTTGTATCCCTGCACATGTCTTCTCAGCTCCAGGCGCCGATGTCTCTTCAGTACATTGTGATGGCGCTGGCAGCGACGAGTTCTTACCTCTGTGGAAACTTGCATATCCCATTTTATTAGCGGGCAAGAGCGTATACTATGTCGGATGGCATTCAAGTAAGTGAAATTCTATCAATCGTATGTTTTCCTAATCTCTCTGTCGGGATTTCAGAGATACTTCATCCACCCCGGCCCATACCCAATCCTGGCTTTCAGCTGCCAACTTTGAAGCCGAACACAAGTGTTTCTCAAGAGCTGCGACCAGTCTATGTCGTAGCACCCGAATAGCACAGATTTTGCATCTATACAAAATTGGCGAGATATCTGACCCCAAATCCAGTCAAGGCTAGCTGGAGCTGGAAGATAAACGCCAGACATGGTGGGCACTCTTTTGTGCCGATCATGGCCGCTGACTCGATTTAGATATAAACTCTTCTACCTACCTCAGAGGAAGTATACCAGAACAGCTGCACAGAGAAATCAAGCTTTTTGTCAGATGATCTGCAAAACGAGAATAATTACTCTTCTTCGCTCGGAGGGTAATTATTGCTCCCATTTCTCATCGGACAGCAATGCATACTTCTCAAAACTGTCTAGACATGATACTTGACTTTCCAACCGACACTTACTAGGACCAGTACATAAGCATTGATAATGATCTAGCTAGTATGCTTGTATTATTACTCGAAAGCCTTCGTTTACCTGCTGGCTTTCGATGCCAAAATACGGTATTAGTCAATGTCACAATCCAAACCGCCATCACCTGTCTCCGCAGGGCTGCCCTGTGGGGAATTCAAGCACAGCCCGTACCTGACTATCTCATCCGACTAAGCCAAGCCCGATTGCTACTAGCTGCAGGGGAGGTTCTGGGTGTTTTAAAGATGGTAACAGATCTTCACAAGGCGCTTCAAAACCCGTTGATCAACTTCCCAGCGTACAACGCTGCTTCGGTGTTCCTCGAGGACACTCACACGGATGGTGGACACAGCCGAGGCAACTTGGAGTTTCTATTAAGTGTCACGGTGTCCATTGGAAAAAACAACCCAGTAACTGGGTCTTTGGCAACTCGACTTGCTGAGATGAGGCAATGCGGGATCGAATCTGCGGTACTGGAGAAGGTGCGGAAAGATGGTCGCTTCTTGTTGGGCCCATGTTCTAACATGTATGCCTTTCAGGCTGATGGGCTGCCGCCTACCCCCATAACACTTCCCATGTTCGCTAAAAGAGGCCCTTACTCGCCGGGCATAATATTTTGCCTCCAGTAGTTTGAAATGGGAGGGACGCATCATACCTAGCAAGGCTGTGAGAGCTATCTTATTAATGGATTTGGCGCACCCAATAATTACATGATGATATATCTGTACTGGTTGAATTGTTTTCATGCACATGATGTCCATAGTCTCAAGCTTCGTCTGTATCCCCGTGAAGTGATTTCTTGCAACATCTTTCAGTTGTTTCGAGATTCTTTTGGCCACAATATTTCTCTTCGGCCGAGCTCCTCGTCGCCTGGCTTGCGCCTGCCAGGAATGGTGCCTAGACTATGCCGACGGTCGATGAATGTGCAAGCAGGGACTCACAGAGGTCGGGATTTCCATCAGAGGCGGAGTCACGAGCAAGAGGGCAATGGTCGCGAGCTAGGAATTGAAGACTAAAGCACCATTTGTGCGACCAATTTAACAATTATGTCGTCAAATATATCATCTTAACTAGTTGAGGTTGGAAGAGTCCTTCTTTTCAATCTCGTTATAGACGCTTTCAGTGTCGGCCGGGTGATGAAGCTTCTCGCCAAACGCCTCCTGAATGTTCTCAAGAGTGTATCCTTTTGTCTCCGGATAGAGGAAGTAGAAAACAAATATTTCAACAACCAGCCAGCAGACGTAAACAATATAGTACTTCCATCCAAGGTTGTCCATGCCGATTGGGTTGACGGATTGGTTGAAGAACGACGCCGCCTTGGTCGAAAAGACCATGATGCTGAGACCCATGGCACGGAGTCGAAAGGGCAGAATCTCGGTGGGGTAGAGAAAAAGAAGGGGGTTCAGGCAAATGTTGAACGAGGCGTAGTAAATGAAGATGAATCCAAGCGCCGACTGGCTGGCTGCCTTGGAACCGTTTTCGTTGTACACCGCGATGCTTGCTGTCAGGGCTGAAAAGGTAAGGAACATGGCAATGGCACCGCCGACGAACATTTGGCGCCGCCCGATTTTTGTTGCGAGCACAGCGGCCATCAGTGCAGTGGCATAGTTGACGGTGCTGATGGTGCCAGTGAGCATTGTCTGCTCTCGCTGGGTCGTGATTCCAATGCTCGTCAGGATCTTGGTGAGATAGTACGAGACTAATCCATTTCCACTCCATTGGCCAAAAACAGCGAGAGTTACGAGGATGGCAAGTCGACGGCGGTTTGTGGGCGTAGCGAAGAAAAGCGAAAGCCCAGCGGCTTCGACCTCTCGCTCGGCCTGCAACGCGTCGTTCATCTCAAAGTACTCGGCCACCACCAACGGATCATTGCGGTCGCCATTGCTGTGGTGCTTCACAAGGATACTGAAAGCCTCCTCGCTGCGAGATTTGTAACAGAGCCAGCGGGGAGACTCGTCCAGGAACCAGACGAACGTCATCTGCAGCGCGGCCGGACCGGCCTGCAACAAGGTCGGGAGGCGCCACGCCCAGGCACTATCCATCCGATAGCTTCCAAAGGTAACCCAGCCTGCGAGAAGAGCACCGAGGTAGAAGCTGGTGTTGTACAGCGAGCCGAAGAAGACGCGGTGTCGGGGATGGGCCAGCTCCGAGATCAGAATAGGAGCGGCAGCCAAGGCGAGGGTGATGCCGAAACCGACGACGACGCGGCCTCCGATGAAGAGCCCAATTGACGTGCTGACACACTGGATGATGACGCCAATAATCATGATCAGGCTCCCGAGCAAGATGGACCATCTGCGGCCGAACCGGTCGGATATAATGGCAGAGAACGGGGTCGACAAAATGGCACCCAGTGGATAGGCCGCACTGGTGAAGCCCAGAAGAGCACCGGTCGGGCTCCCAAACTCATCCTTCCATGCTTCCACGCCCTGCAGAGCGGTGAGAACCGTACCATCGTAGCCATTGGTGGCACAAACGACGAGGCAGGCTGGCGCCAGAACGGCATACAGGTAAACAAGGGACGACTTGAGAGAAAACACCGAGGTCTTGTCCAGGGCAAGGATCTCAGCGACGGACTGGATCGGGCGCGTAGTTGGGATGCCGCCCTCCATCTTGGCCAAGACGGGCGATGATGAGAGGAGGGAGTTTGTTTGAAGATTGGCTTTCAGGGGAAGGTTGGGAAGATGGCTGAAGACTTGAGGATTGGAGCATGGGCTCATGATGAGGCTTTACGCCTCCTTTATAATGCTCCTGGGGCCAGGCTTCTCTTGCAAGTCGAATGTCGCACGTCGCATGACCTCAACCACACGGATGGAATTTTCGACACCCCAGGTGGACGGCTGATTGGCTTCCCCACGGGGATTCCCCAAGGAAAGGGTCGTTAGCATGAGGGTCTGCGCGGAGGAACCAAAGTCTGGGGGCGCGGAGACACGGAGCGGTTCCGGAAAGGATCTAGACTGGGCGGACTCGGGCCGCATGTCCCCGTTGCACCAAGACGAGTCAGTTACCAGCACCCAGTCATCTTCAAGCAGTCATTTCACCTTGCCAATAGTAGATGACGCTGTTTTCTTACTTGCCACCGAGCCCCCGCTTTCGCGACCTCGGTTAGGTACGGGGAGACACGGACACGCTCCGACCAAAACAGCCGGAGCATCACCATTCTGTCGTACGATTCCGCGTGTAGGGTCGTTCGCGAGTCTTTCTTGGGAACTATACGGTTCTCATGACTAGTAGAAACCTTCTAAGGTCCAAGACCTTGCGCTACGAAAAAGAAAAGAAGAGGCCGGTGATGCCGACAACATCATCACCCGAATCCCCCTGCTCCGGCTCAAGTCTGGTGGCCTCGCCAGACAAGTTCTTTGATGCGCAACGCTTCTAGTCATTTCCGCCGGAGCCATCTAGAGTCAGTCGCGAGGTTTCCTAGATAGACCAGTGAACGATATATGACAACCGTAGTTTGAAGGGCTGAAGCGATCCCTGGAGAAGAGAAAGTCAGCCGTCATTTTACGTTGCAGAGTCAACACTACATTGTGTTTGCTGGTCAAACATGATGGTGATTTTTGCAAACATGATCGTTCAATTTTCAGCTTGCATGATTATATTCGCGATAGCCCTACAAGCTAGAACCCTCCCCCTTCAATTGACTTGCAAATGGACTTCGTGCTCTAATCTTCTCCCCAAACAGTGACAACAGCCACGGAACCGCAGTCAACAAAATCCCAACACACCCCAGGACACTGCCAGCTATACCATTTGACAAGTTTCGAAACATGATGTGCGTGAACAGTGGAAAGACTCCAGCCAACAGGTTTCGGCACATGCTCTGCGCCGCAAGAGCAGAGGAAGCATATCGATGGTAGGTTTCGGCAAGGTAGTTGAACACCGCCAGATAGATGTTGAAGATACCGCCCGTGCACAAACCGATAGCGAGTGCGGGGACAACGTATGAAATCCTCGGGGTTGCGCTCCAGCCGAACCAGAACAGACCGACAGGTAGCAAAACGGACTCGATGCATGCAGCGTATAGCCATCCTTCAGGTTTGGACATACGATCTGGCCATAGTTTTCGCAGGATGGGGTCTTGGAGGATGCTGAGTGCTGCGCTCAGCACTGATCCAACGACCACTGCCGTATATACAGCGCCAACCTCGCTGTTCTTGAAGTTATACACATCTCGAAACACGAGGCCGATGCTCGTGAACTGCATGTACAAAATTGCCCATGCGAACGAGACCCATGCGGAAAACAGAAACACGACGGGTTCTGTAAACAACAGCTTGAGAGGAAACGCAAAGCTGGTCCATATAATACTGATGCCGAGTTTCGGCTCGTCGCCCAGTTGGGGGCAAAAGTGCATTTTGGTAGGGGTCGAGGAGTTTGTTGCGTCGAGGCTTGACTTGACCGAAATAGGTGTTTGGCCCCAGAGCTTGTTCAGTGCGGCGCACTTGTGCTTCAGGATGACGTTGTTTCGAGTTTCTGAAAAGAAAAAGAAAAGGCACAAGGTCGCCAGTCCTACTGTAATCATTTGCGGATAAAATACCCACTGCCAGTTGAGATTCTCGACAATGAGGCCGCTGAACATCGGTCCCAACCCAGTTCCTACCATGATAGTTGCCGAATACAGAGCCATGGGCGTGTTACGCTGCTCCTGGTGAAACAAGTCGCCCACCACGCCACCGGTAAGCGTTGCAAAGATGGACGCGCCGCTGCCAGTGACGAGTCGAGAAAACAGCATCCCGGCAAAGGAACTCGTGACGGCACAGCCCATTGTCCCCAGGAAGAAGACGACGCCGGCACCAACGAAGACCCAGTACCGGCCGTGGTTCTCGCTGATGGGCGCCATGATCATCGGCGCGAAGCCAAAGCCCGCGACGAACAGCGTGATGCCGAGGTTGTACTCGGTGTCAGAGACGCTCCATTTCTGCTTGAGCTGCTGCGACGCCATGGCGTAGCCGCCCGCTGAATATGCGGCGAGGGTTGAGGCGATGAAGGTTCCGCAGAGCGTTGTCGTCTTGCGGCGCGTCGTCCACTGGTAGGGTGCTCGGTAGAGGTCATTGTGGTTGGGAGGAAGGTCGAGGCGAGTGTGATTGTCAATTCCCTTGTACTTCAAGAAATCGGGTAGTGAGAAAGCTGGGTCGAGGGCGTCAAGTCCAAGTGTGAAGTTGAGTTCGGTTGAACTACCGCTTTGCATGTCGGCTGCGGGGTTTCGTGGATTCGTCATGACTGGTTGATGATTGCGGGGAAAGGCTCTCGATATTGGAGGACTGGAATCCGCAGTTATTTGGCACATATTGGCCTCGTCATTGGGTGCTTGACTCTGGTATTCAACTGCCATCGTGGTGTTGATGAAGTTGTCAATCAGAGGCAGTTTAGATCCCCAAGATGGAATATGACCCAGAATCCGAACATTCTCCGGCCAAAGCAATGAATCTGCAAGTCATTCATTGCAGCGTTTGCCGAAGGATCAGCTTTACCGGTGTCATGGGTGGATCTCTTGTTAGTGTATGGACGGGGACATGCGGACCGACTCCGATGGCGAATGCCCCTCGAGATCCTCCACTCTCCTGCATCAAGCTGCCCTTGGCATCCCCCAATGGTATCATGACCCATTCCATGTATTTAAATCCCATGTTCAATCCATGATTCCCCAGTCTCTCAGCACCAGTCTCGGACTTGATCCGAGTCTCTAGCCCTTTTTCGTTCCAGACTACTTGCACAAGCTTTTTTTTTTTCATCATGACCAAAGAAGTCCAGCTGCCAGTGTCGGCATTGCAACAACCGACCGATGCCGCTCAGGTCAAGGCCAGGGCGTTTGCAGAGGAGAAGATGTCGCACATGACCCTGGAAGAAAAGGTCTTGCTGCTGACGGGGCAGGATTTGTGGCGCACAAACCCGATCCGGCGATTGGGCATTTCCAGAATCAAGACATCGGATGGTCCAGTCGGCGTTCGTGGCGGCATCTTTACCGACGGAGTCAAGACGGCTTCACTACCAACTGGGTACGAAGAACTCCGAAATTCATAGGTCTCGATTGCCGTTACTGACCGCTACAGTGTTTCTCTGGCGGCTACTTGGGATCACAACGTTGTCAAGCACGTGTGCGAAGTACTGGTTGCAGAGGCCAAGAGCAAGGAGGTTGATGTTTTACTTGGACCTACTGGTAGGATTGCTTCCTACGCAAACCTCACGGATAAAATTATTGACTTGTTTAGTCTGCATTCCTCGAACACCCCTGGGCGGCCGCAACTTCGAAGCCTACAGCGAAGACCCCTTCCTAACCGGAAAGCTCGCGGGCACCTTTATCAACTCCATCCAGAACGAGGGCATCGGAGCTTGCATCAAGCACTTCGCCGCCAACGACCAAGAGACCCGCCGATTCTTCATCGACGAGCGTATCCCCGACCGAGCCCTCCGAGAGATTCACCTCCAGCCCTTTCAAATCGCGATTCGAGACAGCAACCCCTGGACGCTCATGACGGCCTACAACAAGGTCAACGAAGTCTTTTGCTCAGCTCATGACTTTCTGCTTCGCCAGGTGCTCCGCGAGGAGTGGGGCTGGGACGGACTGGTGATGAGCGACTGGTTCGGCACGAACAGCATTGTGCCGTCTTTGAAAGCTGGGTAAGTCACAGTCAACTCCATCACAGGATCAAGTCGAAATACTAACTCTTTCAAGGCTGGATCTTGAGATGCCAGGGCCTGTGAGACGTCGAGGAAAGCACCTCATCGAGGCACATAGTCAAGGCCTGGTGGAGACGTCGGTAATTGACGAATCCGTCATCCGACTGCTCGAATTGCTGCACAAGTCCGGCAAGAGTGAGATTCCAGACTGGCAAGAAGGCCAAGAACAGGCCACAGATCTGCCCGAACACAGAAGCATCCTTCGAAAGGCGGGTGCAGATGGTGAGTTCCAATGTCTAACTTCAACCGATCAAGCTCCTGACTCTCAATAGGAATTGTTCTCCTGAAAAACTCAGCCTCTCTTCTCCCACTACAGAATATAGACGGGAAACGAATCGCAGTCATCGGCCCTAACGCCGCACGCTCTGTGGCCAGCGGCGGCGGAAGCTCAAACCTGGAGCCGCATTACAGAACCACTCCTTACCAATCCCTCAAGACCGAGATCCTCAAGAGTTATCCCAACGCCACGGTGGAGACACGTCAGGGAATCTTGACGCACAGATATCTTCCACTAGTAGAACCTGCCGTCATGAAGGACCCAGTGACGGGAGGAAACGGCTTTGTTCTGTCTCTATGGCGAAACTTGACCCATGCTGGAGAGCCCTTTATGGTTGAGCACCGGCCTAGTTCCAACCTCGTCTGCTACGACGGCTTGCCTCCGGAGCTGACGACCGGCGAGAGGTATTCCTACCGAGGACGCAGCATCATCACTCCCAAGACCACCGGAGTGCACCAATTCTCACTCTCCTCCTGTGGACCTGGTAAGCTGTTCCTGGATGGAAAACTCCTCATCGACATCGAGCGTCGGTGGTGGTCGCCCAAGTCCGCCCTGTTCATGAGCTACGGCTCCCCCGAAGAGCGCGTTGACGTTCACATGGAGGCCGGCAAGTCCTACGAGCTCCTCCTCGAGTCGATTAGTCGCGAGCCCAAGCCGTACGACCTCACGTTCACGGGCATGCTAGAGCGGGAGGAGGTACAGGACGGAGGGCGAATCGGATTCTTGGAGAACCCGGGCAACCTCGAGCAGCACTTCCAAGACGCCGTCGATCTTGCCGAGGCAAGCGACGTCGTCATCGTTGTAGTTGGCAAGGACCACGAGTGGGAGACGGAAACTAGTGACATGGTCTCGATGTCTCTCCCTGGGCGATCAGATGAGCTGATTACTGCCGTAGCCAAGGTCAATGACAAGGTCATCGTGGTCAACCAGACAGGCAGCCCCATCACAATGCCCTGGGAGTCTCAGGTTCACACCATTGTTCAAGCCTGGTACCAGGGCCAAGAGCAAGGAAATTGCCTGTCCGATGTGCTTCTGGGTGCCACCAATCCGTCCGGAAAGCTACCCATCACCTTCCCTCGCCGGATCGAGGATACTCCGCCATTTGACAACTACCCTGGCGACAACGACATCGTCCACTACGGTGAAGGCATCTATTCCGGCTACCGCTTCTACGACCATCGCAAGATCGAGCCCTTGTTTCCTTTCGGTCACGGTCTATCTTACACGACCTTCGAGTACTCCAACATCCGGCTGAGCTCCAGCGTCTTGGCCTGCGACGGCTCAGGGCCCGACCAAATCGAGGTTCAAGTCGACGTGACGAACACAGGAGCGCGGGCAGGCAAAGAAATCGTCCAGTTCTACGTATCTCAGGTGAGCACGCCAAAGCTCACCCGCCCAGCAAAGGAGTTGAAGGGCTGGGACAAGGTTTCCGTAGCTCCTGGGGAGACCGTGACGGCTCGCGCGACGCTCGATCGGGTGAGCATCTCGTACTGGGATGACAGCATCCAGAAATGGGCCATTGATGGAGGTGCGACGTTCAAGGTCGCTGCATCCAAGGATTCTAAGATTTCAGGCCCAGATGCCGAGTTCAAGTCTGCAGGTTCAGTCGAATGGGTCAACTAGAATTTCTTAGAATGCATTTACCCTTTCATATAGCAACGCAGGGAGCTGCAAAATTATAGACTCACTCACGTATTTCGCATTACATTGTCTACCATTTTATTGTTGTTCATGTTAATCTCTGCAAGATCTCAAGATCTCGGGCGACAGCAGGCGAAAAAGGAGCCGCATCTCTTGCAATTCGATCCTGAGCCAGCCGGATAACCTCCCAATCATCTGGCAACGCAGTACAATAGGGTTCTCTTGCCCTAGAAAGGAACGCGACTTGCACCGCGAAAGCAAAGAAGCTAAACACACCTGTTAAAGATCGCCTAGTTAGGGGATATTAGAAAGACGTACCTTCGACAAGAATTGACAGGGTGCAGGAGCAACGCTATCGGCTCATGAAGAATTCCGCTGTGGCGAACGGAGAGAACAGCCGAGTCCAGCGCAACGCGGGCGCCGAGTTTATCAGGTTCGCTCAGTGGAGAGGCAGGATCATGGTGAAGAGTTCGGTAGACAAACGGCCTGTGGATGATGAATTTGGCTGCAAAGTACCGGGCCATCAGGTTACCTTTCAACCTTCCATGTGTGTCCCGTGGCCGGTAGGGCTCAGGGTTGTAGTGGCCCTGATGAGACACAGAATAGGACGGAAATTGGAGTGTGGCAGGCAAGCACGCTCTCCACTCTTCCACTTGGCGATCTAGCTCCGATATGACCGACTGTGAAGTGTGCAGAAGTTTGTCGGGTTCAAATACTGATGGTGAGCCGATGTGGCTTGCATGGTCATCGTCTTGCTCTAATTTCATCATTAGTAAAGAACATCCTTCTGGGGTTGGACATACTCCTGTTGAACAGATGGAAGTGTATCCTGTTGAGAAGTCTCCTCATCGCAATGTGTGCCAGGAAGAAGAATTGGTATTCTTGGTGAATGTCTTGACTCGATTCCGGGACCAGAGGAAGCGGGACGGAGCTCGCGTACACACCCAGTCCGCTCGGTGGAAAGTCAAATTCTGCAAGAAGTTGACTGTATCCTCAGTTAACCGTTGCTCATATTAGGGCGCTCAATCATACCTCTCGTGAAGGTATGCGACCCAATAAAGCTGGCATTGATGTGCGTCCAGTGCGGTGTGTCTAGATAGCTTAGTCGGAGGACTCGTCGAGTGGAAACTTCAGACTTACAAAGGCAGTAGGATCAGAATCGTGCAGCAAGCACGGTGAATGACCTTCCAGCAATCGTAGATCCGGAGCTTGGAAGCATAAAACACACTGTAACACGATTAGCACATATCAAACAGGTCTCCAGAGTGACCTCACCCCATTAAAAGCAAGCATTGCACGCTAGTCCAATCAGCGGCTTCAACTATCTCGAATACCTCACAAGCGAGGTTAAAAAGACCCAGGCCGACGAAGGTCTGGTCATCTTTGCTGTCTGCCTGCGCCCATTCCTTGCTTCCTGTGTGATATGCCGCCACAGCGCCCAGGGAAAGCACAAGCAGAGAAAGCGCGCTGTCAATTCCATGACGAAAGTCGTTCTTCAACGCTGCTGCCAGGTGATGGCCGTGGAAGGTCGCCTCATCCACTAACAGATAGGGAGGGTGAAAGTGAGAGAAGTATAGTTGTGTGAGCTGCCGTAGCTGATGCAAAGAAAGGTGAGAAATCCAGCCGTCATCGCCTTGATGATTAATGAATACTGGAGGCATCTTGGTTTTCGGTAACCTCGGTTGTTTGATCTCTAGTTGCACGGGATAATTGAGCTCATGTTCGCTCAATTTCAACATGGAGCAGGGCCACAATAACAGATTCTGGGGTGCCGTAGAATGCCTTTCGGACAGGCTTAGCTCCCCTGGATGTTGCGGAAATTCCGTATTCGACGGCACGAAATACGTCTGCATCGGGATGCTTGGACTTCTCATGTTGATCGGATAATAATCCGTGTCCTCGCGGTGCGGCTGCACACTCGAGATGAGCTGATTTGTGACTTCAGCAGTCCGACTAGGACCCTGAATTTCAGGTATTCGCTCAGTCAGGGTATCAATCTTTCGCTCCATTCGACTCAGGGCTGCTGTCAGCTCGATGACTGAGAGATTCTTCCTGGAACTCTAGTTAGCAGTTGCGGTGGGCTTCGCAATCAATAAAATATCCTGACTTAGATGTAACGGTCTCTGCATATGAGCATGACAGCTGAAGACGCGCACAGCGGCCACAGGATGGTTTCGACTCATCACATTTTGTCTTGCGCTGCCGGCAAGCATCACAAGCCTTAAACAAGGTCAGTCAACTGTATTTTGACGCACGAACAAGGGAGGCATGCGTTGAGAGCCAGACGGCGCGTAGAATTGTTTAGAGAATGGGCCCTTGATGGTTCTGGTTCCATTTCATTTGCTCTTGTTATGGTCCGCTTGTTGTTCCATCCACAAGTCGTGATTCATTAGAGTGGAAGCACGATGGATGCTACTAAATCCACCAGGGGGCCGAAATGCATCACGCCAGCCAGGTCACGTGTCACCCGACATTCCACGCAGAAGATGAGACGAGTCAGCCTATAGGGTAAGCTAAGCCATTTTGTTGGTTACCTCGCTATTCCAATTTATTATTTAAGTCGCGTCTTAGACCTCTTTGATCTCATTTACTTCAGAAACATTTACAAGAGAGGTGAATTCGAGCCCATCTCCTCATTTCATCCTAATGGGTTATCTTGCCAATCAATGCCGGAAGTTTGTGTCTTTGAGGCAAAGTTTCACAAACTAAATTGAAATTTTTAGGCAAAACATCAAAATAGAAACATCCTTCCCATCATTCCATTGTGTACGTTGAGGTTACACATGGCTCTTCATAGAGATTTCCAACCAGGCAGCTTCACAGAATGAAAAGGGCAGCGGCCACTCCAAGACTCCAATCGCGATGTAATCTTTGACGAACCACCAACCAGTGAAGGTAAACCATGAAACAACCCAACAGTAACCTACTGTGTAGCCAAGAGCCCTCAGCAACCGCTGTTTAGTTTTCAAGCTAACCAAGTTGACCTGTTGTATCTCTTTATCCGACGGGCTTAGGGCTGATACATATGCTTGACAACGGCGGAGAACAAATGTCTCAATCATAGTAACAGGCGGTTGGGCCAAGAAGAAGAAGCTCATGTCTTGGATGAGATTTCGTGTGGACAAATATCCCTCCGAGACCATGAAGAGCCCCAAGATGTGGAAAAATGAGCTAATGAGAAACGCGACATAGAGGTGAATAAAGTATGACCCAGCAGATCCCTTAGGAACCCTGAGCGAGTCGACGGTGGCGTGGCCGAAGCCGAGGACTGGCTACAAACATTCAACTCCGTGTTACGACCAAGAAAGACTGGGACGAGACTCACCTGACGAATATATCCATGCCACACCTTTCCCCACACATTGGCAACAGTGTAGCCGTCCGCAATGCTGCCGAATAACGGGGGCCAGTCCTTCACTCGAGTTTAACACACCTAGCTGTCCAAACGCGTCGCAAGGGCTTCAAAACATACCTCTGGCTGGCTAATCCCCAGTCCGACGCTAATGCCTGCCGCAATTTCGAACTGTAGCGCCATGCTGGAGTATACCGAGAGGCCCATCAACAGCACGCGCAAGGACATGCTGGCAATCGTGGGCCCGGCCCAGGCCCATTCGCGATCAATGTCAGCGGTCTTTCCGATTAGAATGACGGCATCCAGCGTGAGATACACCAAAGCTGCCCGTGCCAAACTGGTGACGACAAACGATGTCCTGGTAGGTCTCCTCAGCCGTATTGCCTGGCGAGTCGCGTTTAATTTGCGACTTCCGAAGTTCCAGCCCACAGCCCGTGGCGTCGCCGCTAGATCCAAAGCCCAGCGAAGCTTGCGCCAGGTCCACTCCGGGGGTTGTCCTTTGCCTGTCAACTTCTCCTCATCAAGACGCCAGAAATCGCGCTCGGGCTCGTGGAGGAGCAGTCTCTCTATTGCGGGGAGGACAAAGAGCCAGGATCCGGCCATGCCGTATCGCATGGGGCGCGTGGAGCCCGCGTTTGGCGGCCATGGCGACACAACGGTCGCGTAATCGGTGAGGATGATGAGAGTTACAAAGCAGATTCCACGACCACGGAACGGGGGGCAAGCGAAGGCAAAAAGAACGAGAAGCGGAAGGGTCACGAACGGAATGACATCTCGAAGTGAAGGACAAGAAACCAGAGGTGATGAGTGTGTACTCATGGTCGGTAATTTAGAAGAGCTTTGTTATTTGAATGCATATCAGAAAGCGATGCACAACAGGCGTCGAAACCTCATCCACGGGACGTCAATCATATTAATCCGTGAACTCGTCGTCACCAGACCTTTCATCGTTATCAGATCATTCACACCCGAGAAGCAGAAGTGTGTTGAGCGGTGGCTCCACTCCGAGAGCTGGTCTACTCCCATGGTCTGATATTGGTGGCGTGGAGGTTTTGGTGGCTGACAGTCCCCTTTGGGGTCGAGTCATGCCAATTTCTTGCTTCGTCACGCGAGACATTCCACTTCTCAAATGCCATTTCCTCTTGCTTATAAACCTCAATATCATTTGAGCTTGAGGTCAAGACTCATAGATGATTGTGTCATGCCCCGATCAAAATGATGGCTATGGGGGAAAAGGGCACTCCGATGGATGTTGTTGCTTGGGGAATAATAAATCTTCAGGGACTCGGGTTGTGTATTAACTTGTGAAAGACAACACTGGAGGCTTGCCAGTGTTTCATCCTAGATTTGAGGCTGGCGATCAGCGGTAAATGGGCACGTTGGCAGAGCAATGTTTGGTCAGTTGCAAGAGGTCTAATGAATTCTACACATGACTATACGTAGATACTTGAATGAGAAGGCGCCGGAACTGTTTCAGCCACATGTGCGGCAGAGCATGTGACGGATCTAAAATCAATAACGGCGGTCATTATCATTGATCGAGCTCGAAACACCCAAGCAGACAAGTCGTGGTTCCAGTCTACACACGCGTTGCAACAGCAAGGGCACGCGATGAAGAGGTTGCGTAACTCCACACCGAATCTCACAGCGGGGGAAGTTGATTCCCGGACGGATAGCTCCATGCGTACTCGAATGCACAGAGCCCTCGGGCTAGATAGCCCCAACAGAAATGTAGAAATGCACTGTCTGAGTATGATCCTCTTATTGTCAACAAGGCAAAAGATGATTGCTGCCAAAAGCAAGACCTTTAAATTACCCAATCTACGTTTCATCGGGGGAATGTCCAAACTCACGGATAAAGTCGGACAGCGGAAGACAATACTAACAAATTGACCGGCTGAACACTTCCAGCATAGATAGACTATGAGCACAATAACAAGGCCGTCATCATGTAAGAGCTAATCCGTCGTTGTGAATGACGGCTGAGAGAGCCGGGAAACTTGCTCTCCGCATGGAGAGAAATGAACGATGTCGATCATCAAGGATCAATATCCTAGTTGCTGGCCGAGACTGCTCTAGCCTTATGGGGCGATGTTTGGTTGTCCTTCTGCCATAGGCTACATGCGAACAGGATGAAGAGCAATTTTGTTTTGGCGCTGACCAAGGCGCGTAGTCATCTGCGCATCGGCAGGGGAAAACGAGCCACTAGTGACAACGAACATGGTGCGTTAATTACCAAGTAGCCACGGTAACCTTGCTATTGCAACCCACCATTTCCGAAAGTGGCCGCGACATCCGACAAATTTCAATCGCCTTGTTCCGTTTATCGGTATGTGAATGAGGCAAATAGGTCAGATACAACTTATGGGATGGAAAACATGCACAGCAGACAGATGAATTTATGGGAAAGAAGCTTGCGTTGCTCGTATTAAAAATTATCGACTATATAGCTTTTACTCCTTGAAGTCCAGATCCACAAGCGGAGAGGTAGAAACTTTATAGTCATCAGCAGAACTGAATCCCAGAGCCATCAGCCTGTCCTAAGCCTTTGGATCTACTCCATTGCGGGGTGAGACGCTTAGAGGAGACCGAAGAAGGCAACGGCGGCACCAGCAGCGGCGAGGAAGCCGGAGACAGAGACGGCAGAGCCGGCGCTGGCGGGGACCTCAGCGGGGGTGGTGCTGGTGGTGACGGGAGCACCAGGGGTGGTGGGGACACCGTAGTGGACAGTGGTGGAGGCAGTTCCGTTGTTACCGGGCTTGACCCACTCGGAGGTGTAGACGGGCTTGGTGTACACGGGAGGAGCGGGGGCCGAGTGGGAGACGTACTCGCTGACGGGGCAGACGGTGGTGCCAACAACGACAGTCTCGGTGGTGACGTGGCCAACGGGGCAGTTGGTCACGGTGGGAGCGCAAGAGGTGATGGTGTGAACATCGGTGGTGTAGACGGTGGAGACAGTCAGCTGCTCAGAGACGGGGCAGACGGTGGTGTAGACTCCAACGGTCTCGGTGGTAACGTGACCAACAGGGCAGTTGGTGACGGTGGGAGCGCACGAGGTGACGGTGTAGACCTTGGTGTCGTAGACAGTGGAGGTGGTCAGGTCATCAGAGGGAGCCGAGTAAGCGGTGGTCTTTGGGTTGAGTTAGTGAGGATGATCAGACTGAGACGGGGCATTCAGAACATACCTGGGCAGCAACGGGGGTGGTGGTGGTAGCAACATCGCCGGGGTAGTCGATCTGGTAGGCGGGGATGGCAGCGGCGACGGAGGCCATGGCAACAATGCCGGCAGCGATAGAGGCGGAGGAACGCATTTTTGATGTTGTTGGGGGTTGTTGAGTTGCTGAAAGAGCGAGAGCAAGCAGAACTAAGTGAGTGACTGTGGTGAATGATGAACCAAGTGAGTGTGGGTGAGGAGGTAAGAAAGAAATGCAACTGAGGCCGAGGAAGATCGAGTCCTTATACCCCGTCAATCCGGAGTACCCCGTACTTGTGTAATTGCTCTTCGTATTCCGTCCGCTAATGCAAACTCCAATAATAACTGCATGTTGCCTTGCTAGTTCTCCCCTGGGCACCTTTTCTCAGCTGCATCCCCTGTCAACCTAAATCGGCCATTGACTCCCCTGGCCTGTAGTCCGTCCCCCGGTCCGTCTCGCTGGCCCGACTGGGGGGGGGATGGATTAGTGCCAGGGGTAAATTCGGAAAGAGGTGTGCTGGACTACACCGTACTGAGTAATGCGTGCAACGTAGCACAGGCAGAGGTAACCCGAGTACAGTAAGGACGACTCGAGGCCCGAAAGGGGGGGTGGAGAATTGGGTGATGAGAGCAAGTGCGCGCGCCTAACGCTGTTCATGTCCCGGCGGACCAATACCCGGGACGGTTGACAATAGCGACGGAACGGAGGCACACGCTACTATGAATCGCCAGATCCTTTGGCCGTCTTTGGAGATTTGAAGCCTCATCCAGCCATAGTTTTGCCTTGTAATTAGGCGGTGGCCAAACACTACCAAGTGCTACGCTGGACTGGACTCTGCAAGTGGCCAACGGCGCTGGCCAGCGGCCTCGCGTAGGAGATTGGGCTCCGCAAATAATGGACACTTGGCGCAAACCAGCCAGGGTTACAGGTCACCCCAACCAGGGATTACCCGTCTGTTTTTGTCTGTTTTTTTCCCTTCTCCTTTTCCCGGCCTCTGTTTTCGCCCCCCGTTCGTCCCTCCTCGGAAGGCTGGCCGAGCTGCCGAGCACCGATCTCTCTTGAGTCTCTCCTGTTCGGCTCTGGGACGCGGGCAGGGCCAGAACTGGCTGATGATTAGGGCTCCAGCCACTGGACGCGAGCCTTGTTGGTTCCAGAGCCAAGCCGGGTTCATCAACCAGAGCCTGGTCCGCCCCATCATCTGCCCCCTGGTCCGTCCCAGAGGCGGTCGAAGTAGCCCCATTACTGCCTTAGTTGCTTTGATTGCACTATTTGCTCCGTCTAGCAGCAGCCTTTCAGCTTCCTCTTCCAGGAAGTCGAAGAGTCATTCATTGTTCTGGATCCCCCAGTTTTTACGAGATTTGCACACACACAGCTCATCAGCGCCCAGTGATTCCGAGGCAGCGAATCGCTTCTCTCGCCATCGTCATCGCCTTCCGTTGCAGCTCCGTCGGTTGGCCAGCCTCGTTATCGCCTCCCCCTTGGAACCTCGTGTTTGTCCGGCAATCAATTCATGCGCCTCCCCCTTGGCCCCCAACTCTGTCGCATTCGTCCGATAGATTCCCTGCCGCCTTCCATAGCTTCTCTCTCCGACTCGATGCTCGCCTGCAGATTCAATTTGCCGAACGGAACCCCCTTGTCTCTTCATGGCTCATGCTCAAACATAACGCCCGGACTGTCTCTTCCTGATCAATCGTTCCGCATTCTGCCACCGAATAAAGCAACAGCAGCCGGCTTCCACATGCGAACTGGTGAGACGCCGAGAGACTGCATGCACAAGGGGCCGGCTGCCCCCAGCTCATTTGGTGGCTTCCATTCGTCCCATCCAACCTACAGCCTCCCCGTAGCAACTCATCAATGGGGTAATAGCGCTGCTCTGCTATTGCTCTACCTCTGCCTTCGTACATGACTAAGATTACTGTGCTTCCGAGTGGCAAAGGGTAAGGTAAGGATTTTATTTCGCCCGGGGGACACACCCCAGAGGGCCTTTGCGCTAAGCTATTTTCGTTTCGTACAGTTCTTCCATAATCACCCGAAGCCCCAAAATTTCACTTTTACTAACTGGTCCAATCTGGTGTATATGTCGTGACAGGCCTGCTTGAAGGCCATCCGAGTGGCAAAACTCATGTCCGCACCTACCAATATCCCGGATCTGTGTCAGCACGTTTTGGCATCTCGCCGATCCACCGAAGTTGGTCACTGGTGGTACTTACAAGTTAGATTAATCGCTAAATAAAGAATCGTGCAATTTCGTAGACGCCATCTCATACATTTCCACTTTCACGAGCTTTTTTTGATCCCATCGGTGCGGAGCCTGTTCATTTCTGCTTGCATTGCGCTTATGCCCGCACAGATAACTCCTTCGATGTCCGGCTTGACCGCTTGGAAGCAATTCCGGCTGCTACCCAGCGTACCAAAATTCCAATGTTTTGTTCCAACGCCTCATG
This sequence comes from Dactylonectria estremocensis, assembly GCA_020744375.1. Classification (NCBI taxonomy): domain Eukaryota; kingdom Fungi; phylum Ascomycota; class Sordariomycetes; order Hypocreales; family Nectriaceae; genus Dactylonectria; species Dactylonectria estremocensis. The sequence continues at coordinate 461,704 of JAGMUU010000010.1, read as the reverse complement.
ATTTTTCCCAGTCTATCGCATTTTCCCAGTTATTCGACTTCTCAATGTCTTTCGAATTTTCCCAGTTTCACTTTCCCGCCTCCTTTCCCATTTCCAGCGTGGTCCGATAACGTTTTCGACAACTCTCGCCAAACAACAGGGTCTCGACGAAGCGCTTCGAATTTCACCTGTCCCCGACACTTGTCTCAAGGAGTTGTTTGAGTTGTGGTCCGTCTTATACAACGCAACCCCAGCTACCAGAACCTCTCATGCTCATGAGACCCAACCCGACCGTCCGAATACTCCATAACGCTCCTTAAACCACGACCATGTCTTTTCGCTCCTCATAACTTGATCCTCCTAGCCCCACGTTCTTAAATCGAGATAGACTCATTAGGTAGACTCCTCGGGCCACACGTCGTAGCCGAACGTGTCCTTCATATTCACGAACCGACAGTGACGCCCCTGGGCAACCTTCTCGACCTCAGCGAAGTCCGCATCCGACAGGTGCGGCACCTGGAAGTTGCTTTCGATACGTGAGGGCGTGGAGCTCTTGGGCAGCACCACATAGCCGCGTCGCAATCCCCAGCTCAAAAGCACCTGCGCCAGCGTGTGGCCGCTGCGATCCGCAACCTCATTCAGCGTCTTGTTCGTCCGCACCTTCTCGCCCGTGTTGGGCACCTGGTCCTGCGAGCCCAGCGGCGAATACGCCTCGGGCAGGATGTCGTGCGCCTGGCAGTACTTGACCAGCTCGCCATTGGGCAGGAAGGGGTGCACCTCGATCTGGTTGACGGCCGGCTTGACCTTGGCCAGCGCGAGCAGCTTCTCCAGCCCGGCGATGGTCCAGTTGGACACGCCAATGGCGCGGGTCTTGCCCTGGGCGAGGAGGTCCTCCATGGCGCGCCAGGTAGGCTCAGGGTTCTCGGTGAGGTCCCGCTTGATGATGTACTTGCCGTCGGGGCCCAGCTTGGGCAGGTTGTCGGCGTCCTTCTCGGCAGCGATGGGCCAGTGCACGAGGAACAGGTCGACGTAGTCGAGGCCGAACTTGCTGAGCGAGTTCTCCAGCGACCACTTGACGTCTGCGGGCTCGTGCAGGTGGTTCCAGACCTTTGTGGTGATAAAGATGTCCTCGCGTTTGACCGAGGGGTTCTGCTTGAGAAAGTCTCGCACCGCCTCGCCGACTTCGCCCTCGTTGAGATAGAACCAGGCGCAGTCGAGATGGCGGTATCCTACTTGCAGGGCGCATGTGACGGCCTTGTAGGTCTCTCCCTTGGCGCCCTCGTTGGCAAAGGTTCCAAAGCCCAGGCCGGGAATCTTGACGCCATTGTTCAGAGTGAACGTCGTAGTGTTGGAAATGGTTGTCATTGTGAGTTGTTGCTTGATTGTGTGATGTGATTGATGAATGTGCCAGTAGGCGTGCAATGAGCGTGTGCGTAGTCAAAGTCCAGCAACAAAACCTGACATGAGGTCCCAGACGTGAGTAGATAAGCTGGACCCCTCTTCTTGTCGGTACGTATGTACAAAGTATCTCTCTGGAACCTTGAAGATATCCGTCTCGGGTAGACTCGCAGCCATGTTGCCATTGTGGATCCGCGAGGGAGAAACTTCAACCTCGCCATTGTGGATTATGACATCGCGGTTTCCACCTCGTCGGTTTCAGCGCCAAATACCTGCCATGTCTTGAGTCGTTTGCCCAAAGATCGTCGCTTTGCGCGTCAGTTTGTAACCACGTCAAGTGGGGTTGGATACAACGGTCCCTCCGTATCCGAGTTCGCCATGTGTGTAGGTTTTCATGGTTGGACCCTTCTAATGGTTGACCGTATCTCTAGCGTCGACGGAATGGTGGGGGCGAGTTCATGTATATGCAACATTATCAGGCCAACGCAACGCCTTCTCTGGCTCAACCGGCTTGCCGATATTTCCATCATTGCCAAGAGAGTTTGCGCAATGCAGGTTAATCACTCAGGATCCTGTCTTGTCATCTATCAGTTCCTGACGTTGGGCTGAAATGGTCTCGGTCAAGTCGGTGTAGGGTAGTTTGCAGCTTGGAGCTGAAGGGTGCAGGAGGAACGTGCAGATATTTGTGGGTTATCTGGCTATCTGGTCCCCTGCAGAAATACCGCAGATCCTGCTAGACCCCTAACACTGCCAATCCCGCACAGGTCAATGGCTGGATGCAGGCTTGACGGATCTTACTACCACTCTCTTGGCCAGGGTTTTATGGAGCGCTGTTATCCGCGTCTTTCGCGGCAGAGCCTCAGAGGCTCAAGAACTTGTGGAGCCGTCCAATCGGCGGCCGCGGGCGGCAATTGCGTCAGTATCACCAAGGTACCGTGGACCTGGATGATGTCAAGCGCTGATACAGACTCCACCAGTTCCTGGGTTATGTTCTGGATACATTCCACTTTTCACGGCATCATCTCGGACCAAGCTGTCAGAATACTCGAGCCTTATCGTTCGAACGGCCTTCCGTCATACCCAGAACCAAAAATCTCTTCTTCTGGACGGTATCCACGACATTCGACGGGACGGAGCTGAAGAGGGGCGAGCGGAGCCATGGTGAGGGCGAAGAGGACCTCTCACGTCACCGCGCCGTCTTGGTGAAACGGAAAGCGAACGAGTTTTCCCGTTCGCGCCCAGAACCGTGGCAACTTTCCGTTACGGCACTGGTTGTTGGGCAGTTTATTACCCACAATCGACGGGCGCTACGGCTTGCCATGGCCATGCGTTTCGGTCTTGGCCCGCTTCGTGCGGCTCAAGCGATTATTCAGGGTTTCGAGGACGGAGTACCGAGTACAGAAGTACGCAACAACTGACTTTCGGAACGATAAGACGTCACCGAGCGGTTGATAAATACGTCCTTGTTGCCACCTCTTAAGTTTTTTTTTGTAGATCCATACCATTTTTCATACTCTAGTTTCTCAACACTTCACTCAAAGTAGAGCAGGCTCTGCATCACCAGTCAAGCCACAAAAGACACTATATCATATAAAACCACAAACCGCTCCATACCTTCCTTCATCATGCCTGCCTACGACGACTCAGACTTTGAGATTCCTCCCATGAGCCCTTCCTATCCCACAAAAGACTCCAACATGCATTTCAACGCCAACGGACTTGCCACCGACGGGGCTATCGAGATCCCCGCGACTCGATCCGCCATGTCTGAGGCGGCCAAGTACATGCACAACCTGAGCATCTCTCCGTCGATGAAAGATAGACGGGCATCCCGAAACTCGTTTGGCACGACTCTTCCCATTCCCCGAGCCAAGAGACACACTCGCCTCTCGTCGGTGCGCCATGCCGACGCGAGCTCCCCTGTCCGACCCGCACGCGAGCTGCTGGCCGCCCAGGCGCAGGCCGTCAGGCCGCAGCTGGTCGAGAAGGCCAAGAACATGGCCTTTGCCTTTGACATCGACGGTGTCCTTGTCCACGGCGACCGCCTCATCCCCGAGGGTGCCCGCGCCTTGGAGATCCTCAACGGCGACAACGAGCTGGGCATCAAGATCCCGCACATCTTCCTGACCAACGGCTCGGGCAAGATCGAGACGGCGCGGTGCGCGCAGCTCTCTCAGATCCTGCGCAACCCCGTGTCGACGGACCAGTTCATCCAGTCGCACACGCCCATGAGCGCTCTGTCCGAGTACTACCGCACCGTCCTGGTCGTCGGCGGCGAGGGCTACCGCTGCCGCGAGGTCGCAGAGCAGTACGGCTTCCACAACATTGTCGTCCCCAACGACATCATCGCCTGGGACCAGACCATCGCGCCCTATCGCGTCTTTACCGACGAGGAGCGCGCCACGTCGCGTCCCCGCGACTTCACCAAGATCTGCATCGAGGCCATCATGGTCTTTTCCGATTCACGGGACTATGCCACCGACATGCAGATCATCATGGATCTTCTGCGCAGCCGCAACGGCCGTCTGGGCACCGTCGCCGATGACCCCGTGTCTGAGCGCATCCCCATCTACTTCTCTCAGGGCGATCTCCTCTGCCCCACTGAGCACCCTCAGCCTCGCATGTCTCAGGGCGCTTTCCGCATCGGCCTCGAGGCTATGTACAAGGCCATGACGGGCGTCGACCTGGAGCGCGTCGTCTACGGCAAGCCCGAGCTGGCGACGTACAAGTACGCCGACGAGGTGCTGACCTCGTGGATGCAGGAGCTCCACGGCGAGGAGAAGCTGCCCCAGAACATCTACATGATCGGCGACAACCCGGCATCGGACATCATCGGTGGCAACGAGTACGGCTGGAACACGTGCCTCGTCCGCAGCGGCGTCTTCCAGGGCGGCGACAACGACGAGAACAACCCGGCCAACTTTGGCGTCTTCCCCACCGTGCTGGACGCGGTCAAGAAGGCCCTGCGAAACGAGCTTGGACAGGATTTCAAGATGTTCTTTGACGAGAAGATCAACCCGGTGCTTCACGGCAGCGCGGCTGATGGTGCCGTGGTTGTTTAAGCGAGCGATACCCAATCTCACCTACAGAATGGTACGAGATGTTGACAGGGCAAAGAAATTGCCAGATTTGGAACCCTCATGAGATATGAACTATAGACTATAGAATTAAGACAAAAAAATATGATAGATGGTCAATGCAATGACCAAAGCTTTTCCAAGATAAAGAAAGGACTTGATCTTACTCCAACTCCACTGTTTAATCTCGTGAACCAAGTCACGGTAATGACACATTCTGACCGAGACTTGGTAAAGTGGCCAGAGACTTTTGACCACGCATGGTAGAGGAAGGTCTGCGAGACTGGAGCGACGTTACACCAAAAAGCTACGTTGTATGATATTTAATCGCAGCCATTTTGTCCTCCGCTGCTTCTTACAGCCTTTGCATCTCATTGAAACCAACAACGTCCAGCAGGTTATCAAATAGCTTCGTTACTCTTCTCCGCAAGAGGGGTGACAGAACTGGGAACGAGCCTCCGGATCGTTTCCATCTCTCAACCTCCTGCCTTGTTTTATGAGATGTATGAGTCGCTTCTCTTTGAAATCAGGTCAAAGGCGGATCTCCAGCGCGTTGAAGACGCAGCATTGGCCAATGTCTACTTAGAGCCAAGCTAGGCCCGGTAGCTGTTCTCATAACTGACGAGGCGCTGACCCTCGATCCAAAACAAACACGTATGGGAGGCCGTCCTCAAGGATGTCCGCAAGGGCGGCATAGCTGTCATTATGGGCCATTTCACCGCGTGGGTTGAGCAACCAAAAATCAAGACCTTCTTCGCGCAAGCTGGTCTGCCGTGACATTGGCCTCGTACCAGCGGACAACACTTGTGCCGAATCGCGGGACGGTGGATGATGGTTTGGCGGAAGCTGCCGCCACAGTACAGCCAAAAGGTCATATCCGTAAAAAAATTCGCTTCCAAGGACGCTTGGTATTTGGAGAATGAATAGTCCGATGAGGATCCCGTCGTCAAGTCGGCGGTTTTGCCTCCAACTGGGGTGGCAAGTCTTGTGGCGAGCGCCGTCACGTTTGCTAGTGTAGGAGATGGAAAGCTTGGGTATGTTGGTGATGTCAATTGCGAGATAGGCTTGGATCTGTCGTCCTTGCAGTGTGTGGACTCTAATAATTCTAGCACTACAGCCACAATGTTGAGATAACCCAGAGCAGCGATATTTCACTTCGCCCAGCTGGACCCGTTGGAGGCCTAGGCGGGGCTTCAACATGTGCCACTTTAGCCTTTGTGACTGTGTGGTTATAATTACCGCCGGGAGATAGAAGCAGCTCATCCTACTGGTAACCCACATATTGTCTACTGCTGGAGGCTTCTCCTGTTCCCGAAATCACCTACCTGTCCTGCTTCTCTAAGCTAAGACGCGGCATTCTTGATGAAACCCACCCCACTTTCTCCTCGCCTCTATGAATTGACTCAACTTCCTAGTAACTGTCTCGGACTCGTTTCACAGCTTCAAACACAGGCAAAACTAAAGCAGCTTCTAATCCTCAGAAAATCGCCACATCTCTTACTCAGGCTTCCGGCCATACACAACGCGCTGGCGGTAGTACGGATGGAACTTGCCTGAGCGGATTTCGCGACGTAGCTGGGCGCAGTATAGCGTGACCTCCTCTTGTGACCACCCCAGTACCATGTTGGCCATGTAGAGAACGTAACCCTCGTAGTCCTGTTCGAGAGCTGCTTGTGCAAATTGGCCGATTTCTCGAAGCCGCTCATCTTTTGGCCAGCCTCCAATGGGTGCCTAGATATTTGATCATGGTTAGTCATATGGTCTTGAAGACTGCCAGGCTGCTGTCAGACTTGCCTTCAGGTCCCAAGTTTTGATGTCAACAAAGCCGGCTTCCTCCATAAACTTTCGCTGTAGATCATCGTCCAAGATGGTAAAGGTCCGGCCGAGCTTCTTGCCTCCTTCGATAAAGAACTTGCCCCATTCGTTGATAGCGCAAGTGTCCGTCACGGTGCCGTCGTCACTCTCCATCATCGCAGAGGCCTCGTAGCTTTCGACCCAACCACCAGGCTTACAAACACGGTAGGCCTCCTTGATGAGAGGCGTGCAACTGAACTCCACCGCCACTTTCCTGGGATAGAGGTGATTGAGACCTTTCCTCGCCAGAGGGATCGGCGGGGGGTGTCGTGTTCGCAGGCGTTGGCGCTAGTTTGTCGTCAGCACTGCCATGCACGCGCTTCCTTCTTCTTTGGGAACTACGTAACTTATATGTCATAATTATGGTTCGGGCGTGTCTTTGCTAAAAGAGAACAATGAAGAGTTGAGTCGGAATGACAAGGTAGAGTTGCAATTGACGATCAAGGCCAACAGCGCGACAACCGCCGGCAACCCATGTACAGTCGGCGTGGCGGCCCCAGAGTACTATCACGCCGTGGCTTGCCACGAAGCATGCGTAAACAAATGCATCTGCTACCCAGCTCGCGGTGACGTGACATTGTGACAGCGAAAGTGGGGATCTTCAGCCGGGGACCTCGAAGCGGTGATAAGACCGGAGGAGGTTGGGCCGCAAAGGCCAGAGCTGGCCCATATTTGGCCCATAAGGTATTGGCCCTCCATGGCCTCATTCTTCTCGAACTAAAGCGAGCGGCCATATATAGACATGCATCTGGTTTGTTGAACAGTATGAATGCGGGTCATGAAGCTGGTGTGAGGTGACTTATCTCAACCCCAAGCCTGTATCAGATTGTGGGGCAATTCTGCAATTCGGGACGGGCCGACCCTGAACTAGGTAGCAAACTGGCATTGCAGTAAACAAAATAATAACCCTAGGTCCCTGGAGTTGGCTTGTATAAGTTATTGTAATTCATCATTGCAGAAGAAGTTGGGAGCACTGTTGAAAAGCACATCGGACATCTGGAGTAGGAATATACCATAAGTGTCATCTTCTTTCGGCTTCTCGCAACTTCAATGCTGGAGGAGAGACGAACTTAGACCATCGTCTTCATCACAACATGGGTTGGATGAGAAAACCACTTGCCATCAGGGCTGTTACTGTTCCAGCCGACAGCCAGTCGAAACCTGGGTCGGATAGCAAATTTGAATCGGGCCACATCTAATTGGTCACAGCAAGTTACAACCATTTATGTCATTTTGCTTCATAGCTGAGCTTTAGATGAGTTCGCTAATAAAGTCTCCAAACATCATCTCTTTGGTGACTGCCGGGGATTCTGCCCAGAGATGCCAAGGTGGCCATCTATTGCATCCGTTGGAGTTGCTGCATCCCTGGATGTTAGTAGAGTAATATATAGGACAGGTTTCTTCCGGAGTGTAACCTTCTTAGTGGGGCGTAATTGATGGGTTGATTTTTGTGCCCGACAAAAACCTGCTATGAATAGAATGATGGCAAGGAGTTCGCGTCGCAATCAGGCGGACAAGAAGAGGGTTTGTACGAAGAATGATTTAAGTAGAGGTGTTATGATTCATAGAGGTTCAGCTCAAGCATGTAACTGCCATTAAAATCTCGAATCGAGACGAAGATTGAGTTAATGAATGTGCGCTACGTTAATTTGTCTGTCATCTTAATAAGTCTGATGCATCCTGAGGCTCCAGATCTGACTTGCGTGTGGGCCAGCTCAGTCTGCCAAGAGATTATCTCTTATCAGCAAATCAGTTCCTTTCTCAAAGCAGAATCATTAGCTTGGTAAGAGGGTGAGTGATTTTGACTTGACTCCGATTCCTCTGATCACTATGTATTTGATACAGAGGTACAGCTCGCTAAGCCTCACTTGTCCATTCTTCCAGCCATCGCATTGATCCTTGAGTATCCGGATGATCAGGGCCTAGTATTTTTCGCCGAGTAGAAACGCAATCCTTCATCAGGACGATCGCTTCATTTAACTTGCCAACATCGTGCCAAGCCACGGCAAGGTTGTTCTTGGTTATCAGAGTAGCAGGATGCTCTTCGCCTAGCACCCTTGATCTGATTTCTAACGTCTTTATGTCCAGCTCTTCTGCCTCCTCCCATTGGCCTTGATCTCTATATGTCGAGGCTAGGTTTGCCATGCTTATTAGTGTACTAGGATGCTCATCACCCAGAAGTTTCTTTTTCAGCTCAAGTAGCGGTGCTTCCAGCTTCTCTGCCTCATTCCACCGGCCTTGATTCCAGTATGTTGAAGCCAAATTCGACATGCTAGTTAGAGTGTTAGGATGCTCTTCGCCAAGAATCCTTGTTCTGATTTGTAACGTCTTTTCTTCAAGCTCTTCTGCCTCCTTCCACCGGCCTTGATCCCCATATATCGTGGCTAGAATTGACATGCTTATTAGTGTATCAGAATGTTCATCACCTAGGACCTTCTTCTTTTGCTCCATTATCCGAACTTGTAATACCTCTGCTTCCTTCCACCGAGCTTGATCCCGGTAAGTTAAAGCCAAATTTGACATGGTTGTTAGTGTTTCAGGATGTTCATCACCCAGCACCTTCTTCTCTAGTTCCACCAGCCGCACTTCCAGCTCCTCTGCCTCCTTCCACCGGCCTTGACTCCAAAGCGAGTAGGAAAGAGTGCTCATGCTTGAAAGCGTACGAGGATGCTCTTCACCTAACATGCTAGTACTTGTTTCCAGAGCCTTTCTTGCCAGCCTCTCAGCCGCTGTGAAGCTCCCCGTCTTGTTAAGATACCGCCCACAATTTGTGAGGAGACGCATCCATGGATGCAGTTCATTCTGTGGTGGCTCGTGCATGATGGACTCGATGTGAGGCATAAGCGCTCGACATCTAGGCCAGTTTTCGAAATTTCCCTTTGGAAATCGCATTGCGATGACCCACAAATAGATACGTTCCCAATCTCGTGTTGTGTCGACTGCAGACAGCCAGATTCGTGTGCAGAGTTGGACTAAGGAATGCATCTCAAATGTGTCCCTATTTGCTGCCATTGATACGAGCGAATATCCACGGAGGACGTCGAGGTCATCCTCAAATTCGGCACAGTCTTCGTCAGATGTGTCTTCCTCCTCAGATGTGTCTTTGATGATCGCGTCCCCATTGCGTGGCATGTCCTTCTGGTAGTTGCGGATCGCAAACTCTGGGATTCCCTGTGGGTTAAAGAAGCTCATGAACGAGAGCAGGTGTGCCGCTGATGGTCTTTCGCGTTGTATTTGTTCGAACGTGACTTGCCATGTCGTGACCACGGAGTTCGAAACAGTCTCATCTCGTCGTAGGTCTCCCGCATCGCAATTTAGGAGGTTGCCTTTTCTCTTATCGCTCCTTCGAAAGTCCTTTAGGTAGGTAGCCACTGACATGCGAGGGGCGCGGCGATTGATATACGCAGTAGCCTGGGTAATCGCCAATGGGATATGATCCAGAGCCTGAATCAGTTCTGCAGCATCATTTTTGTCATAGTCACCCTCCAACTTGTGTTGCAAGAGTTGCAAAGCTTGAGCGTTATTCATCGGGGGGATCTTGTGGATAGACTTGTGGCTGCCTGTCAACTTTTCTGCAGCATCTAGACTGCGAGATGTTACAAGAATGACTCCGTTGTGTCGTTTTGGCAGGAATGACGCAAGCGGCTGTTGTATACTCACTTCGGCACAACTTTCATCGGAAGAGTTGGGAGATGTCTTTTCCGCATTAGTAGCATGGCCGGGATAGAAGACATGGACGTCATCAACATTGTCCAAGACTATCAACCAGGGGCCGACTTCATCTTTCTGAAACCAGTCGCGGACTAATCCAAGCACGTCAACATCGGGGTCGTTTCGCTTTGGAAGCTGGAGCTGATCTGCAATAGATCGGTATGCCTCTTGGAATCTTTGTTTCGAGCTTGCATATACCCAGAATATGCCGGTTTGTGGTGACGTAGCGCGAATATGATGGGCGAATTGAATGGCGAGCTGTGATTTACTTTGATTTGTTAGTATTGATGGCCTTGCGGGAGATGATGTGGTGTGTGTGACTATACCCGAATCCGCCCATGCCCAGGAGAGCCATACGGCCACTGGGGTCTCTGTAATGCTCCTTCATCCAAGTGATGATTTCTGGTCGATCGATAAAATCAGGGTCGGGTTGGAAAGGCATGCTGAGATAAGGCTTGGAAGCCATTGATGCGTCTTTTTCGGGCTGGAGAGAGATGTCTTTCATCCTCTGGCCAATATCAAGAAGTAGCGTGCTGCACATTTGGTTGAATGTTAAAGCCTCCCTTAGATTGTGGAATTGAAGATGGAGCCTGGAAACCCAGTGCCGACTTACGTTTGGTCGACTTGTAGGCTCAGAGTGATGGTACGTTCATAGCGCTCAAAGCTTGTCAATATTTGATTGACATCCTTGGTGTCAAAAGGCCACTTGAGAGCGCGAAATCCGAAACGGCGCATTGATTTTCGAGTCTTGTTTGGGTCTAATTTGCTTTGCAGCTGGCCCAGCTCCAGAGCGCAATTATCGACGCACTCGAGCAGCTCCCGAGACGTAGTGAGCGCGTGGGCATCTGGACTACCGAGAAGTTTCTGTAGCCCTCGAACTGCTCTGCCCAGATCCTCCAGGCGGCTTCGGAGACGCGCGATGTCGTCTCTGGCATTGTTGACAGAGGTGGAGTAGTCGAGACAGAGAGTGCCGACTTTGACAGACAGTTCGATGATGGCGATGACGCTGGTAGCTAGACCGACTGCCTCAGCCATGGCGAGGGACGATGTTCGAAGATGAATAAGCGAGGCACTGTTTAGAGAGTTCTACTTGAGATATTTTGGTGTGAGGGTGAGAGACTGGGAGGGAAAGTATTTGGATGCTGCGTGAGGGGCTGACAGGGCTCCGTAATCAGACCAGTGAGGCTTATCCTGTCTGCCTGAGAGTGTGGCGGTGGCGGGTCATCTCACGTGCATATGCAGCAGGGAATTAGCTAGAGTTGGTCTGTCACGCTTCTAGCGAGACCTTGGAGGGAACATATGCTTGCGTTTCTATCACTCATACTGTTTCTTAGTTACTGGTACAGAAAGGCGCTACTACGAAGTTGTGCACCTATTGTTTTGGGTTTTAACCGTTGCATCGTGAAATGGAGAAGTAGTCGTCGGACCGTCCCAAGTACTTACCGGAACGCAAGTACAGCTCCAACAGGTTATGTGCCATCTAAATGCGACTGCTTACCAAGCGTATGTTAACCTGTGCGTTCAGTTGGATTTGATAGCTCTGTTCCTCGCTCGCTCGCTCGAGGCGGCCTTGACGAAGGCATCAAGTCATATGAGTCGGTTCGTCGATCCAAGGACTCCCATCTCTGCTAGCCCCGAGGAGCTGGGCAACGTCAATTAGGATCTAAAACTAGTCAAACTCATCAATCCACCACCTGCTAAGGAGGTCTGAGGCGACTTAGGCACTATCTCGCCTGTGGAATGAAGTAGACTAAATCTTTTGCGTATTGCGTTGCATTGCGAGGTAGATAATCAGATACGATCGGCAAGGGCTTTCCTTCGCAGAACATCTATTAGGAAGATAGAACAGTTTTTTTCAAGGCAATGAACGTGCTGAAGATCAAGTATTGAAGCGACTGTCCGCATTTAAGGGCGAGATGCTGGAAGAATGGCAAAATTTACACTTTTTCTCACGTAGTGTAACTATCAATAACAGAGATATCTAGATTTAAATAAGCTCTCCAGGCTTGGTGTGATCCATGTCATCCGCTCGACAGGTCCAAGTTTGGTACGGCAGCGTTTGAGCTTTGCGCCACAACTGTTTCATGTCGTACCCCTCGAGTCTTGCATAGTAGAACCATGAAAAGAGTAACTTGATGTCGACCTTGACGCGACCTTCGTATCCATCTTCGTCAGCCCAGACTGTGTTTGCATCTCCAGCAAAGTGGCCGTTGCAGGTACATGCTGCCCCCTCTGCCCCCTCTCGATGTGCATGGTCGCTTTGCTTGTCCTTGTCCTCTTGAGCCTTCGTTTGGCCATCATTGGTATTCATTTCACCTTTCAGAATACCATGGAGTTCTTGGTCCTTCGTCGCAGACGGAGGCTGCCAATTGGCATCGTATGCCCAAAGGAAGAAAGTTGGAAGATCTTCGCCACACACCAGCTTCTGCTCCTGGAAGCGTGTTAAGGGGGCCAAAAACTGGTTATCGTCCAGGTCATTTCTAAAAGGGAACTTATAGCCATCCAACTCTGGGAAGAGGCAGTCGTTGGTCAGCACCAGGAAAGTGTCACGGAGTATCCGAGGCTTCACGGCTGGAAGGCTATCCCGAAGCTCTTGAAAATGTCTATTCTAGCATTAGCAGGTGCCCGCTCCATCCGGCATATTCGAGAAAACGTACTGACGGAGAGATACAGGGTTCGCCTCAGAAGGTCGGTGAAGTAGGCACTGATCGACCCAGCTGGGTAACATATACTTGCTCAGTGGCCCGCCTAGGTGGACATAGTCAGTCGCATTATGGTAGCCGCCAAAGTTGTTGTAGCGTTCTCTTTCATTGAAGACGGTCATCCAGGTCTCCTTGGCCATGAGCGGCCTTCCATACGCTTCCCTTGATTCATAGATGATGAACCCGTAGTCTTCCTTGCTGCGCCAGATACTGTTGATCCAGCCCGGCATTTGCGGCAGCAGAACAGAGTCCATTGCACGAGAATTGAAGGTCTTCCCGACTGCTGCGGCAGCCTGGTGTTCAACAAGCGCCTTCGAGGCCTCGAGCCGAGCACGTCGCTCTTCTTAGGTTCGCACGGCGGCCCTGGCTTTCTCGAGCGGGTGCTGTTCCCTTTCCAGACGAAGTTGTTCCTCATAAAGCGCATCGACTGCTGCGTTTGCATCCTGGCCAGTCTCGAAATCGAGGGGAACTCTCCAGTCGCACAGGGTGAATTTACAGAGCTGCGGAGACATTTGAGCACAGCCTTGATGCGTGGCTTGGTCCTTAAAGACTTGCATCATCCGCGTCCTGCTGGCGTCGAATCCGTCGAGAGCGCTCAAGAACTCATAGGCATCTTCTGGATAAGGTGGGCCACCGAGCAAAGCGAGTCGCTGCACTTTACTGAGGGATTCTGGGTCCTCCTGTGCCTTGGCAACAAGATCGACGTCCTTGCATTCTTTTTCCCGGAGCGCAATGGCCTTGCGTTTGTCCTTGACTCTGGTGCGAGCCATCCTTTTGGCTATAGCTTCTGAAGCGGACATTTTGAAGCCAAGCCGTGTATCGCGCTGGGCTAGGGCTTGAAGAAGTAGAGCTGAGGTGACGGCTAGGTGTGAGGTGCGAGGTGCGAGGTTGGGTTGAAGCTTTACAGAGGTGAGGTAGAGGTAAACAGCATCGGAGGACAAACGAGGGCTGGGGGCGGAATTGTCTCTTAAATAATTTTAATAATTTTACCCGTAGGGTATTACTAAGTGGACAAGCCACTTTCGCCAGAAATGTGAGTTGAGACCAACACCAACACTCAACTTGTTCGTGGGCTTGATTCAAACAGAATCACCATACTTCCAGCCCAAGCCGGCCGCGCCTAAGCCATTTGACGACCAACTAGGGGCTTTTCCCGACGACCCAACCTTTGCCGAGTGTGACGCTGATTCCAAATCCTGCCATCTTGCTTGGGGTGTTAGGATTCTCGATTCCTCAGCTGTTCACATCCTCAGCAGTGGCCTTTACTTTTGGTTCCAAGATTACGATCGTACCTGCATTGACAGTGACAAGAAAAACTGTCAAGCCAAGGTTGTCTACACCGAGCAGAGCTCCGATGTCTGGCTTTACAATGTTTTCACGATTGGCGTAACTGAGATGATTAGTCCTTTCAACGAGTCAGCCATTGAAGCTGCACCTTTACGCAACGGATATACGTCGTCTATCCTTAGCTGGCATGGTCGAATCAATGGAACCACTGGTAGCAGAGGATATGAGGGCTACAAGATTCATAACACCCAGGCGGTTGAGCAGGTTCGAAACTTCACGCAAGCTTGTCGTAAGGCGCTTACTGCTACGATAAAATGCCACGATCATACCAGAACTTTCTCCCAGCCAAGATATCATGGCCTCTTGATTAACGGAATCAAGGACGACTGGGTTTGTGCTGCGGGGTGTCTGAAGTCAGTTGATCAATGGGTTTCTTCCGTGCAGACGCTGTGCAGTAACAGCACCTGAAAAAACGGAGCCCCAGCAGAGTATGTCGGAGCTTAGATTCAATACGGCCTGAAGGAACAGTGCCAAAAAGACCCTGAAACTGGAGAGTACTGAAATGGTGAGTATTAATAACGACGTTTACAAGGGAGTGAATGGCTAACATTTCTAGATGTCATTGATGGCTTCAAGGACATTGAGACTCTCGAAGAGTTGCCGAAGGACGAGCTTTGTTCGGACTGCTACATTAGTCGCTTGAAGATGATGCAGAAAAGTCGTTACTCCATCTATCGCCTCTTCACATTTTACCAAGATGCCCTTAAACTCGCCGTCAAGACCTGTAGCCTGTCCGACCAACCCACGGATCCTCAGTCTTCCGTCATCCCACCAAAGGTTACCGAGACGCCATGGTGTCTGTCCAACGTCACCTACACAACAGCCAAGGGGGACACTTGCAGTGGAATAGCCAAGAAGTTTGATGTTTCTTCAGCATCCATTTTCATCGGCAACAGTCAGGTTCGAAACTGTTCTAACATCGAGACCGGGAGTGAGCTCTGTCTGCCTGTCAAGTGCACGACCTACACTACGGATCCTGGCGATACTTGCATGAGTGTGTTCGTCGCAACCGGAGTGAGAACTTCGGAGACCCTCAAGTACAACCCCTGGATTTCGAACGATTGCTCCAACCTGCCATCAGCTAGCTATACCTATGGCAACGTTCTGTGCGTTTCACCTGCGGGCGGGCGGTACAATGGCACCACAAACAACACTGTGTCATACCAAGACTCGACAGAGTATGTTGACATAAAGATCAATCCACCATCTGGCGCCGAGGTGGCCAATGGAACGACGTTAAATTGCGGTCGTTGGCACACAGCGAAGAAGACCGATAGCTGTGCTAGCATTACGAAACAAAGCATTACCGCCAAGTTGTTCCGGTTGATCAACTCATCCCTCAAGGGCGGAGATTGCTCGTCGAAACTCTTGGAGGGCCGAGCATACTGCACAGGCCCGACGTCCTACTGGAACCGTGGTTCTAGGAACGTCAGCGATATCGTGTCGTACGGCTGATTCGAGTCCACGACAAAGGAGCTAGTCCTCACAGAGGACTACGTCACGGACGAGAAACTGACGAGGGTCGAGAGCTGCGGAAATTACTGCCTTCTCAAGAAGTACACGTACTGGGGTCTCCAAAAGGGAAACACCTGTTCGTGTGGATGGGAGCTCGCCCTCAATTCCAAGAAGGCCGATGAGTCCAAGTGCTCCACGGACTGTGTCGGAGGTGGCAATTTGCTATGTGGCGGTGACAAGGCCGTCAACGTCTATGGTTTCTCCGAGACTCTCCAAAAGGCATACACAAAGATCGGCTGCTACACCGATACCAGCTCGACTCACGCGCTAGGGTCGATTGCCCACGAAGGTGTCGACATGAGTCCAAGGGTGTGCGCAAATAGGTGTCTCAAGGAAGACTACACGTACTTTGGTATGGCTCGCGGAAATGAGTGTTACTGCGGCAACTCCATCTCATCAAGTGTAGAGAAGGTGGAGTTGAAGGAGTGCAATATCAGGTGTCCCGGCAATGCCCTCCAGAACTGTGGGCAAGAGAAGCGAATCTTGATTTATGGGACTAGCGCTGAGGGATAGATGTATATCTAGTTTGTAGTGAATTGCGAAAATCATCAGGAGTCAAGAGACTTGTATAAGTGACCAGGCAGCCCCCAGTACTAGAATCTTCGGCCTACATCTGGGGCAAAGAAGATTGGTGACGCTAAGAGAGGCGGCGGGCAATTGGCAAGCACCGAATTTACCACGTGAACACATAAAAATTGTTTAATCAGATACTGTCTATTTGCTAGCCTATTAAGTAGTGTGTTCTATCGAGGTTAAGATACGACTTAGCCATACAAGAAAAACCGACACGACTAAAACAAACGGATCTTGCCGCCCGCCGTGGCTGTTGATCCCGCACTCAATGTAGAAGTCCCAAGGCCGACTCCAGTATAATCAGCCATACCCGTTCCGGTCTGCTGGGTGCCGTTGGTGTTGTTTCTATCCTGGCCATTGGGCTGCAAGAGGTGGAACCCGGCGAGGTCCTCAAAGAGACTGAATATACTCGTAGGAATGTACTTGCCCGCCACTGCAGGCGCGACAATCAATCCGAGGAAGATGACCAGCATGATGAAATAAATGGCTACCCAACGGATAACGCGTCGCTGCCTCAACTTTGACTGTTTCGTCGAATAGACTGGCGCACGAATTTGCCGACTAGGTGTATCATTAGAAACTGCTTCCTCATATACTTCAGGGAATACACACCTAGGCTGTAACCAAAACAGCATGGTTGAGTGCAACATGTCAACACGAGGGATGACAATGATTGGCAACATCAAAAACAAAAGGAAATGGCCGAGCATAAAATCAGCAGCAAACATGCTCATCTCGGTGACCTTGCACAGGAATTCTCGAGCTGGCTGAGTGACTGAATATCGGCCGAGGGAGTACCACTGTCCGGTCCAAAAGGCTCTGCTCGCCTGCGATGTCTTCATCTCTCTTGTGAGAGCCAGTGTCGTGATAAGTTTGATGATGAGGGTGTGCAGCGCGGCCGCGGCGATGGTGCCTGCTAAGCATCTTTGGAAATGGAAATGCTCGAGGAGAAACATCCCCTCAAAGGAGATAACAAGGGAGAGGATTGCAACGCCATGTGCAACCCCAGCAAGTATGCGACCAGAACTCTGGCAGCAGAGACCCAACAGGGGACCCATGAGACATGACATGCAGAAAATGATCCCCAACATTCCCATGTTGATCGCAATCGGTGCAACAGTCACGATCAAGAGCCGAACAAGAGAATCTGTCGCTTCGATCCTTTCATTGTCGTTTCGGTCAGAGAGAACGCCGGTCTGCGCGTTGATAAAAAGGTATGGGATCAAGGATGCACCAACCAGGAATAACGGCCCCAAAATTTCACTGAATATAATGTTTTGGATCGGGGCTCGAGGCACGTCTCCTCGCATCTGGTCAGAGGGATCTCCGATGGTTTTGCGCTTGTACCCGGTGGTCCGAACTCGAGACAGGCGGCAGTAGGCAATCCATGATGAGGCGTGAGCTCGAGAATGGCCGCGAAACAACCATCGAACGAAATCGCGATAGTCGATGAAGAAATCTGCCCACGCGAATTGATGCGGGTTGTAAAGAAAGGGCGAAATTGTTAGACCTAAGACGGTGATCCAGAACCAGACCAAAACACCTTGCCAAATTGTGCTTGTAGCAAACATCAGGATAAGCAACAGCCGAATCCCAAAATAGATGGAAGGGCCGGCGAACCGCGCAAAGAGCACGCCGAAGGGAATTCTGGCTGTTGCAAAACCTCGGCCCGTTCCAATATACCGAGCGCCACCGTAAGAAAGGTTCTGCTGGACGGCGCTTGAGTATACCTGGCAGACAAACACCTCGAAGAAGGCTGAAAAGGACATGACGTGCTTGGCAAGTCGTTGGAATGCAATCCAAGGATCACGCTCGAGCAAGTCTTGCACCGTGAGGGGGATGAACGACATGATGAAAACAAAGACAATCGAGATGACACAGCGGTATACCCAGTCTTCCAACGCATTGGTGTTTGCGCATCCAGTTGGATACAATGGATCTGTAATGGGCACGTGTCGGTTGTAGTGGCATGAAATCGTCTCATGCGTCAATGCTCCGAGATTTAGTAAAGTGATCAGGAAAAGCTGTACCGATAGCATGATGAAAATGTTGTTGAGGTGAAATCCCGGGTGCGCATAGAAGAAGGATAGAAATCGGTCCAGTGGAAGTTGGGTCCCGATGTAATAGTACTCTCGGGATAACATTTGTTCGCCCATGCCGGTTCCGATCTTAGTGATGAAGTTCAAGATAGACCCAAACCCGAGATCTCGTCCCTTTCCGCATTGGTAATATTCGCAATGCTTGATCCGCCCTCCCCGCATGATGGCGTTCATTCCCGCAAAGATGTCCTCGTTCAAATGG
This sequence comes from Dactylonectria estremocensis, assembly GCA_020744375.1. Classification (NCBI taxonomy): domain Eukaryota; kingdom Fungi; phylum Ascomycota; class Sordariomycetes; order Hypocreales; family Nectriaceae; genus Dactylonectria; species Dactylonectria estremocensis. The sequence goes on along the minus strand of JAGMUU010000010.1, from coordinate 443,247 downwards.
AGGCCCTTCTGAGCTTTGGAGACGCCGCCGCGAGTTGTCATGAAGATGCCATTCAGAAAGTCTGGATGGCCATAGTGCAGCTTGCCTCCGAGCTGAGCGAGTGTGCGCGCAAACAATGTGCCAAACGTTTGCTCCTTGCCAGCAGCAATGTCGCCGAGCACACCCGTGTTCTCCGAAAAGATGTACTCACGGGCTCCCAGAATAGCCACTGGTTCTGACACCTTGGTCTTGCCGTCGGCATAGTCATCGTACGGGTCGACTGGTTCAGGGCCCGTCTCTTCAAACTCGGCCAGGACAGAGCGAATTTTGAGACACTCTTCAAGATAGTTATCCTGATTTGCGTCGACCAGTTGGATGTATTCTCCGCGATGGAAAATAAGAGCGTGGTTTTGGTTATCAGACTTTCCATCACCAAGGATAGGATTGCCGGAAAGTCGGATGCGGAATTTCGGAGACCTAGACCCATTTTCGAGAATGTCCGAATGTCCATCAATGAGACATGAGTAGATGCGAGGTTCACCATCCTCAGTTGGTGGGTCTTCATCTAGGTACGCAATCTGCAGATCCGGATACGCTCGAAGAAGGAACTCGGTGTTTTCCATCTCCTCGCTGCTGAACTTGGCATATCTCTGCATCGCAATCACCATGCGGAACTTCCTCCTCGCCATACGCTCCAGTTGACGGTCTAAGGCATCCGGGCGCTCCCTGAAGAGCTCAGTGATTTCGGGATTCTCGACCCGATAAAGAAGCTTGAGTGCTCGAGAGTAATTCATAAATCCAGAAACCGTGCGGTAAAGGGTTTGTGACCGCAAAGACGCCCAAATGCGGGTTCTGAGCGTGTATTCCGGTGCCGATGATTTGAATCCAATGCAATAGAACGGAATGTCGTCAATCTTGTCCCGTGCCTCGTCTCCGCTCGATTTCTCTGGTGACGGGGATTCGTTCGCCAACGCTTTGGTATCCTCCACAAAGCAGGCCCATTCGTGAGGGTGGAGCTGCTTGAGGTAATCGAGCATCGTCAATCGAGAGTAGTGGTCATCCTCACGAATGATTTCACGAAGTGAGAAAAGGACTTTCTCGCTATAGTGAGGGATAAGGACAGTGAAGGTAGGCATGTTATCGACGGGCATCGGCGCTGGAATAGGAGTCGAGAGGGATTGGGCAAAGAAGGAAATGCGGCGCTCTGCTTCGCTATATTTGGGATAGAAATCACTTCGAAGCCAATTGTCGCCTTGGGCGACGAAGAATGTCGGCGCGCGTAAAGTCCTCTTGCCGTGTATCTCGGAAGGCACCTGATGGTATAGCAGCTTCTGCACATGCTCGATCCCTAAAAGGTGTTCGCGATACATGGATATAACGATCGCGTTCCAGACTTGCGAGATCAGTATCTTTGGCTTGTATTTGATCTCCATGTCTGTAGTTGCCAGAACTTTCGAATAGATGCGCTTTGGTAGCCGAATAAAAATGTTCCGCCAGGGAGTCCAGATTGTTGATCCAATGAAGAACGATCGCAACACAGAGAAAACCGTGTTGACGAGAACATACCAAAGATATGTATCTAGGAAGAAGAAGATGAGGTCCGTGAACATCATAAGGCCAAGCATTATGTGAGGTTGATGACGGCAAAGAATTGTTCCAAGGAGTCTGTCGCCTCGACAACTATCGACGTTCATGATGGAGATGTATCGGATCGGATCACGAAACGAGAGGGTGAGAAAGACGTAAGATTCCCCAAACTTTGCGCCGAAAATAATTGCCCAAAAGAGTTTGGAGAAGATGACGTTGTTTCCGTGAAGAGCTGGAAAGGATGCGGTAAATGTCTCCACGGCTCGATCCCGGCCCTTGGACTTCTTGAACGGGTTTTTGAAGAGTTTACTCGATGGAACGAGAACAAAGAGCAGAAAAGTCTGTGCAGCGAGGGCGAAATGACCCATGCCTAGGTACTCATCCAGCTTCTTGGGCCCCGGGAAGAAGAAGATCTTGATGCCCGGTGCGACGTTGGAAACGAAAATGGCTATCAAGATGAGAAGCCTGACGGATAATTTTTGGGCTCCAGGCCAGCGACGGGGGACAAAAGCCCATTCAATGATGGTTGCCAATATTTGGATAAAAGTCGCAACAGCACCGCCGAATCCAATCATGGACATTTGTTTGGCCTTGGGAGGGGACTGGTTAACCTGCTGTTCGTATTTCGATCCGACGATTAAGGTTGGAGAGTTGGCAGCCGTATAGAACCAGAAGACCGTGAGATGAAGAATCCAGATGCGATTGAAGTTGACGACGAGGTGGGACCACGAACGCGTTTCCTTGTAAGTCTTGAAGAAACTCTTCTTCCAATCTACGTCTTTGAACTGGAGGTAGCGTTCTGCAGGGGGGAAATCAATCACCCGTGTCTTCTTGTCCGACAGCACAATGCGCTGGAGGCCTTCGTGGTACCAAAACAGCTGATTACAGTCGTCGTACCCTATCGTCCTGTCGTGATCGCGCTCACGCCGCACGTAGACGCCATCTCGTATTTCGTAGCCCTGATCCCTGAGGAACTGGTATAGCGGAGTGATGACCTGGTCGAGGAATGAGTACTCCTCTACAGGCTCTCCCGCTTCTGGAGGCAGGGACTCGTAGTAATCATCCGCGCATTTGAAGATGAAACAGAGGCACTCTGGCATAAAACGAACTTGATTCGCCTCTCCCCAGCAAAGGAGATACAGGGAAAGTTGGCGGACACGATCGTGGGGCAGCATATTTCTCATCCGAGACCTCCAGCGCTCCTCGATGATTTCGGGCGTGTCTTCTTCTCCGAACTCTTGCGAAGGCGCTGGCTCGCTTGCCTCGGCATTGCGGCTCTTCTTCTTTTTCTTGGATCGTGTACCGTCTGCGGATGTCGTTGTCTTGCCATCAAGTTCCATGCCGGCAGCGAAGTACCATTTGCGATAGTTGGCGTTTTCCCCGCCGATATAATCGGCATGCAGGGAAATCAGAGCCTGGATAGGTGTCTTTCGAGAGGCTCTGGAGTCGAGGAGAGTCATTAGGTGATCGTACATGTTCCGCATGCTGTCTCGTTGAAAACCGAACTTGGCGGTCAAATCAAGAAAGATATCCTCAATTTCTTCTTTCGAAATGGGCACGTTGGCATCCGAGGCCCAGGCAGGGTATGGTTCTCTCATACGGGAACTGGCGAGGAGGTTTCCGTTGTAGTCCGTCGGAAGCATTGGTGATGCGCCGACACCGAATGATGCTACTGACGTGGAGCGGCTTTGATCATAGCTCCCTGCCTCACCAGTATCGTACATGCCGTCAAATTCACCGAAGCGTCTCTGGTCCGATTCGTAGCGTTCGTCATACCCATCGTAATTCTCGGCATAAGGACTTTGGTAGCCATACCCATTGTCCTGGTATTGTTCGTATGGTGTCTCATCTCGTGAAGAATAATCGTATTGGCCATCATAGTAGCCCCTGCTCAAGTCTGTCAGCCTGTGCATGGTCAAAAATGATTCACAACTCACTGTGCGTTGTGTGAAGCTACGGAGTCAGCTCCACCGTATTCGCTTTCTTGGTAGGTTTCTCCCCAGTAAGGATTCCTCGATTGTTCTGGTTGGTTGTGAACATCATGAGCCCCGTCGTAGCCCACATGGCCTTCCTCGTAGCGGCCGGACATGGCTGTAGAGGCGAATGTCGGTGGATGGATATCCACGCCGTACAATGTCTGCACTCCTGATTCAATGTACTACCAACACGTTCGGGGATACGTAGTTTGGGGAGATCTGGCATTGATGTCCAAGTAAGGTATGGTAAAGGTTGGCCGTTATTTCCCCCCAATGTCCGTACGTCTTGTATATATGTGAAGGTAGGGGAAAGAGCCAATGCTTGGCAGCAAACACGGGATAAGCAATCAAGTACCGCATTTCATCATAGATTCTCACAGACAAAACTATTCAGACCATGGAAAGCCCGGATGAGAGAGGCTGTGTGCTTCGTGTTGGCCAGGGTTTGCAAGATCCTTGTCCACTGTTGGACAATCCCAAGTGCAGTGACGGTAGTGACAGCTGTGTCAAGCGTGCCTTTCAGCCCGACTCCACCACGCCCGCGTTTTCCGCGTTGAGTGGCCTTGTAATTCCACCCGACAAAGTAGGTTCGCGAGTGTCTACTGGTTCGCTTTCGCTCAGACTTTGCCAGGGGTCTGATCTACTCGGTCTCGCTATCGCTTTAGCATTCAGTGGATCCCTTATCCCCGTTATCTGCACATCCCGCATGTAGTGGAGCAGTCCTTGACCTAGTTCAGCTTCCACTGCCAACCTTGTTTACTCGAGAATGCTTAATGCACACAGGTCAACAGAGCTTTACGGTTGAATACGGAGCTATTTCGAGTAAAATAAAGAAGCATCAGTTGGTACGTGGCAACGAAACGTTGGCAATGTGCTAGGGGTATAGATGGAGTTCGGAACTACAAGACGTGGCCCTGAACCCCGATGCTAGAGGTGGGACCTTGAAAGGACCCGATGATGCTTGGCTGAAAGATTGCCGAGTGGGACATGTTTCCGGCTCTCCCGTTCCATTGATTAGCTGTCGGAAGGGTAGGCCGTGGCTTACCTGGGCCTCGAACAGAGGAGGTACATTACACCACTCCTTTCCCCCTATCACTTCCGTGGCTGAGCGGTAAATTAATTTCTCGGTACGAGTATCGTGCAAAATTTTGAATGGATCACATCGTCGTAAATAGATCAGTATCATGTATAAAGGATAGATCGCCGTGCCAAGCCATCATCTTGCTTTCGAAGACTTCACTTGGCCATTTTTGACAAAGGTCTTCAATACGTGCAAAGAAACCAAAATCTTCGACACTTGACAATGGCGTCAGGCAAATTCGTACTCTATCATTATGATCCGTCTCTCGTGGCAGCAGTCATATTCGTAGGGCTTTTTTCACTCTCCGCAACGCTCCATGTTTGGCAGCTACGATCGAAGGCGTGGTACATGATTCCATTTTTGATTGGATGCGGGTGTAAGGTTCTCAAGAAAATGGAGTGCATGGAAGAGAAATGCTGACAATCTGGTCGTTCTAGTCGAAGCCGCGGGATATGCCGGACGCGCCATCTCGGCGACGCAGACCCCTGACTGGACTACGATGCCCTACGTACTCCAAAGTCTGTTGCTGCTCTTAGGACCAACCCTTCTAGCAGCATCCATCTACATGGTTCTGGGGCGTCTTATCCGTCTCCTAGACGCCGACAACTATTCACTCATTAGGCCACAGTGGCTGACCAAGCTCTTTGTCTTGGGAGATGTGATTTCGTTTTTGGCTCAGTCATCAGGTAAGCTCCGACCTATTCATTCCTAAATTCCACCTTAAGTACTCTAATGCATGACTACAGGCGGTGGTATGCTGTCCCAAGCTAAAACGAAAAGTGATCAAAATCTGGGTGAGAAGATCATTATTGGCGGTCTCGGAATCCAGATTGTCTTTTTCCAATTTTTCATGCTCGTTACTGTGATCTTCCACCGTCGCATGAGTGCGAATCCAACTCCCCGGAGTCTCTCTATTGGCTCTGTATGGAAACAGTACATTCTGGTACTATACGCAGCCAGCGTTGCCATCATGATTCGGTCCGTTTTCCGCATCGCCGAGTACATTAATGGCTCGGAAGGTGTACTTCAGAGCACAGAGGTGTATATTTACATCTTCGACGCGGCCCTGATGTTTGCTGTTGCTTTGCTCTTTAATATTTACCATCCGTCCAAGATCCTCGCCAACCAGAACAAACGCATCCTCGTCTCCGATGACGGTTTTGAGTCGGACAGTTACGCTATGATGGGCAGAGAACACCTGACTCCATCTCCAGTCCCCCAAAGCGTCCCAAACCCGTACATCAATGAGCGGTATTCGAACTACAATCCAGCACACCAGCAGGGAAGATAGTATCTCTACGTTCGTGTATGAAGGGAAAATCTGGGCTCCGAGTCTGAAAAGAGAGTTCGTTACTTAGCAAAACTGGGAGGAGTCATAGTGCAATGTATCAAATTTACCATCGCGGTTCGTCTATATTAATTAGCCTACCGAGCGCGTCAATTCACTTTGTAGATGTATGTAACATGTCTAGTATTCCCCTCAGATCCTTCAATTGCGAACCCTGTTGGGGCAATCGTCGAGTTTAGTAGTAGTGGCGCTAACCTTGGCGACGTTGCCCTATATACAAATGAGGTACTGAAACACGATCTGTCTAGCTTGACTGACAATGTCAGCCCTCTGCATTTTTATCACGAACCTCATGTCCTAGGTTAACATGTCTCATGAAAATCGGGAGGGAGAAAGATCCAAATCAGCCGATTTGTCCAAGCAGGCAAAGGAAACGAAAATGGACTACTTACTCCTCCCCTCCATAAGTGGGGTCGACTTTTCGGGTTGCATCCGGTTTTCCTAAACAGGCAGTGTTTATACCAAAGCTTCGTCCCAGCGACTGGGCTATCATACCCCCCAAACCAAAAGATAAGGGTGATCTTCAATTCTTAGGACTGGCAGGCAAGTTATGGCGCCTGGAGAAACATGCCCGGCTCATTTAGGCGCATTGCCCCGACCCGGTATGGAATTCGGTCCCGAGTGCACCTGAACCCTCCCAGCCTGCGCCTGTGTGTCCCTTCATCTCAGTGTTTTTTGGATCCCTAGATTACCGAAACAACCTTTCACGTCATCCCCATTCTTTGCAGCCATGATGAGATACTTTGGCGCTTCACTGGTCGCAATTCTTCTTGGTCTAAGTAGCCCTTCCCAGGCTGCAAAGAGTCCCTCGCCAGAAGCCCCATCATACAAGACCATTCATTCAAGATTCGGCGACAACTCGTTGCGTGTCAAGAGCTGGCCAGCGGGGCAGACCCAACTTTGCCCAGGAGCAGCTGCACACCATGCTGGATGGGCCGATATTGGCAATCGGCACCTCTTCTTTTGTATGTGAAAGCTTTAATCCATGTTCATGAAGTCACCTTTTCTGATACTCATGTAAAGGGTATCACGAGGCACGGCATAGTCCTGAGAATGCGCCATTGTTGCTTTGGCTCCAGGGCGAGCCAGGCTTGAGCTCCTTGCATGGCATGCTCTACGAGCACGGTCCGTGTCTAGCCGACGACAAGGGCGGCACACGAGACAACGCATGGTCTTGGACTGAGGTGTTTAATGTCGTCTATGTGGATCAGCTCGCCGACGTCGGTTTCTCATATGCTAATGACACTAACCATGACGCGTATCCGTCCAATTCCGAGGAGCTTTCCTCGGATCTTGTCTCCTATCTCAAGATATTCTACGAGGCTTTCCCGAATCTGGCAGAAAACGATCTCCATGTCGGAGGAGACTCGTATGCGGGGCGCGGCATCTCAGCACTTGCCTCGACGGTCATTGATTATAACGACTTTCTGTTGTCAGCACCCTTAGGATCATTGGTTAACGAAACCATTCCTCTGAGTTCCGTCATACTTGGCAATCCTTTAATCGACCCAAGTGTGCAGTTACCCGCTTTGTACGACGCATCATGCTTCGGTTACCGCGGCTTCCCTCCACGTGTCAGCGGGGATAACTGCGACAAGGCCGTTACGAGTCTTGACGCATGCGAGACAGCTCTACGGACTTGTTCCAAATATCCCCAGGAGCCCATTCTATACAACACGACCAGACAATCCTGCTTTATGAAGTTCCTGGAGCCTCTACTGAGGGCTAATACAAGCATCTATGATCGCCGAAGGATCAATTGTGGGAGTGTTGACGAATGTTACAGTGATATAAATCACCCGAGCGCATTCCTGAACTCAGCTGAGATTTTGGTCGATCTACTTGAAGTTCCCTCACAGACAGGAGAGAGGAAGAAGTCATGATCGAGGCTATCCGACTCTGTTGCCAAATGGCACACCCTGTCTGGAGACGGCTTGATCTCCTCGACAAAGAAGTTGGGCTCTATTCTACAAGCGGGCCACAATTCAGACGTCTCTCGTCTTGTCACCGCTGGCCCGATCGACATTCTTGTCTATACAGGGGTCACAGACCCAACATTTCATCCTGATGGAGTATTCGAAGCGATCCGTGGGGTTAAGTGGCAGGGCAGAGCGCCGTTTCGGGCGGTTCCATGGGAGGAACTTCCTTGGGCCCTGTCTCAGGACCAAAAAAGTGGACGAATTAAGAAATTTTCTAACCTTTGCATGATTGAGCTAGAAGCTGCTGGCCGAATGGTACGTGGTTCTTTTGAAAAACTCGTACGTTTACTGGAGTACAGATGCTAACGATCAGTGCCACCAGGCTTCGTATGATCAGCCTGAATCAACTCTTGAGATGATGAGGTGGTGGCTTCTGCACCTTCGAGGCGAATCCAGTTTGGAGCAGCAGCGGGAACGATTGACCGATCTTGGACAGAAGCTGCTGCAGGTTGATGAACTCTGACGGCAAAAGTGGGAGAAGTGAAATAGTGGACAGTAGTCGCTTCATAACACAAATTAGAGCTAGGTTTGGTTACGGAAATAGAATTCCAGGGCGTATTGCAGATTGGAGCCAGACCGTGATAAATGGTAAGCTCTTAGTAGCTGATAATATTTCACCATAGTTCGGACTTAGCAACTCAACTGAGTGATTTATAGTTGCTCAATAATCAGTTCTCCCTGAGCTTCACCTCGATGTCTTTCCGTATATGCTCTCCATTCCCTGATAAGCTCCAAAACTACGATAGGCTGATCGACTGGAACCTATACATATACGTTGTCGTTAGTATATCGACAACATCAAAGGGACATGAAAACAAATGAAAGAAGAATGGGACATTGTACGTACAAGGTGGCCTGCCTCATTGAGATCGATCATCCACAGCCCATCGACGCGCTTCGCACGACCCGCGTTACCGCCAGATTTCGTCTCCCACGGAAGATCTTCCCATCCACGGCGAATCAGAGACACCTGGTTGCTCCACTGAGCCCCTTTGAGGGCTTCGAGAACCCCCTTTGGGTTGCAAGTTACATCGGCGTTGCCAGAGTAGAAGAGCACATCGACGGCTTCCGACAGCACGCGTTCAAGTTGAGGAATGACACTTGAGAAGAAGTCACCCGTGGCCAAGTGACGGCTTGCGGCGTCTTCGTCTTCGGGAACCCATTTGTGCTTGAGCCCGCCGCTGGCGCTTGACAGCTCCAAGTAGTCGTCTAGGAGCTCTCGCTGTCCTAGATACTCGTGGAGCTTCGTGTACATTGGCTGGTAGCAGTCGCCGACACACCCGTGCATCCTTCGATCATATGGGTTGCTGCCTCTGTTGTCCAACACGACATCTGTGATGTGGTCTTTGCAGAATGATTGGGTGGCCACGCAATTCCTGACATCTCGAGTCGCGGCGCACTCGCGAAGAGTCGCTTTGCACGGCTCAAGAAACTGAAGCATCTGTTGGCATGCATCGTGGTCCAAGTACGGCTGATAGTTGTAGTAGTGGTGACAAGCAACATCGAAGAGTGAAGGAGTCTGCACAACGGGGTCCGTCCATCCATTTCCGACAATGATCGACTTCAAGGGGATGGGTGACTGCTTCTTATTCCGTTCGATGATAGCCGCACCGACAGCTGGGGCCCAATGGCCGCCGTAACTCTCCCCGGCAACGTGCAAAGGAAGGAGTAAAAGGTGAGGGAAAGCCTCGTAGAGGAGATCGATGGCGCCAAGTACCTCCATCGCGACTAAGTCCGTCGTATTCGGCGATGGAGAAGACGAGTCGTCGGTGTAGGAGAACCCTGTGCTACCTGCCGGAGAATCGATGTACACAATATTGAAAACTTCAGCCCACGAATGGGGGTTGAACTTGCTGCTATCACCGGTGTCGACTAGACAGGGCCCGTGTTCGAGGAGGGCTCCCAGTGAAGATGATGCACCCGGGCCGCCCTGTAGCCAAACGAGTAGAGGTGCAGTCTCCGGATCATGGCGAGCCTCATGAAGCCCTAGGCCACTTGTTAGTATTCACTGCACCGTCGGGTTTACCCGGTTGGGGCTTGAACTTGCAATAAAACAGATGGTGGCCGTTGTCTAGATCAGCCCAGCCCAGGTGGTGGGGACGGTTCGAATCGCATAGCTGGGTCTCATTGCCATAGAAGCCTTTGACTCGGATCGAACCCTGGATATTCTTGGGCTCGATTCGATGGTACGCCGCACTGGCGCCAGATGATGCTGCGAGCAGCAGGCTGGTGAAGAATCGTCCTTTCATTTTGAGAAGGGAGGCAACAATGCAAAGGGCCGAGATGTGAAGTCCGGCAAGTGTCAGAACAAAACATAAGACACCATTACTTAGCCATTGTTCAAGCTCAACATCAACAAAGACCAGGGCTTATCAATGTGACGAAACGTAAATGCTAGCTCTCCAGGTCGAGTCCGCGGCGCGCATCGCATTCCCCGATTAGGCAATTCCGGTTCTCGGACAAAAGCGTGCTAAGCAAGATCGCCCCGACCCACACAGACTCCATGGCCACCACCCTCTTTGTAGGTCTATGACACTGACTCAAAAGTCAAGAGTCAAGAACCAATTCACAATCGCACAGTGAATACGAGCGGCATTCAATAACACCATTCTCTTACTTGATGGCAACCATCACAGCACTTCTTGGGCACCCCGGTCCTGAGGCCGTCATAACGACGCCTATCCGATGTGTCGACATGCACACGACTGGGGAGCCGACACGGATTGTCTACGCTGGGTACCCATCTCTTCAAGGCACTCTGGCCAAACAACGGGCGCTGGCAAGCAGTGAACATGATCATATCCGCCGCAGGCTGATCCTAGAGCCCCGGGGTCATCGGGACATGTACGGCGCGGTCCTTCGCCAAAGCACTGAGCTTGTCGACACTGGCGAGGCTGACATGGGAGTTTTGTTCATGACCAACGACGGGTACTCTAATATGTGTGGCCACGCTACCATTGCCCTAGGTCGATTTCTCATCGATACTCACGACCCAGAAATCTTCCCGCGCCGGCATGCTTTGATGGCCGATGCCAAGGGCACTCATATACGGCTACATCTTCCCTGCGGAATTGTCACGGTGACAATTCAGACCCTGCCGGATGGCAGATCTGATCCCTTCAAACCCGTATCTTTTGTATCTGTGCCCTCATTTGCCACCGCTGTTGGCGTCCCCGTACCAATACCCATTGAAAAAAGATGGCGTGTTGGTAAGACCATCAAAGAGGTGACGGTTGACATTGCATTTGGGGGCGCCTTCTTTTGCATGGTAGAAGCACCACTTTTGTACGACTCGGGATCTAAGCAAAATCTCACTGGCAATGACTTGAACGACCTAGATGAGGCTGCTTTTACTATTATTTCCTTGATCAACGAGGACCCCGAGTTGCGAAAGCTTCTCACGTCCAATGCTCCGATTACCGCGGAGCTTGGAAAACTGTACGCTGCAGTAGTTGTCTTCAAAGGGTTGGGCAAGAAGTCTCCTGAGACCAAAGGAGTCGAGACGGGTATCTGTTACTTCGACAACCACCAGATTGATCGGTCACCTACTGGAAGTACGTTAATCCTCCCAGAGATAAGTTTCTCTCACCATTCAAGAGTCCGACTCGTTTGTCTCAGGCGCCGTCTGTGCCCGTGCCGCGTTGGCATATGCGAAACGCGAGATTTCTCTGGGAGACTTGTGTACATACCAGTCTCTCGTTTCAAACAATCACCAAGGGGAAGGAAGTTTCGCTGCCAAGGTCGTCGATCAGACGGACATTGGGGTCCGCATTCAGTTGGAGGCATACGCGTACTACACTGGAGCTCACGTATCTTTTGCAGAGAGCGGCGATATCCTAGGGGATGATGGTTTCCTACTGGGCTCGCTCTCCGGATGAGAAGCACGCAGTTCAAATGTACAAAATGTTACACACAAGCAATATCTGCTAGCCGAATATTGATTTCAGTTCAACCCGGAGTTTTATTGTGCTAGATTAAGACCTGGACACCACAAGAGACATCAAACACGAATACTGCCATGTACGAATGCCCACCAAGCAAGAACGGCAGTAGCTAGGGAAATAAAAGCACCTACCGAACCCGACTCAGCCCATTTTCCATAACACTGCCAGCCGAAGCACGATCCAAGGGAGGAATGACTTGAATGAATCCCCTGCTCGTACCAGTTGGAATACAATATATTGTAAAAGCTGATTCCGATAGCAGGCGTCATGTTAACTATGCCATATGCCACCGGGAACTGTTGCGGCGACCATATCAAGGTCGCCAACGGCGCGAGTGAAGAGCCAGCACCAGATGCCAAGCCTATGAGCGTTGTACTCACGAGCAACCATGTGTTGGCACCGGCAGGGACAACCACGAGCAGGATGAAGCCACAAACGCCAGATACACCCATGATCAAGTATATCATGATTGGAGAGCCGAAGACGCTGACAAGGTGGGAGGTCCTAACCAAACTTTCCGTGTAGATTTCAGGGGATGAGAACCGGTCGAACACGAAACCCCCAGAGAGGCGTGCAAATGTTGACGCTATAGCTAGGACGGTGATGTGCTGGGCGACGACACTGTCTAATGACCGGGTCATATCTGCGCCATTCATGTTTGACTGAATGATGGAGCCTAACTGGAGGGGCCAAGTCAGTTCAAAATCATCAATTTTAACTCCATAGACCGAATATCCGTTGTCAAGTGCCTAGATAAGAGCTCAACGGGAATAACATACGTTCATATTATATACCTCACATGCACCCTGGAGGAAAGTATTGGCAAGTGCCAGGTACCATAAAGCTGGGTCACCGAGTAATCCTGCAATAGAAAGGACTCTTTTTTTTCTTGATTCGATAAAAATACCCGTCTCGACAGCTTCGGTACTCCTGGTCCCGCCGGTGGTTCCATAGTCTGCCTGCCGCCCTGCTCTGATACTTGGCTCCAGGCTGACGTTAGTAGACAGCGGCTCAGTCTCAGAGATGCGAAGCCCCAAGCCCGCCAGAAGTCCAGTTGCAAACAATAGTGCGGCGAGGAAGCGGAATAGCCTGATGACACTGAGCTCGCGGCCATGCGGGTCGACGCGTGATGGCGCGGAGAAGAAGGTGACTGCTATGAAACTGTGCAACATTCCGCTAATTCCGAGAGACGCAACTGGCAGACTCATAAAAAGACCTTTCCGGGGGCTTCTCTCGAACGTCCTCGCGCAGGCCGTCATTGAAGCTATGATGATGGCGCCAGTTGCAGAGCCGATGCAAGCAAAGGCGCAAAGACTCGCACCAAAGGCAAAGGAGATGCTAGGTGCATTGTCCCTATCGTCAAGTGTGGCACTGAAAAGCCTCTCCATGGCAAGGTAGCCGATTCCAAACAGGGCAGCAGCCAAGAAGGAGAGGAATCTAGGCGACGTGAGTTGGCATACGCGGCCAAGCATTGGAATCATGGAGTAGACTGAAGCCAGCAAAACTGTTGATATTGTGCTGACGCAGTTCTGGTTGAAAGATAAATCTCGGATCAAGCGCGGGCCGTATAACCCGAACATGTTGATACTCCCTCCTGTAAGCCTAGTAAGGTCAGCTTCCGGGTCTGAACGATGCGGGTATTTGGGCCCTGCCTGGGGGTTTGAACATACGTGAGAATAAGCACAGATGCAAGGCAAACAAATGTCGAGCTTCTGGGGTAGAGGGGAACTTGAAGCGTAACCTCTGTGCGACTCATTTTACCAAATGTCTTACAACAATCCAAGGAGTCAAATAATCTTTCAAGTGGCATGGCAGACTAATTGAGTGTCCCTTTACCAATTATCCTCAAGCTCTATTTGAACAAGATTCGTTGATTACAGATAAGTAGGTATCGTGGACTTGTTGGAGGGTTGTGAAGACCGGAGAGAGTCCAGGATTTGATGGGCCTGTTTATTCCCTAATCAGGCAATGCGGACCGCGCCTATCGGGCAGCACGACCTTTGCTGCCCCGAGTACGACCGCCTATCCGAGTCTCCGGCCCCAGATCAGTCCAGTTCCAAAACATGACAAATAGGAAAGGCTTATCATGTTGAGGGTAGCAATCGTTGGCAGTAGATTGCAAGTTCAGCTGTGAATACAGGTGGCACATCAGTGGCTGCCAAGAGAGCTCCAACAGCTTGTCGCTTCTCGCGATTCTCACACCGAAATCATCCTCCTTTGGCTGCTTGTCTCATCTATATTCACTAACTTTTCACAATCCTTCACATTCAAACACACACGCCAGGTTTTCTACCGAGGAGATAATGCTCGTGTCCTTGCTAATCATGCTGGGGAGCGTGACGAGTGTGTACTCACGCACGCGTCCCACAGAAAGAGCTAGGAAATGGCAGTCTCATAACGGCGACGGCTTTACAGTCCGGACAACTAGAACTGACCCGAGACTATGTGATGGTGAGGAGGGGGTGAGCGGTTACGTCGACTGGGGTAATGAAGTTTTCTCTCCCAGCCCTTCCTCAGTCATCTCATTCCTTTCTGCAGATGATAACCACCTCTACTTTTGGGCCTTTGAGAGTCGCAACGATGTTGCTCGGGATCCAGTCATTCTCTGGCTCCAGGGGTAAGATGCACCACTCGTCAGTCGTCTCCGATGCTCTAAATACTCATCAATACTAGGGGACCCGGCGGTTCCAGCGTCTTCGGTGGTGGTCTTATGGAGCTTGGAGCCTGTCTGTTTGATAGGACGGTACCGATCTCACATATCGATACCTTCAACTCCACCACATACAACCCTTACGCCTGGAATTCCAACGCAACAGTCATATTCGTCGATCAACCTTTGGACGTGGGGTACTCGTACGGTAAGCGGAAAGTATCCCACCTGGCAGACGCTATGGATGACTTGTACGCCTTTCTCGTGCGCCTCTTTGCTGCCCGTCCAGATTGGGGTGCTCAAGACTTTTATATCGCCGGTGAGAGCTACGGGGGAAGTTGGGTGCCTGCCCTTGGAGCTACCATTCACCGCATGCAGTCATCGCGGGTCGCCAAGCTGGCAGCCGCCACCTCGAGTCGGCAATTGAGTGCGATAAACTTGAAGGGCATAATGGTCGGTAATGGACTCATGGACCAAAAGACCCAGAGACGAGGGAACTGGGAGACAGGATGTACTAGCAGCGGGTCAGGTCGCCGTCAGCCCATCTTCAATGCATCTCAGTGCACACGAATCGCAGAGACAACGCCGCGGTGTGAGGAACTTACGCAAGCCTGCGAGGGCAGCGACTACGATATGGACATATGCAACGTTGTCGAGGCATATTGTATGAAGAACGGCTTCGATTTACTCAACGACACACCGTGGAATGGCTACGACCTAAGCATCAACTGCACGGCGACCCCCCAGCTCTGTGAGCTACCGCTTCTGTCCATGATGGCCTGGGTCAATTCTGAAGAAGTCAGGGACCACCTTGGTGTAAGCCCAGAGAAAGGTACAGCATTGATGGTTAGCCCCCAGGTCTCTCAAGACTTTTACCGGAACGCCGAAGTCGGGTATCCGTCCTATCAGTGGGTCACGGAGCTGCTTGATAATGGCATTCGTGTCTTGATCTATGCCGGGAACCGCGACTGGATGTGCACTGCCCCAGGGATGAAATTATTCGTCGATAATCTGGTCTGGCGAGGCAGCGGGCCATTCCGATCACAGCCAAATCTGCCGCTGAGCCATGAGGTGCTGGGCCTACCACTGGACGAAAGCGAAAACCGAAGTGCGTTGGGATATTACAAGAGCTATTCGCTGCTCAGTTTCGTGGAAGTAGAAGCAGCCGGGCATATGGTACCGATGGACAAGCCTCAGGTCGCCCACGCAATGATGAAGAAGTGGCTCCAAGGGGAGCTGTGAACGAGTCCTCAACACCTTTCGTTTCAAGCTTGGAAAGTACGTAGTAGGAGGTTCGTAAGTAGCAATACAAAGTTCATTTCTCTCTCCATGATAATATCATGAATCACAAATGTACGTCCACAACAATTTCATTAGTCCACAACTGTCTCCCGCTGGTCTAGCGGTGGAGCTTCGTGAGCGCCATCCATCCGGAAATTGCGTCCCTTCTGTCGTTGAAATGCCTGCCCCGTAGCATGCGCATTATAGAAAAGATCTGACAGTAGATTTGTTCCTGGCCATCTCGTAAAGGACCAAATCGCTGCACGATATCTACTCACCGAGCCTCGGGTGTCCATGGGAATTTTGCCAAATTAGTCATTTTGGATGGGACATCATGTGCAACGGATGAAACTTTTAACAGTGTTCTATGCATGCTTTGTGCGTCTGAATAGAAAACCTGTCTTGTAAAATTTCGCGGTTTAATGCATTTACTTATGCGTACAAACATTTTTGTTGGTGAGGGCGGCACCTCTATGCAAAACACACCCACCCAGGAGACGGAAATCCGGTGTAAGTCGTAGCGGTTGCGAGAAACAGAGGTCTCCTGCGGCCACACCTCAACCAAGGAACATCAAGAAAGAGAGGGACAGCGCGCGTCTGCTTGATCAATTGATAAGCTATCGGCGCGAGCAGAAAAGACAAGAAACAACGATAAAAGCTGCTGCGACAGCTGACAAGGGAGAGATGCAAAGAGACAACGAGAATATTCGTGCTTAAACGCACAGCAAGGCAAAGGTCAAGGGAAAGAAAGAGCGATGTCTGGCCCATTGACGGGCCTGACAGTCCCAATTTATATCATTCCTCTTCTAACTACCGAGATTGATCAATTTTCCGCCCGGGACCCTCAGTCCCCAACACAACATGTGTCCCTCTCTATCCCATCGGATACATGGCCGATCTTATCAGATCATGGGCTTGATCTCTCATAAGCGTCCGAAATAACTTCGGGCTTGATTGAGGAGCTCTTTGTCTTCTGAAATCATAGAAAAATAAGGCCCATTCACATCTGCTAACAACGCGGCAGGGCTGCCAAATGACACAACCCTTCCGCGATCCAAAACTAACACCTTATCATAATAAATCTAAACAGATCAGAATGGAACACAAATGCTAAGGGTAGTACGGCCAAAGGAAGATATCGTAGTATCAGGGCTGAAAGGGGAACGTAATTACTGTCATGTTGAGTCTGTGCACGATGGCTAAGACACTGGTGTCACGTAACTTGTCGAATATCAAGTCGTGGACAAATGTTTCAGTTGAATCATCCATTCCTGACGTTGCTGGACATCGTACCTAGTCAGAGAAATTCAAGTTGAGGGGTGACCGGTACCATCGTAACATACCTTCATCCAACACCAGGATTTTCGAATTTTGGATCATCGCTCTCGCTAACGATATGATCTGATTCTCTCCCTTAGAGAACGACGATCTATGTAAAGCAAAGATGTTAACTCATGAAACATAGCACGCGGTACTGAAAATCTCACCCATCTTTAATCTCGACATCAAGCAGGGAATCAAAAGCATCGCCCGTCGTCGTTTCCACACCAACAAGCTTGCTGATGGTGTTCAGAAGCCTAAAATTCTCGAGGCACTGCAAAATGTATTCGTCACTGTGAGAGCCTAGAGGATCAAGATTTTTGCGAACTGAACTGGCCAGCACGATCTGAGCCTGCGGCATGACAGCGAGGCTCCTTCGAAGGCGCAGGAGAGATGTGCTGGCGACGTCAACATCGTCGATAAGAATCTGACCTGCAGTCTGGTCCATCATCCGTAGCATAGACAAGGCCAAAGAAGACTTTCCTGCACCGGTTCGTCCAATAACGGCCACCTTTTCGCCAGATTCGATGGTCAAGGTAACAGAGTCGAGACAGTTGGGAAGGTCTGATCGATAACGAGTACTGACTGATATGAACTCGATCTTGCCAGATCGTGGCCACGCAGCATCAGGCCCCGCATCTGAGTATGGGACCAACGTGTTGTGGTCGAGGCATATTTCTCCTTTCTTAGACATACGTGAGTATTCATCAATACGAGCTACAGATACAGCATCCACCTCGCACTGAGCACCGATCTTGGCGATGTAGCTGAGCGTAGTGGTGATCTGGAACAAGTAGGTCATTACAAACCCGAGGGTGCCCGAATCAGCGCCGCTAGCTAACAGGAAACCCAGGGCAACGATTTGGAGAATCACAGAAGCAATCTCCAATCTCAATCCAAGCCAAAGATCGAGACATGAAAGTGGAAAGAGAGCACAGAGGTTCTTCTCGAGGTAGTGATTGAACTGTGCCAGCCGCGAGCCTGCGATTTTGTACGTTGCAAAGGCCACCCTACCCTTTTCTGCTTCCTGGAGGTATTCAAGAAGTGGTGTTCGGGAAGATGCATCTAATCGGCGAAGTTCTCTTAGTTTGTTGAGGTAGACCAATTGCAGCCGGTAGGTGGCAGCCAGAAGGGGGATGGTGAATCCGAGACTGAGAGGCGAAGAGACGACCAAAACTCCACAGGAAAAGGCCAGGTTCGTATACTGGCCCATCAACGAAGCTATTGAGGAGTTAAGTGACCCATCAATGCGTGAGATGTCGTTTGTAAAGAGATTGAGAATATCCCCGACCTGAGTTGTTTGGAAGAATGACATGCCCTGGGACAAGATGGCGAGAGTCAGGTCCCGATGGAGCTTGGATGCTGCGGGTACAATGCACAACTTGTACAGCGCAAGCACAAAACAGAAGAACAAGGCTATCTGGGTGACCGTTGAAAGTCCAAAGAGAGCCAGGTGGCGGGTTAGAAGAACTCCGCTCGTGTCATTTGCCATCATCTTGAGGACGTAAGTGCCCATGACTGAAGACCCCCGGGCGAGCAGAAGCAGACTCGTGGCTTTCAGCCACGAAGATCTCCTAGCAGAAAGAAGGTAAGCGAGTATTGGGTTTTGAGCATGCGGGGGGGTAGAGGTTATGCTGTCGTGGCTGAAGGCGCTACTGCTCAGAGGGGCGTCGAAAGACTCGGCCTCGATCGCATAACACGCAAGAGTACGTGAGCAACTGTCACTACGCGTATTTTCAGTCACTTCCTGAAGTTCTTCTTGTTTAGATGGAGACTCCATGCCAATGTTAGCTTCCAAAACTTGTGTTTGACCCATTCGAAAGTTAATAGCGCTGGCCCTCAGCTCATGGATCGCATCGGCGTGCTGGAGGACGGCTGTGTCTGTGGTACAGACGATTCTGGTAGAACGCGCAAGCAGACCGTTGGAGCCGAGCAAGCGCCTCATGATTTCTGACGAGACTTTGACGTCGATTGCTGCGATGGGGTCGTCCAAAAGGTATATGGTCGCCCTTCTATACGCAGCCCTCGCAAGAGAAATCCGCGCACTCTGGCCACCTGACAGCGTGGAGGAGCCAATGACGACGGTTTGGTCACCGTTTTGAAGACGCTCAAAGTCTGCCTCCAGGCAGCAAGCGTGAATGACTTTGGCGTACCACTCTGCGTCGTAGGGTTTTCCGAAGAGGATGTTGTTCCGTATGCTCCCAATCAACAAGTGGGGTTTCTGGGGAACATGGCCGATTTTGAAGTCATCGAGGCCAGAAAACCTTTGTTCAAGATGTCTGAGAATGGCAAGGAGCACAGTGGACTTTCCAGATCCCATCCCGCCTGTGATGGCTGTGAGTGCGCCTGGGTTTATCTGAAGCAATCCCGATGTCACGAGAGGAGAGCATCCTGGCCATCCCAGCTCTTTACACTCTAAGCGCATGGGGAGGTGGGGCTGGATAGGATGCCCGCCGAACACTGATAGCTTTGCTTCTGGGAGGTTCAGATGCATCTCTATCCGCTTTAACGAGGTGGCGATTGCTTGCATCATCGATGCCAGCCCTGAGATCTGTATCAGAGAGTTGTTGAGCATAGTAAAAAGCAGCAGACTCGCAAACACGAAGTCAGAAGTCAACTCCTGGTTCAAAAAGACAATAACGCCAAAGGAGGCCAGAACCAGGAGGGACGGAAGACACTGCATGCAGCACACGAGGCCAGAAGTCGAGATGGCTGTGTTCTGAACGGTTTTCAGCTCACTAGCTCGGCGCTCTGCCACCAATTCGACAAATGTCGACTCCCATGCGTGCATCTTGATTGACTGCATGACTGTAAGAGCTTCAATGATCAGCTTAGTGCGATAGTCCTTGGCGGACATGTTGCGCGCGACCCAGTACGCAATCGACTTGACAAAAGTAACCGTGAGAGGGATGACGATGATCTGGAGAATGGTATTAGCCGGGAGCATGCAATATGGTTGGTTGAGGGTCCTTCCTGGTCACTTACAATGACGATGACCACGACCACGAGTGCCTGCCAGGGCAATAGATACGCAAGGCCGCCCAGACAAAAAACAACCTGAAGAGGAAGAGCCCAAATATCCGAAACCTGGAGAACGGCACGATACAGTATCTGTGTATCGACCTCTCCGAGAGTTGCGAGATCGGCTCCCTGCTTTGGCGCTTTGAAGTCACCTAGCTGCAACGTCTTCGCATGCAACGCTGCAGAGAGCGCAGCCTTGTACTGCGCTGATATGCGCCGAAGGTAGTGGCCGCTGTAGTTTCCACAAAACGCGCCGACGATGCGAAAACAAAACATTAAGGACATGTTCCAAGGCGTTGGCCGAGTGAGCAAGCTGCTTAATAGCCAAGGAAGTGCGAATTTGGATGCATCGTCGATGAGGCGAAGAAGACCGCTGCTAAAGAGTTGTCGAGAGTGTTCGCGGATCAAGAACCCCCAAAAGATGCCAAGCACTGCACCAGCTTGATCGGAGGTACTGGAATCACGCAGTCTTCCAAGATATGCGCCAAAATATCCCGGGAGGCTAATCTCTGGAAGACTGTCGAAATCGAGTGCTACGGGGGCTTTGATGACTCGCGTCAACCAGCTGTAGCAAAAGCGCTCCGAGAGGGTAAGGCCCGCCATGGGCGGCGGCAGCTGAGATGGCACGGTGGAATGGAAAGAATCGAGCAGAAAAGCCAAGGCAAACGCTCCAAGCAGAAACGAATCAGCCCTAGCAGGAGGGTTTTGTGAAGCAGAGATGCGCCATGCCCACGTGAGAGTGCTGATGAGGTGATAACATCCTCGGACGGTGGAGGCTTGTCTCAAAACGAGCCCGGGGACGTTGACTACAGATGTGACACCTGCCGATGCATACGTTGCCAGAGCCATCCAGTCCGTTTGAGGGGGAAGCCTTGCAGATTTGAGCTCAGACATAAGCAAGAATATGCAATACAGAGCCATTACCACCTGAAGGAGCTATGGAACCCGAAGTTTGTTAGTGCTGTCTTCAGCGACTCGGCGAGAGTGAATGAGGTCCTGACATACCAATTGAACGACATTATCAACGTGCCATCTTGTCTGCAATTCTGAGGATTTCCTCTTGAGGATCGGCTCGAGAAGTGTATACAGAATCAAGCAAAGAGCAGAGGATAACCGGATGTAGCTGGTTGAGTGTTAGTGGAGGACATCGGCAATTCACCGTGATGGAAGAGGAATTACTCTGAAGCTACGGCACTTTGAGGGAGCGCTAGCTGTGCTGCCATCGTTAGGGTAGATTCCCTTCTGAAATACACCAGATATTCGCCAGGTGCAGAGACCAGGATGGCGGCGAGGCTCAGAGACATGACTGATCGAGAGGTCTAACAAAAGAGAGGAATAACGATGGCGAACATGACGTGTAAAGACTCCAAAGTCCGAGTGTCACAGATCTCATAACCTTTAACCTCCAAGCTCCATATCATCTATCTCTGCGCGCCAATATGCACCGGCTTTAGAAGGTCGGTCTATCACACTCATCCAATCATTCCCTAATGTTTAAACCCTTGATTTCCGAGGTTCTTAGCGGCGTTCCCGATTTCCTAAATAGGAAACGCGGCATGGTGGAGATACATGGACACACTCCGGCAATTTCGGCCTCTTCCCCCGGGCGCCGGCTCGTACTCTTGACTCACGTGTCAAAGTAGAACTCTGTCGCCATCGATACCTCTTGATCCATCAACAATGCCCCAGTAGGGGTGCTGCCGGTCATGTCTGCCACACGAGTCAAGAAGACGGACATCGTCCGAAAACGTACGGGATGCCAGCGGTGCCGGAGTAAACGACGCAAGGTCAGGCCCTCTTCTTACTGTCTACTGTGAACCAGAGGTAACCCCCGGTCGCAGTGCGACGAGAACCGCCCAGAGTGCGCGGCTTGCGTCCAGCGAGGCCTCCCGTGCCCAGGATACCAGCGGCAGCTCACCTTCAAGGACGTTTCGGCGCTCACGGCCGAGACGTCCAGGCGGATCGAGGAAACCAAGTGGTCTGAATTGCGCCGCAACGACGCCAGGAGAATCGACAGATGCCACGGGGCGACCGCAGACCAGTCAAGGCAGCGGAGCGGCGTGGTCGAGACGACGGACAGCGACTCGCCAGGGGCAGAATGCATCTCCTTCGCCCAGCAGGACTCGCCAGTCTCGGAGGATGTTGTCTCTGGCGAGTACGGCTTGGGTACGTCGCTGCCTTTGCCGCGGCCAACACTCGAGCTCTCTCTCGACTTCTTGATGGAGCAGATCACCGAAGCAACTCATTCAATCCCTGAAGGCTCGTGTGAGATGCAGGACTCGACAGCCATCCGTCGCACCGGCGCAACCACAAATATTGATCGCGTGCCGCCGAGAGTAGGGTCAAACTCGTGCATCCCCGTTTCCTTTGACGATGGCGATGCTCAGGTACAATTGTGGGAGAACTTCATCAACTTTCCAGAGGCATCACCCTCGCAAACTCCGTCCAACTTGCTTCCCCCTGCCGGATGCAGTACCACAGATTCGGACCCGGTCCCGAATCCACCAACCGAGGAGACTCTGTTACGCAACTTTGAAGAAAATATCTCACCCATGATACCTCTGACTCTCCCCTTTGAAGAGCTATTCCGAGTAAGCAGCGGTCTCCGCACCGCAGCACTCGCCTTGTCGTCTAGCCATCTTAGCTGGACGGCCCGATCAGAACCTTCCGGAGCCAAAACGCGACTCAAATGCCAATCAGACTGTCACTACTACGACTTCGCCGTGAGAGATCTAACCCTGCAGCTAAAACAGCCGTGTAACCGATCGGGCGAGCAGCTCTTCGGGGCAGCCATGCTCCTAGTCTACCGCGACTTGTTCGTCGGAGCAGCAACCGCCGTCTACGGGCATCTGCAGAAACTCGAAACAATTGCCACCCAGCTAGACGTCTCTTCTCTCTGTACACCGACGCTGCTGAGGGCTTGGCGGATGCTTTTGTACGACATGAGGACGCAGATGATGCCGACACGGAAGTCGGCTGTAACCCTCGATGTCCCGCAGCAATGTCTGCCCTGGGATGGGCAGCTGACTATCCGGGATCTCTACTCGTCCATCTGGAGTCTCCATGCGCGCTTCGTCTTGGAAGCCTCTTTCAAGGTAGACGATGCTTCGAGCAACAAGGTCAGTGCCTCGCAGGCAGTGGTGCAGTGGTTGTACTCGGTTCTTGGCCGACAGTGTGACCTGCACCAGCTCCAGCAGAAGGACTATCACGAAGATGTCCTTTCCACCCAAGTTGCAGGATATCATCACCGGGCCGTCATTTGGAGCCATTGTGCCATACCAGTTCGTGGATGAACGGAAAGCGCTAGACTATCTATCATACCTCTTGTCCCGAATCATGTGCAGCTACCTCCAGTCCCGAGTCCAGGAACCTTCGTCGGCCTCTTCTTCTCAGGCTTACGCGTGGATTGTCCTCGGAATCGCAGCAACAATCGGTCTCCGAAAGCACCAATTCGCTGGCCCTAGCATCTTCGCGCAGCTATTGGTAGTCTCGATGCTATCTGACGGCACAACGATTGCGACGGCGATCTTAGACGGTCTAGTTCCCCGGGCCACGGCCGAGGCGCAAAGTCCGCTGGGGACCGCTGAGTTAAGCAATATGCGGAAGATGCTACAGCTAATTATAAAGGAAAAGAACCGCGGCAAGGCAATTCGTACTATAATTTCAGCATTCGATGAGCATGAATCACTGGACAAGCTGTTTGAGCTGCAATCTGTGGTTGCCTTTGGGGATTGGAACGGGCGGGACGCCTTTAGGGACGTATATCAGTTTCCAGAGTCTTGACTGCAGCCTGTAGGCATAACTAGCGGAAGTTCTGTACCTAACGTAACTTAAAAAGGACAAAGGCTTCCAAACTTTACCGAGTCTACTGATAGCAGTATTCTAATTGGACCAAGGGCAGTGGAGGGGTTTACAGTGAGCGCCCTCGGGATATAGTGCCGGTGCAGTTGTTGTTTCAGAGCTACTGGAATTCACCATTGCTCGTCAAGGGGAATCCGTCAATGCAGGAAGCAGAATCATGACAACACGGGCGAGAGTTGCCACAGGAAGCATCAAATTACTGGCTAGACAGGACGATGCGATATAGTACTAAAGCTATGATCAACACAAATCACCGCTCCGTCGACCGGTCGCGGTGTCTGCATGACATCTAATTGACAGCGGAAGTCTAAGATTTACGCTAGACAATTATGTCTCCGTCACGACCCTAATGCGACGGTGCTTCAAGTGCACCCAAAAACTGACCAAAAATATATACAACTGAAAGCTACAATGAAACCCCACTTAGGCTCGGATGCTTGCCCGCTTAATCCAGTCTTGCATCAGCTGTGACACGGCCAGCGGTTGGTCATGAGGAGACATGTGCCCAGCTTCGTTGACAGTCACCAAGGTCAAGTTCTTGGACGTCTTGAATTGGCCCCCCAAAGTCTCGCTCCCGTCAGTCTCCGAATAATACCAATCCTCGAGGTTGGACAGCTGAAACTGGGCATGGCCGCCCCACAGTAGAGAGTTGTATGCTTGGAGAATCCCTTCCGTGTTTCTAATCGCCACGGGCTCCATTAGCACACGAAACGGATTTGCGGTTTGCGCAACTTACACAATGGCATCGTTATTTCCATTCAGGACAAGGACCGCCGTATCCTTTTCGTCCAACAGTCGTGCAATTTCTCTTGTGGATGGCAGCAGCATGGCTTCTTTTGACGACCACCAAATGTTGAAATCCATGTTGACTGGCTCGAAAAGTCGCTTCTTGAATCCAAGCGCATTCTGGACCCAGTCTTGATTGAGATACACAGCTACTTCTTCCATACCTATAGGTCACTGTTAGCCATCTCCTCTCAGTGCGCAAGGTCGGCAGTCACTTACCGAGGCGGCCACAAATCGGAGGGTCGATACAGGTCGTCCTGTCGTCGTAAGGGTTCTCGCCCCCGGGGACAACGTGCCGACCGTAGACTGTTTGCACCGCGTCGCATTTCTCGAACGCTATCCTGCAAACCTCCGTGTCGTACGTCAGTTCACACAGCCGGCCCTGCCTTTCGCAGTCCGAATAGGCGCCCTCCATTTCCTCGCACGAGGAGATGTTTACCGAACGAGAACCAAGCCCCCTGCGCGCGAGCTTACTAGAAGAACAAAAGTGATCGTGAAGCCCGAGAGCCACGCTAGGATAGTTGATCATGGCGTTGACGAGCACCAGCGAGCTGAACTGCCGACGCATCATGTCCGCGTAGACGGGACAGTACTTGCCGCCGAAAGACTCGCAAGCCAGGTGGATAGACCTGCCGCTGAGCTCAGGGAAATAATCGCGCAGAAAAACGTCGAGAAATTTGTCCAGGTCTACTGCGCCGTCCCGCAGGTTCTTGGTCCAGAGCCGGGTGTCCTGAGGGTCTGAGAAACCGACCCCGATGGGTTGACTATGACATGGCATATATTAGCGGACTTGCCTGACTCTTAAAATTGGCTTTGTGGGGCCTGGTGTACTCAATAAACAGCATATTTGAGAATTCGGTCCAACTTAGGTCATTTTTGATCGTCGTCTTGCCATCCTCCGCAACGGTGCATGGTCCAATTTCATGGAAGGCCCCGAGGAGAGAGGAAGCCCCAGGACCGCTAAAGGAGGTTCATTCAATCAACATCAAAGAGACTCAAGCAGAAAAGAGTGAACAAAACACACCCATTCAGCCAAATAATCAACGGGTCATCCTTGGGAGAATGCCGACTTTCAAAATACCCTGCATGCCTGTGAGTCAGGTTTTGACACGGCTTCGAGGTAGACCTTACAGAAGAACATGTCTCTATCCTCATCGATCGGGATAGTCCCGCTCCATTGGGAAGAGCCTGCATCGCAGATGGTGTGGTTTTGTCGAATCAAGCGTGGTGTCGTTGGCGCATCATCCTGGCGCAAGACTTGCTGGACAGGCGTGGCGCGCGCTGAAACGAGAACCCCTGAGAGTGCGAGAGTTCCCAGAACAGATACCGCGAAAGGAAGAAGCATGATAAACGGTCACTTGCCTGGGCGTGTTTGGTTGAATGCAAGATATTGGGAGCATGCTGTGGATTAACTACTTCATATCTAAGTGGATGCCTAAATTTTCCTAATACGGAAATCGGGTCCCGATTGCGGCTCAGATAATGTGCCGATGGCCCGAGATGCGTTTTCCGCCATATTCCGAAGGGTATGGTAAGAGATATCGGATCTACCAGATACTCGAAGCTATGAGTGGAGTTTCAAAGATCTAAAGGGCTATGGTGGTTATCATGTTGAGGTAGAGTAGGGTTTGCGGCCGTGAAGAATTGTCCATTGAAATGGATCCGAAGGAGCACAACACACAGCTTTACAACTTCGTGGCAACCAAGACTCCCCTGGTGCCTTATGCCAAGATCGCATCTGCGCCGTCTCCAAGCATGATAACTACCATCAGTAAACAAGACAGCTACCTACTGTGTTTTTTGAAACTCGACTGGCAGCTATCAAGAGCATCCATCTTCATTCCGCCATCATGTAGAAAGGGCCTAATGTTGGAGACCCGCATCAGCCTACACCGTCTAGCTTGAGCACCCAATTGTGAATGGTCAATCCCTTCCTCCGAGTATCGAGGTAAATCAACGTTGCCAGTAAATCCTGGGTTTTAGACAAGGAGAAGAGAGCCAAGCCAGACCCAAGGCCCTAGAGCCACGTGAAGGCCCCCATATGTGGGATTTGTTGCCCCGATTTAGAATGGCCTTCGCCCCTCCCCCGCATTCGCTAATCCAGCTTTCATGCCCCAAGATAAGGGTCATGATAACTCCCCTCAGGCTACGCGTATTTGTCGACATCTATAAATCGGTGTAAAACTGGCTGAGGAAGGCGAACGACAGACCTCGACACGCTTTCCACTCCATCAATCACAGGTAAGTCTCTTTTCAGCAAGACTATCCTGCCACCGCCAAACATGCCTTCTCACACGCCCGACCCCGTCACGCTGGCGCCGGAGAAAACCCAGATTGTTCATGACATCAACCAGAAACACGGCGACCAGGCACAAGTGACCACCTCGGGCGACAAGTCCATTCACGTCGGCGAGGTCGAGGTCGAGGACGCCTTCCAACCGCTGCTCGATGTCGAGCCATACGATGGGCGTCAAATCCTGACCGTCCGCGCCGTCCTCACGGGCGTGTTCCTCGGTTCCATCATCTCCTGTGCTAATCTATATCTTGGTAAAGCCATGATCGACTCTATGTCTGCTGGGGCGGTTTTCTCAGAGTGCACGTTAACTGTCCTGCAGGTCTCAAGACAGGATTCGGCGCGGATGCGACTTTATTTTCTTCCATCTTTGGCTACGGCATCCTAAAAGCTCTCGAGCGTTCCAAGGTGAGATGGGTCCCTCCTTGGAAGATTGTACATACTGATAATCTTTTTGTTAGTTACCATTCATGTCTGACTATTTCGGGCCACACGAGAACAACATCGTCCAAGCCACGGCACTGGGCTGCATGGGGGTGGCCTTCATCTTCGTCAGCGGCGTGCCCGCGCTGATGCAGATGGGACTGCTTGGAGACAGCACCAAGGTCAGCTACGGCACGCTGGTCAGCATGTCAGCCATGTGCCGCTTCTGGGGCCTCGGTTTCGCCGTGCCTCTGCGCAGCATCTTCATCCTCAAGCTCGCGCGGCAGCTAGGCCTGCAGTTCCCGCTAGGAACCGCATCGGCCGTCACAATCAGGACCCTGCACAACAAGACGGGCGCGGACGCGGCCAGGAAGAACATCACGACAATGGCCATTGTATTTGTAGCATCGCTGGTCTGGGCCGTCGTCACTTCGTACGCCCCCGGCATCTTCTACAACTGGAATGTCTTCTGGTGGATCTACAAATGGGGTGGCCACGGCATCATCGGCGCAGTGAGCTGGGGCTGGCTCTCGTGGCAATGGTCACCGTCGCTGATCGGCACTGGCATGATCGTCGGTCTGAACCCTTCGCTGTCGTTCCTGTTTGGCTCTACGCTGGCTTGGGGCGTTATAGGCCCGATCCTCATCAAAGCGGGCCTGGCTTCTGGCATTCCCATCAGCGAGATATATCCCGGGCTGGTCACGTACAACGCCTTCGACCCAACCAAGTTTGTCGAGGACCCTTCGCCCCGGTACTGGATCTTGTGGCCCGCCGTCTTTCTCATGCTGTCCGTATCCATTACAACCATTTTATTTGAAGCGAGATCTCTCGGACGAGTACTTCGTTACGGAGCTCTGAGGCTGAGAGACGTTGTCACACGTGGTACTAATGGCGATCAAGCCCCGGCTGGCCAACGAGCCGTCCTCGAGGGTGATATCCCGGATCCCATAGCGGCAGAGTACCAAGTGCGTTGGTGGGAGTGGTCCTTTGTAGCGGCTGTTGCCTTTGCCTTGGCAATGGTTCTGATGCGATTCTTGTTCGAGATCACCGGCGGCATGGGCCTCTGGCACCTTGTCCTGGGTCTCCTGTGGTCTTTCGTCGTCATCCAAGTGTTTGGAGTTACCGGAATCACGCCTATCGCCACTGTTGCCAAAGGATCGCAGTTCATCACAGGTGGCATCCTACGGAGACATATAGATACCATCGGCTACTCAAATGCAGCCGTCTCTAATCTCTTGGGTGCCACCGTCACTTCTGGCGCAGCGCAACAGGCTGCCGAGCTTGTCCAGGACTTTAGAACTGGCTTTCTGCTCCGGACCCCAATGCGCCCTCAGTGGTACGCGCAAACCATCGGCACTATCAGCGCCGTCTTCTTCCTTCCGGGCCTTTACATGCTCTTCATCAAAGCATGGCCTTGTATCACGGACTCGACGGCAACCACGTGCGCCTTCGCCCTGCCGGCCGTTACTGCCTGGAAGATCATCACCATCGGCATTTTCTCTCCAACCATGCCCATATCTCAGTCTAGCTGGATCACTTGCATTGTCTTCTCCACCATTGGCATGGGGTCAGTCATTCTGAAGAGGTGGATGGCCGCTCACCCCAAATGGAGTCGTTGGGAGCCCTTGACCCCTAACATGTCAGTTGTCGGCCTCTCTATGACAATCCCTGGTGTATCTATCCCCATGACCCTGGCCATTGGTGGCGTGGTGGCTGCGCTGTGGGAGCGATATGGGCAGCAGTCCCATTCAAAGTTGTTCTATGCTGTTGCCGCTGGTGGTATCGCCGGGGAAGGAGTGGCGTATGTAGTTCTAGGTATTCTCCAGATCACCCAAGTGGGTGGACCGACATACTTTGGCACAAACTTGGGCTGCGTAGCCGAATCGTGCTAATAAAACCGCGTTACCAAGGCTTCGTTCAGGGAGACAATGATCCATAGACCCAGAAGCCTAGGCAGTTGAAGGTGACATGAACTTTGAGGTTGACCAAGTACGCGGCAGCCGCCAGGTCGAGGTTCGTTTCCACACCAGTGGCGATGACGGCCTATTATTCGCGGCAGTCCACTAGATATACTAAGTAGCAGCTCCAGCATGAACTTTCCCGAAATAGATAGAGGCTTTCCATGCTGCAAAGTCTTATTTGTGGTTGGATAAGGGCACAAGTGACGGTGATATCTGTTAAAGCTTCCGTGCGAGTACCGGCGATAAGAGCAATAGTACAGCAAAGACTGCAGTCGCTAAACTTGCTTTTAAAGCCAATCATGCCCAAGAAACTATTCAGTGCAAAGTCTTCAAGTGAATGAAAACGCTGACATGGAGATCGGATGCACCCGTGAGTGAGGCAAGGGGTCTGGTCCTAGCCTGTGTCATGACGATTCAATACGCGGCTACAGCCCACGACTAACTCGGAGTGCGAGACTTAAAACGACAGATAAATTTAAAAAAATGATAAGAGTGTATCAGATTCTAACAGAAACCCTTAATAGTAGAGACTACAAATGCTAATTGAACCTGGAGTTGAATCTATCTGTTATGCTGATCTGTGATCATTTAGACTCCGTCCGCTACACTCAAGTTAGTGCCAGTGGAGTGTGCATTGGCAGGAGACTTATAGGCATCCACTCTCTGTAAGTCCCTCATAATTCATCCATTTGGCGCAGAAAGTAGGGGTGTTCAAGGCTGCTTTTACTATTCCTACGGACATACATACAGCACACTCTCTCGCCTACTCATGACAGATTTCTTAACGACCAAGTCCAAAAAAAGAAGACTAACAGGAATGCCGTTCCAGGTGTTATTCGTCAGAGACAGGATTCGAACCTGCGATCCCTAGGGAATCAGATATCTAGGCTCACGTGTCGCCAGATCGGGATGATCCGGCTTTGTTGAGCGCTTCAAGTCTGACGCCTTAACCACTCGGCCACTCTGACGTTTTATGGAAAAACAAAGGTGTTATTGCCTACAATCATTCACTCATGCTTGCAAAACGATTTTGAAATGGCAATCTCGCAGAAAGAGCAGGAAGATACACGGTGTGGATAAACAACTGGAAGTAGGGCGTGCTATTCAAGACCCAGTCATTCGCCGTTTTAGGCAATCTAAGCGGGTTTAGTATTTTATTTTGGCATTTCACTAAATTCCAAGCCACTATGAAAATGTTTGGCGCATCGTAGAGGGAAAGTGTGGCAGAGTCTATTATCTCGCGCACATGTTTGCGCCACAACGCTAAGAATCAGGGATCCGGCGGGTGAATCAATAATGACTTCATGCCGTCAGGTGAAATCTTTTCAAGCGATGAACAAGGAAAGACTGACAAATCTCGAGACCATGTGAACAGGCTTCATGAGAAGACATGAAATGTTAGGGACAATGCTCTCATCTAGTAGATACAATACCAGCGTAGCATATTTACACTAAACATTACCAGATTTTGATCTGACCGTTGGGATCTTCCTTCAGAACTACTGGAAAAGATACAGTGTGCGCGTGTTGCATCACGCCGTGCACTATTCACACAATCAATCCACACAATTATCGCTCTACTGACTGTATTCCCTAAAGTTCCTATTACTTCAAGAACCAAGATTCTTTAACTCTTTCTAGGTGTCGACCAACCCGGCGCAGGCTGGGAAAGAACACCAAGAATCATCCGGTCTTCACAAACTAGGACCCAGTAGCTTTGAAATTTCGGCGATAGCGAATAGTGTACTCTCGCAGGTATACGCTTCATCATGGAGTAATGAATCAGAGAGTGACGTAGCATACTACATCAAGGGTAGGTAGGGGAGACATGAACACAGCGTATAGCGTTATACTAGCAGAGTTCAATATTACAGGCCAACCCATTTCACAGACTCCTCCCACAGCTTTTTCGCCTTCTCCAAATCGTAAGCGTGAGCTCCATATCCCGGACCCCAGATGCCGAGCGAAGGTTCCCATGCTCCGATGATCTGGCAGTTCTCCAGGTATTTGCCGCCGTCACCCTCTAACGCAGTGGCCGTAGCTGCCCAAACACTTGTGGCCGCCCCTTGCTTGGCGTTCTTTAGGATCTTGGAAACATACTCGTCTTTTGTGATGCCCTGCGTCTGCTCCTCTGACATGTGCCGCATCAGTTCCGTCTGAACAGCGCCGGGCTGGAGACTCCAAGCGTGGATACCTTGAGCACCGTATCGTCTTTCGATCTCATTGGCCGTCCAGAGGTTGGCCGTCTTGCTCTGGGCGTACGTCGCCATGGGGTCGTAGTGTCCTTCAAAGTTGACGTCGTCGAAGATGACTTCTCCGAAACGATGCGCAACCGAGCTCAGGACAACAACACGGGAGGCCCTCTGGGGAGTGACGCCGGCTAGTAGTGCAGGTTGGAGAAGGTTGAACAGGAGAAAGTGTGCGAGGTGATTGGTGCCGAACTGTGTCTCAAATCCATCCTTGGTTCGTCCCTCTGGAGGGGTCATGACGCCAGCGTTCAAGACGAGTATGTTGAGAGACTTGCACTTGGACAAGAACTCTTCTGCGCAGGCCCTTGCACTCTCTAAAGACTCAAGATCGAGATGCAGAAGCGTGACACGGTCGCTATCAGCCATTTCGCCGAGTGCGCTTTTAGCCTTGTCGAGATTGCGAGCAGTGAGATAGAGGTTGGCGCCAGCAAGGTAAAGAGCCTTTGCAGTCTCGGTGCCAATTCCAGCGGAACAGCCAGTGATGAAGGCATTGTGGCCAGCAAGTTTGCCTTCTAGGTGTTCGTCAACGATGATTTGCGTGGCGGTAGGACGAGCATCGCCCGGTCCATCAGGGCGCTTGTGAACGGCAACGTAGCGATCGGCCATGGTGCATGGATTCAAGTAATTGAGCACACGATAATTTGTAGCTGAGATAGCAGCATCTCGAATGCGTTAGCAACGAGAGTATATATAATTTATGTTTCTCGGCAGTGGTGTCTTCGAGATGGACTTTGCGGATGTAAGAGCAGTATGAGATGGCTTTGTCAAGGAAGGCACGGTTTTATCGCCGGGATATTTTGCCAATGTCTCCAGTTGCCACAAAAGACACCCCTACCTATGATAATCGAGGCTCTGTAAAAAAAATTGGGCCTTCCATTGCAATGCTGGTCTCAGTTCCCTGGCTGTTCGATCTTAAAGTTTGCGGCTCTCGGCGCTTCTATTAAGGAGACACACGCTAATGCAACCGGCTGACACCCTAACCGCTTTAGAATGGCGCCAATGCAACTGGATGATGTTCTTCGAAGCATCCGTGCTTCGTATTAGACCTGTTGGAAGTTTGAACACAGATTCAAGCATGGTCAGTAGGGCGGAAAATCGTTCAGCCTAAGCTGTCATTGACTTTTAAAAGACCTAGTCTTTGCAGGATAGGCTACTTGCATTGCCGCGTTCATCACACGACTCGGGGTACTAGGCATGGTCGCGAAGACTCTTGGCGTTCTTTCCAACACGATTCCGATGCCCGAGCTTGCAGGGGCGAGGGCAGCAAGCTTATGAGTGGGTTACCCCGGCTGCCAAGGCCAAGCGGAACACGTTTTGTACAGCTCGCCGGTTGTGTCTTCATTCAATGCGGCACATTGCGAGTTTGATGATGTTGGTGACCATCGTGTTCTTCAGATTACTTTTTGAGTGATTTTGTTGACAGTGAGATTATCGTCTCTCTCATTGCAAATCCCTTCGGTTCTAGTTCAATTTCAGCTAAGGGACCGGTTGCAAATTGTTGGATCGACGAGTATCTATTCGATCATGTACGTGGCGTCACGTTGTCTGGCTTGGCGATGTGTGGTTCGAGGGGCAGTGCTGTTTAGGTTTCTTGCGCTGTCGTGGTGTTAGCTTGATTTGGCTTAGGGAGAGTACCAAGCCTTGCCGCACCCCAGTACACCGTTTGTATCAGCGGCGAGCCCATAATCACGGAGTTAAAGCTCGCCAAGAGAAGATTACGTGGACGCAATATCACTGACTGTTAATGCACCCCTCAGAAGTGTTATGACGTGCCTGCCCGTCCAACCGCTAGACCCATTAAATAAACCCGTGGAAACCTTTATGAACCTGCGCTGGACCTCCTACGAGAACATTTCTCAGTGTGTCTGCCAGTGTTACCGCCGCAGTGATGCTCAGCCTTCGCCTTCTCACCGTGCTTTCATGGTGCGCTGTTTCTTGGGCTGCACCACAGCACACGAATGACGTGGCTGTCTCCATTGTCGACACCATCGAGGAGACCGTCAGTCTTGAGAATATCGCAGTTCGACGAAATGGCGACGTTCTTGTAACATCGGTGGCGTCTTCAACCATCTTCCAAGTCTCTACCAAAAACGCGTACCCACCTGTCGCCGTCGCCCGAATCCCCACCCGCAACGCCACACTCGGTATCGTTGAGCTGGAACAAGACGTTTTCTACATTGCCGCAGCCGACATTTCTGGATTGGGCGGCTCTGGGAACGAAATCTGGAAGCTTGACATGAGGTCCTTTCATCTCACTGGCCACGGAAAAGTCAGGCACCCGGCCACCCTAACGATATCGGCCAAGGTCCCAAACGCCGGGCTCCTCAACGGCATGACCCGCCTTGCTGGAAACGACAACACTCACGTCCTTGCCGCAGACTCGAACCACGGCAAACTTATTAGAGTCAACGTTCGTACCGGAAAGGTCGCAGTTGTATAACAGCACCCCACCATGTCAACAATAGTCGGAGAACTTGGTGTTGGTATCAACGGGATCCACGCATTCGGAAGCAGTCTGTATTACACCAACCTGGACCAGAAGCTGTTTGCACGCGTCCCAATTTCTGTATCTGACGGCACTGCTACGGGGGATGTGGAAGTCATCAGCAATGGAACGCTTCAGAATGCAGACGACTTTACCCTATCCAGAGACGGCACCACGGCCTGGATCGCCGAAAACGGCGGGAACGCTCTCATAGAGGTCGACATCTTGTCGAAAACAACTCGTGTCGCTGTCAACTCCACCCTTTTGACATCAATCAGCTCTGTAGCATTTGGTCGAACATGGTCGGACTGGAATATCTTGTACGTCACTGGAGCTCTTCTTGACAACGGGGCGGCTGTGGAAGGGCAAATCAATAGAGTAGTAAGCTGGGCCATGCAGTAATTAGAACTATCGGTCTGGTACCCCATGTAGCCTTTTTAAAAATCGTTAAAACATTGGCGAGACTGGTCCTTGGTCGCTCTAGCAAATAGACAAATTTGCGATATCGCATGGAGAGGTGGGTGATTACGATCGACCCACTGGGGCTGCATCCCTGTTGAAATCTGCAAAATAGGAGCCCCATGTAGATTGCTGGGATTTTCATGTGTTCTAGCCACCAACAATCCCACATACTACATGGAGCCGGAGATAAGAATTATCGGACATAGGATATATCGGATACAACGTTTAGCTCTAGGGTGGCCTGAGTGCGTCTGCTCCATTAAGAGCCCTTCTCGACTATAGACCCTGCATAGTCGAGGAGAACTGTTTAATATCGTGCAGCTCGGTGTTCTAGCAGGTAGCACAGGCTTAACGTACACTGATGAAACATCTACTCTATTACTGAGCCTGACGACTACTTGCACAAGACGAATCCATTGTCCATGACTTGCGCTTTCGAGATCAGTCGCTAAGAGAGCACATCAAAGCTGCGCATGCCATATTTGCACGAGGGGTGGAACTTATCGGGTTTGAGCCCAGCTTCAGTGGCCCGGTAGGTTGCTCATTTGTCTCATCTGGTCTAAGCGGAACACTAATCCTCAGCCACGGGCGGATGCTCTCCAAGTCAATAAGTATAGTGATGATGCTCCCTCGAAGATTCCAGCCGGGAGGTCTCATCTACCATCTCGATTTCGCTTGGGCTTGCAATGAGATCTGGTTCGCCCTTTAGTAATCGAAGTCTACCCAAGTCCCCACTTGCTACTTCATACCCCGACCTCAGGCCAACTGGCTTCTCTGATATCGTTACCACGCCACCAAGAGCGAGATACACATGCTGGCCCATCCAAGAAGTGAGCTTCGGCGGGCCTAGCCATATCCGAACGATCCCGACCAGAAACGCGAGGATTCCGACTGCCAGATACACGACTTGCGCCGGGTGTCGAATAACCGTGGGGTACATGGCATGGAATCCTTGGAAATATGGCAGAGAGGTAAGTCAAGTGATATCTGATGTGTTGATTTTCATAGTGTCCTCTTCATCCGCCCATGTGTATTCCGAGTTCCTTGCGGTGGCTGCATATACACCTGACATTGCTGCTCTAACAAAAGCAGCCACGCCGTCACGCATAGTTGTGTCGGGGTTGCAGATGAAAGCATCCAGCCACCTTCTGTCAAAAAATGTTTCATTTCCAAGTTGCAACGGCGTGGCGTCAATGGAGATTCCAAGATCGAAAAACTGGCCAAATTCAGTGTCGTTTTTCACTGTGGTGCAGTCGTCATATTCGGTTATTAGAAATCTGGGGACGATCCAAGTCGCAAGAAAGATTTTGTACGTCAATCGCCGGACAACTGGTTCCCCTAAGGAACCACTATCATCGCTTGCAATACTGTTGGTGTACCAGGTACCGGACCGTGCCCATTGAATCTGAAAGCCGTCTGGTTCTAAAACTCGATAGCCGACCATCATGGGAACGAATTCGTGCTTTGAGTTATCCATGTCAGGTTCGTTGTCTCAGTTCGAAACCAGCCAGTACTATCCTTTGTCATCACGAGTGAGCCAACTTCCTCAGTTCGGTTGGCGATTAGAACGAATTGCGGGAAGTAGACAGATCCTCGGACATCGAAAGGAAAAAGGTGATTGCAGGTGACGTCCGTCGTCATCACTACATTGACAGGTGGCTCTTCATGAGGCAGATGCGGGTCGAATTTATGAAGAAACGCCCGGGCATTCCGGATTCTGCCTTCGACATCAAACCCGTCGTATAGCCACGGTGGCACTATTTCTCCTCCGCCCTCGAGAGTCATCACAACAGTCTTGTATGAGGGAGATAATGGCCAAGAGTTGATAGGGCCAGATATGTCAGAAAACACCCAAATGGTCCCCTGTGCTATCCCGAATTTGTACCCAATCGACGCGGCAATGGTGATTAATGCCATAAGGCGTTGCAGATTGACAACGACAGGGAATCCTCTCATGCCTAACAATACTGGAACTCGGGGTTGTGAGTTCAAGTATCGCTTATAATCAAGACCAGTATGCTTGCTTGCCTGTAGGCTGTACCACAGGTCAACAAAGTGAGTGCAGGCTTCTTGGAGACCATATGACACAAGTCCAAACCCCCCGCCTACGATGGCCAGCCAAATTTGTACACCGAGCGCCCACCCGAACCGGAACCTGCCGAACGGGGCCTTGCCGAATGCCATGGACTCATCAAGATCCGTGGGGTATACATATTCCAACCACGCGTTGAGGACAACCAAGATCAAGATGAAAGAGCCAGTGAAGAGGGCGGCGAGAGATAGTAAGCCGAGGAGCCGAAGGCGTTTAAGAAACCTCCCGATGAAGGCTCCAGGTTGTTCCATTTGACGCTGGCTCATGATGTGGGTTGGGTCCGGTAGGCCTCGTTTGGCTATGCAAAGAATTTCTGAGCATTGTTTAGCTACGTGTTTGTCCAGTTCAAAGAAATACGACGGAAGAAAAGCCAGGCTGAGAGCCTGAGGCTCAGCTCGATCTTGGCGACTCGACAAGTGCTTCGCCACGCTAGCACTCCTGCAATGCAGGGCTTATTGTCGCACTATCAGCACCCACAATTTGGATCTACACATCTGTCCAATGGTGCTGCAACACACTGATTAAAACACAGCTGCATGGTGGATATTAATAACTGCATTCAGGAAGATGGTAGCAGTACGGACAGTGGAGAAGTCTTTCCTCCACCCGTTTTTCAGCCGCACGAGGCTGGAGTCGAACTTGTGTTTTTTGATGCCATGATATCATGGTACATCGAAGAAGAGTGTTGCGCGATGTCGCCGCATAACAATTTTCGACCGCGCCCGGTTTGACACACTCTACACTGGTCAAATTCTGGTAGGTTAACACTCGCTCAATGAGCATTTCTACGTGTTACAGTGTGACCAAGGAGTGAGCTTCTTGGGAAAAAAAAAGGGAGGTTGGGGGCCACCCAATATGCAGTTGAGCCTTGGCGCATCGCCCAAATGAGCGCGTTGAGGCGTTATCTGGACACCAACACTAGGGAACCCGGCCAATGAGGGAAGGAATGAGTGGTATGTGTCAAGATAGATGGTAGCTGTGGAGTTCGAGTCAGGCTCCGGAGACCGAGTCCCTTTCAGAGTTGTGCTAGCCAACACAATCGCTTAGACCAATGGCCCGAGGAGCAGTTGGACTTAGATTTGAGCATTCCTATTGATTTCCGCTTTTGAGCTTTAATATTACTGTATTGTTGCTGATACATAACTCCAAGCTTGGTGAGTATGCCCCAGCACCTTGATATAAGGATATCGGACACGCAGTATTACAGTAATTAACAGCGTTCTAATTGGAAGCCTGATAGGTTGGCAAGCCACTCATGCAAGACAATCCTACTAGATACGCCACCAGGCACATCGGGTCACGTTCACAATGCATCGCCTCACCGGTTGCAAGGATGAGTCAACCTTGCGATGGACTATACGGAAAGAGACCCCTTGCATGGAATTGATTCACCATAGCAAGCAAGGGCCGGTCCCCACTCGTCTAGTTGTATCTCTGGTTTACCTCCCCGTACCTCGAGTAAACCTTGCTTGCCAGGCCGCCGAGTACTCAACTGCCAAGCTCTACGTGACTTCTGGTAATTGCCAAAGCGATTGCTAAGACCCTTTAAAACGAGGGTGGGGACTGCTTCGGCGAGTTCAAGCATGACCTGGCACAGCGGGAAAGGATTTTCAGAGATGGAGTTAGTCGCCGTGTGTACTTGAAAGCGCTCAAACTGACGTAGAATGTTGAACCTGACGATAGACTGTTTTGGGTGGCGTCCTAAGCCACCGAATCACAATCAAATCTTGCTAGATCTAGGGAACGATGCAGCAAAATTTGTTTTGCAGGCGAATGCAGCACCTGAAGTCGATGAAATATGCACTTACACCGGTCCAGTTGAGAGCGAATTTGTAGTTCCGTGCATATGACCAGGCACCAAACAGCAACCAGAAGATTGTGTTAGTGCTAGGCCCATGGCTTGGAGACTGGGCATGTCCCAGACACGGGGCTTCATGTGACTCCCATTGCATACATCTTGGTTGGATTGATAATGATATTTGATATTCGAAACTAAAAAGGCCTCATTCTGTTCATGGCATGCAATGCATAAAAGGTGTCAAGTTATGAAGAAGGATTCTCTTTGCCGACCACCGTGAGCCATTGTGAGGACATGTGATGTCACTCCATTGGAGCTTTGTGCCTCATGCGTGGTCAACACAGGTAAATACTTGGTGCTTGAACCTGGTCGTCGGGAGGATAAAGAAGATGCATCCGCTTCTTAAAAGGAAGCTCACAAGTAGGACGCCTCAACAAGGAATCCAATCGTGAGCTTTGAGTGCCGCAACACGGATGCCCAGTTAATACTAGCATATGTCTATAAACATATTAGCGTGAATTTGGATTCGGGTTCGTTGTTAGAATTCAAGACTCACATCTCGGGAACTATGAATGTTGGCATTGTGGGTGGCGAACGGCTCCGATGAAACAAATGCAGCCGCTATAGGTGGTCAGTTATCTCTTCGGTGAATACTGGAAGTGAGGGTACTCACGGAAACCAGCCGCTCGGGCACTGGCGTGGTCAGAGCAACCGTAGCCGCACTCGGAGGTCGAGACCGCCAGCCCAGTGTACTGTCGAGCGATGAGCGTCACATACGAGGTCAAGCTAGCATCCACATAATCGGTGTAGACCGTAGCCTTGCCTCCAGGTGAGTAACCCGTCATGTCCTGGTTAAGGAAGGCTAGCACGGTCTGACCTGCGGAGCTGTAGCTGCGGAAAACGGCCTGGGAACCCAACAAGCCACCCTCCTCACCAGCATACCAGTGGAACTCGATGGTGTTCTCGGGCTGGAAGCCGGCGTTGGCGAGGATACGGAGAGCCTCCAGGACGTTGACAGAGCCGGAGCCATTGTCATCTGCTCCAGGGGCGCGCGCGGTGGTTGAGCCAGCCGTGGAGTCGTAATGGGCACCAACAATAACTATAAATCACAGTCAGAACTAGATTTCACATTGAGATGATGGGATCTTGGTAGCTTACCGAGGTCGGAGCTGCGGCCCGGCAGACGGGCAATGATGGATGGTTGGTTGAAGGAGTGGGCGAAGCTTCGAACTGTGATGGCGGGATTGGCAGAGGCGATGGTCGTAACTTGGTTGAGAAGCCAAGTACCCGCCTGGGTGCCATATGTCGACCGATAGTGACGGTTTTGGAAGCTTCAAGTTTTATGAGAAAGGGTCAATGGATACTCTGGCAACGGCGACCTACTTGGTAAGGGTTTGCAACCAGCTTTGAGGCCCAGTGTTCGACACTCCGGAGATCAGGGAATTGGCCTCCGTGATGTGGGTCAGGGTGGTAGGGTAAGCTGCCTGGCGTGCCTCGATGGACCGTTCTGTTGGGGGTGTGGAGAGGATGGAGAGAAACTCCTCATCCTAGCAGCTATTTAGTGGATCTGATCATGCTAGAAGAAAACACTGGTAATACCTTGATATCCGTGATATCGATGAACTGGGTACGCTTCGACTCTGAAGTCAACTCATCCTTCTCCTCCTCAGTGACCCATTGGCCTGGGTCTTCCTCAGAGGTCTTAATCAAACGCCTTGGGTTGACCGCCAATTTGGCATCAGTTGGAGCGGCCACCGCAAGGTGGGATGTCGCCGCAAGGATGGCTAGCACGGCGTTGAAATGCATGATGGGCGAAAGTCAAGTGTTACAATGAGATGGAAGACTTGTATCAAGGGAAGGATCCGAAGCGATGCTTTGTATTATATATATAGACTGCCTACTGCCGTTAGTTCTGGCTACTATGGTGAAATCTATAAATCAGAAGGACTGCATGGAACCTTCCTAATGGAATCTCCCCGTCACGGATCGCTCCGAGACGGGACTTGCAAGCGGGAAGATCGACCGAATGGCATGGATAAGTCTACTGATCCTCAGCTCGGACCTATTTCTACAACGGGGAGGAGATCTTAAGCTTAATACGAAAGCCAAGGCGCTTCCACGATTGAGCTTCCCGAAGAGGCATAAGCTCGGCTACTGCTCACGGCCTCGGTACTACCCTGCCTCTCTGGAGAAGCAATGGTGTCATCTGAGACGGCCTCCCCTGCAGGTAGTATCGCTAATCCGGCATGCTACCTTCTCATTAGTGAAACGACTCCGAAAAAATTAGGAAGTTGCGAGGTCATATGAGCTGTTTTAAGTTCCCCGCCCAGCATAGTCGATGTAGGCTCTGCGGAACTTTTGGGCGCCAAGGGCTGGGAAACAATCACTATCTTCTTGACCCAATGACGCAAGAGACAGTTCAAGGTACCTGCACTATTGTCTGTGGTACAATTACGTTTAGGGAAGGTGTGCTTGTATAGGTCTTTGAAGATGAACTGATTTGATTACAAACCGGTAAGAGGTGCAAGGGTAAGAGGCACACTGAGGAGGCCAGAAATAGGCAATTGGGCATGAAGGGTGGCTTGGAAACATCTTCGCGCAAATGGTTCCCTATCAGCGTCAGGCAGTCGGTCTTGAGTTTTCCGAAAATTCAACGGATGCCGCATGGTTAAGAAGAATGAATCATATGCCGCATATACTGGAGGGAATCCATGATATTCTCGATTTCAGTGGACTAGTGCAATGAACTTGACTGTTCTGTTACCAATCCCCGAGATAGTATCCATAGAAGAAATACGCATCTGCGCCCATATATTGAGATTCATCACCACAAGTAGGATGCACGCGAAACGCATGATTGTGGGAATCTGTTCTCCTCTCCGTTGATTTGTACAACCCCTTTGTCATGGAACACAGGTAGCTTCCCATTGATTGTGTGCGGATAGTGGAGCTCGCTCGGAGAAGCGGTGCAATTAAACTTAGGGTTGATAGGCACGCCAGACTGCTAAAGGAACTTGGGAAATATGACAAAGTTGGCGATCAGTTCGGAAAGGGTAAGGAATAAAATTTCGATTGAATGTATTGAGGGTCAGTGATCGTTTTTTAGCGAGTCATTGTTGTTTGTGGTAAACGACGGGCGATGGTCTATGAATGAACATCCCTCAGCGTGGAAATATTTCAGAAGACCAACCACCACGAACCCCCACTGGGATAAGAAAAGCGAAAAGCAACTCGAAAAGGTAATAAAAAAACTAGCCACGACTAGAAAATGGGATGCCTTTGAAGATTGAGGCGTTGCTTAGCGAAACAACGTCAATTGCTCGAATGTTTTTGTCTAGGGTGGGTCGACTCCGGGGCTGAAAGATGGACAAGTTAACAAGAGCAAGGTGAAATAAAGACTCTGTTTACAACAAAGGTGTGCGAAGCTAGGAGTCTACAGCATCATATGCAACGATGTTCGACATGTGTCTATAGCTGAGACTTCTGCTTGAGTGCGGCCGTCTTTGCCTGGTAGAGTTTAACCATCTGGCGGATCGCAAGATCAAGCAGCACATCCTCGCTGCCACCTGGGATCCTTGCTCCAGGAACCTCGCGGTAGATTTCTTCAAGATAACGTTAGATTTTGATGGATGAGGCAGTGTCGAGGCGGCAAAGGCTTACTTTCAATGATTTCTCCCTGTCCGGATCTTGTGTAGCCGTTGCCGCCGAAGAGCAGCACGGCGCATCTCGCGCACTCGTCCAGCACAATGCCGGCATTCGCCTTGCACATTGCCGTCATCCCGCCAAGTTCTTTGTCGGCAGCTGCCTTCTCCATTTGCGTCAGCTGGTATGCAAAGGACTCGACCCACGCAGATTGAGACTCGAGCATGGCTGCGCACTTGGCGAGGCGATGTCGGACGACGGGTTGCTCCATCAGCGTCTAGTCCAGGGTTAGCATGGCAAGGCTAGGGCATCGGCAATAATATGTGAAATTAGTTACCTTGCCGAATGCCTCTCGCTTTAAGCAGTAGGCAAATGCGGTACTCAAAGCTACACGAGCCTGGCGGGTCACACCGATGGAAATGAAGAGACGCTCGTGGTTGAAGTTGTTCATGATGTACTTCATACCATCCCCTTCCTTGCCGATGAGATTCTCGCGGGGGACCTTGACATCGTCGAGCTCAATGAAAGACGTGCCTGCAGAGATCTGGCCTGCCACCTTGAGCCGACGCCTGGAAACACCGGGGTAGTCCTTCAGAGGCACCAAAAGTAGAGAGATGCCCTTGGCACCGGAGCCTTCAGGTCCAGTGCGGACAGCCATAGTGGCATTATCGGCCATGACACCGTTGGTGATCCATTTCTTGGCCCCGTTGACGACATAGAAGCGTCCGCACTCGCTGAGCTGGGCGGTGGTGGTGATGTTTGCTACATCTGAACCTGCACTGTTTGACGCGTGGTCGCGTTAGACACGACAAAAAATCGGCGATTTGACCTGGAAAGAGTGCTCACTCTGGCTCCGTGACGGCGATGCACGATCGCGTCTTTCCCAGCAGAAGGTCGGGGAGAAATCGATCTTGCAGCTGCTTGTCAGCGTATCGAATCAGCGGGGGCACGCCGAATGCC
Source organism: Dactylonectria estremocensis (assembly GCA_020744375.1). Taxonomy (NCBI): domain Eukaryota; kingdom Fungi; phylum Ascomycota; class Sordariomycetes; order Hypocreales; family Nectriaceae; genus Dactylonectria; species Dactylonectria estremocensis. Next base: position 400,069 of record JAGMUU010000010.1, on the reverse strand, counting down.
ATCCCGGTCGTGACGCCGCCAGCTGGACCAGCAAGCCCCGCTCGGCTCATCTACACCTTGGGTTAATCACGACTTGCTCTCACAATCCAGGCCCCGATGGCTGGAATAGTATCAAGACGTACTTCGTCGGCATAGATCAACCCGTGGAGAGAGTTCCATTTCTCGACCGGGATATCTCCTGGCATGTGCGTAATGCCAAGTTTGCGGAGCCATTCAGTTGGCAAAGGCGCTGGCAGAGCGGGCAGGAGAAAGTTGCCGCGGGCGAAATCCGAATACAGATGCGATGGAAGCTCCTCGGCCGTCTCCCACTCGAGCGCGAACTTATTGAGGTGTTCATCGAGAAATTTTCTGCAAGCACGCTGCAGCTTGCGATGAGACTCGTCAAAGTACGGCGATGGGAGGCCGTTGAGCCACGGAGGCTCCGCGAAAGGTACTGAGGCGGTTGAGGCGGGCATGTTTGAGTGTCAGGTGTTGATCTCAGCGGGTTTGAAAGGAGATGATGAGTAGTGTAAGAATGGATGGCTCAAGCTGAGATAGATGCAACTTCTTTTTGAAACGGGATCGTGAAGCAAAAAACCAGTCACGAAAGTCGAGTCACGGACCTCGGGTCATTATCGTGCCGTCGCGAGACATAAGCATGGCCAAACTGGATTGAAGGTGAGCAAGAGTGGCGAACCGAAATACCGAAGCTTTGGCCGAGGTCATGTCCCAAAATGGACACGCCGTCTTACATTCCATCTCCTACACAAGCATCAGACTTGAGAAGACATGTTTTGCAACAGTGGAAGCTGAATGAATAATAGGGAGGCTTTGTACAGAATGAAATGAGCTCTGCTGCACACTGCACCCTCGACCAGAGAATTTGAGATGCATCATCACTAATGTCAAAAGACAGGGAAGCATCCACGTCACAGCCCCGGATTTTTGTTAGCTGCTTTCCCCGCATGACTCTTGATTTCGTGCCGTCATCCCATACTAAAATCCTTACCCTCAACTGCAAATGCATTCACTGGCCATGAGTTTGAGCTGAACGAATACTTAGTGCGAAAAGAAAATTTCAATTGAATCATCTCGAAACAGAAACGCCTCGGCCGCCTCATCCCTTTGGAGGATGTTCCAGCTATGCCACAAATAAGTTTCGCCTTGAAAATTCTTATGGTTGTGCATCCTCAGATCCTGCCAGATCCGATGGTCAAACTTATCTAAAGATTGACAGGCCGGTATTCCCCATTTGGTCCGTTAGGGAACCGAATTCCCGTGTGGCATTTGGGCACGAATGATTTTGAGATACCACGTCCGGCAATATAATTCTCCATCAACTCTTCAATTTTGTTCGAGCATCTTCTTTCTGGCCTTTGGAGCGACAATGTCTTCGCCACGGTGCGACGCTCCGTATTTCCACTCCTGAGCAGCACCCGCACTGTCTCCAGCAAGTACTCCTCTCCGTCACGTCTCGCGGGAGCAACAGTCTCCATAACAGCAATACGCAAGAGATGTGAAGGGTCTCTGTCCGTAATCCTGTTTGAACCAAGCAAGGCCTTCACTAGCCGAAAGTCGCACCTGAGGACTGCTAATTCTAGCGCTGTTCGTCCTCGATCATGTCTCGTGTGTTTGGTTCAAATATGTCCAGGGCAAGAAGCTGCAATGCTATTTCCAGGGCAGGAAGTCGCCATGGCATGCCAGGTTGAGTATCCTAATAAATACTTGACACAAAAATGAAGTGCAGTTCCCCCACTTCTATCCTTGCAATTGACGTCGCATCCTGGATGACGCAAAAGAAGGGAAACGTTGCCACAGGATCGTTGTTTGGTCGCAAGATGTAGTAGGGTTTTACCATCGGAATCAGTTATATTTGCATCAGGCGCGGCATTGAGTAGGAGTTCGGCGAGAGTGGGGTCGTGGTGGGCAAATATATCCAAGGCCGTCCTGCCAAAGTCGTTTCTCTGGTTGACTTCATTGGCATGTTTAGCGAGAAGAGGACCGAGGACTTTCTCTCCGTCCACCGCGTCATCGTGTTTACTCCTCCAACGCTATGCGCAATGGATTGTATGGGTCTGCTCGATTCGAGCTCGGCGATTCGTACGTCGCTCAAACAGTTGAGCAGCTCCAAGGCATGATCATAGACTGTTCTGGCTGTGGAGAGCCTTGAGCGCCTGGTGCACATTTGTGTCATATCCAAATGTCATGACTCGCGCATTCGGGACGGTCTGAGGAAGAAGATCACGAGGCTAGAATAGCTCAGGTCGAGGGGGCTTCTTCTGCTGTCGGTCATTGTATGAGAAATTGAGCTTTTGGTGCTTCGCTGGTCGATCGGACACGTCGTCTGCGGGTCGGTGTCGGTGTGTCGAGGGTCTGCATCGTCGCCTTTGAGGTCCATGTTCGCTCGGGGGTGGCCATTGAGTGGACAAGAAGGATGCTACATGAAAACGAGGTGTTAGTGATGAAATGGTACAGACGATAGATGTGAGGATGAAGATACTAGATAACACAGAGAGGGGAGAGCGACTACTGACTCTAGTAGGACGTCCTTTGGGTCGTACAGGACTGTCAAACCCACCGTTTCAACGGTTGCTGAACAGCAGGGCGACGGAGTCTGTTCGGTATGACGCTCCATGCCATTCTTTGGGGTTACCCAGGACCCGCACCACCTATCGATGTCGTTTGCTTGATGAATTTGGTGATGGGAGAGATAGTGAAGGAGACAAGAAAAGACGCGCCCATCTCTGCAGACTACAGCCTGGTCACGTTTCATGGTGGCTGAGCGACCCGCCAGTCTGCCTTTGAATCAGCCAACCTGCAGCCGCCATCCAATAGATTCCAACTTCGCACGCATTCCGCCTTGAAAAGTGCGCAGTGCAGGCTTACGGCAATAAAGCCTACATCAAGCTAGCCCACTCCCATGACGATGAATAGACCGCGTTTTATCATCTGTCTTAGAAGAACATGTCACTCAGTCTTCGCAAAATTCTCCACGTGCCCGAGTCAAATCTTGCTGTGTTTAAACCCCAATAGTAAGGGCTCCCTGGAGTGAGACGAACGGGAATTGCCTCCATCCACTGGCTCAAATGTTACACAAAGATGCGTTACGTGGACTGCGGCATGATACGTAACAGTGTATAAAGGAAAGCGAGAGTGGTTAGTACTGGTTAGCTAGTGCGCTCCTACACATCGTAGAGAGCATACTTGGTAGACGTCGCATCCACATCGAGGTCAAGTCATAAAGGCCACATTGATTTCTTGCTCATACTTGTACATCTATAGCAAGAGCGACATTGATCCATGTGTACATGACACATTTCTCTCGTGGCTCTTGCCAGTGATCCGGAACTAATCAGTCCTGGAGCATTATTTTAGCATAAGATGCCGCGTAGCCTTTTTAAACAGGGAACAGGCTGGCCGAGCTTGATGGGTGCTGGGTATCGAATGTCTGGTGCGATGTGAAGGGCTGGGATTGCATATCACTTGCCCAACTTCACTTTTACTGATCAACTACGAAGACTACACGTACTTTTCAAGGGGTATTTTGGAAGTATAGTCTATCGCGGCCTGGACTTTCAGCATTCCCCTCTTTGAATCGCCACCAGATGCTATGATACAGGGGCTAGGGGCAAAAGCATCTCATTTTACTACACTATGGTCGATCTCAAACCTTGGATCAAAAAACTACTCGACTCTTTCCGCTTCGATGATGCCAGAAAGCATAACCGCCCTTGTTCTACATTCTCGGTCCCCACGTTCGAGTTTTCGGATTGCCGATTTCAGGATGACAGATCCTTCGTTTTCATGACCTATCCGGTGCGACAAATTGCACAAAAGCTTCGCTGCTAATGCAAAACCCTGGGTTGCATGGCACCACGTCGGACGATCTCTGACAAACTCCATAGATTCGACGCGGTTAACCAAGTCAAAGGCGAGGTCCCATGTCAATTCCAAGTCGCCGGCATTATAGTAAGCAGCGTAGGTATACCCGTGCAATATCTCTATTGTCCTCGTTCCAGTGAGTGTGAATGATTGTTGGGCCTCCTCTAGGACGCATCTATACCGGGAGAGAATGTCGTCGGTGGAGGGTGCCTGCCGATTGAACTTGGTCAAATAGTTAGACCATAAAGAAAGAACAACGGCATTCCCAAAGCCTACTCGATTCTGAAGGCAGAGAATGGTCCGTAAATAGCCAACTTCCAAGGTGTGAGAGAATTCGCCGATTGGAATGTTGCATAAGACTCTCAGCAAACTTGGAATGGGGTGGTTTTCTGGATATCGAATAGCTGCCAAGCCCCGAAAGTATTGTAAGAAGCTATACAGTATCGAAAGATTACCAAGCTGAAGGCCTGTGTTGTATAGTCTATGACAGATACGCCAAAACTTGAAAATCATTGCACTGTCGTTGTTTCCGAGTGTGTCCTTTAATCTCTGACACAGAATGCTGAAAGTGCGGAAACCTTCAACGAAGTCGCCATTGAGCATGAGGGTTGCGGCTCCAAAACCCTCATCGGCTATCTGTTGCCAAACCGATGAGTTCTCGGGGACGCCAGGCGGGACAATGATGTCGAACAGACTCGAAGAGAAGTCGAAAGTATCAAATAGTCCGTGTACATAAACCTCTGTCAGGTTGAGCAGGGCCATCTGATTTGAATAGCCATCGGACAATTGTGGATCAAAGAATGAGTATGGGAGGATGCAACGGTTTTTCTGCTGTCTTGGAGAGTTCTGAAGATGGCTTTGGAGACGCCTAGGTCGTGTTCTAGGTATCTTGACACCTTGCCTATCTTCTGGTCTATCATTTGACCTCCTGTTCTTGTTGAAAAGTGGTCTCGATTTCTTGAAGAATGTGTTGTACATCTTCTCCCTATGGCAACTTTTAGTATGGTGATCAAAAAATTCATGCTATTCTTACGTTGCTTTAAACCCGTAGTCAGTTTCCATTCTGGTTATCGTGGCTTTCAATGTGTGTCCTTCGAGTATATAGATCCGATAAATATGATCTTTCATTCTTCCCCACTCCTCCGGAGTCGGCCACTGAACAGTCCCGTTGGACCCTAGCCCAATTTGCTCAACGGCCATCCGAGGGCGCGGTGAGTTCATACCGTCCGGGACAAGTCGCTATGTCGACCAAAACATTCGTTACTGTGTCAGCTTGACAGCTCAAAACACTAGGTTCATACCTTCAACGGTGAATTCGTGCAATTTGCCAACGGATTCCGGGCGAAAACAGTCATGGAAGCAGAAAACACCATTTGGTTCTTTAAAATGCCTTGCAGTAACCACTTCATGCTGTTGCGACCTTAGGCTTACTCAGTCACGCCACTTCGGTATGGCCGTGGAAGATAAGAAGCAAAACCTCGAGTAATTGGTCGGTATAAAATTCCCTGCATTAATCTTTGTGTATGTACCGTCCATCCTACTTAGCTGCATCGCTTATGCACGACCTTGAAAGTTGCGACGCGCCACCCCGAGTAATTGGGCGGTTTAAAATTCCATGCAGGGTGTTTTACGCCACTACCAACCACATCGAGTATCATTGGAGACGATCAATCACAATCCTAAATGTAGTGTAACCAAGCTTACACGTAACTTGGCTCGTATTGAAACCAGGAATGACTTGTACAGACGTCACTTACCGCTATATCGTTCCGTATTTGCTGAGGTGGTTGAAAATGATCTAACACGGCTGGAAAACGTGATTGCAATGCTACCCAACCAACTCACACCCACACTCGCCACGACCTAGCGCCGCATGCTCAACTTTACACGAAACACAGGACGAAGAATATGTGGCCGATTATTTGAAGTCCAGACACTGACCCAGGCGAACTATTTAGATGGCTGAGTGGCCACCCAGCCTCCATTACCATTCAAGTCTGGTTCTTCAGCCTGGGCTTCTTCCGCACGGGTCGGTTGTCGACAAAATGGAACAACAGCAGCTTCTCTCGCTTCGTGATGAACTCAAAAACTACCTCAAACCCCAAGAATGGGGTATCCAAATCCAAGGAGCACCACAATGCGTCATCCTAATGGCGCAGTGCAAGCTCCTGGTTTCTAAACCCTCGGCAATGGCACTGCAGTTGACTGGTTCTGGTCTCAAGTATGTGTTTCGAACATTTAATTTTATTTCCTAGGAAATGCAACTAGTGTCTGGTAAGGACTGTGTTGGCGTGATGACTTACGAATTTTTTCAGGTACGACTCACTCTTCGCGAACATCAACCACTGTACCCAGCTGGGACAAGACACGTTCAGGTCAACAGCAGTGAGAATGGAGAGAGTTGGACACCTAGCTCACGAAATGTCAAAGCCTGGGGGCATCGTAAGAGGTTCTGCTCTTTTTATAAGACCAATCTGACAGTCATCGACAGATAGAGACCATGCTAAAATACATCGACCCAAAACAATCCTCCATACGAGACAAGCGGTTTCATTCCTACGTCATGACAGGATTGAACACCATTGACGAGTCCGTGACAATGATCCGTCAAGTGGGACGAGAGTTCACAGAGTGGGGAACAGTCACAGCCAATCTGTTACGAGCTTTGGAAGAGAAGGCCGGTATGTTCAGCTGTGCGACCCCAAAGTTTCGTGGTCGAATCACTAAAAACCATCAGCTTCCAATACGACACGACAGATAGAGACTAAGAACACACTTGAAGCGCAATCGCTTGAGAAGCAACGGCTAGAAAAGGAGCTCGAATTGGAAAAGAAAGAGCTGGAGGATCTCGAGAAACGCTTCCAAAAAGCCATTCAAACATACGAACAAATCGTCAACAGCCTCCCAGGTACGTCGCCAGCTTACACACTGCCGTCTAATGCTGACGCAAACAACAAATAGCTACTATTGTTAGCGCCGGGGCTATGGTTGCGGCGGCAGCAGCAGTCGGTTTAGCACCAGAAGTTCTAGCAGTGGGAACAGCATACGGAAGCATGAATTATGCCTGGATATGGTTCCGCCAGAACACGCGAAAGTCGACGATTAGGACCCTCGACAATGAGACGTCATCGCTGAGGGACAGGCTTGAGCAGCTTTCAGGCGAAACAAAGTCTATCGTAAGTTGTGCGGACCTAAACCTCTGGATACAGTTTGTGCTGGTCTGACTTCTCAAGAACGAGGTGGCAAGAATCGTTAAGGGAACCCTTGCAGATCTGAACCAGTTGCAGGTACAGATCAAACTTTTCATGGAGTTCCTGGAGAACATTCAAACAATGATGGCGATAATTAAAGATGGGAAAGATCGTGTTTTCATGAAAAATTTGACACTTCTGGATCGAGAAGAACTCAAGCGTGACACAGATTTGAAAAAGGTATGATGCAGTGTTCAAAATCTGGGTAGGAACTTACGTCGAACACAGGAAATTCTTTCGGACGCGCTACTCATGAAAAACAGATTTCTCATCGCGTCCAAGGCGGCAGCGCTATATAATGATGTTTCAAGAGGCTTCGTCATTCCCGGCGTGCGCTGGGTTGCTGAGTTATGCATTGACTCCCGGGATGATAGTGTCGAGGATAAGGTTAAGGAGATTGAAATGTGGAGAGTCAAGCTCTGCAATGGGGCTAAGCAGCTCATTGCCAAGGTTAGTACTTTCATCATGTCTATTGTAGCCGTTCTCTAACTGCGCTTGTTATGGATATAGAGAGTCGGTGAACTCGACACCGAGCTCCAGGTTCTTAATCGCGAGTCGATAAGATCTTTTAGAACCGTTGCCCCGGAACTCTTTGAAAAAGTCATGGGTGAAGTTAGGGAAATGAGCGATGGCGATCTGAAGTGAATGTTTTTGGGCGTTGTGTCAGACATAAGTAGTTTCAATTCGAGGGAACCTTGTCTGATTTCCACAGCAGAGGCGGTGGCTAGGCTGAACAAAAGTGCGATTGGACAGATGATGTCGTCCAACAGCGGGGTGGGTTGAAATGAACGATAGGCAATATGATCAAGATTGTTACTAGAAAAAAAGTTGACACTGCTCTTGGTTTTTAGTGAGAGCTGCCGACAGTGGCATCTGCGCATTCGCGCCAGCAATTGTAAAGGAGTGGCAGGGGCGTAAGCAAGAAAATATTCTTCTGTACAATGGTCTACACCTCAGTGCTGATCATCAGGGTGAAAGACCAACGCTCTGATCTCAATGCTCTCCCTCGCCGGCGCATCATCAGCGGCAGTCGGATCGACAAACGCCGTATGCGGCACCCTCCTCGCCCTGCCATCCTTCTTGCTATCGAAACACTTGATGAGCAAGACCTCCTCCGGCGACAAGTACGATTTGTAGAACCACTTCTGTTCCTTATTATACCGCACTGCATACGTCTCACCGCGACGAGTTGGGTAGATCAGCTCTGTCACCACCAAGTCCGAGTCCGAGACGGAGAAGGCGTCGGCGAGAGCTAGCGGGTCTCGCTGGACCGTCTTGATGGGACGCCAGACATTGATGATTTGAACGCGGCCTTTGAGGAGTTCCTCCGCGTCTTCAGGAAGGTGATGTGGCACGCGGGACAGCGATGCGTCGTAGGACTGATCAATGTGGACACGTTGGACTGGACCACGACGACTGCGGTCGGCTGAGTCGTCGCCAGGAGGTTGGCGACGGATGGTGTGATCGAAGATGAATACGCGGCTGGCACCAGTGCTGCATGCAATCAGATATGCGTCTCAGCACTTGCTTTCAAGCACACTTACACGTCTTTCAACAGCTGCTCCACCTCGGGATAGTATGAGCCTTTGATTTGCTCATCATCGAGGAAATCCTTCTCAGTGGCACCACGGTTGAAGACCTGAAACCCATTCCCATCCAGCGTATACTTGTCCTCCTCTCCGCGGACGTCGTGGATCGTAACGTCATAGGACACGGAAGGTCGTGCGTAGGTCTCTGGGCGATCTACATAAGTCGCGTGCGGAAGCGACCCGTCTTCATTGTCCTTGTGAAAGTGAAGCTGCGCTGTCACCTCTCCACTGTGCAGTCCCTTGGCTGCGATCTGTGTACCCAGCTGGGACGTGATCTGAGTTGCATCCTTCGTGGAAGGGAAACCGCTGATGAGGTGCTGTGCGGGAAGCGTAACTGTCGCCATGGTAAGTCTTGGAGTAGGTTTCGTCTTGGAATGATATGAAGTGCTGCTGAATCCTTTGGGCGAAAGTCAATTCACCTTGGAGGCACTATCTGTCAGATATAGTTCCCGTTCCCCGCGAGCACGCCATCTCGATCACCCACCCATCATCCTGTATTTCTAAGCACATGCGACACCAAGTATTCGGCGGGCCTATGATGGCGCAGGATGGCCTCAGTGACATTGCGCCATCGACATTGGGCTTATTTGAAATCCAAATTCGTTTACTAATGTCATATCTTGGCTAATAGCGGAATATGACGGTTCACGAGTTGGAGAGCCGAAGCAAGACGAAGATGGCACGTTGGCTTACAGTTGGAAAGTTTGGACGTATTGTACAGCACCACGTCATTGGAACTTAATGATATAATTGTACTGGATTTATTCTGTTCTTTGATTTAATATCTCTAGCCTCGTCAATACTAAGTAAACAAGCCGTTCCCATTATCCTAAGTAGCATGCTGTAAAATAATTACGCAACGCTCTACCAATCCCCATATATCCCATGGCAATGTAGTCTAAATAGGTCTGTGGACAAGCTTAGTGATTGATGTTCCGTCGTCCAGAACCTGTGTTTCTTCCTCCAGTGTGTATCCTCTCCATTTCGGCAGAAAGACTGTCCAGATGTACCAGTACAGCACACCTCCAACAATACTAAGAGGATGATTAATAAAATTACCACCACAAAGCACGCTCGAATACTCACAAGCTTGCACCGACTATGGCATACGTAGCATAGAACAACCCCCCTTTCCGCTTTTCATCAGGGGGGAACAAGGGAGCTGCAAGCAGGGAGAGACTCAAAGCCAAACTCAGTAGAACTGCTGGAATGAACGTCCGGAATGGGCGCTTAAGGTCCGGCCTCTTGTATCGCAACCAGAGGAGGCCAACGCCGAGAGCGAAACTAAACATCTGGCCTTGATACCCTTCTATCTCGAGGATAAAGGAGTAGACTTCGCTCGATGGTGGTAGCGTTATAACTAGAAATGATGGGATGTAGTTGACAAAAAGGCCACCCAGAGGAGAACCGAACGGTTTCGTAGATGACAGTACATCCGAAAAGGGTAAGAATCCCTGCCGAGCGATTTCTTGCTTGAGACGTGCCTGCGATTCACTGATTAGCTCCAACACCATGCATCGTTAATCAGGGATCCTTACCACAGCAAAAGTCACGACTAGGACATTGCCGACTGCTGAAATGGCAACCACAAGAGGCAAAATATTCCTCCCAACCCGTTCACCAAAGACCCTTTCGAAGAACAACGCAGCAATAAGCTCGCCGCTATCTTTGATCTCCTCGATTGGCACGACAAGAAAATAGGCGACGTTGATGAGCATATACATGCCACAAGAAGTCGCAAGCGCTGTCAAAGCCACAGATCGTAGTGTGCGAACTGGGTCTTTCACCTCGTTCAGAATATTGCCGACATTGTCGAGCCCGGCGTATGAGTAGAATACTTTGAACAAAGCGGTAGAGATGACTCCCCAGTTCCATGTGCTGTTCTCCCAAAGATTGTCCCACGATAAAAGGCCCGTGGTGGGGGATGTGGTCGGTGAAGCCACCGAGGGCCGGAATATCACAACGTAGAGACCTGAAAAAATCATGAATATGACAATGCCGATCTTCATCCAGCCGAGGGTGTTTTGTAGGCGTATTCCGGCCTTGGGGACGACGGCATGAGTGACAGAAATGGCCGTCAGCAAGCCAACCGCCAGGCCTTTCCGCAGGGCTTCACTCGGCTCATCCACTCCGAAAGAAAAGAGCACGTATTGGCTGAAAATGATGCAGTTGCTCGCTGTGAAGTTCAAGCACACCGCATGCATCGCAATCAACGTCGACGCCAAAAACCGCGGATGGCGGTACGTGAACTCGAGATAGACCTTGCTCCCACCTGACCGCGGCAGCATGCAGCCATACTCGAGCGATATGGACAGCCCGCAAGCCGCGACTACAGCGCCGACTAGCCATAGCACCAGTGATAAGCCCGGGCTGCCGACAGATTTGACAATGGACCCGGGCGTGGCGAAGATGCCGCTGCCGATGACGCGCGAGATGACGATGATATATGCGCTGTTCCAGCTGAGGTTGCGGCCGAGAATGGACGTCTCGGGGAGCACGTCGTCTTCGATTGCGCGCGACGGTTTGGTTTCGTCGCTGTGGGTGTTTCTCTCGTAATCTGTTGCGGTGGAATTTCTTGGGTCTGATCCTGATGAGCTGCTAGAGGATTCAGATGATAAAAGCGGACGCCGCTCGGCGTCACTGCTGCCAGACATGGTTCGGGGTTAAATCTAAGCGCAGCTCCAGCATGAGCATCTAGTAGACACTTATGTGGTGTGGTTGAAATGGTGTTGCAAGAGCAAAGTGGGCGACGGGCGTCTTATCGTCGCGCTGAGGAAGATGACGCCCTTCTAGCACGCAAGATCCAAGACATCCGAGGCTTCCATATCAACATGGGGCACGCAGCCATGTTGATTTGCAGGCATCCAGTTTGTCAGCCTCTTGTCTCATGTGTCGCGAGATTGTGACATCTGACGGCATAGCCATCCAGAGGTCTCAAATGGTGCTGGTATGTCGACGCCTGATTGGGCATGGTGGCTCGCACGCCATCCCCCGTCACAATGATGCAGCCTCACCAGTAATAGGTGGCCTTTGGGACAAACAAGGAAACGGTAATCAATGCCGTTATCACACATCTTGATCTAAAGACATTGGGCGTTTTAATTTGAGTTTGCGATTTCGAGAATGGTTTTGGTTATACAGCGTAACAGTGTTCGTGGGATTCGACTTCGTCCTGAACAACACTCGAGCGTCCATTTGGTTTCAAGCCAAGTATCTAAGCGTCTTTCCATCCATTATCGCGTCCCTTCTCCTCTGGTGCTTATTGATTTCGTATGAGCTTATCCTGCCTAACTGATGACCTGCAAATAACAACCACTCAGCCATTCTCCCATTTATTCAACTATCGCTCACAATCTAGACTGCTGATCGATGAACATCATTGATTTTCTCGCCCCCGCCGCGACCTCTATAATGAATGTCAGCTTAATCAGGTCTCGCAGTTGCTACGAGTCGAACAGTTTGTTATTAATCAGTTCCTAGAACAAAGCCTACCTCATTCTCCAGCATTTATCGAGATCACAAAAACATGATGTCACACCAAGGTATGTGTCAGTCTCACATCGGAGGTCCTGCAGCGACAAGTCAAATCGCGACGAGCAGTGATATCTGATACTCACCCTCTACGCATTCAATATTAAAACGACCTCGGGGATCGAAGAAGAAACCACGCCCAAATAGCTAGCTATCCCCCAGCAAGAAAGGAGGAGGTTCAAGATGCTGAGTGTCTGACCTACTCCAACAGAGCAGGCAGAGGCTGCTAGTAGCACGGCAACTATAGAAGCAGACCGGTCAATTAATTGCTAATAGCTATAAAATCGTCTAATGAGACACTCTATCCAGTTAATCTTCGCTGCAGAAGGTGGCAAGGCTTCAAAAGAGGTGTTGCAACCCAAGATCATGGTGGAGGCAGGAGAATGGGAAGACGCCGCAGATCAATCTAGAGGGAAAAGAGTGATTTTGATGAGACCAGAAGGAAACAATCAATTCGAAGGTGACCGCTATAATAAAGAATGACAATACAATTAAGAAATTGAAATCTCGTGGCGACTAGTTAACAGGGAGGTCTTGTTCCTTCCCACTGTTGCGGCATGAAGGATTGCCTCTTTGTCCGAGGCTCTAGAAGAATCCCCTTGACATCCCTTAAGGTGAGATTAACACAAAAGAACCCTCCCTGCAACCAGTCTAATCAGACCCGCATCAATATTCGCCGGTTAAGGCTGAGAAATTTTAGCATTTGGCAATCTAGGGCTCGCTAATTATCTACTAAACTTGCACTTCAGCATCTGCACCCTGTTTCTATCCAATCGGGATATCCACAATGGCACGCGCCGCTTCTGTTAGCTCGTGGATCTACCTCATACGCATGCAGATCGCAGCCAAACGAGGAATGCCATCCCACAATACTCTCCGCGTTCACTCGCTAGGTTTCACCGCATGGCAAGCCTCATGTGGGCTTCATCTGAATACCAAGTACTTAACTTCGCGATTCCCATTGACTTTGGGCTCCAACATTTCACCACGCACTCATCAGACAACAGACTATCAACTAGCCACCACCACACCCGCTACCAAACATTATGACGCACATCATGAAGATCTTGGCCGTCATCACCGCCGCCATGACCGTCGGAGGCTCTGCTCAAGTAGAGCCTGAGGCAGTCTACAATGCTGGTCTCGGCGGCAAGACCATCAAGTTGCGCATTGCCAACGGAGGCGCTGGCCAGAGTGGTTTGATTAAAGGTCTGTTCCATCCGCGGCAAACTCGAACGAGCCTTGCCTACTAACCTACCGGCAGAACTCGCCAATGCGTACATCAAGGACCAGGTGGAGGAGGGTGAAGACCCTTTCAAGGTCGCCTGGTACAAGAGCGACACTACCTACAGCATTAAGTATCTCAAGAGCGGCGATGTTGATGTCGGCATCACCTACAGTGAGGTGGCTGAGAAGATTGCCATCAGCCAGGGCATCGCGACGTCGCCCAGCTACTATGCGTTCCGCGACCACTTCCTCTTCATCGGCCCTCCTTCCAACCCGGCAAACATCTCCAAGTCGGATGATATCCTTTCAATCTTCGCTCGTTTCCATGAAGCGGCAGAAGGCGAGGCTACTGAGCCCCCTGTCCGCTTCCTGAGCCGCTACGATAAGTCTGCCACTAACATCAAGGAGACTCTCCTCTGGGCCAGCATTGGCCAGGTATGTTGATATACACGACTCACCAAACTTTGACCCCAATTGACCCTAGTACAGGTTCCCTGGGCTACTGCCTACTCTACCTGGTACCACCAGTTCATCGCATTCCCGATCCAGGCTCTTGAGGCTGCCATCAAGCTAGAAGAGTACACCATTACCGACCGAGGAACGATCTTGTCGGTGGACAGTAAGCTGAGGAACCAGACTGTCATATACAAAGCCGGTTCCGACAAGGCCGATGACCTGCTTCTCAACCCTGCTCATCTGCTCATCGGAAAGAATGCTCCCAACCCCGAGGAGGCTACCAAGTTCGCCAAGTGGCTTGTCAGCAAAAAGGGCCAGGCTGTCATTACGGGTTTCAAGAAGGATGGCGAGCAGCTGTACACTGGCGCTCCTGAGAACAGGGCGCTACTGAGAAGTGAGGGCTGGGCGAGGCTATAACGACGACAAGACGAATTGGTGATTTTGCATTTACGCACTTATATACTTATATCAGCGACCATTCATTAGAACGTAATTTGGATTATTCAAGGTCGGGGATGATTAGATCAGTGTTTGAAACCGGAACCTCACAAACGGGTGGAGTTTGTTGGATCTGTAACTATTGCTTGCTACTAGTACCTCACAGTGAAGTACTTCAGATAGCCGCTTCACGTTGAGGATTTCTTAATTTTGATGACAGCACTAAGCTTTCATAAGCAATACATTCCCGCCTCCAATCGTCCTGTCGCCAATCCGTCGTTGCAACTTGCGAGGATTCGGCTCCGTAACATATCCCCTACCCTAGCCGCTATGCTCATATCAAAGAACGTTATCAACAGACCATCTAACGCTGCCAAATTAGAGAAACATCTGCTCCCTCAGTGATTAAGTTTCTCAGGGGAGGTGTACTTTTACTCTGTAGACTCAGCAGCATGGGGAAAATATTGCCAGCTATCGATTTGACTTGCCTGTGTCTCGAGAGATGGACGATGTACTCCTGCTCGCTCTGACGAATGGGGAATTGGTGCCCTGAACTCCGTTGCGCATCTTCTCCACTCTACGGTGAGCGTGGCATGTCTCCTTGCAACCAATCTCGACTGGCTTGTCGCTGTGAGATTTAGCACCTGAGGGAACTTCGCAGTGTCCCTTCCGCCCCTCATGGCAAAGCCAACCATATTGAAGTAGCACCCCATTAAGCATGTGACAAGAAATTCGCAACCCTTTTCTCTGCTCCCATCGATTCCTTTACCTATGCAACTGTGTATGTAACTATAAATGCGCATGCAACTGCGCGATGCATATTCTGTTCTGCGTCATGAGATAGCGCTAAGTCCCACGTCTAGATTGCTAAATAATACCCAACAAGGAAGCCGCAATATCCGGCTTCTCCGCTCCCTCTTTTAGTCTCTTGTCTGCTCTTCTCATTCGTTTAACGCAGACTAACATGGCTCACAACCAGTATTCTTTCTGCACAGTATGCGGCATACTAATAGCAGAAAACTCCAGAGAATAAGTCAATGGGCCCCCTTATTGGAATGCTCACTTGTGAGAGTCTAGCGCTGTTCTTCTTATAGGGCGTTACTAATCCGACACTGAACAGGGACCCGAGTCTATGAAAGTGTCCCCTGAGTCTATTACTTATAGGCTTGCCATTGCGACTTATATTAATCTATGCACTATACCCGACGGGGAGAGTGTCTTCCTATAGCTTAAGGACTATCTGAATTACCATTATATTTCATTTTACATTTATATTGCCTGCGAAATAATATCAAATCGAGTGAATGAGATGTTGCTAACGGCCTATATCCGATCTATAGGCGACCTTCGGATGACATTCGAGTGATGATACACGAAAATCAATTGAGATGTCCCTAACCGTTTTGATAATTTCCTCCCCGAAACCTCCGAGAATAATCTTAGTGAGCTATCTAAATTGGGGCTCGGTCGCTATTGTATTTAACTAGAGTGTTTCTAGGAAGGTCCACCGTCTGGATGGGTATGTAGCTAGGCTACGCTCACTTAACTTATTGAGTGCTAATGACGTGACAGTGGAATCATGATCACTTATATATTCCAGACCTTACTACTATACTTATATCCAACCTGGAGCAGGTGCATGTTACTTCGTCGCTATTTGTAACTACCTTCGCCTCTTAACTTCGAGAGGTCGCGGATACGATCATACCCCTGCTTCTCTGTGAGCCTATTTAGATAGATTGCAACTATCTAGTGCTATAGACCTGTAGGAAGGATGTATTTCTCCAAATCCCATTTCTTTGGGACCTTGATAGAGAAGTCATCGCAAGCAAACTGTCTTCTGTTGCTCCAGAAGGCAAGGAATGGAGCTGGGAGATGCTTGCTCCTTGCTTGTCTCTCACTGGTAAAATGCACGAGGGTATAGGGTAAGTCATGGATTACATGCAAATGTTGTGCTTCAAATGGTGGAATTGTAATTTTTGCTTTGCACCACGCTTGAGGGAGGAAGTCACATGGCGCTGTTCGGCCTGTCCTCATTTGTATAAGAGCTGAGCTGATGTGTTTGGGTTGCCCTTTGTGGGCTTGGAGCCTGGTATTGGGGTTGAATGCTTATTTCATTGTGTACTATTGTGAAAAAGAAGAAGAGACGGCTGCTTGGTGTCGCGCCTGTTTTCATGGCTGAGGAAATAAATCCGAGATGCTGATTGGTTAATGATGACGGAATGAGCCCGTCTCACGGCATCCAGCCGATCCACCCGAACCAGCCGAGTGTTCTGCAGTCCCATTGGTTTGTCTTCCAGCCGAGCGACAAAGATCCAGCCGATCCAGCCGACAGCGACTCTGATCGCTGGATACTGAAGATGAATCAACAATGATGCGCAACGAAAAGGATGCTTCTCAATCACGCCATCGGCAACGGCGGAGATGATGGAGGTTTATCATGGACGATGCGGGGACCATAAATATGACCATGCTGCGCTGCCAAAGCGCGAGTGTCTGTCTTGGTAGACTGAAAGCTTGCTCTAGTCTCCTGAACAGCTTTCTTCAATTGCTATCGAGTCTTATCTTACATCAAACTGTCATGGCTCCAGGCCTTGTCGAGACCCAGCACTCGTCTTCCGAGACTGGTCGGGTGAACAGGGACATCTTCCCAGACGGCTACAAGACGTCTGGCCAATATGAGCCAGTCTACTCTGCCATCCAGCCCTACGACAGATTTCCCAAAGAGATCACCGGACCGACGGCATGGCAGCCACACGAATACAGGAATAACCCGGATAAGTGGACGCATGCTTTTACGGAAGAAGAGGTTGCCGAAATTGAAGCAGCGGCGGATGCCTTCATCGAGTCTAGGCTGCCTTTGACGGCCATCACAAAAGTAAGTGCAATCGCTGGAAAGGCAATGAAGAAATTGACGCAGTACACTGACTTTCTAGGATCACTTCAAATTGCCGAAGTTGGCAATTCTATTGGAAGAGCTCCGCAAAACGCTCATCGACGGCCAAGGCTTCTGGCTCTTCAAGAACCTCCCCGTCCAGAAATGGGGCCTGCAAAGGTCCGCAACGGCATACATGGGTCTGGGCACGCACCTGGGCTACTTCGTGAGCCAGAACAGCCGTGGACACGTCCTAGGTCACGTCAAGGATCTCGGCGAGGACGCTACACAGACGGACCGCGTGCGCATTTACCGGACCAATGCCAGACAGTTCTTTCACACTGATTCGGGAGACATTGTCGGACTTCTCTGCATTGCGAAGTCAATGGAAGGCGGAGAGTCAGATATCTGCTCTCAGCACCATGTCTTCAACTGCTTACAGCGGGAGCATCCCGAGGTGGCCAAGCTGTTCTGCGAGCCGATCTGGTATGCAGATCGCAAGGGTGAGGTGTCCAAGGGCCAGAAGCCTTGGATGAAGACGGCCGTCTTCTACCTCGAGAACAAGCCCGAGGGAACTCCAAGACTGTACGGCAAGTTTGATCCCAACAACGTGACATCGCTATGGAGATTCAACACTGGCCCCGACGCGCAGCTTCCCCCTCTTTCCGAAGCGCAGCTGCATGCGATGAA
This sequence comes from Dactylonectria estremocensis, assembly GCA_020744375.1. Classification (NCBI taxonomy): domain Eukaryota; kingdom Fungi; phylum Ascomycota; class Sordariomycetes; order Hypocreales; family Nectriaceae; genus Dactylonectria; species Dactylonectria estremocensis. The sequence goes on along the minus strand of JAGMUU010000010.1, from coordinate 382,151 downwards.
GGTCCTCGAGGAGACGTGCAAGCGAGAGGCATTGCACATGATCCTTGACCCGGGAGACATCCAGTTTGTCAGCAACCAGCATGTCTTCCACGCCCGCACGGCATATAAGGATCATGCACCGGGCAGCAGAGATGAGAGTGGAAATCCGAGGCCTCTGAGGCATTTGATGAGGCTTTGGCTGTCTGTGCCGGTGGATGAGGGCGGCTGGAAGCTGCCTTTTCCGGATATGCTAGAGAAGAAGCGCGGTGGCATCCAGGTCGATGATACCCCGCCAAAGTGCCCGCTTGACGCCGAGTAATGCGGACATGGAAAAGCTGCAACTGGTGCCCCGATGTATGTGAATTTGTATGTTAAAATAGTAATATGACGAGATTGATCTGCTCTTATGCACATCCGGCATGAGGATGGATCGCTTGCCACTGCAGAAGCTCGAATATTTCTCCCAAACTCCGGTTCGGGTGTAAGTTGTGTTGGTATTCAAGACTAGCATTTCTACCGGTTCTTCCACTTACAGTTGTTAGACCCGATTGAGTACACCTCTTTCTGCCCTTGCCGATCGTAAACTCCGTTTCAATGCCGAACATCAAGTTCATCCTTGGCGTCATGTGTGCTTAGCTAATACGAACCGTATGGAACAAACCCCGCAACCTTATTTATCAATTTGAGCGAAAACCCAGCATGGGACAGCCTCTTGCACAAACAATGGTCGCTACTAGACTATCAATCACAGCCTGAGGCTTGGAACGGAATGTCTTTAGCTCAAGAAAACCTTGAGCAGCAGCCCAAGAGGAAGCGTTCGCGGCTTGGTAAGTGGACTGGCAATCACAACTTCAGTCCATGTGACCCGTCAAGTTAACAGTAAATCCATCCAGGTTGCAACACCTGCAAAGCTCGGAAGGTAGTAAAATAACCACCCACTTGGACAGACAACATTGGCTCAAAGCGCTATAGGTCAAATGCGACGAGCGTCAAGATGTCTGCGACAACTGTGAAAGCCTGCATCTGGAGTGTACATACCCAAGTGCCGGCCAAAGATTGAGGATAGCCGTTGGAAGGAGAAATCCTAGATCATGCAACGGTTGTCGAATTGTAAGGAGCAAATGCTTTCGTAGGACGGTCAGCCAATCCTCCTGCGAGCGATGTCGGGAGAAGAGCCTGCCTTGTTCTTACCAAGACGACGGGCCTGGGAACCCATTATCCAGACAACCTCTACCCAGACAACTTCAGCCTAGTCGTCCGACAGGGCAGGGAGTTGTCACAGCAGCAGCACCAATTCAAACGACTAATTCCATTGGCTCGGCTGAAGAGTCTTATCTAATATCAACTGTGCCGGAACCGGCAATTATGCAGCTCCACTGGTATTACACGCCTCCTGTGTTACACCTGAGAGGCACACAACTGACACATTGCAAGGCTCAGCTCTCCTGACCTACCGGATGGGAAGCACATCAGAACCTTGGTCGATAGCTACTTCCAAAACATTCACCCACTTCGATGTTTCTCTTTCATTCACAAACCATCTTTCCTGCAGAAACTCGCTGATGAGATCGGCTCTGACCTACGGAGCGATGCGCTATTACATATCATGTGTACACTTGGAGCCCAGTATGATCCTATGTTCCTATCAGCGCCAGTAAAGCCGATTGACAGTGTCTAGATTCTTTGCTCTCGAGTATAGCGATACCGTTCAGCAGCTCCCCGCGGCCTTCATCCTCAAGGCTGGCTCTCAATGGGCCGCCACAGCAGATCGCTTGATTCTTGGACATACTAATCAAATTTCCATTGACGGCTTGATGGTAACTATAACCACGTCCTTTTGTGGTACCTTGCTTACCCATGTAGACCACCCAGCTCCTTCATGACTATGCTCTCCGCATGGGCAACTTCACACAGGCCTTCGTGCTGAGTGCGCTCATGGCACGGATGACGCAAGCCCTGCAGATCAATCTCGAGTACTCATCTGACCTATTCGATCAGTCAGCTAATGCTTCCTTGTCAGTAACAGCTCGCGAGTGCAGACGACGGCTCATGTGGAGTTGCTATGTTACAGATGTCTTGTGTAGTAATGGTGTAGATCAACTGACCTTGATCTTTGAGAAGGATCTCAAGATTCAGCTGCCTTGTAACAATCGTAATTTCCTCCATCAGCAGCCATCCATCACAAGAACTCTTACCGGTTCGCCTTTGGACTTCGTCCCCCCGACAAGATCCCTGCCGATATTGATAGCAACATGGGCATGCTAGGTTATCTCATCCAGCAGTTGGAAATACGGAGGCGAGTGCTGTGGTACATCAAGCATCTGGACCAAGCCAAATTGCCGTGGCTACCGGACTCCGAGTTTGCACAGCTGGATAGAGAATTGCAAGCCTGGTACGCTACTCTTCCGGCCAATCTTCATTTCACGGCTTCAACCATCTATCTGCGAAAAGAGTCGTCACAGCTGGGCGCCCTGTGCCTCTTTCACTGCACCTACCACCAAACCATGCTGGACTTCTACCGTATCGGAACTCCTGAACTGTTCAAGCTCCGGTCTGCTTTTCACTTCCCTCCGGAAATGTCCGACTTCCAGAGGCATTTGCAGTTTGCGCTGTTCAAGGAGGCACGCACGCTCGGCGCCATCATTGCAGAGGCGGAGCAGCACAGTCCTAGAATGATCGGGGACCCATGGTTTCCCACAATGGCATACGAGAGCAATCGGGTCATGCTCTTTTACTTGACTCAAGTCACCGACCCTGTCGCTATGAACAAGCGGGATCTAGTGCTGAGTAGCATCCCTTATCTGCAGAGCAACCTGAAAGCTCTCAACACCATGCGTGCTACCAATGCCATGGCTGAGGGTCTAGTAGGTTTCCTGTGGGCTGTGTGGCTTGCAACTTGTGCTAACCGCTGATTGCGACAGTCTCGTGGAGCCGAAAGCATGCTCCAGACGCTTGGAGTCAATGCTAACCACATTCTCCCGCTCCCGAATGTCATCCTTGACGATCCGTACCTGGCGTTCCCGAATAGAGACGCCGAAGCTCCCCAAAGAGCCGCAGACTCCGACCTCCATCCCCTTTCAATCTTTCGCATGGCAAGGAAGGAGATTCCCGAGGGACACGTACCTGTGGAATCATCGCAGGCAAATCCCTCTTCCACCAACGACATACTGCAGGTGGTTGAACAGCCGATACTGGTTGCTGCAGGAATGGAAGGGCTTGGTCACAATCTCGACATGTTCTTTACGCCTGATTTAGCACGAGATTGGGATGTGGCTGAGATGATTCATGGGTCTATAATAGATGGTGATGGTCCGATATCATGGACTGGTATGGCACAGATGGGGTAGTTCCTGGTCATAGTTTGAGATGTGTCAGACTATCTCGTCAGGATTAAAAGTTTTGTGCCACCCCGAGCCGTCCAAGCAGTGGATTTTGGACATGAATTTCTTCCCTCTCTGACCTTGTTGTCTGTGCCGACCTCTCCTCGAAATCTCGCCGCCTGCAACCCGGATCGCCTTTACAGCGTTGCCAGCTAGACCTTCCTCGCGATCCGGGCTAATACAACTTCCTGGGTCGGGCCTTGCATTTCCTAGGTTACCGATTTGGGGTTGTTTTCACCCTCTTCGTCCCCCGCAGTCGCTTCACTGGTATTAGACTGAGGTGAACTTTGGGGCCAGGTCAGAGCCTGTTTTCCATCCTCCCTAATTGTGAGTTATCGGCGCAATCTCTTGGTTTTCCTCATGATGCCATGATCCAGGCATCCTCTCCAGGTGGAACTTTTTGTCACCACCCTGAGTAGCCCAGAACTCACCAGCAAACGTCTCGACGCACGGATTAGAATCAAAGGCCCAATCCTCCGGGTGACGCCCATACGTCAATGTTATAGAAAACGACCGTCCACACCCTCTTCCTCTTCCTATATCTCTTCCAATATAAGAGTCGTCCTTCTCTGCTCGACCCAGAGCAGAAGCTTCCAATTTTCCATACATTTCCAAGTCCACTCCTGCTTCTCGTAAGTCGTAGAGCCACGGTTTCATCCCGGCTCCTAGGGCACCTAGCTTAGAGAAATTCCATTCATCCCAGTAGGTCCCATGCGGGAAAAGCGCCCATTCCAGTGGGGTACGGCTACCCCCAGCCAATTGGATAACCTGCTCTGCCGTAGCTCCACGACAGACCCATCTTGCTAGCTCACGTCGAGGATCGCTCCAGGCTAGCTGAAATAGTTTGTGATGCCTTAAATAATTCTCCGCAAAAGAAACTTTGACGCCGACATTCGGCAATTGTGCCCGGAAACTCGCCGGTGAAAACAAGTTCGTACAGGTCAGCATGTTGAACAGTAGACTTGGGTCAGTTAAGTCCCATCTGTATATCTTGAACCCGCAATCGAATTCAACCAGGGGCCGACTGGAGATGTGCGTGGTCTCTCGAATAATTTCCCACAGCCCAGGTATCATCCAGAGTATTCTCTGTAAAGAGCGGGCACCGCCGTCATGACTGCATCCCCAGAAAAGAACATCTGCTTCATGATCGAACCGACCCTCCTCGGCAAGGAAACGCGTGAAATCCAAAATTTCCGCATGGTTTGTAGCATATCCGTCAGGGAAATATACGTAGCGTAAGTACATATCCCACTGCTTATGGCTGTCCTTCATGCTGAGGCCAAGGCTCAGTAACAACTTGAACAGGGCTATGTGCGGCCCAATCAACGCTTGCTGAAACACTTGTTAATTTATGAATGCCTTTAGAGTAGAAGCGGAGAAACTTGCGTCTAGGAGAGTAAAACCATCTGGTGTGCAATCAAACACGCTAGCTTCGTTGGCATCAAATGCCGCAAGAAGCCTATCTATTTGCCCTTCGCGTGCGTATTGAAATATTCTGTCAGTTCCAGGTCGTGTATACCAAGGGTTGAGTCGAATTTTCCATCCATCGTAAGCTCTCTGGGCGTGAAAGTCCCATGCTCGCCAGGACATCCAAGACGGAAGCTGGAGTCTGGCTTGGTAGGCTAGATGAGGGTTAGAACTTGGAAACAAATTGAATTACTAAGGACCTGACCTTTTGAGGTGACGTTATGTGGATACTCACGCGATATTTCCTTTTCCTGGTAAGAAAACTTGGGCAGGATTCCACATGGTTTCCAAGAGAGTCTGTCGAGCAGGGTACCGTAGTCTTGGGACTGTGCATATCGACTCCTATTGTCATCTTCTGTGCATGATGTGATGCTAGAAACCCCACATTGAGTCTTCTGCTCAATACTAGTGCTGCCCTCATATTCGACTGGATGGGAGACGCGGAGTGTTTGGAATTCCGACATCATGATCGAATGCCTGACTCTGGAAAGGGCGCTATTGTGGATTAGTACTTGCAATGTGCGGAGGGTTTAGTAACTGACAATGAATAGGCCTGCTGCGAGACCATGACCAACTGAAGAGCATTCTGCAACCGCCTCTCGTAGTCCTCAATAACCTTTGTCCGAAGCACCACCTTGGCTTTGACCATAGACCGCTTCCCCTTGCGTGCGGATGCGATTTCCTTTTCCATGTCATCTATCACCGCTCGCAGTGCCTCGGACGCGCGTTGGCAATATCTCAGACTCGCTTCGGCAGCTTTGTCGTTTCCAACAATGCCTCTTGTCTGTTCAAACTCGTTGCCGATGTCATCGAGCGTAGGAGCCAGCATCTCGAGCTGCTCCAAGTGTTGTTTAATCATGTCTGGGACATGTTGAACGTCGCTCCAGAGACGCTTGAGCTTTGCGACACCTGTACTAAGCTTGCTTGCGGTCTCAAAGATGGTGATGACGCCGGTGACTATGCTAAGGACTTCGGCCATTCTGGGCAGTAGGATGGGTCATGTAGCAGAGAGTCGCGCAGTATGTAAGATAAGAAGATGTGGATGATGCAAAAAGGACGTTCTCTCGTTCCCGCACAATCTCAGACGAGGCTCTCAGGCATAAAGACAATGGATTTGATGCAATGATGCCTAATGAGGCTGAGCGTTTCAGTGGCTGACGCACGCTGCTCGCCTTACTTTCAGTGACCAATCATCCAAAGTCGCGCGTAGCAAAAGATGCTGCACTTATATCTGCAGCTAGACGAGCACTTAGGTCCCGGCTTGCCTGTCTGCTTAACTACTTAGACTGATAAGTGTAGCGTTAACATGCTGCGTAGAACGGTTGGTATCGGCGTTGTTCTCAACGTCTTAAAAGGCCCTGATCGGCTCGAAAAACGAACGTAAGAACGAACGACCAAAGTGACTTGAAATTTGCATAAGGGCGTCGCTTGTACCTCATGTACCTGCCGTCGGTTAGTTATGAAGCTACAGGGGGGGTCTAGATCAACTCATAAGCTGCTTTCGTCGTCTGCCGCAACACACCCTCATTGGTCCGGTGGGTACCAGACAGCAGAGCCTCTCATGTAGCGTTAGTGCTGTGACAGCCTGCCACTGTAACCCTCATTCAACCGCGACCCTTGAAGATCAGCCGTTGCGATGACCGCCCCCACCGACAGGCCGCGACGTATCACTCGAGGACATACGGTGCCGTCACCGCTCGCTGAGGCGGCTGCTGCTGAGGCTATAACGGTGGCGGAAGTGCTAGGCCCGATTCAAGTCGAAGCCGCCGATACTATCGTTGCCGCGGCTGCTGAAGCTATCACGGAAGATGTGATAGATCTGGCGGCACGCGAGCCCGCCGCTGCCACTGTTGTACGACCGAACCCGCGATCAACCCAGCCGAAGACACCACGAAAGCAAGCTGGTGGGGCACCATCACCAACATCGACTGCCGGCCCGTCGAGGCCACGATGGACAAATGACCAAGTTTTCTTCCTGCTGGACACTGGTTGCAGAGACTAGGGCTCTTGGAGACCCTGCCTTTGAAAAGCTGGCTAAGCAAAAGGAAATGGGTATACGAGTAGTATCACAGCTGCAGTTCGGGTGGCCTGCTGGTGCCGATTTCGACGCGGGTCGCGTGAATCGAAAGCTGAAGGCATTGGTGAGGCTGTGGAAAGCGTTCTTCTCGATCAAGGATCTCTCGGGGACATCGTATGGTTGGGATACGGGCAAATAACGCTGAGTGATAAACGGTGGCGGTCCTTTATGAACAAATGCGGTGAGCCAGCTATAACCCTGCGTAACAGCGGTCTCCCTGGTCGTGATCATTACGATGTATCATCTAGAGGCGGCCTTTCCTAAGGTATGAGCTAGATGTAGGTTAGAGGACCTAAAAATGTCAAGAGCTATACATATATTAACCGCTAATTCACCCGCTGCCTTGATACGGAGGTATCTGGTCTGTAACGGAAAGTACCATTAGTACCCTAATCGCTTATACGTAGTTCGCTGGCTACACCTGAGATAGGCACGTTCACCTTCATCACGCCAAGGCCGTGTAAACAGCGCAACCTTCCCCCCATGGCTTCAAGTAGGGACCCTTGTTTAATTCTATAGTACATATTTGGATGTTGCATGGGGTTTTTGAGAAATAAAACGATTCATGAAATATCACGAATCATCTCCATAGTCGTAACTCGTTATTTTTGCTACCGCCACTACAGACCTCGGCGATTCAACTTTGCCCCAGCCACAGAGATATCTAACCGTTTGATTTTACTGTTTATATGCACCAGACATAGTCAACGTGCCAGGCTTAGGCTGAACTCACGTGTCGTCGATCAATAAGTTTTATCGAGCGCTTAAAGCTTCGCTCGTTGGAACAAGTTACCCCGCCCTGGTTACCATCCATCTGTTTCCTTTATCCACCTACTGTGATTGGAACAGAGACAAACTCATCGAGCTTGCGCGCCATTCTGGTGTGTCTCCAATTGAATTTGCTGGGATTTTGTCTAAAAACATGAAACACACGCAAGAAGATACGACGCTCTGGTGTTTGAGAAGACTCACCTGATAATAGCTAGGATGTTCACCTTTAGAGAGTTCGCCTCAGGATCTGATGGGTATGCGAGCATTGTGTCCGTGTTTTGGAGAAGCATTTATCTCGTTTGCATAAACTGAGACTATAAACAAATAGCTCCTGGAAATGGTGCATGGCTAGTGAATGGTCGTTCAGTCAACTAGAAACATTATGTCATGACGGTAGTCCTGACCGGCTGATGACACACTCTTCACAACCACAGTAATGAGTTGATTTGTGAGCATCGTGGCCGCAACACGCCCTTGAAGGAGCGAACTGTTAAATCGGGAGATAATCTCAATGAAGGCAGAAAAGCGCTACGTAGCCGCATTTTGGGCTTGAGAGTCAAAAGTCTAACAGATTGAATTAAGCCAAGGTCAATATGTAGTGTGTGCTTGGAGGTGGGGCTGCCAAGGGTTCCAGGGCGAAGCTGGCTACTGGGATGATGGAAGGAATGTATGCCCCCTCCTCCGAACATCGATGTCAACTTCCCGTTGCTCTGTAGTTGGCTTGTGAAGAAGGGGCTTGCGCGGCCTCATAACGGCTACTAGCGGTTGGTTAAGGGTTATCTGAGTCTCAGCAGGACCATTTTTGGAAAACGGTATGGCGGCGAACTCGGTGAGTCGTGGTAGCCAACTGCAACATGATGTCATCAAAGACGTTTTGCTGAGTTGGGACTGGGCTTGGACTGCCGCCAGCTCCTTCGAGCCGCAAGATGGTCATGGCGCTGGCGCAGACTGTCTCGTAAATTCGGTAACAAAGGGGGTCGAGGAACTCGGCCTCAGAAGCCGGATCCACTGTCAGCATCAGCGGCATCACCGGACTTCTGAGAAGCGTGTCCTAACGGCATTGATGGCCGCTAACAGGATGGGTTCCTGATCAGAGTTAACGGCCCCGGGGGTAAGGTTTTCAAATGACTGGAAACGGATGATGAGCCCAAAGCCACTCATTTCATTATTTGCTCGACCGGGTTGAGAATTCTCGCATTCGCTCTCGTGGTCAGTCAACACGCGAACAGACTAAGCCCAATAGGGCAGCACTTAAGCCTTAGTCGATCCGCCTTTGCTCCAGATTGTTTATCTAGTAACTTAGTACAGTACGTAGTACGAAAGCGAAGGGCCAAAAACCGATTTTGAGATCCCCAATTGCTATTTTGAGTGGCGAGCTTTTCTCCTGCCCCTAAGAATCCGACATCCGATAAAGAAGCTTACTTACAAACAACAAGTGACATCACACCGGGCGCACACAGGCCAGGATCGGTCAACTCGATGACAGCCCGAATCAGCTCTATGACGCTGATGCATGTGGCCTTGGTGAGAGTGATATTCACCAATTTCAAGGGAGGTTCTCGGCCAAATCAGCCCCCGGCGATTCTCGTTGTACTGCTGCACCGTTTCATGAAATGACTGCGTAGTATTCGCATACGGATATCGGTTCAAGTTGGGTGCACCAGCGTGCTACGTAGAAGCATAGCAGAAGCCCCTGTGAACTCAGCCACCACAACACGTCACGGTAGCAGATAAAGATGGTTGCTAAGAAAGATGCAATGAAACGAGGCAGAGACTGGTTGGAAGCAGGATAGGCACTTTTCAAGGCAGATTTTTGAGTGGGTACACATGCAGGAACTGAAATTAAATTACGGAGTAAAGAAAGTCGCATAGAAGCAGAACGCGGAATGCAAAATACGAGGTACGCGGGTGGCTGCGCCCCGAGGTGGGGCAAGTCCGACCGTCCCTATTGGTCTCTCGTATCCTTCTCATGGCGATACGTAGTCGAGATACGATAATGGGAGAAATACAGTTCAAAGTAGCCAGCTGAAACATTGTGACGCAGCATCTTCACACTACGGCAACTTCCTCTTTCGCTTGAGGCCCCTGGAGCCATCCATAACCGTGACTAAAACCTCGACAACTCGCCGAGGTCGGTAACTCAGCCACTTAGAAGGGCAACCCATCATCTGCTGAAGCTGCTATTTTGGGACCTGGGACGTTGACCGAATCCGAAAGGTTGGCATCCAAACGGCTTAGCTTGGAATTTTCGACTTCGACCATCATGCCGTGCTGCTTTGACCCGGAAAAGCGGCTTTATGCATGCCATTTTCGACCCTCACAAGTAGTACCGCGTTTCGTAGTGTTTGTGTCTCGTTATTTGGTGAAGTGCAATGTCCCATTATCGGATCCAGGGCGGATCTAGACTTCACGGGGGCTAGCTGGGGGCTTATGTGAAGTTCAAATTATCACCCCACTGAAAGGGAGGTAACCCACAAAGGAGGCTTTCAACATCGCATGTGAATTGGATTCTTGACTTGTATTTCTTATATCGAGGTCGAGCAGCTCGTGACATATAACATCTCTGTGCCCATGGACATCGGTCTACAATCTTATCAATCAGCGAACAAATATCGGTCCAGTAAGCATATCATCATGTTTTCTGCTTACAACTCTTCCGCTGAGCCGTCCCCTTGGGGACTGGTGTGCTGTCTTACTCTATCCACCGTCCACGTTGTGGTGGGATCCATCTTGTTCGACCTAGTCCACTGGGCGGCACATCAGTCCGGTCGATCCTCGAACCGCATCCTACGCAGCTTGGCACGAATCCATGTTGCTCATCATCAGTTTTTCGATCGACAACTCAACTTCAATTCATCCTACTCCTCCCAAAACCTCCTCTACCACCTACAACTGGAGCTGCTCTGCCAGATGACCGGCAGCCTAGCGAGCTGGCAGCTGGCCCGCGTCATGGCTTTCGGGATGTCTCTACCTGCGGATCTGGATATAGTGCTTGCCTTGGTGTTCTTCGTCATACGCTCATGTGTAGTTGCTTGGGATGAAGGGCGAGATTCGAACCACATCCCTTACAATCGCTTACCCAAAGACCCCTACTCGGTTTTTGTCGGGCCCCAGTACCACGCCCTTCACCACATTGACCCTCAAGGTTATATGGGATCCATGATCCGCCTCGTGGACTGGTGGTTTGGTACGGCTGTAACGTTGCGAGGTCGACGCATTGCCATTACAGGCGCACGCGGGGCGTTCGGGCAAGCTTTACAAAAGGAACTTGGGCAAGAAAAGGGCACATCAATCCAGACGCTGCAGTTCGGAAGTGATTGGACTTATGACAATTATGACCGGCTGGAAGCCACTCTCCGCAATACCGACATTCTGGTTCTCGCCCATGGATCAAAGAATCCCGACGAAGCATTCAAAGCCAACTGCGAAAGCGCGGTTGCCATCATCGACACATTCATGCGCGTTCGTGAGCCACCAAGATCTCTGTTGCTCCCCGAAGTATGGTTCGTCGGAAGTGAGGCCGAGCTTCACGGTGCATGGACGGAGGACATGCGTGCTTATACCGATTCGAAGCGTGCCTTCCTTCCATTTGCTCGAGCATACTATGACGACGAGAAGTTTATTTACCGGCACATTGTCCCCGCGGCGTTTTCTTCTAAAATGGGACAAGCAATCGTCAGCGCAAGCTGGGCGGCAAAGGTGTCTTTGTGGTGGATTCGTCGAGGAGCGCGGTATGTGCCTGTGACATATACCGGCATGGCATTGTTGAATTATTTCCGCTTCCAATATTGGGTCAACCCGAGAAAGGTGTCGAAAGTGAGAACGGAGTGCGAGCAGCTCTCTGATTCGGACCATTCAGCAACGAGCTTTTCGAGTGTCGCCAACATTCGTTGCGCGAAAAACAATTCGAAATCATTCTTGGCTTGAGCAAGGTGCTCATTGGGCGCGTTTGGGTCCTTGAAATCAAGCGGTTTGTGCTGACGGCTGCTGGGAAGAGTCGTTTGATCAGGAAGAAAGGTGGAATGGTTGGACTCATTGGGAAGGCATGATGGTTAAGCAAGATGATGTGGTATGTTATCGAACAGATCTACTGCTACTACTACTGAATAAGCTATCCGCTCAATCAAGTGCAAGCAAGTTGCTGCACAAAGACCAAAAAAAAACAATTTTTTTCTTCCATCATTGTAGTATTTCCAACACCCAATGCTTCCACAATTGCCGAAGAGCAAGCTTTTCCAGCCACAATCAAACAGATCAAGGCTGCTGTGGCCAAAAGTATGTAGCCCAGGACCAATCCAATACTGGCCATTTCTAACAGGAGGAAATGCCATCTGCTCATCAGTTATCGTTCTTGGTTGCACGCACAGATAGCCCTGCCCGAGGTAGGCACGCCGATTACAGTGTGCCAGTCTGTTGCGCTGCAAGTCACCATGTTGTTATCACTGGCGCACTTCCAGTCCCAGTCATCGCAGTCATCGAAGGTACTGCATTCAAGGTTTGGGGGAGAAGCAGATGTTTCCACTGGCGCTTCCGTGGTGCTAGTTATTTGTTCTGCGCTTGTCGTAGACTCTGCCTCGGTAGTAGTGATCGAGTCAAAGCCAGTGGGTATAGGAGGAAAGGAAAAAGGTGGTTCCCACGCGGTAGTGGTAGTAGATATTTCAGAGATGCCGGTGAACAGGTTGGTAGGAAAAGAAATCACCACGATAGAGGAAAGTGGCCCCGAGGAGGCAGTGGACGTTGTCGAAATAGTCGTGGTCTCTGTGCTCGAAGCAGCAGTGCTAGTCTCAGTACCGCCAGAGGTTGTCGCGCTGGGAATGTTTATCAAACACTCCTCTCTCCTTCCTAGCCCTCCCTGTCCTCCATCACGTATGAAGATTTGGTCTCTTCCAGCCTCGGGAGCCCACGCGGCCGTCTGGCCATCAAGCGGACGGCCCTCGAACCAGACCCGCCACGCCGCCTGTTCGGAGTAGTTCTTCACGGGATGGTATTGCACCAATAACTTTCCGCGCGGCTTCTCCTGATCGTTGTCGCCAAGATCAAAGGAATCGACGCCTCTTTTTCTTTGGTAAGGTTATTTATCATTCAGGTTTCAGAAGCTTGTTGGGTAGTCCCATGGGGGAATATTCAATAACGCTGACGGGCACGTTCTCACCAAGTGCCCTCTTCATACCATTGGTGAGAAGGGCCACTTGGTTGGCCCGCGCAAGGGGGTAGTCAGTCTCACCGGCAATTTGCTCTGGGGTGAATAGGGGATAGGTCGGCTTCCCCTTGTCATCCGTTAGGAATCGTGGCTCCTGACGGTATCGTGGGGCCATGATGAGTACCTACGCGTCCGTACCGGCGTCAAACATGGTGCCCTCGGGTCCAAGGCCTGGTCTATTCAGGAGCTCAAAAACTCACAACGGGGAGAGATCTTCTCCCACCCCACGCCCGAACATGAGCTGATTGTAGCCCCTCTCCATCCAATAGTCCGAAAAAACGAACATCGACTCCCAAATGTGACTCGCCCACGCGCTACGTTTGGACACAAACACCACAGACGTGCATCCATAAAGACCTTGCACAGCGAGGCTCTGTACCTTGTGCTCGAAATTAACGTAGTTTGTCATGGTCATTTCAGGATCAACACCCAAGCCGGGTGTGGCGAATATTACTTTTTTTCCCTGGAATAAATTGACAGCGTTATAAGCGAAGAAGACTTCATTCGCAACCAACCTCTCTTCTCCGGAAAAATTGCGGGTTCCTTCTCCTTCAGGACAGTCTTCAGGATCGACCCAACCACCATCTTCTTCAATTCCGCGCTTCTGGAACCATTGAGAGAGATCGTCTGGGGTCCTCTTTCTTCTAGTCACACAGGAGCGTCGCCACAAATAGCTGGCTCACAAATTGGCGAGGTGGGCTGGGCCGTCTCAGTAGCGGTATTTGTGACCGCTGAGTTACTGACACTACATTCAGTGACCGTCTTCCATGCACGGGTAGAGCATCCAACAGTTTAACTCGATGTCCCTAATGAATCCAGATAGTCAGTATACAGAGTTTTCTGGTACGAAGCGAAAGTATTTGGCTTCTAGTTCCCTTTACTGACCTATAGCTGAACAAAATATGCTGTTGTACGTAGCAACAACGCTTGTGGTGCAAGAAGAAGTCGCTTCATCCGTATTGCTACTTGGATCTTCTTCAGTCTGAGTGTTCTCGTCTTCCGAGTCAGTCTCATCATCGGGTCAGCTTCCAATCCTGGATGCCAGAAGGCGGATGCAGAAATCCAGAGTATTGATCTCTATCTTAGGAGAGAAAGATATATAGTAGCCGAAGCAGATCTCCGGCGGGCCTTTGATTGGAATTATGACTAGTCAGGTTGGTAAGAAACGCAGAACAGACAGCAACTATCACTAACTTGATACCACTGTAGGCTCGCCACCTCCGGGAGATGTAGTCGTCACCCACATGGGAGAGGTGTATGTAGAGTTGGTCAACATGATGATGGATGCGCCTGGGGAAAGAGAGCTGATTGTAGTTGAGGGCCATGAATTAGTTGTCGCTGGCTCTGTTACGCCAAGTGCTTGAGTTGTACTTGAATCTGCAGAGACGATTGGCTCACTAGCAGTCGACTGCCCCGGGATGACTGGTTCAGTTAAAGCTGACCGCCCAGGGACAGACTCAATGATAGTTGGCTCTCCGGAAATGACGAGCTCACTAGTAGTTGATTCTCCCGGAACGAACCGCTCGCTTGTGGTTGACTCCCTCGGGGTAGACTCACTGGTAGTTGACTCTACAGGAACAATTGGGTCGCTTGTTGTTAGCTGCCCGGGGATCCTTCCGCTCCCAGTCGATTGTCCGATGGCAGTTGGCTCACTAGTAGTTGACTCCTCAGGAATGATAGATTCGCTTGAAGTTACCTCTCCAGGGATGACTTACTCACTGGTCGTTGATTGCCCAGGGGCAGTTGGCTCAGTTGCAGTTGACTGTCCAGGATTGATCGATTGGCTCGCAGTTGATTGTCCAGAAATAGCAGTCTCGCTTGTGCCACCAGATGTCCCACTTGTAGTCAAATCCCTAGTACAATAGGTGCAGTTGAATCACTTGGTAGTCCCATCGGAGTTGATTCTCCAGGGATGGTCGGTCCAGTTGTTCCCACAGGTATATCCGTTGTAGTGGACACCCTAGGGATGATCGGCTCATATGTTCCGCCAGGTATCTCGATTATACTTGATCTCCAACCGGATTAGTTGCAGTTGATTCCCCAGGGATAATAGGCTGACTTGTACTGCTAGGGGTCTCGGTCGCACTTGGCTCTTCATTGAATTGGTTGCAGTTGATTCTCTAGAGTTGTCTAGGCGACTTGAACCACCAGGCGCCTCGCTTGAAATCGTTTCTCCAGGTACAATGGGCCCGTTTGATGCCCCAGGGGCCTTGGTAACAACCGGCCCCCTTGGAACTTCGGCTGAAGCTTGACCAATAGATCTACCAGTTGTACCATTGTGTCCTGGTGTTCCAGTCCATGTCGATGATTCAGGCATTCCAGTGGTCGTAGTTTCAACAAACGTGCTTGCTGATAGGGTGCTTGGAGTCAAAGAAAGAGTCACGGAGCCTCCGATGCTTGGTCACTTTTGGTTGCGACTGTCTGTGAGACTAAGGGGGAAAGGCCCTGGGGAAAATAAAGTTGTGTTGGCCGACGATGGATGAACTTGACTCACGATGGGAGTTGTCTCCCCGTACACGTGTGATTTTGGGCCACAGCGGCCACGCTTGACGGAAGTAGGGAGCTCGGGATGTTGGATAGCGCGAGGCTTTTGATAGTTACCCGGAACTACTAGGCCATCGACAAAGACAAGCACCGACGTTAGCAGCAGGAAGCGGAGAGCTACCATATGTGCAACGCGTCAAGGTAGGAAAGTAACGAATGTAGACCTGGATGAAACGACTGGATATGGTGACCGGAAAGACCTACGAGACCTATGTTGGGAAAAGTAGTCATTAAGCATTACCTTTTGTGTGTTCCCAGGCACGGCGCTTAGGCGCCTTCACAGACCTTTGAACTCCATTCTGGCCCCTCGGCTCCGCCTCCATAGCATTACAATCTGTTGGCTGGTTGTCTCAATCGTTCAACCACGCCGAATTAGCTGTACCATGATTGCGACCTGTTGGTTGCTTGTCCCCATGGTACAATGCCAATTCAACGGCAGCATCACTACAGCCTGTTGGTTATTTGTCGTCATCGCAATTCGAAGACATGGATTCGATCACGCAACTTATTGGCGGACATGGATGGTTCTGGCCTCCTGCCATCAGTTCCCGGCAATATAAAGTGTGTTGGCTGTGTATCTCTTACACCATGCAAGGTACAAAACTCAGTAACGCTACAGCTCAGCGCTCCGCCCGATGAAGATATTTTGGACCACTTGGCCTGAGCCTTTGCAAACTAATTTGTCTCTCCTGAGCCGTGGAGGGTTTGTTTCGTGTGTATGTGGCTTCGACGTATTTTGTATTGTAACTTGACAAATTGAACGAGGTATCTAACTGTGAGGTGGCTTAAGAACGCCATTAATCACGCGCATGCTTCGACTCAGGACGGAAAGATGAAGGTATATCTAAGCGAACATATCTCAATGAACATATCTCATCCAGAGTGTACATGGATATGCGGCCATGATCTGAATGAAACCCATCATGCTAGGAGTTACTAACCCACCAGACACATGACGTGATCCGCGTATTAATAGGTCTTCCGTAGGATTTGTTAATTGTCCCACGTATATCATCGGCTCATACTCGTCCAGTAGACTCAAGACTCTATCGAGGCTCGGATCCTATGACTCCAGGCCGTTATTAAAATGAGCAAAGCGCAGCAGGGTTTAGCGGGAGGAGCAGGCCACTCCCGCACGCGCTATTCGTAGAAGGGAAGTGGCGGGGGTGGAAATGTTTCATATGGCCACTATAGCCGGACCAACAAACAACTCATGCTTAAAAACATGCCCGGGACTTCTTCCTTTGTCCTAGGTTTTCTTCATCCTTCCTCTATCATCCATTCCCCCACGAATATACGACACAGAATGGCTCTTGCAGAGCACCTAGGCACCATGCGTACACGGATCGCACAGACGGAGCAGTGGAATGCATCTCGGCGTGACACCGAGGCCCCTCTTCGGCCACATTATGCCCAAGAGCATCGAAACTGGGGAGATGGTCAACTACCCGTCCTCCCCGCCCTGCCCCCTCATCTTCCGAGGCCCGAGTATGCTGAGAGAGCTCGTCTCATCGGTCAATACGAGCAAGAAATCCCATTCTACGTCGCCTGCGAGCTGGGCTTGATGCCCCAAGTGGCGTCGTTTATCCAGGAAGCCAACCCCAGCCAGGCGGTGCTCCAATTTGGCCTGGAACAGGCATCATTTGGCAACCAGCCTACCGTTGCTCGCTTTCTCCTGGAGCGGGGAACCATTCTGCACGACAATGTCTTTCTCCGCCGTGAGGGGGGAGAGCCTGGCAACTCGCTCAATGACATTAGCATATTCGACCGAGAGCGACAAGAGTCACAAGACCCCCTTGACTTGGTACAAGTGTTTCTTGACTTTGGCTGGCATCCAAACCAACTATGGAACGGAACTGCGGTGCTTCATAACTTCCCCAAGGCCCCGCTTATAGAGTGCCTTACCAACAGACCACTCTTGACTCTTCTATTGTCTCACGGTGCCGACCCCGCCCTCAGCCGTCACAATGTTAGCTTATACGACAAGACACCCGCCGCTGTGGCTTAATCATTGACTCCGCCGTGCGTTTGTGGGATCCTTCACTCGTCGCCTTCCTTGTGGAAAATGGTGCAGAGCCCCTATACGCCTATCCGCTGCATAAGGTAGTGGGATGGAAGGGCGGAGCCCCATTTTCCAAAAGGCGTCCCATGGCTGAGTACCTGCTTTCATCGGGCTTAGCAAAGGTCGATGATGTCAAGTGCATTACATTCAGTGACATTATTGCTCGTCCTGTGCAGAGAACGGAAGATCTGACTCCCTTTGTCTATGCGTGTGCGGCACAGGATTGGGACATGGCAGAATGGCTGCTAGAGAAGGGCGCCGACGCCGACGCACTCGGCGGAAAGGCCTTTCAACCCCTGTGGTACTTGGTACCCTACTATGGTCCAAGTGATCCAGAGATGGTGAAGGCTTTGGTAGAAAAAGTGAAGAAAAGAGAGACATGATGAGGTGCTCGGTAGCACTCTCTTGCGGTGTCTGATCTTCTTTATCCCTTAAACTGATATCGGCATCTTCGTCGAGCAGAAACCTGGCCATGACCTCGCGCCCCCGTTCGGCAGCGAGATAGAGGGTCTTCTAGCCGTCGTTGTCTCTTTCGTTGATGTCAGCGCCGTTGTCGAGTAGCAGCTTAGAAATTACCTTAAACCCTCATTCGGCAGCCAGGTGTAGCGGCGTCTAACCATTGTTATCTCTTACGCTCCCTTACCAACCTGGACCAAGCCATCTTCTCAGATTACCTTACATGTAGGCATAATGTGGATTGACCTCTTCTACTGTGGCGTGTACTGACTGAACCCGTGGTTGTTGCCTGAGCTGCTTAACGCCTCATACTATGTCATCGCCATAAATTCAAACAACTCAGTGTAACTCGAGACCGTTCATCACATGATAAACAAGAGTTTCGTCAATAATAAGATGAGTCATCTTTAGCAAAGAGAATTGTTTCTTATCAAAATGTTAAACATCTGATGCAGGCAAGGTTGAAAAGCGTGCACAGATAATGTGTCAGAGCGAGGACCAGCCTCATACATGTAAAGCATGGACTACTTGCGGTAGAGTTGACCAGCGCGCTGCTGATCCCGCAAGCAATGTCCTATATCCTGGTTTTGCGATCGGCGTTTTATGGCGGAATCACTCTAGCCCAGCCTCCTCCGCATGTCCAGATTCACACAGCCTTTGGCTTCCGCGCAATGACCCAGAGAAACTCGGCGTCACCCTCATCCTTCTTAACGTCGCTGGTCAGCACCTCCAAGCCTGCCTTTTTGACCTTTTCCAGCATGGCATCTGCTCCCCAACCGCTCCAGAACATCCATCCCTTGTCATCCAACCACTTTTCAGCCACAACGCTCTCCGAATCCACAGAAGTGAAGTTGACAAGCATAATACCCCCAGGCTTCAGCCACGCGACAATTCTTTCCAGCAGAACATCCTGCTCCTCGCGCGGGAGATGGATGATGCTGTAGAAGCCCAAGACAACATCGAGAGAGCCGTCCGGGAATGTTAGGGCCATCATGTCGCCCTCGACCCAATCGACGCGCTCAGTGCCCAAGGTCGCCTTGGCTGTCTCGATCTGGGTTGTCGAGATATCGTTGGCCGTGATGGAGAAGCGCTCATCGGAGAGGAGCTTC
Source organism: Dactylonectria estremocensis (assembly GCA_020744375.1). Classification (NCBI taxonomy): domain Eukaryota; kingdom Fungi; phylum Ascomycota; class Sordariomycetes; order Hypocreales; family Nectriaceae; genus Dactylonectria; species Dactylonectria estremocensis. The sequence goes on along the minus strand of JAGMUU010000010.1, from coordinate 363,106 downwards.
TCGGTCACGGGAACGCCGGCGCCACAGCCAAGCTCGAGAGCGGTGATGACGGGCGTGCCTGGGTCATCGGCGTTGCGGCGGGGAAGCAGCTGGAGGACCTGATCCAAGTAGTGCATGCGAGTGGTAGAGTGATCTACCGTCCAGGCGTTGTAAACTGGTGCGATCGCATCATACGACTCCTTAAGGCGGGTCTTGCGTTCATCTGTGATGCGTTCATCTGTAATTGGAGCCATGGCGGGATAGTTTTTCTTCACTCTGGTCGGTCGGCAAGCTTGTCTCTGATGTTTTGCTGTTGGGGAAGTCGGGTGCTCAAATGGGAAATGATGAAATTGTCAAGAGTTCAGTCTCACTAAGAAGATGTTGCGCTTTAATTTTTATAAGCAGAGGTTAATAATCGTTTGTGTCACGATGCTGCAACGTCATCACGGCGGGGAGTCATACTTCCCTATGTCGGATGCCAGAAGCCAGGTAACTGAATATAGCCGGCAGGTTGATCAAAGGCCCCTGGTAGCAAAGGTGGGGGCATTAACGTAACTCAACCTACCGGGTAATAAGGGCTCACTCTCATGTCAATTACCGCACTTTCATTGGCATCTGCTGTGGAGATGATTTCATGTGTAGTCCCGTCCTTGCACCTGAGTCACCCAATGCAACAACGCACCCAGAGACAGAAACGCGGTGTGACCCGTGAGTCGCGGCGGAAGCAAGGAACAGAGGTTTTTGGTCGCCATATAACCTCTAAAAAAAGGAGATTTGGAAATAGGCAAGAAAATGCGGCAGTTGACGAGGAAATTGGAGTAGAGAACAATGAGCGTGTTCGTGAGCAACACACAGCTAGGGGAATTGGAAGGGGTGACAAAGCGATGCCTTGCCATTTAACAAGCTCAAAGATCTCCTTCGATGCCATTTTTCTATTCAGGGCCTTATGAGCCGATTTTCTGAGTATGCAAGCTAGCCAAGAAGTCATTTAAACACCAACCGACATTCATCGGCCCCCCCACACACAGTGAGCAGCCAATTCAGAAGCACCAACTCTTTAGAGTCAGGCCCTGTTGAACGCCTATTGGGGAATGGAGCTGATTGAAACCTGGAGATACCAGTCGAGAGTTTGTTAGCAAATCTCTAAAAGCCTTGGGCGACTTGAATGGGAATAACGTGTTGATCATTTGAGGTTGTGGCGCCCTACGTGGAACGATTGAGACTTCGAAAGGTCTTGGAGTTTTGGCCTAGGCCCGGATCGGGAAACTCTCCAGAATTCCGCATTCCTCTCTCGAAGTCTAGACTATCCGCACTCGGCTGGTTTTCCCTTCGGCTAGATGCTTTCCGAAGGCCCGGTAATGTTTAAAACCCCAGCCAACCCGCCATGCCATAGCCAAAAGATGTCACAGCTGCGTGCCACCGTCTCTGACAGGCCTAGTACCTTATAGAAAAGCTGCAAGCCGTCATCTAACAGTCCCCAGGCCAGCTTCCTGAGCCCAAGAGAAGACTCCTTCCTGCACATTGTGTCGAACCGCGAGTCGTGGCCGGCGATCTTTTCCCCAGAGCGGACGTCATCGTCGCCGGCTCAACGGACAACGCTATCCCGACACCAATCTTGCCCAAGGTGGTTTGTTGTGAGTGACTGTTTAACCTGACGCACCCTGCGTACATGTGATTCAGTTCATGCACATGTGTGTTTCAGATCCGTCTCCCGAAGCGCCGAGAACAAACAGAGGCATCTACTCAAATTACTGCATTTGCAAACATTGGAAAGAGCAATTCCTCCGTCTGCAGGCGAAAGGCTACGGATCAGGGGAAAACGCTCATTGCAGTGACATGGTCTCGGCACAGGAACCGCCTGAGTCCGTGCTTCCCGTGCCCCTGCTATAAGATCTGCCCGCCCCGTTTTCGCATCACTCATTCCACACTGCATACTCGGTGTGGCTTGACGTGCTTTCCAGCAGTCATTGTTCTTTCTCCCCTCGTGCGGTGCATCATGGGAGCAAAGTATGGCTTCTTAATCCCGGACTCGTATGTCCGAAAGATCCCGGAAGAGTCCGTGATGAACATCTCGAGTATCTTTTGGGGCTTCTCTCTGGGCGTAGGCTTGTTCTCGGCGGTAAAGGCAGCGAGTCAGACGATGCGTTCATGGCAGCGATCAGGGCGCGTATCAGTCTACGTGGCCATGATCTGGGGAGTATGGCTGAGTAGCATGCTGTTGGGTGTGCTCTCCTGGTGCTTTCAGAGACAGTACATCAACCCAAGGTATGTCCAAAGGCAATGCTTTGCTGGTCGCTCCAATTGACTTTCTCTTGAGCAAAGTTGACAGTGTCATCACAGTTTCGCCTTCTACTTTCACATCGGTATGCGTCCTTGTCCCCATCTACTCTCAATATCCGTCTAACCAGCCGAACCAAAGCGCTGTTCTGGGCTATTCAAGTACAACTGCTTCTGCAAATCATCATCAATCGTCTTGGTCTCCTGATGTTTGTGCCTGGCCAAGCAACGAGAATAAAGTGGATCGTCTTCGCCATCATCCTAGCCGTCAACATCAGCGTCTTCATCATTTGGATGCCAGCACGCCTTCAAATCAACGATACTTGGATCCACCTCAACGTCATTTGGGACCGATGCGAAAAAGTCATCTTCGCCGTCGTCGATTTCGCGTTGAACGGCTACTTCATCTATCTGGTCCGATCGCGTCTGATCGAAAATGGATTATCGAAATACCTCCCCCTGTATCACATGAACTTGGCCCTGATATTTCTATCTCTGTCCTTGGATGTACGTTAGTTCCGTATGCCCATATCCCATACACAATACTAATTGGATTCCCAGGTTGTCCTTATCGGACTCATGTCGCTAAAGAGTAGCTTAGTGTACGTTTCATCATCCCACCCTCTTCTTTCTCTTTTTTTCTCGCCAGGGCGGTTCCAGATGGTCAGCAATCATGTCACTTCATAAAAGACTCTCCCCTCATTCCAACTCCACCCAACCCAGCAATCAGGATCTTTACACATCTTCTAATCCGCAAAACAGGTATCTTTCATTCCATCCGGTTTGCTACCTACTAAAGCTTCAAATCGAAATGATCATGGCCGAGCTCATTACAAAAATCGTGCGATCATCGAGCATCCATCAAAGCGGCGATACTATCGGCGTACAATCTTCAGCTGGTGGAAAGTCCAAAATCGACAGCGCCACCGGAAAGTCCAAATTCTCAACCACCTTGGTCAACGATCGTAGCTCAGCTTCCCGAGGAGGCGATACAACTCAAGTCATTGGTGGTGACATTGGTGGTGACATTGATATCGAGCTCGGAGGCCAAAGCACCCATCCTGAAGACATGGAGACTGGAGTCGTAAAAACAGTGCAGACGATCGAGGGTCCAGCTAAGGAGAGGGAAGATGAAGAGGCCGGAAGCACGAACAGCTCGATATTAGAATTGCACTATCGCAGTAAGCATCAGTGATGAGTTAATCATTTACAAGTTGTCACTATTTGAGGCGATTGGGTTCAGTGTAATTAATGAGACAACGGCGCCATACACACAAACATCTAGATATACACTTACATCATAATTACTTCGTTCTTGCACTTTATTCTGCACTTGTTCATACTGCAGATGAGTCCAAGTATAGTAAGTTGCATCTCCACTTACGATAACTTGGTGTCTTTATACGTATTGAATTAGGTGTAGTATAGCACAGCTTGACAAGATTGGCATTAACTGATAGGTCGTCATGTGCCTTCGGACGTTAAATTCAAGCGAGCCTTGCTAGTTGAAACATACTCATGACTCGTCTGAAATATAAGGCTCCAAGAGCTGGGCAATATTGTCATGTCCATTCCATTTTGCCCTATCCCATGCTGTCGAGTACCCGCCTCTCTCCCTAAAATCACCATGCTCCAGCAACAACTTGACAATGCCCTCATGCCCTTCACCAGCAGCATACACCAGAGCACTCCACATGTGGTCCGTCTTTTCCTCTTCCGACTCGGCATCCTGCTGCAGAAACAACGCCACCATGTCCTCCAACCCGCGCTCTGCTGCGAGACACAAGACGCTGTCTCTGCTCATATAATCGTAAGTGTCGGCGCCGTGTTCAATTAGTAGCCTGACCATGGCCACGTTTTTGTTTTTGAAAGCGAGCATCAGGGGGGCGCAAGCTTCGGAGCATGCGTTTAGATCGGCGTTTTTAGCAAGAAGCAATCGAACCACTGCTTCATAGTCACCCTCTACCGCCAGACAAATTGGAGAACGTCCGTATTCATCGTCTGTTTCTGTGATGTCAGGGTCTGCTCCTCTTTCTAGTAGAAGAGATGCCATCGCTTCGTCGCCCGTTTCAGCTGCATATGATAGTGGCGTCCGTCCTTCTGCGTCCTGGGAGTTCAGGTTGACATTCTTCTCGATCAGGAGCTTTGCCAGCTCAGTGTGTCCTTTCTCTGCAGCCCAAGAGAGGGGGGTTCGTCCCCAGTCATCACCAAGGTCCAGCTGAGCGTTCTTCTCGATCAAGAGCCTAGTCAGCTCAGAGTGTCCTTGCTCTACAGTCCAAGACAGAGGGGTTCGTTTCGAATTATCAAAATGGTCCAGGTCAAGGTTGGCGTTGTTCTCCATCAGAAGCCTGACCACTTCGGCATGCCCTCCTTTTGCAGCCCATGATAAAGGTGTTCGACTCTCCCCATCAACGGCACTCGCATCGACGTTTCTTTCCAGCAAAGCTTCTACTGCACCTGCCAAACCATTCTCCGCCGCAAAAGAAAGTGCTGTCCTTCCATTGTCGTCCCGCAAATCCGGATTTGCTCCGTGGCGAATGAGCATGTCGAATTGCTCTTCACGACTGTGGCGGGCGGCCTCCATCAAAAGTGTACGATCTGTAAACAGCCTGACATCAACATTCATCTTCGTCCTTTCCAGCAGTGTCTGGAGCAGATCAGAGGCTCCACGCGTAGTCGCAGCAGAAAGCACCGCTGCATGCTGTCCACCTTCCTCCAGACTAGACTTTTCCATCAGAATGCCAATGATGGCATCATGGCCCTCTTCGATAGCCAGAGCTAGCGGTGTCTGATCCAACAGGAAATCCTTCTTCTCTGTGCTTGCATCTCGCTCCAACAACAACCTGACAATATTCTCATGGCCGTTGATCGCCGCCAATGACATCGGCGTTCTGCCACGTTTGTCCTCTACGTCTATCGCGGCATTTCTATCCAGCAATGCTCTCGCAATCTCCTCGTATCCTTTTTTCGCTGCCAACGACAACGGGGTCTGACTGCAGCACCAGTCTCTGACAGCTGGATTGGCTCCTGCTTTCAACAACAGTCTCACCACAGGAACGTTGCCCTCTCTAGTGGCCAGCAATAACGGCGTCTCTCCAAATGTATCATTGGTTTCGACGCAGGCGCCCGCTTCCAGCAGCTGTCTCGTCACAGTTTCGTGGCTGTGGGCTATCGCCTGCAATAAGGGTGTTCGACCTCGGTTAGACTCGAGAGCATCGACATCAGCGCCCCTCTTGAGGAGGAGCTGCACAGTATCGTCGTATCCCCTCTCGGCAGCCCATGATAACGGAGTTCGTCCATACTCAAAGTCACGAGAATTGACATCCACCCCCTTATCCAGTTCCTCCTGGATCTTTACTGTCTCTCCACCTGCCGCGGCAACAAATATCGTTGCTTCCCATGGGCATAGCTCATCAGGCGTTGTTTTCATCTTTTGAGAGTTTGCTTGGGGAGGGTGTTCTGTTGAATGCTTTGGCGTCCGGTATGTTGCAAAGAATCGCATTGAGCGTGCTATGGTGAAAGGAGGTAGAAGATGTACAGAGCAAAGCATGTGCCGGTTGATTACTGTGTGAACTTGTGGGTAACCAATCCCACATGGTGCTTGAAGACATCAAAGTTCGACTGCTAAGTATTGTTTCTCAAGGCTCGCTGCGATGATGCCTAGATTATAACCGGTGCATCGTGATTTGGTGCTCGCCTAACGTGGGTCCCTCAGTAAACTCTAATTCACGAATGTCCCGAGGCTAACGCACTTAAATTCAGCTCTCCAGGGGCGCTTTCCCCCCCGTTACGATTACGATTTACCTCATTCACCATGGATGGATCCCCTATACGCAGACTCCATCTGGTCTACTGACTGACTGTTGCTGCATTAACAAGCGTGGCTCTATTTGGCGGCAACGATCAAAACTTTTGTCAGAGTCTTATCCTAACGTATTACGACTTCTGTAAGCCCCGTGTTAAGCAGAATAATCTCTAGCGCGCTAGCTAGCGATTCGATGGTGGCAGTTCTCCAGGTACCTTAGTGGAAGAAATAAACGCACAATACTTGGTTTCCTCGTATTGCAAATTCTGTGCGTACGAAGTAGCTTGTGGGCAGCGCTCGGTGACAGGTGTCAGTCATTGCAGCCTAGAGCAGGCATTCGTGTCGCTAGCGGAGCCCTAATTTGATAACGAAAAGGAGAAAAAGGGGGCAATACTCATCTCCGGTGGGCTCACGGTTCTTGCAGGAGGATCTACCGCAGGCCGTCCTTTTCTGTCACGTACTGCACCATTTTCATGCATCGCCTTGGTCGGAACGTCAAGAACGCCGCCAACGATATCATCGCCAGCTTCGCTTTCTGCATGGTAGCAGACGATGGAAATAAAGTGTTGTAATCAATGCGGGGTACTTGATGCAAGGTTATACAATGATGATCTCCCTCTGCACGTCATTCATGGAGGGGTTTCAAATTTTGTTCGAGTGTCGCGATTCAAATTCTGACGCAGGACACGGTAGGAGGTTAAGTCAACTTGTCCCGTTTGATCTTATGCCTCCGTATTTGCTTTTTCGATCGAGCGCTGCGAAATCGAAAGGTAATGTGAGAACGATAAGCAGAGAGTAGGTATGTAGCGAGGACCTATGGGCCATCATCCCATAGCGGCCCGGAATATCTACATAGCTCCTACTCAGCCATCCTTAGAATAATTAATCTCCTGGATGTGGAGACATTGATATGAAATGTAGGAAGGATTATTTTACGTGCGAGATAGCTCTGGGTATCGTGTGTAATGCTAACTCCATGGAATGAAACATTTTTTCCGTGCTCATACAATCCCCTCCAACTCCGATCCACTAGCTTACGCCGGCATTCTTACCTCCTCCGATGATCCACCAGACCTCATAGACGTGGCTGTCCGCTCCAAAGACTGCATCTCCACATCGACGTGGACATAGATCTTGTGGCTAGACGACGCGTCGTCGAGCGGCTCCCAGTCACGGTTTCCAGTCATGTTAGAACGAAGACTATTGTGCGGACGCCCGGTAGTTGCGATCTTGCTTGTGACGGTCGCGTTGTTGGTCCCCGTGAAGGGAGTGATGTTAGCCGGGGACTGGCCAACTGACGAGTCAAAGCTGACCCAGTTCTTGAGAAGTCGTCTGAGCGAGGGTAGGGAGCCGGCAATGGTTCCAATCCCAGACTCAATCACCGACCAGAGGGCAATACTTGCAACATTGTCTAAAGATATACTGTCAGAGAAAGCTCGTCACGGAAGTTTGGACGGCACGGCTAACGTACACAGGTAATCTTCAGGTTGCGTGTAGTATTTGAGATAAGGCAGTCTCACCATGGTGGCGATGGATGCTCTGTTTTGGAATTAGTTACAAAACCAGACGACTTAGTACAGGTAGAGGTCTTACAGCACACCCAAGCCAAGAATGATGGTGATGGAGATCTTGGTTTGCCTTTTCATCTGAGCCTTGTATAGCATGAACCCCGGCAAAATGGCACAAACCCAATCGATGGCGACTGACGCAGCAGACACCATATAACTGAGGCCCGTGAGGATCATTGTCGGGGCACAATGCCCTGGGCTCGCACCCCAGGCTGCAGACACCGGCTGGCACATGGCCAGGAGGGCGATGACGATGATGAGGCTGCTGATGCAGGATGTGATGAGCGTCACCCATATGATGATCCGATGGGCCTTTATCACGGCGATTCGGAGCAACGTGACGCAGATGGAGCCCTTGATGAAGACGAGGGAGCAGCAGTAGCAGATCTGGAACATGAAGACGTGGAAACGGCCATTTATCTTCATGTCAGCGTTCAGATGCACATCTCTGGTCCCCAAACCAACGTAGCTCGCTGACGATAGAATGCCGATAAGACCCATGAAGAGTGCCTAAGAGGCTGTGAGTGTTCATGTTTCCTTGTCAGTGCTGATGAGGAGGCCGGAAGACACGTACCCAGCCAGCGAACATGAGGCCATCGTCCATACCAAAGACTCCATGTCTGGCTCTGATCCAGGTCCTCAGCAGCACTACGACCGTACACGGAACGACAAAGAAAAGAGAGACGACAAGGAGAACAAGGGCGAGCCCGTGCGGTGTGACGGTGGTAGCAGCTGGGTCGGGAGCCATCGTGCTATTGTCCCTCTTACTCACTCATGAACCCCTCGCCCACTGGAATGAATGAATACGCTAAGACGGCCAAGTCTTTTCTTTGAATGGAGGAAGAGTCTTTGTATTTCATCCCAAGGTATTTCGTAAACCGTTCCCTGGCACCATTTAGACTTTCGCGACCCTGATCGAGTCCCCTCTAGCCCTGTCATCTGTCATTAGCGGTCTTTGCGAGTCGCCAACATCCACTAGGGACTGCACCTCGCAGGTAGATCATTGCGGGGGACTTGAGTGTTTAGTGGTTAGCCCCGCCCCCTGATTTACGCTGACTCGAATTCCATGACACGGTCTGTGTAAATCAGGCTAGTTGTTGAATCCGTAGCCATGAGCCGCTCACGTAGCGTATTACGGGGCAATGAAGCCGTCGTGATCAGCGGCCTAGCTCAGGAGGAACGCCATCCGATAGGGTGCCAGGTTTCGCAAGGAGCCGAGGCAGAACCCAAAGCTTTGGGGTATTCGCATCATGCATAAATGCTCCTGCATGTTTCATACGTCTCTCAGCTCTGATGCCGATGATCCGTAGTTACTGCCGATAGCGTGTCCCAGGATCCATGCCCAATCTTTTGAACATAGGGTCTTATGCATGACACAAGTCTAATCCCGATTCTCATTAGAAGATCCTGCTACTAACCTAAGGGGCCGTTACTGCACTTCAGCTTCTTGTATCATTTTCGTATTCGCAACTCTCGTGAAAAGCCAGCACGTAATTAGCCTGTCTTCCTATCGCATGGCGCGCTACGTAAGACGCGGCTGGAAAAGTCGGATGGGATGTCAAGAGCCTCATAAACAGGACTTTTTAAAGGCTCTTACACGAGGCCGTGCAGGATTGCCTAAAAGCTGTTCCAGTCCTTTGCAACAGTTGTAGCAACGAATACAGTCACAAACAGGGCATTCTTCCTAGCTCACATATCGCTGGTAATATCACCTCATCTTACCTTGCCCGGTGTCTAATCATTTCGAGGGATGAGACACCTCAGATGTAAGAAGCATTCGAAGGTGGATACGAATGCTGTGCACATAGATATCGCCCTCTCAGTGCTGACACAGGGACTAATATTGTGATAGTCCCGAGGGCACAGCAATGAGAAAGAACACAACCGTACAGATGTTAGTAGCTTAGCTGTACCTAATCAGGTGGAATTTCGCGGATTGGCAAAGGGTAATTAGGGCAGGGAAGACTGTTTTCTTATACGAGAGCAAAGGAAAAGCAAGATGTGAGAACAATTGAACTAGTATGCTGAAGAAAGGAGGGTTCCATTGTCCAGTGCCTTCTATATCCGATCCCTCATCTGATCACCTACTCCATGTGTATAGTGCCTTTAGGTCCAGCTTCCTTCCGGGATCATGTCAACATAGACAAATATTGACATATATAAAGGGTATTGCCGGTTTGTATTCAATCAATCATTATAGCTCATGCACTGATATGTCTTTCTAGAGGGTTTTGGGACCAAGTGGCTTGTGAACGTCTGAAATCAGGAGGTGGTCTAAATTCCCATACATCTCCATCTATTCTCTCACGTCTAGCATCTATCGTTTTCCTTTTTAGCCCACATCGTCGTCTATTCCTTGGCCCACTCTTCAAACAAGACCTGCAAGCGTGCGCCTTCTGTATCAGCCACCTCTGAGAATGTCCTTGCCGATCCGAACGGGTGATATGGGTACGGACTGCAAGCGGGTTATTAGCCAGCCATTTTCATCATCTTGTGTCGAGAGGGAAAGCTGTCAGATTGAGATTGAACTTACCCATATTCAGGTACAAAGGTGATGATATCATTGTGTTTCTGTGCCTTGATACACTCTTTCCAGAAGTTCTCGAAGAATATTCTCTCTGGGGTGAACACCTCATTGGTGGGGTCGGGGCATTGTGATGACTGGGTTGTGCCCATGCGCGCATGGATGTGAGAGACCTTAGAAGTAGCATCACAGGTCAGGATATGACACTCATGTCTTGTTAATTCGAGCAACTCACATGGGGAATAATGGCCTTGAGAATGGCCTTATCCTCCTCTCCCTGGTCGAGGAGGCGCTCACAAACCACGACCCAGTGGGAGATGTCGGCGGTAATCCGCAGCCTTGATTCAAGATTAGCGACGAGATATCCACCTCTGAGAACTGTGGGCCGTACTTGGGGACTCGGCTCAAAACGTAGATTCCAGCGTATGGGTTGAACATGGAGCGCAATCGGTGTGTTTCATGGCGAATCTTTCCCTCCAGTCCCAATTCGACGTCGACTTCCAGAGTACCCTTGTAGAACTCGACTGATTCATCTAAGGTCCAATGATCGCTAGAGCATAGGGGTTAACCAAGTTCTTTTCGTGCGAACGGAATTCTCGGGACATCTATGTCTTCTGACACACACACCTTCCAGATTGCGCGTTGTAGTTGATGGGTCTCAAGACCTGGGCTTTCTGCAACTGCTCTCGATAATAGCCAAGGACCACTTGGGGAGTCAACCCAGTAGGTCTAGGTCCCACATATCCTCCCCATGCCGTGTGAATGCTAACCCCGTGGTTAGTCGAACGTAACATAAGTGGGGGAAGAAAGCAGAGTCGGCTCGGCTTCCAACAAGCATGTTGGTGGACTCACAGAACACTAATTTCCAAACCAGCATCGTCACAAATTTTTCTGATAGTGGGCAAGTCCGAGAGACCAGTAAAGTCGACTTCCACTCCAGCTATCATGGAAAGACATTGTTAGTTTTTGATGGGATATCGAAGATGGCGAAGGTGGGGGAGGGGCGGATCGAACCATAGCCCTGTCGCTTTAGGGTAGGGAACCAAGCTCTCCATTCATCGTAGTTGGAGCCAGGGAGGATTCCCCAGGTGGTACGAAAGCGCAGAATTTGAACCATGTTTTCAATGCTATATGAGAGGACAGATACGAGAATGAGAAATATAAAGAGCAAGAAGGAGAAAATAATTGCTGTTAGCCTGTCGAGGATCGAGGGTGTTCTTTCTACTCCCCAACGCATTCAATAAAACACCAAGCCCTTCAGAGCTTAGTCAAGTCTACTCACTTATTGTGGGGATCAAGATCTGCAGGCGCGGAGAAAAATGCCCCAAACGGTAAACTTGCCTCATTGGATGACCTGCCAGATCTGGTTGCAGCGGAAACTCGTCGCAGGTTGCCTTTTGGGTAATATCTCAGTAGTGAGGCGCAATTCTCCCGCATGATGGTGCTGCAAAAGTGGGGATATCTGGCCGGCGTCAAGTCCGATCATTATTAAGTGCTGGGGAAGCAATTGCCATGGTCTTTTCGGCAGTGGGAGATGCCATGGTGTAGATACCTACAGTACTATTACCGCAGCCTTACTCCCCTTTCTCCTCTGTCTGTTCCCTGGGTTCTTCCATATTTTTTCTTTCTCATCAACAGGCTAGCATGTATTTCCCCTTTCACTAGCCTCACTGCCTTTAAGATGTGGTGTCTGTCTTCATCCTCATGCCCCACGGAATCTTGAATGCCGAATGGGGGAATTTGTCCCCGATCAATCGAGGCCCTGATTTTGGCCTGGAAATATTTAGCACGCATCATCAGCCCAAAGGCCGACAAAACGCGTCACTAACGCGTCACTAACGCGTCTCTAATGCCAATTGCGCGACAGCAAAGAGAGGCAGCCGGTCCACTGTAACATGGGTTTTCTGCGCCAGCCCCCGACCTGAACTCCGCGCTTTGATGATACAGCCAGTGAGACTTGAAGAATCACCTGGGTTTGGTGGGCTTCCCGAGAAACCCGGCAGAGGGGGATCCATCCGGTCGCCGCACCTTTACGCCACCATCACTAGGACGTACGTGCTATCCACTGCGTGTGGTTATCTACTGGATCAGGAATTCGCTGGTCAGCCAAGTCGACGAGCTGGGCAAGCCCCGTTCCTTCGGTCACACACCACCCCATTCTTGGTCGGTGGAGGATGACGCCCACGACGATGCTTGTTGAAGATGACGGAGCATTCTGGACGCCGCAGAGATGGTATTTTGCGTGGGCAAGATCACAAATTGCGAAAAGGAAAGGAAAGGAACTTCACTCATTATAAATTGTACAAAAGATGCTCCCACTTCACTGCCATTCAAGACGGGTCTGTACTGATATCCGACCCGAGGCAGCGAGCTATTGAGGGTGCGTTTTGCCAGCTTTGAGCGGGGTATAACAGCTGACTGTCAATTCGAACTCTCACCACCTACTGCAACCCAACAATGCCACTGCACACGGATATGTTGAAGGCTTTGGGATGTGTTGATTCCCGGATGAATGCTGATCTTGTCGAAAACAGGCGGGAAACTCCTGTTTACGAGCCCACCCAAAGCTGTCCCTGTTGACTCTGAGATCCCTTGACCCGACTGAAGCTTACTCACTTCGCTCAATTGAATCCGACACCCACACTCTTTCTCACTCATCTTATCCCATTTGTCACTCTCTTGTTTCTAGCTCGTTCTCCCCGCAGATGCTTCACTCTTGTCACGAAGCCAAGGACGCTTACAAGACTCAAGCCGCCACCCCCGCAGCAACCCCCGCCTTTGGCAGCACTGCCTGGTCTAATCTGGAAAGAGTTCCCCGGTCACTCCGGCCCTGGCAGGCTTTCTCGCCGGCATCAAAAGTGGGCGGAGCTTCCCCGCAATCGGGCAGCTTCGAGGCCGAGCAATGTCCGAAAGACAATCCCAAGACATAAATGAGACTCAGGGCAGGCCAGAAAGGGCAAAAAGTTCCCTTGGTTACTCTTGCGCCTTGTACACGTTCAACTCAAACATACAATTGACGCACAATGGCTTCCCAAACGATGAAGGCTGTCAACTATCATGGACCATTCCAGGTAAAGGTCCAGGAGATTCCCAAGCCGGCTATTGAGCATCCCGACGATGTGATTGTCAAGGTTACGACTGTGAGTCTTTTTCTTCACCACTGCCCTAGATTGAAGACTGACAGACTATCAGTCGGCCATCTGCGGCTCTGATCTCCAGTAAGCAGCGCAAAAGATAAAGCAACAGGCAGGTTTCAGACTCATCAGAGTGTAGCATGTATGAGGGCAGGACTGCCGCCGAGCCCGGCATCACTTTCGGTAAGCGATGAGTCAGACACAGGCACTGGAAGTGTGCTAACCGTTTGAAGGCCATGAGAACATGGGCATCGTAGAGGAATTAGGTGAAGGCGTCACTCTGTTGAAGAAGGGCGACCGTGTCGTCATGCCTTTTAATGTCGCCGACGGCCGCTGCCGAAACTGCGAAGAAGGAAAGACGGCTTTTTGCACCGGCGTTAACCCTGGGTTTGCTGGCGGTGCCTACGGTCAGACTCCACCAAGAAGGAGGTAATTCTCAAGGCTGACAGGGTCGCAGGTTATGTTGCTATGGGCCCTTACCGTGGAGGTATGACGATTCATGCCCCCCCCTTCGACAGTGAAGACTAACTTTACATTCAAGGCCAGGCCCAGTACATCCGAATTCCTTATGCTGACTTCAACGCACTAAAACTACCCCCTGGCAAGGAGTTTGAGTCTGATTTCATCTTGCTCGCAGGTTGGTACCCTTCTGGTCCCATGCGATGAGTCTGACTACTAACGGTCCTCTAGATATCTTCCCTACCGGTAAAACTAGATTCATTGATATCCGCCCTAGTTACACAGCTAATCTAAACTAGGCTGGCACGGTGTTGAGATCTCTGGCTTCCAGTCCGGCGAGAGTATCGCCGTCTTTGGCGCCGGCCCCGTCGGTCTGATGGCCGCCTACTCTGCCGAGCTGCGTGGCGCCTCGCGCGTCTTCGTCGTCGACCGCGTCCCAGAGCGCCTAGAGGCTGCCAAGAAGATAGGGTGCATCCCTGTTGACTTTTCCAAGGGCGATGCCGTCGACCAGATCATCAAGCTCAACGGCGGAATGGTCGATCGCTCGGTGGATGCTGTCGGCTACCAGGCTGTTTCCAACGATGGATCTAGCGAGGTGCCCAATATTGTTCTTGAGAACATGATTCGCGTTACGAGGGCCTGTGGTGGGCTCGGAATTCCCGGACTCTACGTGCCCAGGTTGGTGACCATTCCCGTACAGCAAAACCACATGTACTGACTAGAGATTGTGACAGCGATCCTGGTGCTCCCGACGACACCTCCGCCAAGGGAATGATTAGTCTCAGCTTCGGAAAGCTCTTCGAGAAGGCAAGTGACGTGTTGCGGCTTAATTACCATATTCTAACAGTGGTGCAGGGTCTCTCTATCGGCTGCGGCCAATGCAACGTCAAGTCTTACAACAGGTATCTCCGAGACTTGATCATCTCCGGCAAGGCCAAGCCTAGCTTTGTGGTCTCGCACGAGATCAACATCGAGGACGCGGAGGTTGCATATGAAAAGTTTGACAAGCGAATTGATGGCTATACCAAGGTACTCATCCACCCCAACGGTGGGTTTTAAGAAGGGGTGTCTATATGCATGGGACGGTGTTGATGACTACGAAATGGCTTTGTGGGGTGATAGCGGGATATGGTGAGTAGCACTTGTGTATTTAAGGGCGTTGGGAAGTTCAAGAAAGTATATTAAAACACCTTACGACGATAAGTTTGATGTAATTATGACATGGCTTCTTCCCAGTCTTACTCCCTGAATGAACTTGGCATGACCTGCTCCCAGTATTTTATGCGCTGCTTCTAAGCTGTTTTGACAATACGAATTCGAAAGCCTCATCCAGAATTCTCAAACCTTCTTCAATCTCTTCCACAGTAACTGTGACAGATGGAGCAAGTCGGAACACGCCGCCCATCCCGGGAAGGTTGACAACGTTGCACGACAGACCCAGCTCCATGGCCTTGTCCGAAACAGCTTGACCAAGATCAGACCCCGGGGCTTTCGTCTTTACGTCTGAAATAATTTCGATTCCTTGGAGCAATCCACGGCCACGCACATCGCCAATGCACCAGTACTTTTCTTGGAGCTCCAACAAGCCCGCTCGGAGCTGAGCGCCTCGCTCGGCCGCACGCTGGCAGATGTTGTCGCGCTCGACAATCTCGAGGACTTTGTTTCCGACGGCAGCCGTTAAAGGGTCGTTGAGATGGGTCGTGAGCCACAGGAACCCAGCCTCCTTGCACCCTGCTTCGATCTCGGGGGTGGTGGACACGGAAGCCAGAGGTAGTCCGCACCCAAGGGTCTTTGACAAGCAAAGAATATCGGGCACGATGCCTTCGTGCTCGAAGGCGAACATGTCGCCGGTGCGGCCCACGCCGGTCTGAGCTTCGTCCATGATGACAAGCATGCCGCGCTTCTTGCACTCTTCGCTCATGCGCCTGAGATATCCCTCGGGGAGGTCAAGAATGCCTCCAGTGCTGAGGATGGGCTCCATGATAAAGGCAGCCAGCGATCCCACGCTCTGCCGGTCAATCATCGACCAGCCAAACGCAACCTCCGTCTCCCAATCATACGACCCATCGACCTTTCGAAACGGCGAGCGAAAGGCGTACGGCGCAGGAAAGGCTAGCTGACCCGGCATCGCGGGCCCGCCATTCTTGCGGCCTGCGGAAAAGGTGGCGGACCCGGAGCCCTGGGTCAAGCCGTGGTAGCTTGCGGAGAAGGCGACGATCTCGAACTTGCCCGTGTGGCACTTGGCCATCTTGATGGCGGCCTCGGTGGTCTCGGAGCCGGTGTTGAGAAAAAAGGACTTTTGCAGCGGGGGCGGGAGGATGCGGGCGAGGCGCTCGGCGAGGGTGACGACGGGGTGGGTGATCATGTTGCTCAGTAGGTGATCGAGCTGACCCACGTATTTCCTGACGACCTCGACAATTTCAGGGTGAGAGTGCCCTAGTAGAGAACTCATCTGACCGGATGTGAAGTCAAGGATGCTTTTGTTGTTTGCATCGTAAAGACGGGTGCCCTCTGCTCTGGTGATAACGAAGGGAGAGAATGGGACGCCGGTGTTGAACATGTACTTGTCGGTCTTGGACCAGAAGGCAGCGTCGGCGTCGGAGGACATGGTGAGCAAGGGAATATGCGGTTCTGAGCGAGAAGGGGGAATGATGCTGTGCTGTTGAATGCAAAAGTTGGAGGCGATGATGCCACATATAAGGCCAAATAGCCCGCGGGAAACTCGAGTCCCACCCTTTATGAGGATTCCCCCGCCGACAGCCCTTATCGAAGCCTATCTATCGCAGACACTTCAAAAGTCTCAGTCTGCAGTTTCAAATGTTGATAGGACCATGTTGTTTTTTAGGTGTGTTGGCGAATATATCTTCTAATGTGTAAAATACGGCCAGGGAGGGTTAGCGTCCATCTCAACTTGGGATAAACCAAGCCTGCCACTTTTATGCACCGTTACAAAATGACAGGTGCCTGTTCAATAAAGAGTCGAGAAAAGCTTGATGCTTACTGCGCAGACGAGCGTCTGTCAACAAATTTTGTACCCCACATGATCCGAAAGATATGGGCTCAACAATGTGAAGTAAAGTTCCCCGCGGCGATGAGGGAAAAGGCGGTCCGCGGGAAAGTGGCCCATAAACTTCACTAGATTAGATCTTAGAACAGGCAATCTTGAGCTTTGTGGGGCTCTTTATGCAAGGTAGATCAGGTATAAGTGGAATTGAACGGTGCCTATGTGGAAGTGATGTCACAATGCGCATTGGAACTAGCTATTATTGGCTACAGGTGCGTCTTCCAAGGATGTAGAACGAGACAATTATGAACTCTTCTCTCAAAGTGAGAGCTTGCGAAGGGAGTCCTACAGTTGATGTGTGCCCATTCTCCTCGGGGCAACCTTGAGTTGGAACAAGCGATCAATCTCATCGTACCGACGGCCCTTGAGCTCCGGGACGAAGAACCAGCTCCAAGTCATGGCGAAGAGCGCCAACCCCCCAAAGACGAATCCAACCTTGCCCTTGAGGTTTCCTTCGTCCGGATTGACCATGTAGGGGATGGCAAAGCTCATGATGATACCCATGACAGCCTGCGTGGCCGTGGCCAGCGCCATCGTCTTGGCCTTGAGCGCCGTGCTGCTGGCTTCACCCAGGATGGCAAAGGCCATGGCGCCGACGGACAAGAAGTACACATAGGCATAAATTACTGTACAGGCAGACTGCACCCACTTGGCCGCGTCGGTAGGGACAACGTCCATGATGCCGATGAGGAACAGGAGCAGCGTGAGGGCCATCATGCCGCCGAGGAAGATCTTACGCCGGCCGAACGAGTTGATGACGAACCAACTGGAGATGTTGCCGGCTACACCGCAAGCTGTAACGCCGACGCCGAGATCGAAGCTGCGAGACTCGGGTAGGCCGGCGAGCTGGAAGAAGTAGGTCGAGTAGCCCAGAACGAAGATGATGCCGACAAAGTGCTGGCACACAAAGACGCCGATGCTGATCATGGTGCGCGTCAGATCGACGCCCTTGAAGCACTGAGCCCATGAGGCCTCTTCGTGCCTGCTGGAGTCTTCTTCGGCAATCGTCTCCTCCAGACTCGCGAGCTTGCCGTCAACGTCGGCGCCGGCGCCGTAGAGCTTGAGCAGCGACTGTTTGGCTTCCTCTCGCTTCCCCTTGCGGGCGAGGTACCACGGCGTCTCGGGCACAAAAGGCAGTCCTACAGCGAGGAACAGGACGAAGAAGAGCTGGGTGGCAAAGGGTCCGCGGTAGGCCCAGCGGTCGGTCCGCTCGCCAAAGCCCTTGACGACGCCGTTGGACACGAGCTGGCCCACGGCGATGCCCAGGTTGACGCCAGACGTCGAGAGACCTCGGAGGACGACGGGCGCGATTTCCGAAGTCGCCAGCGGGCCGAGGGTCAGGTAGAAGCCCAGGCCGAGACCGAGCACCAGCTTGGACACGAGAAAGGCGGCCTTTGTGGTGGAGAAGAGCTCGCCAAGGATGCCGCCGGTGGTGACGACGAGACCGATGGCGAGCGAGTTCTTGCGGCCGATCTTGTCGCAGATGTACGAGCACAGGAAGCCACCGAAGAACTGGCCGACGCTGCTGACGATGTTGAAGGCCGACTGCCAGTCGGCGGGCAAGATGGCCACGCCGTCCTCGACATATCTACAGGGGGTTTAGTTAGTTTTCCACGAGTTTGCTGGATTGTATTTGCTTACCCAAAGTCACGACGGAACGCCATGACAGAAATCATGGCACCGTTGATCTGCGCATCGAAGCCCCTGCAAACTTTGTCAGCCCCAACCCCTGAGAGACAACTCAACAAGAGGCACAACTCACCAGCCAACGCCAGCCATGGCCCAGTAGAAAGACCACCAAGCGAGCGCCGGATGCCGAGCAAAGACTTGCTTCATCGTCAGCTCGTGCTCGGCCTGGCGGTCCGCCGTGACCGTGTCCGCCTTCGGGTCCGCATACTCGAGCCCGGACGTCCGAGGCTCGACGTGATGCACGTCGTCTTTGGCGGACTCGATGGGGGCAATCTGAGACGCCATGATGCTGAAGCGGTGTGTGTTGTGAATGTTTCAGTTGCGGACTGCTTTGAGTCTGTCTGTTCTGGGATATTCTCTTCCTCTCGACGAATCGGGCAACACGGCATATATACTCGTTTTTTCCTAGGTAGCTTCGGGAAGAGCCGCGTCGGCATCGTATTGCTCCCACAACCCAGCGTCGAAACACAGGCACGCGTTTTCCAAGGGTGTTCAGAACGCCACACCGGCTAAAAAGACGAACCCAGGAGTCGGGATTTTGAGCGTCACAAGACAAGCGGCTCGCCAACCCGTTGGTCTGGTCTGGGGATTGTGGGGAGCGCGGGCCCGTGTCAGGCCAGGTTGTGGGGAGGTTTTGGGAAAGGGAGCTTGTCCTGAATGGAAATGGTTACGGGCGAGACTCCGCGAGAGGCATCGATTGGGTGGCATGATGTCTTTTGGTATGAGGATGATCCACTCAACCCAGTGCCGCTAGACTCGGACTTGCCGACACCGCTCAGAATAAAGGGCGACACTCCCCGAGAAGCTTCTTCCCCGGTCAAAGACTGTATCGAATCTATCCTAGTTGTCTGAGTGTCATCGGGGACAGCTCGTCTCTCCCGCATCACTCTGCCGGAAATCTCCCCACACTCCACGTTCTCTCTCTCCACGTTTGCTCTCCCTCCACGCTCTTCTCCACTTGTAGCATCTCCCGACCCATCGAACCCTCTCCACAGTCATTGCCGCTATGCAGTCGCCCGGCCAAGAAGACTCGGAGCGTCGTCCTGGCAAACGGCCAGCCGCTCGTGGTACAGCCTTTTACCCACGAAAGAGAGCCAACACGGCGTGTCAAGTCTGTCGAGCCCGGAAGACCAAGTGCGATAACCGAAAACCATCATGCTCATACTGCCTCAGTGTCGGGGCCACGTGCAACCAGTCGCCTGTAGACCTGTCGGCATTTGACCCGGCCAGCTTGAAAATCCTCGAGAGGTTGGACGACTTGGAGAGGTTGATGAAGGAGTCACCTCGCAATACCTCAACTGCGAATACTCCTTCCGTCATCACTGGAAGCTTCCATCAATCACCTCCAGACTCAAACAGCAATCACACTACAAAGGACTCGCCCATGGTTGCAGGTGACGTCGAAGAAGTAGAAGACCTGTCTCTGAGGAGTATCCTACCCGAGAAACTCGAGAGTCTGGTGCAATGGTCAGTATTCCCAGGACAGCCAGAAACACAATTTCTCGCCCGCAGCCCGTTGGACTCGAGTTCTCCCAAGAGCAGCAACCTCGGCGCGCTGCTTGACATCAAACCCCAGGGGATCAACGCGCTCTTAGACAACTTCTTCCTTCACGTACATTGCAAGAACCCCATCTTCGAGGAAACATCGACTCGAAGAATCGTCACTTCTACCCTCCTCGACGGGATCGACTGGTCGCCCAACTCATGCCTCTCGCTCATGATCTGCGCGCTCGGTAGCATCGCCACGCCCCTCGGCCCGAGCCTCGAAACGAAGCCCGACACGACGGCCTACACGGAAGCCCAGAGCTACTTTGACGCGGCGCAACGCAGAATCGGCTCGCTACTGTGTAAGCCTGATATTATTGGAGCGCAGTGTCTTTTCCTCTCTGGCGTATACATGATTTGCACGTACCAGCCTCACCCGGCCTGGCGGTTCTTCTCTCAAGCTCTGGCCGCATGCCAAACCCTTCCGTTCCTCCAACGCGCCCACCGGGCTGGTATATCGACGCCAGAGCTCTCGGACGAGTTCCTCACGCTGCCGGCCGACGAGACGCAGGAGCAAGCGGTATACTGGTCTGCGTGGAAGTCGGAGAGAGAGATGAGGCAAGAACTCGCGCTTCCGGACTTCAACATGCCCCATTCGACGAGTGTTCTCTATCCACCCTTCTTCCCGACTCCGCCTCAGCCGCTGGAGTCGATGAAGACGCCCAATTCCGACCGGCAGCGTGCTTCGTGGCTCTTCTACCTCGCAGAAATATCCCTAAGAAGACTCTCCAGCAGGGTCTGCAACGCGATTCTGGAGTTGCATCGGAATGCAAGCTCCAACACGAGGTTCCTTGATGGGCTCGCCTTGTTGATACCAGAATACGAGGCGCAAGCCCAGCAATGGTCCGCGAATCTCCCTCCTGAGCTATCAATACAGACATCCCCAGAAGCAGACAACGTTTGCGTCTACGTTTTACGGGGTCACTTTGTCAATTTCTTCGAGACGATATACTGGCCGTTTGTCATGGCACATCTCGAAGGTCTCGAATCCGGAAGCCCAATCAGCGCGCTGGGACAAGACATTGCCAAGAAGGGGCTCCAAATGCACGTCCGTCGAATATCGGTCAACGAGCCGGGGTTCCTGCATCGACATCACGGCACGTGGGGCATGATCAGAGGATGCGTCCGGAGCGCCGTTGTCTTGCTCGGAGCCGGCCTGCTGGGATGCGAAATGCCGCATGGCTGGCAAGAGGCCACGTTCCAAACGGTCCAGCTGTTGGGTCTGTGGGAGGATGAGATTCCAGAGTTGACGGCAAGAAAGGCGTTTCTGCAACAGGCGCTGATGGGGATGGATAACTAGGAAGAAACTTGTATTAATACTACGATAATGAATGATGACTTACATACTCCTTCTGCGTACGGTAGTGGAGCCGCGTTGCAGATGGCCTCGGAGCAGTTCGTAGCAGATGCTTGCACTAGAGTATTCAATGACTAGATACTCCGTAATTGGAGACATCTCATGATTCATAGCCTCAGGTCCAAGCTTGTCTCCTCTTCGCACCTGATCATCTTGCCTGATCCGCTGCCCCACCGTCTCGACTCATGGACAGGGGCCATCGGGGAGTATCGCTCGAAACCTTCCACGCCATTCCCCATTCGCCACCAGGCTGTAGAGCGATCCAGACGATCATGTTGGAGCTCATTCCTCGGTATAAAGCAGGTCCCGCTCAGCCCGAACGGAATACCACGGTGTATCCTCAATCATTCACGTTTCACTGCAATCCGACAAGATGGCAGACACATCCAGCTCTCAACCACCCTGTACGATGCTCCGAGTCGATGGAACTCGCATCGTCAACCCCTCCGGCGAGACCGTCGTTCTCAAGGGAGCCGGATTGGGTGGCATGCTGAACATGGAGAACTTCATTACTGGATATGCCGGACATGAACACGAGCACCGCGCGCAGCTTGCTGAAGTCTTGGGAGAGGAAAAGGCCACCTTCTTCTTCGATCGTCTGATCCACCACTTTTTCACAGAGTCGGATGCCGCATTCTTTGCGTCCCTGGGCCTCAACTGCATCCGCATTCCCTTCAATTACCGTCACTTCATCGACGACATGAACCCTGGCGTCATAAACCCCAAGGGCTTCCAGCTCCTGGATCGGTGCGTCGAGATTTGCGCCAAGCATAACCTTTACGTCATCCTTGACATGCACGCCGTCCCCGGAGGCCAGAACCAGGATTGGCACAGCGACTCGGGCCTCACTCGGGCACTATTCTGGGAGTTCAAGGATCTCCAAGACCGAACCATCCAGCTATGGGAGGCTCTGGCTAAGCATTATAAGGGCAACCCGGTCATTGCCGGATACAACCCACTAAACGAGCCAGCTGACCCGCACAAGACTGCTTCTGGGCACTACGGCGCGAGGCTCATCGAGTGGTACGATCGAGCTGAAAAGGCCATCCGAGCAATTGACCCGGAACACATCCTCTTCATCGACGGAAACACATATGCTATGGATTTCCGTGCCTTCCCCGAAACCCCTCTACCCAATACCGTTTATGCCTGCCACGATTACTCGATGATGGGCTTCCCTCTTCCTGAACAGTTTGAAGGCACACAGGAGCAAAAGGACAAGCTTCGCGTGAGCTTTGAGCGCAAGGTGCAGTTTATGAGACAAAAGAACGTCCCCATCTGGAACGGTGAGTTCGGTCCCGTGTACCAGGATGAGCGAAAGGAGGGAGACGAGGCCGTGAAGACAAACGCCAAGAGATTTGCACTTCTTGAAGAACAGCTATCAATTTACCGCGAGACCGGCGTCAGCTGGTCCATCTGGCTATACAAGGACATTGGCTACCAAGGCATGGTCTACGTCGACCCCGAGTCGGCGTACATGAAGCTCATCGAGGGCTTCGTCAACAAGAAGAAGAGCCTAGGTCTCGACTTCTGGGGCGTCGTCAACAAGGACGGCGTCAAGCACCTTTACGAGCCGTTCCTCGCGGGCCTGAAAGACATGGTACTGGAAAAGTACCAGGGCGCAAAGTACCCCAAGATCTGGACATTTGAGCGCCACTTTGAGAGAGTGATACGAGAGTGCCTCCTGAGCGAGTACGTCGGCTGGGAGATGGCCGAGTTGTTCCGGGGTAAAAGCGAGGACGAGTTGGAGGAGCTTGCTGCTAGCTTTTCGTTGGAGAAGTGCAAGTTGCGGGGCGGCCTGAACGATATTCTGAAGAGAGACGCCACCAAGTAACGACATAATATTGGACGACATGGACTGGGAGGAGTGATCTTTGGGCCTAAACTTGAGGACGCTGTGGGCAAAGATGGAAACGGGTGATATTTGAACCAACACCCATAGATGATAGATCTTTTTAGAAACAGTGCAGCGAAATATTGCTAGAAGTAGCCGGAAATTTTAAAGAAGATAAACCCGCGCAATACACGTTTTACAAACACTTTGATGACGACAGTGCGGCTCACACTTAGGAAACGGAGCTTCGGTGCATCTTAATCACAACAAACGCTAGGATTCGAGGATGTCAATGGTATCACACTACCACAGAACACAAACCAGTTACGTGACGAATTCCCCAGTCCGACTAGTTAAGTGACTAAAAGTTGCGCACAGAAGAAGTGGGAATGGCGAACAGAGGCTGCTGAAAGATCTAATGAAGCAAGAATAGAACAATGGTAGGAGCCGCCTTTACGTACAGCAGATAGCTAGAATTGGAGGTATGAAAGCTATACCTGGCCATTTGAAAGACATAACGGTCTCTCATTCAAGGCCATTCTGTGCAGGTTGTGCTAACTACAGTCTAAGGCCAAAAGTCTCCGTACACCTATACTAAGGCTCGGCATCTTTATATTAAGATCGCATCCATAATTCTTTACATGACCATCCTAAAACCGAACATAATACAGTACTTAAGAAATAGAACAGTACATAATTTAGTGCTCTATTAAAGCAATTAAACAGGGTTTTCTAAATGTACCCTAGTTCATAGTGTAAACGTAAGAGTGTACGGAGACTTTTGACCCAAAACTGTAGCTAACTTAAAAGTTCATAAAAACCCAAGTTTCTGTTACCCAAGACGCAACTTGTATCTACCTTTCATCAGGAAGAATGCAAAAGTCTCGAAGATTTTCGCTGCGCATTGGTTCCCAAGCGGGCCCTAGACTACTCAAATCCGAGTGTCTTTAAATCGATAGACAGGGTAGGACATGTGAGTAATCTTACCTAACTCGAACATCTTGTCGCACTTGTTTGCTGTCGTGAGTCTTTCCCCCGCGATCAGAAATTGTTTTCGCTCGCCGAACGGGATCAGACAGTCGGACGAAGCCATTTGTCTAAAGAGCTGGCTTGGAATGACCGTAGGTTCGAAGTTGTGACTGCGGCGGCTGTCATCAATATGAATGAAGCTATTGTCATCGTACGCATTGACTGCTTGGCTGGAGAGCTGTTGGGAATCTGTTGGATACCGTACGGTTAATTCGATTAGGGTGATGGCGTTCAATACGGTGTGGAGCCCAAAGATGATTGTACTATTGATCTAGGATGCCTCCGGCCCCCGCAAAAAGTCATCCATAGCCAACAGGAAGGCGTGTTTCAAAGCTGAAAACGCGCCTAGGCACCAGTGTATCAACCGCCGTTGATAAATGATGGCTGATAAAGCAAGGCGGCTGCCCTGTCCGCTGTTCCGATTTGCTGTTCTAGCCCAGGTAGACAAATTGTGGAGTCGCAAACCGGCTTACTTACCCTGGTTGAAAGTCATAGGTAGACAAATCGCGGGTCCGAGCTACATCACGAAATTGGTATTTGATCAAATACATTACTTACGTGATCAGTTTTTTGGACTTAGGCTAACATCAAAGTCAAGTCAGGTGCATGTCTGCTTAATTCCAGCTCGTGCGCCACTCGCTTATCAACCACAGTAAGGTTAATTCAATTTGTAATGGCACGTGGTGGTGCTGCGTTGTGGAAAGCTTCGATAGCGGAGCCGACTCCATAATTGTTGATTCCCAAGGTATGATGAAACTTTTCCTGAAAGCACTTACTTATATTTGCATTCCCTCTCGTGTATGCAGACAACAATGAAAGTATATTATCACAATTGATTATCCATAAGACGCGATTTGCAGCAACATTCAACAAAATCCATTTGTTCACCCAAACTCTACATTTCAAAACGAATCACAATGGTCCTAGCCACTTCAGATCACGAACTCATCCGCAACTGCATCGCACGCTACTGTATCGGCATCGATCTCAGAGACTGGGACATCTTCTCAAACGCCTTCCTGGACAATGCCAAGGCATACTTCCCCGAGCCCGTCGGCGCCATCGAAGGGATCACAGCACTCAAGGCCACGGTACAGGGCATGGTCGGGACTCTCGGGACACAACATGCCCTGAGCACGCAGCTCATCGAACTCACGGGCGAAAAAACAGCCGAAGTTACGACTTATTGTAGGACCGACCTTTTCGGCGTGGGCAAGGACGAAGGTAAATGTGCAACTGGTTGGGGCATGTATCAGGACAAGCTTGTCAAGGTCTTTTTAGACGGTCGGGAAGATTGGAGGATCACTGAGCGCAAGGTCGTTTCTCAGGCGCCATTCAGTGGCGATTTGTCATTGATTTCGAAGTAGCTGGCTGATCCCTGGAAAGCAAACCGGTCAACTTGAAGCTAGGTTTCCAGCTCAATAAATTGTTCGTACTGTCACCGTGACTAGGTCTGTTGGTAGAGCTGTTTAATGTCTCGCCCTTTGTGGGAGCAAGCCGCCTTCCTCTATCAGGAGATGAACCTAGAGAAAGATTTTTTAAGTAGCTAGATCAGCTATATTAACCCTTTTATAGTCTAGTTTAAAGCTCTCTCGACGAATTACTCAATAGTGTGGAAATCGCTCATTATACGATTCCAAGGGTGAGATTAAATGCCTCGACCCTCTTCAAGAGTTCAATTCAATCTTCTCTTAGGCCCTCCTCACCCCCAGTGACACGCCTCGTCTTTCAAGACAACTTCCCAAACATGGTACTATCCCCAAAATCCAACATGGGGAACAAATAATTACGATCAGTGTCGGGAAAGCCCCCAGGTTCAATACCGATGATTGATCTTAGTGCCCCTATAAGCAACTCACATTACAGCCTTCCGGCTCAACTCATATTATAGAGTTTGCACAGCCTATCTCATCTCCACAAATTCCGACTACTTGCTAGCTAGTTTTGCGGACTTGCGGACTTGCAGACAAATAATTTATCAGCGTGCAACACAAAGTCCTAGAGAGTTTTGGAAATATAAAATAAGTCGCCGTCCGCCAGCCAAGTGTCACTGTTCGTTTTTTCAAGTTATTATCCTACATCGCTCCTACTCAGCTGATCACTCACACTTTACTCAACAATGGGATCCCTCCCTCAACTTGCTGTGCCTAAGGGCTCCACTGTCCTTGTGACTGGAGCAAACGGTCTCCTAGGCTCCCACATCGCTGACCAGTTCCTCACTTACGGATACAAGGTCCGTGGGACTGTTCGAGATCCAGAGAAGAGTTCATGGCTCGCCGATGTCTTTGAGAAGAGCTATGGAAAGGGAAGCTTTGAATTGTTCAAGGTTCCAGACATGGTTGCTGAATCCGCTTTCAGCGATGCTGTGAAAGGTATGCGATCTTGTACATAGCATAGCTTGATCTCTTTTCTAATGTGACAATCTAGGCGTCTCTATTGTCGCGCACTCGGCATCTATCCTGTCCTTCGACTTCAACCCCTATAATGTTATTCCCGATGTCATCGCTGGTGCCATCAACGCCCTGAAAGCAGCTCACGCCGAGTCCAGTGTGAAGCGTTTCATATTCACTTCGTCATCAGCTGCTGCTATCAGCTCTACTATTGGGGCGCCTGGCATCAAGGTAACAGAGGAGACATGGAACGAACATGCCGTCAAGGAAGCATGGGCAGAGCCCCCGTACACTCCTGAGCGAGCTGCTGCTGTTTATTCTGCCAGCAAGACCCAGGCTGAGCAGGAAGTCTGGAAGTATCACAAGGGGCATCAGAACGAGCGTCCTGATCTTGTGGTCAATACTGGTATGTCACATTGATAAGGCTTACTTCTTCTTGCTAGCTAAAACTCTCTAAGTGCTCCCTAACGTGAACTTTGGAAAGTCCGTCGATCCTATTCACCAAGGCTTCCCTAGCAGCGCTAGAATGCCCGCCTCGTTGTACAATAGACAGGTTATTGACTTCCACCACATGGTTCCTCGACGTATGTTCAATTGTTTCTTCTGGACCGAACATAAACTGATTATCTCTTTGTAGAGTACTTCATCGATACGCAAGATACTGGCAGACTGCATGTTGCTGCCGGTATCTTTGAACATGTACAAGGCCAACGCATTTTTGGCATGGCTCATCCTTTCAGCTGGGACTCGATTCTCGAAATCCTGCGAAAGATTGAACCGGAGAAGACGTTCCCGGAGAACTTCTCGGGTGGAGAAGATCCGAACGAAATCGAGCCCCGTGATAAGGCAGAGCAGCTCCTCCGTGAGCTTGGCCGTCCCGGCTGGACGACCTTGGAGGAGTCGATCCGGGGTACCCTCGAAGGCCTGCAGCTGGCCGAGAAAGCTGCCTCCGCTTAAGGGAACCAAATGGTAAATGGATGGTGGAGAAATTGAAGTGGTAGAGAAAGATGTTGAGACGTTTCAAAGATGCTGAGTGCTGGCCTGATGACGGGAGGGATAGACAAAGAAATCATTGTTCCTGGACTAGGAAAGACCCTTACCAAGATTTTCAATGGAGGCCAGTGCTGTTTGATGGTCCAGGAAGAGGCGTTTGACATCGAGTTAGGAGTCATCGACGGTGAGCGTCTTATTGATCTAGGGAAGAAGTTGAAGACCGCAGTATCGTTCAGTGCCGGCCCAGTGTGCATGCCTACCCACCCCAAGAACCCACCCATTGCAGTATAGAAACGTCATCATTTCCGAGACGCTGGTCAACGGGAAGGAGGGCAAGACGGTCAAGCACGCAGTCGTTGTCAAACCCGCAAGGCCGGACAGAAGCCCATGTGGCACGGGAAGCTTTTCACATCTAGCTACTCTCCACGCGAGGAAACCTTTAAGGGTTGGGCATTCAATAAGGCTTAGAAGCATCATCAATACTGAATTAGTTGGACAAATCCGAGAAACTGCAAAGGTTCAGACGCTCGATGCGGTACTACCGACCATCGAACGAATCACCTGGATGAGCGGAGGGATGAAGATCGCAGTGGTATCTCCTGGCTGCGGTGAGACGACGGATGAGCATAATGTTTTCGCAGCTAGAGCCTAGAGGCATTTACTCACCAAGGGTTCCCAGTCGACAATGCGCCGATTGTCCGTCTCAAAAGGCTGCTCTTTACGAGAATGGTCACTCGTAATTTTACAGTGAAGGGCGCCCAAAAGTCTCCACAATGAAGGCGGTGGTCTCATTTGCAGACTAAAATAATTCATATCGCGGGTACAAATGGACCGGAGGAGGATTGTTGACTTGTCAATGTGATCATACCGCCGTCCAGACACTATCGCGAATGGCGGAGAGGGAGAGGCCACCCGCAGTGTCGCTACCCCGTTAAGCGTGGTTAGAAACAACCGGATACGCCGAGACTGCAAATGGCTTGTCACTCAATAGTGTATTTATGCGATGCGACTGCGGAATATGGCCGCGCATACAGAGGTGATGGCCGTTGTTGAAATGGCGAAATCGTTAGTGAGACACGACTGTAGAGGCCGGGCTGGCTGAACGCAGGTACCTTGTGAATTGTCTCAGATATGAGACTTCTAGAGCATTGTGAGAAGCAGTGCGGGGGGCGCCGGAGCTATCTATGTACCTGATTTGGCTCTTGGTTGTCTGTAAGCTGCATTGAAGCGTCTCCACTTGCGCTACAGGATTTATTCCCAGTGCCCAGTTTGCTTCCTGTTTTCCAACCCTGACTGAAAGCAGTAAGATGCTGAGCACAATAGGTCTACGGCGAGGCCCCCAGTGGAATTATTGCATGTAGCGGGCCACCACAAAAAGTGATGTCGAGGTTGACGCGGCCATCCTAGACGACAGGGCCTTCGGGAGAAGTCTATTTGCTTCGCACCGATTCGGCCCAGCTCAGCCATGTGTCGATAATCACGGCAATAGCTTCCACGAGCGCCGCGCGGCTGGCTGCCCCTTGCGTTCCAATGCCCTGGGCGGGGCGGGGGCACGTATTTCTCACTATTCTCACTATTCCCATCTGCAGGTCTCAGCTGGTTCAGCCACGTGCTGGGCTCAAAGGGTTCATCCAGCTCCCCACTTGCTGCGTGGCTTGGCCATTTTGAGATGGTAGCCAGTCTGGACCAATCCGAGCGATCAGCACTTGGCCTGGGAAAAGTGATAGAAGAGTAAGAGTTACTGAAACAGGACTGTGCTAGTGATGTGAATACATAGCTGCGGGCTAGGTGGTTGATGAGTGTGATTGGGTCTCGATCGCTCGAATCTCACCGAGGTCGCATTGTGAGGTTTGCCAAGCGGCAGGGAGAACCGCTCAGCTGTAACTAATGGCGCCCGATTCTCTTTTCGCAACACTTTAGGTCAAAGCATGCCAGAGAAAGTCTTATGGTTGCTTCTTTGTGGACGCAACGGTGTCAATGGTACGATCTTGCCTCTTGCCCGCGCACCAATTAGCCACAGTATCGTCTCAGCTCGTAGCTAGCAAAGTCATGCAGGGGAATATGGAGACGAAATGCCCAGACAGGAAATCCACAAGAGCGAGAGTGCCTGGCCGTCATATCGTGTACCCCAGATTACTATTGACATGAAGCTCAAAGTAAGACGCCCGACGTACTGGATTGACAGCTATAAAGAACTCATCGCCGTCTCGAAATCTAACAATCATCATCCACTTCACAACCACACATTCACCACAACGAGTCTTTTTTAACCCCCACCATCATGTTTGTCTACAGCGGAAAACTCAAGTGGCTCAGCTACGGCGTCGACGAGACCTTTGTCGTCGTCCTACCCAGCGGCCCCGTGCGCGTCGGCGACGTGGCCTACTCCTTCACGCAGTGGACCGTCGACTCCAAGGGCGTCAAGAAGCCCAACTGGTTCCAGAACCTGGTCGTCGACAAGGTCACCAAGACGGCCACGGGCGATGACACGTTCGCCTTCAAGAGCCACTACTACAGCTTCGAGGCCACCTCCAAGGGCGGCTACGCCAAGCTCGACCTCACCATGTCCAAGCCCGGCGTCAAGAGCCTCATGACCCTGGATCGCATCTGGCAGTCCGACGGCGCGGAGTCTACCCAGCCTGGGCGCATCTGGACCGGCAAGATCAATTGGCTTTCGTATGCCAGCGATGAGTTGGCCATCTTCATCGCCCCCGAGGGCCTCGGCGAGGGAAAGCCCATCCTGTCCCTCTGGCAGTGGACCCAAGACTCGGCTGGCAACAAGAAGTCCCCGTCGTTCCGTCAGGCGGTCCAGAAGGTGGACTCTAGCGCGCCGGCTGGACAGGTCAAGTTCTCTTACCATTCGTATTACGATGTCGCCTGCACCTGGGATGAGAAGACGGAGAAGCTCGCCGTCAAGATGACGGAGAATGGCACGACAAAGGACATTGGCGAGATGACACTCGCGGCCATCATTGATCGTCATTCTCAGTGAGCCTGGACTTTGTTTCCGCCTGAACACTGCTAACGACCATTCACAGTGACTTCAACCCAATAGAGGCCGCCCCCAGCAAGGCGGAGCTCGAAGTTCGCCTACCCCAACCCCAGGACAACCTCCCGCGGATTCTGACGCCCATGCCATTCCCCAAAGGCCTCTTTGACACTCTTGTCCACGCGGCTTCTTTTATTGACCAAGCTGGCTACCTCGCCAAGCACGCCCAGGAGGCATGTTCCCCCGTCACGTGCTGCACTGAGAACCTGCTAACAATGCGAAGCGATTCATAGCCCTCGATGCCGACCTTCACACCCGCGATAACCAGCTCAAGGCCGCCAAGACTGAGAACGGGCTCGCCACTGAGACCGTCAAGAAGCTTCAAGGCGACATCGCCGTAGAGAAGGTTAAGAATGAGGAGGCCGTGAAGCAGCTCGCCCAGGCCCGCGACGATGCAGAGAAGGAGAAGAATGCCCGCATCAAGAAGATCGAGGAGCTTCAGGATCTCCTCCAAAAGGGTGCCAACCACGACGCCTCGGACCACAAGATCCTCGAGGCCACCCGCAAGGACCTCGTCGCTGCGCAGGCCCGTGTCGCGGAGCTCACGAAGTTGCTGGACGCGGCCAACGCCAAGGTCACAGCCCTGGACGCTCTACTCAAGACCGAAGTGGCGGCTTCTTCTGTTCTTCGGAATGAAAAGCTAGGACTTGAGGCCGCGCTTAGAGTAGAGAAGGTCTCTGGCGAAAAGCTTGCGAGGGAGAAGACAGCTCTCAAGGCCGAGAACACCAATTTGAACACGAAGCTTGGGAACCTTCAGACAGATCTCGCCGCCGCCAAAGACAAGAACAAGGAGCAAGCAGATATCATCGCGGACTTGCAGAATAAATTAGCCAACGTTACGACTGAGAGAGATGATTTCGTCAAGAAGGCGGAGACTGAAAAAGCGGCTGCCAAACTGAGGAAGGAGCGGCTTGAAGAGCTCCAGAGACAGGAGGATGAGATCCATAAACTGAGGAGGCAGGCCCTCGGTGAGGACGCCTGAAGCCAGGAGACAGCTCCGCGACGAGGGGGGACCTTGGCCAGACCGAAGGACCTAATGCCGGCCCAAGCGTGGTCTCTGATAGGATTTTCCAAATCCATATGGAGCGCTTTTACCCGTGGGTTCGGGCTGTGGTCTTGAAGAGGAGGGGGTGACGTTGCTGGAGCTGTCAATCATGTGAGAGCAGAAGCAGGGAGGCACAAGGATGTAATCAAGTTGCTCTATAATTAGTGTTTAAAAATCACTACCGTTCTTAACATTGTCTTTGAACAGTCCCGGGTATCGAGTCAAATGTGTTGTGCATCGCGAAAAGCCACAGGCAGTGTTTTTGGTGGCATTCACCAACAAACTTATAATGAATCACACACAACGAGTACATTCAATGGCTTTGAACGGATACCATTAGACTGTAAAGATCATGTCGCTTTTATTAAGTATTCCCTAAGTTTCATTCTGTAATATCATACTCATCCAGAACTCGTTCGCCTTTCACCATTTTGTACCGTCTTGGCCAGGTTCTCCAATATCTGGTTAGCATCTGACATTAACCTTCCATCCAACTTTAAGAATCCTCGTCGTAATTAGTAGGGTAGCACACAGTAAACTCGAACTGGCAGCCCAAGCCTGCGCAGCCGTAAACGTGTCGCCGGTCGCCGACTGAATCAAACCTCCAATCGGCGGCCCTGTCAACCCAGCGACGGACACAATGGTGAAGCACATGCCCAGCCTCGTGCCGACCTTGTCCAGTCGCTTGGTGATGCTGGCGACACCCGTAGGCATCAGGCACTGGAACGCGCCCGACGCAATGCCGTAAAAGACGGTGAAGACGTACACGCCAACAACGTTTTGGACGGATAACCAACACCAGGCTACGGTTGTCACGAAGATGGCGGCGAGAGATATGACGTTGATGGGACCGATCTTGTCGGCGGCAATGGGGACAAGGATACGAGCTGGTAGACCAGCGCCGTTGATCAGCGTGATGAGGATCGAGGCGTCGGCATACGACAGTCCCAAGACTTCTCTCGAAAAGGATCCAAGCTAAATAGCATCAGCAGACACGATTATCAGTCTCCATTCTCGAACCAGCAACATAACATATGCAGACTCACGTAGTAGAAAGTGTAGTAGACGGCCCAAACGAAGAAGAACAATCCGCCCACATAGGCCATGTACACGGGCTCTCTGAAGGCAACCCAGTCAATGACAGCGCCAGACTTGCGCGGCGGCAGACGGGGCCTCATAAAGGCAACTGCCAGGGCCAGGCATCCGAGGTTGAGGAACCCAAGCGTGCGGGCGGTCCAGGCGAAGCCCAGCTTCGGGAGGAGTTGGCGGACGACGATGGGATAGACGATGCCTCCGGCTGAATTTCCCGTCGTTGCGAGTCCCACGGCAAGCCCACGTCGTCGGTCAAAGTAGGTAGCAACCAAGGCCAGCGATGGCGTAAAGAAGATGCCCCCACCAAGCCCCGTCAACACGCCCTGCGTCAGCATCAAATGCCAATAACTCGTGGATATGCTCATGAGGAAAATGCCCAGCAGCTGCAGCACTGCGCCAATGAGCAGCGTGTGCAGAAAGAAACCCGCGTCCAGCAAGCGGCCGGAGAAGGCGCCGATGAAGAAGGTCAGCCACGTCTGCACGGAGCCGATCCACGAGATGGCCGAGGGCGACTGCGGGAGGTGCTCGGTGTAGTAGGTCTGGAAGCTGCCGAATGAGTTGATGTAGCCCCAGGTGGTGAAGATGACGATCCAGCCCATGGCGACTTGCGTCCAGGCTTGGAGGCCGCCGTCCGGGGGAGGAGGAAGGATCGCGTTGGATTCGGTGGTGATGATGGCAGCGAGGTTGACAATGGCGTCTTGTCTCTCAGGCTGTCCCGTCTGGTCATTGTCTTGGCTTCGACCTTGCATCTCGGGCCTCTGCTTCTCACCACCCATCTCACCACCTAGTCCCAACTCCACGGCATCATCTGCCACACTCTGTGTCATCGGTAACTTGGAAGCAAATCTGGCCATCTTTGCCACTAATTGAACTCATCCCAAAAACATTGAAAAGTCTAGAAAAATTAGATGGCCACGGGAATGTCAAGGATTTAAAAAGGGCCCCGAAGATACCAACTCCTCCGCTCTTCGGACGTAGCTTGCAAAATTGCCAAGTTGATGTGGAGCAGGCGTCGGGAGCGCAGCCACTAGGATGCTTTTCCGACCACATCGTGATGGGGATGGGATGAATAATGACGACCAGTCCTATGGACACTACTTATCTCTTAGATGCTGCGTCTCCACTGAAGCGGCAGAGCGGGTGCCGTCTCTGTTGGCTTCTGTGGAGCGGTGCGTCGTCTTGCTGTTCTGGGTTTGAGAAGAGGAATACGACTTGTCGATTGCGAAAACCGGCACGAGTCATCGTCATGTTGCAGCATGGGTTTTGGGCCGGATCAGGTCTGAAGAACTGGACGGGTCGTCTTGTGACGCACCGCATTGTTCAATATCCTCTAGAAATTCAATTGAAGACGCATCTAATCTA
Organism: Dactylonectria estremocensis; assembly: GCA_020744375.1. Taxonomy (NCBI): domain Eukaryota; kingdom Fungi; phylum Ascomycota; class Sordariomycetes; order Hypocreales; family Nectriaceae; genus Dactylonectria; species Dactylonectria estremocensis. The sequence goes on along the minus strand of JAGMUU010000010.1, from coordinate 328,911 downwards.
ATTAGCGTCATCAGTCCAACAATTCAACCAGTCGCGGCTGCTCCATCACCGCGCTTCTCGCAAACTCCAATGGCCACTTTAAGTACGGCTTCAACTCCACCGGCAGCTTCTTCTCCAGGTGCCAAACCCAGGACAAGACGACGATCTTCCTAAACGGGTACGCATCCATGACAGGCTTCAGGGCGGCGAGCCCCACGACGTACTCGACGATGAAGAAGTGCGCCATGATGAGCTGCGCCGTGTAGTTGGACGCGTCGATGAAGAGGCCGAACTCCCAGCTGCTGACTTCGCCGAGGATGCGGTATGCGGCGGACACTTGGAGGAAGGCTGTTCGAGGTCAGCGTCACGTTGTATTTCATGAAATGAAATGCATACCATCCACGTCTGACCGCTGCGTCGCTTTCAATATCCCCTCGAGGACGCCCAAATAACGAACTTCCAGCACACTACGGCACAACGGTCCCAAGGCTCTCGCAGAAACCGTAGCCGCTGCAAAGACATCACTATTCGCCCCATACTCGGGCGCATCCGGATTAAGCTCATACACGCTCTGCTCATGCCCTTCGGGCGAGAAGCACTGAAACGCAGACTCAGTGAAGCACGGCATGGCAGTGTTGGACACGACGATGCAGCCGCGGATCAGGGCCAGGAACTCGAGCATGCCCTCAGGCATGTATGACGCCTGGAACGTGAGAACCATGATGGTGGCGAAGCGCGCGTCGCCTTCGGCTTTCGAGGAGCAGGGCTTGGAGAGGGCTGCGTTGAGCGAGCCGATGGCGGAGACGCGGTGCGCGAGGGCTTGAGGTTTGTAGTTGGCGCTGCTACCGAGGGAGAGGTGAGACGCTGATAATCCCAGCATTGCATGGATCAAGTAGTCGAACTGCATCTTTGTTAACAAGTTACAAACTCGTGTTGTTGGGTTGCTGTGCTCACACTATGAGACAAGGCCGCCACTTCTTGCCACACCGAGTCCCCCTTCAACGGCAACGGCGGATACGCGTGAAACAGAAAATGCTGAAAGAATCTCAAATCTTCCATCGTAAACTGCGTCGGAGTGGCCTGCAGCGCTTGTGCAGGCGCGGGCACCACTGCAGCCTCCACATTCTCCAGATACTCGCACGCCAACCCAAGACGCTCACAGGGCCCGCAGCACGGCAGCGTCTCGGGGCATTTCACCTTTCTGCGCTTGCAGTTGAGACATCCCCTTCTTGATTTCGTATGGCCTTTGCGCGGTATCGGCCTGCGACGCGGTCTGGCCGGTGGTCCATCTTCAGACGATGAGGTCGGCACCGAAGAGGCGGGTGATGGCAGCGAGGATGCTTGCAGCAGTGGGTAGAGAAGCTGCGGGTTTGTTTCCATCATGGACTATGCCTCCTGTATTCCGGACACTAGGACATGTTCCGGAGATATATGTACTGCACTTGGCGTGTCTCCTTGCGTCTACCTAATCTGGCGAAACGTCATCTCTCGTTCTGCGCCACCTGATGCTTTCGTCAGACCGGGCTAATGCTCATCCGCCTCCGCTAGGCTCGTGCACTGTTGAGTGAGTTGTCGAGGCTCGCAACTGAGCCATTTACCATCAACTTGCGAGTTTAAAGAGTTTCAGCGATCAGTATAATATGGTCAAAGCCGGTTACTTGCCAACTGCTCAACTCGGAGTGGGGCCTTGTCAAGCTGTCGGGGGGAACGCTGCAGCCGATGAACCAGCATATCGCTCCACTAAGCCCAGGGCTTCATTCAATGATAAATCAGATTCCTTGTATATCTCTATGCATACCCTGAAAGAAAAGCAGCGAATCCGTCTTGGTTCTATTGATAAATCCCACATGTGGCTTCCAGGCGCCGTTTCCCCAATCGCTGAAGCGCCACTATTCGCGCACCTTGTCCTCTTCCATCTCGAGTCTCTACCCCGAGTACTTTGCAAAGGGATCATACTTGGGATCGGTGTTCCGCACATATTCCGAGGCAATGGCAATTCTCGCGGCCACTTCTTCTCCGTCTTGAGATGCGATGAAGGCGTACATCATGTCGATGCCGGCCGAGATGCCCGACGACGTCCAGATGTTGCCGCTCGTCACCCAGCGGGCTTCGTGGACCCACTTGACCTTGGGGCCTTGTGTCGTGACCTAGATTGATTAGCAAAAGGACGTGAAGATTCATGTCGTTGGAGTGGTCGGCACACACCCAAGTAAAAGACCCCTTGTTCGACGTCGCCTCGTGTCCGTCCAAGATCCCTGCCCGCGCAGCCAACGAGCTACCAGTGCACACAGTAAGAAGATACTCGACCTTTGGAAACGCCTCCTTCAGGAAATCTACAATTCTCTGCGTAGCCTCGAGGTCGCGCGTGCCCTTGCCGCCGGGCACAATCAGCACCTCGATGTCGTCCGGCGCCGTCTCAAACGTGTGCGTGGGCACGATGCTCTGGCCAATGGTGGCCGTGTCGGGCGTGTCGGGCAGCGTCGACACGGGGCTTAGTTTCTCTGCGATGATGGACAGACTCAAGGGGCGCGTGCGAGATAGGACGTTGAGGACGTCGAGAGGGCCGAAGACGTCTAGAGACTGGAACCCTGGGAACAGGACGATGCCATATTTCGAGGCGAGGCTCTTCTTGGTTTGTGTTGCCATTTTTTCTCTCTTTCTTCTAGCTTGGGTTGATGGGGCAGAAGCAAGAATTGTGTTTCAACCTGGGATTCTTTTTGAAGTTATAATCTCTCACATCCCCAAACGGAGTCATCCCCAAGTGAGGGGGAGAGACGATAACGGCGACTTTTATTTTGTCTACCTGGCTAGCCTCACCGCCCCGCCTGACTAATCGAGGCGCAGTCGGAGATGTCTCGTTTTGACTGGCAGGTTGTGCTTTGAGACTGTGCAAGCCACACAAAGCAAACATCTTGGGACCGGGCATTTCCTCTTTTGGGAGGCATTCAGCGCTCGAAGCTGGGGTAAACATGACATCACGAGGTATACACCCAAGGCATCTGTCGAGGTGTCAGAATGTCCTGCCTCTTTGTCGTGGCTATTTGGGTGTTGCGGGCGCGGCATACAAAGCAAACAGTCTCGAGTGGGACAGACCTTTGGAGGTGGCATCCTTGCACCATCCAATCCTGTGGGAGCCTGCTCTCAATCACAAAAACGCAGTGTTAGTGGCTGATCGAATTACGTAGGCAAGTAGGGCAATACAGGCAGATGCGATTGCTGTACAAGCTAATGCAATGCATCACTCGGGGACCATTATTCTCTGCTTACGGGGTTGCCGACACTGGAGACGGACTAGCAACAAAAGCGTCGACGACGTTGCGCAAGTTTATTTCATTAACGCCATGACCCCCGCCTTGATGATGGGTCATGATCCACTCATGCAAGACATCGAGGGTTGCGACGGTGCGACGGTGAGAGGTGCTACAATGGAGATCAATCCTGAAGATAGGAACACAATACATCAGCAATTGTTCAATGTACCGTGATTTCAAGTAAAGTACAACTGGGAAGAAAGGAAAATACACAAAACAAGCCGCAGTGTGGTTGATACCAGTTGCTACCCTCGCCTCAATTGAATGTAGCCCTGGGTATGACGTTCTCTCTAGGCAACCCATTTTGACAATGACGAAACTGCACTAGGATCGGAAGGAAGAAACATTCTGCGCTCTGGCCCGGCTATTTCCATGACGTTAAAGCCCAGCAATGACAACGAAGCGGGTGTGTGGGGGGGTCATCGCCATGATCAAGGCAGGGAGCTGTACGAGAAGAAGTCTAAAAAGGCTGTCATTGCAAAATGCCGGACGAATAAAATTCTAGATTAAGTCTGGTCAGGTCTTCTACTGTGCTGGAATCGCATCATGTTGGGCCGCGGGTGTGGCTGCCATTGACACGGATGAGGTGAGATCGTGATGCGGTCATCTGCAACATTCCTTTTAAGGCACAGCAACGTCAGAACAGGCTCGGATTCAAGGCATAGCAATGGTCAGCTTTACTTACATGGTGCAGGAGGCTCAGACTCTAAAGTGGCACGATGATTCAGGGACTAACGTTCCGTCTACCGCGAGTATACGTTGGCATCATCGGCGAACTGGAATCCGTTGGTATCCCCATGGCTCACCACGACAAGTGCGCAAGACGCCGCGTACAGACTCTCCATCGTGTCCCACCGACTTGTCTCTAGATGACCACGGTAATAGCATCGCGCTTCTCCACGTTGCGGCGGCCACATGCGACTGAAGCGTTGACAACCTGTGTGGTGCGGCGTGACTCGCGCTTTGGCTCGATGCCCAGCAGGAGCCTGACAACAAGGCAGAGGAGAAATAGGAGCATCTTCGCCGCGCATAACCATGGGTTCAGTTCTCGAAGGGCAACACCCTCAAACCAGGTCTGCGGCGCGTCCCACTTGAGGGTCTCTTGCCCTCGTCCCTCGTGGACGTGTCCACAAACTACCGCCTTGGGCTTGACCCGACGCAACTCCTCGAGAAGTCGCTCGCATCCATTTCCGCCGCCGTCGACGTGGGTCTTGGGCGGGCCGTGGATTAAGGCAATGTCGACATTCTCCGGGATGACGTCTTGCCAGAACCCTTTGTCGCCATTCATCTTGTTGGGACCGTATTGGAACGCGCGGTTGTCGCGGTAGTCCGGGTCTTGGGATTGAAGATTATAAGCAGCACCGTAAATACGGATACGGCGGCCATGCTCGGGAAGCTCGAGATCGGTGGTGGAGTTGTGGATATACAGAACATTGCCACACTTCAAAGCCGTGCGATGCTTACCAAGTTCCAGATGCGGGTTGTTGCGGACGAAGTCCTTGTCCATCAAGAGATCTCGGCTTCTAGCGATGACCACTTTGTGCTTATGGGGTTGCTCATTTAACCAGTGCAGTTGTGCCTGAATTTCGGCAAAGCTCCCGTACCGGCTTAGGTTTCCTGCATGTAGCAGGATATCGCCTCTTGGCAGGCTTGTAAGCTGCCGACCTAAGGTGTCGGCGATACACACGACTGTAACGGGCTTGGGTGAAGTCTGTGCGGAAGAGTCACAATCAGTGACCGTCTCCGGGACGTATTCACAACTGATCCCTTCGACTTGTCGAATCACATGGTACAAGGCACATGCAATTTTCTCGTACAGGCCAGCTTGACGCTCCGACCGGCCGTAGGTGTTGAGATCAGAAACCATCGCGGCAACAAAACCGTGGGAACGATGAGGGGTCTGTAACAGGAAGAGAGGGGATATCAAAGAATATCTGCAACGGTACCGCGATTCTTAAGGCTTCAATCGACCAAAACTGGAATAGATGAATGAACCGCGACGACAATGCTGTGGCGATATCGGTACCTTGACGATAGAGGGGGGGCCGACCTGGATTCCAAGTTGATGTTACCTCGTACCTGGCGTTCGGGAGAAGCTGTCCAAGGAAAAGGCGGGGAAATCGATATAAAAAAAAAGCCGTGTTGATGGTGGCACGTAGGCAGCCAGAACGCGTGAATCGGCGATGAGGGGGACAGTCGATGGGGCAGTATCGACGTTGCCGTAGCGAAGTCGGTGAAGACGAATCGGAATGAGAAATGGGGGCTATGCGTTGAACTTGCCTCGACTCTGGTCTTTTCGGAAGAGAGCGTGCGTAGAGAATACGGGGAGACTGATAAACAAACTGTGAAGGTATTGTCGGGTGGGTAGGAAGAGCGTGAGTCGATGACGGGGGAAGAAGACAAAACAAACGTGATACCGTTTTCGTGGCGATGTATGTAGAAACAAGAGCCAACCAAAGCGGGAATCGAAGAAAGAGTCTGGCGAAGGATAGCGGGTTGGTGCGAAGACGCGTGTCGAGATGAGGAAGGTGAAGCGGGAGGGGGATTCTCCGTCGACGTTATCACAAGACTGGCTTTTCTGGAGAACAGCGGGTGTGAACAAAGGGATGGATTGAATAAGACCGTTACTGCTGATGTCGCCTTGGTCTGCGGAGTCACAGGTCGATGACAAAGGTGAAGAGGGAGATGGATGGAGTGTTAGCTTCGGCGCGTCGCCACGAAGAGCAGATGGTTCTGGTAGACGAAACCTCGGTGATGCGTGGAGAGAGGGAACTTGTCTGCACAGAATGAAGTTGAAGACCTGAAGAGATGAGAAGACGCGAAGTGGAAAGCAGAAAGAGGGGAAGGGGGCGAAACAGACCAAGGCAACTGAGCGTGTGGTTGACAGCTGGCGGGCAGCTCTGGCCTCTCTGGCAGCCGCCCATGATTCATCCCCAGTCCAGCAAACGCCATGTACTTGACGGTTACACAAGAGCCTTATGACAATCACCTGTTTGTTCTGGCCCTTCTTTTCTCTTCTTTCCTTTCTTCAGTCAATTTCTTTCTTCTCCAGTGCAACTTCCTTCACGAGATTCCTGTCTCATTCAAGGTCTCCGTTGCGGTTGGTCTTTCAACCCACACTCGTCAAAGAACAAAGGAAGACACAGCCCTCATCTACAAGCAGTCCTTTTCAAAGACTTGGCGCTCCCTCACAACGGAATCAAGTCAGTGACTGCATTGTTCAACGCGTTGTGAACGGGTATTTGACTCTTCACTCGTGCCCATCCAAGGCTCTTTCTTCTACGTGAGCCTTCCTTCTCACCAAGCTCTCTTACACATTACATCCCTCGAAGCCCATTGAGAGCTAACATTTCATCCAACTTTGACCAGGCGGAACACACTCTACCCTCGATCCTACTTCGACGAAAACGTCCTACACGCCCGTCATCGAGAATTTGACTGAAGATCACAACATCCCTTGCTGATCACAGTCCGCCCTCTCTACGATTCCCTCTTACGCAACTGGACCAACCACGGCCAGACACCCAGCCTTACAATACGAATCCGATACCATCGTCGAAAATGACCCTCTGGCGCCGCCGACAGCCAGGTCCTTGCCGTGATGAGCACCACAAGCATGACATCAAGTGCAAGTGTTCCACTTGTGCCATGCCAACAAACGGAAGAATCTTACAGGTGGCCTGGGGCGCTGTTACCCACACGAAACCTTACTATTGGGACCAGAGTCAGTTCGGGCAACGCGTCAAGCAGTGTCTAGACTCGCGTCTCTGGAATCCGGTGATTGGACGGTTCGGATGTAGAACGTACAAGCTGCGTGGCAATATTCACCACGATCCGGTTGATGATTCTGTGTTGTATACACTAGTCATCATATTTGACGAGGATCCGGGGTGGACACGCCTCTGGGAGAAAGTAACACACACAGTCGACGGCTACTGCCTCCTGCCCATCAGTCCTGAGACGCTGGACTTTTCCTACGACACCTATCTGCCTGGGGTCTACAACAACTGAAAGTGCTTTACAGCCTGTTGGGTCACCGTTAGGGGGAGGAAAGGGAGCTTGGAGAGGTTTCGACAGTCATGGTTCGCAATGGAGCCTCATGAAGACAGAGAAGATGCGGTTGGAGACAAGGCGGTGGTGTACATGGATGAAGGGTACAGATGCATGGATGGCTGGGACGACTGTACGCAATTGGGAATGGCTCGCTGGGACTTGTACGAGGTTGGGCTGTTTCTTCTTTTACCTTGTCTACTTTTTGAACACACAAGCTGTTCTAACATCAATAAACGTTGCTCAAGGGCAACGGTTCTCTTCTCACTCACAAACATTATCTTATCTGATGCGCCAGTGAGGCTATCGTTATCGAGGACCCACTCAAGACACAAATCTCCACTCCATCTCGTCTGGAACCTGAGCACGAATCTTGTCATGTCTTTTAACGCTTCTCGACAAGAGTCTAGAACAGGTGAACAGTGAACTTTACTCTTTAACATATCCCCTTCAACCCTTGCTTCAATCACAGACCGACCCGCTCTGGCTTGACTCCCGCGATGCCCTCCAGAATCAAGCCCAAACGCGTTGCCGAGGTGATGCTCGCCTCCATCGGCCTTGACCTCGTCTCCATGACGGAGCTGCAGTCGCTGTGGGCGGGCTACGGGCACATCTGCGCCGTCAAGGCGCATGCTTCTGACAAAGAGACTGCGGCTCGCGTGGCCTCTCTATGCGGAGAGCCGGACGCAGCAGCTGCAGGCAGCACGTTCCATCTGATCCTCAAGCTCATCTCGCCTCCGAGCAGCAATGGCGCGACGAGCGACGAAGGACATCTGCGCAAGATGCTGAGCTACGACGTGGAGCAGTACTTTTACAACGAGGTCACCCCTTCGCTGGATCAAAACGTCGCCGTCGCCAAATGCCTCGTTTCGACGCGGACCTTGGCTGAAGAAGAACTCCAGGGCTTGACGGCGACCATCATGACGGACCTGCGTCCCAAGTTCCCCGTGGCTGGCGAAAAGAGATCCATCCTCGATCCTCGCCAGGTCCATGCCGCGCTGGAGTGGCTGGCCAACTTCCACGGCAGCTCGTGGAAGATGCTGCCCGACGACCTCAACGCCTTTGTGCTGCCGCCGCTGGAGGAGATGCAGCGACGGCGCACGCTTCCTGATACGAGCGGGCAGAAGCTGTGGCTCAACGGGGGGTACACGTACCTAGCAACCCGACGGAGCGAGTATGCCTCGCTCGCTGCGGATTCTTACTCGGAATGGAACGAAGCATTCTGCGGCTCATCCAAAGACTCTTCGCAGTCCATCGCCGACATGGCAGCCGCCTTCCTCACGCCGCGTGGCCGGCCGTTTGAGACGTATATCCACGGTGACGTCAAGTCAGAGAACCTCTTCACTACCAAGATGGGCGACAAGGTTGCCTTTTTCGACTTCCAGTACGTTGGCCTAGGCCTAGGCGTGTGCGACCTCGCCAAGCTGTTTACATGCTCCGTTCCCACCAAGATGCTCGCCACGGGGCTGATACCGGATGAGCTGGCGATGCAGGACGGTGAAAGGAATCTGCTGGAGCATTACCGCGAGACGCTGCTTAGCCGCCGCCCGCCTGGAAGTGATATTGATTACCCCGTTGATTTGTTTATCCGGCATTGGGAGACGGCGCTTGTAGATTGGTGCCGGTTCCAGGCGTCTTGGGGCTTTTGGGGCAATACGGAGTGGCTCGAGGCCAGGGTTCGGTCGATTCTCAAGGACGTGGGGTGGAGGGACTGGCTACAGAAAGAGGTATCTGGTCTGTCGAGGTAGTATTAGCCTGTTCAGATAACTCGTAGCAACTTGCTTTTCGTTCCAAACGTTGTGTTAGAGCCATCATCTCTCAAGACTGTTCGTTGGTCAGTTCAAATCACGACGTCAAGTCACCAAATAATAAAACGGATTGGCAAGAACTGTGTGGTATTCACGGCGACTTGTTCCGCCACGATAGCTAGCACTAGCAGACATGCTCCAGAAAGCTCGACCCCCGGTCGAAAGTGTATATACATAGAATGAATGGGAAAAGGACACGCAACATTACACCTCTCAAGTGATGTAGAAAAAAACTCCCATGTAAAACCGCCCACCCGTACCATCATTCATACAAGAAATGTCGTCGTTGGAAGATCAAACCATCCTCCTTTTTATCCAACGGCCACGGCAGCGGGAGAGCCACATGAGGGGTTTTTTGTTTATTTATGGCGGATTTATACGCACTGGAAGTACCACTCGTTGTGCTCGGTGCAGGTGGTGCCGGACTCGCACTCGGTGGCGCCGGTCCAGTTGATGCCGCCGCACTGGTACCACTTGGCGACGACGGAGGAATCGTCGCTGTCGTCTTCGTCTTCGTCGTCGCAGTCATCGTCGGTGGCCGTGGCATCGTCGGCGCTGGAGACGGCGGCCGCAGTGGTGATGGCGACTTGGGCGGCTGTGCTCGTGGTCTGGGCCTTGGTGCTGGTGGTCGTGGTGGTGGAAGCAGATGTCTTGGTGGTGGTAGTCGTCTTGTCCTCCTCAGCTGCGGCGGTGCTCTCGACGACAGGGATGATGCTGGTGGTCTTGACGGCGGCAGCGGTGCTCTCGATGACAGGGACGATGCTGCTGGCCTTGACAACGGTGGAAGCAGCCTTGGTCGAGGTAGCCTTGGTCGAAGTAGCCTTGACCGAAGTGGCAGCGGGGGCAGAAGTAGCAGCCTTGGCAGTAGAAGTGGCCTTGCCAGTCGCAGCCGCGCTGGAGCTGGATCCGGACTCGGTATCGGTGCCGGTGCTGTCAAAGGTGCTGCCGATGGGGCCAAACTTGATGTTGGAGAAGATGACCTTGGCGTTGGGCGAGTCGGCCTCGACGTCGGCGGCAACGCCAGAGTCGGTAGAGCAGCTTCCGCGAGCAGCGCCATCGGCAGTCGAGTCGGCAGGGTAGGTAGAGTCGAGCCAGAGCATGTTGGCAGCGTGCTATACATGTCAGTACAGATCGATACAAGTTGCAACAGGGATCAAAGACTTACGTCGTCCCACAGGCTCATGACCAGAACCATGGGCGCGGCAAGCGCATCGCTCATCTGCGAGTATCCGCCCTTGGCCGTGAAATCGTCGTCGTCGCCAAACGCAACCTTTTGCGCCGTGCAAAACTCCTCGGTGAGCGCGTTACCCGACGTTCCGGCAATGGTCGACTCAGAGTTAGCCACAACAACACCGTCCTGGACGTAGAAGCGCTTAATCGAAGCCAGCGAGCCGCTGGAGCCCTCGACGAACTGCGTGACGACGGTGATGGTCTTGGTGGTGTCGACGGTAAACTCGGAGCCCGGGCCGTAGAAGGTCTCGTTGCCCTGGCGGAAGGGGTTGAAGTCGCAGCCGTCGGGGTCGCAGTCGCCGGCGTAGCGGGTATCCGAGTAGGTGCCGCCGCACGCGTCGCCTTCGCACGAGTGCTGGGCGTTGTTCTCGCAGGGGTGCGCGGTGTAGGCCGTCGAGATGTCGTTGGCTTCCCAGATGTCCATCTCGGCGCAGCATGTTCCGAGGTTGCCGATGCCTGAGTTGACGTCCGAGTCCGAGGGCTCCCAGTCTTCCACGTTGGCCTGTTTGGAGGTTAGCAGCTATAGCAGGGTAGAATCAGAGAGGGGTGCGTACAACTCCGTTGATGAACTTGACGTCGCGGGCACACTGAGCATCGCAGTATCCAGTGCCGTACTTGGCGCCAGCCGCGTTGCCGTCATACTTGGCCATGCCGCCATCCTCGTCCATGGAAACAAAGTACAAGGCTCCGTTGAGACCACAGCTGATACCCGAGACGTCGACGTCAAAGGTAAACTCGTTGCCGAGCAGGGTGAACATCTGGTACGTCGTCTCGTCCTCCATGAGATAGAGACGGCTGCCAATGTTGGTCGAATACGCGCCCTTGGTGACGAAGCCGATACTCAGCTGGTCACCGCTGGTCGTAACGCCGTAGGTGCCGGCATAGTCGGCGCCATCAACGCAACAAGCCGAGGCGCAGGTCTCGCCATCGGTGCAAATGGTCGTGTCCCACTCGTTGCCCGTGTAGCAGTTGGTGCTGCCTTCAACCGTGTGCGTCCATCGCCAGTTAGCATCAACCACGACGGAACCGTCGACGTCAGAGCAGCCGCTGGCGGTGCACTTGGACCAGGTGAGGGCCGGGTGCGTCTCGGTCGTCGAGGAGCAGGCCTGCTGCGCGCGGACGGCGGCGATCAACACCGAAGCGATGGGGAGAGTGCGGTACATGATGGATATGTTTAATTGTTAAAAAGAAGCGTCAAGCTTTGAAAATGAATGTGAAGAAGGAATGTCAGAAGGAAAAACAAGCCACAGGCTGTCGTCTAAAGAATGAAGTGAGAGTGATGAAGAAAAAGAGACCCCAAGAGAGGCGGCGAGCACACGGCTTAAATACAACTATGGTGCTCTTTTTTCATGTGCTTGATATTCGAACGATAACCTGCTGGTCCCTGCATCCGCAAGCGATCTGGCCAAGCTCAGGCACCGGATCTCGCTGACATGGCCGCCCATAATCCGGGTGTGCCTTTCTCGGTACAGCTCCAAACCCGCGATGGCCTCAGAAGTGGCGTGGAATATGGACTGGTTGGGCGGTCGTCGTGGCGAGACTTTTCGGCATATTTCAGGTAGGGCAAAAGGTTGAGTGTTCCAGATTCATCCGTCGCGCGCGGGCAGCCCTAACAACGTCAGGCCTTGGACGGGGCAAGCAATCTGAGACTTGCGAGAGGACGAAATGGCGGGATGGCAAGGGGAGAGTCGACTGTTCGTCTGTTGTTCCTTGTACTGGCTGCTGTCTGTTCCTTGCGTCGGCTCTCTCTGTGTTCCTTGCATCGACTCTACTGTTCCTGGATTCTCGGGTCCGAGTCCCGATGGACAAGGATGCGCCCGTCCATCCCGACCTCATCATTGGAGGGCTTTTCTGAGCCGCAAATCGATCATGGCCTACGATGGCGCTTGCCACAGTTTTTGGTCGCCCCGAGCTAGACAGGGCCAGACGGGATGGCATGGTCCCACGAGCTTGGTAACTGGTTAGACTCCCCCCCCTTCTCTACACCCTTTTCCATCCCATCTGACAGTCATTGACGATCAGCCGTCATCCGATTTCCCATCCCTGGCAAATTGCAGGGGCTTGGCAACCTCTCACCCCGCACTATGTGTGAGACCCCTTTCCCTCGTCGCTTGACGCTCCGTCATGCCACTGACGCCCCCTCAACCCGTGAGTGCTGTGGGAAATAGTGTCATGGTCAGGTCCCAAGGGGGGCCGCGTACAGTGAGTAATCCTGCGCAAACCTGCTTCCCACGCGCCGACATAGATGCGCATCTTGTTATTGGAGGAAGAAATGGAAGAAAGAAAAGGGATTGCACGGACACGCGCGCGTTTTCTATATATTCGACGACAGCCTTCGTCGGATTGACGAGCACATTTCTTCTAGCTGCGCAGTTCGGTCTGATTGATGCACACTTGTTGCCACTCACCTTTTGTGTACGCGACTTTCGGAGTGATGTCGCATGGACTCTGGTTCTTGTTTTCATATTTGTTATTCCAGAATTTGGGACGCGGCTAGATCAGCGCAACAAAATTGAGATCAACATCTCGTCCACTCTTGCTGTGACGTTGGACTATGGGCACACGAAGCATACGTGCGCGTATCATCCAGGGTGCAGAGTAGAGAACTAGAAATGATATTAGACGTCCAGCCCAACTCCCAGTCTTTAAAATGCCGTCTTTACATACTGTGAAGTGACCACAGATTTTTAGTCGCGTACTGTGGCACGCATGATTTACATATCGTGGCTCTCTCACGGCGGTGGTGAATGTCGCAGTTCTCGTGCAAGGAATTCGGTTTAAATGGGTCTTCACGATCAAGTAAAACCAAAGGCTCGAACATAACGGAGTTCTGACCGTACTAGTGATGTATACTGAGTTCTTTTAATGCCTTTTTTGTTCATTTTCAAGTCGCAATGAAGCTGAAGAACGACGATGTGGTTGGGGCGAAATCGAGACGTTGACATGTGTAGGGTAGGCACAGCTCTGAAGATGGGACATGTCACGACCGGCATCATGACCACCGCAGAGTGGGTGCGATGGATTTAATACGAAGGTACGCTGCTGGATCGAGTTCAACTGGCTACAAGTAAAATTTCTCAACCATTAACCGAGTGGGGGTTCTTGCGGTGCTATATTCATGGTGTTTTGTTTCGCATCTACGGACTGAAGGCCAACCCGACGACGCGACGTCACCAAGTTGCGGGCAGCTCATTCACCACGGTCATTGACGTGGACCTCAAGCCGTGACAGCAAACAAAACAAATGTCAAAATAACCATGAGCTGGAGGGGCCGATTTAGCGTCGCACCTCACAGTTACACTCCGGCCTTGCGAACGCCAACGGACGGGCCGCTCCCACTACGGTTCCGGCCACCCTAAAACACAATCCAAGGGTCTCCCAAGGACACCAAACTAGCATGTTTGATGAGTGGTGGGGGGATCGGTTGTTGCAATGCCGAGTTTTGGGCCTCAATTTCCCTATGGACCAAAAGTTATGCCCAGTGGGTTTTTATGAACAGCAGGGTGGCCAATGGGGGGCTCACATGCAGTCAGCTCGAGAGCCAAGGCGCGCTGTGACTTGCGAGAAGGGTTTATTTGTGCAGATACGGAATGTATCCGTACGAATAAACGAATCTCACAGCAGCCAACCAACCACCTGATGGAAGCTGTTTGCCGCCATGACTTTTTGCCAAGCATGATTGATTCTTGGCGAGAGGTTGCTTCGCCACAATCGACGCGCAACCTGGTGTTTTTTAACTATTTTCATCACGACCGTCTTGGAATCCGTCTGTTGATGCTAGAGACAACCGAGTACAGCAGAACCATGAGGGGTTAGTTCATACAACAAATGTAAATAAATGAATGTCGCTTTCCGTATGCCGGCACTTGCGGGACAATCACACTCTTTCAAACCTAGAGTTCGTCCTCTTTGCCGTTGTCGCAGCGGGCCAAGATGCTAGGCGCCCGTAACATGTGCCGAGATGCCGCGAGCCAAGATAATGCCAATGCCGCAGCGACTCTGGGCACTGGGCACTGCGCCCCTTTTTTGTTTTTCCTTTTCCTTCATAAAATTGCATTGATAAGGCCGCTATATAGCCATCGTCGACCCCGATCCTGATTTGAACGCTCGAATCTCTTCTCATATCACATCGCACCTAGATCTCCGATCCAAAACAAAACCTTCCATCACCATCATGTCGCAACAGTACGGATACGGACCGCCTCCTCCTCAAGGGTAAATATTAGACGAACCGCGACTTGGAAATTAATACCGAAGCCGCTCACACGCCCGCTAGGAACTACCCGCCCCAGGGATACCCGCCGCCTGGTCAGGGCTACCCTCCCCCTCAGCAGGTAAGACTTCTAAATATCGAACAACTCTGGGCCAGATTCCGACCATTTTCTGTAGATGCAGTACCAGCAGGCACCGCCGCAAGAGGAAAAGAGCCACGGCTGCCTCTACACCTGGTAAGCTTTGATTCACATGATGCTGCATATTTGACCAGTACTTATTCCCTTTCTAGTGTCGCCGCCATGTGCTGCTGCTGGCTTTGCGGAGAGACGTGTGAATGCTGTCTGGAATGTCTCGACTGTTGTTGTTAATCCCGGAAGGAGAAAGAGATGATAATATAACGGCCGCTCAGTTCTCAGAATGTAACTCGACGCGTGTAATGGTCTTAAGGGGATGGACTCCAGTCTGCATATTTTTGTTTCCCAGCAACTGCATTCGCCCAGACGCTTCAGCGATATCATCGACGCCGGCTTCGACCCGATTTTGCCAGCCTGTCGAATTCTGTCTTCTTGTCAACCTATCTTGTATCTACTCCCGCATTGTCTGCAATACTCAAATTCCATTTTGTTTCATAACGAATCATTCCAGCTCTGATATTCGATGGAGACGTGGACACAATGCACCCCGGAGTTCTTAGTCTTGGCATGCAGCACGACGGGAACTCATGGAGAATTTCGGATCAGATCTGACCATGGAAAGATTGATAACGCCGATAATATACAGTTTCGGGCCAAAGGTCTCCGTGCACTCCTACATTTACACTATGAAATCTAATGCATTTAGAAGATCGCATTTAATTGCCGGAAAAAAAAAACGGTACTAAATTATATACTATGCCAATGCTTAAGTGCTATATTATGGGCATTCTTAGGATAGTTTATGTAAAGAATTATGGATACGATTTTGGTATACAAATGCCGAGCCTTAGTATAGGTGTACGGGGACTTTTGGCCTAAGACCGTACATGGTGTACAATTAAAATGGCAAACTGATACAACCCAATCGCTTCTGCTTTTCTCATTATCCAGCTCCGCGCCCAGACGAAGTAACGCCGTTGACTAAAAATATCCACGCTAGCGGCTTTCAACACCAAAATTCGAATCAGCTCGCCTTGTCCCACGAAGCCTGCCACTGTTCAAGGTACTGCTTTGTTTGACTCCGTTTCTGCGCAATTGCCTCAGAAACGTTGCTCGATAGTCGCGATGAGACATGTCTTTCAGCCATGGTTGTTGCAGGGTTGTTGATGTAGGTGTCCAGCATCGAATGAGCCACGTACTGTTTTCTTCTGGATATGTGTTAACATTCGGCCATCGCTTCTTGGAAGAGGCCGCATAGCGTGCTTACCTGCTGGAGCTGCCGCTGGTGGTTGCTGAACGACCGGATTTGGTAGACATGGCTGAGTTGAGTGGGGTTGAGGATGCGATGGCTTCGCGTTGTGGTTGCAGATTCAATGGTTGAGAGTTGAATGGCTTCTTGGCTGTAAGATGCCACGATTGAATTCGCATTGGGCTTCACTGATCTTTTATCACTCTCCATCCCCTCCCCCCCCTGAACCTCAGAATGAAGCATCACGGCTCTCAAACAAGAGCACCAATGTAAATATTCAGAAACATCCCTCGATGACACATGGTGCACCATGCCCGAAATCGAAAGTCGCCCAGGGTTCAGCACACGGATACACCGAGGCCCTTTTTCCAAGCCGCCATGGGCACAGCGCAAGCTAACAAACAGCCTCGATACCACAGCTGTGCTGTTGGGTATCATTGGTTGGTTTTGGGGCTGAAGCACGGATCTCGTCTGCCAATCAGATGGCAAGGCACAGGTGTGCTGATGCAACTCAGCCTCAATCTAGGCCTCCGCTCATCAAAGGATCCGGGGCTCGACTTGACCTTCGCAACATCCGAGTGTTGGCCTGAGACCTGGAAAAAGTATGCCTCTGTTAATTTGACAACCTGCGGAACAATTTTGATCTGCGACATGAAGAACGCAACCGCCAGAAGCAACCCTGAGCCATGACTGGCCAGTCCTAGAATCAAGGACAGAACTCTCTCCCTCCAAGCGGGTCTCCCCGACTACAGCACCGAAGCCATTGCGCTTCCAAGTCTCTTTCCAGTCTATTGGACTAGGGTTCACATCTCTAAAGACATCTCCGATCATGGTATACGCCGACAAGCCCTTCAAGGGCTGTTCCAACTGTCGTGACTGGAAAACAGTCGTAAGTCAAAACTCCTGCGGGCTACCCAAACCACTCATTCATTACTCTCCACCAAGACTCTGCCCCAGCCTCTTTGCTCCAGCCCGTGCTTCCGGGTGTATGTTGACCGGCAGTTCTGACAAAATCTCAGTGCGATCACAAGGAACCGTCATGTACACAATGTGTGAAGCGTCGACAAGTGTGCCCAGGTTACCGAAACCCGGTTGACCTCATGTTCCTGGATGGGGTTCGGGACAGAAATGGTTCATCTCATGGGAGACTCGATCGCGGTAAGCCGATCACCAAGCCTGGCCAGCTTCGTCCGACCAACCATCCCGACAACCTTGTTCCAATCAAGCCGGGTGAGGGTCCAGATAATAAGCCATATCCACCTCCCTCAGCTATGATGGACCAGATGCAGCAGACCTATGCAAACATGGAAAACGTCGGGCTCCTTAGTCGGAGCACTAAAGAGCACCAAAGGGTTCGACCTGGTCTGACAGCTGATACGCTCTCTGTTTCCCAGGGAGGAGACCAAAGCAAATATTGTCAGTTGAGCTATTAATTTGACGAGCTTGAATCACAGATCTAACAATGTGGCTAGTGGTTCACCATCTTACTTGCAGATTGCTCAGCATCGGGAAATGGACTCGCGTAGGAATGAGCTCGATGGATCTCATCATCTTCTACTCCCCTGATAGATGCACTATGACCTATTACATCAATAATGACCAGGTTGGGTATAAGATTGAGTACCCATTTTCTTATATTAAGAACATCTTTCTTGAAAATAATGAGGGAGACCCTAGTAAGCTTAGCGGCATTGTCGTCGAGCTGAACCGCCCCCCGAACTTCTTCATGGATGCACCACCTAGCACTTCTGGCTTCTTCCAGTGCGGCGACTTTACCGAACACCAGCAGGCGTCACTTGTCTTGACCCACTCTCTTGGCGGAAACCCAAGGGTTCTGAGTGGCCAGCTGGCGAAATTGGTATCTCTTCCCAGCTTCTTGAACCGGCATTACCATGAACCACACGCAGAACCTTCAAGCCGGCGTTGGGCAGTAGATGTGTCTCGACGGCCTGTGATCCGGCCAGCGCCACCCAATACTCAGATTTATGCAGGAACTGTTTCTCGATCTCTGGATAACGTCACTCTAAGTCCGGGTGACTTCCTTCAATCTCTGGATGGCTTCCATAAGGAAAGTATAGAATTTACGAACCTTGACAATGAGGTTAAAGTAAACCTCGGTCGGGCTGGAGCGCAGGCTGGATCGAGGGACGGCGACTTCGAGTCACGTCTCACGGAGCTTCGACTCGAACAAGAAGCTTCAAAGCAAAAGAAACAACAGGAAGCTTTAAATTATGTGAATCACCAAGAAGCCTCAAAGCACGAGAAGCAGCTAGAAGGTCGCGAGTTTCTCTGTGAGACATGCGGGTACTTTCCGCGTGGCAACCCCAAGTACTTCAAGCAAAGTCTAGCCAAACACATGAAGCGGCACGCAGCCAAGAAGTCAGGACCATCGTCCCGCCAGCCTAAAGAAGAGAATATGTTTTCTCCTGCACACAGTGGACTACTCTTCAGCCAAGGAGCATCACCACGGTATCTGCAAGATCCTTATGTGTCATACGAATGGCCGGCCAATTGGGCAAAGACTGACAAACAGGATCTCGCTTCCAGTGAAGATGAGAGATTAGTCGCCTACAAAACACATTTGCCTCCTCCGTTAGACGATTATGTTGACGCGGTAGATGAAAATCCTGGATGGACGGGGCCAAGCGAAGTTGTAGCCTTCACAGACTCTGGATACGCCTCTGCACTCAATCCAAATGAGTACCTGAACTCGAAACCTTCAACAGGGGAGGAAGCGAGTCCTGATCCCAACACGTCTCTGGCGGCAACAATCGGTATCGATAATGACGACACGGCGACTCTATACTCGGCTGGAACGACTGTTGCGCCCGCTCGAGCCCAAACCTACATCGCTGAGATTTGCAATGACATTTACGGCAACCTCAAAGACTGCGTCAACGCCGAAACGTGGCCGGTGGTGTCCAAGGTTCTACCGGATCTCATCAAAGCCTTTGCTATCCGCTTGGGCAATGACTACTCTGTGCAAGTCAACAGAGATATCATGTATTTCGTCCATCAGCGGCACAGGTGAGAACTTGCACCCGGGAATCCATGATTCAGGATGCTAATCAAGTCTCTTAGAGAGGTGATCTCGCAGCTCGAAGCCATGTTCAGTCGTGACGATGAAGAGCCGTTGGAGAATTGCCGACACACTCTGGAGGGAATGCCTTTACTCGATAAGATGTCCTTGTGGCGAAGCAGGGACAACGAAGATGCTGCATCGGAAGTCGAAGCCGATGAATACTTCTACGGAGTCAAGGACGACGAAGACCAGGACGACCACATCGAAAACATTGGTTTGTCAGTATACCAAAAGGTCATCACTGACAGCCAGGCATACAAGTGGTTCCTTGCTACGTGCAAGAAGGAAGTGTCACTGCAGCAAGAAGCGACAAAGTCAGGTGTGATGACGAATGAGAGCATTCGTCGTAGCCTCATGGAAAAGCTTCCGACGGGAACTATTAGCAAGCGACATTCCCCTAGTAATCACGAGGTGGCGTTCATCCTCGAAGGGCACCGGCATATTGCCCTGCGTCTTGAATGCGACAACGTGGAGCCTGCGTCATGGTCGCCAAGGTCGTTTTCAGACTTTGTTGTTCTGACAGGATCGGCAAATCAAGCACAAGCGCTCACGATCGAGCAGTACATGTGTCAAACGTGGCCAGAAAATGGGTTGCAGATGTTGAAGGCTCTCAAGGAGGGAATGGAGAAGCCGAAAAACCTGACATCCGGTAATACCCATCCTGCCGAGTCGGCTTGCTTGCCTATACTGATGTGTTGATCTAGGCAAGTCACCAGCGAACACGCCGCTCGTGGTAGGCAAACATGGTACCCAACTGTTAATCAAAGCCATTGGACCGGCGTACTTTATCGCCGAATGCGCGGAGCAACTCGCTTGGTTACAGTCTGCAGTTTCGACTGTTTGTGGAAATGGGATCTGTGGTGTGACGCCGCTAGTCGACAACATCAATGTCAAGCCAACAACTCCCCAAAGCTCGAGCTATCGAGGCACGTGCCAATTTGTTGTCGACCTCACTGCTGTCTTCGACGCAGATCCTGTCATGCCATCAGTGACGCAGAGTTCTTGGCAAGCTGTGGTTGGGCGACAGAACATCATCCAGGGTTATCCAATTGCTCGACGCCCAGAGGGTTACATGGGCTTGGAGCTTTCCTTTAATATGCTCTTATGTCTGATGCAAGCTAAGGAGATCTCATTCGCTGCCGGAAAGGTTGTGATCAAGGGACCACAGCGCTCACTTGTTCTGAAGGGCCAGACTGATGGTATTTGCCTTTGGCATCCTCTCAACACTATTGCAGACGGCTGCTTCTGTAATCAGGGTTCCGATGCCCTGAATGACTTGGATCTAGAGCAAGATCGCCACATTCTAGGAAGCTGCAGATCTCAAGATTTCCCCCACGTTGGTAAGCCACAAGAATTCCTGTCTTGGGGGCGGAAATGTCTAACTCCTACAAATATAGGTGACGACGCATACTCGATTAATACTAGACCCCCCGACAGCACGCGCCCATCGAACGCTGCAGAGAGTACACCTCAGTCTATTCTAGCCCTTGGCAAAAAAAGACCTCAACCACTCCGTCGTAGAAGAGCTCGTCAGGAGGTCGAGGGCGGCCCGTCATTGCACGATATACGCCATCTTGAACGAGCTCCTGTGTTGAAATATCACGCGTCCGCAACTCCCATGACGCTGCCAAGAAGCCGCAGAGGCTCCCAGTCGGGGACAGCAACAGACTCTAGTGACGACTCTTTCGACACAGACCAGCTATCAATATCGGATTCGTCCGAGCACGCCGAGCGACTGACTGTCAACGATCCGCTGTACCCGGTTCTTAGAAATGTCCTCTTTCGGCTACTTTCTGGTTACATAACCCGACAGCGGAATCCGTCGTCCGCCCAACAGAGCGGTCAAGGTGCTTCAGCGAGCGCATCCAGCTTGTCAACCACTGACACTGGAGGCCTTTCAATCCAGAACAACTCGAAAAGGAAACGGGGCAATGACGACAGCGATGGTGCAGGTCAAGATGGGTTCCAACGACCACCCCATAAGAAAATCAACTGCGACCCTGCGGAAAAGAGATCATTTGCATGCCCCTTTTTGAAGAAGGACCCCGTCGAACACCGTGATTGTTGTACGAGGAAGTTGAGCAGGATCCGAGATGTCAAGCAGCATCTGGCCCGACGACACACGCCAGAACGATATTGTCAGCTCTGCTTCGAGACCAGCTTTGCGGATCAACGGAGCTTGCAGAATCACATCAGCGAGCGGTCCTGTCTGAGCCAGGACCCTTCCATGCTGGAGGGAATTTCGTACGATCAACGACAGCAGCTGTCTAAAAAGTCTAACCCGAATATCAGCGAAGAAGGCCAATGGTTCGCAATCTGGGACATCATCTTCCCCGAGAGCCTGAAACCAACATCGGCCTACATAGACACTGGCCTTTCAGTGGAGATGCGGCTCTTCCGCGAGTACAGTCAAACCCATGGCCCAGCGATGATTAGAGAGCAGATTATGGCAAGTTCCAACTGCGTGAGACTAGGAAGTTCCGAAGAAGATCAACAGAGCGCGTTGGATCGAGTCATCGCCGAGGGCATAACTCGTATGTTTGAGACGTGGCGATCGGCGCAGTCTGCTGGCTCGCGGCTCTCTAGAAATCAAGCCAATGGCAACCAGCAAGCCGGACAGGCAACGCCGCTGAGCTCCGTTGCGGATAGTGGTTTTGCAACCGCGAGTCAGGTTTCGTCTTTGGAAGCTGGGTCGCGAATTGAGGGCAGAATTGAGGGCAGAATTCGACATCCAGACACGTTGGAGATACCTCGCCCACCATTAGCGACCGAGACGGCAGCGGAAGGGCAAGCTTCACGACTAACGCATGATTTGACGATAGAGTCACCTGACCCTTTTCATCAGGACTGGCTTGGGCTCCTTGCGAACATGGGGGATTTGGGATCTTTCAACGCAAACGGAAACGAGTTCGGCTTTAGCAACGGGCTTGATTCGTTTCAAGGGAACTTGTAGAGGTTTGATGACATTTTTGGTTCAGCGAGGATGGGGGATGACGCGAAGTAAAGTAATGCGATTGAGACGCTGTAAGAATCGCGGTGGTGTCTTGTACCTAAAATGCAGTGGAGTGTTCAACTTTCAGTGGACATGGATGATGGGGTACAGTGTGTGTAATCGCTGCAGCTAGGAAATGCCGCAAGATTATTACGACTCAACGACTAGACGATTTCACTAAGATTGATCATGGGCAACCATCATCAGGCACTTTAATGGATCGACTGCATGTCGCCCTGTCCAATGGCAACGAAAAATGATGCGACACAGGATTTGGGCGTCACTTAACCTGACACACGTCTGTGACACATCCGTCCCACGACGGAAACTGGGCGAGTTGGAGAAATAGAAGTAAGAATAGACGAAGTTGCGCATACCCTATGCGCGTCTGTTTCTATTAAAAGAAGGGATGCGCCTTTGGTACAATGAATCTAAGTACACACTTTTCACACTACCTGCTGAATTTGGTACAATATTGTGAGCCGCGCGGCTCCCATTCAGTGTCCTGAGTGTGTCCATAGCCCCCCTTGCAGCGCCTGAACACGTCAACTCTAGGGGCACTGCCCTCTCAGCTGAGAGCCAGAATCCACTTGGCCGCTCCAGTGGCTGTTTCACCCACAGCTGCGTCAGTGGACGCGCGGAGTGGGTTTAGAAAGGTTGAAGCCATTACGCGACAACTCGCCATTGTTGGGCCTTGTCTAGACAAGCAGCCTACATGTTGACAAGCAGAGCCGCTCCACCCATCAGAGCACCCATGGCGATCCCGGCAGTGGGCATGCCGCCAGCATCGTCTGAGGTTGACGTGCCCTGGACGAAGCCGGTCTCCGTGTTAGTGGCTGCATCCGTGGTCGCGTCAGTGGACTCGGTCGACTCAATGGTGCTGGACTGGCTGGTGATGGTTGTCGCAGGCGTCGTCGTAGCGTTGGTGTAGGTGGTGGCCTGTGGAAGCAAGGTGTCAGATCATCGATCAAGTGGCTCACAATACCAAGCAAGCCTCGTGCGTGGAGGAGAGGCAAACCTGAGCCAAGGCGGCGAACAAGGCGGCGAGAGTAACGGCGGTGAACTTCATGTTGGACGTTGTGGAATGAACGAAGACGAGTGTGCAAAACGAGCGCTGTTTATGGATTTTGAGATGGAAAGTAACCCAAGGCAAGTGAAATTAGGATGAGCTACAAAGACATGAATCCAAGACAGACAGGACGCGCTGCCCGTTTTATGCCCAATCCCAAAGCCCATAAATTGCGCCTCACGCACACTGTGGTGATACTTCGGATCCCTGACGCCCATTATTGACGCCACGGCCCCCCTCCGATGGCTTCTTCCGCGATTGGCAGCGAACATAGCCTTTGTTTTGGTTTCTCGCCGAGTCGTCGTTCACCTGATGGCCACGTGAGTGAGTGGACGAGTTGACGTGGAGCTGCTTTCTATTTTTTGCACGAGGTGTACTCTGAAGTGGAGGAGAGCTCGGGTACTACTCGCCCCTTGCTTTAGCTGCCGCGTGTCTGATGAGCCATGTGCCGAGAGCTGGCGTCAGCATGCACCAGGGATGGAAATATCAGGCTGAGAAATTCCTTTGCATGTTTCCAGGCTTCCGCAAGCAGCGACAACGGCTGGAATTGTTGTTGACACTATTTAACACTTGCTTATAGCTGATGATGTGCCATCCAAGTTCAGCCCAGGCTCTTAATTGGCACTGAGAAAATTGTTGATGAGCAGCGCAACCTGTTCCGCATACTGGAACAGAAAACCATGTCCAGAGTCGGGGTACAAGTGGAGATGGCGTGCGGCGTTCGTCAGCTTTCTCCACAGCAAGATGCTATTGTCCGTCGGCATCAAGATATCGTTGCTGCCTTTCAGAAATGTCAGTGCCCAGAGCGTATTAGTAAGGCGCATGAATACTCACCACTTAGTACTAGAACTGGGACCCGGAGTTCATGCAGTCTGTTGTAGGACCCTTGCTCGGCACTTCCAGGACTCATGAACCTTGAAAATGCGGCGGCTTGTTTGCCAGCGACGCTCCCATCGACAAGAGTCAAGCCATGGGGGCGTGACCCGGCAATCCTCTCCCACACATCTTCTCCTGTTGCCTGGGCATGATCAGAAGGGGGGAAGAAGCCCGAGAGAAAGGCATCGCAATATTGCTGGAGAGTGGTGGCCTCAACAAGCTTTCCAAAAACTGCAGAGTCCCCTGGCATGACGTTCGGCCCGATACTAGGGGTTGTGCCGCACAAGATGAGTCGGCGCACAAGATCCGGGGCGTTGAGAGCAACCATCTGTGCGACGGCACCGCCAAAAGAGAAGCCCATCATATCGATCTGGGAGAATCCGAGTGCTTTGACGACGTCAATGTAGACTTGAGCAAAGCCTGCAATGGTCTCAGGAACTTCGCCCCCAGACTGACCGACTCCCGGGCTGTCAAGCAGAATCACTGGACGTTGGGCGGCGAGACGATTGATCAGCGCTGGATCCCAATGGTCCATAGTTCCCCTTGATGTACTTCTGTCAGCTTATCTCAAAGTAAGCCAAAAAAAAAAAAAATGTTTTTCTTGGCGACGAACCGAAAGTAGACAGCAATGACAAGGGGGATGCCGTGGGTTGGACCGATAATCCGGTACGCTATCTCAGTTTCGCTAATCTTGATCGACCGATCTAGGGCTGTCTCGTATGTAGCCATGTTGTCGTGTGAATTCGTTGGGAAGGTTAATAAATGTTGCTTGGAATATTGACCAAAGAACTCACGCAATTCGAGCTGGACATGATATATAAACGACCAGGGGATCGGCAGTCGCCTTCGGCATTACCACCCATAATCCACTCTTCATCTGGTTTTACCATGAGAAAAGCGCATCAAGCATGGAATTAACGGATTTAATTTGAATTATACTACCTAAAGCCGCTTGCAGTGGCGTATCGTTCATCGTGCTTCTGCGGTAGAAGCGGCCCGCGAGCTTAAGCGTGCGGCGAGTGCGGCCCGCACAGTCTAACGGAACATGGCTGGTGGAGTTACTGGTTGGCTGTTTCTAGAGAATGCGGCGAGCGACGTGCAATGATGAGAACTGTGAACATTTGCCCTTGCTATTCTTGTTCCAATCCTCGAGCAGCAGTGGCAGAAGCTCTACGTCCAGCTGCTGGGCCTCGTGCGCCGCATACACGAGGTCTGCCGTCTTGTCCACACGTCAAGAATGAGGCATCTAGATCATTCGGCTTCTGGAGCACGTCGTTGACCTACCCTATAGCACACCTGTTTCAACAATGAACTCCGTCCTCACCAGATTTTGCCGTGGCGCCCAAGCCCAGGTGGAAGCAACTCACGCACCGCAGACTCCAAGCTTGGCCCTCAGGCCATTTCAAGAACAAATTGTTGGATACCCATTTTGATTCGAGTGCGAGGGGTGCTTATTAAAGCGTGTGTCGAGTTGGTTGCGCAAAGAAGGTCGTCAGGTCAGAGAGACAGTGGAAGCCGAGAAGGCTGTACAGTCGAAGTGGAAGCAGTGTCGGCAATGCAAGCCGTCGTATTAGTCTTGCGGGCAAGACGACTAGCCACTTTCTGTTCATTTACGCATTATCATATACCAGCCCCCGCCGGTACTGCGAACATTGAGGAGTTCTCAACTATGGTTAGTGCCAGTCTGGCCGAATCCATTTTGCTGTTCGCCCACAAATGAGTACCCACTCGCCGTCCCATCGTTGCCAAGCCTGAAACATTTGGGGCATGAGTGCCAAACGGAGCATAGCGAGAAACCCAAGTTGTGTCTGTCTCCGCATGGTAGGTACCGTGATGAATCAGACGTGGCTGTGTGTGCTCTCAGCATGCAAGACATCCGACCCTGACTCAGCCATGGTCTGACCACAAATCGACTTCCGCATCGTTAGTCGAGGCAGCACTTGATCCGTCTCCAAAGATTGTGCTCTCCATGTGAGAGCGCTTGATTTTCTCTCAGTGCATTAAAAGCTTGCCTTGCGGAGTGATGGTGCCCTAGAACATGGAAACGCAATGGGGACGGGCTTTGCTCGGAGAATCCCAACATGACAGCAACGGAGCAGTCCTTGGCCGCAGCCTGAGCAATTTCATGACCTCCGATTTTTTAAGGAGCGAGTTGAGGGTGGACCGAGTCTGAAGTTCAAAATCAACTGGCTGTGCCCTGTGTTGGGGTTGACGGCCTCTTGGTTTATTTACGGGCCCCTTAGCTAGCTACCCTACGCAGGAAAACGGCCGATTGGACCATAGCTAGCATGGTGATATAAAAGGGTTTCTGAGGGCTTTCAATGGCTAGGACATCGGTTTTTCTTCTTTTTGATATAGGCCTTGGTGCGCGTTGCGCCTGAATACGCCCATTGTCTCTTGCCCGCCTCCCTTGTCAGCTGTCGCAGCGGCTCTTATCGCTGTTCCTGAGTATTTTCGCTCACTCCGATAGCGCTTTAATTGATTCGGCTGATGCATGCGGTAGCTTGCTTCATCGACGCTCCTGGGCTGTTGTGCGGCCGCCGAAAGCCCTGCCTCTAGCGATGGCCGCGACTTGCACCGGATTTCCGCCTCCTGGGTATGTGTTGCAAAGAGCTACCGCTCACCCCAACAAAACACTGGACCTGCATGCGGTCGGGGGGGAACGTGGTGCTTCCAGAGACGAACAAAGAAGAGCCAGCTACAAGAGGTCGACATACATGATGTGTCCATTCTGTAATGTTGAAGTTATCGCAACGGGTTGGCTACGTCATCCATTCCCGGCCCTCTATTGGAGCTGCTATCGGCACACTGACTCGCCCTCGCGAGGTCCTCAACGGTCTTTGCTCTTCATCATATGCGCCGATTGGTTCGTTTCTATCAGCTGGTGATTGAAGGCAATGGCTACCACCCCTCCTCATCTGTCATGGATGCAATGACACCCACCCCTCCTCGCCTGTGACTGTTGATATCTGCAATAACCTGACTAGCACATGGTTCAGAGCCGCGCTAGCGGCAACACGGCTCTGAACCATAACGCTTCCAACCACTCGGCTCAACCCGAGGGTGAGGCTAACTCCTTCTACTTGGCTGTCCGCTCTGTCAAGGGCGTGCGTGTTCTTGAGGGTGCGGCGAACTAGAGCGATCAAGAGGTCCAGTTGAATTGACGGAAAGTGTCATGGGTGTTCTCCAAAATATTTGTGGGGTTCAGGGGCCGGCCAATAGCCAATAGGGCCTGCTTGGAGACGGACTTTCGTTTTCCAAGGCATGCGTCAGCAGCTCGTCTTTACTTACCTTAGACATCCTGCTTCTGCTGAGAATGAACAAACTCACTGACATTAAGCAGTAACAATGTACTTCGAAATGTCTGATTAAGCTCTCAATGTCCCAAGTATCCGAATATAGATGGGATTGCCCCAAGTTGCTCAGGAGGTTGATGTAACAGGTGTTCATTAAATTGAACTTGGGGAGTTGGGGTTTCAGTCTCCAATTACCCCTCAAGATCCTGTCGCGCCACGTGCCACTTACATAATTCTTCGCTAACGGACAAGGCCATTTCCGCGCCAATCAGCGTCGCAGCATTCGGGTTGCGGCCGCCCTCCTCACAGACCTTTTGTTCCAGAAGGCAAAACAGGTCTATGATGGCGCTCTTGGCGATCGGACCCTCAAGGAGATGGCGTGCGGCGGACAGTAGCTAGCTGCAGCCAAGGTCGCGGTGGATTGTCGCGAAAGGAATGCTTAGCCTGTGGCGACGGGGCTACAGCCTAAAGAAGCGCGGGCGGCTTCACCGTATAGCGAGCAGTAGCAAGTTACTACGTCTAGTGAATACACGAGCGGGCTCTAGACCGTCGCCTCTATTCGGGCCTTTTCAGGTGGATATCACCGGCCCAGGTCTCTCTATTCGAGCGGGTATCCCAGCCCAGGGTCCCCCCATTCGCCCGCGTACTGCAAGGCTGCTCCTCCGTTTGCAACCTGACCTGACCCCAGCTTTTCATCCCCGTATTGGAGTTAAGTCCGGGGGAAGCTTACCCCAGTTTCCCCCCTTCCACCACGTCTCGAGGGGTCCCCCCATGTCACATCAATCTTAGCAGACACGGCTCACACGGCTCACACGGCTCCTCACATGGCTTAGTTTCATCCTCACGCGGTTCGGAGCCCTGCTCAACACGCCTCGGTATCATCTAACCCGCTGGAGATGCACTCGGCCGGCTCTACCCCGCAAGTTTATCCGACTACCCCAAGCGGACCCCAGCGGAGCATCTCCACCATGGACACTCGCAGAGTAACGTTACGAAAAGTATGAAAGGCGGAAGCCTTCCCCCATCATTATCCTCCTTGCTTCTCTTTCCTTGGCTTCTTATCCCATTCCTCCCATACGTTGTTCATCCAGGCAAAACTACCTGCCCAGCATGAGTGAACGAGTCGATTCCAAGACACATGGCGACGCCACAGAGGTCGAGGCTGATGCGGCCGTATTCGATCATGGCTACAACCTGGACGAAAAGGCGGCCGTTGCCGATTACAAGGCCGATGCAATGGAGGCAGAGAATGCCGAGCACAACATGGGCGTGCTGGAGGCCATGAGAGCGTACCCCATGGCTTCCTTCTGGGCGTTTGTCATGTCCTGCACCATTGTAAGCTGCTTCTCCACAGAGGCGTTCCGATGAGTAATCGCAGCTAACCCCCGTCTTCAGATCATGGAGTCCTACGATGTCTTCCTCATTGGCAACTTCATCGCCCTTCCCGCCTTCGCGAACAAGTACGGTGTCTGGCACGAGGCAAACGAGAAATATGTCATCGAGACCAAGTGGCAGTCTGCGCTTCAAGTGTCCGGTCAGCTGGGTGCGCTCATCGGCGTCATGCTTGCCGGTCCCCTTACCAGCCGCATCGGGTACCGCTGGGCCACCTTGACCGGCCTCATGCTCTTGAACGCCTTCATCTTCGTCTTTTACTTTGCCAACTCGCTTCCCCTCATCTTCGTCGCCCAGCTTCTCGAGGGCTTGCCGTGGGGTATCTTCATTGCCAACGCCCCTGCATACTGCAGTGAGATCGTGCCGATTGCGCTGCGAGCCCCTGCTACCCAGATGCTGCAGATGTTCTGGGCCATTGGTAGTATCATCGTTGGTGCCGTCACCTACCATTACAACACTAGTCTGCACGCAGACGCCTACAAGTACGTGCTCATCCACATGACAAGCACGTCCGTCGCTAACAAGAAATCAGGATTCCCATTGCGCTTCAATGGATGTTCCCCACCCCGCTCGCCATCCTCATCTTCTGTGCACCCGAGTCTCCCTGGTGGCTAGTTCGAAAGGGCCGTCTCGACGAGGCAGCACATGCCGTCGGGCGCCTGGGACGCAAGGCTGCGACCAAGCCCAAGGAGACTGTTGCCATGATGCGTCGTGTCGTCGAGCTCGAGAAGTCCGCCAAGGAGCCCAACCACCTGGAACTGTTCAAGGGCACCGACCTCTACCGTACCCTCATTGTCTGCTGCGTGTACTTGGCACAGAACCTGACTGGTAACCTCATCGCCAACCAGGCTGTCTACTTCTTCGAACGTGAGTTGTCATCATCGCGGTTTTAGGTGAATCCATGTGCTAATCCAATTCTCAGAGGCCGGCATGAAGACGGATACTGCCTTCGCCCTAGGTCTCATTACCTCAGCTCTCCAGATGATCTTCGTCATGCTCTCTTGGATCCTCACCACGTACCTTGGCCGACGTACCATCTACCTCTGGGGCTCGGGCTTCAACGTTCTCCTGCTTGTCTGCCTCGGTATTGCAGCCTCTGTTGGCGACCCGTCTTCGAATGCGTCCTCTCTGGCGCAAGCGTCCCTGGGTCTCATCATCTCCGTTCTGTTCACTTTGGGACCTGCGCCCGCCTCTTGGGTCATTATTGGAGAGACGTCGTCCATCCGCCTTAGGCCCCTCACCACTGGAATGGGACGCGCTTCGTACTACATCGTTGAGATTCCTTGCATCTTCCTAGGAAGTTACATGCTCAACCCGACGGTAAGCTTCATCTCCTCCAAAGTCTTGCGGTGACAATTACTGACATAGTTGCAGGGTGGTAACCTCGGCGGCAAGTGCGGCTACGTCTGGGGCGCCACCGGTTTTGTGTGCTTGGTCGCGGCATTCTTCTACCTGCCTGAGATGAAGAACCGATCCTACCGCGAGATCGACATTTTGTTCAAGCGTCGTGTCCCAGCTCGCCAGTGGAAGAAGACGGTTGTCGGTGTGGAGGACGACGAGTAGATGAAGATGTGACTAGAAAGGCAGTTATAGGACGTAACCAGGAGGGACACGTCAGTGGGTGGGTAACAAAGATACGATGCAGTCACAGTACTTTGAATAAAAAAACCTTGAGTTTGCTTGGACCTCGTCCAGCTGTTCTGATTCCGTGCCCCTGTCGCTCCCGACAAACGTGATCGTCAATGCTGTGACATGATAAGCGCTTCTGTCGAGCTAGTCGTTTGTTCTCTCTGCATATCAAGTCTAACCTTCAGCCAAACACTTGCCCACGAACAAAAGAGCAGAGAAAGAGGTTGGAAATGAGATGAGCAGGTTTAGCTTGACACAGCTCTACACCGGCATCTGAAAGTGCTGGGGCCATCCTCACCTCGTTACTGGACGAGTCAACGATGTTCTCCCGCCTGAAACGAACGCTATTCGTCCTTGTCTCCAAATTCTTGACCACTGATAGGCTGTTATTGTCGCTGCTAACGCTCAAGAAATTTCGGAAAAGAGCAGCTTCTCCAAACTTGTTTCTGCACTTTGCAAGTTGTTGATAGATCTAGGCACAATATGTCTTGTCCCTACTACTGGTAATGAAGATGAGCGTGAGATTCCTCGCTCCTCGTACCCTGCTGGAAATTAAGTTAATAGTTTGATTATGTAAAGACGCCATTGCGTGAACTCACGTCAAGCCATATAGAATTTCTCCTTTGTTCGCGAAGACTTTTGGCCGAAGAGCGAAGTGATCGGCTCTGTTGGTGCTTCACTGTGTTGAGTGCGAGCCGACCGGGGCAATGGTGAGAACACCAACTCGCGCTACTGAGTTTGGGAACAAAGGAATGGAATTGTCACTTTACATGACCTCCAATGCACTTCCCATCTCAAGGACTAACATTTGTGGTAGGTCAGGTACTAAGAATTTCATGCCGGCGAAACACCCAAATGTCCCCAGCGAGAAACTTGATGCGGCTCTGACAGAGTTTCAGAAATGATATAATGGTCTTGCGTCAAAGACGTGACAAGAAATTGCGGCAAGCATCAAGAGGTAGGCTGTCATTCACGCTTCCCCTCCCAAGACGCTATCTAACAAGAGCTTGAATGGACATAGACCGCTCGCTGGGCACTTGACTCCGTGTGGGGAATGAGGCCACTTAACTCGTCCAGTACAGGGGGCGGACATAAGTCACTGCAGGGGGTGGAAATACATTTATCAGCGACGTGCTTAAACCCGAGCACATGAGATGGCATGCTGCATGACCCAAGCAGGCATGATCTTCACCCGTCGACTTCCTCCTTTAGCCTTCTACATGTTTGGTAAGCTTACCTCAAAGCAAACCTGATCAAAAGTAAATAAGGTGGCTTCAGTGACAAACATAGGTGGCTTTTCAAGCTGACAAGGATCATGATCCTTCACAACCCCACAAGTCGCTCGCAGTCCGTCCGGACTTTCGGACAATGCCTAGCCATTGAAGCTCATGTCGCACTTCGCAAGATCCGAAATATTGGCGGCATCGGGACAATCAAGGTGCGAGGCTGATAAAGCAAGTAGATGGTGTAACCGAAGAAATGGTGGCATTGAAGAAAGCTTAGTATAAAATTCGTTGTTCCTTGACAGGAATCCCGGCTTTCACTGCTTCTACGTTCTAATCACTCAGTCTCGACCCGCCTATGATCGAGTGCCTCACTCAACTCGCACCACAATGAAACCTACAGCAGTCTTCGTGCCCTCTCTACCTTTCTTCGCGCAGCTAGCTGCATCACAAGTATACCCGGCATCTGTCTACAAGACCGGCTTCAACTCCTCCTTTACATTCACCCCATCTCAAATTGAGGCAGCCCAGCTTGACGATGGCCTCGTCGAAAGCGTTCAAAATGTCATCAACTTCGACAGATCTCAACTAGCGTTTGGGGGGCCGTGGGAAGATGAATTCTACACCTTACCTCCGCTCACCAACGAGACCGGCCCCCTAAAACCGGGTCAGCTCCTCAAGGTTCAAGCATTCACAGATCCAACGGCGTATGCGATCCCGCCCGATACCGCCCTGTCGCGTGTCATGTACACGACTAAGAACTTCAACGGGACAGTTATTCCGACTTCTGGCTTCATCCTTTGGCCTTATACGCCTAAAATACTCCGAAAAGATGACCCTGTCGACGACGAGCAAAAGTCCGCGACACCGAGGAAAGCACCCGTGGTGATTTGGGCCCACGGAACTTCTGGCTTCTTCCGCTCTCAATCACCCTCCTCGCACCGCGGCCTGTGGTATGCCCACCAAGCTCCGTTCGCGTTGGCCCAGGCTGGATATGCCGTGTTTGCTCCTGATTATGCCGGCCTGGGTATTTCCACCTCCTGGGACGGCAGTGCGATTCCACACCAGTACCATGCGTCTCCCGCAACTGCCCACGATACACTGTATGGAATGAGAGCTGTCCTAGACGCCTTTTCCGCGAAGCTAGACAATAACTTTGTGGTCATGGGTCACAGCCAGGGAGGCGGAGTTGCTTGGGCTGTCGCAGAGGCCCTCGCCGCTGAAGAGGCCGAGTTTACAGACTTGGTTGCTGGGTACAAGGGCTCTATAGCTGCGAGTCCTTCAACCGATGTATTTAGCGGCCCCAGTGGCTTCATGCTCCCGACAGTCGCCGTGATGCTACACTCTATCTTCCCCAGCTTCCAACTGAGCGACTGGCTTACACCGCTCGGCGTTGCACGGACAAAGCTGGTGAAGGAAGTAGAAGGTAGCACCGGCGTCTTCCAGCAACTGTACCTAACAAGCAACGACATTTACAAAACCAACTACAGAGACACGTGGTATGTCGATGCCTTTTCCAAGCTTGCCGACGCCGGACGCAAGGATTTCAAGGGGCCTTTGTTGGTACTCCAAGGGACAAAGGATGCCTACGTTCCATATAACACAACCTCTAAATCTGTCGAGGAAACATGGGAACATTTCCCTGACAATGATCTTGAGTTCCTTGTCGCGTCAGGAGTGGGCCATGTCCCAGTGTTGGATGCTACTCGGCACATTTGGCTCCAATGGATTGAAGACCGCCTTGCAGGTGAGCCTATGGCCAAGAAGGGAAATGTGAGAACTGACTTGGAGAGCTTTATGCCAATTGAGCAGTACTTGAGTACTGTGAATGCATTCCCTCTGTGGGTTGGTCTGCCCAATTACAGCTACTTGGTACCTCTGTCTGTTTAAAGAAAGGTGGTACCAAGTTATCCAAGAGAGGCTAGGGTGCAGGGTTACAGACCTACAGCTTCAATGCAAGCTAAGTAACCATTGGTTGGTGCAATGGGTCGATCGCGTATCTCCTGTTCACCGATGTACACGATCCGTTCTTCCTCACACAAATTGAGCACTGTCAAGTTAAGAGAAACTGTGCCGACTTCAAATTGACTCCTAATCACCCATGAAATATTCCTAACTCTCGCAATGACGCCTGAACAACCTTCTTGGCCCGTTGATCATGTAGTGAATCCACCCAAATGATGGACTTAAGCGACAGGTTGACTTGGTTCCACGACTTCAACCCCATGCCGCAGAGGACCTCAGTCAGGGCTGGTTGGAGCAGAGCTTGCTCGTGTTCATCGAAAACAGACACAGCGCTCACTATATATATCCACAGCATGAGTTGGGTTGGCAGATCTGCAACGTGATGCTGAAGACCGCATAGACTCTTTGTAAGCTTGCGGACGAGGAGCTCGTAGCGATTATAAACATTACCCCATTGAAGGAAGAGGGTACTTGCAAATGCAAGCAACGTAAGACGGATTGTCTCATTGATACTGCCCATGTCAAATCCGAGGTTGATAAGGCGGTAGTGAATGGAGACCATGACTTCTTGGTATAGTTCGGGATCGACACTGAGTTTGCATTGCAGTGCGATGTTGGCAGCTCGCGAAAACTCGAAGATGTCATCCCAGACGCGGCGGAGTCGAATGTCTATACCGTCGAGAAACTGTGCCAGATCGAAGACGATTGTTTGAGAATCAGTTGCTTCAGTGCCTGGATCATGAATCGCAGAAGTAGATCGCGCTATTCTGGAGGGAATATAAGCATCCCATGGGATTTCCTTGCAGAAGAATATTGGTTGGCGTTCTGTGTTGAGGGCCACTCCAATATCAGCACTATTTCATATCAGCAACGTGCTCACAAGTTCACAACAGAAGACCGCGAGTTCAACTTACCGAAAGATCTTGGTTTGTAGAGTTTTATTCCCTTCAAATACCGATATTCCGCCTCTTAGTGTAACAATCTTCTGGAGTCCCTTAATGTGTTGAACAGCAGTCTCGAGATCACCAAGGGCGGTTGCTGTTATGGTAAGGCCGACGACTACCAGGATGGTCGTGTCCGATATCACCTGCGCCGTGTCACCACA
Organism: Dactylonectria estremocensis; assembly: GCA_020744375.1. Classification (NCBI taxonomy): domain Eukaryota; kingdom Fungi; phylum Ascomycota; class Sordariomycetes; order Hypocreales; family Nectriaceae; genus Dactylonectria; species Dactylonectria estremocensis. The sequence goes on along the minus strand of JAGMUU010000010.1, from coordinate 294,306 downwards.
GGCCAAGCGTTTGCGTAGAATAGCGAGGGAAGTCACAAGATGACTCAAGGCAGTCTTGCTGATTTGAGTCTTCTCTCGCACAGAGTCTATGTACACTCTGGTGGTGAACAAGGTGAAGTGAAGGCACGCGGCATCGTTCAGGATGGGTTCAAAAAAGGACGACTCGGTCTGATGCGAGGCTAGACCAAACTGGGACGGCATCATTGCATGTTTCACTTCCCATAGGTCAGTTAATTCAACTCCTCTGTCGAAAGTGGTCTAGCAGAGAGGGGGTCACACGTTGCCAAATAGCTTCGAGCATGTGTGGACTGATTTCGGTAGAGAAACTTGCGAAGCTGAACTCGTTGCCGACTTTGGGTGGGATGGGTTGACAGTTCACACGATCCATATCGACCAGATTGCAAATTTGGCCATTGTTGATCCATGACGGAGGCCTTGGTAGTAGCTTCTTGCGATTCTTGCCGCGCATGACATGGCTTCTGATCAAGTTCCGCTTCCCTTCTAAAGATTGTGTTGCCGGAGTGGTGACGATGAAGGGCGACGAATCGTCAGCCATGGCTTATCTAACATTTCTCACCGCTCTAGCGAGGTTGCTAGATGTCTGGAATTATGAACTTTGACCGGTATTGGAATATTATTGAGTCGGCAGATTCGGGATGAGGGTAGAAGGAACAGCAGGGATGATGGGCCCTGGGGCGGCTAATCAAGGGAGCCCGGCTCGGATAATGACGGCAGCTGCGGTAAATAGCTATTCAATATGAGGTATATAGAGCCAAAATTGGACATAAAGGGGAAAGGAAAAAACAACTCCATGAGATGAGGAGGTGAGACGGGAAGCAAGATGGGACTTGATGGGGACCGTGAGATCGATGAGTGGACACGACGCTTGGACCAGAATGCCAAGACTCGATTGGTTTCCAGATACAGTTTAGCGACAAGGGATGCTCGCTACACTATGCCCAATAGATCATAAGCTTCATCAGCTTGTCCTCATCAACAAGCAGGATGTCTGGATAACACGGAGCAAATAATCAGCTTGGGGCATCACTTCGTCGGTAAGAGTCTAGAGGTATAAGTAGTGCCATTCTTTCCGTTAAGGCCCCAGCCTGCTTTTACATACATGCTTCTCTTATTCCAAGACGATTTCTTCAACGTTCACACACTCGCCTAAACTCACCCTCTTTGTTACCAATCTTCGTCAAGACTCCTTCTGCTTTGCATGATTTTGTAACGCAATTATCAACATGTCCGCATCACTCAAGCTAGGCCCTCCCAAGGAAAGCCCTCGGACACTTTTCCTCAAAGCCCAGTTCCGTACCTCACCCCAACTGCCTCCCAAGAGCACCAACCTAGACGGCAAAGTCGCAATCGTGACGGGTTCCACCAGCGGTCTCGGGCTTGAAGCCTCTCGCCAGCTTCTGTCTTTTGGACTGTCTACTCTCATAGTTACTGCACGATCGATGGCAAAGGGCGAACAGGTGGCGTCCCATTTACGCACACAGTACCCGCGCGCAGACATCAAGGTTTGGCCCCTCGAGATGGAACACTACGATTCTATCCAGGCATTTGCTCGACGCGCCGAGCTTTGCCCCCGTCTTGACATGGCCATTCTCAACGCGGGCACTCAGATCGCCGACTTCACCCTCGTACCCACGACGGGACACGAGAAGCTGGTCCAAGTCAACTACCTCTCCACCATGCTCCTTGCGATTCTGCTCCTGCCGGTTCTCAAGGCCAAGTCGCCTGAAGGTAGCTCTGGCCGTCTTACTATTGTCAGTTCAGGCTCGGCACGTGGTGCTGTCATGTCTAAGCCCATTGACCAGTCGATCCTGTCCTCTCTGGACGATGCCCAGTATTGGAACCCCTTCGAGCGCTACCCCGTCAGCAAGCTTCTCGGTCACATGTTCATGATCAATCTAGCCCGTCGTGTCAGCCCCGAGGATGTCATAATCAACCTTGTCGATCCGGGACTGGTGAAGGGTACCGACTTGCAAAGCGGTGCACCACTGCTCTTGGCCATCTTCTTCTATTGCTTCAAGGCCATCTTGGGACGAACGGTGTCCGTGGGCGCGTCGACATACATCGATGCGGCGGTCGTCCAGGGAAAGGAGACTCACGGCTGCAATATGGCCAACTGGGTCATTTCACCGTGAGCATCTTGACTTCTTGCCAACCCCCCTGTCACTATATCATCTTCCTTTGCGCAACGTTGAATTCGATGACGACGAACGTCGCAATGCTGACCATGACTTTCTCGCTGTAGCTTTGCTGGATTTGTCTACACACCAGACGGCGAATTGATTCGAGAACAGTTATGGGGAGAGACTATGGCGGAATTTGGATCCTATGGTGCGCAAGCAGTACTTGACAGCTTCAAAAACTGATCATCGGGTTACTCGGCTCTTTGCTATATAGGTGATTTAGCGTGTCGCGTCCTGTATCGTCTTCAAGGATTCATTCACATCAGCATCTCTGAAGTCGTCGTTTGGGAACGTCGGCCACCTGAAAATAACCATTCTCTTTACTGTATTATGACATGAACCAAGTAGTCGTCAAAGGCGGCACGAAATGTCAGTACGACTAGCTGAACCAGAAAGTGCGGCCGGGTTCTTTCCACACTGATACCATGTCTCTCTCCCAAGACCGAAAAATACCCATACTCAAACAGTGTTGCAGTTGCTATGAACTCATGGCCACAGACTGTCGGTTGTTCCCATTGCCTTCTCTAGCTCCGTGTGTGTAAGCTCGTCGGACCGAACCCGGACGACGGTGCTCCAGTGGTGACCGACTGGGCAATGTTGCACTCGCCGATTCCCGAAGCGAATGGCCTTGACCGACATCATGGGGACCCAAACGGTGGTGTAGAGGTGACCGTCGCTGCACCGTACGATGCGGTCGTAGTTTTCGAAGTAGCGGGGCTTGGCCTCGACTTGAGTTGCAGACATGATGTCGAGTGAGTGCTAGCGACAGGGGTGGTTGATGTTAGTTCGAGTGAGGTGAAAGCTGCTAGAGGTGTGCTGAAGATTCTCAGATGAGGATGTTAGCAATGGTGTTTCACAGACACAGTCACGTGCGCTTACGAGTTACGAGAACAAGGGCCTGTATTTTACGGTGATGAGATGCGATAAGATCTAATGGGAATGGACCGGCAATATATACTTCAACACCAACTTGTCTCATTCGAGGGTGCCGGTATGTGGCTGTGCTCAGCTGACACTGACATCTGTCGGGTGACATTTTCTACAAAGACCCAGCTAAGTCGAATCAGGCATGAACCCCGCAGGTAGATGTGGCTGCAAAGTAGTCTTTCACATCTGCCTAGAGGCCGGGAAAAATCGCGCAGGGAAATATGTACCTACTTAGGCATGCACTGCGATTAACTTGAGGTATTTTAAATGCCTTTTAAGAAGATGTCAGGTAGCTTTGCGCAGGCAGTTCTAAAAGAAACTCCCCATCCTCCCACGTTAGAAAGCGACGAGTGAAGTTGACAAAGACTGGAGCAAACAATCGACACGCTCGAGATGCTTTACAAACTAGAAAAAATGATAATTAAAAGATAGACTCTTGATAGGTGTTAATACAGACAAAATCATTTTAATTTCTGATTGGAAAGTAGCAGAAAGTGGCACCTGTGACAAGTTGCGGTCATAAGAAGACGGGTACATGGGATGTGGACAAGACATGTAAGCAGCGCATCAGAGAACGATAGAGTTTGGTCAAAGCTACAATGACAGTCAATTATTCAATTCTACCTAATTGACCTCAGTCAATCTTCAAAACATCGGTCAACTTTGATAAGTGCACTGTATGTAATAACCTGCGCCGAGCCCACATAGTCTTGTGTCAGAGATCTGAGAGCCAGCTCGAACAAGCAACCGAGACGGTATTTTAGTCTAAAGTGCAGTCCGTTAGTGCTTTCACAAGTGACGGTTCGAAGAACCTCTAGGGAAGCGGCCAACGACGCCTGGATCGATGTGCCTTTTGTCCACCATAGTTAATCGGTGCACAATTTCCCGCTAGTCCCTGCATGTTTCGATCGGGTGGTTGGAGGGGCGTTGCTTAGATCGACAGGGACCAGTGACGACGTCATTCAGGGGAGAATGTCCGTCTCGGACAACTCAAATTGTCCGTGAATCTCACTAACAAGATACAACTGATTTTTTGCATAAAGTTCAGAGCAAGATCAAATTTTGCATCTCTTCTCAAAACAACTCCTCGTCGATGCATGTAGCATTGCGCGTTGCAACATCATCATTCCGTCTTCGTTACGTCAGCACCAAGACCAGTACACGAATCAATCTGCCAAACACCACGAAAATGCGCACTCGATCAGCTTCCAAGACTAGGCCAGGTAATGCAAAGCAACCCAAAAGGAAACACGAGGATCCCGAAGACCCAGTTCTCGACGACAAGGTCACTGAGGCCCCCACTCGACGCAAGGCGCCTCGCAAAACTTTGTCTAGCGCCGACGAGAAGGCCAGCAAAAAGTCTTCCATTTCGAAGAAGGATGATGGTGACACAGCCATCCCAGAGGTCAAGATGGAGACTAAGGGAGAACATCAACTAGACTATTTGTCAGCTCAAAAGCTTTCAGACAAAAAGTTCGCAGCTTGGTCTCAACATGCCCATTCGTCTCCATACCCGAATTTTCTCCACCCTACACCCGAAGAGTGTCAAGTCGCCTATGACATCCTCGAAAAACTCCATGGCGATGTGATCCGAGAAGTCTTTGCCGATCCAGATGCCCCAGCCCAAGAGTACCCTTACGTCATGGATGCTCTGGTGGTAGCTGCCCTCAGTCAGGCGACCAGCTGGACGAACGCGAAGCGCGCGATGAAGAATATGAAAGCCATCTACGGTTCGACATTCAACTATGATGCCATTGTAGAAGGCGGTATGGCAAAATTGGTAGACGCTCTTCGACCTGGCGGCATGCAGAATCGCAAGTCGAAGATTCTCATGCAGTTGTTGAATGACGTGAAGGAGCGTCACGGCAAGTGGGATCTTCAGTTTCTCTTCAACGCAAGCGATGAAGAAGTCGTCAAGGAAGTAGTGAGCTACTGGGGTCTCGGGCCAAAATGTGCCTTCTGCCTGATGAGCATCTGCCTCAACCGAGACGCCTTTGCCGTAGACACCCACATATACCGCATTGCAGGTCTTTGGGGTTGGCGGCCGCGCGAAGCGTCGAGGGAAATGACGCAGGCACATCTTGATGCTCAGATACCCAACGAGCTCAAGTTTGGGTTGCATTATCAGCTTATTGTTCATGGTCAGAAATGCCCCGTCTGTCGCGGCAACGGAGACAGCAAGGGGACGTGTGAATATAGGTCCTTGCGAAATGAACGCAAGGCAGTCAACGGAGCTTCGTGTAGTAAAGAATAGTCTACTGTGGTAATTTAGTCAACGCATAACGTCTAATTCCCTGCTGAATCGATGTGCTCATCGTCATTAATGACAACTCGGGATATCCGCACCAGAGATCGAAGAAGAGGCTGCTCATACGGGAGCGCGATCAATCCATGTCAAATCGGGTGTATCTATCACCCTCAATCCATCGAAATGCCTTCCATCGTTGCACTGCCGATGGATCTGGCAGATTAGACGGGACTTCGGGGTGCGGCGGTTTTCCGTGATAGTCCCCAGGAGATACCCTTCGGTCAAATATTCTCTTCAAAGAATGGGCAGAAAAGGGGCCCCCACAAAATGGTCCAACAGCACTGTGAGGGCCATGAATGGCGTCGAGGCCTTGGCCCGGCGCCAAAACTGCACTTTTGCCACCTTGCAACTGGCCCAAAGCCGACTTCTGTGGACCTTGTGCGGTCCCATCTAGCATGGTCCACATCGGTGAATCTGCCTCAATTCCGATTATGTGAGGCCGGGTCCGATCTGGAGCCTCATCGCACTGTGACGGCGTGCAACTTCGAAACCGGTGACGGAGAGCCGCCGCAGTTGCGAGAGTCCCGCAAAAGGAGGAACCATCATGACGTACCGTGTCAGGCAGAGAATTTGACATCGCAGAGAAACATTCGAGATAAATAGGACGAGTACATCAGCATTTTTTAATTATTATCTCAACATCCAAAGCAACTTTCTTCTCCGCCTCTTAAACAAACACCACTACCTGTGTCTGCCCAACATGAGCTCTTCATCCTCTTATCTTCGGCAAATTGGTATCTACCGAAACCTTCCAACCTTCAATGATTCGATCGAGGGTCTCACAGCCATCATCACGGGTGCCAATGGGGTCTCGGGTTTCAACACGATGCGAGCTCTTCTTGACAGCCCCAAGCGTTGGAGGACCATCTTCTGTCTCTCCCGTAGACCCCCTCCGGAAGAGATGATGGCCCTCCTGTCGCCCGAAGCTCGGTCCAGAATCGAATTCGTCACTTGCGATTTTCTTGAGGAACCTGCCTCGATTGCTGAGAGCATGAAGAAGGCCGGCGTTAGGGCTGATCACGTCTTCTTCTACTCCTACATTCACAAAGACTGGTCCGAAGCCGAGGCGCTCGTTGAAAGCAATGTCAGCCTCTTGAAGAACTTCCTAGCTGCACTAGAGTTGGCCGACATCATCCCTGGCCGTTTCGTCCTCCAGACCGGCGGGAAGAATTATGGCATGCACATAGGCCGCGTGCGAGCGCCTCTCATCGAGTCGGACCCGCAGCCGCGGCACCTTCAGCCCAACTTCTATTACCATCAAGAAGACTTGCTCAAGTCCTTCTGCAAGAAGCACGGCACGTCTTGGAACGTCATCATGCCTTGCGCTGTCATAGGCACGTCGTTGCAGGCCGCGATGAACATGTTTTACTTGTTCGGTGTCTATGCCGCAGTGCAAGCACACAAGGGCGAGTCACTCGTCTTCGGAGGTGACTGGGAGGCCTGGCAGTTCGAATTCTACCACTGTTCCGCACGCATGACAGGTTATCTTACCGAGTGGGCAGCTTTGGAAACGGACTGTGGCAACGAGAACTTCAACACCCAAGACGGAGGGCCGCTCGTTTGGGAACGCTTCTTCCCAGAGTTAGCCCGCTGGTTTGGTGCAACGGGTGTAACTCCTCCGCCAGACAACGAGTCGGACGTCCCGACAAAGATTGAAGGCAAGTCTGGAAAGCAAGCCCCTCTTGGATACGGACCGCCGTTGTCATCCAAGACGCGCTTCAATCTCCAGGACTGGGCACAAGATGAGGAGAATGCGACTGCATGGCGTGACATCATGAGGGATTCTGAAGGCAAGGTGACGCATGACCCCTTCGCAGACTCCCAGGCATTCTCCATGACATTGTTTGCAAACCTCCGCTTCGGAAGCCCGTGCCTCAACAAGGCAAGACGACTTGGATGGACAGGATTCGTTGACACTACTGAGAGCATCTTTGAGACGTTCCAGGAAATGGGAGTGCTTGGGATGTTGCCGGGAATGCAGGTTCAGTCGGCTCGCCCCATGTGCTAAAACAGCGATGAAAGGAAACCGTTTTCATAGAGAGATATGAAGAGTAGAATAAATAGCAAACATGCAGCGAAACCGTTGCTGTCGCTCAAAATGCACATGCTAATTTCCCGCTCCTCGTGCCATCCCCAACCTGCCAGACGTGTTGCAGAGTAACGAACAGTTAGAGCGATGGATCACACTTGCCATGACACCCAGAATAACACAACACTGGGAATAAATCTTTTTCTAGTCCTATTCAGTCCCAATCTCTCTTCGAGAAGAGAACCCAGGAAACTAGGAAAGAATCGTAGAGAACTTGGGGAATGCACGTATTCTCTTTCCAAACACATATAGTGGGACTGTCGTGAACAAAACACCGACCGTGAGCCCGCCCCATGTTGAGAAAAAGACCATTGGTCCGTGGACTGCAAGATACTTATTGAGCATGAAAGTTAGGCCGAAGGCAAAAGAGCTCTTCACCAACTGTGGAAATTATGTCAGCTTGGTCTGAAGTACCAAACGCGAAAGACTTACCATGGCGAGTCCAAATGCTTCCCCGGCTCTCTCCCGGCATACATCGTTGGTGTAGACGACGACACCAGTGCAGCCGATGCCAGTTCCAAAGTTGAGAATGGCGAGGAAAACGGCGCACTTGATTTGCGACAGCCCTTGCTCCACTGCCAGCCCAAGACCAAAGGCACCGACGATGACAGTGATCAAGCAAGGCACCATGACAAGGAGGCGAAACTCTGGTTCATACACGCCTGCGTTCCTTTTGGACAGGCCCGTCGCCACAAAGTCACAGATCCATCCGCCGCCAATCGTCCCCAATGTCGATCCGATAAAGGGCGCGATGCCCACCATCAGGCCGACGTCGGACGTGCTGAGGTTGAAGGGAGGGGCGGAGAAGATCTGGTCGGCGATGGCTCCCTGGATGATGTTCCAAGTGAAAAGGACAGACCAAACGGCGCAGCCCCAGAGGACGGCTGGGTGGCGCAGCATGGTGAGAGGAGCCAGAGTCATGGTGATCAGCGCCGAGATGCCCTTGAAGTTGACCATTTCCACGCCGAGAACCCGTTTCCATGCGGGCGCGTCTGTAGTGACGATGTCGCTGTGTCCTTCCGAGGTTCCGAGTGCTTTTTCAGTATCCTGTTCAGCAGGAACAGAGTCCGATTTGCACTCCTCGTCAGTCAACTTGGGCTCCAACTTGTCGATACCAGAGTCGACACCCTCAATCTGTCTCTCGTACATGGTCTCCGGGAGGAAGAATACAACCAGTGCCAGAGAAAGCCCAAAGGTAATGGCCAGGAGCCAGAAGCTCCATCGCCAACCAAGATCAACAATGATGTATCCGCTGATGATGGGAGCGATGTTGACAGAGGAAATAACGGCAAAGTTCCACAATCCAACGCGGAAGCCGCGCTCATGGACGAAGAAAACGTCGTTAATAGATGTGGTGCCTGCCACTGAGAAGAAGCTTCCCATGCCCAGGCCTTGAAAGACACGAGCTGCCATCAAAGAGCCGTATGACTTTGACGCTGCTGCCCAGACGCAGCCGACTAGCAACAGGACTGTGGTGGATAGGTAGACCAGTCGTCGACCACAGATCTCAGTCAAGGGCGCGCAGACGTACGAGCTCACTCCCAAAGCCATGATGAGAGAGCCGTTGAGAAGAGTAACATCGGTGAGAGTAACATTGAAGACTGCCACAATAATACCGAATCCCGGGACCAGCACCGGGCCTATGACGCCTGCCGCACACGCGCCAACGAGCAGCGCAAGAAAGTATAGCTCTTTTCTTATTCGAGAGAAATTGAGAGGATCTTTGGGCGATTTGGACGGCTCGGGCACCAGTATGATGTCGGCGGAGCCTTGGCCTTGGTGCAGGTCTTCGAGGAGCACAGTTCCTGGGGCAAGGCACCCGGACTGAATATCGAGGACTCCGAAACCCATGGCCGCGAGATGGAATTGTCAAATCTACTGACAGTTGAGTTACAGGCTTGCTTGGCTTGGTCTGGATTAAGCTCGAGTATTGAGATGGAATCAACGCCGAACAGTGCCTTTTTATCCTCTAGCAAACGACCATGATTGATGTCAATGTCTGCCGCTAGAGCGTCGTAGATAGTCCCTGAGCCTGTTATCAAGGAGATAGGCGGCCAAATATTCCGCCCTGGTTGTCATGCTAGCCTCCATCTCTGCAGAAATGCCCAAGCTTATTGTCCCGCATGACTTGGAGGCGGATGCTGCCATCCGCCTCTGATAATATGATTAGACCGCGATACTGACTCGCTAGTCTCGATGCGGGTGGCAACGTTCGCCCCCTGACTCTATCTTATCACAGGCGGATGAGAGCTGCCGCCGCTAATAACAACACCGAACTAGCAGTGATTGGACACGGGCTTCTGGACCTGGGTGTCTCCCCGCAATGCAGAAAGTCGCGGGGAAGCTGAAGGGACCAAGTGGGCAAGCCTGTTGATGGGTCATCGAGTCCCAGGACGTGAGGCAACACGAAGCAACCATTTGTATCTTGGCGGCTTCTTTGCATCCGCCTCTTGTCGAGGATCGCCCCCTATATATTCACGCCAGTTTTATCGATTCTGCGGTGTAATCTTAAGCAAAACACACTTCATAATCAGCCAACCAACATGAAGACAAAAACCTCCCCCAACATGGTGCATGTCGCCGTCGTGCAAGCAGAGCCTGTTTGGCTAGACTTGGCAGCTACGACCGACAAGACATGCCAGCTCATCGCTGAAGCGGCAAAAAACAAGGCACAGCTGATCGCCTTTCCAGAATGCTGGCTCCCAGGATATCCCGCTTGGATTTGGTGTGTACAGTCAAAGTCTATTTTGTAGGAGCGAGATGCTGATCGACTGCTTTCTGCATAGGAGTCGCCCCGTCGATTTTGAGCTGTCGCCCGAGTACATACGCAATTCCCTCCGTGTCGACTCTCCAGAGATGGCCCAGATCCGGCGGTGCGCGGCCGATCACGACATCGTAGTTGTGCTAGGGTTCTCGGAGAACCACCACGACACCCTCTACATATCGCAGTCCATCATAGCAAACGATGGCAAGATTCTTCTCACGCGCAGGAAGATCAAGGCGACGCACATGGAGCGGACCATCTTTGGCGAGCCTACTGCCGAGTGCCTGGAGAGCGTGGTGGACACGCCCGTGGCGAGAATAGGCGCCCTATCTTGCTGGGAGCATCTTCAGCCGCTTCTAAAATACCACACATACAACCAGAGGGAGCAGATCCATGTTGCCGCATGGCCTCCTCTGTTCGAACACGGAGGAGGTCCCGACCTGTGGTCAATGGGGCGTGACGGTGAGTTTGACAGATGAGACATTCAGAATAAAACACTGACAATGCATCACAGGCGGCCAGTCACTATCCAGAGTATACGCCATTGAATCTGGGAGTTTTGTACTTCATGCGACCGCTGTCATCTCACAACCATCCATCGACTTCCTAAGAACGGCAGGCAATCCGTTTGGCACCCCAGGAGGAGGAGGCTCGGCTATTTTTGGCCCAGACGGGCGCAAGATCTCGACAGACTTGCCCGAGACGGAAGAAGGGCTGGTCTATGCCACACTGGACTTGCACGAGATCCATAAAGTGAAGGGATTTATCGACGTCTGTGGGCACTACAGCCGACCCGAAGTACTCTGGCTTGGGGTAGATGGTGTGAAGAAGACTCACGTTCGGTTGTGACAAGGATATCAACGACATTGTGTCACTTGCGAAGTATGCATCACGACCAATGGCTTGATGGATGTCAACACTTTTTGGCGAACATCAACTGTGTAGACAATGTACTTTTAGCATGCAATTGCTTGATTGAACGAGGTTTCATCTCTCAAGATCCCCGACGCAAACTACCCTAAGCCAGATGGCTTAATCACAATCTTGCATAATTTCATAAACTGAAGCACAAAATTGAAAAGAGATTAGTGAGCTGCTGATTAACCAGAGCGCTGTCCACTCACAGCTATGCTCATTATCGGCTTATCGAGTTATCCACCTACACTAATAAGGCCAGCACTGATAAGACACGTCCCAACTGTACAAAGCTCCCCCACTCCCCCCCGGATTCGCTGAGACATGTTCTCTCGGCCATCTCACTGACCTCTCGCGTCCGATACATATATGAGATGTGAGTTCCAATACCATATTTATTTCGCGTTTTCACCTCAAGGAGCATTGTGACTCATGGAGATTCACGAAAAACGCCCCCGTATCGCTCTTGCCTGCGAGATTTGTCGGAAAAGAAAGCGGAAGGTTTGTGTAAATGATCTTTGCCAACGCCCCGCAGAATGAACATAAGTTTCAATAACTGACAAATCTCAACTCCTAGTGTGATGGGATTCGACCACTCTGCTCGTGGTGTTTGGCGAATAATAAAGAATGTCAATACGTTGAAGAGAAACCTCGCAAGTCGGTACAATCGATTTTGTCCCTTGGCATAGGCTCACTAGATTTTAGGAGAAAATGGGACGATGACTATGTCGCCTCCTTGGAGCAACAGATTATTCTACTACGAGAATACGTTACATCCCTGGAAAGTTCTGATACTATATCAAGCCGTCCATCAGCTATCAAAGCCATCTTTGCAGAGAATAGCCACCCAACACCATCAAAGATAGGAGTCGTCGAGCGTGGAGCCGAGCTAGACGCCCCCAGAGACCAGATACGAACACTGTCAGACCTTGTGTCTGACGATGGAGGGATATCCAGCAGCGATGCATCTGCTCTCAACGATGTCAGCAGCATGATATGGAGGATGACGATCCGGGACGACGGCGAAACATCCTTCACTGGACCTTCGGGCAATTTTTGCTTCCCCACCGTCCGTCACGATATAACCTCCAAGTCAAACACCACTGAAAGGGTTCCGCCCGTCGTCGATATCTACGAAACGACCAAGCCCTTAGTGAACCAAGCATCTCGTGAGATTTTGTTCAACATCTTCTCACATTCCATCAACCCCACGCACCAGTTCGTGGGCCCCTTCTCCATTGAGCTTCTCAAAATCCACACCCCCTCGAACATGGAACTGCTTGAATGCGCTATTCTCGCTGCGGGGACCGTGCTCTCAGACGATTCCGAGACCCGCACCCTTGGGGACGGCCTGGCTTCTTACGCAAGGACAATAGCCTTGCATCAGTGTTGCAGAAATCCCGACGTGTACACTGTACAGGCTTTGGGAATTCTGTCTTGGAGGGAGCTTGCGTTGGACGAAGAAAACATGGCCTGGCTGTATAACTGTAAGTAGCTCACGATGGTGATATTCCAAGCACACCCGTGCTAATTCCTACCCACTAAGCCATGGCTGCGAGCCTATGTCTTCATCTTGGTCTCCACGTTAGCTCTCTGGATGCTCTCAGAGAAGCCTCAAGATCGGTGGGTTCGCCCTCAACGAAGGACTCCAACGACCTCCGAGTGCGGGCTTTCTGGTCATCATTTTTACTTGACAGGTATGGTCCCCATTCGCCAATCCCAGTCCAAAAGATTATCTGATTATAAAAAGAATCGCAACTTCGTTACTTGGGAGAAACTGCATGATACCATGGAGGCGGGTCCAGGCGGCGCCGTTCCTGAGCGCAACCAGTTCTCCACCTTCCATGGACGAGCTCATATTTGCCGCACAGTGTAGATTGTGGTTTATTCATGATCAGTTTATGGACAGCATGTACGTTGCCCTTCACTCATTTGTGACAAACATAATCACTGACCAAAGAGACGAAAGTTATTCGTTTGAGTTTAAGGGATTCAACTTTACTCAACGGCAACGAATCCTCTTAGAAGCGCGCGAGCAGCTTTTGTCTTTTCATCGACAACTGGATCCTAATCTTCACCTTACTGGTGATGCTTACTCACCTAACCTAATCTACCTCCACATGGCGTACAACACTTCTCAACTGTTATTCCATCGTCCATATCTCAACGAGGACCGCCAAACAAGCCCATATCAGCTCGCTCTCCAATCAATGTCAACAGCGGCAGGCGCCGTGTCCAGACTGATTCGCGACCACCAAAAGGTGGCTTCATTTGAAAATGCGCCGCCGTTCATTGCGCACAGCATTCTTACAGCGGCAATAGCGCTCCTACTGGGTGCAACGTCTACCGACACTGCGGCGAAGAGCCAGTCGATTGGTCGGTTTAGAACTTGTTTCAAGGCGCTGGAATCGATGCAGACGAGATTCTCTCGAGCAAGGAGAGCAATGATTCTGCTCCAGGAACTGGCCCAAAGGTGGAAGATTATCGCGGCCCTTCCCATACAATACAGCTTCCCCTTAGACATTGCCGCCGAAGCTGGGCAGGGGAAGACCTTGGAAGAATCACCGGAATCTCCAGGCTCCGACGGACTGGACGCATCATGTACTGGCCTCGACTCCAATTTCTTACTCTTTGACCCCACGACTGTTCTAGATCAGGGGCTGTTTGACTTTTCAACGCCTGGTTATGAGTTGAACATGGCAAGCAAGATGTTTGACGACCGTGGTCTTGAGTAATGAAACTATTTAACCCCCTGAAGTTTCTAAAAGCCCATGGAGAATAGGGGATGAAATACGTAATAGCTGTGCATTTGTTAACCATATTTTATATCTGATCTAATAGGCAGGTCTGAAGTCTAAGGCAAAACCTGGTGATTACTCAACGAGCATGTCGTGACAACTTAAGGGACCATTTTTGCCTGTATAAGAATGGCCCCGACAGCTAGGCCTCGGCCGACTAGTTTTTGGGAGTAAATCCACTACCGAAGCGTACTGTGCTCAAAAGATTATGCAGTGGGCTTCCTTCCTGTGATAGAACATTGAGACAATATCGACCGGCCCAGTTCGCCGAGCCAACGATTTTGCAACGTGGCGTGTATGTTCGGCATGATGAATGCATTTTTTCTGATTGGGATAACAGTTGAACGAATTAAAGACCAAGTCTTCGGCCATAGACAGCTCGCTATACAGGTTATCTCCTGGATTACCTGCGCAAAACGCGAACTCACGACTTTAGAATTGCGACATGGGCTTGCGGTGGAGGCCGGCACATCCGAATTCCACGAAGATGACCTCACAGAAATCGAGACCATGGTGTCTGTATGTGCTTGTCTCATAATGGTGGACAAAAACACCGACATCATCCGAATGGTTCATCGTACCGCACATGACTACTTTGAGAGGATTTCCTCAGCATGGTACCCGAATATGGAGAGTGACCTTGCAATTGCTTGCATCAACTACCTTTCATATGAAGTTTTCGAGCGAGGGACGTGTGAGGTGACAGGGCTTTTGACTGAGCGGCTGCGACTGCCTCCCTTTTACGAGTATGCATCTCATAACTGGGGTTTCCATAGTCGCAATAGCCACGCCCGTCAGAATGCTGTGATACAGTTTCTCACCGAAAATGCGAGAGTTGAAGCATCGGCTGAAGTGTTACTTCGCACTCGATCCTATGCTTCACCATTCAAATTTACTCAAGAATTGCCGAAGAAGATCGCAGGAATACACCTCACAGGTTACTTTGGGCTCGAGGAAGCTCTCACCGCATTGCTGACGGGCAGTGTAACTTGAACACGAAGGACTCTCAGCAACACACAGCATTGTCATGGGCCGCTGAGAGAAATCAAGTCGTCACTGTCAAGCTTTTGTGCAATCGAAAAATCATTGAGGTGAACTCAAGTGATAAGTTTAGTCGTGCGCCGTTGTCATATGCCGCGATTCACGGACATCAGAGAGTCGTGGAAATACTTGTCGCTTACGAGAGTATCGCTTGGAATTTAAGGGACACCCATGACCAGACTCCGTTTGCGCAAGCGGCAATGTACGGGAATACAGACATTGTTCGGCTGCTGCTCACCATGTGTAACGTGGAACCTGACAAAGATGACAACGAATATGGCCGAACGCCGTTCTCATGAGCAGCAGGGAGTGGCCATGTGGAAGTCGCGAAACTGTTGATGGAGATTCCCGGAGTTGATGTTGATTCAAGGTCTGGTAAAGGCCCCATGAGGAATCGCTCACCGCACTCATACGCTGCTGAAGGTGGACACAATGAAATGATGCAGCTTCTTCTTGCGACGGGTAGAGTTGAGATTAACTCGATGGATAACGAAGGGACGACGCCGCTATCATATGCGGCAGTAAGCGATCACGATGACGCCGTTCACCTTCTCCTGCATCATGGAGCGAGTGCTAGAGTTGTCGACAAGGCGGGGAAAGGGATCGTGCACACCGCTATTCCAACAAATAATTGCAAGCTCGAGATCGTCCTCTCTTTGCTCAGGTCTGGTGTACTTACTGACCTGGTAGACAATGAACATATGACACCCATGCATTGCACGGTGAAATTCGCCAGGCAAGATAGTGCGGAATTGCGTCTTCAAAATGGAACATGCGTGGATATGCCCGTGTACCAATACCCTTCCAGGTCTCCGAGTTTCGAAGACTGCTTTATCTTACACTATGTCAGAGATAGTGGCGACAGATTCATTCGGGACATTCATTACGCAGGCCTGACACCACTCCACCTCGCGGCTTTGATTGAGTGCAGTGGCATGGTGCAGTTATTTCTTGACCATGGAGCAAACCCCAAGGCGAGATCTATGCATAGCGAAACACCATTACATCTCGCACTTTCCCAGCACCTACTGCATCTGTCACTAGACTTTGGCAAATGGACTGATCGGAGCATGAGAATTGAAAATTCATGCCAAGATATTGATGTTGAAGATGAAGATGAACGTCAACAGTTGGCCGAACTAATCCATCGCTTTCGAATGGACACTGTGATGGTCTTGGCGAGGCATCGAGACACCGACGCTAACATTCAAGATCATGCAGGAACCTTGGCTGTCCACCATGCCATGAATGGCTGCTATGATGCGGCCATGGCAAGCGAATTGATCGAAAACGGTGCGAATATCATGGCGATTGATTCAAAGATATCGCCAGGATTGGGTCAATGTAGCTTGAATGGAGAAAATGAAGTGGAGGACATACTAGACGTGAATGGCTTTGATCCTTTCATCTTGGCTGTGGATGAACTCGACGCGCTCCACGCCTCTATGAGTGGCAAGCTTTTCAGGGTATTTCTAATCAACTCTGCTCTTCGACCCTGCACGATTGTAGTTTTAAATATGTCCGCAAAGTTGTCAATTTGGATATGTATGGCTTAAAGTAATTTATGTTTCGTTTCTTTTCCTTTATCATATAGACAACGGCAATGGAATATTTGTAAATGGAGTCTCGTCTCGCATGTCCATTCTGTAAACGCATTATTGGATATAGATGAACTCGAACTACGATCATAGGTACCGTAAATGATTTTAGCTAAGCAACAGTGATCAATTATGGATATCGAACGGCTTTCTAACGGCCACTAGAGCTCAAACAAATAAACCCTCGGATATTTGCTGGCAGGTCCACAATGAACGTTTAACAGCTGGTTGTGATTGTAGCTACCAGCTTCTGCGCATTCGCAATGAAAGCAGGATGGGTGCTAATTCAGTTTATTCATCTGTGAAACAGTGTCATGCGTGGACAAGAGCCATGAACGAGAGCTGACTCTTCTCCCCCGAGTAGATCCGAGAAACACCGCCTCATTGTCGCTTACAGCAGAATCGGTTACTACAATTGGTCTTCGTTTCCCTATTTCACAAGACAGCGAATCAATACTTAAGCCGAGAAAGCAAGGACTATGACTCCAGTGTTATGTAAGCAATACAAATAATTGGACTATTCGACATTGCTGGGTGGGAATTCATGGGGCAATGTTGGTGTAGCTAGTAAGTATGTCTAGCGTGCCATCTTGATGTCACGCTCAGGCATTGCCAACAAAAAAAAAAGCCACGCCGACCCAACAGTTTTGGATTTCCACACGTCAAACCAAGGGGGCATCCATCCTAGTTGGAGCCAGGTGAGGTCTGGCTGGGTGCCCGTGTCCGCTCCTTACGTCAGTAGGGTATCACCCGACAGGACATTGCTGCTGGAGCAGGCATAAAATGAAATGACTTTTCTTGCTTCTATCACAGTCTCACATGCACTGTTGCATCGACAACTCTCTGATTTGGGAGGAATCGGGACACCGATGTTGGGTTTAAGGCCTTGGCGTGCGTTAGACAAGCCCACGATGCAGGTTGGGATGCAGAGTCAATAGACTTCGGGCTGCCGACGTACATGTCGGCGTCTGCTGGTTGGAATCAATCGAAGGACGCAGGCCTCATTGGCAGTTACTTCTGCCGACCCCTTCCTTGGCCGAGCCACTTGTGGTGAATGCATGGGAGGATATCTGATTTAGACTATTATCCGGGGCAGGTGATCCGTTGCGCTTGACGACGCGCAGAAAGGGTACTGGAGGTATATAAGGAAGCATAGCCTGTAGAGGGATAATTCGGGGAGGTGAGAAGGGTAGCGCCACGGGCTGACCATGTGCAAGGTTTCAGGCACCACACCTGGGGAGTACCAACGGAGCAACCCAAGGCGGTTGGAGCTATTCCGATTGAGAAATGGCGGATGCGATTAGCAGCGCCGCCGTCAATCACATGGTGCGGATGGGGGTTCACATGTCATGTAAGTCTAAGGTATCTGCTCTTATAGCCGCTTAAAGTGTAGTATTAACTCTTTCTCAACTTCCAACGCCCTTTTTCTCATCTAACATTAGACAGACAGCCGTGCTCAGCCGTTCCTCGGGCGTCCGCAAATAATTGGATCGTAGAGGAGCTGATAGCAAGCTAATCACATGCTAAATATACCAAATGATGAACAGCCAACGCTCGAAGACCTCCATAACCTTTACTAGGCGAGCACATGTAGGCAGCTGATTAGGGATCAGGTGGATGCTACTAAAATTGATGAGCGGCTGCTCGACAACCTCCATAACCTGTGCCAGGCGAGCTCATGTGTGTGGCTGATCAGGGATCAGATGGGTGCGACTAAAATTGAGGAGCCGCTGCAACGGGCGACTAGCTCGATGCCCAACATACACAGGCTTCGGCACATTCCGTCGACAAGGTGGTACTTGTTAGCGCTAAACCCATCCTTAGTAAACTCGAAATTGCAGGAGCGTCGGCGGAAACTTGACGTCACATGAAGCCAAGAGTGAGAAATACTGCTCTACAAACAAATGATGGAGAAGTTGTAGGCTGCCTCGGGCAACAGAAATGCAATTCCCAAGGAGCAAGCCACGGCTCTCATTCATATTTATTTCCCGTTCAAAGTCAATTAGACATTAGTAGGCACCCCATGATTCCAGCAAAGGCAGCGGGATCTAGCGAGGACGGGCCGCCAGTCCACAACCACTGCGCACATCGAGACTCTCTCTCATAAAGCAGCATCACCGGCAGATCATTCTAGCCTGCCGGCATGAGATTAAGGTTCGATAGCTCGCGTTGAGGCTGAGATGCTGGGAGCAGGTAGGTCATGTGTTGGGTTGCTTCTCGTGCTATGCTGCATCGTTAGGTTCTTGTTGACAGCTTGTTCCAGCGAATTAAATTCTCTATGTATACAGTTATGTGACATTGTTGATGAGTTAAGGTAGAGAAGGCTGCACTCGAGTTTATGTAGTATTTCAGGCCGAAACGACCTACCTCCTCTACACAAGTTATGTCTACCGAATGACTCGTCGATGTCCAGACAGCAGTCCGACGGAGTAGTACGCGAATGGCAATCCAATCTATCATCATCATGCTCTCATTGTGAACAGTGGCGCTGCAGCTGGCCGCCCTTTGTAGTGTCGATGCCTGAAGGGCCGGCTGACCAGCATCAGCTTGGAGGCAACGATAGGCGAGACACTCAGACCAAACACCAACTAGAAACCCTTATCCGAAAGATAAGGTTTATTGGCACTGAGACTGGGATCGATCACGAACCAAAATTCTCCTGGCCTGATTCTATCAGCAGGGGGGCGCCGATGGGCCAGATACCCCCGGCGCTGCAAACTGAATCGGTGCAATACCCGCTTTCACTCCTCGTATAACTTCGACCCTAATCTTTCGAATCTCGTATTACTTCGACCTTAATCTCTCAAATCCCATATTTATTTCATTGCTTTATCGCATTTCCCTGTAAAAACCCGACTCTAACATCCTTCATTTGCCCCTGTCTCCTTTCCCAAGGTCAGAAGAGCAGTCAGTGCATACTGCGAGAATCCTCATGGCTTCACCAAAGAGCCGTTTGCTTGAACTTCTTCTTACTATTTGTTTGGTGTATTTGTTTATCCCCACCACCTCCAGCAGGGCCCTCGAGCGTGACGATGTCACATATACGTATGATGTCGTTATTTACGGCAACACGGTCGCTGCATTAGCGGCTGCTGTACAGACAAAGCGCATGAAGAAGTCTGTAGCGATCGTTATTCCTGGAAATACACTCGGCGGCCTCACGACGTCGGGCCTCGGTTGGACGGATAACAAAAACGGCAATTCGATCGGCGGTATCGCCAGAGAGTTCTACAGCAAAATCTTCGCCTACTACCAGAACACTAGCAAGTGGACATCCGAAACACGATCGGCCTACATAGCAAGGAAAATTCGTGCCCAGCCAGGCCCAGCCATCGAGGAGAGCAAAAAGGTGCAGTGGACCTTTGAGCCAAAAGTCGCAGAATATATCTGGGAGAAGTGGATGAAGGATGGGAAAATACCCATTTTCCGAAATGAAGCAATCGACCGCTCTAGGAGTGGTGTGGTCAAAGACGGAGCGAGTATTACGTCCTTCAGCACACAGTCTGGCTCAATCTTCAAGGCAAAAATGTTCATTGATGCTAGCTATGAGGGCGACCTCATGGAGACGGCAGGGGTTCCGTATCGCACAGGGCGTGAGGGTCGTGATGAATTCGATGAACCGCTTGCTGGAGTTCTCATCAATAGCCCTAACCGACTCTCGAACATCGACCCATATGTCAAAAAGGGGAATTCGAACAGCGGCTTGATCGCAGGCATCCAGCGAGTCATTGGCGATGCTCAGTCAGTTATGGGCAAGCCAGACCTTTACCGCCTACAGTCCTACAACTACCGATTGACTCTTACCAAAGTGGATAACAACAAGACACCGTTCCTCAAGCCCGCTGGCTATGATGAGTCTACTTACGAGATTCTCTTCCGCTACATTGAGTCAGGCTACACGGGTCCATTCTTCACAAGCCAGCTCATGCCAAACATCAAAACGGACTCTAATGCAGCTGGCCAGGTCAGCACAGATCTTATCGGTGGGAACTACGATGATGAGTCCAAGTCCAACTACGTGGAGTTCTCATACCAGCAGCGGGAAGCTATTCTGTCCGCGCATAAAGTCTATACGCAGGGCTTCCTCTGGACGTTAGCGAACCACCCACGTATACCACTATCCATCCGAACAGCTATCAGCAAATGGGGCTACGCCAAAGATGAGTTTGTCAGCAACGGCAACTGGCCATACGAGATATACATCCGCGAGGGCCGGCGCATGGTCGGCGTATATACCATGAAGCAGGACGATGTTCAGGAGCCGAAACAGTTCCCGAGCGATGCTGTCGTTGGCATGGGATCATATTATCTAGACGTGCACCAGGTGGAGCGCGTGGTTGTTGATGACCGTATCTACGATGAGGGATACGTACATGTGGTGACCAATGCGCCGTTTGCCATCCCATTCAACGCTATCATTCCTCGCGCAAGCTCTGCAACCAATTTCCTCAATCCAGTGGCAATGAGCAGCACGCATATTGCATATTCGGCCATCCGCATGGAACCGACCTATATGATCTTGGGGCAGAGCGCTGCAACAGCAGCGGTGATGGCGATTGAGCAGGGGGTTAAGATACAGGATGTTGACCGTGTGAAGCTAACGGCAAGGCTGATGGCAGACAAGCAGGTTTTAAGTCTCTAGGCCACTCGGGGTTTATGTTGGAGCAACATACGTCTGCCTTACCATGTATTTATGTAGAAAGCTTGCTGGAGGAAAGAAGCGCGCCGGGGTTGTTGATTCGCTTGACGATCTCTTCGCACAATTCTGTGTCTACATCATCTTCCACTCCACAAACACGTCTTGTGGTATGACAACATGTGGAGAAAAGCTCCCACGATCTAGGCCTGAAGAGGATGCTCGACTTTGCTGAACGGTGACCTCGTCCTTGGTCAAGTGAAAGACGTGGCGTGCTGATTTGTTGGGGTATTCAGCCTGCAGCTGCTTCCAATGGAGGAAAACTGCTAAGAGAGAATCGGGATGGGCCTTGACCTGCTGCTGAACCGCGAAAAAGCCCTGGCTCGCTTCAGGTGAACGGAGAGATAGAGTGGTAGAATTTGGTCGGTCAGCTGATGACCCCGATGCAGTAGACTCAATAATCTATTATTTATATAATGAATATTATCCACGGTTGGCTTCTTCCCGGCTGCCCCTATACCCAGTCGTGCTTATCATCTTGGATCATGCCGGCCCAAAACCAGCGCCACAAAAGTGCGCGACAGGGCCACGCTCCGATCGTTACAGCAAGTAAAGCGTAGGCGATTGTAGAAACCCCAGCGTCGAAAGGACCTCAGCGGACGAGGAAGAAACCACACCCAAGTGTATAGCTATCCCCCACGGGAATTGGGGGCAGGTCACAAAGGCAGGTGTCCGAACCTACTCTAGCAGAGTAGGCAGCGGCTGCTAATAGCACGACGGCGATTAAGGCAGACAGTCCAATTATTTCCTAACAGCTAGAGAAGAATCTAATGGGATGCTTTATCTAATTTTATCCTTAGCTGCGGATGATGGGAAGCCTTCAAGGTTAAGGTTAAGGTTTAGTCTAAGATCGGCGTGGGAGTTCGAGAGGGACAGACTCTCTGGACACAAGGTCAAAATGGAAAGAGGCTTTTTACAGCAAAAAGGTAAGGGAGACAGTCCATTTGAAGGGGCGGTTACTAAAAGAGTGATAGCACAATTAAGAAAGTGAAGTCTCGTCATCACCAGCTCACGGGGAGATCTCATTCCATCTAACTGTTGAAGCAGTCTTAGTGACTTACTTCCGGGTCTCAGTGCTGAGAGTCGAATGTGGGAAGCAATGACACCATATCCTCGTGCGTGGATGGATCCGACATGGTGGGGGGAAAGTGTGGATATCGGTTATTACCGGAGGAGGTCGACCGCCTGGTCTCTGGAACGGGGTTGTGACTACTCCTTACAAGGATGGTACGAGCTCTTCACAGCCGCAAGGATATGGGCCCTGGCAACCTGGCCCGTTACAACTACCCTTCCTGGTATAGGGCTGCCTGGGGTCTAACGGCCCGTGTGGCGCCCCGGCCCATAGTAGCGCGCCGTCGTTGAAGTTGAACGAACGACTGACGGATTAGCGGCCTGGCCGCCACGCTCAGATCTCCATCCACAGTGCCGAAGACTTCAGCCATGCGTTCATCTGGTGGAGAAATTGTCCGCTCCATGGCGGAAAGTCCTATCGATTATGGCAATTTGTAAACGGGCGACTACATAAATGAGTGGTAAGGTACAGAGTACGCAAAGAATACATCGAGGTTACTGAAAGCGAAGCTGTGCCGTCGACCAGAACCCAGAACCGTTACAACCAAGACAACGACAGTCTCAAACCAGCATCAGGCGCCCTTGTTGCCGCGAGAGTTGACACCTAGCCTCTTGAGCTTGTCTGCTTCGGGGCCACTCGCCACCACATCACCGACCTTAGCGAGGACCTCCTCGGCGGCATGGGTGTCGGGCTTTTGCTTGAAGAACTTGGTAACCAAGCGCCTGGCCTCGACGGCGGCGAAGTGGCGGCCAAGCGTCTTGTTTTCAAGGGCGCCCTGGTATGCCTTAATAGCGTCCTCCAGGTGGCGGCCGCCGAGAACCAGCAAGGTGTGGGTCGAGGGTGTGGTCAGGATAGCGTGGGCGGCAAGGGCATGGTCGGGGTCAACCGGGGGCATGACCAACACGGTGGTGCTGCCGAACAGGCTCACAATGGCAGGCTGGTCACCATCATGGCCGCTGGCCACGTTCCAGGACACGTTGGCGGTCACGGTGTTGAGCCCGGACGACTTGAACAAGGGACCGTCGGGCCCGCCGAGCAGAGTTAGCGAGGTGCTCGTGCTATTTCCCTTGGCGAGCGGCGCCAGCTCCTCGATGCGATCGTAGACCACGAGCGGCCGGAATGCCCGGACCATGCCGGCCGAGTCGGTGACGGTGCCCGAGGTGAAGCTGGACGACAGCCCGAAGTTCTTGGGCACCAGGATCTCCGAGTCCCCCTCGTTGGTTATGGTTAGGCTGACGCGGACCGGGGCTCCCAGGGGCACGTCGACGCGGAGCGGCTTCAATGTCAACTTAAGCCCGGGGACGTCGACGGCCGAGTCATCAGGCAGCTGAGGTCTCTCGTCGTTCTGCATAGAAAAGTCGACGCCGCCGGGGCGCACATACGCGTCGGGGAAGTGGCGCAGGCGCTTGAGGTCCTCGCTGCTGTAGTTCCAGGTGATTTGGCTGTCAAAGGGAGCAGTGTCCGTCGAGTCCCTGAGGATATTGGCTGTGCGCGCCATGAACGAGTGGTCGGCCTCAGTGTGGTAGAGGCCGAAGGCGTGGCCGAGCTCATGAAGAGCCGTGCGGAAGTAGGGCGATGTGGCCTGGGCAAACTGCTTGCCTGAGTTGACACCCCACTCCGGGATGTCCTGCAGCTTCAGCTCGCTTCCGATGGCGAGGCCCTCGCGCGGCGTGTTGTTGGGGTCCGCCCCTGGCCCAGCGACCTTGGTGTCATACATGATGCCGAACAGGCCGGCATCCTGGAATTTGCGGACAGCCAGAAGATGGTAGCGCCACTCGAAGTCGAGGTTGGTGACGCTCGTCTGGCGGTTGGCTATCATGGTCGCGTGGAGCTCGGCCACGTCCCAAGGGTCCTGGGGCGTGTCGGGAACGTCGGTCTGGCTCGTGATCTGGGTGAGCTGGAACCCGACCCTGTCGAACACCGTCTTCCAGTTCTGCGTGGTCGGGGAGCCGCCGTTTTGCAGCGGCGGCGGCGCACCGTCGACCGTATCAATCTCTACAGTGATTTTGCGGTAGTACTGGGACAACCAGCCCATCTTGAGAACGCCGACCACCTCACCTGTCGTCTTGGACTTGACATCACCCTCGGCATAGGCCCTCGGAGACGGGTATCCCGCGGGCGCCACCTTCCAGGTCATGGCGACGGTGTAGGTGTCGGAAGGTATATTTGTGAAGTGAGGTGGGGCTTGGCTAAAATGGTAGAATTCAAGCTCGAGGTTGAAAGTACTCCCGACAGAGAAATTCTCGTCTATCTTGGTGACTCGAACGTAATACCTGTACCTATCTCGAGCCAGGATGGGAATCCCGTTGGTAGGATTAGGGGCAGGGACGTTGACGGGTATGGTTGAGCCGTTCGGGAGCCGGGCCAAGCTGGTGCGGCGCAGATAAAGATCGCCGCTGGCGGTTCGCCCGGTGACGGGCTCCCCAGCTTGATGGTTCTCAACCCTTAGGGTACCATCGTAACGGGCTGTGGTGCCTCTGGGCGTGTATTCGAGGAGCCAGCTCCCGCCCCTGATCCAGCGGAAGATTGGTGGGATAACTGCGGCACCATCTTCGCCGGCTCTTGGCTGAGCAACATTGGAATAAAAAATGCCGGGGCTCTCAACCGGGATGAAAGGTGGAAGAGGTGGAACGGGCATGATGAATGGAAGGTAAATGTCAGAAGTGGTAAGGATAACACAAACGAATTGGGACAAATATTTGAATGAATGAGCTTGATTCCTGTTATTGCAAATAGTACGATGTCTTACTTCGGTTGACGGTGACGGGAATAAAGCTACGGCCCGGACACATCATCGGAGGATTGAATCTCGACTTATATATCCATCCGCTCCTGGAATTCTACCGCCGCCTGATCGTGACGGCGTATAACAATCAGGCAATTATGCCAGTCCGAAGCTTCAAATGTAGGACTCATAGACTGTCCTATACGAACACAATTCAATACTCCTTCACATGCCAGACGATCTAGCCAGACGGTTTGGCAAGGTGTTGACTACTGAGACTAGTAGCATGCAAGCCTCATCCACAGTGTCAAGGAACTTTTCGCTAGAGCGTGCCGTCATCGTTTTGGTTAGCGGTACGAAGTAGAGCAGTTGACTTGTTGCACCTCCTGTGAGCTTTGCGTTTATGTTAATCTAGGTGCTTACATTCGACCAGCCCCGCACCAAGAGAACAATAATCAGGAACTACACAGCTGGTCTAACGGTCCTTAGCTTCGAATTTTAACTTACGGCCAAAAATAGGTAGCCTCTTCTCTCGCCAGATTGACTCCAACCTTTTTCACCCGGGCCTAGAGTCTGCATTATCACCTATCCCTTCAATAAATCTCGCATCCATTCTTTATCCTGACATGTCAAAATGCGTGTCGATAGAAATGGGCTCCGAGCTGATATGAGTCGCAGATTGTCTCAGCTTATATCCTCGTATTTGCTTATTGTCAACCGCCCAACAGTAATCTTGGACTCTATATTTTCTTTCAACCTTATCCTGCTCGGGACATGGCGTGGAAAGATCGAGATTATGAGCTAATAACATTTCCTTGACGAACAGTTCTCCATTCACATGCCAAAACTTGGTTTACTCATTTCCGTGGAAAGTGCAATTCGTTACTTCGGTAGCCAGAATCAAGAGTGGCTTTCGTATTCCTTCGCAGGAGTAATCCTATTCCGCTCTAAACTGCCCAACTTCGCACCATGTGATACGCAAGCCAGCAACAGCCCCGAACTCTATATTCTCTTCGACCATATCCTGCACGGTTTGGGTTTGGAAGCCTCCTGGTCGCACCAAGAGAAATGTGTCTTCTGATCGACCCCTTCCGCCAACAGGACCGGTTCTGGCATGGCGCCCTAGTCCCGTAGCCAGTCTCGTGTCTGTGCTCTGGTTCGAAGCGCTCAGCCTCTCCAGTTTGAGCACCACCTCCCTTATATCTCCGTCCAGCACGTTCCTCTGCTTGATGAAATCAGATCTCACCGGCTTCCGGAAGAGGTCCTACCCCGCCCAACTCTATCTCATTGCCAAGGTCATTGGGCCGTGATACCGGTCGCAGCTACGCCACCAACCACGGACGGATCGGGAGCGCCCTATCAGATGCCCAGAAACTTTCTCGGTCCGATTTTTAGCATGGTTTCGTATTGCTTGCCCGTCGTCACGATGACAAATTTTGAACCTGGCTGGGCTATGTGCAAAGCCATTGTAATGAAAGCTTGGAAGATGCGGAGGACGGGTTTCCGCCCAACGCGGGCTTGGAGTTGGAATACCAATGGATGGTTAATGTAGTGGGCAAATAAAGAAGCCGTGATACCGTAACACCTCGTCTTCTAGTCCGCGGAGGCACTGGGTGGTGGTCTCGTGTATGGCATGATGGGCATTCCGTCAGGCCAATGAGGCTTCAGAGGATAGCAAATCTATTGAAGTGGATCTGGAAAGAAAGTGAGCTGGGAGCAGGCTCCGACAACAGGTGTGGCCAAACATCTAACCGAGTCAACGAGAGGGGATTGGGGAGTTGTTTCGGTGAGAACCCAGGGATAGGAGCTGGTGGTTGTAGGGTACATTCGCTGCTCCACGGCTCCCCAACATGCAGTTGGTTCACACCAGCACTCCCGGGGATAAATAACACGACTGCTATACAAGGTAAAAGGGGCTTTAATGCCAGTCTTACGGGGATCGTGGAATAATGGAGGCAAGATTCCGTGGGAGCAGGAACCGTCCCTTTCCTACCAGGATGCTCTTAGAGGAAAGCCCGTAGTGGCCGCTTTCCAATATTTCAGCCATGGACAAATCAATTGATCTGGGATATCAGGCATGAGTTTACGGAGTCTAATTGTGCGAAAGGGGTAGCATGCATCTTCTTACAATACTGTTGGGGGCATCCGGTTTAAGTCGGAGAGACTTTGGAAGAGTGCGATAATTTCATCGCAAAGGCTTTCGTAAGCACGAGCTATTTTAGGGTGTAGCTTCCCAGGCTAGATATATCGCTCTGGTCGCTCCACCAGTGCACCGGTCTGTCTTACGGGATTCCTAAAGCCCCGGGGCTTTGATATGGCTATAACGCACTGAGTTAATGAATCTCAAATAGAGCATGTCCTTTCTATACGCAGCCTGGTATTAGGCTCGAATGAGAGTGGGTGATGGAATTAACGTAATAGATCTTTCCTAGCGATCATTTACAGTTTTCCGCTCTAGTGGAGTTACCTGCGGCGTATTTCTATTGGTAGTGGCCGTGGTAGGGCTGGAAGGTTGTGCTGCAATGAAAATCCCATTGGCGATCAACGGTCTGACGCATAGCTCCTTTCCGCTAGCTTATTGTCTGTTACAGGGTCGGAGAGCCGTTTCTAAATATGTCCGGGTGGAATAAGCTAGAGCACTATCTGTTCGTCAGTATTACGTTCTGTGGCGGAAGAAGCTGAAGATGGCATTGCATTCATGACGAACTTGCATAAAAACAGCAATATAGAGATTTGTAAGCCTATGGCCTAGACTCCCATGTGATTCCTAAGATCTCACCAAGGGGACACGAGTCTTGCTGCTTTGGGGAGTAGCTGTGCTCTCTTCGTTAGGTACGCCCACAGAGACGGAAGTGATCAACGGGACGAGAGTTATTCTGCTACGTCTGACGACTTCAGCGTGGGCCACAGTTCAAGCCGCAGTTACAATTCAGCTTGAATTGAGGAATTGAGGCCTCAATTCAACCCAACCCAATTCGGCGGCCGACCGGCTCAATGTAATTCAATCAGCAAATAGCATCAAATTGAGACAGAATAACTCAATCTTCCAGCTCCAAGTGGCTGGTATGAGGCTCAATACCCCCCTTGCTTGACTTCCGGGCCCTAATTAGACTAATTCGGCCCTTCTGCCTATTCTGCTCCTTCTACCGTCGAGTGGAGCCCTGGACGGGACCCTGAGCTGCGTCCCTTGGAAGGATTTTCTAATTAATAAGGTTTGTTGTCCTGAGAGACGGTTGTTCTGTGGGAAGACGGCCTGGTCCGCGCCTCAGTGAGCTCAATGCACGAGCCGGGGTCACGGAACTTTCCATATGCACGATTTGGTCGGCAAGCTGTCACTCATACGGCTTGACAACGGCACTTTGCGAAGCAAGCGCCTACCACGGAAATTAGCTGAACTTTATTCACAAGATTGTGACTGCAACCGGCTCCGTGCAGTAACAATACAATACACTCGTCATCTGGGTTCCAAGAAGCCCTATTTACCCAATATTTAAGTCGCTCAATTCTGAAGTGCAAACCTCTCACTACTATCATAAACGTTAGTATTTTAATAATACTATATATGTAAATATATATCCTGATTGAGGGCAGATTGTGGCCAGATAATGCTCAGGCACACTTTCCCAAAAAAATCGTGCTATTCCATTGTCAGGATCCCTGGAGAGAATTAGCGTCACACAGTCTGGCTCTGCTGGTGGTGGGTAGGACCGCGTCATGCTTGTGTAGACGGCTGTCTCCGTGAGCAGCCTTTGTATCACATGCAAGCTGCAGCAGCGGGGGGGGGGGGCAATCATTGCCTTTGCTGGGATATTTCTGTGACGATGGCATGTCTACTGCTCTCTGTCTCTCTGTGGAGATACAGTATGTTGGATTATTGAGTAAGACGATCTAACTACATGAGATCTCTAAACTTCCCGTTAGTAGTAGTCCGCGAGTAAGCATGCATAGCCGTCGATGAGGGAGGAGCTCCTTACCGGTGCATTTCTCTAACGTTAAGTCGGACTGTTTAACCTTAACCCCTCTTCCGCCTTAGCCTGCCCTGTCGTTAGCTCACCGATGACCCGACCGGCACCGCGCGTTAAAACAGATTAAGGGGCGCTCAGGAGATACTGGACCGACGACTTTGTTGGGTGCTTTAGTAAAGGTCAGCAAATAACATCAATCCCCCGCGCCCCCCTACACACACAATTTATTGACGCCTGGCGCCGACGCCGAAAGAGCAACTATTACTAATGTACCTGTCCATTTTCCCTAAGCTTCTGTGACTTAAGATCATTCTGGTGTCATGACATCTAACGTGCAAAGTTTTAAGCATTTCTCAAGCTAGGGATCCGTGCGGTTGACTCCCCGTAGAGAATAATATCTCAGATAGAGTCACATGCCGGTAGTGACTGAGGATCTAGCCATGGACTGCTGTATGTCTACTACTGGGCACTAGGTCCCGTTGAGGCCGTTATGAAGTAGGGTGGTATTCCATTTAACGTAAGATTCCAGTCTTGTCTTCCAATACAGTTTCTTAGTTACCCGTAAGTCAGTATCTTTCCCGCCATCTATTATCGGCTTCCTGTATTGTTTTGTTCTATTCTAAGCCGTGGGTGTCTCGGTTGGCTGTGGTCGGGAAATGAGTCCGCAGCTGTTTAGCACCTTACCGCCACGAAACCCTTTCAATTGTGCCAACACCGCTCGAATCTCAGAATTTAGCTTCCCTAAAGAGTCTATAAGCGTGTGTGCACAGGAAACCCCCCAAACAACTGCCGTCTAAGATGATATTGGATGACACCATTACTCATGATGACATCGCCGAGAATGATATCCTTGCCGTTGGAATCGAAGGGAATAGCGCCGCTGATGCCTACCACGAGGGCAAGCTTGACGTTTGGGAAACTTGCTTGATAATTAGCGGCGACTGCTGCCCCGTTAGCTTTTTCTATTCCTGGCATATACGTGAGCGAAACGTTATAGCGGCCGATGTCGAACCAATGCATGCACAGATAAGCCGGCGGAGTTTGCCGAGCAGTCTAGGGATGGGAATGGTTATATTTCGCATTGTAAGCCATAATAACAAATTTCAAAATCAATCTCTTCGTCGTTTAGAATTAGGTTAAACTTTCACTTTCGATACGAGTTAATGGAACATTCTAACTGAGAGCCGTTCGATAGCAGCTCAGATACTGCATGAACGTGCCGTTAACGTTTTCTTGCTGCAGAAACTGCTTTGCGAGTCTCATTCAAGCAGGCTTAGCCGCTGTTAGCTGGCATCTTCTAGTCTATTGAACCTTGCGCATTCGCGTTTCAATACACATACGCAGGAGGCTACGGGGCTATTGGTTGAAAGCTATGGAGTGTGCCGCGTCGTGGCAACCGTCTCAAGGCGCATTTAGGCTCACATTGAGCCGGTCATTGCCCTATATATAGCTTGATCGGCTCCCTACGCAAATCTATCACACTTAGCTTCATCAAATAGCTTAACATCAAACCCGGATTCTTCATCTTACGCTTGATTAAAATATAAACTCGCAACTTTGCACCCCCAGCCTCAGTCACATAATATGGCTGCCATTACCGGTGATGTCATCCCTGGATCTTGGATTGTGCTCTTGAAGCCGCACTTGTCGGCTGACGGAAAGATTGCTCACTTGGGTTCTATTCGAGACATGACCGACGACCTGAAGACCTCATTTTCTTGCAAAGCTCACTATGAATTCGACCTAGACGAGTTTCGCGGCTATTCGGGCAAGTTCGATCTTCAGACAAAGGAGGGCATCGAAAAGATGGATGGGGTTCGTATCTGAATAAGTAGTAAATGCCTATCATTGCCACTGACATGTCTCTATAGGTCTTGTCCATAGAGCCAGTCCGTTACTTCAGACGTTGCCAATTGGTACCTCAACACAATACCCCTTGGGGACTGGAGCGCATTTCCCAGCGTAGAAAGGTTCAGCAGGACGAGCCGTACCTCTACAGGTACCGCGACGACGCTGCAGGTCAGAACACAATCGCCTATATCATCGATACAGGCATCAATGAAAGCCATGTGGAATTCGAAGGCCGCGCCATTCGGGGGCCCAAATTTGTCACTTCTACACCCTCTGCGAGTGATGGCGATGTCTGGGGGCATGGGACCCATGTCGCTGG
Source organism: Dactylonectria estremocensis (assembly GCA_020744375.1). NCBI lineage: Eukaryota > Fungi > Ascomycota > Sordariomycetes > Hypocreales > Nectriaceae > Dactylonectria > Dactylonectria estremocensis. The sequence continues at coordinate 263,037 of JAGMUU010000010.1, read as the reverse complement.
CATCGTTGGGAGCAGGGCTTATGGTGTGGCTAAGAAGGTAAAGATAATCTCGATCAAAGTCTTCTCCGACATCACAGGAGGGGCCCGAACCGACGACATTATCAAAGCGCTAGAATGGGTTGTGTCTGATGCCGGGGCCCGTGAAGAAAAAGCTACTGTGAACATGAGTCTTGGAGGCCCCATCAGCCCAGCTTTGAATGCTGCAGTGGCTGCTACCGTGAGAAGTGGAATTGTTGTTTGTGTCGCCGCAGGGAACGACATGGCAAGTTACATCTCGCTGGCCTCTCCTGACCTTTATGGCTAACAGAACTCTCTGCCGAAAGGGACTCGCCGAGGCAAAATCACCTGCATCGGAGCCCCTCGCAGTCACTGTGGCTGCAATGGACAAGACAGACGAGATCTCGGATTTCTCGAATTATGGCAGACGTACGATCTCTGGATTGGTGCATAGTCATACCCAAATACAAAAGCTTACATAACATAGTTGTGGACGTCTTCGGTCCTGGAACTGATATAAAATCAACTTGGATAGATAGCAATAGCGCAACAAAGACCATTAGCGGCACATCCATGGGTAAGCACTCTTGATTCGCATGTACACGTCACTAACAAAGGGGCATTAGCAACTCCTCATGTCACTGGGCTTGCATGCTGCTTGCTCAGCGATAGTACGCTGGTTGATAAAACCCCTTATGGGGTTGCCTCACAGATAACCATTCGGGCGGATAAGAACAAGCTCCTAGGACTGGACAGGATCACCAGCAATACCATTTTGCAAGTGGTCTGAACACAATGCGGGAGTACAGTACAGAGAACGAAGATTCCTTCTTTCATTTTCTTTTTTAAATATCGAATGTCACTCCTCAAGTGGGATGAGTGACAAAAAACAAATAGTCAACTCGTTAGGCTGGCTCCATGGATAATGCGCTGGATTTCTCCTTGAAAAGCGGATCAGTCTCGTATGTTATTAGTTACATGGTGTTTTTAGGAGTCGTTCCTTATACTCGTCGGGTTCACTATTGCGACCCTTGGGACGGAGGCATGCTTTGATTGCTAGTCACTAGAGGGAGCTTTCGGTTGTTGTATGGAGTTCTCCACTGGAGTTTAAGCTCGGCCAACCGTTAGCAGGTTCCTGTCATTACAGTCACAATAACATCTCGGCTTGCCATGAATTTCCCATTAAGCATTCCCCAAGGTACTGAACTATGATTGTAGGATTACTAACTATATAATAGTTGAATACCTTTGTTTTCGGAGGGTATTAGGCAATAAGAAAAATTCTTAGCTTCTAGATCTAAATCTCGAAAGTTCGAGAATACCGGTAGTCATGAGATATCAATGCTAAATAATCAAGCATGACCCAAGCGGGTAAGGACATGTGTGTGTAAGAGTCGGGCCTAGAATGGCCAGGTGACCTGATCTTCCGATGCTTGGGAGAAAAATGCTCTTTACCGTCTGTCACGTCGGCTCTCTTTTCCCTCCTTCTACTGAGGAACGGTAGTCTCTGTCGTGTAGCGAACCACCGTGACTAAGGTGCCACTCGCTGCCTTGGAACTCGCTGTCCGTGTCGCTGTCCGTGTCGCTGTCCGTGTCGCAGTTTTATCCTGGTCCATATGACGGGCACGACAGCGCACCATTGGACCCTAAGGCTAAGAAGGGGACTCCCTGGCTCTTGCTGACGATTGAGGTGCACTCTTAGATGGCGATGGGGCCTCAGCCTCTCAAATTCTGCAAACGTTCGCGTCGGTGTCTTGCCTTTCTGACGTTTTAGAGACAGGTGTCTTTCAGTGTATGCGTCGGGCATCTCAAGAATGGCGTCGTGGGCGTATGGCATTCTAGGAAGGAAAGGAGATTAAGAGCTAGAATGACGATATATTGAGCGCTCGGCTGGCACTATCAAGCATTCGACGAGCAAGAGGACAGACATCGAATGTTAAGGCACTACATTCCAGTCGCAACCACATTCGGCTAATATCGTCGTTTGCCGTGGCCGAGGCGGTAGGGACTCGCCGCAAATGCCATCGCCATCATGACCTATCCGCCAAAGTCGCGACACTATGCTTCCAATGCTTCACCACCGGGGCAACGTCCTGCCCGGGCTCGCTTATCAAGAAGCAGCATCTTTGACTCTGGTGTAAGAGGCCAGCACGCCACTTGTCCTTCCGACAACCAGTGTAAACCAAGTTCTTTTGCATCATTATTTCCCGTCAATCCGCTCTTGTCCAAATTTTTGACCGAACAACAGCTTCACGCTTTCTCTACGGTCTGCCTGGATCATACCCAACTTCCTGAATTAGCAACTCATCCACAGCGCTCCATGCCTAATATCAAAGGCGTGGAGAGGCGGCTAATTGCGGACATCAACGCCGAGATAACGGGTGAGCCCGCATTTACGACTGGCAACTGCCATGCTACTGGCGGCCACTATGCTTATTATCGAATAGCTAGGTGCAGGCTGAGGTGGTGTCGGCAAAGGTGTTGGTGGTGAAGCAGTGGAGGCGGATTCTTGGGAAGCAGCATGCAATAGCCTTCTTTTTGGCGTGCTTGAAAAACACCTTGGAAACATATGAGTTGAGTCTGAGGTCCAGGGGGTGCTTCCGCTTGCCTTTCTTGTCACCAGCGCGCAGTGTGTCGAGAACGCGCTCCCTCGAGCTGTAGCGACCCCAGGTGGTGCTGGCGTGGAAGGGTAGGCCTGAGAGGCCAGTCGTCTGGTCCCTGTCAGGGTTGAGCATGTGGTGTCGGTGCTCAACAATCTCGCAGATTTGCAGCGTCTTGACCAGACTCCGTGGCCATGGACTCGAAGACCTCTTTTGGCTGAGGGAAGGCGAGGAAAATGCTGCCATTCCCCATATTTGTCTGGAGGTATCCATCGAAGCCATGTCCCGGAGTCCCTCGAGAAACGTATTGGTTCTACTCCAGCTTGACAAATAGGTCCTTCATATGCCGCGCACTGTAATGACCTGTCAGGTCGTCCGGGAAACCGGCCCGAGTCGAGTGAATAAGTTGTAGTTGAGTGCGAAACATGGGTTTACGTCAGAGGAAACTGGTACTGACTTCCAGGATTTATTCCCTGTGATATTTTTGATGTGCTCCCAGTTGCTGTCACTGAGCAGAACAGTGAGACCAGAATTGGCGATTGATGAGCGTTGCATTTTGTGGGTACTGAGCTCCAAGCATTTCGGCCCCGTCAGGCAGGTACTTCTTCTCGAGCTCATCGTCATCATAATGACGGACCCAGAGCGGCCAACTGAGGCTCTCGGCAATGCCTACAGCCCGTCCCCACGCGAGGACCTGCGAGTTAGTGTCGGCACTCTCGTCGTCGCCAGCTTCAAGGAGCATCGTCTTGAAACCTGTACGGACGAGGTTGGTGGCCAGTGGTCCGCCTCCTGGTCCGCTGCCAACCACGACGTAGTCGTAAATGTCGACCACTGAAGCAGAGGGTTCTGCCTTCGTCCACGTGCCAAGTACTGCCAGCATGATGGTGTCTGCGCGCCAGGCCGCCACGTTGAGCTTTGGGATTTGCATCGTACTCAAGCTTGAAAGATTGAAATCCAAGGTTTAGAGCAAGTGAGAATCAGGTGGCTGCAAGGAATAGGTACAGGACTTGTAACTCTAGGGTCAAAAGGAAAAGGAGGATGAGACGCCTTGATATAGTGCCTTGCAAAAACTACGATGAACATGATTCGCGAGCTCCGCCTGGCTGTTTCAAGCTCACGTCAAAAACGAGGCATGCTTGGGCTCCATTCCCCTACATAGAGATTTCCCGTACACCATCACCCCCTTGTCGGCATTCATCGTGATCTAGGACTCCGTGGTCGGTGCGACTTCGGTTCAAGTCCCATACTGAAGAAATGGAGGAGCTGCTACATGAGCAAGGTCCAGTATAGCTAGCCGAGCCTCTGGACCATCGGGGCTGATCCCAAAAGAAACAAAATAGCTTAGGTGCACGATCCAATGCCTCAGTTAAGGGTGAGACTGACTCCGAACCTAGAAATGGAAGGCGGTCTGAAATTGCTGGGGTTGTAGTGTAACTACGAGATATGAGGGCCTCCACAACTCCAGCTGCGTTAGCCTTCGGCTTTTCCATCGGTCCCAGGGATTCCAAACGTTAAATCGCCTTGTGTCTTTATAGCTCTTACTAACCGCTCATCGGAACATGAGGGGTCTATTTCTTGTCTTGTTTAGTAATGGTGTTAATTCAGAAACTCGGTAATCAATATCAGATATAGCAGCGACCGTGTTCACAATAATAAAACAATTGGCCACAGTACAGCAGCCTTGACCGTTGGCGGTAGTGCCTTGATCCGAAAAGACAATGCATCTACATGTTCTCAACATTTAGGTTCATAATTTATATCACGAAAGGCCGGGATATGTAGTCTAAATGGCCACCCAAACAGCCGGGGCATTATGTGCAACAAGGCCCATCGGCAGATCTGATGCCATGACAGGACCCGTAGCTAAGCCTCCATACTTGAGAAACAGGTGATCTTGCCTTAAATCCGTGACGATTGAGGCCGAGGTCGCGATTACCGAAGTCGCGAGGCCGAAGGGGCGACACTGCTCCGGGAATCCTGCGGCTTCGGTTTCGGCATCAGTGTTAGTCCAGACGCCAACGCTTCAATGTCAATCTAAACGCCGATAGTTCAGCTTTAATCTAAATGCCGATGCTTCAGTCTCAATCCAAAGGCCGATGCTTCTTTGTCGGCGGGCATGGGCGTGAGTTGCTCGGTGCGCTTTGAACAGCCGCCTAGCCATGTGAGGGGGTAATGATTGGCCTGATGGTTCACTCCGGAAGGCTAACCCAATTTAACTTAGCTGTGGATGCATGAAAAGTACGATTATAAGGCCAAACCACTCGAGTATCCCCTCGCGCTCGGGCCTGTCTCCTTCACCGACGACCGAATCCCTGACGGACCTCAGCCTGCAGGCCGTATTCTAGAAGCGGCGATACATTTTGTTACGAAAATGGTGCCACGCGAGACAGACACAATGGACATTCTCATTACCGGAGCTAATAGAGGTATTATCTCCTTTCTCGCGCAGTTTACAGGGCTGACTGTCGCCCAAGGAATTGGAAAGGCCCTATTCAAGGCTTGTGCTCGTAGGCCCAATCACACCGTGATTGCCGGCGTACGGGACCCCGATAGCGAGAGTTCCCAAGCGCTGCATTCCGTTACATTTGGACAGGGCAGCAGAGCCATACTAGTCAAGATCGATAGCGCCTCCGAGGCAGACTTCCCTGCGGCTGTAGAAACCCTCCGATCGCAGCACGGCATTGAAAAGCTGGACTTAGTCATTGCCAACGCAGGCATCTCAAAGTACTTTGGAAAGGCGACCGAGACCCCGGCCCAGCAAATGCTGGATCATTTCACAATCAACGCCGTTGGTCCCCTCCTGCTTTTCCAGGCGACGGCCTCTCTGCTGTCGGCGTCACTCACGCCAAAGTTTGTCGCCATCTCCTCTGGTGCTGGGAGTATCGCGGGCATAGACAAGCTCCCGATTGAGAATACGGCCTATGGTTCATCCAAAACAGCGTTGAACTTCATCACTAGAAGGATTCACTTCGAAAATCCGCATTTGATTGCGTTTCCTATCAATCCTGGTTGGCTGCAAACAGATGTATGTTTTCTGCCACATCACATAGAAACCCGTGCTGACGTTTAATAGCTGGGCAATCATGCAGCCCAGAGCTCAGGCTTATCAGAGGCCCCGGTTGCGGTAGAAGATGGTGTAAATGGCATACTTAACGTCGTTGACAAGGCAACGAGAGAGAAGACATCGGGAAGGTTTTGGTCTTGGGATGAGCAGGAACTTCAATGGTAATGGTGAATGAGCAAGTGCAGCTTCTTTACTGAGACATCTAGTTTGACATAACCACGCTTGAATAGTTCTATCCATCTGCCAGCTTGACACAATAAGGTACCCCCACCCGGTTCGCAGGCCCGATGATGCTCCTCAGTGCAGAACTTCGCCTAGCAGGAAAATCGCCTGCTTGTTGCTGAACTTGGAGACATCTCCCACAATTTCCGCCACCTCAGGTCCAGCAAAGGCGGTCTTGACTTGGTCCGCGTTGTCCCAGTTGACAACCGACCCGAAGGCGTAGAGGGAAGGTGAGCCGTCTAGCCCGTCGGTGAACTTTGTGGCCGACCAGCCGGTGACGCCGTATTTGCCCCAGAGCTCCTGGATCATGGGCATGTGCTTTGTGATGTAGTAGTCGATGTCGTATTTAGCGTCGGGCTCATTTGGGAAGACGACGGTGACGGTGAAGCCCATTTTGGATGTAAAATAAGATAAGAATGTTATTCTTGGCGAGTACTGGAGTTTTGCGAGGATAGCGAAACTGTGTAGCGGATTGAAGATGGCGGCTGTAGGCTAGAAGTGGTTCGAAACAATTCGCCAGGTTGACACCAGTTTATACCAATTTGCTCCTCGTAAACGCCGAAGATATTGGTTCGTTTCGGCGATACTTGATTAGGCCGTTCTTGCCTTAAATCCGACCGTGAGTATTGATCCACAGATGATGTATTCAGGGGATCAGGGCCATTAATGCGTTGGACTAGTCAAACTCAACGTTGCGTGAAGCGATGGACCACAAGGACGGGTGTCCTCCAACTACTCTATATACGCCCGGCTCCAACAGCCTTCCTCTATAAAACGAAGTTTTTCTCGTCTTATTTTCTCGTGAACTATAGCTATTTGCAACACCCCGGATATCCTACAAGTTGAACCTTCAGCCACCAACGTTGAGCGTACTTTATCCACGATGTCTGACAGGCCCAAGCTTCTCGTCGTCCTCACTTCTCAGGATGTTCTCCCCACACGAGATAACATGAAGACTGGCTGGTATCTCCCCGAGCTAGTCCACCCGTACAACGACCTCATTTCTCATGTCGACGTCACCATGGCTTCCCCAAAGGGAGGCGAAGCCCCGATTGATCCCTACTCCATCGAGGACTCCAAGAACGACGAGTCATGCCAAACGTTTTTGAAAGAGAAAGAACATCTTTGGAAACACACCTTGAAACTCGAGAGCTTTCTAGGCCGGTCTTCCGAATACGCCGGCATCTTCTTCATTGGTGGCCATGGCCGTAAGTACGCTCGAACCTTATTGCCTGACTGAGACACTAACGCATCCGCCATAGCCATGTTCGACCTCGCCGTGGACAGCACATCTCATGCACTGGTTCGGGAGTTCTACGAGTCCGGAAAGATTGTCTCGGCCGTCTGCCACGGGCCCGCGGCCCTGGTCAATGTCAAGCTCTCGGATGGCACGTACATGGTCAGGGACCAGACAGTCACTGGGTTTTCGAACGCCGAGGAGGATGCCTACCAATTCACCGACGCGATGCCATTCTTACTCGAAAATGAGCTGCGTAATCACGGTGGAAAGTATGAGAAAGCGGACCAGCTGTTTGGCGTCAAGGTGGTCGTTAGTGGCAAGAGTGGGAATCTTGTGACTGGACAAAATCCGCCGAGCGCTGGAGTTATCGGCAAGACTTTGGTGGAGGTTATCCAGAAGCATCAATCCTAGTGACGGAGAGAAGATTTGGTTCTAGAAGTTCGAAATTGAAATATTGACGACTTGAGCTCTCAGAACCTGGCCTATTTGCTCGGAAGAAGCCGCATTGCGTATTGAACCCTGTTCTGTATGAAGCTCTCCCGCTAAACTTATCGGGCTAGCCTTCCGGAGTTTCAAATGGTTCATCTAGAAAGTCATGCTAAAAAGGGACCCATGCCCACAAGGGAGTCGGCCGACTCTTCTCCCCAAGATTTCAACGGGCAAACGCTTTACCCTTGAGGAATGAGGTGGTCCGAGCTCCGGATGGCCTTCCCGTTCCGATATAGGGTGGCCTCTCCTCCAATTCGATCAACCACCATTGTCCTCATTCAATCCACTTCAGCCACCTGTAACATCCTTCTTTCGCCGGATGCTCTTTGTTGCACCAGGTACAAGCGACGGTCAGAAGAAAGGAGCCGAGCCGAGTACCATGGTCAACAAAGGCCGGCCCTCAAAGGACTGTCTTCCTTGCAGGAAGCGTAAGCTCCAGGTATGACCTAACCAATCATCCCCGCCCACACCCCAGTGTACCTGTTCATCACTTGTCAGAAGTTGACTGATGGAAGGATTCCAGTGTGACCTGAAGTTTGAAGGCTGCGGTCAGTGTAAGAGAGCCAAAATTTCGTGCCACGGATACCGAAATCTCCAGGACTTGGCCTTCCGCGACGAGACGGATACAGCCAAACACAAGGTTTTGGCCCGTTTGGGGCATCAGCGCCCTGAAACATCTGGGGTTTCCTTGCCAATATGGGCCCTGAATTTGGACATGGATGCACGCTGTCGAGAAACTTTCTTCTCGCTGTTTGTCACGGGGCTTTCACGCAGCTGTACGTCTCTCGTGCCCCTCTATACCCAGGCCCCAGCCATTGGGCATCTCGCATGCAGTGTCGACGCAGTCAGCCTTGCCTTTACAGCGGTGCAATTTGAGAGCCATGAAGCCATGAGCTTGGCCAACAAGAGATACGTGGTGGCCATCCAGAACCTGAGTCACGCTTTGCGAGACCCCAAGGCGCTGGAACGCGACGAGACTCTGCAAGCGGTTTTGCTCCTTGACCTATATGAGAAGTTATCCAATCGCCAGGGTCACACGCCGCCTTCTTGGATGAGCCACATCCAAGGAGCAGTATCGCTGGTCGCAGCGCGGGGAGCCTTGAACTTCTCCAGCCCAATCGCCTGTCAACTGACTAGGAGTGTGGTGACAACAATAACGATCAGCTGCGGAGCTGCCAAGGTCTCCGTTCCGGAATCCATACTATCGTTACGCAAAGAGCTTGACACCTTCAATATGGATAATAAATGGGACTTTATGGGCATATTATTTGACATTGTGAACCTGAGAGCCGAGATTCATCACAACGGAGGGCTCGTTGGACCGGAGGTCATTGAGAGGGCAAAGGAGATTGATCAAAATCTAGCAAGCTTGGAGGAGAAACTACCGAAGTCCTGGAAGCCCGTACCTGTCCTGGCGACCTTTCATCATGGGCCACGGCTTCTCGATAGACAGTACGACGTCTACCCAAGCCATTACGCAACACAGGTTGGGAACGCATTGAGGGCGATGCGTCTAGAGATGACCCAAGTCATTAGTGAGCATCATCGGGGTCCCGAGACTGGTGCTTCCGAAAACATCAACCGTATTTCCCGTCGAATCTGTCACTCTGTGCCCCAGTTCATCCTTTCCGGGGCCAGGTCAGACAATGCAGAGCCGTTCTCACCGATTCAGAAGTTGCAGTGCAGGACCCTGCTGGCACCGCTTTACCTCGCTGCTAGGCTTTCAACGGATAGACGCATGCAAGAATGGATCTGCACTTCAATAGGCTACATGGCCGAGAAGGGGAATATGCGGGTAGCGAAAGATATCGCCGATATCCTCAGGACAGGGTCAGACGTCGACTATTGGACTGTGTGGGCGATGACGGGGTGCTATGCAATGGCTGCATGAGACAGCTGAGTCCTTGCATAAATCTCCTCGGCCTTCGGCGAACTTTAAAGTCCGCCCGGATGTCATACGGCTGCTAGGGTCTGCATGGCTATTTCGACCGTCTCCAGCTTTTACAGGAGGACTCGTCACCATTATCCACAGACGTGGCAGAATGCCCGCGACGAGTTCAAACGGGTAGCGCGCTAATTTTCCGGAAGGCCTGCCTGTTGAGGAACTTTAGGCTAGCGCAAGCGCCAGCTCGAAACTCTTTGAGGAGTTCTCGAGCCAGACTCTACAGTTGTATAAAGGCACCATCCATTCTATCTGCATGTAGGCTGGTCAAACAGAACTCTAATACTCTGGGCTTTGGAAGTCTACGACACGTACGACTATGTCCTCTCCATACAAGCGTGTTCTCCTTGTTGGCGCCACCTCTGGGATAGGAGCTGCACTGGCGGACAAGTTCATCCTGGAAGGCAGCAAAGTCATCGCCGTCGGGCGACGCCAGGAGAGGCTTGATACTTTTGTCAAGAAGCATGGAGAAGAACAGGCAAGTGGCGTACGATACGACGTCAACGACACGGCCGGGCTGGGCGCCTTTGTCGATGGGTAAGTGATACTCGTTGATATGTATGCTTTCCAGCGCATCACTAATATTGGATTATAGAATCATCAATCAGTATCCCGATCTTGATTGCGTCTTCCTCAATTCTGGCACGCAAAGCCAAGTACGACTGTCCAAACCTGCAGAGGTTGATCTGGATGCCTTCCATCAGGAAATGACCACCAACTTCACCAGACTTGTGGATTTGTCCATCAATTTCCTCTCCCACCTGCAAAACAAGTCCTACCCGACTGCCCTGATCATCACGGGAAGCCTGCTTGCCCATGTTCCTGCCGTCACTATGCCCGCATATTCTGCTTCCAAAGCGGCTTTGACCGCGTACGTAGACTGTCTGCGCCGCCAGAATGCGGGATCTTCCACGAAGATCATTGAGGTCTGGCCTCCAGTTGTACAGAGTAAGTTACCCTCTAAGGAGTATATCCTCACCACATGGGATGTAATTAACGATTTAAAGCCGAGCTTCACGACTATATGGGACCAGACAGGGGCCGATCTCTTGGCATGCCTGTTGCGGAGTTCGTCGAAAAGGTGTGGCCACAACTTGCGACTGGGTTGGAGCACATCATCGTCGACGCGATTGGGTCTAAAGAGACTTTCTTGGGAAGCGTCAACAGTCGCAGGGAACTGTTTGCAATCTTGTCGGAAATTCTGTTGGCTCACTTCTGACTGCGATATATTCTTGAAGAGGTATAGGACTAAGATAGCACATACCCAAAGGAGGGACCAAAGAGCTACATTATGCGATATGTCATATCGTAGGTCACTGGCTAGAAGAACATTTAGGTTGATACAAGCATGGAACAATTCTCTGCTATGCTGAGCCTTAAAATGAGATATTTATGCACTGCATGTAATTGCTTTTGAATTAAAGCGGTCATTACGCCAACTGGTTCGTGTCCTAACCTCCGCTCCACCCAACCAAATCAAGCCCTCAGTACCACGCTCTTAGTGCTCTTGATATCTCGTGAGCTCAAACCCACGCGAAATCCAAAGGACCCCTTGGGAATGACCCAGTTCTGTAGCTCGACGTCCCAGTAGCTGACGTCTCGGCGTCGCAACTCGAAGACGACATCCTCAGACTCTCCGGGCTCCAAGAAGATCTTTTCGAACCCCCGAAGAACTTGAACCGGAGTCCCAGTTGGAGTACCGCTTTGAGGGAATGCTACATATAATTGGGGAACTGTGGCGCCTGCAACAGGGCCTGTGTTGGTGACCTTGGAGTGAACTTGTACGACTGTCTCCCACAGGTTTGAGTTTCCGCCGGGGGTGGATACCTTGGTCTTCGCGGGCCTGGCAGTGAGCTTTTTGACAAGCTTCTTCACTGTAAGCTTGCTTTGTAGCTTAAAGGTCGTATAGCTGAGACCGAAGCCAAACTCATATCGGGGCTCGATGTCATTAGCGTCCAAGTGGCGGTAGTCGATGAACTGTCCCTCTGTAAAGTCGGCTTGCCATGCATCAGGACTGGTCACTTCAGCGTCAGTAAGGTTGACGATTGGAATATCGTAGTCGGTCTCGTTAACGGGGATAGAGTATGGAAGCTTTGCAGAAGGGTTGACATTGCCCCAGAGGATATCCACGATTGAGTTACCCGACTCTTGCCCCGGAAGGTGAGCGGCGATGATGGCCTTGACATTCTCATTGTTAGCCCAGGGCATTGTGTTGATACCCGCAGAGTGCGTGATGACGATTGTGTTCGGACACTTCTTGGCCACATTCTCGACGACGAGTGTCGAGTTCCAGTCTGCCTCGTAGCTAGTGCGGTCCCACCCTTCCGACGCAAAGGTCCCGAGGAAGACGAGACAAATCTCAGGTGTGGGGTATAAGCTAACGAAGTTGTTCGCAGCGAGGATTTTGTTATGGATAATGTATTGCAGCCGAGCGCCAATCTTCTTTGCCTGTGCTCGCACTGCCTCCAGAGGCGAGACGACGTACACATGGCGACCGGTTCCGGAGCCACCGCCAATGTCGATGGTTCCAATCTCGTAGGCCTCGTCGTAGGTAAGTCCATCAGTTGGATCAGCTGCGTCATTTCCAAAGACACCGATAGTCTTGGGAGACTGGAGAGGTAGGATTGAATCAGTGTTCTTGAGCAGGACAGTACCCTCTGAGGCCATCTCACGGATAAGAGATGCGTGGTCGCCTTGGACATCCCGACTAGGAATTTCAATGTTTGGAAGCTCATATCCGAACGATGCTGCAAGGGTGAGAAGGAGAGAAGGGTCAATGGAGGGATAATCCGAGCTGTCTTGGCCAAGGAGGTAGTATGGGGCCATGATCTTCCGAACCATGTCGTCGATTCGTTTCTCTGTCACAGATCCGTCGTCCACATATTTCGTGATGTTTGATCCCCAGTAGCTGGCGCCAGTCAACAATGAAACCGCGTCAATCGCCCCCGGCATGTTGAGATCGAGGCCGGCATTGATAGACTTGACTCCCGAGTGCGTAGCCAGCCAGTCCGACATGACGTAGCCCCTGAAGCCCAGCTCGTTCCTGAGAATGTCCTTCAAGATGACGTCGTTTTCGCAGGCGTAAGTCTGGTTGATACGGTTGTAGCTGCACATGAAGCTCGTGACGCCCGCTCTGACGGAATCCGCGAATGGCCAGAGGTACACCTCGTGAAGGGTCCTGTCGTCAATGTTGGAAGATATGGCGTCAATTTCCGTTCCGTCTGCGGCGAAGCTGTTTGATCTTTGCGTTTCTTGCTCATTACCGATGAAGTGTTTGGCACACGCTTGGATCCCGACTGATTGGATGCCCTGAATGGTGCTTTCCATGGCTCGACCTGTGAGGTACGGATCTGGAGAAAAGCCTTCCCAGTTTCGTCCTCCGAGAGCATGTCTCCCAAGCGGTCCAACAACAGGCCTAATTATCTCGTTCCGTTAAATTTTGTTGAAAACTGATCAGTTTGTGCATTCCACGTACCCAAGAAGAACATGGCCACCTTTTCCTCTAAACTCCTCGCCTAAAGCCTTGCCTCGTTCGAAAATGAGGTCCTTGTCCCATGTAGCAGCTGCAGTCAGGCCACTAGAGAAGATGCTGACAAGATCGGCGTGATTAAGCGCTTGAGGTCCGTCGAGAAGGCATAGTCCTGGAAAGTTTATCCGGTCAATTGGCTTGATGTTTCCAATGCATTTACTCGTGGTCAAATCCATGGTTCCAGTAATCATGCCAATCTTTTCCGTCAGGTTGAGCTGCGAGACAAACTCGTCGGCTTTGATGAATGCATTCTGCCAGTCCTCGACACTGGGTACGGATGCGTTTCCTTGCCTATTAGCGAAGACAATGTGGTCTTGAAGCTCCCATCACGTACTATTAGTTGCTCCCTGTGCCAGTGCCGCAACTTGAGCAAGGAGGAAAAGAGAAGCGAGGAAGCCTCTCATTTTGACATGTCAGAGGAACTTTGGGTCTGCTTGCGCTCATGGTGTATCCGCGTCTCACCCCTTGTCTTTATGTTGCAGATGTCATGATTCGCGTCGAAGTCCTTGCAGCAAAGTCAGCATGTCAAGGACTCTGGAAATGAACTCGCCAAGAAACTAAGATGAGTGACATGCTGGTCGTGGTGAGATGGCCTGAGAAGTCAGCGGGCTCATAATTGTAGTCCTCTTTTTCACCTATTGTAAGATGGGTTACAGTGAGAATCAAAGCTAAGAAGAATCCTTCGCAGTGGAGAGGTTCAGTGTTCTGACCACACAGATGAAGCGCTTCGTTTCGTTTCGAGCACTGCCCTGTAACTCAGCCAGGGTCCATCACGTACAGTAATTCTTCCAGCGCATGGCCTGATTATGGAGGAGCTCCGATGGCCTGGTGGCAGATGAGCGGTAAAAACGTGGCGTCGTGACTATATAATGAGGCGATTGTCCCAAAGAAGTTCGTCGTATATCCACAGACCCATGATGGATTGTCCAGGTTTCCGATCCGGTCGGGAAAACACGGATACGCAGATCCCTTTTCAGGATATGTATTGCCGCTCATATATCAACTTGCGCTCTAATTCAAACTTATTATCCATCCTCTTAACTCTGAGTGTATAGAATACGACAAGCTTTGAGTCTTTCCATTCAACCGGATCGTCAATTGCCCAAGTCCTGTTGATCGCTAAAATTAGACCGATGCTGCGAAGCGACGCGGATTCCTTTTCCAGCGATCGCATTCATAGAATAGAACATAATGAGAATGTGCTCTAGATTGATTCAAGCACTACTCCTTGTTGTATAAAGGACATGGCCCCCAGACACCCATCCGATTCAATCACGGCCCCCACACTGAGTGGATTGGGCCAGTGCCAAATTTGAGGCCTTTGAGCATGGTATGTGATCCTCATGGGTCGAGATTGTTGAGAAATAACGCATGGATGTAACTGAGGCCCGTACACAGGCCAGGGCTCTCATCATCCTTTTATTATATTCGGAAGTAGACTTGGAGTTTGTGCATTGAATCTCATAGCCAATGATCGGAAAGCAAGCAGCCATCTCATAGTTCATGGAATGGTATGATGTCATCTCTGGGGAAACAGTTAACCGCCCACTGGTGACGCTTAAGCCAGTGGGCTTTGGACAATCTGCAGATAATTCTTGGAATTTTCTGGAAGTTCGGTTTCGTAAAATCGAGACGCAAACGTGCGGACAATGTGCATGGTAATGCTCTTATGGTCTTGGTCCCTTGAAGGACGTTGCAGTTCGCCGCGCAGTGGCAATTTTGATGGAAATTGCGCAAAAAACACGATTGAATTCTCCTTGTTAGAAATCATAGCTCGCCATTGAGTCCGATTGCACACCTGTTTTCCAAGGTCTTCGCAATGTAGGTAGCTCATGTCGCCATGATCTGCTACCTTAGGTACCTAGGTGGGAGACCATGAAGTGCCAACAGTCAAGGTGCTGCCTTAAAGTATTACCTAAGCGTAGTTATGAAATGACGTCTGTGGTGATAAACCGATCCAACCGTGATGTTCTTCCACGCCGCACCAACTCAACTTGCCCGCTCAACTTGTGCTCTATTCCAGTCAGCCAAGAACACCTCGAAATTGACGAAGAGATTCATCATGACCTTTTCATTTGATCCTCCGCGCCCTCCTACCCCTGGTGTCTACGAATACACCGAAATGATTGCATTTTAGTTCTTTGATCCTCGTGCTTCCGCATCTCTCTCAGACGAGACCAACGACTTGGGCAAAATCCGGGCGTCTACCTGCAGGCGTATCTCGAATTGAAACAGACGGGCACCGTTTGGTGGAAACTCCTACATGGGGCTCCGAACGAGTCAAAACTCTTTATCGGTGCGTGGATCTGGATTGTGATGATCAACCCTACTAACGTGAACTCGGTAGACTGGAAGACAGATGAAGGTCGAGAAGCGTATGAGTCTAGCCCGGAAGCAAAAAGCCTTCGCAATTCCTGGAAGTCTGTGATCTCATCACCGGTTCACTCAGCTCTGTATATCCTCCCGCGCCAGGTGAACTACAGGGAACTGGGATTGGGCAGCCAGTTGAGCAGCCCTGACATCGTATTTGTTCACTTTATTTTCAAGTTCACAGACAGACTTGACGACACAAGACAATGGGATCAACTAGTGGAACAGTTTTCTACACCTGTCATGCAAAGTCGTGGTGGTGTTGTGGCCAGTGGATGCTGCCTCGCCTGGGCTTTCAACCGCGATTCGTACATCGCCGCCTTTCGATATATCAGCATCGATGCAATGAACTCGTTCCTGGAGGAAAAAAAGCAAGCACAGTCTTTGGTGACCTGCAATCACTCGCTACTGGGGGCATCCAGGTCCAGTTCATCGAATCGCGGATTTTCAAGCATGGATGGCTAGGATCCGTCAGCAAGACTCGGCCGGAAAACCCAGGACTGGCTGCTATGTTTGCCCTGTTCAACAGCACCAATAAGATACAAGGCGAATCATGAGGAACTGGACTCCGAAAGCACTACTCAGGAAGGACTTGGAGGAAATGGCAGTGTGGATGAGGAAATGATGGCTTCCTATCAGTCTGTGGTATGCATTCGTGATCACTGAGCGGACCTGCTTCTCACGACAGGTTGATCCATGTCGCTTCTTCGCATGTCGCAACATAAGCCCCCGGGCATTTCCATCGCTCGTCTGCCCCCTATTCATTCACTCGCCTTCATTCTCAAACCCTTTTCAACGGAATTAGGGAGTCCTATTTTGAGTATCGCTACTCATCTACCGTTTATTCTTTGCCAATAAAATACAGCTGTCCTTTCTACCGTTGTTCATGCGAGTACACGCAAGCACAAAACACTGACCAAACTCTCATCCGCTCCGACTACACGTTCAGTTATTCCCTCTACCCTTTCAGTCACTCTTTCACCAACACCAACTCCCAACGCTCCTGTGCCTCTCGAAACATATGGAGTTCGCGCTTCGAGTCTCAACGCCCCTCAATACGCCGACCAAGTGCTAGCCTACCCTCTTTCTGGCCTCCAGAACAATCCAACGTTTTTACAACTCAAGCGAAGTTCCAGACACCTAATCTGCCGACATTCATACCGACACGGCCACAGGCCATCTTCTCGCCAATTAATAATTACAAGACATTCCTCGCCTGGACGAGCAACTCTGACGACCCCATCGATCTGGAATACTTGTTCCTCTACTAATTTCACGTCATTGAGAGAGAAAGAGAGAGCATCGGTTTCCCCAATTGTGTGTAAACAGCGAATGTAGGCATTGTAGACGGTGAGCGGCACGTGCCGCTCCGTTGCGTAGACAAAACGAGAGGGTTGAAGATTTCCAATCGTGACCATGCGCAGTATTCCAACTTTGGGGATGCGATTGTAGGCTTGAGGATTGATAAGCCAGGTAATTAACTGGCCTAGGTAGACTACATAAACAGACATAATCCATCAACTGAAGTAGACCGGCGTGGTGGAGAATTTGACATTGCTTCCTTCCCAGAATGGTAGAGATGGCCTGTCTGAGGTTCAGGCTTTTTAAAATATGCCAGCGAATTAGATGTTATGATGGCGATACTCCGTAGAAATCAAGAGTTTCGAACCGCATTATGAGCTTCTTACTGGTCGTGGTGTTGTGCGTTCTGGATTCTTCACTGTGGCGCACCCATGACTGCATTCCCAATCGGTTGACAATTGCCGCCCAGAGTACGAAGCTACCAGTAGCAGAGCGCGGTCAGAAAATGGCAGGATCGGTGGAAGCAACCGTGGAGAGAGATCCTGATTATCAGCAGTGTTTCGGTGGCTAATGCATCTTGACACGAGAGAGGGATCCGCTACAAGCATGCCAAATTGTCTAGCGTGTCATCCATTTGCATTAGCGACAAAGCCCATCGCTCCACTCAACGAATCGACGCCTCTGTACTCCGTATTGGGCCAACCCAATCCTGAGAGTGGTCTGTTAAGCGGGGTTGTATCTGCAAATTGGTAGGCATGACGACGACTGGAATCCATTCATATGGGTTTTACTTAAGTCCGGTTGGAGCAGCAAATATTGATAGACTCGATGGGCCTGTTTGAACCCTCAAATTCCTCACCAGTATACCCTCCATTGTAACAGATATCCTCTGGCACACTCATCTCATCATGGTAAACGTTGCGATCGCCGGAGGGACGGGTGTGATGGGCAAGACGCTAGCCGATGTACTAGCTAGGCAGACTACACATCAAGCGTTAATTCTCACTCGAAAGGTAAGAGATGCATGGGACTATCGACAAGAAGAAACCACTGAAAATGGTCTAGGAACCGGGAACTACAGGTCTACCGCTTCCTCAGTTCGTGGTAGACTACAGCGATGTCGCCTCCCTCACGTCTTTTCTCCAGGAGCATCAGATTCATACTGTAATCAGTGCCTTCGGAATTAATGCCACATCCCTCGCAATATCTCAAATCAATCTCATCAAGGCGGCGGAGGCCTCTTCTGCGACCAAGCGCTTCATTCCGAGCTCTTTTGCCATCGACTACCCGAGAGCGTGAGTGTAGCAACTGACTTTCGAACATGCTATCCTCGAAGTCTAACCCTGCATACTCTTCTAGTGGTCCAGCGATACTCCCTCCGCTTCAGTCGTATTTCGACTCCTTGGATGCTCTGGAAAAGACCAGTCTGGAGTGGGCTGTTGTGAACAATGGCACGTTTCTCGATTATTACGCTCCACCCACTCTCAAGTCGCATTACAAACATGGCACTGTGGTTCTTGATATTCCAAATGCCGCAGCTGGTATCCCCGGTACCGGAGATGAACCGCAGACCTTCACGTACACCTTCGATGTCGCTCGTTTTACCATTGCTGCCCTCGACTTGCCATCATGGCCGCGACAGCTCCGTATTGTCGGTGACACCTTGACGTACAATGAGTTCGTCAAGCTAGCAGAAGCTGCTCGGGGTGTCAAGTTCGATGTCAAGTATGACGACCTGGAGAAGTTGAGGAGATTCGAAATTACAGAGCTGCCAGGACATTTGGAGGACTACAAAGGATTCCCGAAGCATGTTCTACTACCATTTCTATCCATCTTTCAGAGGTGGATGGCAGAAGGCCACGGGTTCGTTCCTAAAGAGGGATCGTTGAACGAAAAGTTTCCAGAAATTGAAACTTTGACAGCTACAAAGTTGATGGATCAATATTGGACGAGATAGCGGGTCATGCGTGATCAGTTTGAGTGAAAGTGCTGAATGGTATGGGCATGGCTAGATCCATATTGGCCATGTACCTACCAAAGAACTCTACATACCAGGAAAGAAGCTCTATCGCAGTGATCACAACGCTTTCACCTCGATAACTAGTCTAGGTCAAGGTGAGAGTTGGCTATGACAATGCTACCTGAACGCGGTGCCCATCTCGTGAAGCAGGCACGATGCCGATTCTCTTGATTAGTACCTCGCTGGCCGATGAGAAGCTTGTTGGTCAAGTATGGCATCCGTGGTCGTCAATAGAAGTCCGTGAAACCACTCAGGGATCATTCAAGGTGCAGATGTTTGATGCGTGAGGCTCATCTCATGGCCAGCGAGGCGGCCCTGGCGCACTGCCCCGAGCTTGTGGCATCTCGTAGCATCTCAGCAATGCTGTTCTGAAGGCTGTTGTCATCTGGCTCTGGGAAAAGATGGGGGATCGAAGACCCGCCAAATTATGCAGCCTCTGGAGGAAGAAAAAAATGGAACGGGGTATATTTCAGCAACTATGCTATTGCTAAATTAGAAAATAAAATGCATCATAAACCAAGAGGTGAACTAGCCCGTACAACAATTGGTCATATCACATTCATTAAAACGACTAGTTTGATACTATATACACAGAGTATAGTGGCAATTTATTGTCTGGGGTGTTTCTCTGCCACCAGTTGGCAGGGTATACTGTGGTATTCTCGTGGCTTCAGTCTATTTTCCCACGCCACTACCTACGCCACCCGAGTTAAGTTAGTGGAGGCACACTAGACTCACCGCCACCCATGAGACATAGTTCCAGTGGTTTGTAAGTGTTATCCTGCATAGGACTATTGACAGATCGTTGTATGCAGGCCCGCAGTGGCTTCGAACATAGCGCCTGTAACAGAGCGGTATGGATACATACGCAAAGCACAGTGGCCCCTCATGAAAATTCGACTGGGCGCCATATTGAACTAGGGCCTGGCCTTGAGCAAGTCAACGCCTCATCCGTTTTCAGCTCTCTCTGTATGTTATGCAGGGCGAGGTAGATTGGGGTCACTAAGGCTTCGTACGAGTTAGTCCGACGACGACAAGTTAGATTGATGCAATACTGTTGATGCGGTTTCATTGCCTACCTTCCCCGCCTCAGCCCATCTTTTTGATCCTGTTCCTTTCTCCTCATATCCGTTTAAAGCAGGAGGATCGAGACGACGGTTTAGAGGAGCTCAATCCAGCAGATTGCCGCCCATCGCGGCGTTATGCTCGTTGAGCTCGGCAAGATGCACTTGGCGATTGCATGAGTGTCAGAATAGCTAGTATTCCATTGAAAACTGAGTTGTCGATTCATCTCTCATAATAGCGATTTTTTCCCTCGCGGTGCTTCCGGAACCACTTCCTTGCTCCATCTCTCGTCTATCGTGATCTGTTCTTTTCTTGACCGTCTGCCCCAGTACTGGACAAGTTCCTGCTTTTCCCTCTTCCATTCTTGCATCTCCATTGTCACAAACTCAGCGATCGCATCTGCAGTCTCGGCTACTTTCTCCATCGCCACAAGATGGCCACAGTCAAGAAGGGCCTCTCTAACTCGACCAGCGGAAGCCCCGCCACTACCACCAACCCCGACACCTGTGGTTTCCATCTTCTCCTTTCGTCTTTCGGGAGTAGACAGCTCTGACTTGTCCCCAAAGATGTACAGGACACTGGGCCGTAGTTCTCGAAGCCGATTGAAGACGTACGCCGGCTCGGGACGGTAGAATTTGTACCCGGGATGCTCGAATTCGGTTGCTGGGTCTTTGTCCCTGAACGTTTCGGCAGGGTAGTTGCGATACGTTGGCCTGAGGAAGGTGAATAGTTCCTGATGTTTTGATGTGGTCAATGTGACGGAATGGTCGTTCGAGTCTTTGTTAGTGAGGTGAAGCTCAGTTGGTGTTTGACGAAGGCCGTGCTTGATCCATCGATCCAGAACCCGGGGATCCCAAGCTTGATGGAACTTGCTCTTCTTAAATCTTTCGGATGCTGCCTCCCTCGAAGGCCACACGTCACGACGGGGTGTCGAAAGCACGGCGGGCTGAACGCTTCCGTTCGGAATCTGGATGATTGTGTCAAGGAGAACCAACGATCGAAGCAAACGAGGGTTCCAAATTGACAAAAGGGCTCTTTCAGTTGAATTAGCGTTCGATACTTGCCCTTATATGGACCATTGGTAGCTCACAGCTGAGTTCCACCCATACTATGCCCAATTCCTATCAGCGGGTGCGGCATATCTCCTTGCTTCTGGTTGATCAAACTCATCAAGTCTCTGGCATGGTCTGACCAGCTTGCTAGAAAATGGTCAGTGTCGTTGATTTTAAAGATGGCTCTATCATACGGACGTTGGCTAGTATTTCTTCGTTCAATACCCCAGACTGGCCTTGATTCCACATATCTGCGATCCAGATAGATCGAATGCCAACATTGTGTGCGGCCATCTGTTTATAGAATTCGTCCCACAGAGGTTCATATAATTCCTGGGAACATTTTAGCATGTGAACATGTCGTAGCGGTGGGTAATTTCCGAACCTTTGGAAATCCGTTTGCATGAGCTGCAACAATTGTGACGTCACCTGGCTTCGGGTTGGAATTGTCCAGCGGTATGTATTGCTTCACAGCGAGCTTGGGAACGTCATCATCCCCGTTGATTGTGGCTGTGACGTATTCTCTACTGTGATGTCCAGGAATAGTATGCTTGACCTCGCGGAAGAATGAGGACATTTTCCTAGTTGATGAAATGAGAAATGAGTTGGAGGCGGCAATTGGAAGCATAGCCGGAATGCCAAATCTGCCGCACGGTCGCTGGAGTCGTCGTAATGGTTGACGAAACATTACAATGTTAGTGAAAGATGATTGTAAATATGGATGGCTATTGCTGAAGAACGAAGGCATATCTGACTGGGTGGCTTCCATGCTTATCAACAGCGGAGATGTCTCGGCATCACCTGAGCCGAGGCTGAACGCAGGGCGCGCCGCAGAGCGTCGGACGCGACACATACTTACTAGTGACCAACTGAGGATTGCCGATCAGACTCTCTTAAGATTTACAGCTCAGTGCATTGAATAATAGTTCTTGAAATGTAATAGCTAGCTACTTTATCATCCTTTGATTTATCGAACCTATTAGGTGAGCAAATATGAGAGAATCATTAGATATTGAAAGCTTCTTCTTGTTCTACCATTTTCTCGTCTGCTACCCTGTATCTGGGGATCGCTCGAATTGCAAGCTGTTGTACAGCAAGGCTGCCTTGTGCCAATGACTGCAGTTCACAGCCCTAGCAGTCTGGTCCACTTATTACCCTTTTTACTACCCTTGCTAGGTTACGTATTTGTCAGCTGTCCAGGTCGTTACAAAACCGCAACTGGCCTCTCGGAAATGACGCTTCATGGGCGACAGTACTACGTGAGCTCTGGCTTCAGTCCAGGCTCCACCTTCATGCATTAAGTAGGGCCCGATCGGTGTCTCCAGCTTAATCAACGGATAAGTGACAAGCCATTTACATATAACCCCCACCTTCCTCGCCTTAGCCAACACCCGATCTTGTGCTTAACACCCTTTGCGCTCTAATCGCCTTGGCAAATCTCTATTGAGCGCCATCTCAATCTTTCACGGATTGGTCTACTTGTCAAGACTATGGATGTACCTCATCAAGTCCTAGATGCGAACGACTTGTTGACGGATAACGCTTCGTCAGGGGTTGTGTTGAGCCGCATGCCGCAACAGTCGGAAGTAATCAGCCATGCGGACGACTGGACAGGAGTCAGCGACCGTACAGCACGAAGGAGACTGCAGAACCGCCTTGCTCAGAGAACATGGAGTTTGTCTCGCCACCTCCAGGCCCTGCATGAGCTGTGACAGCTAATTGGTGCTTTGCTCAAGGGAAGAAACAACATCAAACTCGACACTTCGACCATCAATCCAACAGCCATCCGAACCGTGAACCCCAAGATCCCGATAGCATAGTGGTGCAGCTCACAAGATTTTTCGAAGAACGATTCCTTCCAGGTCGGGGCTGTTGTCTTGCTCTTCCAGGAGCACAGCCCCGGCTGATCCAATTCGCTCAACAAGCATATCAGGACTACATGTTGGTGTCGCCGCGGCCTGCCGTGCTGCAAACACTAGTTCAAATCAATGTCCTAAACGCTCTTGGCCGGAACGCGGCTGCTCTGGGTATCACCATGGCATCACTTTGCGCTGAAGACACCCTTTCGCCTTTCAACCACACCGGCCCATTCAGACCAGATGATCCTACTCCTCCCCCAAGCCTTCAGCCTACGGCGCTGCAAATGGCTGTACACCATCATCCATGGATCGACCTATTTCCGCTCCCCGAGATGAGGGACAGCTTCCTTCGCATCTGTGGCAGCGCGGAGGAAGACGACCTATGCGTTGATCTCGTTGATGTTGAGGAAAGTGATCGTGAAAAGCCTAACTTGGTTGTTTGGGGGGATCATTCTGATCCCTGGGCTTGGGAAGCTACCGTGCCATTTCTACGCAAGTGGGGTTGGGTTGTACGGGATTGCCGAACACTGCTTGATTCTACTAATTACTGGCGTGAGAAAAGAGGGGAGAAGCGATTGATCTTCGACGTATAATCGATAGTCTGATGTTTGCGACCTCCCCTTGATATCATTAAACTTCCGATTCCAGAGACATGATGATTATATGCTTTGCTCTTCTGCCCTGATGAGCATTGTTCCATGCCGTTATCGACAAACTGCGTCAATCTGGTCGAGGTCAGATGGTAGTAGCTGATATACACTATGATCTAAGTAGGGTAAACCCATTATGCAGACGAAGACTGTCTCATCGGATCACGAAGATCTTCCGAAACAGACCGATATAACACGTGTCTCTTATCTCTAAGGGAATTCTACCACCACCTTTGTCTCGAGGTGCTGGTCAAAGCGGCGAAAGTACTCCGGCACCTCTTCGATACCGATCCTTGCGCTGACAATGAAACTCGGGGTAGCTCGGCCACTATTGATCAACTGGACCAACTCGGTGGCGTGCTGCAACGGCAGAACAATACCGCTACCCATGGTCAAAGCCTTGCGCCAGAACTGCGTCATCGACATTGTTGTTGTTTCCTCCCCAAGGTAGACTCCGACAACTCCAATGCCTCCATAGTCACTGGTTACATTCATCATGTTGCGGAGAACAATGCCCAACTCGATCTCACCTTGCGCATTCACGGCTTCATATCCCACGCAATCTACGCTTCGAGATACACCATTTGGTTCCAGAGCTAGGATCTGCTCCACCGGATCAGTCTGGTTGAAGTTGATTGGTATGGCTCCGATTGACTCTGCAAGATCAAGGCGAGCTTGAACATGATCGATGGAGTACACCTTTGATGCGCCACGGAGCATTGCGGAGTACGCGGCCAGAAGTCCAACCGGGCCAGCACCAAAGACTGCTACCGTATCGCCTGGTTGGAATCCGGCGAAGTCGAGGACAGTCCATCCAGTTGCGAAGATGTCAGATACAAAAAGGTAATCGATAATGGTGCTGGGGTTTGTGCTTGCATTAACTGGAACGGGGATCAAGCTATCATCCGCAAACGGGACTCGAGCGTATTCAGCTGCAGGAAATTGCGTTAGTCTTCGTCCAAAAACGATAGCAAATACGGCATTCAAACCTACCCTGAAGGCCTCCGAGCTGAGGTCCGCCAAATGAATGGGGTAGCTCAGGGCCAAAGTTGAAGTGGCCGTCGTCAACGTTGTCTGGGATAACAACGTAGTCGCCAACTTGCAGCCCTTGAACAGAGTCACCAATCGCCTCGATATAACCAATAGCTTCATGGCCAATGGGCATTGGGTTCTCGGGAGAGCCAAGGTCTTGATGGTAGTAGTGCAAGTCGGAACCGCAGATGGCAGACGCAGTAATGCGAACAATGGCATCTGTAGCATTTTGAATTACCGGTAGTGGCATGTCGATGATTGAGACGTTGTAGGCGCCGATCAAAGCTGCGGCGCGCATAGTTGCGTTGACAGCCATAGCGAGTGGGAGAGATGGCGAGTTGGAAATAATGATATCGGAAGCTGGAATGGTTCTGATTCTTGCTCTGCTACAAGGTCCTTCGTGACGGTTTTATATAAACTCATAAAGCCCCTTATCGTCGATGTACACAGCCTTCCTGCCAAGTGAGCGACTGGAGTCGCGACAGCCCTCAGACGAAATTGATTGCGTATTCCTTGTTCCATCATCATGCGTCCAGGGCCATCATGGTGACGACGATTTCGCCGCTCT
Source organism: Dactylonectria estremocensis (assembly GCA_020744375.1). Classification (NCBI taxonomy): domain Eukaryota; kingdom Fungi; phylum Ascomycota; class Sordariomycetes; order Hypocreales; family Nectriaceae; genus Dactylonectria; species Dactylonectria estremocensis. Next base: position 238,036 of record JAGMUU010000010.1, on the reverse strand, counting down.
TTCGGAGATGTGTCCTCTATCAGGTCAGTTATGCCTGATCAGCTGGACGCGTCACCCTTGCTCCGTATGCGAGCACGCCGCTACCCGGCTCCTGATGCCGATGATGGGCGATTGAGGGACAGGGGGGGGGGGGGGATTCAGGACCCATAGGACCATCCATGGGTTATGAGTTGTGCCGATCTCTCCTCCCCCCGCCGAAAACAAAAGCCTGGCGCCAAGGCCCAAAGGTGACACTAATGCAGAGTGCTTATGAGCTTAAATTATGGGTACAAACCACCCCATAGACTACGTGGCTAAATTTCGGAACGTGAACCTGGACTGACCGGGAATAGAGCTAGGGAAAGCAGGGCTTCGGCCTTCCATGCTGTCGCGTACAGTCATCTTTGCTACCTCTTATCAAGAGCTTCAAGAATGATGGGGTATCAGGTCTTTATAAAAATGGTCGAGGGGGTGAAGAGTTGTATTGAATTGTGTTATCATCTAAAACTATGGGTACAAAACAGGAAGGAGAATGAGAGCCCTCGAGACTATGGAGGTATTGTGTGTAAAGAATACACAGACATGGATTACAGTACAGAGACGACAGAGATGAGGTGGTGATTTGATCAGACAAGCTGATAATCAGTCAACTAGAACCATCTGCCACCAAGCACATCTCTCGTTCGCACCCGGGTCTCTACCCGTGGCAATTCCATCTGTGCTCAACACAGTGAGTGTAGCGTTTGCGCCGTACGCCGGAACCGCTGGGAGACCATCCTGCAGACTCTCAGGGATACCCTGGATAGCAAAGCTGGTAAAGTAGTCCTGCATCACGTACGCAACTGTTTGATTATCTCCCCACATCGTGAGCACAGGAAGCCCCGGGTAAACAACGTCCGGGTTGTAGAATGTGTATTCAACATCCTGCGCGTGGAGTCCAGGAAAAACGTCGAATAGGTAGGAAGAATGGTTGCCGTATGCGCCATTCAGAGCGAAGGCATTGCAAACGAAGGTTCCCTCGCTCATAGTCAGCGCGGCGCGTCCAACTTGGTCTTGGTATTCCATCGAGCCATCGAAAATAGGTGGGTACAACACATTTGCAATGTGATCGATAGTATCTTCTCGGGCGGTAGGAAAGTTGTTGCGGACGAAGTCCAGATACTGCGCATCGCTGGTAACCGGAGCAGTGAACAGAAGACCCTCGTTGGAGTTCTGCCCGACCATGACCCTGACGGATGCGTCGAATCGGCCTTGACTCAACGCTAACTTCGGATCCTGCGTGACGAAGATTCCATCAACAGACGGACCAAAACCATAGCTGCCGTAAGGCGAGGCGAAAATCTGACGGTCATTTGCATCCATCAACTGGTCAGTTGGCAAATTACGAGCCTCTTCGAGGCTACTGACGTTCGCGAACCGCAAAAAGTCTTGGAACCTTCGCTCTTGGGTATATGTGGAAGGACTGGGCGTCCATGCCGGAGATTGTATGATAGCTTGTTGGAAAGGCGCTGGGTCGCGGCCACCGTAAGCTGTGAGCTGATGTGTAATGGAGCCTCCACCAGCAGACTCGCCCATGACCGTCACTCGGTTCTTGTCTCCACCAAACAGGTGAATGTGCTCTTGAACCCACTCAAGCGCCATTCTCTGGTCATAGAGTCCTGCGTTGGCCGTGCCATTTGCCTGAAGAGTCGGCCCTGCGAGAAATCCAAATGCACCCAGGCGGTAGTTCAAAGCCACGAAGACAACACCTTCCGAAGAGTTGGTTTGGCTACGCCTAAGCAAACTCCGTGGGTCATAGCCACTCGTCTTGGAACCGACAGCATAGCCGCCACCTTGAGAACATGTAAGTGAGACGTCGAATATGAAATGTTCCAAGTGTCTTACCGTAGATCCAAACGAGAACAGGGGCTCCGTAGCCCTGGCCTGCTTTTTCAAAGATCCCTTGAGGAACCATAACATCGAGGAAAAGGCAATCCTCGTTCTGACTTGGGTCTCGCGGTGGAGTGGATGAACCGTTCGTGGACGGGACTGCCGCAGCCGTAGCATTTGGAACAGTACCAGATTGCAGGTATTCAGGTACCCAGCCGATCGTTGCCATCCAAGGAGGATAGTTTTGCGGGCACATGCGGGATTCTGACCCATTCTGAATTACAGATCGATCAATTGCCGGAGGTACAGGAGCCCTGAATCGGAGATCACCAAGAGGAGGCGCAGCGTAGCGAATGTTCGAGAAGTTGTAATAACCCCCAGTTTCCTAGTCGTATCTCAGTATGCCGCTACAGGGAAAGGGAGATGTGAGCAATACATTGAAATCAGCTGCACGTTGAAGTGCATATCCGAAGTCGAGGACTGGGAGCGAATCGGAGGAGCTTTGCGCAGCGACTACGCCTGGAAGCAGAATGGTCAAAGTCCCGAGGAATCCCACCGAGCAGTACATGGTAACGATTGATGTCAAATATGATGCTGTGTTCTGCAGAGATATACTTAAAAACTTGAGCGTATTAAGGAGAGAGTTCTCTTTTATATAGTTCATCGTGACTAAACTTTCAAAGTTGGATGTGCACTGATCACTTACTAGAGAGACGCTAAAATGGCTGCCCTTGGACCAGCAATTGGCTAATCATCTAGGATTGAGCCGGAATTAATTTCAGCCATAACACGTAGCACAGAGAGAAGCTGGCGAAGTGGTACCCTTGCTGTCGTCAATATGTGCACACAGCGAGAAAGAGGACTAGCGTGACAATTCTGACGGTACGCTACTCCGAGAGATGCACGAATGACAAGCTATCCCTTGAAGTGTGTTAAGTCTCCAGATACATCAGTCCCGAAATCTTCAACAAGTTGAAGAGTCCTATTCAAGGGGTATGCCAGCGCCTACTTCATCTAGGTGTAGGCAGATGTTCCTCAGTAGGCACTACAGAGATCTACCTCGCAGCCGTGCTATCGCTCCCACTATCCCAGGTACCTCTATGTCAATACCATCAGCGAGGGTATTGTGGAGCGAGGTTTGTTACTGGAGCCTTAACACACTTTAAGGGATAACCATAGTGCCGATGGAATGATTGTTGCTCCGAAGGGTCGTGAGTGGATACGGATTGACTAGGCTCGGTCTTGTTGTCTAGACCGCGAGCCTTTCATCTCTTGGAGCGGAATTTGCGTAAGTCTCTCGTAGCTTCACCGAGTGACCTATCTTTATCTTAGTGCCAAGATGCCATTAAGGTTTTCGTTATGTGAAGCGGTTTCGCCGACAAAAGGTGGGGCACCATGCAACTGGCTTATTCTACATCATGCTTGGTCTCCGGCCCTAGACAATGCTAAGTCCGGTACTCAACTTCGGTACGTGTACCGTTTGAAGCAAGCTTTGACCTCTCTGTGTAGCTCAGGGGTGGGTAGGGTAGTCCTAGCCCTTCCATGTTCGATGTGACACGGCGGAATGTTTGTGGCGACTTCGTTCTTGAATCCTTGTTTTATTGCTGCAAGAGTGCCTGGCAACGTATCTGTCCGGAAATGACAATCGTGGCCGCTTTGCCCTGGCTACCTCTTGCTAGTACGCTTGATCCTTGTTGAAACCCTGGTGGAAAGAGCAAACCCAACCAGACTAGTCGACAGGCGCTGGGCTTGTTTTGTAATGCAGTCTGATAAAGCACGGAATCGGATCCGTCTCACATGCCCTGACTACGTGTGGAGTGGGACAGACCATGGTGCTGAAAGCAGTTACAATGTGTATCGGAATGGCCGTGATCCACCTGGAGGAATGGGCCAAGGTGGCTTTGAAGCAGTACCACAATGCAATTCAACAACGAAAGAAAGCGAGGGATAGGAGTAGGGCTGAGTCAGTGAAGCCATGATCTTGAATTTAGAAAATCTTCGAACAAGCTATATTTGAGCTCGATGAATGTTGAAGATTCAGCCAATGGAATGAGAGTCACTGCGTTATGTTTTCGAAGTTGTTCGACCTAGATCTAGGGCTAAGGGCATGGTCCCAGGGTGTGTGGTTTTGAAAATCAATTTTTGCGGAATGGTTGTTAGTTCATCATACCGTCCGCTTACCAAGCCAACATATCCCTCGTGACCACTTCTTAGTGTCCCGACATCATCGGGAACAACTTTGTTTCTGAAGCTTACAGGCCAGGAACTATTCGTGGAGCCTATTTGAATGGCCAATTCTGATGAGCACATGTGGAATGGCTACAATACTGATGATAAAAGCGGCCTGGGAGACAGAAGTTGTTATATTAACGAACTCGATCCCGCCTGATGGTATAAAACCTACCTCCCTCACGAGCGCGGTGGATAAATTCGAGTAGATAATAGTGGCACAAATCAAGTCCAGCCATCAACATCTCTTTGCAACCCCTTTCATTATCAAGAACATGGCGATTATAGCTGTGACAGTCGGAACAGGCGGTGTTGGCCGTACTTGGTTGAGGCCATCACCAGACGTGGCAAACACAAAATCAAGATTCTTAGTCTAAAGGTATAACGCCGCCAAGCGCCCTTCTTTGCCCCTCTACCCTCTTATTTCTCTCTATATCATTATTTTTGTGATTCAATATCACCACCAATAACCCTAGGCAAACGATGTCGTAGCGACGGGACGCACGCCTCCAATCATCACTGTCGATTACTCAAACATCAAGGGTCTGACTGGGGCGTTTGAACAACACAAAATTGATGTTGTGATCTCGACACTTAGCACGTTGTCGCAAAAAGGAGTCCCGCCCGAGGTGAACATGATACGAGCTGCCCAAGCGTCGAAGACGACGCATCAATTCATTCCGAACAACTGGGGAGTTCCTCTCAATGAAAGGTAAGGGGGATATGCCATTGATTCTTCAAATTATCGGATCTAAGGGCGGTCGATGCGACAGTTGATGATGGTCACAACAGCTAGCTCTCTCGGGTAGCCATTGGCAAATCATACATTCGGCGTCTTGGAAGGCCCAGGCTGTCGCCGAGTTGCAAAGGACTGATTTAGAATACACTGTATTCTACGGTGAGGTTTTTAAACGACTGTTATCCTGGACCCTCGATCAAGTCCTATTGGCCCCTCTGACCGTAGTCGTTGATATGGCGCATAATATGGCTGCTATCCCTGGCTTAGGCAAAGCCCCGGTGGCGTTTACGCACACATTTGATCTTGCGAAGTACGTCAGTGCAGCACTGGACTTCGAGGAATGGGAGCCTAAGTACTACGTGATTGGGGGCAAGGTCACTTGGATCGAATTTGTGAAGCTTGTCGAAGCTGTGAAAGGTGTGCTACCCCCTGATGGCAAATTTGAAACACATGAACCTTGCACTGACACGTCTGGTTTCTGCTATAATCGTGCAGGAACAAAGTTCACAGTCGTTCACGACAACGTAGAGAACTTGAGAAAGGGAATCGTCATATAGTTCCTGCTGTAGCCAAAACTTTGCCTTTCATGGCCATTCCCAAGGAAGCGCTATCTACCTTTCTCGCAGGGTTCGGCCTGTTTTTTGATGACGGTACTTTCGACTTGAAATTGGAGGGAGCCTTGAACGAGAAATGCCTCGAGATTACGCCCCTGAAGATTAAGGAAGCCTTGGAGGCTGCTGCTGAGAAAGTATGAGTCTGTCATAACAGCATACTGCCAGATATATTCACCCTACACCGGACAACGCCTGTCCTGTTGGCTTGGTTGTGAAGCCCTGATCCGCCAGTGACAAAAATGCTTTCTTGCTTCTAATTGATACATAAATTAGAGCTATTATGTCCGAAATGCTGCCGAAAGCGCCTACTAGAGGAGAGGCATCAGTACGTGGCCACCACTGACCAGAAGCTCCGCGAGCCATTCTCCACTATCGAACAATCATCATATCATGCAAATACAAAGGACGAGCAGCCACGGGCTAGGGGGAATCTACAGGGATGATACCGCTGGACATGACCGAGACTCCCTTTGGCACTTATTCCATTGTCGCGGGCTTGCAGTGTCTGGGCGCCTGGGTGGAGGAGTCGTACTGGCCGGCTTTTAGCGGAGGAATTCTTGGGGCCTGTTTGGTACTCTCCCCAACAGCTCCTCTTTGATGTTCGGTCTCCAACATCGTTTCAAGCCCGTGAAGAAACCAGCCGCAAATCCAAACGCGCTGGTAGGTATCACTCAAACTCAACCCTAGTATCAATGACTTCCAGAGTACTAAGGTCTTGTTAAAGAAAAGGCCAAGAACGTACAACCAAAGATCGATATTCGTATTCTGAGTAATTCAGAGGAAAAAGGAGAATGGGCACCCCCCTGTGGGATTTTGTCTCAAATTTCAGTACTAACGACACTACCGTTACATGTGGCGTACCTGGGGACGGTTTGCTTAGCGTGAAATGAGCTGAATTGATGCTGGCATCGGTTGGCGCGGGTCCGCCAGCTGTGGCCCCAACCCGACAGAACTGCCGACGGAGGTTCCCGTGTCAAGCTTGACGAAGTTCACTGGCTGAAGCCGGGCTTAAGTGAAACCTAAATCCGCAGACCGTAGGTTTGACGTCGTCATGTCGCCCCATGCGGTGTTGGTTCTTATCTCCGTTCCCTTGCTTTCCTGTTGAAGTATCGTCCAGGCCCTCTCCGGGTTGGAATCGTATAATAGAGGGCAAATGCCACCTTCATTTCTCATTTCTCAGTCCTCCACTCTCTCAGAAACTCGTATTGAGGCACAATTCAAAGCAACCAGTTCAATATTTGGCCAAAGACCACATCCCACAATGACCAGAGTACTCCTTACTGGCGGCAGCGGCTTCATTGCCACCCATATCCTCCAGCTTCTTCTGGAACGAGGGTAGGTTCCCAATGCCAGAGGAATGAACATGACGCCGCTAACCAACGTGCAGCCACTCCGTCGTCACGACTGTGCGCAGTTCTGCCAAGGCGGAAAGCATTAAGAAGGCCCACCCCGACCTAGGACTTGAAAGGCTCGATTTTTCCATTGTCCCTGACATCGCGAAGGCGAGTGCCTTTGACGAGGCGGTTATCTCTGATCCTCCCTTTGAGACTGTCATTCACACCGCAAGCCCGTTCCACTTCAATGTGACGGATATCAAGAGAGACCTTTTGGATCCTGCCATCAACGGCACGACTGGCATCCTCCATGCCATCAAGAAGAGCGCTCCCTCTGTGAAGCGCGTGGTGAGTTGCAACAGCTCGCGTCTAGCCATCACGGCCACTTATCGTATCAGGTCATCACATCGTCTTTCGGTTCCATGATGGACATTTCCAAGGGTCTCTGGCCTGGCCATACCTACAGCGAGGAGGACTGGAACCCAGTCACGGCTGAGCAAGCCATGGAAAACCCCGGCTTTGGTTACTCTGGTAGGCCTCAGCGCCATGTACCTCTCTTAACGATGCTGACAAGCCCCCACAATAGCGAGCAAGACATTTGCCGAAAAGGCCGCCTGGGACTTTGTTGCCAAGGAGAAGCCGGAATTCACAATCTCGACTATTCTGCCGCCTCTTGTGTTTGGTCCTGCTGTTCAGAGCCTAGCCTCTCTGGATGCCTTGAACACATCGAATCAATTCATTCGAAGTTTCACGATTGGCGCAGCTAAAGAAGCGATTCCTCCCACCACGGTCTGTCTGCCTAAAAACTTACACATGTGAAGCATCAGCGAGCGATTGGACAGTTCTAACAGTGACTCGATAGAACCCCGTCTTTGTGGACGTTCGAGATGTCGCATTTGCACATGTCATGGCGTCTGAGAAGGCAGAGGCCGGTGGCAAGAGGTTCTTTGTCGTTGGCGGATATTGCTCCAACGCTGAGATCATCGACATCATTCGCAAGAAATTCCCTGAATACCGGGACAATCTGCCCCCCCTGTCCGTGTCCGGAGGAGGTTCGTGCCACATCATTTTATTTACCACCATCTTACACGATGTGACGCTAATTACAACCTAGAACTTCCCGCGGACGTCTACGGTTTTGACACGCGCAAGAGTGTTGAGATCCTTGGTATCAAATACAGATCCCTGGAGGATTGCGTCACGGAGACTGTTCGCTCCTTCTCTGCGGTCAAGCAGCTATAGTAGGCACAGTAGTGTGTATTATCAAAGGGCAAAAATCTGGCAGCAAATTGATTTGACTCTCAAAATCGTCACTTATGAGACATCTATCAGTTAGATGATTGACGAGAAAGTAGAAGGGGATGAACTCAGAGTTTGAGCTATTTTGAACATGCCCCCGCTTACCCTTACCTTGACGCACGCATTCTCTGTTGTCGTCAAATCTGGAAAATTACCGAGACACTTCTCCTATCTAGCTGCTTGCTCCACCAAGGCGTGTTGCTGCTACCACAAGGTCAAAAAAACACAGTGTTCTTCATAGTTATTGCATTTCAAAAACCCAATGCTTCCACTGCCAAGACACTAATGCAACCGCCTTACGCACTAATAAACAGTGGGTCGCATCTGGGACAGGAAGTGGGCTGCCGAGCCATGGTCTAGGTATGCCTGGCTGAGGTTTAAATGACTCATTGGTTAAGTTATTGTGTAGACCAGCTGATCTCCATGAACCATACGAGAGTACGGATAAGCAAGCTGTATACCGACACCTGTTCTCCTCACACATGTTGTCGGCTGACACAGTCACTGAAGGCTTCTGGTCTCCGCGCTACGCACCATGAACGAGGTGATGAATATCGACGCCCCTATGTATGCCGCGAGCTGTATTGTTTCCCCATGTCCACTTGGGTACTCTGCTGTGCTTGAAGTTATTGTGCAGTTTAGCCACTCAGCTTCGGACGTCTGAACCATCAGTTATTGCTCGTTCACTTAACTCGATCGACTCGTCTAGATGCATTGCTCAACGTCATCCATCTCTTTTGTCCTCAAATGCTTCTCGCGAGGCTCACTTCCAGGCACGCAACAGGCTTGGCCGGTCTGAATGAGGGCATGGATTTTTGTTGCATGCGTGACTTAAAAGAGCCAAAATGGGCCTCGGTGAGCCGTGTGCGGCTGCGCAGTGGCAGAAGTTTGCCCACGGTGCTCAAGTCCCATGGATCGGCTTGCGCAAGGCTCCATTGAACAGTCAAGCTGTAGCCCGGCGTGCGTAAGTACTTAAGATAAACGGGTAGGAAATCTCAATAGACCATGTCACGGCTTGTTCATAGCATGTGACTACCATTTTGGTGCCTATCATCTGCTGATACCTGATCGGACGAGGCTCTCACCTTAGATTAGGGCCGGAAGGGTCATGAAGCTGGTGTTTGCAACGAATACGGGCGAAATTACCATGCGCCCGCATCAATGCTCTCACCACTCTATCAATCATTCTTTACATGAACATGGCCTCCATCAAAACGCTGAACAGGGGCTATTCCCGAAGAGCTGAGTTTCCTCTTCTAGCTTGAAGAACTTTCACTAATTAGGCTGCCTAGGTAGCTAAAGGGGGTGAGTTGAGCTAACTTGAGCAGATACAGACATAACTAAGCCGGAATTAAGAAAAGAGACGAAGAACCAGTTAAAGCGGCCATTTTTTAAGTCATATCTTAGTCACATATGGGCTATTTTTCATCTCATAATGCCATTCCATCTCTCAAAATCTCCAGAGTCTAAATCGAATAGATCCAATAATCGACCAACCATTTGACAAACAACATCCTCCACTGACGCTGGCTTTGTGTAGAAGCCTACCACCGGAGGTGCAATGATGGCTCCAGCTCGTGTTATGTCTAGCATATTGCGAAGGTGAATTTCACTCAAGGGTGTCTCTCTCACTGATAGAACAAGTCGCCTTCGTTCTTTCAAGCACACATCTGCCGCCCGGGTGACAAGCTCGTCGCAGATCCCCGCATTGATCGCAGCCAGAGTCTTCACCGAGCATGGCACGACTATCATGCCATCTACCTTGAAAGAGCCACTAGAAATCGGAGCTGCTAGGTCGTGGGAGTTGTAGGAAAAGTCGGCCAGCGCCTTGACAGTAGCGGGTGTGTAGTCGGTCTCGTATTTGATCGTCTCAGCCGCCCACTTGCTGATAATGAGATGGGTTTCAACATTGAGTTTTCTCAAAGTTTGTAGAAGGACGATCCCTATTTCAGCCCCCGTGGCCCCTGTGATGGCAACGATGATTCTTTTTCGAGAGCGTTGCGAGGGCATAGTTTCAACTGCCATGTTCCAGGACACTGTTGAATAGATTGATAGGGAGTGGAACTATGCGGAATTTTCAAGTAACAATTTTCAGATGAGGCGTAGGCTTTTTGAAAGAATGGGATGAACGAGTTGCTCTTCTGGGTGGCTCTCACCAATGAAAACATGCTGCTTTATACATGATCTTGATATCGGGATACTCGGAGAACTCGCATTTGGAATTCGGCCCGTTCGCGGCATTTGATTCCCAATCAATATGATGTTCCGCTCTTGTACCCAATTCCCGTGCTGCTCGGCGCACTCGCGAAGTTCGGTGATTTCGGGCAGCTCGGGCAATTCGGGGTGGAGCTTTGGGGATCCGCATTCACCTGGAGTCGACGTCATCGTCCGCTCAGTCTACTCTGTCTTGTGTGTATACATGTATAAATATAACTAGGCTATAATAACATTCAAGAAGAATACTATCTACAGGTCACACCAAATACTCCTACATCTATTTCTTTCAGCTAACCAGTTCAATCATCATGGCGTCTCTTGCAGAACAGTCCTCTCAGGATGCTCCTCACCTGAACTTCAGGTCCTTTGTCCAAGCATTGAAGGATGACAATGATCTTGTCGAAATAACCGAAGAATGCGATGCAGATCTGGAGGTTGGCGCAATCATCCGCAAGGTCTCTGAGAATGATGAAAAGGCCCCCCTGTTCAACAAGCTGAAGGGCCAAACCGAAAACGGCCTGTGGCGTATCCTGGGCGCGCCAAACTCTCTGAGATCTGATCCGACGCAGAGATATGGTCGTCTTGCTCGGCACTTGGGTTTGCCCCCTTCTGCTACGATCAAGGAGATTCTTGACAAGATGGTGGCTACCAAGACAGCCACTCCTATTCCGCCCATCACGGTCGAGACCGGCCCATGCAAGGAGTTTCGCCTCACTCCCGATCAATTCGACCTCACCACCTTACCGGCCCCTCTTTTACACCAATCTGATGGAGGAAAGTACGTCCAGACATACGGGATGCACATTGTTCAATCGCCCGATGGGAAGTGGACAAATTGGTCAATTGCCCGAGCTATGGTCTACGACAAAAACCACCTAGCGGGCTTGGTTATCGAGCCCCAACACATTTGGCAGATTCACCAGATGTGGAAGAATGAAGGAAAAGATATGCCGTGGGCTCTGGCATTTGGCGTGCCCCCAGCTGCCATCATGGCTGCCAGCATGCCTCTGCCGGATGGTCTGTCTGAGGCAGAATACATCGGATCTCTCGCTGGCTCACCAGTGAAGGTCGTTAAGTGTGAGACTAACGGGCTTCTCGTTCCTGCCAACTCTGAAATTGTTTTCGAGGGAGTTTGTTCGATAACCGAGACGGTTCCGGAAGGTCCTTTTGGCGAAATGCATGGGTATGAGACGATCCTTGAACTGGGATTGGATATTGCTCACGGTGAATAGGTACACGTTCCCTGGAGACTCCCACCCTCAGCCGAAGTACCGAGTCGACATGATCACACACAGAAAGGACGCTATTCTGCCGGTGTCCAACTGTGGACGACTGACAGATGAGACAGTAAGTAGAGCTGCTTCTAAGAATGACCCGCCGAAGACGTACTAAGCTTGACAGCACACAATGATTGGCCCTCTTGCAGCCGCCGAGAGTGGATATCTGCTGAAATCTCACGGCCTTCCTATCACCGATTCGTTCTCACCCTTTGAGTCTCAAGTCACTTGGGTCGCTCTTCAGGTCGATACAACCAAGCTACGGGCATTGAATACTACACCAGAGGAATTTTGCCGCAAGGTTGGGAAGATTGTCTTCAGCCACAAAGCCGGCTACACAATCCACCGACTTGTCATTGTGGGCGAAGATATTGACGTCTACGATTTCAAGGATGTTATTTGGGCATTCTGTACTCGTTGTCGTCCCGGAACAGATGAGTATCATTTCGAGAATGTTCGTGGCTTCCCCTTGATCCCCTACATGTCACATGGGAATGGATCAAAGACAATGGGAGGTAAAGTGGTTTCCGACTGTTTGCTACCCATTGAATATACTACAGGCAAGAATTGGGAGGCAGCTGATTTCAAGGAGTCGTTTCCTCAAGATGTTCAGGCTAAGGTGCTTGAGAAGTGGAATGCCTTTGGGTATGCAAAGTAGAGCCGGCGACGTAAAGAGAGGAAGCTATGATGAATGTAGAAGACCTTGGTTTAAAAAATTGACTGATTCCAAAAACTCTCAGCCTCTGGATCTTGATTTGCCCTTATGGGTTCAGACATATCCCAGAGAACTTTATCACCCAAATGTTGAAACCAATCTTCCATGTTCCAGGACCTATGTCTTTATTAGTGATGGCGTATACCCTGAACAGATCGTAGCGGCCTACTCTAATTGAGTCGAATCATCCAGTATAGTAGTTATGTCCATTTCTGTTGACAATGGATCAAGACCAGTTAGATCGCCTAAAACATCTCGAGTTATCTCTGAGTTTCTATCGTTATCTGACAAGCACTTGAGCCTTTGGAGCGCATCCAAAGCTTTTTTATGCGTGACAGAAAGCTGGTGTGCTGTTGAGCCAGGCCCTCTAGCTGACTCGGAGTCTGCATCTGCCTCTACAAGGCTATTGATCAACTCAATTTGGAGCTCGCGAGTGTCAGCGGAGTTTCTTGTTGCCTTCATGAGGCTTAATAAAAGCACCGACGACAGCCCGTTATGAATTGACGCCCAAGAGCGTCTTGCGTAGTCAGCAACATGTCGTAAGCGAACATACGCCCATGCGCCTCTTCGTAAAGCTTCTTGGAAGTGACCGAGCACACTGGGATTCTCCGTCGATTCCATGCTAGGCGGTCTGATAATCGATACAAATGGGCGACAAAGTGTAGCGACAACGAAGCTTTTGTGAAGTGAAAATGCATAGAATTCTTGGACTTGTCGAATTGATTTGCAAGACGACCGATCCAGTAAATGTTCTGACAGAGCACTTTCGATCAACTCTATGTCATGAAATAGAGACTTGGGGTCAGGTGTAGACTCTACTGTTGACTTGTGTGATAGATGTTGCAGTGAAGTGTGGCATAGCCAGTTCATGGCCGCACGGTATCCAATGCCCTCATTGTTTGTAGCCGGATCCAGATTTTCCAGGTCTGCTTTATGGTCCATGTCGTAAGAACCAGGGGAGCGATCGAAGGCTAGGGACAGCAAGGAATCCTGCCATACAATGGCCATGCTTCTAAGGTTAACCAAGTATGCAATAAAGTGACAGATTGTTGAGATTACCGAAGGAGTGATGCCTCTTGGGCCGAAATCAGGGACTGGGAGCGTCTCCCGGGTGCCTTATGGAGCCCTAAGCATTGAGCTAACCGCACAGTGGTCCCGCCAAGAACCCATGCAGCTTGGGGCTTCATATCGTTTTGTAGCGCACTTCCAAGTAGGAGGAGAGTTTGGAGTGTGAATACAGATGGCTGAGCTAGATAATCGTTCGATCTGAGCGACTCAAAGGCGAGTCTGACTACATTATCGAGTCATGGTTACTACTAACATCATCCAAACCACCTCATTCAGGTCTGACTCACTGTGGTTTTGCGATACCTCGGATCGGCGTTGTAAGCTCAAGTCGGAAAATTGTGCTCCTGATGCTAGTATTGCATGCAATAAACATAGCCAATGCGAGTCCTGTACTAGTCGACGGGGATTACCACTGGCACCACTCTCTCGATCTTTGATAAAAACACATAATTTGTGCTCAATCCCGTCCAAGTTGTAGGTTATGGCATGAAATGGGTGGACTCGGGAGCGGTAAAGTTCAAATAGCTCTAAGAGGACCTGATCGTCTGGAAAGCTATGATAGATGGTCGCCGCTAAGTCTGTCGAGGTATCTGAGACTTGTTCTCCAGGGTTAGCACCTAGGAGGGGCAAAATACCAGCCTGAAAGGCTATTGTTCGATCTGGATTGTCTGTCGTAGCTGCAGAATGTGGTCTGGTGAGGGTGAATAAAGAGTTGTCGTCCAGCAGACTGGGGTTCGTGAGTTGCTCGGATGGGCCGCTTGCATCTCCTCTTTGTTCATGTTGGGCATTTTGCGGCGTGGCCGGGCTACTTCTTGGCGACGCTCGGTGAGGGCGTTGTGGCTGTCGTGACAAGGAGTCTTTGTATGTGCATAAGTCAGGGTGACCTCGCTTGATGCAGGTTGAACATGGTGTCTCTTTGGTGCATTTGACTTTTCTTTCCCTGCAAGGCAGACATGACGGCCGGTGGCGGCTAAGATGTCGACTTCTGAGTGTCTGTTTGAGGCTTGGACTAGATTGGTCTGCACCTTGCGGAGGCATTGGATGGGGTTGAGTCGGCGATCCTCTGAGTAGACAGGCGGAATGGACGAATAATTGGAGTAACAGTCTTCGCACTAGTAATGATTGCACTAGTAATGATTGCACTAGTAATGATAACAATAACCAGACCAATCGTTGACGGGGAAGATCATTGGGCTGTTGTGGTGAGAGGAAAGAATATTCGAAATCAACGCTCCCTCCGGTAGGCTCGGCGTCTTCGGCACGTTCGGAAGTGTTCATGGGGAGGATAATGCACTCAAGCGTGTCACGTGCCCAGATTCTCCGTAGTGTCTGATTGGGTGATGTCTGTTTCTGTTCCGTTGATCGCTGAAGCTGGGCTCGCTGCACGCTAGACCTTAAATTGCATTCTGGCTGACATGTACAGCTGAGTGTGCCTTGCTGCCTGCGAGGAGGCCGCCTAGATGGATGAACTCTTCTCGTGGCAAACTCCTACGAGTCTGGGCATCCAATTGCTCAACAAAACCTCTCATATCTCTAATTTTGTTGCCGCAGAGCTGCAAACAACAAACCCATAGCTTTCTCAATCATTCGCTGTCGCGATGACGTCGGAAGCCCCGCCCTCCAATGACCGTTCAGATGATGCGAACAAGAACGAACATGGTCTTGACGGGCGACAAATACGCATTCTCGTTATCGAACCCGGCAAATACGGAGACAAACTTATTTGCCAACTTGAAACAGTAGACCTGGACCAGAAACCCGACTTTGAGGCCCTCTCTTACTGCTGGGGGGATAAATTAAGTATGGAAACGGTCTTGGTCAATGATCATTACCATCAAGTAACAACCAACCTCTATGGAGCTCTTCAACGCCTCAGATACAACGACAAACCGCGTATGATCTGGGTTGATGCCGTTTGTATCAATCAGAAAGACGACAACGAAAAGGCACACCAAGTCAACATGATGAAGTATATATTCACGACCGCTACTAGCACCACCCTTTTTATCGGTGACTATCAAGACGATGACATACCCCTTGAGCGAACAATGGACGAAATTCCACCTGACAGCCATGCTGGAGTTGAGATTGCCTTTTCATATCTTCGGGAGCTGGCTGAGAAAAAACACCTCTGGTATTTCGAACGTGGCGACGAAGCTGATGCGCCACCGAACTCGCTCAAAATCTGGTACCACAGTACAAACGTCATTCTGTCTCTCATCAACCAGCCTTGGTGGTCCCGCATGTGGACAGTGCAGGAAGCTGTGCTCCCGGCCCGTCCTATCGTGCAATACGGCGCTATCACGGCGCCTTGGAAGATCTTCGACCGAGCGACGCAAAATATGCGGCGACATTTTGACCAGCAATGCTGCCATATGAAGAGCAAAGTACACGCAGACGAGCCGCCAGTCGTCACGTTTTATAACAAAGTCAGGGTCATACAGTTGCGTCGCATTCGTCCAACACCGCTGACCTCGCTGTTCAATGGGTTTTGCGATCGCATGGCGAGTGACCCGAGAGACATGGTGTATGGCGTACTCGGACTTGCAGAGGACGAGGCCAAGATGGCAGGGATCGAGGCTGATTATACCATCGGGACGCTGGAAGTGTACGTACGAGCGACTCGCAAGCTGATCCAGCTTTATGGAGACCTCACACCTATCACAAGATACCACCACGGGACGCCCATGGCTGGGCTACCGTCCTGGGTCCCGGATTACTCCTTAGTTGGTGACTGGGAGTACTTCTCTGCGCCTTTAATGAGGTCACAGAGATCTTGGCCCCCATTGGACCGAAAATTGATCCTGCAAGCCGGCGATGACCCGCTTCAACTGAAGCTATCTGGCATTACGCTAGATGAAATCATTGCAGTGGGTGCTGTTGCAACGCCATCCCCAAGAGGCGCACTGTCATACATCATTGATGAATGGGTAAACATGCTGAAAGTTGTGGGTTGCTGGAACACCCCTTACCCAGTAGGCGGGGGGGCATATGAGGATATTGCGTGGATGTTAATATGCCGCGGAATGATATGGTTGAGCGGGAATAATAACCAATATCGGGTTGCAATCATTGACAGTGAGGAGGATAGGCGACTGGTTGAGGAGGGATGGTCACAAATGAAGCGTTTGAGGCCAAAGCATGTGGACCTACAGCTCCTGTACTGGCAGCGGCTATTCATCACACGCACGGGGTACATCGGGTTAGCCTCGCCAGACGTGGCCGTCGGAGACACGGTGCATATCTTGGTTGGTGCAAGGACGCCCATTATCCTCAGAAAGACTTCGAAAGAAACTGGGAGCTCAAAGGAGGGACCTGACACGTTTTCGTCAGTTGGAAGTGCGTTTGTGGCGGGGATAATGAGCGGTGGGTTGCTACCAGACGAAGGAGATGCGGAAAAGATGGACAAGTTTATTTTGGTTTGAGATCAAGTTTGTCAAGAGTCAGCTTGAGTTAGCGGACGAATGTGGAGATTATGCCCAAGTGCTGGGCGGGTTTATGGTATACCTTGTTCCACTTGCATCGCGAATGGTGACAGAAACTGGTAAACACGTACTTTTCACGACATCTACATCTCGATCACTGTACAGTCTATCTCACTTTACTATACACATGGCCGGCAATATGGTATAGGTGTTTCATCTCTCTCAGAGTTGAATAGTTGAACGAATCGTCAGGCTAAGCTGAATTCCGGTTCAAAGACCTCCTGGAGGACGATCTCCTTGAAGAATGTCTATTTCGGTCCACGGTGCTTTCTTCAGGGGCGTTTTGTGATTTCGTGACGATCTCTGCTGGACGTGAACTCAGATCTGCGCCTTGCCAAATACGCAGATAGGGACGGAGTGAGGGTAAGATGGCAACAATCAAGCCACTGTGCCCGTCTGCGACGTAGAATACCTCTGAGATGCATTGTAAGCCTGGATGAAATGATAAACTTCTAAACTTAACTCACCGGCAGTAGTGAAGGTTGGATCTTTTGTAAATACAGCTTGCACAACGAACCATCGCGCGATTGTGATGGAGATACTTATGAAACCGACGCAGAAAGTAAAACCTGCGCTGAGTTTTTGCGGTCTTGTCATGTTCGTTTGGCTGATGTAAATTACGGGAAGGAGAAAGACTAAGACATGGTTAGTAAGGTATGGCTAAAAGTTGAATGTCTACTTACTCAATACTTCTGCAGTGAAATGAAAGGCCCAACCGAGATTATCGGCCACTGTGGTACAATGTGTAGAGCATGGGGCATCAAGTGACCTATGTACTGTAATCAGCAGTGTTTAACACAGGAATACGGAATGTCTTACCAATGACAACCCCAGTCGCACAAAAATAGGACAACACACATAGTGGTTATGAAGCCGACAGCGCAGTACACCGAAAGACATGTGAGTGCGGCTCTTAGCTTCCGAGAATCCCTGGCAAAGATTTCGTAGTACAAGGCGAGGAGCGCGGCTTTGTAGAGGTACATTTCCAGGTAGAATGGAATATTCATGAAGAAAGCTATCTGCAAGGTCGAGTTTAGTGCATTTGCGGGCGGTGCAGGGGCGTCAATTGAACACGCACTTTGAAAATGATGATCCGTTCGTCTGGAGGAGCTTTGAGCTGCGTCAATGCAAGATCCATATGTGACGTATACACTCCACGCCGGTGCAAAGAAGCGTCCATCGCATTGTGTGATACTGCAGCCGCAAACGAGGCGAGGATGAAGCCATCGCTAGTAACTAGCCGCCGTCCAAGATGGTTCAGTCGTAAGTTAAGTCGCGCGAGAATCAGGCAGAGCGCGATGCCAAGTAATGACCACTCAACAGCCTACTAAAGAATCAGTCAAGAATCAGAGGCACTGAAGGTGAATGCATGTGCTTACAAGGAGTGCCTCTCCTGATATGCCATGCATCTTTAGTGTTGGCTCATGGAGTCAAGTCTGATCGCGCCTGTGCCCTCGTGACGCGCATTACACAAAGCCGACGAAGAAAAGGTATTTTTGATTTGAAAGAGCTTAACCATGTTCTTTAAAGGTTCCATGTCTGGGAGGTTGCAGCCACCTTGCCAACTTGCCAGGAATGATTCATCGAGTGGGGCGTTGGTGGGAATGCTTCCGAAGCCGGGCTATGTGCGGACAATGCGGATGTTTGCCCATCCATGTGCGTCAGAAGAAGGATTTAACCCTACTGAGGCCTCGGAATGGTGCTAGCAGGCCATCTTGGCACTGTAATGGCCTCGACAAGGTTCGTATTGAATCGAGCCTTTCGCTGCGTTAGCGTAGTCTCAAGATCTGATGGCGACACGGCTTGTCAGCTCCTCTACTAGTCCTGAGTATTCTTCTTTGATGCAAAGTTCAAACTCTAGACCGTTGTTTTAGTCTCCATTGCAAGCATCACACAACGTAGCAATCTTTGCTTCCAAATCATCACAGGCGTGATTCTAGAATGCGGGAGGCTTCGCTTGATCAAATCAGAGAAAGCAACCCGCTACCAGGTTAGAGTTCCAGCGCAATAATGACAGTAGCGTTTTGTCTTCTTCAGGATTAGTGAGTGACATAAACCTCCAAGCCTTTGCCGCTGTGCCGGTCATCCGTTCAAAAAGGGCATGGTTGAAATGTGGCACATTCCAAAGCTCAACACGATCAGTTGGCGTATTGCACCTGCGGGTCAACGCGATGCCTGATCTAGACCGCCATCTCTGCTTGCGTTAATGAATGCGATTTGGGTTTATCATCATTGCGGGAATGTTGTCTCCCGGCTTGGTAGGGTTCGTTCCGACAGCCCGATTCCGCCAGACTTTCATGATGTGTTGGTTTCCTCAGTGCTGATTATCCATTGTAAACGTGAGCTGGCTGAATCGCAGGGCTTAGGATTATTCAATGATCAAGGAGTCCAGAATGTTCAAGTCCGGATTTTTGTCCAGCTTGATGATACATGCATGAGTCGATGATGAATTATTATAAAATGAAGGTGTGGCAGGTGGATAGTGCACACATCGTGGTGAATGCATTCGACTCTTCAAGAGATTATTGAAAAGCTGCATTGTTTAGACACTCATTCACAATCCGCGGTTCAAGTCCTCCGTGTCCTACGCTACAAAATGAGCATGAGATTATACAGGGTCTGCTATATTTGAGAGACACACTCCGAATGGCCCCTCAACAAAGAAACAGCACTTTCACAATCATCCAAACCTCCTCACCAGCAGGTAAGACCCGTTATTGCTGTAGAGCAGTGACCTAGATCATCATTCATATCCCTCGCGCATTGTCGACGATGCCAAGCGTTTTCAAAATCCTCATGACATGCGCGTAGGTAGGATCCTGGAGTTCTTGTCCGTATCTGCTGGAGACAGTGGCCGATGGCCTGCTTGGAGCATCAGTGCGAAGCTTGCAACTACTCGTCATTCATAATCACTCCCTCCACCCTGCGTCGGACCAAATGCCTCCATGTCCATATCCACGAATTAGATCATCGAGAGCGCACACGTATTGACATACGCCCTGTTCGCAGCTGCGGCAGAAAACATACTCTATGACTCTCGCGATCGATAATTAATCTGTTGAGGTGTCGTCAGAGGGACATTAAATGCTATCTCTTAGTGGCATACATGCCAGTCTAGGCACTGTCGCGTTTTCCATATCATATTCCGTCACTATTCCTAACCTTCTCGATCCTCGCCCGTTCACTGGAAGACGGCTCGAATATATGGCGTTGATAACACGGGGAATATAGGCCCGTAATTCCCTCTTCGATATTGGAGAAAAACTCCATCGCCACTTCCAAAATGCTTCCACCGCCGGGCCGTGGCCTCTCCCGAAATCTCCGATGAAGAACTACACTCCAACCGAGCTTAGCTTTAGCCCTGTTTGATCGACCGCATGACATGACAGCTAGATCAAAGCAACGTGATGTCACCCACATTTACTAGCCTACATACGCTTCAAATACCCTACTTTAGCAATATAAACCCAAAAGAAATTGTCGCGCGGGATGTTCTATTCTGTGCTTGACCCGCATCGTCGGTCCGGGTGCTGCTCCGATCGCCGTCATCCATCCAAATGCTGAGCGTGAACGAACCGAGGTTCACGCCTCGAGACTGCCTAGTATCAAATGCGAGCTAAAATAGGCTTGCCAGCTCCGTGTCAAAGCGTCCGGGGCATGGATCGATTGCGGGGAAGAACGCTTGATAGAGCGGGGTGTCAGAGCATCCCTGAAGTTAAGAAGGGTTTGAAGAATTACTCCGGAATTACTAAGACTTCGTCAAAGGTATTACCCTGTACCTAGGCATCTTAGGTAAGTAATTAGTTGGGATTTAAGATTTTATAGCAAAGAAAATCTCCAGTCGAGGGCGCTTTCCGTTGCCTGGTTTTAAACGTGTGGACGGCAACCAAATTCCATGCTATGTGTCAACTGTCAAACACCCAGCCAACGGGGTCAGCTATTGTTGCCGCAGTTCCCCCTGCACGTATCGTATGCTACGTATACTACAGCCCTGTTGATCCCTGCCTCCCTTCCTCTAGCTCCATCAGCAACACAGTCAGTTGACCTCAGACCTGTGGAGCTAAATCAAACCGTAGCAGGGATCTACGGAGCGTTTACACCTTCAAACCCACGTATCAACTTTGATTTCGGCGATTCTGGCAATTGAGACTTGTGCCCGACCCCAGCTTTGTCTTGAACCACATACTAGTCTTCCCCGCAAATGGACCTTGTCTACCCAACCAAATGACATTTTAACTACCACCTTTACCCAGTACACCCACTCGAGCGATGGTTGTTGCTCATCAGCTCGATAGTTGTCGAAAACGCGAGCTCTCTTGGTGCCCTTACGAGACGCGGAGGGAGCAGATCCGTCCTGGCGAAGTACCTGTCTGCCATCCACAATTCCACATTTACTGAGTTGTCTGTGTGACCTCCACGCCGAACCATTGTAAGAAACTCCGGACGAAGTCTCGGAAAGTCCATCTGAATGAAGTTGTGAGACTGTCTGGAGTCAAAAGCTGAAGTATTTAGGACGGCCTGGAGACGGCCTTTTCATCAATACAACCAAAAAAAAAACATCAAGAGCAGAACTCGCAAGCACCTTGAAGGCAAATCACACAGATCTATCATGATTTTAAGCACATTAGTCATTGCAGCTGGTCTCCAGGGAGCCTTGGCTGGAACCCTTTACTCTTCAAACTTTGCGTCTTCTCTTTCTCCATTCTCAGCATGCAATGTCAAATCCCCCTCGAGTGTGACCGTGAACAACGGAAACGCCGTCTTCTATTTCGACGAGGCCAACTTTGACGGTACACGCAACGACAAGGGAGTGGAGATTTGCGTTCTCGATGGGTCTACCAACGTCCCACAGATGCACAAGGAAGGATGGCAAGGGTTCCGTCTCTACGTCCCATCTACCACTTTCCCAACTACGAAGAACACCATCATTGCCCAACAGTTCTGCCCCGGGGGCTGCAGTTCCTGGTGCGGCACACTGGAAATCGCAGACAACACACTACTCATCAGCCACAGAACGGCTTGTGTCACCCCAACTACTGCTACAGTCGTGAGTAACATTGTTCGGGATACCTGGCACTCAGTCGTTGTACACATGAAGGTGTCAAACACAAAGACTGGAGTGTACGAAGTGTGGTGGGACGGCACCAAAGTGTATAGCGCGACTGGTATTAATGTCGGGTTTGGTACCTGGAGCTCAGGTGAAATATCCGAGGGCTGGTATTTCAAGAATGGGCAGTATTGCTTTGGTAAGCGGTCCTCTCTCTGGTCGATCAACTTACAGACTCCATCTGTCAATCACTTTGTGTTGGTGCAGATATTGCTAACACACGTGCAGACACTGACGCCTACAATGATGGGACCAGAACGCTCAAATTTGACAATGTGAGATGGTATGAGACTGATAATGGCGAGGTTGATGGATATGACACAGTTGCTCCATGATTCTTATAGAAAGTCCAAGATATTTGTCATTGACAGTACAGTATTTGGCCTAGAATGGCACTGATTGAATTTATTGAAACGTGACCGAGCGCAAGACCTCGTGAATGCTCAAATGAACCTATGAAACCAGAGTACCAACGCATCTACACTTAGGTATGTGAGCATTTTTGAAGCTCGGGACTATCTCACCCAGAGGAAAGTGCCTGGGTATGGTTTTGAATGCGGTCTTTTTGCAATCGGGAGCTGTCACAAATTTTCTAGTTGAGATGACGGTAATAATTCCATGCCGCCATCACTCGAACACGATCATTGCACGAGACACTAGCACCAGACACATACTTATTATCGCACTTATCATAGAAGTATCACACATTGGCTGTCATTCATAATGAAAGCAAGCGATGTTAATGTAGTTAATTATCATCCTCCTTCAGAACACACCTATTTGCCCACAACAAACATCTTCGTCTCGCATCGCCTTCTCCTACCGTTTCTTCGCTACACTCGTGCTTTGAATTGCTAATTAGCTGCCGGCGATATGTATCAAATCATCCCATCATTAAGCAGCAAACAACAAGCTTCCCCAACTTGGCATGTCATTTCCGGAAATGGCAACTTCGCCTCCCGCATCATCGTACGCGGCCTTGGCTTTCGTGGTCCAGGGAGACTTAAGGCCTCGCGACTTTGCTGCATAGTGAAGCAAGCTCCAAACCGGCGCCGACTTCGTGTAGCCGGTAGCGGTTTCGACAGCAACGCCTCGCTTGTCTGTGGAGATGACATCCCAAGGGCCATTGACCAGGACCGATTCGCAGCGGCGCCAGTCAGGATCGTATGGGACTGTTTCGTTCAGGTTGTACTTGGCGGTGTATTCCGATCCCTTGAGGAGCAGATTGTTGGAATAAGTGAAGAGATCGTAGCCCTGGTTCTTGGACGTCCTCGCTGCGAGCGCCAACCATCCCAAGCCAATAATGGCGTGGTTCTGATCTCGCCCGGACTCGGAGTTCTGGCCAGTCTTGCTCCTAATCGTAGATCCAATACCAGCACACGGGTCATTCTTCCACGACCAGAGTGCGTAGTTGTACATGGCCACATCCTCGAGGTAAACGGCAAAGTTCATGAGCCCCTTGATGGACGCGATGCCATAGTTTGCCTGGCCGATGATGATGCTCTGGCGCGCAAAGAGCCAGTAGAGCTGGATGCTGAAGCCCGAGCCGCCCTGCCACTTGGCGCCGACTTCCTTCCATCCGCCCTCCCATCGCATGATTTCGGCGGCGTTGACGAACAAGTCGCCGTCTAGTCCGATCATGAGCGAGCGGTCGGTGCCGATGATGTTGCTGAGAGTACTGCCCCAGCCGTCAAGGATGGTTGTGGATCTGTTCCAGTGAGCATCATCTTTGGTAATGTACCCTAAAACATTTTATTAGTTCTAGTATCCTTCAATCGTCGTGTGGACACACATACACATGATGGCGTTCTGGTAGGCCGCACGAGCATCATTCGCAAACGAGGAGTAGTTGCTGACTCCACCGCGGGAAATGACGGGGTACGGTCCGCGCATTGTGTACGTAGATTGAGAGTACGAATCTTTGGAGAAAAGGGCATAAGCTGAAACCCAGGGCTCCTCTTTGTTGAGTACGCCGGAGCGTATTGTTTCAAGGTCCTCGTGTGAGTGCCATAAACCGGGATGCTGGAAATCAGATGGAGTCTTTTTCTGACCGTCGGTCCATGGAACATACGGCACGGCAGCTTGGCAAACGGTTAGACAAAACGGGTCCCATCTGCATCTTTGTTCGTGACGGAAGCGTACCATTGAGAGTGGGCACATCTGCTACGAGAGCTATGGCCGAGGGGAGCGCGACTAGGACGCATAGCTAGTGATGGAGGATTAGAATTAGACCTTGCGATGTTTCATTCTGGCGCGTACCTTGAACAACTGCATCTTGGGTAAAACGTTTAGACGGACGTTGGTCTGTTCTATCCTGAGTACGTCGAAGTTCCGCTGGTGCTTGTACCGGGCTCAAATCGAAAGACAACGATCCCACAGGCTCCCTTATATAGTCTGATCTCATCTCAATAAACTCAGCAAGCATCACGAGCGATGTCACGTCTCCCACGTTGTGCAGTCGTATAGTCCCATGGATGGTTCATCTGGTTAGTGTGTGGGGTAAGAGAGCTTCCGGGGACGGGCCATAACTCGTTTCGGGTTGGCCTCGTGGCAGTATACGGGGAAGACAAATTCTGTCCAAGGCGCGAGTCGCTCGTTTCGGTGTGGTGTCTTTGCATTGTGCGCGTACGTTTCCCTTTGGGGACTCGTCGGCATATGTTTCGGCGAAAACCCCGTCGGTAGATTGCGGCTTCATTTTGCTCTTGTGGAATACCCTACGCGTGACCGGATTTCGGCCCATGTCGCGGCCGCAGTTCCGCGAATAGTTTTGTACTTAACGAGATGGCGCTGAAAATATCTAAGCCCAGAACCAGAAGCTGTTAGCTTACCCACTAAGTTAGATGGTGCTTGCGAATGTATCGAGTCGTAACAGATCATGTGTTTTGATTGTGTGCATCGTGGTCTTGAAGTGGAAATCAGCTAACTTGGTTTCTAATGGTGTGGGCGCTATTGCAATTGGTTCAAAGGCTGCTTGGTGTACTGGACATCGGATCAGTCTCCGCGCCATGCTGCGGTACACATGCACCGTAGATTGAACCAAGCGAAAGCCAATCGCCTGGCAATCAAGATGAGCCACAGGGGCACATCACCTAAGAGTGGAAAGTCCAGATATAACACCCTCGCGCCAGCTCCATAGCCCAGCCCACGTTGCTCCAGGTCCAGCAATGACCTGGCTGAGAGTCACACACAAAGATGCCGCAAATGAACTGCGGGTTGCGATGTATCCAGCTCGTCGCAAGTCCCAAACGCTATACAAATTGTGAACTGTGATAGCAATCACAGTGAGTACAACTTCGCTACTCATGACAGACGTAAGTACCGATAGGATACCACGGCTCTCGAAGTCCAAGACTGCTGTGGATCTCATATTAATATAGGAGTAAGTGTATGCCAGCGCTGCCAAATGGGCAGTTCCTTGGGTGGCAAAGGCAAATCCGTACGCGACCTGCAATATGGGGATATCGGCGAGAGTGTATTGATTGAGATGTGGCTTCTTGCTTTTGGTTCGAATCAATCTGAATGCGTGACAGAACAAAGTCGTCAACGCCGGAAACAGCAGAGGCATCATCCATGAAGCATTTACCCACTCGCTCAACCCGTTGTTTGCAAGTGGTGCCAACATGAGAAGCCTTGGAAAGATGTAGCCGAAAGTTAGCGCCGGCACCAAGGATTTGGCAACTTCGAGCTCAACGTAGCGCCCGGCTGGTGCATCAAACGGCAGAGAGCCAGTGAGAATGGAGAGCAGTGGTGTTGCTCGGCAAATTCCCATGACTTGTAGGCCAATGGTGTAAGGGAATGACAAGGCGGATGGCGTGTCTTGACTGCCAGCTCTGGATCCTTCGATCGTGTATATTAGCAAGGGCGAGATTGATTGTGACAGAAGATATATCAACCCCAGCCGAGGAAGTGCGGCAGTACTGAAAGTAGGCTGTTGTAGAAAAGACAGTCCAGAGCTCTTTGAAGATTCCACAGCTTGACAACCGCCCACCAAGCAAGATGATCCCGGGCTTGAGCGAAGCGACAAGAAAAAGAGAAGACCCATAACCGCAGTGTATAGTAGCCGAACTAATATCGCCCGACTACTTTTTACCGGTCTTGCAGGGAGTTCATGATGATATGGCACCGCCCGAGGTCGCGACGGAATGGGAAGCATGTCTACACGCGAACCACCAAGCGTTCGCCCGCCCAAGATCCTCAACAAGCTATCTTTCCCAGTCAGAGGGTCATATATCCGCCACGCAATGGTAGACACGATAGGGTTCTCAAATGCCAACACAGCCTGCATCTTTTCTGATGCCGAAATGGTCACCTTGGCTCGTCTGTGGCGGACGCTCTGCGTCTTGTGGCAGATGGCGTTGACGTCTTCTGTCGTGAGGCCGTTTAGACCGTCTGGACGCGCGTCCCGCTTCGCTATCAAGGCGTTGACGAATTCTGCGACCGTTTCGATGGCGGCGTTGGCGCCCATACCGCTGGCTGGGTGTGGCTGGCATCTTGTCAGCGGTGATATCAAGTGCCAATGCGGCACTCACCTTGTGTGCCGAGTCTCCGATGAGCAACATGCGATTGAAATACCACTTTTCAAACACCACCTGATGCAGCGGAGTAAGAGTTGACGTTATACGCTTCGCAAAGACGTCACCGAAAGTAAGCGTCTCCGTGATGAGCAATGACTGGTGTTTCTTAACAAACACAGCCTCATCCTCTTTTGTATACCTAGGAATATCCCGTCCGTACTTTGCCTCCGGCAACTTGACAAACAGGAACCAAAACACGCGGTCTTCGGGTCCGGAGCAAACAAGAAACGCCCGCTTGTCCCCCGTCGTAAAGTTCTGCTCGTGCTGCGGCCAGCCGGCGACCTTGTGCGCGATACCGAAGCTGCACTGGTAGTAGCACGGGACGCCGTCTTCTTCGCCGGTAGGGAAGTATTCAGGGTTGGTTTCTCCTGCGATTCGTAGCATCTCGCTTCGGACCGCGCTGTAGATGCCGTCGGCTCCGATGATCATGGTGCCGTGGTGGGTTTGGCCGTCTTGGGTTGAGACTTGGACGCCGTTGGCGCCAGTTTCGATTGTCTTGACCCTGTTTCGGAGAAGAATCCGGTCTTTATGCTGTATCTTTTCAAACAACACTTGCAGAAGCCACTGCCGGTCGAAAAATATGACTGGATACCCGTGTCTGAACACAATTAGCATTAAGCCATGCTTCAGCACGGCTCGACTCACCGGTGCTCTAAGTGATCCAGCACATTCTCATTCACAGCCATTGGTTGGCCATTGCTGTCGCGGATAGTAATCCTGTCCGTTTCTCCAGCTCGCGACACTGCCCTCACGGCGTCGTAGCATCCTAGTTGGTCCAGTATGAGCAAGCCGTTTGGCATCATGCCGATGCTGGCGCCCACGGGCGGCGCAATCTCATCGTGAGCTTCCAACAGGACAAAGTCGATGTCGAACTTCTCAAGAAGGACTGCTAGAGTGAGGCCGGCGATGCCTCCACCAGCGATAATGATCTTGAAGTCGTGACTTGGCTCCATGGCGTGAAGCAGACAGGCAGTTCCGGGCTGTCCGTTGAGAAGACGACAAGACACTGGCGGTAAGTAGAGTTGAAAAGACGCAACCTGGATCGCTGACTAATCCGAAGCCTTTAGTCCGTCATGAAGCTTAGCAGTCTCAATGATACAACATCACTGGGAGATGATCTGTATTTCGACAGACAGCAAACGAAACACATCAACCTTTTCAATCACAAAATCAGTTAATATTTACTTTCCTCTGTCTCAAAATGGGTATCATCAGAATCTCCGACTCAACAAGACTTCAAACCCCGTCTGACAGTGGGTCGCTTTAACATTTCATCAGAGGGTCAGACCAGTGATAATGTCGTTCTGCAGGCCCACCAGGGTCCAAGCCGTTCCTCTACGAATAAACAGTCCGTCGGGAACTAACCGAGCTTACATGGCAGCTGTCGAAACTGCGGAGTTGCGGAGGAAACAATTACGTTGGGCAATTTCCCAACATTCTTACATGCGCAACTGTGGCCAGTCAGTAACTTCATCGCCCCAACAGACTCGAGGTGAATAATCGGTTCGTGAATTGGCCCGACTAACACTCGCTGTGACATAACCGCATTCCCATGTAAAACAGTATATAAATTGCGTGCTCGTGTCTGGAGAATTAGTTTTCAGTCTTGCCTTCATCCGCGTTCTTGCTTTGCCTGGCGTCCAATATCACACACCACCAGCTCCCAGCTCCCATCTTAACTGTATCCTCGATATTCAGCATGTCGACTCAGCAAACCGCCAAGACGCACTATGTCAATACACCAGACGGTGCCAAGTTCGCTTATCGGCGAATTGGTACTGGACTTGGAACACCACTGGTCCTTATAACTCACTTCCGCGGTACAATGGATAAATGGGACCCTCTTCTCATTAACAGTCTTGCTGCCAGCCGCCCCATAATCACAGTCGACTACCCGGGCGTTGGCCTCAGTACTGGCGAGGTGGCTACCTCAGTTCGACAGTCGGCAGCTAATATCACGACGTTTCTTGAACTCATATGCCAATCCGAGGTGGACCTTTTGGGCTTCAGTCTAGGTGGTTATGTTGCACAAATGGTGGCCCTCAATTCCGACCCGAGCAAAGTCAAGATTCGCAAGTTGATCCTTGCAGGTACCGGCCTCAGTTACGGGCCAAAACTCGCGACATCTCCCAACCAGGATATTGGTTCTGTCGCTGCAGTAAAAGATGCAACCATTGACACTTTCAAGACGCTCTTCTTCCCCAAGAACCGCGAAGGTGATGCTGCAGCAGAGTCATGGTGGAGTCGCATCCACGAGCGCAGCAGAGAAACCTGCGGAGAGGAGGTGTCCCAGTGGCTCAGTCATGGGTTCAAAGATCAAGGCAAGGGGCTTCTTAGGCAGGGGATGCAGGGTCAAAGCTTCACCACCCAGCCAGAGACCGGCCAGAGCCTCGAAGGCTCGTACGACCGATTACAAGATCTGAAAACTCCCGTCCTAGTGGCGAATGGACATGTAAGTGCCCACTATTATTGTTTGCACGAGTCAATATACTCATGAGAACTACACGCAATAGGACGATTACATGATCCCAACATCAAACAGCTACTTGATCTATCAATTAGTACCCAATGGCCAGCTTATCTTGTATCCTAATAGTGGTCATGGTTTCCTGTTTCAATACGCGACGGTTTTTGCAAAGCATGTCTTGCTTTTCTTGGAGCTTTAGGGATATTCTAGATAGGACTAATCCGTTGAGTTTAACACCACGCAGTGCTGCTTCTCTCTATTTTATCTAGTGCCCGTGCCTGACTGCGACTACTGGCAAACTAGAGGTCCACCGCAAAAGAATGATCAAGTCCGTGATATTGGTGACCTAAATCCCAGCCTTCGGAAGGTGAAGAGCAACCTACAAATAGGCTTATAGAATCCACCCGTCGAAGCTTCAGATGCTGGAATCAATCACTTGTCATGCTCTCTTCTAAAGGCCACAAATACAATTCTCGAACAATGCCTAACTTCTCTCAAGACTTTCGTCATGCCAACGACAAACTCTCCCAGATGGGTTCATACCATTACGGGTCATCATCTCCTTCGCAGTTCACAGTAGCTTCATACACAAAGGTCGGATCCACCTAGCAGGCCTGAAACCCAGCCTCGCTACCTCGATCAAGCGCTCGGTTGAGGCTACACAGGAGTTGAAGGGCCATTCTATAGGTGAGTACACATCGCTGATATCGAGCTCTGAGAAAGTGTTGCTGACCAGATTCGGCCTGTATCGCTAATGGAGGCCTTACGCCCACCAAGGAGTGGGCACTGGCTGTAGCTCAATGAATGAGCCGCGAGTTTTGTATAGGCCAAACATCCGGTTATTGATCTTCAAGGATGAGAGACTCTTTGAGTGACCTGCGGACATCTTTAGGTCGTACAGCAGGTGTTCTTCCCAGGCAAACCGTTATGTTGACCAATGCTGTCATATGATAAGTCCATTAGTCTTGGCGAAATACAAAAGGCTCCAACTTACAGGTGATTAGGCGCTCCACATCCACCGTGACTGTTGTTTTTCTCACTTGGGTTGTCTTCGAGTTGTCCCCGGGAAGCGTTGGGTCTGCAAATGAAGCCATTGTTACAATGGGCGTCGTGACGTGGTCACGGGAGTGAGGGGCCAGAAGTGCCGTGCCCGTCATTCCCGCTGAACCCTGAGCTGATTTGGAGCCATCTGATCCTGTCCACTGTCCCGCATTGGAAGGCAGCGGCACAAATTCCGGGACTGGTTGCGGAATCGACGAATCCCCGAGAAGTACCGATCCACTAGCATGAAAGTCGACAAGTGTCACATCTTGGACACCTTCAAGCATTGCCATGTCAATCTGAGCGATAACAAAGTCTTTATTGGGTGGAATGGTGACGCCATACCCCCGCAGACAAATCTCTATCTCATCCGCATCGAAGAAATCGCCTTGGAACCCAGGGTCGAGTATGCGCAACAGAGGATTCAAGCGCAAATCTCGCACCTCTTCGACAGCGGGGGAAAACGGCCCCATCGAGAACCCCGTTAGTTCTGATGGCTTATACGCCTCGTGTTGCAGGGCTCGGTTTCCAATAGGCAACTCACCACCCGCCTGGTTCCCGTCTGGCGTAGAGCTATTGACATCAGGATAGAAAAGACCAGCGCCACCGAGATTAGTGAATGGGTATCTCCAGTTGTTTAATGTCGACCCTCTTGCTTGGCTGACTGCTTCGCCCATCCGCTCGCGTATTTCTTCTCTGGTCTCAAAGTGTAGACAGAAACCGAATACTTTCAAATACCAAGTGGGAGGTGGGCTGTTCATTGAGGCCAGTAGGAATCCTGCCTCTTGGGATGCCCTATGTAGACGGCGACCAAAAGTGCGTTCATCTGCTGCATACGACCTCGGCGGCGGTAACGAGGAGGCACACGATGATCCCGGAAGTGTATAATTTCCAAGATGATATTCCGGCTGGGCACCAGGTGCGGAAAAAGATGAACTCATATCCTCGAAAGGAGGCAGCGCGAAAGAGGTGACCCGCGAACTTGATATAGATTTGAGCGGGGCTGGATGACCTGGCTGTGCGATGAAATCGGATACCGGAAGGTCATGTGCTTGAAGTCTCTCGAGGCCTGAAGTAGCAGAAGTGCTGCTAGAGGGAAGCGGGGATGGACGGGAATTTGAGCTAGCCAATGGCTTAGAAGTCGAGAAATCCTCTTCTACTCCATCCACGAAATGATGTTGCTCCTCACATGAGTCTCCCAGCTCCTCGTCTTCTTCTCCTTCTTCTTCTTCTCCTTCTTCTTCTTCTCCTTCTTCTTCTTCTCCTTCTTCTTCTTCTCCTTCTTCTTCTTCACTATCGCGAGTGATGCGAAGCAAGCTGAGGGTAGTCTGCTGTAAGTGTTTCGCAATTTCTGGAAAGTACTCGATAAATTGCTGCCGCAGTATCAGGTCGGTAAACCTGACGAACTCGCGACCAATATCCTCATTTAATTTCTCGAGTTGTACAATTCTCTGTTTAAGGGCATCCGTGGCTAATTCTTTGCGTTGTCGATATGCGCGCTGGGCTACTCGGTTCTGTGTGCGTCGGCGCTAACCATCTCTGTGTTAGAAGATTGGTCCAAGGGATCGTTGAGACAAGCCTTTCTTGGTAATGAAGTTTAGAAAAGGGTTGACCCACGTCCACGGCGGTGCCGCCCTGCGATTCAATGGAGCGTCTGCCCCTTTTCGCCCGTGGTGCCATGGGTCCTTGGCGTGCGTCATGCGTTATGTTGGATGTCGGGGAAGATGCGACACAGTCAGGAAGGGAGGGAACCATCTGTGCAGAAATCCGGTCCTAGGGTAGCCTCTGAATCAGATGGTCTATGTTTCTTCTGACAAGGGTTGGACTGGGTTTCAGAGGGGGAATGTCCAAGCTGGCCTGTACTACGCAACGCCCGAAATCAAGCACGGGGGGTTAATAAAGAAGCAGCAATTGGAATGGCCAAGATGCCGAGTGGGTCGTGTAGCCAGATGCGCCATTGAGGATGAACATGTCAGCATCTTCCGCACTCCAAGACACCGGAGCTCCACCAAGACACCGGCCAACAGAGCCGGCCACGATATCGGCCAATTCCTTTCCATTTTTCACACGGCTCACCGCTTCTCGGGAGGCAACGCCGACATGGTCATTGCTGTAGATACAAGGTCGGGTTATTTTAAGTGCGATTTCGGAATATGCTATACTTAACGGGCAAGGTTCCAGGGCGCCTTGCGCGCACCTCCCTAGTCCCTACAGCTCTAGGTACTTGCTAATATCTTGTTTCTTAAAACCTTCTCGGTGTCTACCTTGCCCATCTCCTTCGCAGTCCCAGGTACATGCACCGCTTCAATAACGTCACGGTACGCTTCTTCCTCGGGGCGTACATAGTCCATTGGCTCTTTCCATCCGTCTTCCATGATGGCAGGCGGCCAGACCTTGCACGAAACCCAAAACGTCAACCCCGACAGTCCAAGACCGATCCAGTAGGCGAAGAAGTAGAACCGAGTGATACCCAGGGGAGCCGAGACGCCCATGTTGTTGAGAAAGCCGTAAAAGTTAGGAATGATGCCAATGACGTAGGCAACGTAGGCCCTGATGTTCCAGCCGTGGGTGAAGTAGTACGCTCCCGTGTTGGCCGACGTGTAGCAGTCGGGGATGTTGATGCGGCCGCGGCTAATGAGGTAGTAGTTGACGAGAAGGATGCCGGTGATGGCTGAGAGGAAGATTTGGTAGGAGGCTAGGAACGATATGAAGATGGAGGCAGAGCCCTGTGTTTTGTCAGCGAAATATTTCCTAGTGTGAGCAGATAAAATCGGGAGTGACTTACCAGGAGATACCACGGGTTGATGGCAAACGAGAGCACAGCACAGACGAAGAAGCCTCGTCGCACCGTCAAATACTTCGGGAACAGCGCTGCAATGTCATTACCCGCCGGCAGTGAGTTTTCGAATATGGAGCTAAAGATGCAGCAATACGCGAAGCAGGCCGCGATGAAGAAGCACCCAGCGCGGTTGGCCGAAGTATACTCGGCCGTCTGGATATTGTCCAACAGTGTCACGGGGTTCCAGATCAGCTCGCCAAAGATGATTTGGCTCGAGGCGCAGACGAGGTTGCCGAAGATGGCGACGATGAGGTTGGATACAGGGAAGCCGAACAGGTTGCCGACCAGGACGTCGTTCTTGCGCTTCGCGTACCGCTGGAAGTCTGCTGCGTTGCTGGCAAAGGTGGCACAGTTGGCTGCTCCGAGCATCAGGAACTGGACGATCAACCAGGCCCTCTCGGAGCCCTTTGCTGTTCCGCCCTGTCGAACAACGGGTCCTAAACCGCCGGCTTTGGTCGCCGTCCAGGCCAGCATGGCGACGGCGGAGATGATGAAGACAACCAGCTTGGCGTAGACGAGACCGCGCATTTTCGGTACAGGAATAACCAAAAACGCGCAGGTGATGAGCCAGAAAATGGCGAAGCCAATCATGCCGGCCGTTGTCAGCGCCGAACCCTCGCCCATGTGGTTCGGCAAGTCGGCGATGCTCGGTATGATGGCATGCAGCATCACATAAATGCACTGACCGCCCTGAACAGCATTCACACCGTTCCAGACAATGGCCATGACGGCACGGTTAAAGGTAGGCCACCAAGCTCCGTAGATGCCAAAAGCGGTGCGGCAGACGACGGGGAAGCCAATGTGGTAAGTGGCTCCGGGGCGGCCGTTGAGCGTGATGATGAAGGCGATGAGGGCTTGGCCGCCGAATGAGCAGGCGAGAGATTCCCACATGCTCAGACCTAATGCCTGGGCTGTTGCTGCGGCGTACCAGTTGGAGATTGTTGCGGTGGCTGAGAACCAAAAGGTAAAGTATGTCCAGTGTGTCCATGTTCTAGTTACTGTTAGCATCGTGGCATTCTCATCATCACGGTGGACTTTAGTTCTTGTACGTACCTGTCACTCAATTTCAGAGGCCGAATGTCGTCGTTGTCCAAGAGAGCATCCTTTCCGTGGACCTCTTCGGCGCCAATCGCGACGACGGACCAATCTGACCAACGGAAGATGGCCATGTTGATGAGGCACTGAATCCGAACTACAAGGCTAGATACAATAACCCGGATCAATAGATCAAATGTGGTGAAGCCTTAGCAACTTGGATAGTCGTGCACGTCGGGATTTTGAAAAGAAACGAGCCATTACTCGCCCCATTATATACCACGTCGCTATCTTCTGCGCCTTTCAATGGATTTGATTGCTATCAGGGAGCCATGGAAGCAGAATGGATTTTAGCCCATCTTAGACATTGACCATTGAAAATAAGTGGGGAGAGATAAGAGAGTCTCTAGACACCTCCGTCGGTCTATGACTGTTTCTCTCCCATGTTCAGATGAGGCTTGAATTGAAGAACAATCTTGACGACATTTTTAAATCGGGGAAAGGCAATTATTGACTGTCTTTGGCATTTTCGTTCGCACGAGACCACGGATCCAGATCCGAGAGGGAATTGTTAATTCTTTCGTGTCAGACTGGCCTCCCGTCGTTGACTCGATCCCAAGCTTCCATCGCTTCTGCTTCCCCGGATCTCTGCCGGTACATCCATGCCCCTGATGACATACGTACGCTCGTAGATAGGTTCTGATGCGGTCTCCGGCAACCCCAGTCATGTCAATGCGGAGGCATAGGTACAGGGCTCACCGGAGACCGGCGGCCATCGCTCCTTATCGGCGCTTCTCCAGGTTCCGAGTCCCAATGCGGTCTGCTGGGCTAGTTGCCGAAGCGGCAAATGACGGCGGCCGGCGGCGACCGATCGAGCATCTCACTGACACACAGCTGGACGAGTTACAGCACGACTCTACGGGTACAGGAATAGTTGCCATGCTCGAATAAATAAGAGGCCCCGTGCAGTATCTCATAGCCTACACATCACTAACTTCATCGAGATTAAGCCAACAGACGACACAATCACAACATGGCTACCACTACAATGACGGCGGCCCCGGCCTCTGAGACGTACAAGCTCGAGCTCATGTCGGCGTATGGCAGCGTCTTTCGCGACGTCCTCAGAACCGCACCGCGAGACTGCGAAGCGTCCGAAGTACCCACCATCGACCTGTCCAACGTGCGCGGCACCGCACAGGAGCGTCGAGCGCTAGCCAAGGCGGTCCAGGAGGCAGCTGAAAACACCGGCTTCTTCTACATCAAGAACCATGGCATTCCGCAGGCGCACATCGACGCGGCCTTCAAGCAATCCCAGACCTTTTTCTCTCAACCGACGGAGAAAAAGGCCGAAGTCTCGCATAAGCAGTCCAAGTTCTACAACGGCTGGAACGAGAAGGGAGAGACTAACATCGCGCCGACAGAGTCCCGCGATCGCAGAGAAGGCTTCAGCTTTCGGTACGACCCAAAGTACGACCCCGAGACCAAGGATCTAGGTGCCATTCCGGAAGACGTCAAGGCGTGGCTCCGCTGCGAGGATTTTGTCTGGGATCGTACAACTGACTTACCGAACTTCAAGGATGACATGATTGCGTATTGGCAGTCATGTCTGACCCTTGCTCGGAGCATGATCCGCATCTTTGCCCTTGCGCTGGATGCACCAGAAGATTACTTTGACGACGTCGTGACTTATCCTGGCAGGTATGTTTTCCATCCTGATACAACCTTACAACTGTGACTAACTCTTCAACAGTGATAGCGTCGTCAACTACTACCCCAAGAACACCGACCCCCACGACGCAACCATTGACGTCGGCCTCGGCTCCCACACCGACCTGCAGTGCTTCACGCTGCTCTGGCAAGACCAGGTCGGCGGGCTGCAAGTCCTCAACAAAGACGGCCAGTGGATCAAGGTGCCGCCTGTTCCGGGCACTTTTGTTGTCAACATTGGCGACTTTCTGATGCGCCTGTCCAACGATCGATTCCAGTCCACGGTGCACAGGGTCTTCAACTATGCGACCGAGGATCGCTACTCGATGCCCTTTTTCTTTGGCTTCAACTTTAACGAAAAGTGTGAGGTGCTTCCTAGCTGTGCAAGCGAGGAGAATCCGCCCAAGTATGAGCCGATCAGCTGCGGAGAGGTACGTTGCTCTCAGCTACCCTGCACTCCATGTATTAACGCAATGTGAATAGTGGTGCCGCTTGCGATTTGAAAAGACGTACAGGAAAGCATGAAATAGCCCAAACTTGAGAAGTTCTGTTTGATTACGATCGAGAGGTAGAACGTATGTTTGGTGTTAAGTTCTGACATGTCGTTAAATAAAGTCTCGTGTTTGCGACTTGATCTCAAACGCAAGCCTTATTCCCAGCACAGTGGATTAAACGTCCAGCCGCAAGTTAGCGTGACAGAAACAACCATAGCAGATTGATCTCTGCAAATCGACCAAAATGATAATACAAAAAATAGCCAGCACATTATGTGAATCGCATCACATTCTCTTGATGGAAGCATCATTATTTGAACCATGCTTATCAGCCCGCCTTATCAGCCCGCCTGCTCGTAGTACCCAGTTTGCTCGCTAATCGCCGGCATCTAACTCGCCAATGACAGACGAGGAGCCGAGGTTGATAAGCGTTTCCAAAACGAGACTGGCCAAGTCCCCTTATCAGACCGGGGGTTTGGATGAAATGCGGAGATTACCCACGATATTCCGATGAGACGATGGGGGGCAGCATTTCGTCGATCTTCCTGGTCGCACTGTTCTCTATCTCTTGATTGCTTGATCCTGCCCAATAATACTCGCACAATGAGCCACGAGGTCTCGGCCGATGCGTCCTATGAAGAGGAGCCGAGGCTGCAGAAGCAGGGTCCGACCGAGGGGGCCGTCGAGGGCAACACGAGTAGTAAACGCCGACGCCGTGTCTTTTCCTGCGAGACGTGTCAGAGGCTCAAGTGCAAATGCGACTACGACTTTAACTTGCAGTCATGTCGTCGCTGCCAAACACTTAGGTTCTTACCCTGGAACTCGGCATGTTGAGCAGAAAACTGATGTATGACATAGAATTACTTGCTCTCGCCGCGAAACCGTCGAAGTCGGCGAGCTCATGACGAGTGATGTTCACACGCACTCCATCCAAGATAGGTGATTTATCACACTTGTCATCGCCTCTATAAACCTAGTTTTCTAACCAAGTGGATGAGTAGACTCAGCAGCACCGAAAACGCGCTGCGAGAGATCGCGGCGCAGCTCAAAGCCCTCACTAGCCAGATAGAGCTGACGAGCCGCAGAGCCGCCGACATCAGTCCGTCGTCGATCGAGTGCCACCACACAAACGAGCCGGAGTCCTTTGGAGACAGCCTCGAGCAGGTTCCCGACCCAGCAGACCATGCCGTTCATGCAGCGCCTATTGTTGTCCTGCGCGACCTCGATCGGCGGTTCACGGGAGGGCCTAGGAGGGCTCGTGTCCTCACGAATGTCGATCTGGTCGAAGCTGGACTGCTTGATGCAGACACTGCTCAGGACTTGATACAAGTGTGAGTCAATCTGATGCTGGTCTTGAGCGCAAGTTAACGGTGGCTGACTCTCGATGCAGCTTTTTCCGCCATAGAAGCGACAAATTAATACTCACAGAGACTCACAAAGGCATGTCAAGTGAGTTCCTGCGCGAAATGTCGCCTTTCTTGCATAGCGTGTGCTGCCTGCAAGCCATCATATACCGCGGCGACATATTTGGCGCGGCTGTGCACCGAAAAATTTACGAGCATGTCCGAATATCCCTCGGAAAAATTCTCTTGTCGATTCCGTTGAGTTTGGAAGATATTCAAGGTGTCTTTCTCATGAGTGAGAATGTCATGGTTGGCCCGGCAGTGAGTCAAACATACAACGCCGTCTGAAGAGCGGCGTACTGAACTGAGATACTAGGATACTGGCAAGGAGTACATTGACAGTTGGATGCTGACAGGGTATTGCATAAAGCAAGCCATGCTCAGCATTAGCTTTTCCGAAATTGTCAAAAACATCAGAACAGACATTGCAACACCAGAAGACCAGAGAGCCATTCGCTTATGGGCCAAAATCTCCCTTGATCATCTCTAGTAAGCATGCAAACCTTCTGATTGACGCAGCCAACTCACGAGACGATATAGCTGGGCTGCAACCACTGGAAGACCGTCGGCAATCCCGAGCACATACCTCAAGCACTGCGAGCTTTTACTAAGCTTCTACATGGCATCCATGCAAGATGGCATGCTCCTTGCTGAGATTCTACTTTGCACGATATTACTGCAGAAACTCGAAGGGCAGACAAACTTGGATTCTGAAGGCCAATGCGCCGAGTTTCAGGCGTGGAAACAGAAATGGAATCATTTACTGTGTGAGTTGACTCGATACTGAAACGATTCGACAAACACAGATGAAAAATCAACACCGGCTAACAAATACCTCTCTGCCCAGTAATGCCGACCGCGTCGATGCTGAAAATTGGATACTGCTCTGCATGCCTCATTCTAATAATACGGTCACTTGAAGACTTAGGCGAAAATCTTCAGTCAACAACACTCTTGTCCAGCATATCGTCAGATAAAAACAGCGCTGTGCGCATAACGTTGAATGAACAGGGCACAGCAAAAGACGATACGAGAGCAGCGCTCAGATCAAACGCATCAAAGCATGCGCAGTCGATCATCGAAACATTTCTCAGCATGCCGAATTCTATGAGGGACTCGATCGCATCGAATCGATGTCTCTGCCTCGGATACAGCGCCCTCATACTTACTCACTACGACGAGGCTCAGTCGAGTATCTCGGATCAACATAAGCTGAATCTGATCATCCGCTTTGAAGAGTGGCTCTCCAACGCTCCCGGGACGACGTGGGCCATCATGTTTGGCAAACTTGCCAAGCAGAAACTGATGGCGCGCGTCAACAGCAACAACATCAACCGACGCAACGAGGAGGGAGTGTTTCAAAGGCCAGACGGGCGAAAGAGTCTTAGCAATCGCGGCCAAGGGAGCTTTCCAACGCATTCTCTCAGTCAGAAGCGCACAGATCGGGCTGAGAATGGGGAAGTTCCCAACGTCACTTACATGGGCGAGCCGATTAACATGACGCCCAGCGATGCGGCATCGGTCTGGTCTACGCCAGCGCCCATGAGGTCCGAGTTTCAAGCCGACTTTGTGTTTCCGAATATGGAGGATTTCTTTAGCGGAGGGTTCCTTGACTTCAGCGGACTGGAACAGTAGTATCCGGGGTGTTACACGCATGTTCTTCAGGCGCATGTGTGAGTGTACATTAGGGAGTGGATTGCAAATTGGCCATCAGAAACGAACGGCATGATTCAATGGATTTCCACGGTTGCTCAAAGCTACTTCAGCCAAAATCAAACAACTGCACGACACTTGTGACTGGCTGGATATTGGTTTACTGGACGAAAGCATGTCTCGCATTGAGTCCGGAGCGGGGAACGTTACAGGTACTGCCCAAAGACAGTTTCAGGTGGAAGAACATGCTCTTTCCGGAAATCATGCAACTTTCTCGTCACGAGGAGATGATATCAATATGAGGTATATGATGCACCCCTGAGCGCCCTTGCTGGGAGAGTAGAGAGTCTATCGTACCATCGTCGTCACAGTGATGAGCTTGGTGGACAAGACTAACGATAAGGTGAAGTAGCATAGGCACAGGTGTTAACGGTGTTTAAGCTTGGTGATAAGCTTGAGTGCCCAATTAATATTACTAGGGATTCTAACGTCATCAGGACTCTATGTACTCATCAAAGTCAAGTAAACGCCAGTGCCATGCCCATTCGACGTATTTCATCTCTCAAATCACAAAGATGGCACCAACTGCGGCCCCTGCGACAGCCATCAATGAGCCTTGGAGAGAAATACCGGCAGCATTAGGAGTGCTGCTTGCACTCGGCGTGCTGTCGGCAACAGTTTCCACCTCAGTGGTCAGGCTGGGAGCGGCAGTGGTCGAAGGGCTGGCGCTAGCTCCAGCCGTTGTTTGGGTGGTCGTGTTCGATTTTGTTTCCGTTGTCTCCCCTGCTTTGGTTTGAGCTGTTGATTCAGCTGACTGTATGGTGGAAGTTGACGAGGTTGATTCAACGGCCTCGGATTCCGTTGTTGATGTTTCCACTGCTTCGGGTTCCGTCGTCGATCCCACAGAGGCCGCGGTGGAGGAAGTAATGTATGCTTCAGTTGTTGATTCAGCAGAGCTGACGACGATTGTAGTCGTTGAGCCAGAGCCAAGAGACTTCCAGCAGGAAAGATACGAGACGGAGGGAACTTCGGTGCCGCTGTAGTTGGCGCAGCCCGGAACGCCAGTCTTGACAGGAGCGCGGCCGCCTCCACAATCCAAGGGATCGCAAATTTGACCGTCGTCGGGGTCGTACCAGTGGACAATCCTGTCTTCACAGGTGGTAAAGGTGTGCGTTTCGCAGTTAAAGGCTGAGGCTAGCTTTGCCAGCGCGAGAACTGGCACCGCGAGTGAGAGCACCGAGTTGACCATGTTTGTTGTTCTGCGGGAAGCTTTTCCGCCGCTTTTTCAACGAGTATGGCAGTTTTCGGACGGAAATAATCATCAAGGGGATGGGCAGATTGTTATAAGCACTATTCTTGCCTGAGAATCAGCCCGGTGAGTCGATGGGATTTCGGGCCAAGGACGGGGAATTACAGAGTCGTATTTGCGGAGACGGAACCCCCTGATGGCCTCCCTAAATGTGGATACGAGGGACAATGCACGACTGATCTAGAACTGCTGTCAGTGACTCAAATACGGGGCAGTACTTATTAAGGCTTCTACGTATTACAATGGGTCCTTGGGGGTATGTGGTTTCTATGAACCATAGCAATGTCGGTTGCGTGTCCTACGAAATAGGGCTGATCTATTTCCAGTGCACACCATTTGACATCAACAAAGATGATGGGTCTCGCCGACCACGCAACTGACCACGTACGTACCACTTTCCCGTATCTGTAGGGTCTTATTAAGTGGCTGGCCTATATCGTGGGGATCGGATCTATCTACAAACAGAAGTAGCCGAGAAGCACGGTGTGGAGACAGACGCCTTGATTGGAGGGGGGAAATGAAGGCTGCCGACTTCCGGAGCATGACCCAATTGTGGCATTAGCAGACAGATCCCGTTTTATGACTCACAGTCTTCATCTGGACACACGAATTTTGGTGATTTGGGGTATGCCAAACTGACTCTGTTTGCCATCACTTTTCTTTTTGGAACAGTTGGTGTGATGGTACCATGAAGCGCTCGAGGCAAGTTGGCTGGCAAGAACGAGGGTCTCAATACCTGAGATCTGTGGGTTGACCTGAAACTGTTGGTTGAAATGGCGTGAGATTCTACCCCGGGGCTCTGAGGCAGGAAATATTACAAGACCACAAAAACTTGTCTTTCTCAAAGAAACCGTCGAGTGGTGTCAACTGCGACGCTTGAAATGGGCCTTTCAAACGACTTGCGTTCAAGTCTAGAGGGGAGTGTTGCTGAAATTTTTCGAGAAATGGTGCTTACCGACTGGTTCAATTCCATCACGTTGTCTAACCCGCGGAGTGTTTGTTTCAGGCCTACCCTCTGGATACTCTGAGAGTCATTGAAGTCGAATTGATGGGGTATTACCATTCCTGCTCTCAGCAGAGTCAACGCAAACAGCAGCCCCGGCGTCAACATCACACAGCCGACCCAACTTCGCACAGGACCGAGTCTGGTGAGACAATTATCGACAACAAAAAGGTTCCAAGGGCATCCTCTTCATCCCATTAAGAACATGAAGCCGGTGCCTCTCATGGTGACACCAATACGCTGAAGTGAATAGAGGTGGACAAATCTTTGCTCTTACCAATAGCCTACTGCTGTTGGGACCAAAGAGAGATGACACACACAGAAAGCACTTGAAGTTTCTTCGACATTATTGAAGAGCTTGCTAAATGTCACAAGGCATGGAAAGTGTGTGTGTACATATTTAAACTCGGTTCTTGGGCTGTGCTGGGACAATTGCTCATTCCCAAGATAAGAGAGCTCGCTCGTCAATACAATACGAATCCAAAGCCTTATTCTAGAAGAAGACAAGAGCCGTAGCGCCCGTTAACAGTGTTTGGGGAGAAGCGTAGAGTTGGAAAGCGGTGAAGCGTTGGAGAGGTGAGGTGGTGGGGAGTTGGGGAGTTGGGGAGTTGGGGAGTTGGAGAGGGGGAGCTCCCAAGTAGAGAGTCAACTGGGGCTCTCCAACATTTCTAAACAGATACAGATAAGAGAGGTGGGGATTGTGCTGGGACAATCGACTTCAATTTTGCCACACCTTTGTAAGACCTTTAGAATTTCCTCCCATTGAGTGACCTAACTACAAAGTATCGTCCACGAACCCTTCCCAAGTCCTCATGTATTGGCTGAACTTATCACTGAGCCCCTGGGTTCTGAGCTAATGCAGTGACGGGCAGAGCCGTGAGAGATTCTCCAAGGATCCTCCGTACCGGTCGGTGCGGCGGTTGAACATGGGCGAAAGGAATTGCATCGGGTTCCAGCCCAAGGCGGTGTGGACTTCAACGCCGCAGCAACCTCGGCACGTTGCGTGTTGGCGATAAAATCATCGCGAAGGGCTTCGACTTCTTACGATTTCAATCCCCTCGCGCCAATATGCGGAAGGTTTGACGGACCAACGCGCGCGGCTCCCAGTTCAGGGCTCGCACGAACGCCACCGTGATGTAACTGCACCGACGACACAGCCCTATAGTCTTTGGTAATTTTGGCCACGCGCGCGATCCTTTCCAGATTCTTGCCGCTGTAGATTCAAATTTGACTTGGGAAAGCCTTTCCAAACTGGTGAACATTTGCGGCGCACGTCATGACCATGGAGAAGCCGCCCGAGGCGCTGAGCCTGAGCCATCGCAGCTCGTCTTCTGACACGGTGCCGCCTGCATTGCTCTGCCAGTTTGTAAGGGGGGCGAGAAGCAGTCGGTTCTTGAGTACGGGTCCACGTTGGGGAGCTAACGACTCAAAGAGCGTTTTCGTGGGCATCGTGACGAAAGCTGTGTTGTAGTGGGTTTTAGGGATATTGTGGCTGATGATAAAGCAATGCATTCTTCATACCAAGGCCTTTGTGTATTCGTACTTGTCAATTTGTCATGACTCCAATTTTTAGAACTTGTCATCACTCCTGCTAGGGTCACTTGGAGTTGACGAGGTGGGCCAACAAGTGGTCTGTTTGTGGAGCCTGGATATCGCTGCATGCATGTTCAAGAGGCTGCATCTGACTGGCCATCACTATGCATTGGATGGCGGGTTGAGCCCGACACTCATCTTGTGGGAACTGTATCTTGATGAATTCCAGAGTTTTCCGTTCGTACAAATGCAAATAGAGCCCTCTCCTCTGGCTATGCAGGCCTTGAGTCAACTAGCTGATAGGGTTCCTCGGATTCGCAGATGTTATCTCCCCCTTCGCGTTCTGGGTCATCCCAGGCAACCCGCATATAGCCCATACAACCAGTGCCAAGATAGAAACTTCCATGAGCATTGTCATAAGCAAGTAGATCAAGGCGTCTCCAACCACCGCACTGTATTTCTCGTTCCCTGTCGCAACAAAGGTCACTGTGTACGCTATGCGAGTGGCCATGAGTGGGATAGTAGATCCGAAGCAAACCAGGGAGCGGGTTTCCTGAGAAGGGACATGTTTCCACTTCTGGGTGATCAAGACGAATAGATAGCCAGTCCAAACGTATAGTGACACGAACAACCCTATCCCTATCCGAGTAAGCGAGCTGGGCTCCATCGCATTCTCTTTGCTGCTTGCCGAGACGTAGTCTGCAATCGAAATCCCGATGCCTGCCCAGCATATCAGCTCAGGGATACGGAAATGCCATTGGGTGAGGACTTTGACGAAGGTGTTTCTGTAGTCGATGTGATTAATGGTTTAATGACAAGAACCGGGCGAACAGGGGGTAGAAGAACGTACGCTCTTTGCAGCAAGTTGAGAAGAACAAAAGTTATGAGTACTAATCCGAGAGACTCGCAAACGAAAACAGCTGCCCAGACACCACGACTATCTGAATGAATGGTGGCAAGCATGCAGCTCGCGCCAATTAGACGGATGGCTGAGAAGAAAGAGATGCCAAACCATCCATTTTTGTGTTGGCGTTGAAATAAAATGCCATAGAATAAGAATATTGAGAATAAGGGGATTTGGGCGACCGCTACGCCATCACGGAACTGAAAGTCACGGGCCATCGCTTTTGGTTGGGGTCTTGCTTCTCCAATGCCTGGGCCAAGGTACTTATTTAAATGCCGAAGGCCTTTTCAGACCTAGTTAGTCAAGGTTGAGCATTTACCTACAAGAGACGCCGTTGTAGAATGAGGAACAAAGGAGCCAGCCGGATGGGGTAATTGATTCGACAGTGGAGTCGACCGCGAGGCATTGCGCATATCCCCGAAAAGGCAAGTCATTCGAGCTTAGAACAAGCGAACTGACCTATCGCATCCCGTGCTCGTCAGGGGATGCGATCGGATCCGTCTCTCGAGACCTAAGTAAGTAGTGGGGCTGACTAACTTGCCAATGAATGATTGACTGAGCCTGTTCTTGACTTTTGAGTGAGTCTACACTGACATTTGGTCGTAATCTTTTTTCACCTTATTCCGTGCATCGGCCGGCTTGAGCCGACAAGAAGGCTAGACTATCCACCATCTCTTGCCGCTTTCCAATGATTCGTGGAATCCAGGAGCTCATGACAGCCCTCGATCACCCAAGGCCACTTAGCTGCAAAGGCTTCCGTGACCTCCCAGCCCCGAGAGTCCCACGGGTCTGCCCATGTAATCATGCCCCCACACCCAAGGGCAACCGCCTGAAA
The DNA here is from genome assembly GCA_020744375.1 of Dactylonectria estremocensis. NCBI lineage: Eukaryota > Fungi > Ascomycota > Sordariomycetes > Hypocreales > Nectriaceae > Dactylonectria > Dactylonectria estremocensis. The sequence goes on along the minus strand of JAGMUU010000010.1, from coordinate 193,304 downwards.
CCCTCTTAGATCGCGACATAGCTCCTTATTGTCATACGACTTCTCGTCATGGCGTAATAGGTTGTCTCGAATCTCTGGCAACGGCAAGATGTCAATCCAAGGGTGGTGGCTAACAGTGAGCTGAAGGAGAGTTGGTCTCAGGCTTGGTGGTAACGAGTCGTGCGTTGAGATGTCGCCACCCTTAGAGGGAAACCAGGACCGAGATTTAGGCGACATGATCTCGTGCGTGATCCCCATGATTCGCGCATTCGTTACTAGGGCCCGGGTCGTGTTGAACTGAACAAGGTTAAGTAGCATTTCTGCGCGGGGTGAGCCACGCAAGAAGGCCAGATGAGCATTTGTTGTGAACTGAAGGATAAACCGTTCAGTGCGCTCCGAGTCAGGCTCGCAGGCGGCAAAGGAACCGAGATCTAAGACCTGGGCTTGCCACGCCACATCAACTGCCTTGCCAGCAAGGAGACAGCTGGTGGGTTGATGCTCACTGAACGAGCCGCATGGGAGCTGCTGTGGCACTGCCAACAAGGGCGGTGTGTCATGGAATCCCTCCGTGAGATGGGGTGAAAAGCTTGTCCTTGCTTTTTTGCGCTGTCCTTTTCCTCGCCAGGCGTAGTCAGTGTAGGATCGTTTATCGGAGGGGCGGAAGGGTAAACCAACGACTGATTCTCTGGTGGACCCGATCTTGGAGCTTCTTCCTTGCCTTTGGGTCGCTGATACCCGTCCAATCATTTCCCGGACCCGCAAGTGCTTGCTGAGGCATGTGCTGTAGCGGGATCGGGTGGGGAGGCATCACTGTCTGGTCGATTGGTGCAGAGGCATGGTCTCGTGGGTGTGGTTGAGTTGACATCTCATCTCCTTAGTTTGCGACAATGATTTGCTCGTTGTCCCGTAATGTCATCTGTCAAGCAGCAAGTGAGGATGAAACAGCTACAAGGGTAACGTTGGGTTGATAGCCGGGATGCTGTGCTTAAAAGTTGACTTGGCTCAAACTTTAAGCCCGGGCTAACTTAACTCCGAACCTGCCGCTCAATACGCCTGTCTGTGCTACGGTGTATTTGATGCTCACAAGACGCAAAGTTATCCTAGAACTGGATGCGATATCAAAGAAGCTCCATAGAGATCTAGGATAGAGAATGTTTACATTCCTGATAGTAGGAAACGTTTGTCTTCCAGGAGAAAAGCCTGAAAATTTCCAGACTGGCTCTCTCGTCACATTTACTTCTCGCACAACATTGCACTACGTAAGAGACGGGCCGCCACCGGTCTCTTATAGCTAGCCTGGGCCACATTAGCACAGTGACTGGACAAGGCGCTTCTGAGGGCAAGGCTATAGGTCCGGCCGAATGGACAAGATTCAGGCGTGAGCGGACTTTACGGCATTGACGTGACTTGCAGGTTCGAGTTGGGTTGGTGGGTCAAATTATTGCATGTTTCCATTTTCTTGAGGCGCTAGATTTCGTCTGTGGCGATTTGCCCTGGGAGCCGGAACACCTTACGAATCAAGAAGTCGAGGTCTCATTTATTGTGTATCTGTATATAATCCCTACAGATTCCCGCCATAGCCCGGATACATCACTCTCTGTCATTTGTACGTACACTCTCCAAGAATAACCCGTCTTTCCAACACCATGGTTCAAAACGAAGCTGCGTGGATTACTTTGCGCTCCGAGTATCCCTTCACCGTCAAAGAAGGCCCCAAGCCAACTGCAGGCACCGGAGAAATCATCATCAAGAATGCCGCCGTCTCCATCGTCAGTACTGCCACTCTGATGTCGTTCTAAAGCTTGTTCCATGTCTGACTGCGATGCTAGAACCCAGTCGACTGGAAGATTCAGTATGTCCTAGACCCTCGTTTGCCTCGACGTCGGTGATTTCATCGATCTAATATCATGCAGGGCTTTCGGGAGGTATCTGTCCCAATACCCCTTCATCTTGGGCGAGGACGCCGCTGGCTTCGTGGAGGAGGTCGGCGTTGGCGTCACTCGATTCAAGAAGGGCGACAGGGTCGTTGCGTAAGTCCTCGCCTCACAGCATTCCCTCTGCCCTGGAACAAATGGCTTACTGTGTCGCAACAGACACTGCCATGGCCTGATGACTGGGAACCCTGCCAACTCGGCTTTCCAGTCTTACTTGGTCGCCGATGCTCGCTTGGTGTCTCCAATCCCTGACTCGCTGAGCTTCGAGCAGGCTGTTGTTCTCCCCCTTGCCATTTCGACGGCCGGTGCAGGCCTGTACCCCAGCGACCGCCTCAACATCCCGCTCCCCTCGGCCTCCAAGCCCGAGAAGAATGGCAAGACGATCCTGATCTGGGGCGGTGCGTCCTCTGTCGGCGCGACTGCCATCCAGCTCGCAGCGGCCTCGGGCGTGACCGTCGTCACCACGGCTTCCCCTGTCAACCATGAGTTTGTCAAATCGATTGGTGCGCATGCGGTCTTTGACTATAGGTCTACTACCGTGGTGGAGGACATAGCAAGCTTTCTCGCGGAGACTGATTTTGTCGGCGTGTACGATGCTATCAGCGAGGACCTCAGCTTCGATGCCGTGTCAGCTATTCTTGACCGGCTCAACAAGAAGGTCCACGTTGCCAGCGTCCTCCCCTGCAATAACACCACCGAGCTCTTTGCTCCTGTGTACGGTGAGTAGTGGCCAAGCCACACCCTTTACGTCCCTCTACGGAAGAGTCGCTAATCCTGCTGTACAGTCGTTGCCTTTGCCATTATCCAGGAGCCCAACCAGCACATTGGTGAGTGGATCTGGGAGAAGTTTGTTCCCGAGGCCTTGACCAATGGCTTTTTCCAGGCCAAGCCTGATCCCTTGGTGGTTGGTCATGGTCTGAAAGATATCCAGAACGCTCTTGACGTGCAGCGCAAGGGTGTCTCGGCTAAGAAGATTGTGGTCACTCTTTGAAGTAGCTGAGCTCCAAGGATAGCTACATATGGTCCGAGCGAAGACTTTTCACAGACATTCCTCTCAATCATCGGTTCATCCACCTCGTAAATTTTGAATTAAGTCATGTAAACGGCTGCCCAATCTTCGCTGCGGCATCGTGGTGGCGTCGTGGTGGCGCAACTTAATGCATGTTACTGACTTTGCTTTCTGCCACTGCCCGTAAGGGCTCCACATAGACGCTAATGCGAGGTACTGACGGGCTAATGCAAGTCCCTGACAGCTCCACCGAGAGGGCCTTGAGGCTTGAGGAGGGCCGAGATCTACTTTGTATGTACGTAGACGAGGGGCTTCGAGCCTGGATTACACAATCGAGACCCATCCGTGACTGTTTTTGACTCCAATAAGTCTTGAACATGAACAGGTCTGACCGCAAGTTTCAAGTCGCCGACAGACCGTTGGAGTACATTAGGTTTCGACGCCCGCTTCTTGTCCATCCAACCAACCCAGTTCTCTTGCAACAGCCAATATCTCATCATTAACCACGTCATCGTGTAAACAACTCAATTCGCCAACATGAGCTCTGTTGGTACCATCTGGACCTACCCGTTCAACCCCCGCGCCATGAAGGTGCGTCGACTACTCCCCTCGCTTCGCCTCATCCCCCACTAACTCCCGGTGCAGATCGAGGCCGTAGCGGCAGTGAACGGACGGACGGTTGACTATGCCCCTAATTTTGCCATGGGCAAGACAAACAAGTCCTCCGATTTTCTAGATGATTTCCCCATCGGCAGGGTTCCGACGTTCAAGTCCGCCAGTGGCCTCGCCCTGTTCGAGTCGGATGCCATCGCCCAGTATGTCGCCGAGAGCGGTCCCGCCAAGGCCCAACTGCTGGGCGCTACTGCCGAGGATCGTGCCGTCATTCGACAGTGGATCGGTTTCGCCGACCATGAGCTATTCGAGCCTCTGACGACCTTGGTTCTCTGGCGGTATGGCATGGCCCCCTTCAACGATGAAGCCGAGAAGGCCGCGCTCCAGCGCCTGGATGCATCCCTTACCATGCTAGAGAAGCAGCTGCAGCATCGTCAGCACATCGCTTCGGAGCAGTTAAGCCTGGCAGATATATCCGTTGCCGCAGGCCTGTACTGGGGCTTCGCCCAGGTCATTGACCTGGAGCTCAGGGCCAGATACAGCCAAACTACCGAGTGGTACCTGCGAGTGATTCGGGGCAAATGTGTCAACTCTGCTTTCGGCGAGAGCAATTTTATCGATGTCAGAAAGGACAGGCCTTCGCAGTGACTGCCAGTAGAAAATTTAGCTATTGACGTTGGCTGGTGGGAGACGGAGTGGAAACGCATCATTACATAGCCCCCCGGATCCCCTATAAAGAAAAACGGCCAACATGTGTCTACTACCCTAAAGTAATATCCTGCTTGAACACAAAGTGCTATAAATAAATTTCGGTTGTTTTGTTGTCCGTCTTCTTGTAAGATTCTTGCACAAAGAGGGCGTCATGTGGAATATTCTGGCTGCGCCTAGCGGTACTTGTGTATCCGGTCGTCGGCCTAGTCATAACATTAACATCACAGCACATGATATATCATATCTACACTGAGTGATTTATCAGCAACTCAGAGATTTCAAGCGTAGCTCGCTCTATATAATAGCCTCCAGAAGATCTGCACTTTCAACATCCAATTTTGACAACACTTCACTCACTTCTCCAACTCGCTGACCCTCATTTGCCGTATCCACGACCCACCCGCTATTTGCTCTTCTTCCCCATCCGACATGTCGACTATCGTTGGTATCGCTGGTATCACTGGCAAATTTGCCCAATGCCTCGCGAAGAAACTGCAGGCATATCCTAACGTCACCATCAAGGGTTTCTGTCGGAGCCTGCACAAGCTGCCACAGGCGATTCTGGGAAGATACAACATCGAAGTCATCCAGGGGGAGTTTGACGACGAGGCGGCTGTTGAGCAGTTTGTCCGAGGAACCGATATTGTCATCTGCTGCTACTTTGGCGGCCCCGATGTCATGGACCGGGGCCAGAAGATGTTGGTCGACGCCTGCGCAAAGGAGGGCGTCCTGCGATACCTGCCCAGCGACTTTGCCGTTGACTACACCAAAATTCCCGCGGGCGAGCTGTTCCCCAAGGAGTCGGCCAAGATCATCAAGAACTATCTGGTGGAAAGAAAGGTTGCAGGAGTGCACGTTCTAGTCGGTAGTATGATGGAGACCTTCTGGAGCGGGTACTTCCAGGTCTTTGATGCCAAAACCCAGACAATCTCCTACTGGGGTACGGGTGATGAAAAGTGGGATCTGACGACGTACGAGACTGTTGCCGCTTACACAGCCGCTCTGGCAGTCGATAAGAATGCCTCTGGAGTCTTCCGGTGTAAGTTGAGCAAGCCCAGCGCAGGCTACCGGCGGAGGACCAGCTAACAGGAGCAGTTCGGGGAGACTGCAAGAGCGTCTCCGAAATTAAGGAGATTTACGAGGACATCTACCAATCCGCTCTTCACCTGAAGCGCCTCGGATCTCTCGACGAGCTATACACCACTGTCAAGGACGAGTTTGAGAAGAACCCGAACAACGTCATGGCCTGGGCTCCTGGGTAGGCTTGTCCTGCCACAACTTTATTCGCTCCTGACTGTGAAACTAACGACTAAACCCTAGATGTTTTACATATTGGTGCACGAACGGTGTTGCCTGCCTTGGTGACGACCTAGATAACATGAAATACCCAAATATCGCCTTAGTCGACATGGGGGGGTTCTTAAAAGCCCACAAGAAGGAGGATATTGCCACTGCAGATCAGCAGCTCGGTTTCTAATTGATGAGCCCTTACCTGGTGGTGGACCACTAGACGGACAGTCAAGCGTTGAAGCAACTTGACGACGACGGGCGACTTCCCTGCACATAGTCACGTTCGTTTGTGATCAATGTTGGTTTTAGTATTGCAGGCATAGAACTGCAGGCGTTTTCAGAGGTGTAACTTAGTTGACGGCCACGTAACGATATGTCACCTTTGTATTGACCTTGTCATCCATCTGTCGCCTATCCACTCAGAGAGCAGCGCAGCCGCTCGCGGTAGTGCTGGCATTTGGCGCTACTGCAACCCACTGATGCGCTAGGGGAAGTATGCCCTTTTCAAGCTTCTAGTCTGGAGCCGACGCCTCCGACATTACTCTCATTAGCCGGTCGTTCCAGTAATTACGTAGTGCAGTTACGAGTGCCCGTCATCCTGGACCAAATTTCGACGCAATTGTCGAGCATAGGGCGACGGAACTACTCGAGAAACCGTGAAGCTGAGGATCCGTCGAGTATTCGCCGCTGTAGGCAGGGGTCTTTGACCTGTTGGAGATGTGACATAAAAAGTGCCTCCATTGGCAGGCTCGACTTTTATGCATGACCGACCCTAAGAGGATTCATCCACGGAATCTAGCGAGCATCTTGTAGCCCCCCAGCTATGCGGAAGAGGGTGTACAATTTGAGGGAGTTTCATCTGAGGAGGGATATAAATAGATGTCTCTGTCGTCTCCCTCTCGTCCTCCTCTCGTCCTGGACCCACATAGCCGAGGGTCCGTGATGGAATCACTTTTTGACTTTCCGAGCCCTTCCGCGACGGCTGGACGGTTACTGCCGTTGGCCAGTCAGACGGAGTGGAAGATTAAAGATCCGACGTTACGTCGGCGCATTTACGTGAGACTCATCTTTATCAATGCGGATGCAACGACTCCTGACGATCACTTGTTTCCACCTCACATCTTCAGACTTTAACCTGCTAGAAGCCATGGCTTTTCGAACGATTCTTGTACCTCTCCCCCTATGAAGCGCGAAGACGAGGCTTGCTAATCATCGTTCAGGGCGTCTTGACGCTTGCGGTGCTCATTCCGACCCTCTACGAGCGAGGCAGGGTTCTCCCTTTGTTCTACAAAAATGCGCCCGCGCGATTGGCCAAGATCAACGCCATTGGTAGCTACGAGGTCAAATTCCAGGACCAGATCCGCAGCTGCGAGGATGTGCTACTGATTAAGGAGCGTCATCTGGCCATCATTGCATGCGATGCTGGAAGGGAGCGGTGGAATACAGTCATGGTGGGTTGCCCCAGCATGTTCCAAAACGCATCGTTCTGACATAATTTAGGGCATATCCTTGCCTGGCGAAGTTGAAAACGCTAAACTCTGGGCGTACGATTACGAGCGCACGTCCAAGCCCGATTCTGAGTCTCTCACGCATATCAAGCTGGTCAACTTCCCATCCGAAGCGGATTTTCACACTCTCGGGATGGGATATGATGGAGAGTCGAGCACCCTATTTGTGACAAACCATGCCAAGTCCGGGCCTCGAATTGAGACGTTCAAGTTGGATCTCGACGACTTGACAGCGAAACACCTTCGCACCATTCAGGATCCGTTGATCCATGGACCAAATGCAATTGCGGTGATAAGCAGCAATGAATTCTACGTCACAAACGCCCAGCGATGGACCAAGCAGAAGTCAAAGCTCTTGTCTGTTCTGGAAACATATCTCTCCCCAGCCACCGGAACTGTGGTCCATGTCAACATCAAGGACCCACAGGTGGAAGCAAAGGTTGTCGCATATTTACCATTCGCAAACGGCATAGAAGTTTTGAACAGCTCTGTTGTGGCAGTCTCGGCCACCTCGAGAGCCACTGTCAATTTTTACAACACGCCCAGCACGACAGTCTTTGAACCTCGGTCAAAACTCCGACTGCCCTTTCTACCGGACAACTTATCCATGTCGGGCGGCAAATTGCTCATTGCAGGGCACCCGCATTTGCCGTCCTTGGCCAAGTTTACACATACGCGATACATCTGCAATGATGGCGCGGAGCTTGAGGTCGCGGCTGCTGATGTCAAGGAGTATTGTGCCACGGGGCTGGCAACTTCCTGGGTGTCAGAGTGGAGCGAGAGCGAAGGCTTGAAGCATCTCTACGTTGGGACCGACTATCCTACTAGTGCGACAGCTGTGAAGGATGCCGAGAAAGGCGTGGGTATAGTCTCGGGACTATACGCAAAAGGAATACTGGTTTGGAGGGATAGCTAGATATCCTGGAGGCAAATGCAAAGCCAACTGCTGACAATTTTGGTCTCGGTGGCCAAACATGATGCAGAGGAGAAAATGGGGCAAGGCATTATTACGACCCGGGGAATGGAAAGGGATGCGGGATGAAGGATCATCGTCGAATTGGAAAACGGGGCATGAATTTTGATGTTTGGCAGGCCTACGGAGTACAGCCCCAAATAAACATGCCTAAGGCCATCAGACTGACTTAAGCTTAAATGTGTGGTTAATCGCTTGGTACCTTGCGCGTCCAGATACCAGCATGCAACCGTCGTCTAACCATCGTCTAGACTGCCAGTGCCAAGCGGCCAAGGAATCAAAAGTTCCTCCATCAGGTATCAGTAATTGAGGGGTTCTTCTGACGAAATGTCATATGTCCAATGGATGACGATTGAGTTTGGCGATCCTCGGACACTGTGTGGAGGTCAAAACGGTATCATCGGAGGGAGCTTACCGAGCATAAGGCTACAAAAGGCCTACTCGGACCACTGACCCTCTCACCATGGCGCCTGTTCCCCATGCTGTGAGAGGGGCTTCAGACGATAAAGTTGGGGCCTACTACAGATCGGGCAGGCCGTTGAACTGTGGGTTCGGCTTGGCAATGCGACGCTGATACGAACAAGTTGGCGAGGGCCGCACTTGGACCTTCCCGATTCAATGCTGGATCTTCGCGGCTCGTACCAATTTCCAACGGTGTCGTAGGGTCTTGCGGGAGTTGAGCAACGTTCCACCTTGACTAAATCCCGGGAAGCGATTGCATCATCAATGTAGCGTGATGGGGAAAAGGGCCGGATCAACAATGGCCAAGAATTCGGTGGATATGCTTATATATGGCGGTATTGACGTTGCTTCAATGCCGGAACCCAGCGGTCTCGCATCTCAAGGACATTCTCCATCCTAGCATCATGAAGTTGGCAACAGCTACTGCGCTATGCGCGCTCTTGGTGCCGTTCGCCGCGGCCGGCAACAGTAAAGACCGCAGGCCAATCGTTAAATCCCATAAGCTCCAGAAGCACATTACCGAGAAAGGGTAATGTGCCTTTCTTTCGCCTGTTGAATCTGAAGTGCTAATCAAATCGAAAAGCTTAATGAAAAACCTGCGGAAGCTCAACGACATCGCCTACGACAACGGCGGCAACCGCGCCTTCGGCCTCCCAGGTTACGAAGCCTCGGTCGACTTCATCTACCGCGAGCTGTCCAAGCTCAAGGGCTTCAAGACTTGGAAACAAGACCTGCCGGCGCTATTTACTGACACCACGGCGGCCGAGGTCACTGTCGACGGGGAGACGTTCCGCACCGTCGCGCTGACGTACACGCCCAGCACGCCTGAAGAGGGCATTACCAGAGAGCTTGTCCATGGTCCCGAGGGCGGGGCTGGCTGTTCTGTTGACAACTATGCCGGGCTAGATGTCCAAGACAAGATCGTCCTCATCGAGCGTGGCCGCTGCCCCGACGGCACGACCTTCGCTGGCAAGGTGAAGCCTGCCGCTGCGGCCGGCGCTGCCGCCGTCGTCATCTACAACTCGGACTCGGCCCAGCTCACAGCCGGAACGCTTTCGGCCCCGAACCCCGAGGAGCATGTGCCGACGGGTCTCATCGACCAAGGACCCGGCCAGGCGCTCAAGGCGCGTCTCGACGCTGGCGAGACGCTCGAGGCGTTTGTGCAGATCGTCCAGCTCATCGAGGAGCGCATCACGCAAAACGTCATTGCCGAGACAAAGGGCGGCGACGGCGGCAACTTGATCGTGCTGGGCGCCCATCTCGACTCGGTGCAAGCCGGCCCGGGCATCAACGACGACGGCTCCGGCACCAGCCTGATCCTGGAGCTGGCCAAGGCCCTGTCCAACTACAAGACCAAGCTCAAGGTGCGCTTCGCCTGGTGGGCCGCCGAGGAGAATGGGCTCTGGGGCAGCCGCCACTACGTGAACAACCTGAGCACCGAAGAGATTGACGACCTACTTGTTTACCTCAACTTCGACATGGTTTCGCGCGGCTTCTACGGCGTCTTTGACGGCACGGGAGAAAAGATTGGGCCTGGCGGACCGCCTGGATCCGATGTGGTCGAGGACTTGTTCGTCGAGCACTTTACCTCCAAGAAGCTTACTGTCACGCCTGTCGGTCTCACTGGCGGCACTGACTACGTGCCCTTCCTCGACATCATCGGCAAGCCCGTCGGCGGCCTTTTCACAGGAACAGGACTCGAGCAAGATGCGTGCTACCACCAGGCGTGTGACAACATCACCAACCCTGTTCCCGAAACCATCACCATCAACGCCAAGGCGGCGGCCCATGTGCTGAGCGTTCTGGCTGTCGATGGCGTTGATCTGATCCCCAAGACGCTCGCCAACTCTACGACCGCGGCCGTCAAGAGGGTGCGGGATCCCTTTTCCATGCATGAGCGAGATGCGACGTCGACTGGGTTCAACAAGCCGTGTGATCACGATCTAATTTAGGATGTGCGCCATGTAACTTGAAAGAAAAGTCCACATCAACAGTTGTATGTTTAGTATATAGCCAATCTATATGAGGATAGCATGCTGGATTTCGTCTGCATGCAGTAAAAATAGAATTGTCACATAATCATTCACGTTCTCGTGCTCAACCACGTCTTTGTTTACCGTGACCTGTTAGTTCAAAACAGGTCTCATAAGACAAGTTCATTCATGAATTATATGAACTCTTTCAGACCTCATTGACTCTTTTTTTTCTATTCTCCTTTGAGTCCAGCTTCAGGTGTGGTCGAGCTTTGGGCCACTCTCACAATCGCTCAACATCAAATATCGACAACAAAGACACACGATGACAAAACACAAAGATTTCTTGAACAATGGAGACAAAGACGAATAGTAATTCAAACACTCTCAGTCCGACTTTGGAGATGTCAAACATGGCCCAGAATCCAGTCGATCCTCGTGCTATAAAGATTTATTGTAATTCGTTCCCAAGTTAGAATGTCCATCAACTCATCAAACAGCAAACAATCGACTGCTTACAGCCTACAGCAGCGTTCAGCAATCTACAGTAACTTGACAGCCATATCCATACTCCTTCAGAATGCCGCCTTTCACCAGACGCCGGCGCCTGGCCCGCAATTCTAAACGCGCCCGAGAGGCTCAGGCCCAATATGAGGCCGAGCAAGCGGCCCTGCCAGAGGGAGAGCGGAACCCAGTTCCAGAACCTCCTCGGCGGGAGTCTGTGGACCTAGACCTTGCCCGGCATCATTCCCCCGACGAGCGGCCGCAGGGCCGAAGAAATGCTGAGGGACAGGTCCCGGCCCGTGAAGCCGGTTTGCCGGACGGTCGACGGGTGAGGCAAGACTTCCTTGCTCGTATACCGAGGGAGATAACTGACGCTATCTTCCAAGAGGCATGTCCACGAGGCTCGCTCATCGTGGCTTCAGCCTCCCCAGACATTGATATCGAGCAAATGGCGGCAGCTCCTGGCCGCTTTGTTCCTCTCTGGATCCGGTACGCGTTGAATGCCATCCAGTGGCCCATTTGGGGTCAGGCTTTGTTGGATCGAAGCGATTTTGCGATTTCCCCAATGACTATGCAGTACGCGATAGACCACCTCCTGCCCGCCACCCTTGTGAGTAACGACATGCGCAACATGATTCACTCGACTCTCGGTGTGAACGATAACGTATTTGTATTCACAAATACGTATTCCTGCTGGAGCTGGGTCAAAGAATTCGGAAGCACGTACATCCCATTCATGAAGAAGATATACATCATCTTCGGCGACTCGTGGCAGACACCCCAGGTTTTCCCACCGTTTCTTCACGACGAGATGGAAGCTGTTTTACATGCAGGCCAGCACCCGGACTGGCAAATGGGAAGTGCGACGGCGGACGGTAACTACGTTGACGAAAACTTTCTTGACGTGCCTAACAGGAACATCAAGCCCGCTGCCATCGCCGAGGCGCTGCTCCACGCCGGCGCCGCTCCTGAGGTGCTGGCATTTGCCTACATCACGGAGTACCAGCCAGAGGGTTCAATTTTCTTCGAGACGGTACACGCGCCGCTGGCGAAGCCACTCCGACACAGACATCACCGCCACGATTTCCGCCTGGCAATGAATGCTTTGCGACGAATTCCCACGCCTAACCCGCTCAAGTTCATCTACGAGCCGTCGGTCGAGCCCACGGAAGCAGACGCGGCGGCCGGCTGGGGTAACTTTTACAACTGCCTCGTCAGGCAACACGAGGTCTACGAGGTCGCCGACCTCACCAACAAGACGGTAGAAGGGTACCTGTTCACCGAGAGACCGGACAGGTTTGAGCTTATCTGCACCGCAGAGCGGCGTGCCCCGCGGCGGTCGCGCAGGCTCCGAAATGTTCAACCAGGCCACCCATATTAGTCGTAAGACCCTCACGGGTAGTAGACCAGTATTTGTGACCCTGTTGCCAGTAGATGAAACCCTTCGATTGGAACTGATAGGAACCTTTGCCTTGAATACTTGATCGCTTGTAGATGGTGCTTTAGACGGAGGAAAATATGTTCCAACTTTCGTTCTTAGATATAGACTGAAATTCAACCAAGATTACGTTTTCTGCTACACTTGGTCCTTTTTTTCTCTCGTCGCCCGAAGTGCCGGGTTAGTTCAAGTGCCATGTCAATCTCGCCCTTTGAGCGGAGATGCTGACATCATCTCAACATCGGGTGATACACGCGTCTTTCAACCACATTTAGTTTCTGCATGCAGGCTCATTTTTCACTCAAAATTATATAACCAGCAGCCTTGATTGTATACGCGAAAGCAGTTGAAACGAGCGGAAACGCAACTACACCAAAATGGCCTCGTCCGTGACAACCTCATTTCGGCTCGAGCAGCAACTCCCCAGCCCCAACAGCCACATCACACAGCGCGAAGCACCATCTTCAACCCATTCCCTCAACGATGCCGTCGACCCAGTCCTCGAAGCATCCCGCCTCGCAGACAGCGCCGTGCCGGACGGCGGCAAGGGCTGGACCGTCATCGCGGCATGCGCCATCGTCTCCTGGTGGTTCGTCGGCACGAGCTACAGCTGGGGCATCATCCAGGACGCGCTCGTAGCCGAGGGCATCGGCTCGCCGTCGACGTTGGCCTTTGTCGGGTCGCTGTCGGCTGCCCTCATCAGTGCTCTGGCTATTGTGAATTCGCGCGTTATTCGTTGGATGGGATCGCAACGCACTGCCTTGCTGGGCGTGTCGTTTCTTGGGTTGTCGGCTATTACGAGTAGCTTCGCTGTCAGAAATGTCGCGGGTTTGTTCTTCACCAGTGGCATTCTGCTAGGTCTGGGATTAAGGTATGCATCTGTCGGTCTCGTCTTGTTCATCACTTCATACTGACCCTATCCGCCCAGCTTATGCTTCATGGTAAGGAGTCGATCATTCTGACGCTGTCCTGCGACAACTCTAACAATCTTGACAGACGGTTTCAGTCACACCAGCCCAATACTTTAATCGCAAACGCGGCCTCGCGAACGGTATCGTCTTTGCGGGAGGCGGCCTCGGCGGCGCCGTCACCAGTTACAGCCTCGACGCCCTCATCCTGAGATTCGGTCCAGCCTGGACGTACCGGATTCTCGGCATTGCAACACTCGTAACTGGGCTTCCGGCAGCCTGGTTTGTACAAGAGCGAACGCCCATCCGGACAGCTGGGTTCATCGAATGGTGAGGGATTTCCCTTTATCAACCATGACTCTCCCAGGAGTCAAAAGTCTTATGCTGACGACGATAGGCGCCTCTTTAAGGACCCTGCATTCGCTCTCATATTCGCCGTCGGCGCCTTAGGAACTTTCCCACTCTTTGTTCCCCCATTCTTCATCCCTCTTTACAGCCGCTCCATGGGGCTGTCTTCTAGCACCGGCGCCGGGCTCCTTGCAGCGTTCAATTTCTCATCTGCCGTTGGTCGCATCATCTGCGGCCATTTCTGCGACGTGTTTGGGCCTCTCAACACGCTCATGGGCTCTCTCATGCTTACAGCGATCAGCATGCTTACGCTGTGGCCGGCATCCACCTCGCTGGCTCCGCTGGCAGTTTTTGTCGTGGTCAACGGGGCTTCGAACGGCGGTTTTTTCGCCACCATGCCTACAGTTGTCAGCAACACGTTTGGGTCCGCCAGAGTTTCAATTGCCATGGGCATGATTGTGACCGGCTGGGTGGGGGGATACCTGATGGTGAGTGCGAAATCCAGGCCCATGCACACTCACTTCTGACTTTTCTCAATTCAGGGCGCTCCCATTGCAGGATACTTGCTCGAGTCGTACGGCGGAGCCGACTCTGGCCTGCAAGCATACCGTCCGGCCATGTTTTACGCAGGTGCGCTTGCGCTTGGAGCTACGGGGTTAGTTGCATTCATGCGTTTCCGCACGAACCAGCGACTGTTTGTAAAGGTCTAAAAGACGAGGTTCTTTTGTCGGGATCAAAGGCGGAGCGAAGCGGACGATCTGCGGAGAAGGACGAGCGGAGAGGCTGGATAGGAAATGGGCTGCTTCATGAATTTACCAGTGGCTTGCTTTGCACGGTGCTCGGTGCTCGGTGCTCGTTGCGCATCGACATTTCGGTTAGAATCCGTCTGGAACTTCGCACGGAGGTAACCGCTTCATATTTACGCTTGGATGTTGACACTTGACATTCCAGAGTTCACGCTAGTTTTATTAGGATTCTTTTTGGCTCGGACTCTGTCTGTTCCTCAAAAGTCTCGTATCGAGATGACGACATCCTGGCAAGTCAATATCCGCTGAGTCAGCGGAATACTGGTGCCGCGAAATGTGACGGAAGTTTCAACACGCCGCATGTTGGTTGTGTTTGACTCGGTGGCCAAAATCCATGTTGAAGATATCCATTCTCTCCCAATGGGTTTCTGGGATAGTCCGAACTGGTCCGTCATGAGTGGCCTAGAACGTTGGGAAGTCGTTGGGAAGTGTTGAGCTGGGTCAATCAGTGGTTTAGGGTAGCTGATACCAAATATCTGATTGCATTTTTAACATTCCAGAGACTGGATAACGAGGAACGAATTGTATCTGACATGATGCTTACCCGAGTTATCTAATTAATCTTCTCGATAATTTCATTTTTATTTTGTTTTCGCACTTTGGTTTGTTGAGAATTACCTGGTTAGGGGGTAGAGTTGGTGCATTGACAGGCCGGGGGCACAAGATTCGTCGGAGACTCAAAGACCCCGACAATCGCTCTGCGTCATTGTCGGTGCAGTACTCGGTCAACTCTCCGCAAATGCATCGTGCAGCCTTCACATGCACTAGCCGCCATAAACATGGCAGTGCTGATGGATTGAAGAATTGTTCAACCCGATGAATCCGAAAATTATGACGTCGGCATCCCGTCAAGGTGTTGAAAAGCTGTCCAGCCCGTCCCGTCGGGGAGTGCGAACCTCCGAAATGCCGCCTCCACCTCCCCAAACTGCCGCCCGTACTAAATCTGGTGGCAATGAAAGGGCCAATGAGTGGCCCAGTGAGCTGGACGACACCGTGGGCCAGGGCGCATCCACCTTACTCCTTTCATCGTAGTCCAGCCGCAGGCATTCAAGTGGCCACAGGGCCTGAGCAACGTCAGCTTCTCGTCAAATTCAATGGGTGCTAGACCGCTTGTAGCGAACTAATAAGGCGCAGGCCCTAGAAACTCGGGGACTTTGGGGAAGTTCTGAGCCGCAATCTGCGTCGGTAGTTGTCGGACCCGTTCAGGAGCCCGCCGCCGGGGTTGCCATGACCCTGAGAGGCCCGTTCCACCGGGAAGAACAGCTATGATACGTGTCGATGGGTTGGTATAATGGTATAGGGCTGTGCCATTGATCTAGGATCGAGAGTATAAAGACAATGAGGGTTTGCATCTTTGGGTCATTTGTTCAATACCACACATTCCCACCATCCTCTGTCTGATCGACATAGTCTACTCATCTTATTAAAATCAGACCTGGGGAAACACTCCCGTGTTGCAACAACATCCTCCTATCTCTCTCATATTGCGACAGCACCCTCACATCTCTCTCATGTTGCAACAACAACATTCCTTAGCCGAAACCCACCTAGAGGCCGCAATGCCTACTGCTGGTGCGGTGGACGGCTCTACCGCCGACTCGATACACACACAGTCGTCCTCTGACTCCAAAGATGACACCGTCGAGATGGACACCACCCGGACCATGTCCCACCGCAACACGAGCATCATGCTCGACGAAGACGAGCGCATGGAACTGCGGCGCATCGCAACCGCCATGTCGCAGCGGCGCCGTGCCTCCGTCGCCCACGCCATTCCCGAGTCGGACAGCACCGTCGGGCTCGTCGACCTGGCCCTAGACCCGGAGAGCAAGCAGTTCGACATGGAGAAGTGGCTGCGCGGCATCGTCAACGAGCTGCAGAAAGAGGGCATCGCGCTCAAGCGTGCCGGCGTCGCATACCAGAACCTCGCCGTCTCGGGCACCGGCGACGCAATGCAGGTCCAGCAGACGGTCGGTTCGTTTCTGCAGGCGCCGCTGCGGCTCGGCGAGCATTTTAGCTTTGGAAAGAAGGAGCCCAAGGCGATTCTGCACAAGTCGGATGGTATTCTGAGGAGTGGTGAGCTTTTGATTGTCCTGGGACGCCCTGGTTCGGGGTGCAGTACGTTGCTCAAGACCATGACGGGGCAGCTTGAGGGACTGGATCTAGGAGACGAGTCTCGGATTCATTACAACGGAATTCCTCAAAAAGAGATGATGAAGGAATTCAAGGGTGAGACGACGTACAATCAAGAGGTAAGGATGGATCCAAACATGCCCGGGCTGCAAAGCTAATACAGCACAGGTCGACAAGCACTTTCCTCATCTCACCGTGGGCCAGACACTCGAGTTCGCCGCGGCCGCTCGAACGCCGTCGAACCGAATCCAAGACCTATCCCGCGCTGATTTCCAGAAACAGACGGCCAAGATCGTCATGGCCGTCTGCGGTCTCAGCCATACGTATAACACAAAGGTCGGCAATGACTTTATCCGCGGCGTCTCTGGCGGAGAGCGGAAGCGTGTCAGTATTGCTGAGATGATGCTGGCTGGATCTCCTTTGGCTGCGTGGGATAACAGGTAAATACTCACAGTTAATCCCTTGCAAAAGAGATTATAAACTAACTGAAACAGCACCCGTGGCCTTGATTCAGCCACCGCCTTCAAATTCGTCAACACCCTCCGCGTCGCCGCCAACCTCAGCGGCAGCACCCACGCCGTTGCCATCTACCAGGCCAGCCAAGCCATCTACGACCTCTTCGACAAGGCCGTCGTCCTCTACGAAGGACGGCAAATCTTCTTCGGCCCGGCCCAGGCTGCGAGGCCCTACTTTGAAAAGATGGGCTGGCTCTGCCCCCAGCGGCAGACGACGGGGGACTTCCTCACCTCCGTCACCAACCCGCAGGAGCGCGTTGCGCGAGAGGGCATGGAGAATCGAGTGCCCAGAACGGCCGAGGACTTTGAGCAGTATTGGCTACGGTCGCCTGAACACGAGGCTCTGCAGAAGGAGGTGCAGCGGTACGAGGAGGAGTTCCCCGTCGATGCCAACGGCCTGCACGTCAACGAGATGCGGCAGGGCAAGAATCTCTCGCAGGCGAAGCATGTCCGGCCCGAGTCGCCTTATATGATTAGCATGGCCATGCAGATCAGACTGACGACGAAACGGGCGTACCAGAGGATGTGGAACGATTTGTCTGCCACGGGGACGTCTGCTATTATCAATGCTGTCTTGGCCCTCATCATTGGGTCCGTCTTTTACGGCACGCCCGACACCACTGACGGCTTCTACTCTAAAGGATCGGTGCTCTTCAACGCTATCTTGCTCAACGCTCTCACGGCCATTTCCGAAATCAACAGCCTGTACTCTCA
Source organism: Dactylonectria estremocensis (assembly GCA_020744375.1). NCBI lineage: Eukaryota > Fungi > Ascomycota > Sordariomycetes > Hypocreales > Nectriaceae > Dactylonectria > Dactylonectria estremocensis. The sequence continues at coordinate 175,487 of JAGMUU010000010.1, read as the reverse complement.
AAGACCCATTGTGGAAAAACACGCCTCGTACGCCTTTTACCACCCAGCCGCCGAAGCCATCGCCGGTATTGTGGCCGACATCCCGATCAAGTTCGTCACGTCCACCGTTTTCAACGTCATCATCTACTTCCTGTCAGGCCTACGCCGAGAGGCGGGCGCCTTCTTTCTCTTCTTCCTCGTCTCATATGTCTCGACGTTTGTCATGAGCGCCATCTTCCGAACCCTCGCAGCCGTCACCAAGACCGTCTCCAGCGCCATGACGCTCGCCGGAGTCATGGTGCTCGCGCTCGTCATGTACGCCGGCTTCATGATCCGCGTGCCGCAGATGCACGACTGGTTCAGCTGGCTCCGCTGGATCAACCCCATCTACTATGCGTTTGAGATTCTCATCGCCAACGAGTTCCACGGCCAGCGGTACGACTGCGCGACCTTTGTGCCTCCATATCCACCTCTGCAGGGCGACTCGTGGATCTGCTCGACCGTTGGCGCTGTCGCAGGCCAGCGATGGGTCTCGGGCGACGACTTTATCGAGACCAACTACGAGTACTACCACTCGCACACGTGGCGCAACTTTGGCATCCTGCTCGCATTTCTCTTCTTCTTCATGATTGTCTACTTTGTCGCCACCGAGATGAACTCGGCGACGAGCAGCGTCGCAGAGGTCCTGGTCTTTCGACGCGGTGCAGTCCCAGGCCATCTTAAGAATGGTGTTAAAGGTGATACGCTGCCTGATGTTTCTCGTGAGACCAACGATAACCCCTCGAGCGCCTTGAACTCCACCCAGAGCGACATCTTCACCTGGCGAGACGTCAAGTACGACGTCGACATCAAGGGAACGCAGCGAACCCTGTTGAACAATGTCTCTGGATGGGTGAAGCCCGGAACACTGACTGCTCTCATGGGCGTGAGCGGTGCTGGAAAGACGACTCTTCTCGATGTTTTGGCTCAGCGGACTACCACGGGTGTCATTACCGGAGACATGTTTGTCAACGGAAAGCCGTTGAATGCTAGTTTCCAGCGAAAGACTGGCTATGTCCAGCAACAAGGTTCGCTTCCCTTCACAGTTATTCCCAACCCAACCCACTGACTCCTCGATAGATCTCCATCTCGAAACCGCCACCGTCCGCGAAAGCCTCCGCTTCAGCGCCATGCTCCGCCAACCCGCGACGGTTAGCAAGCAAGACAAGTACAGCTACGTCGAAGACGTCATCGACATGCTCAACATGCGCGACTTTGCCGACGCCGTCGTCGGCATCCCCGGCGAAGGCCTTAACATTGAGCAGCGCAAGCTCCTCACCATCGGCGTCGAGCTCGCCGCCCGCCCCAAGCTGCTCATCTTCCTCGATGAACCGACCAGCGGCTTGGATTCGCAGAGTTCTTGGGCTATTTGTGCCTTTCTCCGTAAGCTTGCCGACGCGGGACAGGCTGTTTTGTGTACGGTTCATCAGCCTAGCGCTATTCTGTTTCAAAAGTTCGACCGTCTGTTGTTCCTCGCTGCAGGCGGCAAGACGGTCTACTTTGGCGACATTGGTACTAACTCGCGCACTCTACTCGACTACTTTGAGCTCAATGGCGCTCGACACTGCGACGCCGAAGAGAACCCGGCCGAGTACATGCTCGACGTCGTCAATCAAGGAACAAGCGCCAACGGCCAAGACTGGCACAGCATCTGGCTGGCCAGCCCGGAGCGACAGGGCGTCATGCAGCACATTGAGCAGATCCACGCTGAGAGAGCCAGCGCTTCGGACCACGAAGAGGCTAGAGAGCAGTCCGAGTTTGCCATGTCCTTTGGTGCGCAAGTCGTGGCCGTGACGACGCGCGCGTTTCAGCAGTACTGGAGAACGCCTAGCTACGTATTTTCCAAGTTCTCGCTGGGTCTTGCGGCTGGTTTGTTCATCGGGTTTTCCTTCTTCGACACCAAAGGCACGTTGGCCGGTATGCAGAATGTCATCTTCGCCGTCTTCATGGTCACCACCATGTTTTCGACTCTCGTTCAACAGGTATGCTCACTTGCTCTATACCATCTACCACTATGTTCTAACCGCCGTTACAGATTCAACCCTACTTCATCTCTCAACGTGCACTCTACGAAGTCCGCGAGCGACCCAGCAAGGCGTACTCATGGAAAGCATTCATCATCGCCAGCGTCTGCGTCGAGATTCCCTACCAAATCATCACTGGCATCATCATGTATGGGTGTCTTGTCTACCCCGTCGTCGGAGTCCAGAGCTCCTCGCGTCAAGGCCTGGTGTTGCTCTTCATAATCCAAATCTTCCTGTACGCAAGCTCGTTTGCGCAAATGACCATTGCCGCGCTCCCCGACGCACAAACGGCTTCCGGAGTCGTCACTCTCCTGACTCTCATGAGCTTGACCTTTTGCGGTGTTATGCAAGCCCCCAGTGCTCTGCCTGGCTTCTGGATGTTCATGTATCGCGTATCCCCCTTTACCTACTGGGTCGGCGGTATCGTGTCGACCCTGTTGCACGGCAGGACGGTCGAGTGCTCCGTCGACGAGACATCCGTCTTTGACCCGCCCCAGAATCAGACATGTGGCGATTACCTGTCTGAGTTCTTGAGCGAAGCCTCTGGCTCGCTGCAAAACCCAGACGCTACCGAACAGTGCCGATACTGTTCTCTGACCGTTGCGGACCAGTATCTTTCCGGCAGCAACATTTTCTACAGCGAACGATTTCGCAATTTCGGAATCGTGTGGGCTTTTATTTTCTTTAATATTTTCATTGCCGTGGCTACATATTACATGTTCCGAGTCAGGACGTGGAACTTTAAGGCTTTCGGAAAGAAGCAAAAGGCCTGAACAAGGATAGGAAGAACATTTCATTTGTACCTGGGGCATCTCAATGCCATGCTTTAGAGGAGTTATGCAAGCGTATAGAATTGTTAGAATTACATCTTAGAGGTTTGGCTTAATAATCGTTATCAACTTCAAGAACTTGGACCCCTGTTGTTGCTGATGATCTGTTGGATTTACCATACGGAACACTGTACGAATAACTGGGGATACTAAAACATTTTGCTGAGTACGCATCTAGCAGTTGCTCACGTGTGAACCCCGAAGATGCCCTAACGGTAACCAAAACAAGATGAGTTGTCATCCAAAGACGGGTGGTATGCACGTTGAGAGCTACGATTATGGGCCTTGCGCTTCTGGCGCATGAGCAAGGTAAATATCGGCATCTAACCTGCAATGTTTTTATCATACCGCCGTATCAGTCTTGGCAGGTAGAGCCAGGAATACGCATGCCACCAAAGCCGATACAACTATGGAGTAGGTTGGTGCACATCGGCGTCTTGGTGGGTCCTTGTGGCCGAAGACGCCGATCCAATTCCGTCAACGGATGAATCGAAAGCCGGTGAGGGCGAACTTGGCCTATTTCAAACGGGTGTCGACGCGGCATTGAGGGCAACATACGCCATACCAAACCATTGGGCTTTTTGGTAGCGTTGCTTATGAATAAGACCGATCCTGCTCTCTGTTGCGAGTGTTTTCTTTCTGTCTTGATATCATGTTCCTCTACCATTCAACCATCCTTATCACGGTCGATAGCCTCCTTTAATCGTCTATGATGCCATGATTGAGTTGAGTGGCTTGGTGCTGGTGGAAGGCACGCCGCCCGAAAGTCGGCCTGTTCCGGTAAGCACATTTCTGTCGCAACTTGTAGGTGTCTGTCTACGTATTCAATCCATGGTATGTTGTGAACAGCCTCCACACAGAAAGTAGGTCGAGCCATGTTGCACCCTCTATTCGACATGATATCGGCCGCAAGCCGCACCTTTCTATCACTGACTGATATGCTCCGGTGCCAGCATGTGTTGGTGTTGGATGATGATAACTAGCCACCGAGGCTTACTGGTCGAAATGTTTGACGCTGGCACGCATACACTGGTCATCAAGGGTGCGCCTTCGGACTGGTTAATAATCAGCAGCCAGCCCTGGGCCAATATGAGCTGCAGGTTTGGCCAACGCTGCTCTGCGCCTGGCTCGGCGTCAGCAAACGGATCACAAATCAATAAACTACGATGGATACTTTGCTCCGCACACGCTCGGGATGCGGCCCAGATTTTCCGAGGGGTTCCACACGCACACCCAACGCTTTTCCTCGCAATCCTCGAGTTTGTGAGCCTTCGCAACGTCCTAATAATAAGCCCATGCTCACAATTGCAGGACGGACCTCGCCCTGCAGTGGCGAACTACGTAATGGCCGACTCAGCTGCGCGGCAAGCTCCACGCCGGCGAGTACATGTCACTCTCTGCTTTACAGCCATTTCCTATATCCGTTCTGACCTTTGAGTAGACCATACGGCGTCGCATGTACGCCATGCCGCCGTGCAAAACTGAGGTGTGTGGCCTCGGACCCAAGCGCCGAGAGATGTGATCGTTGTCGAAGACTACAAAAACACTGCTTGTACGAGTCGCACCGTCGGGGCCTCTGGAGTCGAGACCAGCAGGGGAGCAGGTGTGTTGAGAGCGTCGACATGTCGAGATTGGCGATGCAGATCGGGCTCTGACGTATTCCCACAGATCCAGGGAGGAGCAACAAGAAGCTTTGAGCGTTAACCCCGAGCATCCTTTGGCGGGAACATTGGCGGCAATCCGCGACTCTTTGGAAGATCCATCTGCGCCGTCCACGGACACGGAGCCCTTGTTCGCTGTAAATGAGTCCTCCCTCTACCGTTCAATTCCTTTGCTTACCCCCTCAAAGTCAGATCAATCGTCTTTCACGCCCGCTTCTTTCGTCACGAATTCCGAAGACACTCGAGGTTTATCACTGGACACCGCTCTCGACCCCAAGAGAGCAGCAGTCGGGGCCGACGCCCAGCATGACAAGTTTCCAAAAGGCATACCGGAGACCGCAAGTCTGCTAAGACAAGATGACCCTATCGATCTCGGTATCATCCGTCGACCATCTGCACAATATCTCTTTGAAGGGTATGAACAGCTATGCCTGTTGAAAGGAATAGGTGCTAAATCCACATCAACCAGGTTTCTGAAGCATTTCAACTGCCTCGTAGGATTGCTTGATCCGCAGCTATATACCTTTGCATACACAAGAGAGAGGTCAAGTCTGCTATTTACTATGATTTTGAGCATCTCCTCAAGAATCTTTCAGCCAGAATCTCACAGGCGTATTCGGGAACACGCAGAGCTTTTGCTAGGCCGAGTCCTGCTCAGTTGTGATTCGGCTGTTGAAAACATCTGGGCAATTGTTTGCATCTATCACTGGAAGGATGTGGACGACACTAGGGGATACACCCTGATTGGGTTTGCATTACGAATGGCAGCCTCGGCCCAGTGGAACATGACGCGACGAAGCGTTTCCTATCATACGCAAGACCCTTTGAACTTACACCCAACCGAATTAGGTTGGCGACAGAGAAGAGACAAGGACCGGGTGTGGCTGGCGCTAGGAAATATAGATCGAACGTGAGTAGCCCCGGCTTGTTGAATTGTTGGTCGCACGAATGATCAACTCACCAGGACAACAGCTCAAGCTACTTTACCGACCGGCCCTTATCCGCAACGGTAGTTCTCGAAGAAGTAGCATCTCGGTACTGGCTATCCTTGACAGAGTGGACATATCCGCTGGGGGATGGCAAAGCCGTTGGAGGGTTCGAGTTGACTAACATCGCTCGACCGGTGTACGCGGCGATGATGAAAACTCGCCATGACCCTGCTTCTCTGTCTCACTATTCAGTTCAGGACATTCGATCCTTTCAGAGAGACATGGATGATTTCAATATCAAAATGACCGAGTGGGGAGAGTATTGGCGGTCGGCATTTATGACCTGTAGGACACTGACACTCGACTGCATCTTTGGCTTTTCCCCACTGACTCACCACCATCTAGTTCCTAATCCTGAACCTTTCCAAACACCCTTGATTTATTTATTCCAAGATTATATGCGTCTCTACTTCAATTCGGTGCTCCTACATCGAATGCTCGTCACAGATAATGGTGTTTCCTTTGCTGCTGACGTGCCTGATAAAACTCGGGCTTGTTACTCGAGTGCGCTTAGCGTATTACGACAGACGACCGAAATGGGCAAAATGGATATCCTTTATTATCTTTGGGACACTGCTCATCTTATGGTCGCATATGCTGCGATGATGATCCCTAAGTTATTGAAACAGGTCAGGAATGTCTCTGGGGGTTTGACACATGAAGCCCTTGACGTTCTTGCCGAGATCACAACAGTCTATATGATGGCAGCCAAATCGCTAGAGAGTCCGGATTCGTCCTCCCAGATGAGTCCAAATAGGCTTTCAGTAGAAACCGCTGTCTCCGCCCAGGCACGTCTTCTCTCAGCCATCCTTGCACGTCTTAGGACTGATGTAAAGGAGTACGAGGATGGCCGGTCTGCCCAAGAGATCGTCGACTCTTTACCGACCTCGGTGTTTCCGTGGATTCAGGACCAGTCCCTTCATTCCAACTTCCCCCCTGGCGGAGAGCGACCGGAAGAAGCCGGGCTCGTGGGGTTTCCTGTCTCGCGATTCAACCATTTTCAAGGCAATGATCCACCAATGCCGGATATGACCGAGGACTTTGGCCTGGTGCTTGACAACGACTTCATTAATTCCAGATATATTGACGTCGGTTTACTGTCTTGGGACGAGCCCGGTATTTTCATCGACCCTCATTGACGTCGAGAACAGATGGCAAGACGTGAGTAGGAAAATGAACCCCACAACTCAGAAAATTATCAAACAACGGGCTAGAAACTTCGGCGCATCCGAAAGGTAGACAAAAGACTTGAATATAAATATCAGTACTGTCTCAATAGCTAGTGGCGCCTTTAACGCTATATAAAAAAAAAGAAGAAAAAGAAGAAAAACACAAGACGTATTCATTGGGCCTAGGTTTGATGGGATGGCTTGATAGGCCTATTTGCTCAACCGGCCGGTCTGGCTACTCCGGCTATACACTATATCTAAAGTAAGGGTTTTCTCTGTCGGTCAAGTCGTGCCACCTGTGGACTGATGTTACCGTACGTTCGAATGGGTACAGAGGATATGACTTACTGCCTATTGTTTACAAACATAGATTGCTCTGATTCGATGAGCGCAGTCTTTTTGTGATTCAACCGCAAGCAATACCAGCGAATGAAAAGCACATCCAGGAAGCACAGTGCGTAACAAATAATGAAGGTAAACTCTGCAGGCTTCCAGCTAGTACCTCGGAATACCTGAGGCCCAATGATGTTACCCACACAGTAACCAACCAGATACATGGCGGCCACTGTGGTTTTCTTGGTATAACCTGCCACATTCGTAGATATGAGGGAGAGTATGGCAACAAATGGGCAAATGGCAGCCGTATTCAAGTAGTAGCCGGCTAGTTTGCCGGCCTTGAGATGCTCGGGGAGAAAAGCCATCAAAGACATTCCCACGATGGCAATCAGAAGGCCAGGGGAACTTAGCAAAAGGCGATTCTGGAACCGATCTCCCAAATAACCAGAGAGTACAAGGGTCACAATCTGGACTGCTCCTCCCGGAGCGCCATAAAGCAACGCTTGCTCTGCAGTGTATCCAAACGACTTGATCAGGGGCGAGAAAAACCCGGTCAACCCCCCGTTCGGGATCATCGCAATGAAGGAGTAGGCAACAAAAGCCCAGGAGAGCGGGTCCGTAATGGCCTCGATCGCCTGGTGCCTCTTCCAACGACGGTTTCCAATGCCCTGCTGGTTGACTTTGATTCGTTGAATGCAGAGCAGTCGGTCCCGTTTTGTGAGCCATCGAGCGTTGGTCTGGTTATCGGGTGCAATCCACAGAAAGACAATTCCAAAGACAATCGTCAGCAGGCCATAAACAAAGAAGATGATTTTCCAGGGTTCAATCGTAGACCTATGCTCCTTTGTACCCCTGCTGACGCCATAGGCCACGAGTCCACCAAATATCTGGGCTGCTCCGTTGAAGCTGAACCAGAGACTTGTCCGCATGCCTTGCTCCGATTTCGTGTACCATTGGGATGTGAGCAGAGCGAAACCCGGTGTAATAGAAGATTCCAACAAGCCTAAAAGGAAACGGAGCACCATAGCACCAGCGAAATTGGTCGCAGCAGGGAAACAGCACAGGATGGCGCCCCAGGCAATGATGTTGAAAGCGAGGTACTTCCCAAGCGGAAGATACTGCAACAAACGCTAGAAGACCGGTCAAATACTGCGACTGCGCTAGATAATCTAGTTGACTTACTGTTGTGGGCCATTCTCCGATGAGGTATCCGAAGTAAAACACGCTGATACATTAGCGAACCATACAGGCAACGAACCAAATCAATCAGTGCATACCTTGCTAACCAATTGTACTGTTCGTCATACAGTTCAATGCCACCGTCGCGACGTGAAGATGTCAGTCCCATCACAGACGCGTAGGTTAAAGTAGTTTTATCCAGGAAGTTTAGACCATACACAACGCAGAGGATCTACAGAAGATCTGCAATTAGCAATGGTTTCTTTTTACCTAGACGAGTTTTCAGAGACTTACAGGCATCATGTTTCGGTCTATCACTTTGACCAGTCTTGCAGAGGTGGCATCATCAACGTGTATCTCAGTAGCCTGCACGTCTTCGAGAGCTCTTGAGGCGATATCAACATCGTTGGAGCTGATTACCCTCCCTGTCGCACGAGTGTGAACAACGACCGTGTTTCCGGATTTAACCATTTAGGCAAATGCTTCCTTTCACTAGAAAGTTTTTTTTTAATTAAAAAGATGATCGCAGATCTAACGGGCAATGAAGGGCAATGTCTTTATGTATTCTGTACCGTTCTCGTCGCAGGCGTCACCGTCTTCTGATTTATAATCGTCAGGTCAGCCCTAAGGTCTGAAGAAGCAAAGGCAAAATGACCAGCACGGACAAAATCCTCCGGAGCCACAGACCATATCAGAGCACACAACAATGAATAAAGGTTGAGGACATCTGCTTCGCCAATACAGCCATATCATTGATCAAACTCTCAGAAGTTTGAGGATGTGCAAGAAAGTTGTGGTCAGAAGAGATAACTAAATTGAGGTACTCGAGAGGGCCCGGAACAAGGGATTGAACCTGGGCTTAGCTACACTCTCCTAGATGCATATGAATTTTGGTGTAATGAGCAGGGAACCTGGGAATGCCCCGAGACATTTAATCTCACCATTTGATTCCTCTGGGCACCCCTCACCTCTGGACCCTTGCCCAAACGATAATAAAGGCGTAAAACTTCACGGATATCATATTTTAGTAGCCTTAATTTTAATTTCAGGTTACAACTTCCCTAAGTTACTCTGTATGTCCACTTTCGTATGTACATATTAACATCGAGTAGTTCCCCGCTTCACACTGTCTTTCAACGTTCCCTTGCCCGATCAGGCCCGTTGAACAGCGTCCAGAGCAGCCTTAACAACTTCATCCAGATACTTCTTTGGCAGACCCAAAGCTTCATTCATGATTGGCCCCTCCTTCTCCAGATGACCTCCAAATTTGCCAGTCACAAAGCCAGTCTCGATCAGGGCATAGGTTGCGTATGGGTCTCCAGCATCTACCGCCGCCTGTTTTTCCTCTATGAAACGGAGTGTGTCGATCTTTTCAATGGTGTATTTCTGACCGCTGATGCGCTCAATAGCCTCAAGCAGCATGTTTTGAGTAATGGCAAAGTCGCTGAGCCAAATCACCCGGTTCTTCGTTTCGTCCCATTTCTTTGTCAAGGCATTCACCAAAGCAAGGGCGGTGTTCTCTTCGGTGGTGGCACTGAACCAACCCTCACCATCGTCCCAGACCAGAAATTTCTTCTCCTTAATATGCATTCCCAGAAAGTCGTGAAGTGCACTCCACTTGAGCCACATGCCGCAAGCAATGGTCATCCATTCAAGACCAGTCGATTCCTTGGAACGAAGGTAATCCTGGATCTCACCCTTCTCGCGAAAGACGGCGTTGAGCGCTCTTGCTTCGGGCTTGTTGTTGTTGAGGCCATACTCGGAGGGAAGATATCGTCTCACTTTGGCCGCGACAGCGGCATCGATGAATCGAAGTTGGTCGCCAACAGCAAGCGACGTCATGCAGTTGATAATGGCATCCTGGCCAGAGAAGGCGGAAACCAGGGCCTCAGACGGGTACGAATCATCGATGGTGATGACCTTGAGATCGGAAGGGAGTTTTCCCTTGGATGATGATCGCTGCAGAGCGGTAACGACGAAAGTCGGTTCTTTGATGATCGCTTCGAGGACAATGGAACCAATGGAGCCCGTGGCTCCAACGATCAGGATGTTCTTGAAAGGCGAAGCCATTGTGTGTAATGAGGCTTGAGTTGAGGTGGATTACAGCGAATAATCCAGCGGCGTGATGGCAGGAGTTGTCAATTATGTGAAGTATTCTCTTCCTCGCAGCCGTGCTTTGAGCTTATATGTCTATTTCTTAGTCCAGGGTTGTTCATGTGTTTTAGTCACTCGATGACGTGCAAACCATGGCTAGCTGTTTATTTTAATCATCATGCTGACGAACTAATCACCTGTCTAGGCATGGTGCAAAATGTTGTTCCGAGTACCATGGTGCCATAAATGCATCTTCCTCATCACGAACCGAGGCACCTGCGGAAGAACATAAGTTACCAGTGACGGGTGTGTATACCGTGCATGGTGGAAAGGTAGAATTGTGATTAATAAACACTGCCGAAGCGGGTAAAGATTACATTAAGGTAACCACGGATAGCCTCGGTGCAATCGGAGGAATTTAATAGCCCAGCCGCTTTATCTTTGTTATCTTTGTTCCCTGCCAGCTAAATGTCCTTCGATTGGCCCGCTTCTTCATCACTGCGCGCTTACTCCTGCAGCTTAGTAGCAGCGCCACTGTTGACCTGTACTCCGTAGCAGGCAACAAGTCCACTTTATTGATGCAAACGTAGGAATGCGTTTCTTTGCACGTTTTGCAACATCTTCGGTCGTGCTTACTTGCAGCGTGCTTCTGTGAGGAAAACAATTACTGTACGAGTAACTTGATTAGTGAGCGCAACGGCCCAATTGAAACCCATGCTTTCGTTCAGGTTCAGGTTTTAAGTAAAGTCAACTTCACCTGTTTAGAGACGAAATGCTTAGCGGATTACCTACTTTCTACGGAGTACGGAGTACAGAATTAACCTTTAATCTGTATTCTAGTTTAGCTTTGGTTATAAAGTTAGAGTTATGTAGGTTTAATTCCCTCTTGCGCGTCACTCCAGAAGCTGTATACATATTGTTCTTATCCCTAGCTCTCATTCAGCCGAACTGACAATGCTCGCTAATAATCACGTCGTCTTCGGTCGCAGTCCAAACGGATCGGCCAGCTCAACCATTGTCTCCCAAAGCCTCGCCTCTTCGTGATTCGTAAACTTGCATTCACCTCTGTCGCCATCATTCCCAGCCGTGCAGCCCAGAAATGGCCGAATAGCGGGCTCGCAAACGGTCCCCTCGGCAGGCATGTCCCCTGTTTGAAAGTACGCCCGGATCGTCTTTGCAGTGCACAACGATGGGTTCGAGTGTGAGCAGTGACCCTGCGAGTCCTGCTGCAGCACGACACTTCCCGGGAACAGAGTCGAGACGCGGCGGGCGTTTCGGAGCGGTGTCACTGTGTCGTGGGTGTTGCTGACGATGAGTAGCGGGTGAGATGTATTGGCCCATTCCTGTTGTCCGAAGCTGAGGCCGAGATTCCACACTGGCTTGAGTGTGTGTCCCAGACACGACAGCTTATTGCGAGCCCAACTGGGACTAATCCATCGTCCCTGAGCCTCAATGACGGCCAGATACTCATTAAAGCTCTCACGCGTTAGGTTGGAGGCACCACCGCTGTCCATACACGAAATGGCCTGAAACGACCCGAAGCCCGATACGTAGGGCGCCCGCTCCTCAGGATGAGACCCCTTGGGCTCGCATCCGGCCTTGTTCAGGGTGCCCTGTTTAGTGGCCACAACCCTCAACAGGGTTGGAGAAGACGTGTTTCTGCCCTCGATGGCCACGAGCAAGTCGAAGAAGTCCTCCGCCACGGCAAAGGGAAAGTACATGGCCGATAGAAGCGCAAGGTGGGCATCGCCGTAGGTGATAAAGGCCGGACCGTCATCTGGGCGAGAAGGCGGCATGGCGATGGGACTGATTTTGAGATGAAGCAAGATCGTCGTCAACCGGGCCTCAACATCGGCACCGGAGGAGCCGGTGTACAAATGGCATTTATCAGGGCCGGCCTGAAAGCAGTATTCGCAAAATTTGGATATGATCTTGTCCGAGTCCTGCAGCTGCGTGAGCCAGGTTCCTGCGTAGTGGTCTGCTGGGTCAACCACGCCGTCAATGACCATTCGGCCGATTCGATTGGGGTGCATTGCTGCAAATGTGGAACCGATGAGCGTTCCATAGCTCATACCCCAGTACTGTATCATTTCTTGGCCAGGTTGATATCCCGTTCGGTGAATAACCTCGGACGTAGGCTTGAGGTTGATGGAACAACTATTCGAGAACAGATGCCGTGCCTCGTTTGCACGCCACTCGCCGTGCTTTTCAACAATTTGCAGCATGTCCTGGACGGTCTGGGCTGTATTCAAATGCTGCAGAATGCCCGTCTCGCTTTCGCCGTATGAGCAACTCGCTCCTAGGGCAGTTGCCCTCGCCCATTCCATGCCGGTAATGCTCTCGCTGTGCCACAGCAAGCCATAATCGGGGAGACTGAGCAACCAAGCCTGCTGGTCGAACGCGCCTGAGAAGCATCGCAGCTGAGGCGTAGTGTTGTTGACGCCCCGTGGGTCGAAGGAGAGAATGTCAAAGTACTTCCCACCAGCCGTCCCCGGTCCCTCCCCATCGGGGGATACAGGATCATCTAGAATGTTCTGTAGACCCTTACCGTCGGTCAGAACCTGGTAGACTCCAGACTCACCGGGGCCGCCGGGGTTCACAAGAACAAGGCCACCATATCGTGGATCCGTGACCGGGACTTTTGCTGGAAGCTTGATGATAGCTATGGCCGCACGGGGACCCGTCTCCTGGGCGGCAGCTGACGAGTTCCAATTCAGTGGTACAGAAAGACGTGCACACTGAAAAGCCTCGTAGCAAGTCACGTAACGCAACGACGTATGTGGGGTGACGTCTTCCCAGCGAAACGCGTCATGCGGTTGAGCGCCGGGTTGCTCTTGGAAACCCCATGGGGGACTCGTGGTTGTAGCGTTGGGATACGAAAGAGAGGCAATTATCCAGAACAAGATACAGGCGAGTGATATCCTGAAAGGGGCACGGGCGGTTACTCTGCCTGGCAATGGGCTCGATGCAGGGGTAAGAAGAGATGGAGGGATGTGGCTCCCAGAAGGCCTGCGCTTTTCCATGTTCTGCAAACAAGCTCGCACCAAGATAATATCGCAATCAGCTTACTGTTAGTATAGATGCGCAGACTCAAAGACGTCGCAATCACGAGTCTTTTGGGAGAAGGGAATGCCAGGAATGGTCTCAGTGGAGTCAGGTGGTTGGCAAGTCAGCCCCGAAGTTCTTCCGTCTCGAGATTGTCCTCGTGATGATTTATGCATGTTTCTGAATCGGGAATTTGAGCTGACAATCGGATGAGGATGCCTGTCGTTTTGGTGGAGTGGTTGCGTGGATCTCTATCTTATCAGATCCCAGTTCAATGCCTCCACAATGCCCAACAACTTAACCTTCAGATGCATTAAGTTGCCCTGCTTCATGTTCGAAAAGTAATAGTTCCCATGCGAGCTCTCAACTCCCGAACGTAAAGACATCGCTGACCTCAATTCGATCCAGACCTATGTGGCGAATGCTCCGATGGTAGATGCTGCATCCAACGCTGAGTGGCCAAACCATCAAAATCATTGAGCACGCCCGTGTCGCGTTCGGACTCGTCATTCCCAACTGGATTTTGTCATAGCTCTCCTGTGTCGAATTTTAAATCCCAGTAGGGGGTGGCATCTAATGTCAAATGGTCCAAACTTGGATCGTGGAGATCTGGGATTAAACCAAGTAGGTGCTTGAGCCACGTCTTGCTTCCCACTCGGTCGTTTGGGACTTTCAGAAATAACTCCTTTGGATTGAAAATGGGCATTGCTACCTGTGAAATCTATTTACCTTGTAACATGTTGGTTGCTGACCGAGTTAAGTGACCCAGGAATCCTTTCAGCGTTCGGTCGAGTTTGGCCTGTTGAAGTAGAAGTCTGGAGTCTTCGGAGAGTCAAATCCAGATGCGTGGTCTATGATCAGTGTCTCTGCATCGACTCACCTTACCTACCAAGCACCTACGTAATTTGACATGACCGGCGTCTACCACAGTCGTGGAGCCACCTCCTTGACGTAGTCCAAAACCCTAAGGCGTTTCCGTCCCTTTCTCTCGCCATCCACCAGAAGTGCCATCAAGGCCCCCCCGCTCTTCCATAACTTTCCACTGGCTTTTATAGACCACAAATTAACTTAATTTATCAACCAATTTGCCCCCAATACCCCTAGGAACATGTGGAGGACTGCATATAACGTGGTGGTCTAAGTAGTTGTTTCTGTTGGTCATCTGGCCCCTTTTCGTTCGATTCCCAGAAAAAGAAGGAGAAAAAAAGGGAAAAAAAGAATACAGAAAGTAATGAAAGTAAAACTGACAGCAATAAAGTTGATCAATAAGAAAAAGAAACAAGAGAGAGAAAAACGGGAAGCCATATATGCCATATGATTGAAATGTTTTGCCTCCCTCATCTTTCAAACAGATTTAACTGCATGGTGAATGCGGACTCCTTGACTGCGGAAAAAATGAGTGTATATGCAGGAGGATCGGACGACGTTATAATAATGTGATTGATGGATCGTTGGGAAAGTCGATTCGGATTGTGTCATCACGCAATGATTCTACGGAGTACCATGGTGGCAAATCTTTTTGTTTTTAGGAACCCAGGACACTTAGGAGAACGCAAACTGATCGTAAGGATGATGGCGTTCCCTAAACTTTTTAGATGAATCGCCTTGTACTCTCCTCAAGCTCCAACAGTGCAGTTGACAATTTACCACCAGTTCAGGCTTGTCAATCGAGACATAATCCTCAGCACACCTTCGGTTAGAACTTGCAAAGTCTACCACAAGTGGGCATTATTCAGTACTCTTTGCACTTCATCTATGCTAAGAGTGACGCTAGATCAAACCCAAGAATCCGGTTGAATATCCACCAGGCGCAGATCTTACTAGAATGACAACCATGTTCTTATCATAAACAACAGGTACCATTGTCTTTTCTCTTTCATTCTTCTCCACGGGCATAGGCGTCAGCGCCCAGCCTCCAAACTGGAAAACAATCTGACCAGTCAGTTTTGAAGTCGCCTTGTTGATGGTGATTTTTTCAGGCGGCACATCTTCACCATCCACCATGATTTGAATGAGGGACTGCACGTCAGAAGGAGTTAAATCTGCTGGATGGTCTACTTGGGCTGTGCCCTTGATATCAACTCGAAGGAGGTGAGAATCATGAGACTGCGTACCAACACATTCTTCAACGACTAGCACAGGCCGTTTCGCCTTCCCGGCACCATCGGCCTGGCTCAATTCAACGTAATCTGAATGCAACGGCGGTGTCTGAACCGGCGCAACCCGCATCTTGGTCTTCTTCTCAAACGCATTTGCCCACTTCAGGAGGTTTGTGTCGTCATACGCGCGCCCCGCAAATGTGAGACCCATTGGTATCTGTTTGTCCGGGATGATCCCCATCGGCACCGTCACTGAAGGGATGCCCAAATGGCGAAGCGCTCTGTTCCCGTTGCTGTAGAAAACGCCGTTTGTCCATGCATGCGCGGCACTGGCATCGTCCACGTCTGCATCTGAGGCACCGACCTCGCCTGCTGCTGGGAAGACGAAGCAGTCGCAGTTAAATAGCTGGAGATACTCATCTAAAAGGTGCTTGCGCATGTCCTCGAGAGCGTTGAGGGCCTCTCCGAGGTCCGCCGTTTCGTATAGAGAATGTTACCCGACATATGAAGCGAGCTTGCCCCAGTGTATAGCATTGCTGGCAGGGAGATGCTTGAGCTCGGCTGGTGTACGCATACTCTGGGGGTAAATGTTGAACTCGTCGACGCAGGTAAGGTTAAAGATGCCGGGGTCTTTATTATCGCGTAGGAAGAGATCCCACCTGCGAGCAACTAATGGACCTCTCTCTGTCCAGTTCCAGTCTTCTGGCAGTCGTGGTGAGCCCTCGGGGATGAGCTCAGCGTTTTCATACGCAGTAACGGCAGGGAAGTCGGGAACGATGACCACCTCGGCTCCTAGTGATTCCAGTTGGTACTTGGCTTGTTTCCACAGGTTGATCACTGCCTCGCTGGTTGTCACTGGCGTTGCACCTTGGGGGTGGACCCTCCAGTGTACATAGCTGGGACTGCGAAACGGACGCCTTTCAGACCTGTGCAGCTAGGTATGTCCGCGAACGATGACTCTGGTTGTGAGGGTTTTCATGGCTTGGGAAGCCTGACAAAAGGTTTATCGCGCCAAAAGTCGCCCCGGGTAGAATGGTCCTCGACGGTGATGACTTCAAGCAGCACCAGCATATCGTCTATGGTTCGCGTGTGCGGGACAACGACGTCGCAGGTTGGGTAGAGGGGCCAATTGCCGCGGATAGAAATGTAGCCTTGAGAAGGCGTGTATGCAACGAGTGCATTGTTTGAAGCCGGAGAGCGTCCGGAGGAGACGGTTTCCTCGCCCATGCCAAACGCCGCAAACGAGGCGACTGTCGACACGGCCGATCCGTTTGACGAGCCGGATATAAATGTCGCAGCTAGATAGTCCGGGTTGTAGGGGCTTTCGGCTCGTCCGTAGATACCTCGCTGCATACCGCCATATGCCATTGGAGGCATATTTGTCCGCCCGATCAGCACACCTCCTTCAGCTCGGATTGCGCTGACGGTAAAAGCGTCCTCTGTGGCAACCAGGTCTTTAAACGCCGGCGACCCACTAGCCACCGTCATGCCCTTGACTTTGTAACTGTCTTTGACAGTGAATGGGATGCCTTCTAAGCGGCGGACTGGTTGGCCAGAAGCACGGCGGTCGTCGGATGCAGCGGCATCATCAAAGACCTGGAGGTTCAAAATGGGGATCGAGTTTAATGTAATGCCGCGACAATCGTAACGAGAGATGCGACGAAGATAATGGGCAACCAGCTCCACACTGGTCAGATTGCCTGACGATAGTGCGGCTGCAAGTTCATCAATCGTAGTTTCGACGAGATTGAGGGTAGCCATGATGAGGGAGGGTGGTTTACGATCAACAAGGCTTTGCTTTATGGAAGAATGGAGGTCTAGGTATGTTAGATACAACGAGGGTCGGGCGTCGAGTTGACAGCCATGTCTACATGTGCAGGCTGCTGCTGGTGGGGGTACTCTCGACCACTATGTATTAGTGACCGGTTCACTGACCCACAGAGGCCTGGTTCACCAATGTCAGATGCCGTCATAAATAACAGCGCTGTAGCTAGTTTACTTAGTGCGCCAATACACTGGAGTTGGTCTGCGTAGACGCCCTAGACGCCTGTGACGCCCCGCGAATGTCGGGGTTGGGCGAGAGTAGAGAGGGGCATTGGCTATGGGAACATTCCTGCTACAAGCCAGCCAATTTGCAGAATGCGATGCAGCCTGGCCAAGGGCTGAGCTCTTATCAAGGTTGCCTAGTAACTCATGATCACAGCTAAGGGCAAGATTTTCACGTTTCTCTGAGCTACCGACGCTGACTTTCGTATGCACATTGATGGTTGGTGGTTTGTTGCCTTTGCTCGGCTCTTTCACCAGCCTCAATAAACCGCTCTGTTGTACACGTACGCGTGTTTAGATTCTTTAATAAACGCCAGTTTTTAGTGATTTCGATGCACTTTTCTTTTGCTTTCTTAAAACGCGATTCTGAATTTTCTTAGTTTGTGCATGTAGGGTTTGGTTCTAGCAACAGAAGAATGACCGTATGCAACTTCATTTTCTTCACGTGAACCCTTGTACTATGCCTACAATTGCTAATAACTAGAAAGATAACCACCTAGGATATTATTTCATGTTTGTGCTTCCTTTGGTCTCTAGTATGTCTCTCCATGTAACTAATAAGAGATCAAATCGGGCAAGAGGCACAGGTCTATGAGTGTTTAGACGTGGCTAATTCACACTCAAATGACCCCGAAACATAGATTGCCGACATTGGCTAGAAGTAAAAACTGCAATGTAGAAGTCAGTGTGATTTGGAGGTTTGATTTGCTTTCTTGGGGCCATTCGATGCCTGCCATTACGACGGTCTCTCAGTAAGTGTGCCTGAACAAGAAGGACTAGCCTATAATTGGCAAATTCGCTTCTGTCTAATGTCACTGGACTTTGTCCCACTCGCTCATTAGAATTCTCAATGAGTAGTTTCCTCGGGCCATGGGTAGAGTTATCTCATCCGTGGATGAGGAGTGTTGGCTAAGGTTTGTGTCACAAGCACACACACTGATCAACTTGCTGATGCGTTGACGGGTAATCGGGTAACGGAGTTTAATGTTATTCCGTGCCGTGTATTGTCTCCGCATAGACCGGGGAATGGCGTGAGAAATCATCATCCATCCATCTCACCAAGTCTGTTACTATAAATGGAGTGATCAGCCCGAACGCTATCAATACCTTTTCCAGTATCTCGTTTCAGCAAGGCACTCAAAAGATGGGCTCACAAGCCAGTCCCACGCCAGGGGTGCTCAGACTACCCAATGAAATATTGTGCGCCATTTTCACGCTGCGAGCCAAGGCCGATAGCGAGAATATCTCACCCAATGCGGGGATCTGCAGCATCCGATCGAGCTGCCGGCGCTTTTGCGATTTATCCACCCACCTTATTGTTCGACGCGACACAGTTGTAGACTACAGTCGGCCCGACACGCTCATCCGGTTACAAACCGTCCTCGGCAATCCGCTTCTCGTCGCAGGTATCAAAGAAGTCAATGTCCGCCTTCATTTCTACCATCCATGGGTCGCGGAAAGTTTCGAGAACTTTACGGCATCTGTCCTCTCGGAATGGAAGCAGAAGCGGTCAAGTTGGTGGGTGCCTGAATGTAGAACCCAGGGCGAAGTGGCCTTTAGGGCTGTGATTTATGACTTCTTTGGGGATCTGCTGAAGGATATAAAAAGTGCCCCCAAAAGACAACGCCAACAAGGCCGGCATTCTGATCCAGTCGAGGAAGTATATCTTACCACCAAAGCCGGACCTTCAAGGAAGGTCATATTGGAAGCGTACAACGTGTATAAGAAAATGTTCGAGTCTCAGCGCTTGTTCGACAACGGCCTGTTTGAGACTACACTGGCAGAAACGCTCTCCAAGATGCCAAACCTTCGAGCTCTAACACTACACGACCGCGACCTTTACCACAACCACGACCCGGACAGGCGTATGGATGAAGTTGAAAATGACGTCGAGGCTCAAGAGAACCGTCTTTTCAAACTCTTTTCCCGTCCGATGATTTGGGAAGATGCTCGATGGATCAGACCACGCTCCAAGATATGGCCGGGAGTACCCATAAATCTTCTGACCACTATTCCAATAGCGATTGGGAATAGACCTGGCATCATCGTCGACAACCTTTCCATCCAAGTCACGGCCGCACCGGATTACACGCTGCTGGATGTAGACCCTGTCCGTTTGGGCCAGCTGACTGCCGCAGTAAAGGCAATGGAAGTCTTCCAATTTGCGTTTCAGCCTCGTTGTCGGAGCAGTTGCGGCCCCTGGGAGGTGGATTACCATGGGTTACCTGAGTACGAGGACAGGAAACCGGATGAGTGGCGGCGCATCAACCAATTCCTTGGCGCTATTGTTGCAGCAGGGTGTTTTTACGGCGTCGAGATCTGCCTAGACGAGTTCTGGTTCAGCATTGGAGTAGACTCCATTGGTGACTTGCACTCGCTGGGAGCCGACTTTCCTTGGCCCGTGGCATCGGAACTCGCCTCGGTGACTCTGAGCCAGGTCAGCCTGTCAAGCTCGGAACTCGTCGTCGTAGCAAATGGATTACTCGCCTCTGGTGAGATGAGACTCCAAGAAGTTCGCCTGCGTGAGGGCACGTGGAGGGACGCGCTGGACACGCTCAGGCAGGGGATGCAAAGCCCGCGGCGAGTTTATATAGCGTATCCTCTCGGCGGGGGGACGTTCAGGATGGATCATGAGTTGAAGGACTTTGCTTTTGGAAGGGAAGTCTCGACCTGGCAACTTTCTCGAGCTGAACGGTTCGTCGGCGGTGAGGATATTCCAAATCCTCTGATTCCTCTCGGGAATTAGAGACAAGCATCCATGTTTTTCCTTTGTCGTACTGGCCTATACAGACTACACAGTGCCCTCACAGGGCACTTCGTAGCTTTAGGTAGATTTAATCGTCCTCACTATTGATATAGACGGCGATATCACATTTGACGCCACTGGTTCACGTCTAACAGTTTGGACTTCTCAGCCTGTGGAGCAGGAGAACCAAAAATGCTGGTACCGAGATGCGGGGCTACGCCGAGGATGGCTAAGCATAAACATAATTCCCATGCTGAAAATCGGTCTAACGCTTCTCACATTCAAAGAATGCGATGCTCTTAGCAAGGGACCCAAAACCGGGTCGAGACTCGGCGCCACATGCGGGGGGTCCGGTGCGCTGGGATCTCATCCAGCAGTCGCTGACAGGTCCGGTGATTCTACGTTGGTGCTAAGCGTAACCAAGGGATATGAGCAAAGGTTGAGGAAGAACTTTTCATGGCTTACTTTGAAGCCAGAAACGTAGCGCCAACTTTCTGCATGGTTCCAACATGCTAATTCACATGCAAAATCTCGTCTACATTCCTGGGAACAGAGCTAATGGGGGAAGAAACCTTCTAGACCAATTCCAGCCAACATTCCACGAGCCTGGGTATAGACTCGCTACGGATCTAATCGATAGGCATCTAGGCCCTGGGAATCGTGATCCGGGCATCTAGTCGAGGTGCTGGACTGTGCTAGGGGAAGTAGTCAAGTCTACTGCGGACCTATATCAACGAGCTCGCAGCCCTACTTATTTTGCTTGTTCTTTTGATGTCCTGTAGCTGTTTTTATACAGTAAACAGTGGCTCATTGTCCTACACTTCTTAATCTACATCATTTGTTGCAACACTTCATCGCAGTTGTATCTGACTCATCATGCGTCTTTGGATAATTGGCTTGGCTCCTCTCGTCACAGCTCTGACTATTCCCGACTCGAGGATTCCGGCTACCGACAGTCTTAAAGACAAGTATATCATTACGTTTAACCAAGACATATCCCCGGACGACTTCAATGAGCATATCGACTGGGTCAGCAAACTTGTGGAGGACAGTGCTATTGGCAGCAGTGTCTTGGGCCTTGGCATCGAAAACACATGGTCAGACTTGTTTCAAGGGTACTCTGGCCGGTTTACTCTCGATATTATCGAATTAATCAGCAATAGCGACCAGGTTAGTCCCACAGTCCTTGCAAGATACCAGCATGCAAGATACCCTACACTACGACTTGCCCCGGGGCTCTGCAAACCCAATGCCTGACACATTTATTCAGATAAATACTATTGAAGCCGTGAAGGTCTTTAGTCTCCAGCAGACCGACACTATTTCACAAAAAGATGCCACTTGGGGACTGGCCTCGATATCACACACCACCACTGGCACAAGTGACTATCTCTACAAGCGGAAGCAGCCTACCAAAAATGGCCTATGGGCGTACGTCCTCGACACTGGTATCTATACGCAGCACAGTGACTTTGAGGGGCGCGCCTTTCTTGGATACAATGCCGTCAAAGACAGCCCAAACACCGACACCCATGGCCATGGCACTCACTGCGCTGGTACTATTGCTAGCAAGACCTTCGGTGTTGCCAAAAATGCCAACATCATGGGTGTGAAGGTCTTCAGTGGAGACAAGGTGAGTGACCCCATCTTCTATGGGTACTCGTGGAAGCTGCTAACAATCACCCAGAGCACGACGGATGTGATCCTAAACGGCCTCCAATGGGCTGTCAATAACATTACTGCATCCAATCGCGCTGCCAGGTCCGTCATTTCTCTATCCGTTGGCGGTGCAAAGTCCAACGCCTTCAACACTGCCGTGAACAATGCCTACAACTCAGGAATATTTGTCGCCGTCGCTGCAGGAAACAACGGCCTAGATGCCAGCCTTTTCTCGCCGGGCTCAGCCGCCAACGCTTTTACCGTGGGCACTGTCGACAAGACCAACACCCGCCCTTCCGGGACGAACTATGGAAAGGCGATTTCGATATTTGCGCCTGGCGTCAGCATCACAAGTCTGGGAATATCCGGCAAGGATGCAACGGCTGTCATGTCGGGCACAAGCATGGCTGCTCCTCATGTCGCTGGCTTGGCCCTTTACTTGATGGATATTGAAGGAGTGCAGGGTCCAGCTGCAGTAGGTGCGAGGATCAAGAATCTTGGGACGAAAAATGTGGTCAAGAGTGCTGGCTCAGGAAGTCCCAACTCGTTAGCATACAATGGCGTTGTCTAGTCTTTGGGATTACCCAGTCGACAATGATACATATGCGTGTTCAGAAGCTGCAAGCATTGAAACATAGTGTTTCATCCAACACATCCACCGCAGGCGTTACTTTGAGTTCAACACACGCTGGCCAGCCCAGACCCCAGCCAGTGGTCTGATCCGCAAGAGGGCTGGGCGCTTCGGGACCACTTCTCGGCAAAGACCACATTCGGCAAGGCCACGCTATTGGGACAGCCGGATTCTGATGGTCGATGTTTTACGTCCTTTCATTCGTCTACATACCCTTGGGTTTTTGCATTCGACGACTGATGCAGTCACGAGCGTTGTTTTGGTCAATGTTTGGTGTTAGTTTGCGGTCTCGGCGCCCATGCTTCCGAAGTTCCGATGACCAAGATGAACGGGCTGGACGGCACGTACTTGTCGGTTCGTCCACAGCGATTAGGTGGAAATTTGTATGAATGCGATTTTAATGAGTGTGCGGATAAACACTACGTACAATCACCTTCAATTAAATCCCTGCATGGAAATGTGCTGTACGCGTTCAGGCTACTGCGGTCATCAAGCATGTGGAATACGTGGCTGTCACAACATTCCGGCCAGTGAAGCAGCTCCAGCGTAGCCAAGGGAGGCCACTGAGCATGTGAAGAGCACGAAAGAAGGGTGCACACACTATCCGGAGTCCCACCTTGGCATGCTACCAAGGGGATGCCGGTCACCCCAACCCAAAATAAAGCCCAACCTCGAACTGGAGCATCGAAGTTGATGAGGATGAGCCGGCTTGAAGGGGAGTAATAATGGAGGGGCGGGGAAAGATCCACACACTCCGGGGCACTCTCCGTTAGTGATAAGCACGGGCTAGCAGGGGGGTCAGACTCGCGAACCAGACCTGTCAGGCCATGGAGTGCGGAGAAGTAGACAGTACTTACCGTTGTGCCCAGCCAGGTTGGACACCCAAGCCAAGGAGAATGAAGAGCAGGCCGTCAGGTTCAAGCCCACGATAGAGCAACAGCGTCCCCTCTCTCTACTACCGAGAAATATCGAGCCATTCCAATCTATCTCATCACCATTACCCCAGGATTGCATCTCGGCATGTGGGGAAATCTGCATCTCTAGAGGGACGTCCGGGGAAACCTGGGGAAAGCGACTGGGCGCATCTCTGACTCCATCTTGACTCCAATCTCCACATCCCGCGTACAGCATCTGCCATCTAGCAATCTGTGAGGTGGTCCCTTAGATCGATCTCGGGTTGTGGTCCACCAGATCCAAGCGAGCGCACGTCCACGACACGACCCTTGTCTGTCCTCAATCCTAGAACGCGAGGAGAGAGACGGAGAGCCTTTTCTAATTATAATAACCAGCGCCGTCGCCTTCCTCCCCATCGATTCTTCAGCTACCCTCCAAGATCACCATCACCATCTCTTCGCCTTGGTTGGCCTCTCCATCAGCAATGTCTTCCACACCCTCCAAGTCCGAGGCTGCCGCCACGGCCGAGTCGACTGGCATCAACACGCTCGGTCACGTTCGACTTCGCCATGAGGTGACCAACGAGATTATCCTCATCCCCACCCCGTCCAACGATCCCAGGGACCCTCTCAACTGGTCAGTTCATCTCTGGAGTCCGGTCTCCTTCCTTCGGTGGGAAAATCTAACACAACTCATCTCACAGGCCCAGAGGCTTCAAGCTCTACACCGCCGGAGCAGTATGCTTCGCCATGATCATGTGCAACTTCCTGGCCGCCGGCCCAACCCTCGCCATCCTCGAGACGGCCCAAGACTTCTTTCCCAACTGGATGGAAACCGGCATGGCCGGTCCCATTGCGAAGACAGCCTACTTCTTCAACTGCACTGCCCTGTTCCAGGGTCTCGGTAACCTCGTCTGGATGCCCCTAACCAACAAATATGGTCGCCGTGCCGTCTACGTCGTCTCCTTTACCATGTACCTCGTCACCGCCATCTGGTGCGCGGTGGCCAAGGAGTATGCCAACTTTCTTGTTGCTCGCATCGTCATGGGCTTTGCTGCGGGAGCTGCAGAGTGTCTTGCACCCATCACCATTGCCGACATTTTCTTCCTCCACGAGCGAGGCACAATCACTGCGTGAGTTCCGTCATAAACAATCCCAAGGGCTCATAGCCTCTTTCAACTAACAGTATTTTGCTAGCCTGTACAACGCATCCCTAAACCTCGGTGTCGTCCTCGGTGCCATCATCGACGGCTTCATCGTCCGAGACCACCATTGGCGCTACATCTACTATGTCGCGATTGCCCTCATCGGTGCCCTGACATTGATTGTCTACTTCACCTTCCCAGAGACCGCTTATAACCGCAGCCCCGACTCCCATGGCATCACTACGACCCTCCACGCCGAGTCCGAGGCTTACCACCACAAGGTCGACGAAGAGAGCAATACCGAGCACCTCGAGACTGCGCGTCCTCGGGCTAAGATGAGCGATTTCCTCGTGCCCGGCCTGAAGCTGTACCATGGAACATTTACCGAGGAGTCGCTTTGGAACATGACGATCCGGCCCGTCCTTTTGCTTGCCTTGCCTCCCGTCTTCTGGGCCACCATGGTCATGTCGGTCACCATTGGCTTCATCACCGCCATCACATCCAATGTCTCGCCCGCTTTCAATACTGCCTACGGATTCGAAGCCTGGCAGTCAGGTCTCTGCTTTTTCGCAGGAGTCATCGGTGCTCTTCTCGGTATCGTCCTTGGAGGCAACCTGTCAGATTGGGTCGCAGACTACTTCACGCGTCGCAACGGCGGTATCCGTGAGCCGGAAATGCGTCTACCTGCCATCATGATCAGTGTCATCACCGGGCCTTTGTCGCTGGCTCTTTATGGCGTTGGTATCGAGAAGGGCATGCACTGGATTGTTCCCACTATCGGTATTGGTTTGAGTACGTCGAATAGTCTTTCCCCTTAGATTGGATCAAACGGCTAACATAATTCCAGTCAACTTCACTATTACTCAGGCCACAAACGTGTCTCTAGTTTACACCATCGATAGCTACCGCCCGATTGCCGGTGAGATTGTCGTCACGCAGTTGGCCTTCAAGTCTGCCTTTGGTTTCTTGCTCGGTTTCTATACCAACCCCTGGGTCGACAAGAGTGGATATGCTGTCGCGTATGGTGAGATGGCTGCCATTTGCGGAGGTGTCCTGATCTTCTGGGTCCCGCTCTTCATCTGGGGCAAGAAACTTCGCCAGCAGACCATTAGCTGGAGAGTCATGAAGTTTGTGCGCTGGGACGTTGACAGAGAGGTTGGCGAGTAGTATGTCACTGTCTAGAGTTGGATAGTTTCGAGATTAAAGCACAAATGAATTGGACCAAGTTTACTCTACACGCGAACTCTGATGCATAATTGAGATCCTATCATTAGTCTATCATAACATCCCTTTTATGAGTCAGAGTGTCATTGATGCCCGTTACAAGTAGAATAATGTAGAATTTTGAGACTAACACTTAGTCATTCTTCATCTCAGTTTCCAATTGTCGTGTCCCATGCATGGTAGCTTCACCACCGTCAACTGCATTTGGGACCATTGCTAGGGGATCAGATATTCCCCCAACTAATTAGCGTACTGAGAAGCCCCTGTGGGACGGATGCAGATGCCCGGGAGAAACAAATTCCACTCCCTTTCCCCCAACCCCTACCATCATAGACCCCGGCCATTCCAAGCCCCCCCACACCCCACATTTTCCTCCTCTTTCTTCCAGCACGCTACAGCAAGCATTGATCCATTCTCATGAGCTTTCACGCGTCTTTGGCCTTTGACTCGCCTGTCCGGCCTACTTGTGCATCCCTGGTCGAACTCCGTAGTCCTGCTATATCCAAGTGACTACAAGCAATGAATCCTTCAAGTCCTGCCCATCGACCAAGTCAGACTGCGTACACAGCTCCGCGCTCGACTGCGTGCATTCCTTGCCAGAAGCAGAAGGTTGTTGTTCCGTCTTCTTCCCACTCCTGCTGCACCTCCACCCAAGCTGCTTCCCTAGCTCACTCACTAAGACGACTTCCCACAGGTACGGTGCATACTGGAGAATGGCACCGCGCCTTGTCAACGGTGTCAGCGCCGACGCGTTGCTTGTACATTCAGGAAGCATGTCTTTCAAGAAGACAGACAAGAGTATGTCTTTTCCATCTACCTTCAACATTTTTGTTTAGTCCCTCCCGTTAACCATGCACCTTGCTGAAGACTTCACCATAGGCTCGGGTCAGCTCTGGCCAACGATGTCAAAATGATACACCAAGCATTGAATGAGATGCGCCGTCGCGAGTCAAAACCACCACTACCACCTCTGCAAAGCAGCCTCTTAGAGCAGTCAGACTCGGACATCAGGACCCCGGAGAGTCCCAGTCGTATCAGCGTCGACATCGCAGAGAGCATGCTGATCGAAGACGACCCCATACCGCAGACTGTTAGCGACGACATCGACCGTACGCCGATCAATTCTCTCTATCAAATCACCAGGCTTAAATCGTTGAGCTCGCAACGCATCGCTGCTGCATCAGACCGGCCCAGAAACAAAAGGCCACACGACATCATATCCAAAGGCTTGCTGGAATACTCGGATGCGGAGCGTCTCGTCCAAGCGTACCTCAGCCGCTCCGACCATTACCTCTACGGCATCGCCAGCAAGTATCAAGACGCCGAAGGC
This sequence comes from Dactylonectria estremocensis, assembly GCA_020744375.1. Classification (NCBI taxonomy): domain Eukaryota; kingdom Fungi; phylum Ascomycota; class Sordariomycetes; order Hypocreales; family Nectriaceae; genus Dactylonectria; species Dactylonectria estremocensis. The sequence continues at coordinate 148,369 of JAGMUU010000010.1, read as the reverse complement.
ATTCGCAGGGCCTCGCGTCTGCTGCTAACAGCCATTTGCACCGTGTCTGCCCTGCAGGATGCCTCGGCCTCGCACCAATACCGCGTCTGCCACGCCGAGCTCCGCAAGCTCATATCCGAGTTCATCTTTACTCCCGCCGTCGATCTGGAAGACTTGCGCGGCCTTGTTATCACGAGCTTCTGGCTCAGCGATATGTCTTGGACAGTATTAGGACTTGGAATTCGCCGCGCCCTCGAGGTCGAGCTACAGAGCTCCTTTGGCATTGTTCTTGCCGGTACTCCCTCTGATACGGGCACTCCGCGCGCCTCTGTCGGTCAGCACGAGCTCGATAGCGCAAGCGAGCGCATGAGACTGTGGTACTGGCTGTACATCTGTGATCAACATCTCAGCATCCTCTACGCGAGAACACCCACAATCCGAGGACAAGAGTCGACCCGCAACTTTGACTCCTATCTCTCTGCAATACCCGAATCAAGGTGCGATCAGCGCCTTAGGTCTCAGGTCGATCTGCTCCGCACTCTTCGGTCCGCCTCGGACCTTTTTGGTGTGGGAGGTACCCAAAAAATCCCCCCCCTCTTCAAAGCCCAGATGGACAGCTTCAATACCCAAATCGATAACTGGGCCACTACTTGGTTGAGTTGCTACAGTAAGTTGTCCGTCGAACAGGTTGCTTTCGAGACCCCCACACTAACCCTTGCTAGCGACACATCCAATTGTCGGTGACTACCCGGCCAAGGCAGTATCATTACACTATCATTTTGCAAAGCTGCTCATTTGCTCTCACGTGTTCCGTGGCCTCAAGCACGATTCTGCCGTTGATCCAATACCGGATGAGTTTCACGACACTGCCCAGATGGCGGTGCAGTGCGCTAAATCCATCGTCAACCTTAGCATTCAGGATCCAGATGTCAAAGCCGCGTTTGTCGGTTTGCCTCATTATTTCCACAGCATGATCGCGTATGCATGCGCGTTCTTGATCAAGACCATCACTATGTATCGAAGTCATATCGAGGTGGACGTGGAACAGACGCGGGGCATCATTCTTCAGGTGATCCAACTATGCAAAACGAGCCCGTGTGGGCAACACCATCTCGTTCACTGGATCGGGCAAGGGCTTCAAACCCTGCTTTCCAATTGCCTAGGCGTTCCCCCAGTAAATAATACAATAGAAGATCGGCCAGTCGATTTGAATTGGGCACTCATGGCAACGACTCCAGGCGGTTCCCAGGATTTAGGCCAGCCAGACGGTTCAAGCACACTGAGAGCTCCGGACCTCATCTGGGATGCTGCCCGCCAAGCCACATTCATTAACCCGGCAGAGCGATTCTCTGACCAGTGGGATGGAGACAATTCCTACAGCCCATTGGAGTACCAGTTTGGGGGAATTTCATATCCAGCCGAGGACTTTGCAAATGCGCCTGTACCCCTTACAGGACCTCAGGGTCACATTGAGCACTATGGACTGGGACTTGGCCTTCTCCGTTAGAGGATCTGCGTCGCATAATCCCGTCACCCGTTTTAATCTAGCAAATAGAAGACAAGAGTTTGACACTGCGGACTTGAAGTTTGACGTGCGTAATGACTATCGAGAGTGACGAATGAAGTCACGAAGCATCCATAGCCACTCTTGTCAGTGCAAGAAACCATTCCAGCGTCTCATGACAGCCAGCACCCTACACGCCTTGTCGAAATTTACCATTGATCCAACCCCCAGCACTAATCATCATCCCAAGTGCTCATGTGCCCTTCGGCTTGTGGAGGTGGCGGACAAATCGGCCCCACTCCGAGACACGCCGAGATGCCCATCGGTCAACCTCGGAGACGCTCCGATACTACGTGATGGCCCCTGTGGCTGCAGTCGGCCCCCGCTCCGAGCACCAAGCGTTCCCGTTAGTGGCTGTTGCTCGATGTATCGAGTACAGACTCGTGTCCTACAGTCCAGAACAGAGCTTTGGATGTGAGGATAGATCGAGCAGATGACTCCCGGCAGCGGAGACCGGCTATGATGCCCCGCGCATTGGCTTGTCTACTTGAAGGCCGCGCATCTTCAACATCCCAAGATCGTTCAACACATCAAGGCATTCATATCAAGGCATTCACACTGCATCTTCATAATCTGATCACCTCTTCCATTGTTTCAACCTCAGCGTTGTTTACCCTAGTCACCTGACACCATCCGTCATCATGCCTTCCCTGGTGTCTTCCCAATGCCATCTCAAGCAGACTAGCCAAGCTGCTGGCACATCAACAGCCCCGTCCATCGACGTTCCCGGCATCGTCAGGGGTGTCATTGGCGATATCCGGGCCCGCGGTGACGAGGCTGTCCGAGAATACTCAGAAAAATTTGACAAGTGGTCACCTGCATCCTTTAGGCTGTCTGCTGAGGATATTGAGGCGTCCATTGCCCAGGTTCCCGAGCAGACCCTCGAGGACATCAAGACGGTGCAAGCCAACGTTCGTCAGTTTGCTTTGGCGCAACGAGAGTCTTTGAAGGACTTTGAGGTCGAGACGCAACCGGGTGTCTTCCTCGGCCAAAAAAACATTCCTATCCAAGCCGTCGGAGCGTACGTATCCCAATGAAGTATTTGTTGATGTTTCTAGAAACTGACTTGCTCTTTCTCGTAGTTACATCCCCGGTGGTCGTTATGCATTGCTTGCGTCTGCCCACATGACTATTGTCACCGCTAAAGCTGCTGGAGTCCCTCATGTTGTCGCCTGCACGCCTCCTATCCTCGGCGAGATCCCTCACGCCACCATTGCTGCTATGCACTATGCCGGAGCTGATGACATCTACCTGCTCGGCGGTGTCCAGGCCATCGCCGCCATGGCCATCGGCACCGAGACTATTCCCAAGGCTGACTTCATCGCCGGCCCTGGTAACGCCTTTGTTGCCGAAGCCAAGCGTCAGTTGTTCGGAGAGATTGGCATCGATCTTCCTGCTGGCCCTACAGAAGTTCTGATCGTGGCCGACGACAAGGCCGATTACTTCACTGTCGCCACAGATCTGCTATCCCAAGCCGAGCACGGCCCTGATAGTCCTGCTGTGCTCATCACCACGAGCAAGGACCTGGGTGAGAAGGTCATTGTCGAGATCGACCGACAGCTCAAGAACCTGCCCACGGCTGCTCTCGCCGGTGTGTCATGGAAACGGTTCGGCGAGGTTATTGTAATTGAGAACCTGGACGAGGCTTACAAGCTCGCCGATAAATACGCCAGCGAGCACGTTCAGATTCTCACTGAGAAGCCCCGAGAGGCTCTGGAAAAGATGAAGTCATACGGTGCCCTGTTCCTCGGCGAGAAGACGTGTGTTTCATACGGTGACAAGGTAAGAAGACGAATGATTCTATGATTCTACGAGAACTACCACGCTAACTACGTTTATTTTCGGTAGTGCATTGGCACCAACCACGTTCTTCCCACCAAAGGCGCCGCCAAGTTCACTGGTGGACTATGGGTTGGCAAGTACCTCAAGACAGTCACATACCAGGAGGTCACTTCGGCCGAGGCCACCAGTGAATTAGGTCGACTGTGCGGTCGTGCTGCTCGTGTCGAAAAGTTTGAGGGTCACGCTCGATCCGGGGATGTACGGGCGATGAAGTTTGGTGGTGATCAGTTCAAGTGGCCGACTCTGAATTAAGCAACGCCCATTGATAAGATAAAAAGAACTTCCGATCTTCGACTTAATGCTTTCCTTGCTTCTCTCAAATAGACGTTTTCTGAACAATTCAATACTTTACTAGAGTGGCTATTTTTCACGTGTGTTGCATAAATAGACAATAAACAAATTGATCATTCATTTGCCTGTGTTGTCTACGGCCCGCTCCATCAAGGGCTATTTACTGCTAATATAGCGTCAGAAAACACATTTCTTTCACCATTTAAACATTTTCAGTACCCAAGGCTTCCATAGTCAATCATCTGTCAAAGTGTTACAAACCGAACTTTTCTTGGAGCCGACGCAACTTCTCCACCCGAGGCTTACTGGAAACAAGTGTTCCTCTTTACTCTCAGTTAATTCAGCAAGTATGAGTCTAGGGTAAGCTAGTGGCACCTTGAAGCTCAGAAAGGGAGGTCGGTTGATAAGTGGCTTCCGTCTTCTTTGAAGCCCAACTCAAAGGTATAAGCATGCTTGGCATTGATCTTTCGTTCTAGTACTCAACTTGTGCGGTGAATTCACGGATGAGAAGGAGACGCGAGAGCTATCGTCAAATCATCTGGCCCTTTTCCTTGACTACTAAGCTCGGGAACGCCGTTACTATTTTGTGTGGCAGAACGGAGCCAACAGACAGACCGATCACTAAAACACATTGTTTAGGATAGTGGTGCACCGTAAGGTCTGATTCAGTTGCAATAATAGTCCATCCCTGACTCAGAGCGTGCATCCACACATTCTGGATCTAGTCGCACGCGTAACGAAACACTTCGCCGCCATGGCAAAGACCCAATTCCTCTGGAAGCTTCATGTCATAGCGGATCTTATTCTGCTTCGTGTAAAAAGCCATCACTTCCAAGCCCCTTTACTGGTGTTCGATGACCTTAATCGCCTCCTTGAGATCAAACTGCTTCTCTCAATTGAGCCACAGGATGAAGCACATGGCTGTAATATGACCTCCACTACGTCTCACAGTACCAGAATCAATATTTTGAACCTTAACGACGACAAATTATAGACTCGGGTGCTATGAGCACAGTTGTTAACGGAACGTGCGGGCTACATGCCTGTACTGCAGCTTGTTAAATAAACTCGGCCGAGGGGCGGGTTTTCACTGAAAGAGATAGTGGCGAACAAGAGAAGCTACTAAATACAAGGACGCAGAATGTTCCCGGGAGATGGAAGCATCACGTTGGATTGGTGGCCTTGTTTCGAGTTTTCGACCTTCATCACTGTGTAATATCCAGGCTAGTGAAGCCACGTTGCAGTCGTTGCAGTTGGTGTCGATAAGGCGGAGATTGCTGACTTGAGTTTTGTGCCGGAGATATCAGCAAGGGAAGGTTGCATTTTGGGCGTGGGGTCCTACATAACGGGCCTAGCTACGACTAAGGTCAGCTCATGACTATCACATGTGCATGTTTGGTCGGTGTCAGCGCGGGTTTCCCCAACAGGTTCATGATAGAAGATTTCAATTTTCCCCAGTGCCTGCGATGTCACCAAAGGGCACGTATTCATTGAGTAGAGTAGTGACAATCATTAAACGACAGACATGTTCTATACTTTTGACGATACTCACCTCCACGTGGTGCAGCTGAAAATTTAACTATTAGGATGTTGTCCCAGGGAATTCAAACATGGAGCTCGCATGGATGTGACATCACCAGATAGGCGAGTGAGCCCAGTAAATCACGCAGCAGAGGTGTCGGAAATGGCCGTGGGGTCTTACAAAGTGGATAGCGATTACCACTTGTTTAGATCTTAAGACTCGACAGCTTGCTAAGTCAATCAAATTCTGAGACAGCCCAGTTGAATAAGGCTCAATCTCATATTTACCTAACACGTCACTACTTTCTTTACCTCTTCATCGTTTCCTCGCTCTGCACCTTTTCATATCTGGCCTACCCGTCCCTCTGCGTTGACTGATCTGTCACATACCAACGTCACGATATCTCCACATGGTCACAAACACTTGTGTTTCAAGAAGACGCGCAATTGTCTCATTAGAGCTTGGTATGATGGCTTCTGCAATATCCCCATTCCCCACTTGGCTCAGTTCAAAGTCTTTCAATCTGTCATCACTCATCACTCATCATTACCTCGGTTTTTGAATGATTTCCAGACCAGCTGAAAAGTGTCTCTGAATGAAGATCTGTCTGAGACGCTCGGCAGTAGTGTCTTGTCACTCGCAGCCATATGAAACATTTCAAAGTTTGTGGCTTGACAAAAAGCTACCTTTGCGCCAGATCGATCTTCCTCAAAGCTATAAGATGTCTCAGCGCCCACGTCTGCGTAGCTTTGGATGTCGATCACTGTGCCTCTATCTATAGGCAATAGAGGCTTATGGAGGATTCAAATAGACCAGATTGATGTCCAATGAACCCCTGGAAGTCTCAGGTACGTGGTACCAATGGTTAACAAAGGTTTCACAAGGGCTGTGGCGTTCGTGTATCTGTAACACGCACCTACTAGTGAAGTGGCTATGCCTGCGCCGGAACGAATCAGCATTGGATAGTTCTTGCAGCCCCCGGCTGTATTGAAAATTTCGTTTCTGATGCCCTTGTCTCGCACCTCCTGTGAATCGAGACTCCAGGTCTCACTTCGCCAGACTCCATCAATCGTTTCTCGACCGGAGGCACAAGAGACGCAAAGACAGCAATCTTGATCGTCTGAACAACTGGCTTATTTGAGACAAAGAGAAAATTGGAAGCCTACTCGGGGTTCCGTGCACCTTGTACGGCGTAGTGGTCCCACGGACTACAATGTTTTGGACGCTCGGCCCGCAACACGTTTTCTGGATATCATGGAAACTCACATCTCGCCACGTAGCATGAACTTTATGATCCTTCCAAAGCGTGGCATTAGCTGCCGATGAAAAGGGGTATCTTCGGGGGTCTAGGGGGGCTGGAGCAGTCCCTAAGGTGGCTGGTTCGGCCCTGGCGACCCGGCGCGCGCGTCGATGTCGTGATGATCTCGTACAACGTTCCATACTTGTTGAGCTCGACCCGTCTTTCCTTAACTATTCGCGACTCCTGGTGTGCTTGAAGCATTTTACCATTTGTTGAATGTACCGTGCCGTTGGGGTTGTTCTAGCACGCTGTACTGTACAGTCAAGCCCCGCAACGCGCTAAACCAGACGCGATACACCCTTGACAATAAACGCGTGAAAAAATCTCAACATGGCATCAACTTGGTCACAGGATTGGGTGTTTTCCTCCTCAAACCCACACACAGCCCAATTGATCTCGAGTCATGTGAGTAGTCAATCCAATTGGGTAATTGGGCCACGCTTAACCCGGACTTTTAGCCGCCACCTCTTGACACGGAATTGGACAATCGTCCCTCCGGAGAAGACCAACCTTTGATCCCACAAATCGACGAATGTGTAGGCTTGATCTATACCTTTGCTCCACTCCCTTGTTCATTCGAGCTGACGCAATCATAGGGACCCAAGAAGAAGCGGACCGTGTTTATTTGGACTTGTTGTACCTGTCTTTGTACTGGGATGCGAGTTTCAGCCGGCTCCTGTCCAGCATGCGGAACTCAGCGTTGTTCCTACTGTCGCGTGGAGAAAACCGTTGTCCGTGAGTAGAAAGTATTTCCAGATCTATTCTGGCAGATGCCGGATGAATCTTCAAGTCAGACTTCACCTTGAAAGAGGACAATGGATCACAGAACACATCGTTTCTTCGCAAACGATATCACCATCGTGAAATACCCTTCGTAAAAAGTGCCATTTATCATAAGAATTGGAGTTTGTTTATGCATCTTTTCCCAAAGCATGGTCAAATGTGAGCGAAAACAAGTCTATTTAAACGTGTCCACGGACCACTACCTTTCATTGCAATCACTCTTCCAAACCTAGCTCCCATATATGTTACTCCTCCTTCAATATATGAATATCCTCGCGGTTAGTTGAGGCTTCAAGCTGAAAACAAGTGCGCCAGAGGGTTATGCCTATGTGCCGAAAATGAATCAAGAGTGAGACCAAGGACACAGCGCCCGCCAGACTACCCGTTAAAGCAACAAACGAGTGCTTTGTCGGTCGCAAAAATTGCGGGATGGCGTCGGCTTGCATTGAATAGATCCCACTGGAAAGGGTAACTGGTAATTGGACCTAAACGGGCAATGAGAGTTAGTCGCGGGTTCAAAACGCAGACTCCTGGTCTTGAAAGAGATGCACTAACAACTAGCATGATAATAGCCACGGTGAAGCCAAACCTGGCGAATCCTGTTTGGATCTCGGAGCCCCTGTTAGCAACCGCTGCCATGTAAAGAGTAACCTGTGTAGCTAGATGTTAGCGTACTAGTTTGCTCTCCATGGGAGATTGACAGGCGCATCTCACCACCTCACTGAAGTCATTGCATTCTTTTTGTAGGCACTTCAGTTTCCACACGCATTTCTCCAGTCTCTGAAACGAGTTTTGGACATCAGAAAACTCTCGGGCCACTGCATCTTGAGAAAATGTCTCTTGGGCCTGAAATCGTTTCCAATCCTTAATCAATCCTTCAAGGGTTTTTATCATACGCCCTAGGAGCCTCTTAGTTTGGCGGATCCAGGCGCAGTGCTCTTCAGTTGAAATTAAAGAAAATGGCCCATTGTCTAGTGGAGCTGAATCAATCTACCAGAGTTGTCAGCATCGAGGTTCGTGCAAGATAAGCTGTTGACTGTGAAGCAGTCGGGGAGTTTTTAGAACGGTAAAAAGATCTTACATGTCTTTTGATCCTGTCTTCGGCATTTTTTACCACGATTCTCCATTCACCTTCAACCGCCTCCATTCTGGCTTTGAAAGCAGCCCAGAAATACCTCCAAGGGTCTTGAAGAGGCATGTTCGTGTCAAACTGTCCCCTAGTCAATGGATCAGATTGGATCAAATCATGTTCCAAATACTGGTCTTCTCCGTCGTTACTGTCACTGTCACAATAGTCATCGATATCCGGGGGGTAATCGAAGTAGTCCTTAGCGCTCTCTCGCTCCTCTTCATCATCAAAATACGAATCCACAAAGGCATATGAGATGTTCCGGCGAGAGTCGATTGCGGAGATTAGCACGGATGTATGGGCCTCGCAAAGATAGTCAGTGAGAGAAGCACGAGCTGATGAGGACCTGCTCATTGAAAGAAATGACAGGTCTTGCACATTTCGAAGCGGCCTGTCCCGGCCCCTCGATTTTGCGTCATCCGGTTTCGTATCGAATGGCGTGGTTCTCCAAGCGAAGTAAGGTAGATCAAACGCGAACTCATATAACGGGAATTGCTTTGACTAAATTTTGTCAGTGTTGTCTAAAGTTAATAATTCCAAGCCAGTGCACTTACTCCAACGTTGCGGACGCCAATGAAGCTCTCAAACGTCAAATGTCTGTTAACCATGCCGTATATCTTCGGGGCTTCACGTTGTGATGCTGTGTACACCAAAGCCATGGCGCCCCAAGGATTAAGATCCGTCTGGAAACTAACAAATCAATTAACATCCATATATCATATCGGTAACACAGAATTCTCACATGAGGCGTCGGTCAGCATTCTGACAAGGTACCGGATGCACGAGGTTATTCTTGACGACATCAGTATCTTGGTCTTTTGCACGGTGCTGACGATAGGATGGGAATCTCTACACGAAACATCAGTAATGTCTTTGGCTTTAAGACCACGGTCTTTACCGGTTCTTTCAACTCCAAGTATAGTTGTCGCATCGACAAGGGCCCTGGGGGTCGTTGGCGATCTGAGCGGCAACCTTCCGTGGTGCGATCGTCAAGATAGGCCTCAGTGGAAGGAATGTTGACAGAGCCGAGCTCCAGGTCTTGCAAAGTCTGACTGCCGCAAAATGAAGACAATTCTTGTACTTCCTGGGTCATCCCTCGCGATGCAGTTGGAGCGGCTTCAGTGAGTCGCTGAAACAACGTCTGGTCAGTGAATTCACCGCCTGCTTCCTCAATCCATGACCTATTTTCACGTTCCAGGGTGATTTTGAGCAGCGCGTCGGGTAGTTTAGTCCATCGATAATGTCCTTGACTCGGATCTATGCCATTGATACCGTTGAAACGTTGATGTTGATTGTTATCGTCACTAAGGCTCGAACTTAGGTCGCCGTCGTGTCGTGTATTTCTCCTCGGGTCCTTCCATCTGCGTCTTCTTCTGTCCCTCCTTTTCTCTCCTCTTCTGGCACGCCTCTTGGGCTTGGGGGAACGTTGTGACTCTCCGTCTTGTATGACATTCCTGTCGTGGATTTCGTATGGGTGGTCTGACATCTGCTCAAATGTACTGCAGAAACAGAATCGTCGGCAGGCTCATTTTAGATCCCGCTCAACGTACAATTGTGTCTAAAGATGCATGTCTATTGAGGACGTTGGGCTTGCGTCAAGAAATGCTGGGCATGGATTCGTTTCGAAGTATCGTCTACTTTCAACAGCATCACACCAAGGACGGGAGCGATAAGTGCGTTCGCGCTAATAGTGACAGAGCCGTATGTCCGGTCGAACTTGTCAAGGTCCTAGTATGGGGAAAGTTTCTAAATGAATGGAAATTAGTGCTGGTAATCAGACGAAGTGACTTAAGAGGGTCGCGGACACCGCCAACCCCCGCTCTGAATTAATAGCTGCGGCATACTCTATTCCATTGAGGCGGTCGTACCGCAATAGATGCCCGAAGCGAATCGGACGATGCATTAGGCTCTTCGCACAGCCCTGGTCTCAGATAGCGTGCATCTGGTGACTGAGATGCGGGGTCTTAGACCTATGAAAAGAAGAGGATATTCAGGCAACCGATTGCCTCCTTTGAGGCCCGTTCCGTGGTGGCTTTGTCGACGGCATGCAGTTAGGCCTCGACAAACGTGGCACCAATAATCGCAGATGCAGCATGATTCCTTCCGTCCGGCGCCGTTGAGAGTTAGAGCACACTCCAATGTGTACCTCTGGCGATGCGAAACCACAACACCCAAGGAATGGGCTGTGTAGTCGTCGATGGAAAGTTGGAGGAGTAGCCATAGCCGAGTGGCGGAGCTCGGCCAAAAGTCCCACCATCTTGACTCCCTTGCAGCAAACATATCTCATGACAAGAAACGAGCCTACTGTCTTGGTTATCATCTATTGAGTCCAACGAAGACACGCCCAAAACACTCACATGATAGCTTGCTGACACGAAAACAGCTGCACTATAGCTCGCTGCGCATCCAAAGTGAGGCTTGCGACGACCCACCACCCAAAATTAAGTCATACAACCAGTCAGCAGGAGGTTGGGCGTCCGAAAGCGCTCACTACGGTCGCAAAATATTTTAGAAAGAAAAAGATGAAACCATCATTCGGATTTTTCGTATGGACTATGTGTGTATCGTAATTGAGTACTTCGAAGTTGACGCGAAAATGTTAGCCTTCAAGGACGGGTCAGACGTGGCCGATGCGGGCTGCTGTTAGAATTAGCTAATGGGGTAGGCGATAGTAAAGTTATAACCAGGAAGGCAAACTTATCTCATCTTTGAAGGTTATTGTCCGGGGTTAAAAAAGGTGTAGGAGGTATTCTGTCATATGCGGAGAAGTCTTGTCGCGTCTCTCAGCAACCTATTGATCTCCATCTTTGTCTATTGTCTCTCGGTACAAAGCACCCTCTCTCAATACTTTGACCGGATCCGGATTAGGTTGAGTAATCTCTAGCAGTGAGACGAGGGGTTGGAACCTGGAACTGGTCGACTTGCATGAGTCACTGCCTAAGCCCCTCCAAGTCATTTAATTTGACAATGCGACCGCAAAACATATTGCGTCATTGCCATCTGACAAATCCAGTCGGCTGGTGGTTGGCTGGATATCGATGGTGTACCTCTAACCCTGGTCTGTCTAGGCTGCGATCAAATTGTGACCGTTGACTCACACCCCGTGTTAAACCCTGCCAAGCGCGCCCTTGCAGAAATATTGGTTCATTGAGATCCTGTCAACAATTGTGAGGAATATCGGATGTCGGCTTCTCAAACTTTATCAAACTCACGAACTTCAGCCTTGGCGGATCCTACTGACTACCTAGGCATTGCTGATCAAGGGTATTTAAAAGACGCGTATATCCCGTTGGTGGTGTGAGAATCTGATCGAAAATTTCAGAGAACACCACGAATGAGCTAGGCAACCACAATCACAAATCGGGGTCACAATGCTCCGAAGGCGGTATGGTGTGACCAACTGCATCGCACCATTGGCGGTGATGGTGGGGAACAACTGGATTACGCCGCTCATATTGTTGATGCCTCTGTCAGCTTGCGCGTTTGCGTGCGTGAGTCAAATGATCCCGGCTGCATTTACTTACGTAGTTGTTCAGAATGGGCCTCTATGCCTGCGTTAAAGTCATGGAAATCCCATTTCCTCAGGCATCATCCTTCCACTTCCTCGCATTGACCATGCTTCTCGTTGAAGTCGACTAAACAAAACGCTGAGAACTAGCAACCGATCTTTGGTATGCAGTCAACACAATGGGATATCAAGGCTTTTGGCCTGAAGTTCAAAAACCACCGTCGAAACCAGGACCTCGGCATCAGTCTGCACCATGATTACGCATCAAGGGTGTACACTTCTGGATCCTCTGTTGCAGGAGAACTCAAAATCACACCCAGAAAAGACGTCAAATTCGATGTAGTGAGGGTTTGTCTCTCCGGGGACGGGAGCGTTCTCCATGAAGACATAGGCACCGCCTCGGTTGTGCGGTTCGGTTTCCTTGACATCGAGATGCCTCTTCCTTTGGCCGCCCTACCCGAGTCCAGAATTTTCGAAGTCGGACAGCAGTACAAAATCCCATTCGAGTTTGTAGTGCCATATCAGCTTGCATCTGCAACTTGCTCCCATCCAACGACGTCGCAATCGTTAAGAGATCACCACTTGCGTTTACCACCCACCACGGGAAAATGGGAAAAGGCTGACATGACTCCCAACACGACTGAGATCCAATACAAAATCAAGGCTTCTGTGATGAGATACGCTCGAGCCGACTCCAAGACCGAACCCTCCCCCGTCATGGAGACCAGCAAGAGCATCCTTGTCATCCCCTCCTCACAAGAAGACCCACCACTGAGTCTTAGCATACTCGACTCCTTGTACACCACAAACAAAAAGATCACCATCAGAAAAAGTCTACTATCAAAAGCTCTTGGAAGTGTGAGCGCTGTGGCCACAGAAGCTGCGCCTATCTATCTTGGCTCGGATGGACGCACCGCCACTGCGTCTACAGTCGGTGTGGCTCTTGTCTTCGATCCTCTAGACACCGACTCCTCACCTCCCGCCATTGGTCAAGCATTGGCAAAGATCATTTCACACACATGGTCACATGGAAGAGCAGTCACAAATTTCCCCAACCTGGGCCCAGCGATGATACCAGACTCATCCAACATCTCCGTGGAGTTGAAGCCCGTGAACCCCTGCGTTTGGGCTCAGCATACGGGAATTAGCGGTGGTCATGGCAGCGACGAGTCACCACCGCTTCCATTTTACTCAAGCCACATAGAAGCTACATTTGAGCTTCCCGTGTCAACACATGCGTTTACACCAACTTTTCACTCGTGTTTCATTTCACGGGCCTATTCTGTCAAATTGGATCTCAATGTTGGGGGTCAATCTATTGTGTTGAGTGTCCCTCTTCAAGTTGTGATGCAAGGATTGCCTGAGAAGTTGCATTCTGACGATGCTCCTCCAAGTTTCGAGGAAGCTTATGAATCTTCACAGCGGAGCAGACACAGTGGAATTAGCGGCTAAACAGGATGTCATAGATCGATCGAGATAAGAGGTCCACGTGTACTTCCTTTCCTTTCTTTTCCTTTCTCTTCTTTGAACAGCCACGACAATATGAAACACGATTATTTGCTAGGTACGGAGCCTACAACTTCAACTTTATGACAACATGGTCTTTCAAACTAACACAAACGATGTTGGGTCTCCCGTTGCGACTTTGGTGAGCGATTTGTACCGTTCAAGGCCATTGTGTCCCGAGGTAGACGGCTAGCATGGTGCACGAAACTCTGAGCTTCACGTATGTAAGGAACTTTGATCCCGATAACGATGAGCATTGTATCCGTAGTCTCGCCTTTGGGGGTTGGCCCTCTCATGAGGAAAGCACCGGGGTCAATTGAGTTATCGATGCGAGACGTCAAGCTCGAAGTCGGTATTTGCGAACTCATCCTCCCTATAAACCATGCGTGAACATTTCAATTCCAATGCACCGGCGACCATCTCGTTGCCTACTGGCTCGGTTAAGCATCGACCAGAATGCATTGCATAGAGGGTGGCCGGGTTAGGCAACAAGGCACACACTCGGTTGTTCAAGACTTAGCCAGAAACCACCAACTGCATAATTGGTTGATTAAGCGCCTGTTGGCTGTAAGATGGCGTGGCAAGGCAACTTGACTGAGGCTGCGGGGTTGTACATCCCATTTTTCCCATTTCCATCGAAATTCTCGCATCCCTTGTAATGAAAGAGCAAGACTGTACTCAAACCGTCGTTCAAGCAAGAATCATGGCCAAAATCGGAGCTAAAAAGGATTACTCAACAGAGAGCGACTCTGATAAAACCGTCACTATTCTACCATCAGCACCTCCGTCTCCGTATGTTTCCCTCGGCCAGAACAGCACACGCTTGATCAGAATCCAAGAAGCCAAGAATGACAATGATCCTCTCGTTTGCGAATTGTTCGAGGTCGCCTTCTCAGCGAAGCCCAAGTTCGAGGCGCTCTCGTACATGTGGGGAGAGGGTCCAGCGGAATGCAGCATTGTCATGAACAGCATGGACTTCAGCGTCAGACACAACCTCATGGATGCGTTGCGCTACCTTCGAAAACACACATCGGGTACTTTGTACTGGATTGACGCGCTCTGCATCAACCAACAAGATGCCGCAGAGCGAAACAGCCAAGTGCGCATCATGCGTCATATCTATTTTAGAGCCACCACCGTCGTCGTGTGGCTCGGGAAGCGATATGCCGACTACGAGGCCGTCTTACCAGACTTGCATGCCCTTGGTCACTTCAATCCACCAACCGAACAACTCAAACCGGACTCGACCTCGAATCGGACTCAAAAAGATTCGCCAACACAGCTGTCCGAGAAGGCGCAACAGCGCAGAATGGCAGAGGAGCTGTACAACGACGGGTATTGGAATAGGCTTTGGATTGTTCAAGAGATTGGGCTTGCCAATGATATCAAAGTCTGCTTCGGAAACTCGGCTGTAGAATGGACCCAGTTTCTTCACTTCATCTCCATGCACAGCATCGGGAATTGTGGACCAGTCAAGCTCCATCGACAACGGCAAGACAGATATAACGGATCAAGTACCTTACTTCAGTTACTTCAACATCACAAAGATGCCGTCTACCAGGATAGAAAGGACAAAGTGTACGGTCTCATTGGCTTGGCATCTGACGCTAGTGGCTTCATCATCGATTACGAGAGATCTACCCTACAAATTTGGACCGACGTAATGGAGTTTCTGAACCACGGTGGTCTATTCAACAGCAACGACATAGTTGAAACTGGCCATTTGGTCATGTTCTTGCTCATGGGCACCGAGTCTGCTCCACTCCAGCAAATCCTGCGACCATGGGCTCCTGGAGAGGGCGACAAAGAAATCATCACAGACACCAATCACCGCAGAGCGTTTGAATTAGAAGCAGCCATACTTGGATGTGTCAAACATGTAGGCCCACGCCCTCAGGAAATTGTTGGTACCCTCAGGCAGGTGGACCAATGGACCCAACAGGTTCAGTCTAACTATCAATGCGATCTCGGCAAAGCGCATAGAGAAAGCGACACATTGATTCGGACTATCTTGGAGCTTGACGAAACAGACATGTCGGCGATATGCTTTGACTCTAGAAGCACTGTCCAGTGGTCATCACGTTTAAATACATTGGATTTGGGGTTCTATCACCATTCAATTCAAAACTTCCAAAGCAACAGTGGTATACTCGGGGAAAATGATGATTCAAGTGTCCAAAAAGCCACTAACAACTTGCGATTGTTTCAAATGGCGAGCAGTGGATGGAATACACCTTGGAGAATGGGTCTCGCGCCTAGCGAAGTGCGGACTGGGGATCTCATTTGCTGGCTTCGATGGCCGCGAAGAGCTATCGTCGTGCGAGCACTGAACTTTGACAGTTTGATGACTTGGAAGATGCAGGTGGTGGGCAGTGCTGTTGTGGCCGAAGATTTGGGACAAGTGAGAGCAGCCCAGCGCGCGGATTGGTCTAAGAGGAAGCCAGCATTGAAGGTGTTTTTAGATGCACACACTATTTTTACTCTTTTGGCGTAGGCGAGAGGTACGATGAATGGACACTTTTATCTTTTGTAATTTGACTCCCCCGCAAGAAACGGGAATGCGTGGTTGTGCCAGACAGCTTTGAAGGCTCTTATTGCACCTCTGGAGTCTCCCACATCCAACCCTTCAACAGCACAAAGCCTCTTTAGATGGATTAAAGGTCGTGGACAATACCACACTACCCCAGTATATTAAGTCGGGACTGTGTTAATGCAATCTCGGCAGGAACATTTCGTAATCCATGAACATTTGTCCTGGTGATTTTGTGTGAACGGGCCACGAGTTCAATATCGGCTTAACCACAGGTGAGGTCTAAGGGTACTCCTTTTTGCTTCTGGCTATGAACGCTCATTAAGCCTCAAATAATCAGTACGATCGCTTAATTGGGTCAAAGTAGAGCATTTCTTTGCGCAAATTCCTTCTCGGAACTATCGGCAAAGAATTGGACAACTATCCGAGGGGCGTCACATGGCCATCCGCGCTGTCCGCTGCAAGCCATCGCGCTGTCACCACCCTAGCTTGATGACTAAGTCCAATTCTTTGACATCTGGCATGAATGGCCATCAATGGTTCAAGCTTTCTGGGATGGCAAGATTGACCCTTGTGACCTGACAAATAAAGACGAACAATGGACAAGTTACGAAGACAACGAATAGACTAAGAGTCACGCCAGGCTATTGGTGCATCTGCCATCACCGGACAAGGAACTCCTTGTTTACCAGGCCTAGCTTGTTATATACATCGCGCTTGGTGTAGCGTGCAGATCGTCTGTTTAGTGAAATCGTGCAACTGCCTAAAAGGGTAGGAGCACGACTTGGCGATGAGAAATCAGCAATTTGGATTATCAACATTCAAGTACATGTTTTGACATAAAAGGCCTTTGTAGACCCCAAATACCTGGAACAGAACAGCAGATGAGCACATCCTACAACTTTGTACCTCTTCATCTCCTCTCAATCGGATATTCCCCATCACGAATTTTTTAAATTTCACTTAAAAGCTACCATGGCGTCTACGGGAAAATCAACCCTCAACATTATTCTGGGAACAGGCAATGCAAGTAACCTCGGGTGTATTTCAGACTGGATATGGTATTAGTGAATTTTTTTGGGCTCTAACATGACGTTTGCACAGGTCGGAGACGCGTCGATTGACAGCATGGCTCGTTTCGATAGCCCTGATCAGGTTAATGGCTTCCTAAACGCGTTTTCTGCGCGTGGCCATTATCAAATTGACACGGCTCGCTCCTACTCTCCTCATGCCCCTGGAACCTCTGAGCCCAGACTTGGACGCGTTGCTGCAGGAGACCGATTCACTGTCGATACTAAGGTCGATTCTCGGGAGCCAGGAAGTCACACCAAAGCAAACATTCTCAAGGAAATCGACATCTCGCTCAAGGAGTTGAACATTGGGCAGATCAACGTCGAATTCCTACACCTGCCGGACAGGGCGACCCCATTCGAGGAGGCGTGCGAGGCCATGGACCAGGCGCACAGGGAGGGTAAGATCAAGCACTGGGGGCTCTCTAACTACACCGCCGAGGAAGTGCAGCGATTTGTGAACATTTGTGACGAAAAGGGCTTCGTCAAGCCCAGCGTCTACCAAGGCCAGTACAACCCCATCGTGAGAGACGGCGAAAAGGACCTTTTTCCTATTTTGCGCCAGCATGGCATTGCTTTTTATGCGTACAGCCCTGCTGCGGGCGGCTTTTTCGCTAGCAACCACAGGAATGTGAAGGCCGGTGGAAGATTTGATCCATCGGTAAGCACCACCCCGTTCTTTCAATCCCTTCGAGAATGTTGCATCATTCAACTGACCGTGATTGTGCTTGGTTGAAGCATCTTGTGGGCGGGGTGTATTCGCAGCTCTACATGAAGCCGTCCATCCTAGCCGCTGCGGACAAGGCACTCGCAGTGACGACCAAGCATGGCATCAACGGGCACGCCGCGGCTCTTCGGTGGACAGCATACCACAGCGTGCTTAGCAAGACGTACGATGATGCCATCATTATTGGTGCATCCAGCGTACAGCAGCTGGAGTCGAACTTGGACATGATTGAGCAAGGACCGCTTCCTGACGACGTGGTGGCTGCGTTGGAGGCTGTTTATGCCGAAATTGACGATCCGGTTCCATACCACATGTAATTGAGGGTTAGGGGATCCTGGTTACAGCGCTAGGAGAGCGACTAGGCAGGATACAGTAGGAGCAAGTCTTGGCGAGTTTTGTGGAACATTCATTTGATTGGTTGTCAAAAAGGAACAGTTGCCCTGTTAGGCCCGGGCTTATCATACGACATTGCAACTGCTTGCATCGCCACTCTCATGGACTGGCTGACAAATAGCTAAACCTCGAAAACCATGACAGGCGTGGGGCTTGTCTCAGTGTATCTTGCCATCTCAATAAATCACTTGTGTCCAGAAGTCCTTCGCCGAGGATCTTTCAGGCATAGATGCGTCCCTTTCTCTTGGCATATTTCCAAGCTGCTATCCAAACATGGAGTTCATTCCCGTGCAACATCCAACTCGAGGCGCCTCGGCCGATTTAAAACGACAAGTTCATTCTCACGCAGCCCGCGTTGCCCATGCTCGAGCGAGGAGGGTTCGGATGGCCAATCACGCACGCCAGAATGAAACCATCAACGAGAGCACCCGCCAAGAGCATGAATTGGAAGATGCAGCTTCACGTCGGATCAGGATTCGCGTGGCCAATCAGCAGGACGATGATACCATGGTGTGGCGAAAGGCCGTCGCGCCAATAGCCCAAAGCATCGTTTCTAGCACCATGGAATACGGGCCATTTGCAAGCTTTGTGGAATCCTTGACACTCCTGGAGCATTTTCTGTTCAATCACTGTAAGTTGGGCTCAATCCAAAGTTGGTCGATTCGCCCAATGGTCGAGGGAAGATCACCTGGGTACCTAGCCGTCCGTTATTATACCTTCTGGTCATCGTATGTTAACAATATATATAGATTGTCAAGTCGTTCTTCCCCACTTGAATCTCAACTGTCCAATGCTGAAGCACGCTGGAGATTCTCAAGAGTACATTAGGCAAAATTGGTTATTTCTATCCTCCACAGATACTGATTTTTTGCGAGGCTTCTTGCTTGGGGCCTGTCGTCACCTGACAATAGTCAATATGGATGAGAACTACGTCCAGCCTGCAATACAATACAAGCTAGGATATGTTCAAAGTCTTCGTCGGGATATTATGGCCAATACCGAAGCTTCGAAACGTGTCGCCATCACCAAGGCATTGGTTCTTACGTTAGACGAGGTAAGACTGTGCTCTCATCTGACCTTCTTGCCCTATGAGACAGATAACTGACCGCGTTGCGCTAGATAATGCTCGGTGATCTCCCCATGGCTTCCAGCCATGTTTCAGCAGCTGTCAATATCATCGAGTCGTGCGGTGGGCCTGTGGCTCTCGGCTTGAGTGACTTTGTGGTATTTATTCTTAATAACTGCATACATGCAAAAGGTCTTCTAAATGTCAATCTCGTAAACCGTTACAAGGATGCCTTTATGAAGCCTGAATTTTTTCAAGCTGAGATTCATGGGTAATTGGACTTCAGTCTTCTAAATCGGATTCTCAAAGGCCTACCATTTAGAGGTGATGCACATCGTTAGAAAGCAAGAAAAGGATTTATGTTATGACCGAGTCACATTACGGAGTATGAACATCAGAATTGGATAGAAACGCGCAACGATTCATTTCCGCAGTCTGCCTTTATCTTAACTAATTATCGACAAGTGCCATCCCGATATCGATATTTCGTTATTGATGTCAATCCAAATTTCCATTACCAACATAATCGCAAAGCGCAAGGCCGTTCATCGAATTTTAGTCTGCGCAGCCTAGTCATATTGAGCCGCAATCGACTGCGGCAGCATCATTCTTCCCTGTGGAGCAGCCCTGACGCCATTGTTTTTCATCAGAGCCAAGGGGATTCCTCCACAGTCAATCTCGCGAACATACTTGATGCGGTAGGCGTAGTCGCAGCCGTCCCAGTCAGCGTGTCTGCCGTTGTACTCCTTGTTGCCGAGTCCGTCTCTGGGGAGAGCAGCATCGCCAGAGTTTCTGGTAGCGGCTGCGTCAACCTCGCAGACGTGGGTGATGGCCGAGTGGGGCGCTGTTCGATAGAACCGGATTCTCTCAACGCCCGCCATGTTGTATTTGCGGAACTCGTATGTCTTGGTTCTCTCGATGGTCTCCTGCATGTATGGGTCGTTCATGGCGAGAAGCATGTCTGTGCGAGGAGGGGCGGGCGGTTTGGAGGTCTTGGTGGGCTTGGTGGGCTTGGTGGGCTTGGTGGGCTTGGTGGGCTTGGCTGCCCTGTTCAAAGCCTTCACCGGGGTCTTCGCATTCTTGACCTTGGACACCATTGTAGAGAGGGGGAGGTTCAAGGCGCAGAGAGACAGAGATCAAAGCCGCGGGTAGGATGGGGCGAGGGTCCGACGTAATGTGGAGTTGACTTGGAGTTGAAGTGGGAGTTGAAGCGGCGAAGGTTGGAATAAAACAGAGTGGGAAAATCGGTCACTTTATTTAGGCATCTGATCGATTTTTGTTTCGAATGGAAGACGATAGAAGGAATCCAAGGTGAGCATTTGTTGGTCGAGCCCAACTTAGTATTTGTTCGTCAATGGCGAGTAACAAAACGCGCTCACTTTTGCGCCTCTATAATCACGCGCTTTTGTCTAATCAGATGCAGCTTGCCATATGAAAAACCCAACGAATGGTACGGCACAATTAAATTTGAGGATGAAACCTTGATCACCTGAGCGCAAAGCTGGAACTTTAAGTTGGAAAAGTCCACAACGCTCGTTCACCCAGACTTCAATCTCTTTCCAGAGGACTTCGAAATTCATCCCCTCCTTGTGGTGGACTTCACAGCCAGGCAAGTATTCCTACGCAAGCTCAAAAAGGTAGTTTTATGCTGTAATTATCCTGGAGTTTGAGCGACTTTTAGACCTCTAGACCGATCAGTCTAAGATTTGTGGACAACGGTCGCAAGATTCAACAAAAAGCGCCACATCAGTTGTTCCTGCCAGAACCCCCCATAGGCTTGAAACCAGTGGTATGGGCATATTTGATAGAGAATCTCTAGGGCAGGATTGAAAGGTTGACCAGGGCATATCTTTGCCACATTTTAATCATGTACATTGCCTCTTTGCATTGAATACAAAAAGATTCAACATAAGCAAGATGAGATGATGACCTTACCTGGCACCGCTTGCAGCCTTAGGCTCACCTCGGCGGTCGCAAAGCGCCTGGTCAGGACTGGCCATTACGTATTACATGTAGGATATAGCTAATGGCAAGCAGCTTTTGATTGATGCAGTTTGTGCGCCAAGAAAGCCTGTGCGGTTAATGGCGAATCCAGCGTTGGCTGCTAAATTGCGTGCAGGGTGACAGATACTGCGCTCCGTACCGGCTGCGAATCAAAGAGTACTTTCTAAGTAACCCATATATCTCGGAGGTGCTCCGAGACATCGACCTCGGGCGCGGTTCCGATGGCCGTTATTTTGCTCGTGAGTTGGAAACCCTTGTAATTCGTGCTGCAGTCCCAAAGTGTGGACTTAGGCCACTGGACACTTACGATGAGGTAGTATTAGATGGCTTTTTCAGAGGTAATCCGCTGATCACCTAGCTAATAAGGCAGTGCTGACGACCTGTGTGACTGTGGAGCGACGACCGGCTTCCGGATGCATCACAAGGCAGCCAATGAAATGGTTGAATATTGCCAGAAGAGACCTGTGATCAAATCACACACAGCCATAACCAAAGAGGAAATATCCGGATATCGCTCTCCAAGGATGATCCTGCAATGTTGGTGACCAACTGCGACCGTAATGATCCTAATGGTGTTGCAGCTTCCCCTTCCCGTCAACCATTTTACTAAGGCAAAATCGACAGATGACTATTAAGGTCGTCCTCTTGTCCCCATGCCAGTTGCGTCTCGTGTAGAACGGATGGATGTGCTATCCGAGCTCGTGGCACCGTTCCACCCATTATGTTCACAGCGCGAATGGGTTTAGGGGTGGTTGAACATGGGGCCGGTTCTCGGATACGCCAGTGGAGATGAGAAATCTCCGGAATGTGGAAGGCATCCAATCAGTGGCGGAGTAGGATGAAGCCGTCAGCTTGGTGTAACGCAGTGTAAACGGAGATTAGTAAATGCAGCTGTTCAAAGGCGGGGTTTCACTCGTAGTGATCTCACCGCCAGGATGTTACTTTTTTACCCGACTAGGCTCGTTTACTGGAATGCCAGGTTCACGCAGGGAAAGTTGAAGCATCCGTTGATAACAATCACCTGAGTGGCGCCTCTTGTTGAACATCAGCCTACAGAAACAGGGTATTGTTGCTCGAGGATTGTTAGCCATCAATAAATACAAGTTGTGCAAACACATTTTCTATCATAGGCGTACCTCATTCGTTGTTCTCAGAAACCTCGGCGAGTTGTCCCAGAAACGTGGGGTCAACCACTCATGCGGCCCCATACGGGGGTCTACACTCTGCAGCATGTCCGATGAAACTCGGCTCATCTGCTTTGTAACGAAGACTCAGACCCTGGCTCAGTGCGACCTGAAGTTATATACAACGAGTGAGACGGCATTCCATCTCCGTTTTCATGCGGCGAACAAATTGTTCGTTCAACACTGGGGGCAGGGAACGGTTGGCTGAAAGCAAGTGATATTGCCGCGTCATGGCAGATTCCAACCTCGCTCATCAACTCCATTCGTCAAACAAGGTCGCCAGTCCCCTCATTGCCACTTATGTCAAGAAGCGCCATGACGCCAGACAGCTCAGATTTGAGCTGACCGCCATCTGCAAAGCAACAACTACGGAGATGGTTGACCTCAAAATTACCATGTTTTGTCATCATTGGCTTACTCCTTTTTGCTGCTTATTGCATTTCATGGCGGACGTTGATTCACTAGACCATCCAACACCCACATTTTCTCTTGCATCCAAGTCACTCTCATTCCGAACTGAAGACTTCCGGCCTTTGTATCACCCTTAATTTCCCTCACTCGCCCCTGGAACCGGTAGCTTCGGACAGGCTGACTGAGAGCGCAGGTGGCGGCTACCCCGAGTTCGAAATGCGAAACATGACAGAGCTTGAAATACGAGATTATGCAGTGTCCTCTTGAACTCCTGAAATACGATAGGTTAAGTCTTGGGCAAAAGTTCAAACTGATAGACTTAATGCTACAAGTCAAGCTGCACATGCGTCTGATATAGATCCTCCACATTGACCAATTGTTAAAGCACATGCCGAGGCTCATACTGGACAATTTCTGAGCCGAAAGACGGAAAGCGCATGAATCGCTGCACGGATGATATCTATTACTACTCTAAATACAAGCTGAGAATAGATACGACCTGAATTGTACTATTGTTGCTTGTACCGCCCCGTATTCCGTAAATGCAAGCCACGAAATTTGCATATTAGGCAGACTCAATCTAAGCAAAAGCAATTCCAACTCCTAGTCATTTCTCTGACAATCACGTAGCAGTAGGCTTGCCTCTTTAAGTCGGTCGCAGCGTTGGCTATACTCGCGGTTGTTGATGTACGACTACTAAAGTCGTGACCTTGCCCACGTAAATTTGTGGACAACCCTCCCTATCTTGAATCGCACACTGCAGTGTCTTCATCACATTTGTTGGTCCTCGCTCATCTTCAAAATTGTCCTTCGAATCCTTCTGGATATCCAATATGCTGTCTCGGCTCCTGATCCTCGCCTGCTTCTTAGCCACTGTCCTGGCCACGGATGTGGTCTTCAAACGGCCCAAGAGCAAGTCTTTCGTGACGATCGACTACCGCGTCGGATGGCCGCTCAACACAACTACTCCGAGCGGCATCGTTGCCCTGGTTCCAGTTCGGGGCGGCGATATCAGGGGTCACTTCAACGGGCGCATCGTCGAAAACGTCACTTCCTCGTATGAGGAGGCTCTACCTTCACCGAGTGGGGAATACACTGTGCGTTCAATATTACCCATGTAGCAACTTCCAATAGCTTTTACGAACAGTGATCAGTCCTACGAGAGCCAGTTTCTTTTCGAGGATGATAGTGGTCAACGAATCCTAACCAAGGTTGTTGTCCTAACAACCTACGGTAACATGGCACTTCATGGCTTTGGCTACGCGTATGTTGTAGACCCATTGATTCGACCTTTTCCATCCAACTAATGGTCACAAGCACTCTTGTCACTACAATTAAAGAATTGGAGTGGGTCAACTACGCAATGTTCATCGCCGAGTGGCAGGCCGAATTTGGAACTGGCACAGCCGAGATTGAAATCTTCTCCATCACTACTGGTGGCCGCAAAGATGGCAAGCCGATCAAGGCGTTGCTCCCTCCTAGTGGTGGAGCTTATGCTTAGCAGGATCAGGTGTAAATATATGCCGAATCCTGATAGCCTGTGGGCTCACTTCTTGGGCTTTAGGAAAGGGGCGGATGAATACACACATTAGCCGTCCAAGTCATTGCTTGCGGTTTCACCGGTGAGAGACGATTGGTAGATACGAAGGAGGGTGGACATAGAGCATCTAGGAAGCGCTGAAAACAATAGCCCACACTGGATCAGGCGTCATTCGCCATGTAGGAACGCAGGGTGATAGAGGGGCAGCTCTAATATGCTGCGTGAAAATAAGGAACTTGATTAATTATGCCATCACCTTGTGTGAACGGCACCTAACGGATTAAGCTCTATAGAGTTCTCGGGACTGAAAGTGCTCAGCCGTTCACTATGTACCCTCACTTCTTCGGTCTTGATAACGCCGCTCATATTCGGGGGTCTCCTCAAGCCGCTTCCATCCGGGTCTCGTAGCGCTTCCTGTGACTCTTGATATCGTGAGTCCGACATGATGACGACGGAGTTCCGACCATATTTCGAACTGTACGGATATCGAGTATGTCTATCCAAGGGGTCGGTGTTTCCTGTTCCCGGTCCATTCGGGATCTGGTTTGACTTGTTTCGGAAATAGCTTCGTTGACTTGACTTGAGCTCTCGGTACAGCATTCTCCTATGTCGCGTTAGCCATCGGGTCACACAGCTTTGGGATAGACCTGGAGCATTGAGACTTACAGCACAGGAATAGATATGGCCATGATGGTGACTGCGGGCTCGGCCAAAGTCCAAATTGTTAGATCAACTCGGTCGTAGGTGATGTCGGGGCTCGTCATGTGGACCACCAGTACTGCCTTTACGATTCCAGTAATCCCAGCACTAGGCAATAGTCAGTTGTGTGGTATCTAAACGGTCGAAAATTTCCAATGCTCACATAGCACCCAGGCTCATGGCGATAGCGACACCGAGTCTCTCTCGACGTAGCATCGTCATTCCCATCAGGATCTGCCAAGGAAGCAACGCCAACACAAAGTCCAGAATCGCGGAATAGTCTGGAGAAAGTGTCAAAAGAGTCGACTGGGTGACGACAGAGTTTTTCATGTCTTACAAGCAGCAAAGAGTTGGTATCTCGATAGGTGCGTTTTGTTCCAGCATGTTCCAGGTACAGTGCTATCCCACACTTTCTTCAAGGGAGTGCACTTGGCAAAGCCGAACATCCAAACCAAATTCATGGATACGTTGACCGAAACGATGACAAATACTAGGAAGTGTTTCATCCATGCATTGGTAGCGATTCGGTACAGTGTGATGGCAAATGACGTTTTGCCCATTGTCGTCGCGATAATGCCGAAGGTCGCAACAAGGATCGTGTTGAGGTTGATGATTTTGAGGTTTTCGTCGCTGATGGTCCATTTATGGCGGCCAAACCCAAGAGACACGATATAAGAGTTAATGGATACGGCGATGACCAAGGAAGTCTAGAATCAAGCAGAGATATATTAGGTGGGCATCTATTTGAAGTTTGGTCGGACGTACCCAGGAGATGATCAATAGGTGGTCGTCCCACCACAGGCCTCTACCACGCCATAATTTGCAGTATATTCGCAGGAACAGCAATATGGCACTGGCAGCTACCAGTGACCAACAAGAGGCCAGGAGACGAGTGCCTCTGCTGTCATCCATTTCGAGACTCGCGGCATGTAGGATCTTTGGAAGTGCGATGATGCGTAAAAAGAAAAAAACAGCAGAGGATTGCACAGGAAGTACTGCTGATTTTCACGACGATCCCTGAACTGGTCCCTGAATCCAGGGTGGTCGCAGTAGGATGCATCCGCCCTTTTACATGTACCCTTAGTCTTCTCACTGTGTCCCTGGCAAGGGGTAACGTCTAATCAGGGAACCTTTGGGCTTGGCCACGGGGATTTGCGCAACGGACTCAGCTTTGGCGTCGATCGACAGTGCTCCCAGCCAATTGCATAGGCGAAACTTCGTAACGTGGACGACGCTTACCGCACCAACTAGACGCACCAGGCCATATTCGACGTAGGCTGGAGTCTCAGAGTTGGCGCCGTCAGTTCTAGCGTTGGAGACCCAACCGGCCGGACTCGGGATCCATCACATCCTTTCGCCCTGTCCGTTTACCATGATGTAACTTTCCTTCATATCCATCGAATGGGGATTTTCCTTGTCAGTGCTACAATCCCATGTCCCACCCTCGCTTCCTGCCCCGAGTTGGTCAAGGTGTCCCCATAAAAGCAGAATTAGTACTGAACTACGTAATTACAAGACAATTCATGCCCTCATGAGACTGGCTACCACTGGGTGGAGACGATTTAAACAGCCATTCATACCCCCTCCTGTTTGCGGTCTTCGTAGAACTTGAGTTGGGTTTCACTGTAGATGAACGACACCAGGAAGGCCACTCGATTGGGGAGCTTGGCCAATGACTTTGGTTGCAAAACGACAGTATCTCAAGTCATGGTAAGGGCTGCGTGTGTTGGAGACCATTTACAATGCGGCATCGCTGGGATATGAGTCAGCTCATCAAGCCACAAGAGTTTTGGCGCCACCTCTAACGTGCAGATATCACGAGGAAAGCCACGGCCCTATTGAGTCGCGATGGAGACACCCAATGGACGGTAGTCTGCGTACGGAGTAGCAGACACAGAGTTCAGCGCAACGGTTTGGGTCTCCGTCAACAATATCTCGGACGCGACAAGGCGTGGCCACTTGCCTCGGCTCATTGTGACGTGATGTTACGAATATTTACATGTCGAATCAGGTGGGTGGAGGCACCCGTTCTCTGCCAGCCACGTGTCGTCAACTACCTTCGATCCGGAGTAATCCGATTTGCTCGGAAATCGGCATAGTGGCCCAGGTCATCCGAAACAATGGATGGCCTGAGCACCGATTGTGACATCGAAAGCTGAAAACCTTCAAGAACTGATGAGCCACAACCGACACAACCACAAAGGGTCTTCGGCCCCGCTTCCGTGAGACCCCCAATCAAGTGTGGCTTGGTCCAAGACATCCCATTCGTGCGTCATTTTAGCACCATGGATTAACTTTCAGCTAACATGTATGGAACGAGTCGTGCTCCATTGTCCAGCCACCATGGAACTTGGCAATGAACACTGGGGGTTTCAGTAATTTATCATGAAATTCTTTAATGACTGTGTGGGTGTTGTTTGAGTTCCTCCTTGTCTCAAAGACAATCCTTTCTACGGTCACTACAACGTAGAATGATTTTTGTTACCAAGAGGGAGGAATGAGATGGTAGCGACGGAGGAAGAGTTCCCTTACCAATGCGGTAATAACGGGCCCGAGCACCGGACAAGGATTCCCCATCCATTCGATCATGCATCAAATGACTCGGCTCAGGCAATCGGGTGGGGGAGCTGGAGCGTGAGATCTACAAGTGACAAAGGGATCGGCAGGATGAATCAGGTTCCGCTGCCTAAGCAGGGATTTTTCAGCACGACTTGGCCATGCCCGAAAAGACTCGGTCGTCTGGGTAAACAACTCAGGGAGACTGTGAGAAAGTCGTTGTTTCCCTAGTGTCGTTACCACGTGTCACTAGAACGAACTGGTGGGAAAAGATGCCCCAAACTCGCAGAAAGCACTGTGTTGCATTATATTTTTGGGACATTGTGCAGCAAATAGATTTGATGGGGTAGCCTCCAATAAATGTGAAACCAATCTCAATATGCATGCCATTTTCGTCCCGACGAGGACGGGTCGGTAATACACACAAGACCCCAAACTCCACCAGATGGATCTAGTGGTGATCAACGGAGTACAGCTAACCTGACGAGGCAGGTATGCAATTTGAACGGATATTAGTCAATGGGAGTGTTTTGTAGACTTGGAAATGGTGGAGTAACTGATCTAACGCAGGGGTTTACCAATTGGTTTAAAGCTACTTACACCGTCAACTTGAGGTAAGCCACCGATGTGATCACTCCCCTTCCCTTCGTCCGTCTAGAAGCAAGAATCATCTCCTCATAGAGACGCTTGAGATGTGTTCCTACGCACTAACTATACTCTTGGCGATTTCCTCAGGCGCTTCACTTTCCGAGGCCTCAAGCCACAACTTGCCATCGCGCGATGAAGCCTCATCGTGTCCCACACCCTCCGTTAATCTCGAAAATGGAACTTATGTAGGCGTGCGCAACGAGCACTATTCGCAAGACTTCTTTCTCGGCATACCGTACGCGCAGCCACCCATTGGGTCTCTCCGCTTCGCACCACCTCAGCCCCTGACCGAGTCGTTCGACGACGCACGATCCGCGACCGAATATGGCTTGATGTGTATTGGATACGGCTCCGATACTTCAAATCTCGGCAACCCTATTTCTGAGGACTGCTTGACGCTCAACGTTGTCCGTCCGGAAGGGACACAGCCAGGAGATGATCTCCCAGTCGCAGTATGGGTTCACGGAGGAGTGAGTTGTTTAATCTAACGCAACGATAATACCGAGTTTTGCTAACATTGTTCTGCTAGAGCTATGTGATGGGGGGCTCACGCGACCCAAGGTACAACCTCAGCAACATCGTCGCTCAATCCACAAAAGAGGACAAGCCAATGGTTGCCGTATCAATCAACTACCGCCTCTCGTATTGGGGTTTCCTGTTCAGCGAGGAAATACAAATTGCCGGGGCTGGAAACATCGCATTTAGGGATCAGCGCATGGCACTGCGATGGCTTCAGGACAACATAGCCGCGTTTGGTGGCAGCCCCGACAGGATCACCATCTGGGGAGAATCGGCCGGTGCCCGGTCTCTCGGAATGCAACTTGTCGCATATAATGGGAACCACGATGGCTTATTCCGAAACGCCATACTCGAAAGTGGCAGCCCCATAGCCAAGTTCACTGATGCGAGTGCCTGGCAGCCGTACTTCGATGCCCTCGTTCAGAAGACGGGATGCGATACAGCTACAGACCGATTGTCCTGTCTTAGAGCGCTTCCATGGCAAAGTCTCAATGCCATCTTCAACGGCACCACTTCGTTGGGTGTCACGTCACCCTCCCTCAGCGCTGTAATCGACAGCGAATTTATGACAGCCCAGGCATCGCAGCTCTTGCGAGAAGGCAAATTTGCCCACGTCCCGCTCTTGCTCGGCAACAACTTCGACGAGGGCACAGCGTACGCGAAACAAGGCATCAACACTACGGAACAGTTCAAAGCCTACCTCACCACCTTGTCTCTGGACGCCGGCCAGGTTGAAACGATCACCGAGCTGTACCCGGATGACCCTGCAGTTGGAATTCCCGCATCCCATACTGGTCGACCTGCCGCGTACCCCTTTGGCCTGCAGTGGAAACGAGTGGCGGCCTTTGCCGGAGACTATCAACAACACAGTGGCAGAAGGCTCTTGGCTGAGACATACGCCGCTGCCAACTTGGCCGTGTACTCTTACATGTGGAATGTCTACGTGAACGGCATTGCCCCCATCTACGGAGCAACACATTTTCAAGAGATCGCCTTTGTTTTTGACAACACCCAAGGGGCTGGATACGCTGTCAATCCGTTTGAGAACGAACCTCAAACGTTTGTGCGGTTGGCAGACCTGATGAGCAAACTCTGGGTCGCATTTATTCATGACAGCACTCCCAACCTTAGAACCAGCTCTTGCAATGCCACCGCGTGGCCTCGGTACACACTTTCGAGTCCCGATAACCTTGTGTTTGACGTCAACCGCACGGATTTACGTTACATTGCGAAGGATGATTACAGGAGCTCTGGAATTACATATCTTCAACAAGGTGTCTTTGTATAGTACCATAGTTTGCACTGTATAGAGTGTATTGAACTGGGTTGTGCTGGAAGGAGACGAAAACATGCTTGCTCAAACTGGGGAGTCGTGATTTCTCAATAATTCTTCAATAACTCATGACACCATGATAGACCACTGTGGTGGAGTTCGGTAAGACGTGTCGATAGGGTCAGCTATGCTATTTTCATTTACTGCCATTTTGACATGAACACGGATATCTAGGATAGTAAAATAGAGTAATGTAAACTCGTCACTGCTTTTTACCCTTCTGATTTCAAGAGAACGTGTAGGGTAGATCCAATGTGAACGACCATATGATAAACTATCGACTCCAAAACTAGGTATAGGGTGTATGAGTGCCCCATTTTCCTACCTCTGGATTTGCCTTGCTATGGACTTGGGAGTCTAAGAGCGTGAAGATCTACCCTGTGTTAAGTTGTAGGCAATGAGCGAAATCGGGCACGAGGAGGGATGAGAAAAGCTAACTAGTCTAGAAACACCAACACTACTGCATTTGGTGGCATGAGCAAGAGGAACTGAACAGTTAATGAAGTCGAGATATGGCATAAGAATTCCCTTGGGATATGAAATCAAGGATACGGGGATGCAATCACGTTACCTTCACAATCCAGGACGCTCAATGGCGAATGATGCCCTGCGTCCGGAAATGATCAACTGTCAGGTGGACTTATTCCCTGGGATTGAGGATTCAGTAGTGTCTCGATAAGTTGGGGATGTGTGTCTCCACCCCTCCGCTAACTGAGGAGAACCTCTAATCTGAGGTCGCGATTGTGTCACTGAGGCGATTATGCGGGGACTCATCATCCGCCGATTAAACGAGATGTTTCCTGTTGCATGAACATCAGCCCAAAAAGTGGCTCACCCCCAGCGAAAACCTGGGGTCGGTTAGCAGTCCTACGCGAGAATCCTTGGCAGGATGTGTGGGGTTGTATTGCTGCGCCTCAGCAGATTTGCTGCTTTGTGTCTCATAAAGGGGGATCAATCGCGTGTCATGCTATGCGAAAACCTAAGCGAGAAACCGCAAACCTCCATGCACCGCAGGTTGCGTTTGTAAGTGCGACTTGTTCGACGATGATGAGCGAACCTCAAAGTGGCAGCGCCCCAGTACCACACGGGACAAGGTATCCCGTTGCACACTAGTTAGGGATTCGCTGCCACAGTCGATTGTTCCGCTCTGCAATGATACCGCACAATGCGCCGCCAGCTTTGATGCAAGAAAGAAAATCCGCAGAGCGCCATCCACCTTAACCGGTTGCATAGACTTTCTTGGCCTGGTTGCATGCGCTGTTTTGGCAGCAATGATGGGATTGTCCGACTGGGGTACTTCGAGAATGGTCCACGTCCAGCGCCGTGGGAAGGCACCATGTATCTATGCTTCACAATGCTTGAAGCAAATGCGTAAGAAGCCCCTGGCCAGCTTCAGTGATGCCACGAATCTTGGTCAATGTGAAGGGGCCTCCGATTTATCTTTCTTGGATGGACCTCTGTCGATGGTTGCGTCAGAAGCTGCCAAAGAAAGAGAGTGCGCGGTCTATCCGAGGCCGCTGTAGCTGGAAACGTGGTGGTGGCACCACAGGCTGGTGCCAGGTCTGCAACATGAACAAGCAACTATCGTGGCAAGTCTAATAACGCATCCTACGTGCCATCTATCATTCTGATATTGTTGATGCTCTATATAGCATGTAATAGTATGTAACAGTTAATCATAATACAACGCTGCTTGACTGGGACAGTCTGGGAGACACCAGATGCGAGCCCTCGCGAAAAGAGCCTGCTGCATGACTGAACTAAAATGCTTTACCTGACATTTTTTCATCAGATTCTGGTTGCTTCTCTCAACATACCTGAGTCTAACCATGAGCCACAAAAGGGTAAGCTCGTGCTCGTCACAACAGGCTCTGCCTTGTATCACGGGAAAGAAAGATACGCACTTGACAAAAGACACGCCAGCTTTTTCTGACATTTCCATAACTTGAGGATTCAGTAATGTCTCAATTCTACAATCCTGAGGAGAAAGAGTTGCACTGTTGGAACTGAAAGTAACACCTACGGTTGCTACACAAGGTTCTCCGCGGCGCCTTGACGTCTAATCTTTTCCTCGCATAAAAAATAACACGTATGATCTCCACTGCCGGAGACCGTTAACGCAAGGCAGCATCGCTAGGCGTAAGGCATCACCGGGCTTAGAGACTGGTAGCTGTATAAAGTGTATCTCAGACATCGGCATTTGAACAGTTATTTGGAGGGTGTGCTTTGAACTTCTGCATAGTTACGCTCTGATACTTCAGAATCCTCCGCTACTGACCGATGTATGTCTTATCTAATTTTGAGTACAAGTAACGTCGGAGATCTTCATTTCCCACGCAGGCGATATCCAGGTTATACATTGTGAAGAAGAAAGGAAGGAAATTCCGCAGTGCGGTCGAGCCCTTTGCCAAAGTCAATCCCGATATTGGGATCCGCAAGGCTTCCCAATTTGGGCTCAGAGAGAAGTTGGGCTATACAGAGGTCTAAGCAAAGAATGCGAAGCTCGTTGATGTACGGCGGTTGTGTTCTGTCACATGCTGCACGGTCACGAATATAGAGAGAAGTGCCGAGGCGAAAGATGGCGCGTTTGACTATGACAGGAGAAGCAAATGAAACTCGTATATCACTCTCTCTATTCGTAGATAGGTCTAGCTGAGGGTTTCATGAGGACTATTCAGGTGGTAATGGTCAGTTGGGTAGCAGCGCTAATAAAGCAATGACAATTCCCAGAGACCAAGCCACCTAACCACATCAACACGCACCTACCGTCTCCGTGCGTTGAGATAGTGTCTGGCTAATAGGCCTGGAAGACCAGAGTCAAGACAAAACCTCAGGTCATTTACAGTTTAATCACAAACTCGAGTATCAGCTCCATACTGCGTACACAAACAATGGAAGCCACTGCAGCCTCACCCGCCACGCGTCTCAGATCCGGCTGTAACAGCCGCGGAGGCCGAACGGGCCGTAGCCGTGGCCAACCGTTTGCAAGGGAGCGCGTTTCCGCTCTTAATTTATTATTAATTGGCGCATCTGCGTGGACACGGGTGCATCATAGCTCTGATCCGCCTAGCCGACACAGGAAGGGATTGCAATGTAACCCAACGAGGACTGACGAAGCCTTCGACTTCCGGTTCTATTTATTAGGTTTGCAGGGGAAAAAGTCTCTTTGCTCAGGACCTTTGCTGCAACGAGGAACTAGTCCCTTGAAGAAACGAAGCTATTCCAAGTTTGTACTCGCTGTCAATTTCCGGTGCTGCCGACCCCTGCAGATAACGAGGGTTCGGCAGGATTTCGTGTCAACGGCCAAAGCCAAAGGGTAGGGCTTGTCAACTTTGGTTATGGCCATCGGCTACGCGAGCGTTTCATCGTGAAAAGTAAAATAAAAAAAAGCGCCTCGCTTGCTTCACCATTTCTTTGCGGGCAACTCATTGAGTCTGATTCTGTCCTGATGAAACCTTCAAAGGGGCAGCGCAGGGGATTTCAGATGGTGTTATCCATGTTTGACGCTTGTCGTGGCCGTGGCAAGGGCTTGTTGGCCAAGTCAACATTGAAAATAAAACCATCGATCCCCACATGGCTGCCTCCATCACCAACTCCCGATCAATGCCAGCCAACAATTCAACAGCTTGAGCCAGTCGTAGTGGCAACTTGAAACCTCATACAATGACGGAACGCTCTCTGTCGCCCCCAGCTCCACACAAGCCAGCACCAGTCGATATTTCGGGGAGCGTCTACTTCATCTCCTCCTCTGGCAGAGTCCTTCAGTTACCGATTCCGAGCAATTCAGCACGCGACCCGTTAAGATGGAGCTGGAAAAAGAGATGGGGCGCCTTTTTGGCGCTTCAATTCTACTCAGTCGTCTCTTCGTTTGGATTGACCACTCCTGGTTTTCTTGCTCAAGCGATGGACTATGAGTTTGATCCCGAGGTACGGCATTATGGTAGTGAATGCATCGTTAAATGCACTGATGAATGCTAGACTATAAAGCCGTTTAGCGTCAGCTCCTTGTCATCGGCTATGACCCTTTTCACTGGGCTCGGTTATCTTTTGAGTATCCCCATCTCAACATCAGTTGGTCGGCGACCAGTCTTTCTTGCAGCTGCAGCCATCAGCACCATTTCCACTCTCTGGGCAGGACTGAGCGGAGACTTTGTTCAACTTCTTATCGCCATTTGCCTGCAGGCAATTGCGGTTGGCAGTGCAATCAGCATGGTACGCATTGTCTCTCACATGTTTCCTGTTCCATTATTAACGTGTTGCTCCAGTGCCAACTCATCATACTCGATGCCACATTCATTCATGAACGCCCATTTGCACTCTCAATATACTGGTGCACAGGTGGTGCTATTGTGAGACTCTTCCTTATAGCATTACCCTTCACTACCGACCTACAGACGCAGTGGCGACCTGTTTACGACGTCTGGTTCGGAATGTGCCTTCTTTCCTTCATATTGATCCTCCTCTTTGTACCAGAATCTTTCTTTCTTCGCCCACCAGTCGCACTGGACGGACGTATTTTGGTACAGAGCGGCATGGAAACCGTACAAATTTACGAAGATTGGAGTGAAATTTCCACCGAATCGAACCAGAAGCCGTTGCCGGACATCCCTCCTACTAATACCATCGGCAATCGACTGAAGATCACTCAAGCACCTGGTACTACCTGGCGATCGTTGCCAGCCGCGTACATGCAAATGCTATTGTGCTTCTGCAATCCTCTCATTATCTGGGTTGCCCTCCTCAGTTCCTCAATTCTGACTGGAGTCATATTTCTCAATATGACCCAACCCGCGATTCTTCGCAGTCCGCCATGGAACCAGGATCCAGAAAGAGTGAGCATCTATCTTGGAGTCAGTGGCATCTTCGGATCATTGCTCGCTCTTCCTGTCACAGGGCCACTCATTACTTGGTCGATTCGGTATTTCGCCTTGCGAAGCAACGGGACTCGCCATGCCGAAGTCTACCTACCCGGATTCATACCGCCAGTTTTCTCTGCATTCTCGAGCCTTCTCCTATTCTATCTTACAATTCGGAATGAGTGGTCGACTTTATTGCACTACACAGCTTC
The DNA here is from genome assembly GCA_020744375.1 of Dactylonectria estremocensis. Taxonomy (NCBI): domain Eukaryota; kingdom Fungi; phylum Ascomycota; class Sordariomycetes; order Hypocreales; family Nectriaceae; genus Dactylonectria; species Dactylonectria estremocensis. The sequence continues at coordinate 113,197 of JAGMUU010000010.1, read as the reverse complement.
AGCACTAAGCATCTTCAGTTACGCGTCAGGGAACGTGGCATTTGTGCTTTGGATGACAGAGGCATTCCCAAACTTGGCAGCGGCTGCTCTGGCGCTTTTCCTCTTTTTCGCAAACATGGTGAGTTTTGGGACAGGGGCCGTGTTGATGACAGCAATCAAGAACCGGTGCATTACGCCACCTAGTCTGATCATTATGGGGATCATTTTGGGACTGGGGGTTGTCGCAGTCCCCGTGTCCTTTTGGGGTAAAGCTGCAAGGCAGTTCATTCATGGGCGATTTGACTCGACGGGAAAGACAGCCTTGAGGCCTCAGCAGTAGACCTAGAGAGAGGTCAAGGCGAGGTTCAGGAGGAAAGAATGCGGAATATCCAACCCACCATCTTTAGATCTTTCATATTGTTCTTTCAATCGTTAGAGTTCACTAGAAACCCACTTTCTTTAATGTTTAAGACATAGATATTAGTCACAAGGTGCCTTCACGAAGTGAGCCACTTCAGTCACTGGTCCATCTTCTTAAGGCTACACTTAATTGACTACTTCCAGCCTCGTGGAGGGAAGCCCGAAATAAACTTTCATCTATAATATCCAGTATATTGTGACGGGTGACTCTAGTTTATCATGTTGTGTAGCGTTGACCTCGTTTGTGGTAGCTGAGTGCAATTATCCTTGCCCAACCGTGTCATCATCAAGAGAGCACAGCCTGGAACGTGGTTCAGATACGTCGGATGTTGATGAAGATACTTAGCATGAGTTGAGTAATGTCGAGATGGCGCGATAAATGACGACATCTGATGTGGAAAACTTCAACAGTTCAGCAAACGAAGTAGGCGTGATGCTTATTTTCGATTGCAGCCCCGATGTAGGTAAATAAATCCAAACAGGTCATATTTTCCAATTCAACCTGAAGCCATATTTCTCATCACTTATTCTATGTAAACACTTATTTAGATGAAATGCAGCAGATCCTTGGGTGACCGTGGGTGCTCAACCACGACCCATGCATCATCCTCCATACTTTCAGTCTTCACACCCTCCACTCGCTTCTTATCTTCCGCATCCCCTGGCTCTGGATATTTCTTGATGTGTTCGATAGCCCATATGAGATTCTTGGTCATCGCTGGCGGGATCCTACCCTCGCCAGTCAATCTTCCAAGTCCAGCAATCTGAAAGAACCCATCCAACCACCCCATCGTCTCTCCCGTCTCCCATCGGATATCATGGAACTTTAGTTTTTTTCTCTTCGAAACCTCCTCTCGATGTTTCTCCCATTTTTCTTGTTCCTCTAGTGAAGGTAGTGCGATGGCATTTCTGCCAGAAAACAGTCGTGCAAGAGCCACGGCTTGATACTCGAAGCTCCTGAACGTCAAGACTCGTGGCATACCAACGATAGCCAATGTTTGAAAGTCCTGTAAGAAGGTGTGCCAGTAGCTCTTGATCAACTTGTTCGACTCGTAGTCCCAGAGAGGTCGGCCATTCACCTTGCTGTTCCAGAAAGGGAAAGAGGGTTTATAACCAGTACAGTAGATGACTTGATCGACGTCGTTTAACACCGTGCCGTCCTCAAACACGATCGTTCCATCCAACTTGTACTCATTTATGACGGCCCTCCATTGAATACCACTCGGGGGCTCATCGCCATCCCATCTTGACCGCGATCGCCTTGACTGGTAGACAGGGAGCAATGCGCTTGGCACTAGGCCATTGGTGATGTCGTGTCCTGAGGCGGAATTCCCAATGATGAGAGTTTTTTTGTCCGCAAAGGCGTGGGGCGACCGATAATACTTGGAATGTATCACACGACCTGGGAACTTCTCCATGTAGGCGGTGAGACCACTCACTCTTGGTATCTGAGGTCATTAATCCAAGTCATTCTGAAGCTTGAAAATGGAATGACTTACCCAAGGAACTGAGTAGTGCCCATTTGCCAAGATCAATGCATCGAATTCCTCTTCCCACCACACATCGGCCTGCCTGGAAGGATCGTACTTTCGCAGTGTCAACTTCCAACGCTTGGGTCCGCCGCTAAATGACGAGGGTAGCTGCGACACATCTTCAACCGTGGTATTCAAAACCAACAAGTCATCAGTTTGCTGTATCGAGAAGTAATTCTCTATGTACTGCCGGGGAATGTGGTGGGGGACAAAAGGCCCGTATGGAAACGGCGAGTCGGAGAACGACATGGCAACACCCGGGACATTAGTGCTGTGGTATTTGTCAGTCTTCTAAATCAAAAGAAGGCCTATGAGCAGCCTACGTGAGATTGTCATAGATTGGAGTATGTGAAAATCTTTCTTGTTGATTAGGAGTCGTGATTGCAGGCAGAGTGATCGGAATCTCCAACGGCTTGTCCAGATCAGTCGGCAAACCTCCTGGATCAATTGGAGGAATATGGGGCTCTGGATCGTATATCCTATGTATGTCAGAGACGATATCGATCTACCTTGACCCTATTGAGAATTTGAGATGGGCTCACCATGTTCCACCCGGAGTTCCTCTCCGTTCATATACTCGTATCCGATCAAAGAAATCTTCGGCTTTGAGTGCTGCCGCCGCGGCCGCCCCTAAAGCATAACATGGTCAGTTGAGTTGAAGCGCTGTAGGCGGGGCTTAAGTACCAGCTGCCCCAGCCCCAATGATCGCGACAGATTTGATGCGCGTTTCGTCACTCATTATGTTGACACAACGATATTTTCTCAAGTTAAGTTGAGAATGTGATTTTCTACTCTCGTCATTGCGGTTTTGAGAAACTGCAGATCAAACCAGATGCTTTGAAATCATTGTGCACGATTAAGCAATTCGTCATGGTGAGGGGATATTTCGCCATGGTTTCATCACGTGAAGCATGTATTCAGATCTAATCGATCCCACCTATTCAACTGCAAGAAGACTTTGATTGCATTTAGGGCCGTGAAAAAGTTCGAGCTTATTCCCGGCGTACGAATAAAAGAGGGGAGATCTTACATGATCGCTCAACTCCCAAGCCCTTGCCAAGCATCATATCTTACCCAACCTGGCAGGAGCAAATGAGGCATTATCCGACATCGGAATATAAAATTGTGGTTCATGTGCTTGTCTACGTCTAGTCTTTTACTGCGTAGCATACCTGCTTTTGTGCAGCCTGAGCAATGTGAGCCCTTGTAGCGATAACGCCCGCTCGCCAGGGGTGCGAGTTCTGTGCTGACTTGACGACAGTCACGTTATATTAACTTGTGAGACTCACTTAACGCCTTCGTGCGTAACCCACAGGCTTTTTGGGCCGCGAACATCTCAAAGGCCCTGGAGATTGGTTAATACTGGCCGCCCGAGGTACATGAATCGGTGACGGATGATTTTGGATACTGTCGGCGGTAGCAGGCTGGCGGGTCCACTTTCATCTGGAGGGATTTTCCGTATTGATCCATATGAATATGAAGCGCCCGCGGTCTTGTAAAGCAACTACCCAGGGACACAAAGTTCAAGTGTGTGCAAGTCGACTTATACTCCTGGGGCTGAACTACCAACACTGCAAAGTGGGTGGTGGCTGAGCTCTGTTTGACCAGCCCACAGCCAATAGAGATGGCCTCTCTAAGCTGGGCTGCAATTAGACATCATAGGGCTTGGTCTAGAACCACAGGCCCTGATTTTAACTCATCCGCACGCTAATGATATCTTACCTTTCGTATGGAGAGTCGTCCAGTCTCTGAATGTTCGAACAGTAGGAGACGGTCGTGTATCTGCCGCTCACCGACGTCGCAATTTGTCCTGCTCTCGGTACTGAGAAAATTCGTCTCCTGAACAGGCTAAAGCACATCAACAGCCGGCCTCACTATTCTTGCTCTTCCGAAATTTTACGGAGGTGCTGTTCAGCCCCTCAACGACCACCACGAGTTAGTGCGAAAGGGCCCTCGTTCGGTATCAACTTCTGAAATGTTCATTTTTGGACCCGAAATAGCACACAATACTGGCCTACGTTCTAATTCTATTCTAAAAAATTTTTTTGCAAGCTCTCTGTTCCCTCAGGGTGCTAAATTTGGCTATCGTATCATGCGCAGATTAAATACATGGCTTGTGCGGCTGAGACACTGCCACCACTAGCTCAACGCCCACATCCAAGGCAGCCTATCAGTCCGTGAGATGAAAAAGTTGGTGTACCTAGGACTGTGCTGGCGTTTCATTACCAAAGGCAACTTGAGGTATGACTTGGCTTGTCCGTCGGATTTTCTCTCAAGCATGGTCAAGCTAATCATTCTTTCTTCATTCCCAGCATCAAGCATCGCGTCCCGGCCAGAAACTTCTTGCCACTCCCGAATTATACGCTCAAGCTAGGCCACATATTGGAAGACGAAAAAAATCATGATGAGCACCAAAGAAAAGCTCTCGGTTATCGCGACCGTAGCCATGTACCTCATTCGACTCGTCCAACTCGGCAGCTTGGTCATTGCGGGCTATGGCACGTGTTACCTCGTCTGGGAGCACCTCAACCACTACTGCTCATGGTATAGTTGTGGCATGTTGGGTGCAGATACTGTCGCAGTGCCTATCGGCGAGGTTCTGTTCATCACCGCTGTGAGAATTCCATTCCTTTTTTATATCTTAACCCTCTTTAGCCAAGCCTGCCCAGGCATTCTGCCATCTCAAGCATTACTCACGACCTTCCTGATCTACTCCTACACTCCCACTGAGGAGACATCTACTCTTTCATGTCAAATACAGTACAGAACATGAGAACTAACACATTCCCACTGATAGTCCTCGCTCCTCACATTGGAGTGGATGTTCTTCGGTGGCATCATAGCCTTCCGGGCCCAAACGGGAAAACCAGCCCCAGTCGATGCCTCGACGCAATTTGCATGCTCATGCTTCTCAATGTTCGTCTACTCCATCGGTCTCATCTCCTTTACGTCCATCCCGACGGTTCGGGCCAGTTTTCCGTACTGCTACAATATGTGGGACACCAACCGATACGATCCGCCTGAGAAAAACTACTGCATCGTCACGCAGAGTGCCGTGAGCTGTGGGCTTATCACCTGGTACGTAGTCTTCTATCTATACATTACTTCCCTCCCATGGGTCTCCACATTGGCATGTTTCCCTTGAGAAACTTGTCCCAATTCAGTTGAAAGTAACCGAAGGAGTCTTATGCTGACATGGTACGCTTTATCTATGCAAAGGATTATGACTTCTCTTGTCGCCATACTCAACCTAGTTGAGTACAGAAAGGATTGTGGAGTGGGCAGGATTCAGCTCAGCGATAACACTAGGCTGCCTTCAGATGCAGACGCATTGTCGATTCAAGATGTGCCTACCATCGAGTCGGCATAAAGAGTAGCTGTCTGCTTAATCACCTGAGTAGACTGGGGGCATGATGACCCTGATTTAGGTTAATTCCGAGGAGATGTTTTGCCACGACCCGCAAGACCGAGGGACATGGTTGATGATAATTAGTCTCAGAAATTATGCATTCTGATTGTACGATACAAATGTTCTTTCCACACTTGGATGCTTACCCGCGACTACATCTAAGGTCAAAGCGAATTCAAAACAAATTGACTACCTCGATATTCTATGTTCTAAAAACTTGTCCCACAGAAGCATGAGAAGTACTACAGTCTAGAGTAGGATAAACACTGAGAAGAGATCGACCAAGCAGAACGCCGAACCTGTCACCTACTTTTGCACCGCTGCCCGGGAGATTTCGTACAGTCTCTTAGAGTTCTCCTCCTCGTAAGCCCACTCTGCGTGACCAGGGTCGATCAGCCCCCATCCCGTCTTCACTGGGTGGCTGACCTGGTTTCTCTCTAGATATTTCCCTCCCTGGCCCTCTAGCTCTCTGCTGACTGCCGCCCACACAGTAGTAGCTGCTCCCTGCTCAGGGCTCATCATTGAGTTGAGCGTAGTCATGATGCCGCATTTCACAAAAGTCAAGGCATCTCGAAAATTAGGCTTCTGAAGCCCGGTCCTGATTCCTCCTGGATGGACACTCCAGGCGTGTAGGCCCAGAGACCCGTAACGCCTCTCAATTTCGGTTGCTGTGTAAACATTGGCAAGCTTGCTCCACCCATATGCCACGGAAGGGTCGTATCTTCTCTTCTCCTGGTTGAGATCGCTGAAGTCAATCGGCGAGTTTCTGTGCGCAGTCGATGACACGATTACGACACGTGACTGAAATTGAGCTGTAGACGAGTCCAGGAGCATTTGTTTCAGGAGTTCGAACAGAAGAAAATGTCCAAGGTGGTTCGTGCCCCAGTGAAGCTCAAAGCCGTCCTTGGTCTTGCCTTCAGGGACGTGTCGTATTCCAGCATTCTCGATCAAGATGTTGAGCTTTTGGCTCTTCGATTTGAACTCCTCCACACAGGAGCGAACGCTATCAAGAGATCCCAAATCAAGATGCAGTAGATATACTTGGCGATTGTCAAGAATATCTCCAAGCGCATTCCTAGCCTTCTCCAAATTGCGTGCCGTAACAAAAAGTGTCATACCTGATACTTTCATTGCTCGAGCTGTTTCAATCCCAAGTCCAGACGAGCAACCGGTGATGAGTGCCACTTTGCTAGTCAGGTCTCCCTCTCTTTTTTCGTCCTTGATGATTTGCAAGGCGGTGGGGCGAGTGTCACACGGGCCGTTGGGTTTCAGATGTGCATCCACATATCTCGAGGTCGTGGCCGATGCCATGCTTGGGCTTGAGGGCTATATAGAATGAATATTGTTTATGCTTGTAGGCTCAGGGCTCTAGCAAAATAAAATGAGTCTTGTTATTTGAAGTGAGTAACACAATCGACCTTGAACAGCTACCATCAACGATTTATGTACTCTTTCACATCGGAACCGCTCTGTGGTTTCTAAGCGGGCATCTCGGACTCACCGGCCTAGCACCAATCGACTAGCCTCATCAATTCCGGTCCGTGAGTAAGTGTCAGCTACCATTACTTCTTAGGGTTAGGCCATATCATATGCATGAATATCATGAGATCTTGGATGCATGTCGAGCCACATGTGATAGTCTTAGAGTCGATTCAATGTGACCTTTAAGAGGTGTATTTGCATTATCTCTTAAGGAATTCACTTTAATGCCTATTTGCTTGGCGAAGCAGTGGTACCTGATCACACATGGCTCAGTATCTCCGCCTAAACTTGAATAACAGCCGGAGGAGCCGAAATCAGTACACATGTAAAACATAAGCAGAAAACGCGGAAACAAGAATAAAGATAACATTGTTTTTTATACACTACGTGGTTGAAGTTTGAACTCATTCTGCGCGTCCTAATCGTAGTCCCTAGACGGTCACTGTCAGGGGATCCTCGTCTCTCATGTCCCTCCACACATTTGTCGCAACAAGAACGTCTCCACATCCTTGTAGTAGGAATCCCCATTTCTCTACAAACGCTTCAGTAACTTCCCAGCCATTGATATCCCACGGATCCGACCAGGATACGAGACCCGGATCGCCTGACCAAGTCTCCTTCGGCTTTGGATCGTTCGTGGTAGTCTTTTCGCCACTATTAATGCCAGCCTGACCCGATTCTGAACCAGATTGCGCCTGTTGAGGGTCATCAGGATTCAACTGAACCACTCCTTCGTATTCGACCTCTCCAGCACCGCAAAGACTCCCAAATGCTTCGCCAACCAAGTCCATCATGAACGCATCTTCATCTATCCGATCTTCCTGTAGTGCCAGTATCAGGTTGTCCCGTAGCCTTGGATATGGAAATAGATCGACCCAACCGTGGTGCGGAATCTGCTGTTGGATCTGCGTCGGCATCAGAGCCGGTGGTAGGGTGAAGTTGACTCCAGCTCCGGAAACAGACCACATTAACATCTCCTCGGGGGAGGGAAGGCTAAATACACGAGGAAAAGCACAGAAATGACATGTAGGCAGAGGTATGGACGATATTATGACGTAGTTCGTCAGAACGGCACGAGAAACATTGAGGGAAATGACGTGTAGAAGTTGGGCGTCTCGCGTCAAGGGGAAACAAACGTTCGGAGGATATCCATCAACAACTGTAGATGCAGCTCCTTCAACCACCCTCGCTGGAATGGCTGGACCGGAGAATACGGAGGGACTCTTGCTGCCTGCAGATTCACTACCGGGTTCGAGCTCTGGTGCTCCGTTGAGTCTTTGTCGTCGTCCTGATTAGCGAGAGCTGTCAGCAGGTCACGCCTCAAACGGCAACAGTGGATGGCGATCTTACGAGCGGCTCTCTGGTTTAGCCTATTCTGCCGCTTTCTTCTCTCTTTCACATCACCTAGACCAGCCCATTCATCGTTCTCATCTGGAACCTGCAGGGGGAGAAGACATGGTTAGTCCATTGTGGAGCAGACTCAAAGCGTGTACGGTCGTCATTGCCCACCTCATCACGCACGGGGACCAGTCGAAAAATCTGATATGAGGCCATTGATAGGTGTGTATTTTGCAGATATTGCGGAGGTCTTCCCCTTTGTGTTGATCAAGAAGGGAGGTTGGCGTGCATGATGGGTTGAAAGATGAAGCATGTTTGTGAATGGCTGACGCTTTTTATACTAATTGGGGAAAGTTGAGGCAGTGGGCCTCATGCGGAGTGCTGACAAAACTAAACCAATTTGGGATTAGACTCTTCGCACCAAGCCTAATGCTGATTGTCAGACGAAGCGGCCTGGCGAAGAGGTGGGCGCCTTCAAGCCATCCTACCTAATATGCACATTTCATCAAGCTTGCGTGTTCCATGAGTCACTGTGAATTAACTTGAGCCATGCTGACATGCTAATACCCTATCAGTTCAACTGGAGGCGTAGAGAAAATTAATAATACAATGAACGAAGTAGGAGCACAGCATATTCCCTCTACATAAGACAGCGTCAGATCGTCGTCAATAGCCATTCGACCAACAACTCAATAGATCATTTTTTACCAAGCTTCTTGAATTTGATTGAATCACCCAAGCCAAGAGATCTCGTGCGAGATGGCGTCTGTTTTCTTGGACCTTTTAAAGAATCGATACTCAGCACCAACACTACGATCCTTGGAGACCAGCTCCATCTCAGGCAAAACCGTCCTTGTAACTGGGGCCAGCGGTGGGCTTGGCCTCGAAGCCGCCCGTCATTACATTCGATTGGGGGCATCACGCGTCATTCTTGGCGTTCGGTCTCAGTCCAAGGGCGATGAGGCGAAACGAAACTTGACCTCCAGCTTCAGTTCAGATCGACTGAAATCTTGCACCATCGATGTCTGGCTTATCGACCTCGCATCCTTCGCATCGGTTCGGTCGTTCGCGGACAAAATCGGGCAAAATCTCGAGAAGCTTGACATCGCTATCCTCAACGCAGCTGTTTCCAAGGACAAGTACGATGTCACAGTGGACGGTTGGGAGGAAGTGCTACAGGTCAATGTGTTGTCAACCACCCTCCTCGCTCTTTTACTTCTACCGAGGATGCGGAAAGCAACATCACCTACCTGGAAGTCTCGACTGAGCATCGTTGCGGCCAGAGCGCATGCAACGGTTCCGGAAGGGCCATCGTGGCAGTCCGCGCCAAACGTGCTTGAGGAGTTGAACCAAGAAGGTCAATTTGGCACGCTCAATGCCCGATACAGTGTTTCCAAACTTTTGTTGATTTATGCAGCCAGGGAGGTTGCCAAATTAGCTTCATCTGCTGATGGTCAATGTGAAGTGGTTGTCAACTATCTGTGTCCTGGAGCCTGCAAGTCGGACCTAGCCCGACACTGGCAGGGCTTACCACAGAGAGCCTTGCTTTCATTAATACAGGGAACAATCTGCAAGACAGCTGAGGAGGGCGCGAGAACACTAGTGTACGCAAGCGTGTTGGGGGAGGAGAGTCACGGACTTTGGATTCACAACAATCGCATTAAAGAGTGAGTTTGCCGGAGGCTCAACCAAGTGACTCCAGACAGTGTTACTGACATTTTACCTACAGACCCGGTCATCTGGTATTGAGTGCTACGGGTCTTCAATTGCAAAAGAAGATATGGGCCGAGACGTTGGAGGTGTTGGACCCATTTTTAAGTGATGGTCAACCATAAGGCTGTCAAGGTTCTTCTGGAAGCACAAGGCCAATCATACATTTCAAAATGTAGCCTAGGGAAAATCAGCCAAGTATCATTGCTATTGCAGTAGATTTATCAAGAGTTCCTGCAATCAAGGCGTAGCGACTAAGTTAGAGGGTTAACATTTTGTAGTCTATGCTCTGAACTTCCGCGCCTGGTATGAGATTTTATTTCCAAGCTCATCGCTACAACCTTCCCAAGTTCCCATTCATTTGGATGTATTTCCATCTGACTTTGATATCGTAAATTCTTACTAAGTTACAGTCGATTAAGCAACCGGGTATAGCATAACCACGTACGAGGCCTCCAACCAAACCTCGATTTGATCCTGGGGAGCTCCTACATATCGTCATCAACCAACCATCAAGGAAGTAGTACAGCTCCAGAACTTCACACTTAACTAGCTCAGTCATACGCAACGTACCTGTCAGTTTCACAAGATTAGATAGGCGGAGTGGTCGCCGCTTATGCCCCGCCAAGCCGCCTCGGGGACCACGGCAGCCGGCAACCAACAAGGGTAAGCTTGGCAATGTCATACTCTCAAGTCCTAGACACCTCATGCTAGGTATTTTCCATCAACTGGGAGTACGGTGAAACAAATGTGAACGAAGGGAAAGGAAAAAATGAGCTATAACACAAAGATGATGGACAAGGGATAGGGGGCACTATTAAAAAGATAGGAGAGTCCCCAGGACCTGGCTCGAACAGGTGACCTTTCGGTAACGAAGGGGGCAGTTACAGCCGAACGCTCTTCCAGCTGAGCTACCCGGGGAATAGTTTTTATTATTGAAAGTGTGAAGGATCTCATCGCAATATGAGGGACTTGAGAAAGAGAGGAAGACTGCGAGAGTATCCGTAAGCAACGGGGAATGGTAAGCGGAGAAATCCGGCAGAAATACAGTACTCCACTTATTCGATCCAATCATGCCGCTGCAGCATATGCTCAAGGGTTCAGTCTGACTATGCGACTAGACATGATTGCTGTGTCTGGTGCAAAGTCGAGGCGATGCGTGTTACACGGCACCTTCAAAATGAACACCCAACTTGGTAAATACGGATGATCATCAATCAACAGAATTTATTCCATCCCCGGACGCGACATAACTCAGGCCCATCGCTCAACTATGCATTATTCAATCCAGACGCGTCGTGCATAATCCAGACCATCCTACCCTAGACCCCCAGCAGCAAATGAAAGAACTGAACATCTCGTGTTCATGAGTTGTGTCACTGGGTGGTCATGTTCTCGTTGAGTAATATCACCAAACTGCCACCTACCTCTCATTTCAGTCGTCACAGAGCGTTTGTGCCGTTTATCACGCCTTTCACAAAAAGTTTGTTGTAGCAACTTGTGGCTTTTTGTTTATATGTTCCGCAAGTACATGAGGTCCTGCCTCCGTAAAATTTCAACGAGATAGAATAAGAAACAAACACATGATCAATGGTCGGCAGCCAAGGAGTACCAGACGCAAACAGTCGTCCGAACTGATCAAAGAGAACTGATTCAAGCAGTGGTGTGCTGCAGGGACTTAGATAGCCGTAACGTCAACCCAAAACCTCGTGTCGTCTGTCTGGTACTTTGAGGCAGAATCAATTTGACTCTGGATCCACTGAACCGCCGTTTTGTAGGTCTTGATATCATCGGTGTTGGGGTTTGTGAGACCCGAAGCGCCGTTGCGGTGACCGGCGAACCAGACATCGTAGCCATAATACTCCTGGCAATCCCAGCGTGTAGCAACATCAGCGTAGAGGTCCGAACTAGCAGAATGTTAGAATCTTCGCTGCAAAGGTCTATGAAGATCTTGCTTCATGGGGAAAAGGAAACTTACTTGAGTTTGGCACCGTCATTCCATGCGCTTTGACTCTTTCCAGCGAAACCGGCGCGGGAGCCGCAAATACGCATAATGCCCCAATTCTGTTTGAACACGCCAAAGTTTGCGGAATCAAGAGTTTTGCCATCTCCTACATTCCTGTCAGTATCCTCAATTCAACGCCAAACGATTAGAGCACTTACCATAGGTGTAGTCGGTACCCATGTTTTCTGTCTCCAACATGGCGATGGCGAGGTCTAGGGTGTTTCCGCCGGCATTGAGGATAGCCTTCTTGCGAGTTCCAAGACCTGAGACTGTGTAGCTCCCTCTGCTATCGCGAGGTTCGATTTCAATGGCACTGACGCCAAGGAGATGGATGCAGGCGGCGACAAGTGCGTGGTACTTCATTTTGATTGCTTCTGGCTAGTGAGGTTGTTGAAAGACGGTAGAAGAAGACTGGTGATGTGTGAATAGTGAAGAGTCATTTCATAGGCTGCGGTGGTGATGGTATATAAGACTAACGAGAATTCTATTGCCCTCGTACTCAGAATGCTCCGTGTCCAAATCGAAACAGCAGTTGCCTCGTTGAAATGACGGAAGAAGCCCAGAATCCCTGCTCGGCAGCAGTATCGCGAGCTGATCCTGGTCAACTTCAAGTGGCGGTCGGAGCTACATTAAGGACGGTGCAGGGTGTGTGGTGCGGAACATGCTACCCGTTCTCCTTTAACAGTCAATTCCCTGATGCGAATGATCAATCGGTGTTTCATTCGCAAAATGGCCGCCGGCGGTGATCAATCCGTTTTCCTGTATGGCTGCATCTAACGTCTTGGAAATGGGATGGCTCAGCCCGTCTGATGCAACTTGAAATTTATGATCACCACGCCCAAAAGCTAGTCCAAAGTGGTCGCATCTATACAGGTACTGACATGGGTCAATTGTGGACCATGGGAAAGTCAACACGAAGCTGAATGAGGCCTAAAAAGATCTTCAATTATTTCCAATCTTCAGCTCTTCAATATTCCAACTTAAGCAGAATCTCAGTTTTAGCTCGGCAATTCAGCTAGTGAATGTTCAGAATACTAGATGGACTCCAAACGAACAGCCCCAAGTCCCGAATGAATCCCGCGTCATGTAGGCTCACCGAGAGCCTTTAGCGGCTGATCCATAAGAATCGCCATAACAAGCACCCTTGCCTTGCCCACGTAGTCAGACCCTACAGGTTATATACATCATGTCAACTTACCATCAGAGGGGTAAATAGAGAAGCCAGGGGGATCAGCATAGACACATATCAATTCTATCTATGGGCATACCCTATCCTGTGAACTTTATTATCTAACGGATGGCCCGGCCAAAGACGGATGATAATCCCCCGTGCCCTTGATGTAGTCAAGGTGGATCCTGTCCCATTGGGAACGGACGTGATCGTGAATCCTGGTTTCAGGTTGGCAGATTCTGATCATAAGCCCCTGTCATCGCCAGCTTCCCATTCCGGTTCTGTTTATTTACCTCTAGCTAGTCCAAGCGTAGCGGGTAGACTTTCGTCCACGTAGTTGCTTGTAAAGGAGGTGCCAGCTCGGGCGCAGGCAGCTTCTTTCAGACTTTGGATCAAATCACAAGTTGTCGATAATTTGGAGTCCTCACTCAGTAAGTTCTGAACCTAGGGACAGATCAATGCTGGCAGTGGTTTTATTTCTTGGAACTAATAGACGTGTTTCGAAGACAGGTGCACTGTGCTGCCTCAGAACGCTTGTACGCATCGCAAGAAGAACATATCGAGTTGCCGTTAGCCGAATACTAATTGACATCACACAGAAACTCATCCCGTGTTTTGTGACCCGTGGTATGGGCCATCCATACCGAGTGAAAGCTGATCCAGTGGCATCATGTCGCTTTCAAACCCAAACATATCCTCCTCGACCGAGAGTGACGTTTGTTGTTCCCAAACCAGACCATCAACGTCCCACAGCCAGTCCTGATCAAGCATAGAGACTACATCATCCATTTCCAGCCCAATCGGGGAGATGTGAATCTCTTCCTCTGCTTGATCCTGCCCAGTCTCTCCTCCCTGCGAAGGGCTATTGTCCTGGGCCGAAAATTGACAACTCGCCTCATATATTCGACGCACAACGTCCCGACTGCGCCCTGCCGTCAGTGACCAATCCTCCATGGAGTCGAAGAGTCCCAGAGCCGTCTCAATTTGCGTTTTCCAGTCGGCCATACACGCACTTTTTGGCTGCCACAATATACTTACCAAGGGTATCATGACGGCCTGGTATAAAAACCATACAGCATTCCACCCGGACATTTGGTGGCGCATCCATTCATTGGATATGTCCTCGATTGTCTTCTTGGCAAGTTCTTGGCAAGTTGCTATCGATGTGGCATCCTCTTCAGCCATTGGTAAGCTCTTACTGTTACTGGCCAAGGTGAGGAGTGTCGGGCGGTAGAGCAGTATGCGAAGATTCCAGCATCTCCAGTTCATGAAGCATCGAGATAGATTGAGTGACTCGGCGCAAGTTCCTGCGCCATGAAGATGCCAGGGAAGATTGCTATGCCAGTCGACCAGCGATTCATCTAGATGACTTCGGTCTTCCCTTTTCAGCAGGGGGGAAACTGCTAGCATGTCCTGGATTCGGGTAGCAATCTTGCAAAACTTGATGTTTTCAAGAAGCGGCATGATTCCGGAACGTTGTGCAGAGTCGTATTCCCCCTAGATAGATGTCAGATTGTGTAATCTGGATGAAGAAGAGATGGTTATTCTGGAGGACTACCTTGGCTTTGCTCAAGTTGGGCGGCTGGATGTTGATTGCAGGCCCCCATCTTCCAAAAGATGGACGGCCCATAGTCGTAGTGGCCCAAGTATCAAGGCAGAACAAGGACCACCAAGTTCGTCGACGTGTTTCAGCTGCCGTCACGTCATTGCTCGTTTGTGCTAGGGACTCTCGGTGCAGCCCAAGGGCGCTGGCCATTCGTATCGCGGCTCCTAAGATTGCGTTGGCCATATTAGGCCGGTTGATGTAGTGAAGGTAGAAACCCCCGAGCAAAGCCAGGGCTTGAACTGTCTCGATGTGGCTACTTCCAAAAGAACTCAGGGGGAGATACTCCATGGCTTGGTGATAGTATTTGATATGGTTCAAGTCGCTTGACTTTGTAGCCGCGACAGTGCCCATTGCAAATACAGTGTTCAGCAACGAGAGCCAGGGTGCATCATTCCTCTGGCCGTTGAGATAGTCGGCGCGAAAGGAAACTTCATCGAGCATTGGTGTCAGGATATGTATTCGCTTGAAATAAGCGTCAACATATATCTGGCCCTTCCATGTCCATGGAATAGGGAAGCTCTCCCTTGACGATTTGATCGAATATCGGAGAACCGCACCGGCTGAGGTCTTCTCGCCTTCGCCTCTGGGTGGCGATGCCAGCGCTGCCCGAAGTTTAGGCTGCACCTTGAGCATCGCCATCAATGCCGCCTTGATCGAAGAGGCTCCGAGATATGAAGCTTGCTTGTCGATGGTAAGCGAAAGTGCGTTGATATCGTCGGCCTCTGCAGGAATCGGATCTCGATCGCGTCGTTCCTCGTCCCACTCGGAATTCTCGGTGGGCATCTGCTCGAGGGGAAGAGGGTTCTCGGGAGAACTGAGGGACGGGGATGGCATTGAATCAACAGTATTTTCCGCCGGCCTTTCCAGGAGGTCGAAGAGTTGCCGACTTGACAAAGGGACGAGAGCTTTGACTTCATGGTTCGGGTACAATCGTCTCAAAACTGTGCGACATTCCTCTAGGTTCTGCGACAAATCTTCGAGCATCCTGAGAGCCGTCAGCGGCGGAGAGGGGACCCCAAGGACGCACCAAGATAGGGGCTATGGACATCATCGGTACTAACTTTCTTGAGGGAAGAAGTCTCTGGCGATGCTGGTCATAGACACAACGCTTTTGGGAACGCCGGGAACGACATGGATGACAAGGCTGGCTACCATCGCAGCGGATCTTGCGGCGCTGACACTCCACACAAGCATGGAGGCCTTTGGTTGGTTTAGCGCCCTGACTCTTATCGCCTTTATACTGGGGCGACGTGTCACTCTCTTGCACGTCTTGCACGCCTTGGACTGCAGATATGAGATCATGTTCAAAGGGACGGATCTGAGATGGGGCCGGGCAGATTCAGTGGGCCACCTACATTGGTAGAACATCGTCGGTCGATAAGAACTCTGTTTCGAACTCTCCCCGGATGATGATCTAGAAGCGGGATCCAGCACGAACGGAAGAGAGCCAAAGGGTGAGAGAAGTCGGTGATGATGGATTGTGCGCTGGGGAAGTGGCCACCGAGACGAGACATGTGACCGACCGCGACTAGACCACAATAGCTGACACTTAGGAGTCTGGATCGACGCCAGCCAGCCATGAGACAGGGGAGAAGGTCTGGGGTAAATAGCGTGGTGCTAGGGTACGTCAAGTGCCGGATCCCTGGAGCAGACTCCCCTGAGGCTGAGGAGATGTGATTTGTAGACACGGAGAATTGGGGAGTATCGGTTCCTCTAACATCCCCCGGAAATCACCCAGGATGAGGATACTGTTGATACGAGCTTCGTCTCCCCAGTCAAGTCATGGAAGGCAGCTAGAATACGGGCACCAAGGGATCATTTCCAGGGTCCCCAAAGCCAAAGACAATGTGAAAGATTTCAGGCGTCACCAGTCCCACCTCCCCTGCAAGTTGCCATCTAACCGTCGTTCTCCAGCCGAACCCCATCCTCGGTCAATCGCACCGTATGACGACGCTCTTCGGCCCATAGACAAGATGCTTACCCAATTAGGGCATTCGTGTCATGGAACCACATCTTCCGTCACCGCCTTTTGACTAGCGCTGAAGTGGTTCAGCCGCCCCTCATACAGGGGCATGAACCACTGATGATATCCCAACCCTGGTCCGGAGGGTCCGGAGACCCTTGGATCCAACTGGTCATTTCACTTTTCGTAGGGCATAAGTCACAGTGATGTGAAATCGAACCAGGGCGAATGGCGGGGTCATGACCTGGCCTTCAAAATCATGAGACCAGTTCTTCAGTCCACGGTTTGCATGTAATGCCACTGGAATGAGCATGATTACTGGCAGTCATGAATGACACATCTTGTCACAAAAACCCTTCTTGCCTGGCTAACTACTCGCTGCCAGAAAGTTGGGACATTCTTGCCCACTTTGTAAGACTCTACAGGTCATTATCTTTCAACGAAATTCACAATGCAGCCTTTGGGTTCTGGGATCCAGATGTTGGTGTTGGATCGCAATCCATTGAAGATGATCTGCGGCTTGCCAACGGGGTTCCAAAGAACAAGCAGATAGAATCGTCCAGGAGCCTAGCTTAGCCAGTCCTAAGTAACCGATAACTAGGGCTTGCCAGCTGCTGTGGTCTGGGTAGGTAGTACTGATCGCTATAAGAAAACCAGTATCACCTGCCGGGTTGGCCGTATTTTCTGATAGTCTCTCGTTGCTTAGTCTCTCCTTGTAGACGAGTCTGTTGCTTAGGCTTTGAACTCTCCTTTTCAGCGGCGTAGGGTGTAAATGATCCTACGGAGGGGCTCATTGAACATGTTTATAGGTTATCCTACTCACTTAGAAACTTGGTTTAACCCTAGATGCAGCTTTGTGCCACGATCTGACTGATTCGCGTCGCTCTCGCATCCGACACCGCATTGTACAGCCTGTGAGGTAGGCCACCTAGACCTAAGCTCGTGCCTGTTCGCCATTTGTTCACCACTATTCCCACGTCTTCAGCGAAGGTAAGGACTTCAATATTTGAAGAGTCTTCAAGATAGACACCTTGTTACTTTGTTACTCAATGTTGCGATTGCATTGCTCCTCCGATCTCATCATGGGGGAGCTCCAAGCTATGAGTATCGTTAGTGAGAAACCAGGCCTAGCCCACCCTACCGCCCCATCAGCTCGTTTGTCTGCCCTTATTTTCTCTAAAGGTTTTGTTCAGGATTGTAACGTGACCCCGCATGCATGCTCACTATAATGTCTATAATAACATCATACGTCTTGTCATAATTGATTTGGTCTCCAAGATCTACCCCTGGAAGAGGTGATTCTATTAGAAAGACGGCATCAAATCTTTCTACCTACGGAAAGGCCAAGATGCTCGCAGCGTCAAGGTTGAAGACCCCATGATGTTTAGCGCAGCAAGCTCCATCTAATAATTTTGTGCCATGCATTCAGATATTAAGGTCAGGCCTCGAAGGCTGAAAACCTGCTTTCAATCGATGGTGATCACCTAGCATAATTTCAGTGCAGCACATCTTATCAACGCCGCTCTTATCTACCTTCCACATGGCGCTGACTACATCGTGGATCTGACACATCTGTGAAAAGTTTAACTGATAGAAAGCAATCATCGACCCGGACTGTCTTGCTTTTTATCTAAAGGGCTTGGAGAGGACGAGTAGAGACCTTGTGTGGTTCAAGATAGTGGCCCCCTCAACAGTGTTGATCACCGAACCCCAAACTTCCTGGATAGCGCTGAGGGCCGCAATGTAACTGTTTCCAGAGTGAATCATCATCTCAATACCCTCGGGGGCTCCCTTCACAAGAGGCTGCATGGGAGGCTATATACATCTGGGCTTGCGATGCTTCTAGTCTCAACCAACATTATAGAGAGGACTCAACGGTCAGTTCCCCAGGTTGTTCTTCTGTGAGGCCGCTAACGGCCGCTGGCTTGACGGGATATTGTACCCAGGAGAGGCTTTGGGGGTCGGCTTCAGTGACGTAGAGAGAACCAGGCGAATTGCAGGCGGGAGCCTTCGCCTTCTTTCTGCCCTTACATGTCACAGAGTATAGTATTTTTATCATCTCCCACTCATATATAACCCCGGCAATGGCGGGTTGTTTGCCTAAATGCACCGGCTAAACTCAAAATCATCGGGGAATTGAGAGGTGGGTATGGCTATACGAGACCTCAGTGGATCTACGATGCTATCTGCTCTGCGTAATTGGTCTTCTGCGCTAGCTATTCTTGAGGGAGGTCTCCTTGGCTGCAGGGGAGGAGCGGGGGGCTTTTTACTGAGTATGTCAGCATGTCATGCTTTCCCCGCCGAAGTTGCGGGCATAAAACAGATTCAGGTTGTCTTTTTGTCTACAATTCCTTGAGTTTTTGTTCAAACCGGGCCCTAGGACATCGCCATGTCGACCGCAAAGAACACAGTACACCTTGAAGTCGATGCCTTGTTGAAGGAGTTGACGTTGGATGAAAAGATCGAGCTACTCGCTGGTCAAGGCTCATTCAGGACTACCGGACTTCCACGATTGAGTATTCCAGCTCTTATTGTACTGAACCACAGACCTCTACATCTCGCTCAAATCGCAGCAGCTGACAAGGCGGCTCATATTTCAGACTTCTGATGGACCCCATGGCATCCGTGGACGGCGTTCATTTAGCCGGGTGAGTGCACCGAAGCAAGACCTAGAATTGAAAGATCACACCGCTGAGAATGTGACAGGTCCCAAGTTGCATGCTGCCTTCAGCTACATCTATGGGGGCGACATTCAATGCAGAGATACTCCATCAGGTGGGGAATTTACTCGGCGAGGAGGCGCGTTTCAGAAAAATACACGTGCTACTCGCACCCACAATCTGTCTCCAACGATCGCCTCTCATGGGCCGAGGCTTCGAAGCCTTTGGGGAAGATCCTTTCCTCAGTGGCATACTAGGCGCGGCATACATCAATGGCGTCCAGAGCCAAGGTATTGCCACAAGTGTCAAGCACTATGCTGCTCACGACCAATCGGACAACTCCATCGAGGACAATGTCTGCATGACACAACGAACACTGCGCGAGGTTCACCTCTTGCCCTTTCAGCTCGCCATTCGCCACTCCAATCCATGGACAATCATGACCTCTTACAACAAGATCAACAATGTTCATGTCAGCGAAGATCCATTATTAATGAAGCAGATTTTAAGAGACGAGTGGGAATACAAGGGCTTAGTGATGAGCGATTGGTTTGGCACTTACAGTACTTCTGAGGCTATTAACGCAGGACTGGATCTGGAAATGCCAGGCCCAACCCAGTGGCGCGGGAAATGTCTATCCTTGGCTGTCAACAGTCGCAAGGTCTCACACGCAGCCATTGACCAGGCAGTGCGAAATGTCTTGGATCTAACCAACAAAGTTAAGCAAGCTGAGAGGATCCTTGAACCTGCAAGGTCGAACACACCGGACCAGCAGGCTTTAATTCGGAAACTCGTCTCCGAAGGCATCGTTCTGCTCAAGAACGACAGCAACATCTTGCCACTCAAAGCCACCCAGGGAAAGAAGTTTGGTCTAATCGGAGACCACGTCAAGCATCCTGCTCTGTGCGGTGGTGGCAGCGCCGAGGTTGAGCCATACTATTCCGTCACCCCATACGACGCAATCGTTGAGGAAGTCGGAGAGGAGAATGTATCATACACGCCGGGCTGTCATAGTATGTCGTCGATACCTCCGCAATCCCATCAAAACCTATACATCACTCAAGTACTAATCACTGCAACTAGCATTTCGCTTCAGTCCACCCCTTACGAACCTCGAAAGCCCAGACACCCACCAATTCGGGTGGTCTGTCGAGATTTTTGGCGAGAATCCAGATGAGCACCCGGACGCAACGCCTATTCTGACGGCAACTGCGGAGAAGGAGCTCATTGATGTCCCCGAGAGCTTGCAAAGTTCTCTTCCAAAAAAGTATTTTGTCCGGGCTCGATCATTCTACAAGCCCGAATCTTCTGGTTCCTTTCGATTTGGCTTTTGCGCGTCAGGGAAGGGTGTATTGAAAATTGATGGACAGGTGACCATTGATCAGTGGGCGAGTCAGCTCCCGAAGACCGACTCAACTCCGTGTTTCAATCGAATGTGTATGGAAAGATTCTTCAACCTCGAGGTTGCCAAGGGAGAGCCTCTTCTTCTCGAAGCTCTGTTGGTGAATGAGGACGTTTCCGGTGGAGTTGGCACCGCGCTTACCCTCGCTGGTCGCGTTGGTGGATTCCATGTCTTTGATGAAGACCAAGGTATTCAAGATGCAATAGAGCTTGCGAACAAAGTCGACATCGCTATCTTGATCACCGGTCTCTCATCAGATTGGGAGTATGAAGGCAGTGACAGAAAGCATTTGCGTCTTCCAGGCCGCACAGACGACTTGATTCGTGGTGTCCTTGAAGCAAACCCGAGCACGGTAGGGCCCCTTCCCATTTACTAGCGAGACAATGGCTCGGTGTAGCGGCTGACAACTCGAAATATTTATCTAGATCGTTGTGACACAGGCTGGATGCCCTATTGAGATGCCATGGGAAAGTTCCGCGAGTACACTGCTGCACGCTTGGTTTGGCGGACAAGAGACTGGTCACGGTCTGGCTGACATTCTTTTCGGCAAAGAAAACCCGTCTGGAAGGCTTTCAATCACTTTCCCAAAGTCGATTAAACACACGCCTGCTTATATCAATTTTTCCAAAACCGACTACGACATTGTATATGGCGAGGGAGTCTTTATCGGCCACCGATACTACGAGAAGGTTGATCGATACCCACTGTTCTGGTTTGGATATGGACTTTCCTATTCCACCTTTCAATACGAAGACTTGGAGGTCCCTGAGGAGATCTCAGGAGGCAAGGATGGCTCAATGACAATCTCTGTTACGGTAAAGAATGCTGGACCATACGATGGAGCTGAGGTGGTCCAGGCATACATCCACGACCCCACAAGCACAATACAACGGCCCATCAGAGAGCTCAAGGCTTTCTTCAAGGTTTATCTCCCAGTTGGAACATCCAAATCTGTGCAGATGAAGCTAGACAAATATTCGCTCTCTTTTTGGTCACAGGAGCGCTCGGGTTGGAAGGCTGAAGCAGGCGAATATGTGGTGATTCTTGCGTCAAGCTCGAACCCTGAAGATGAGATCGTGCGTAAAAGCTTTCGATTGTCGGAGAGTTACTTTTGGGAAGGTCTATAGCGATTTTAACCCGGACAGCTAGAAACAGAACACTTTCAGGGTATCCGCTCGGATTGAGGTCATCTTTTCCAGTTCGATGAGACCTGGCGCTGGACTGATGCACACGTGGCTCTCGCTGATGCTCAGCCACAGTGCGCCATTGTTTGACTCACTACTCCACACGAGTGAGTCAGACAACATTTGCAACCGACTCTGTGATTTTTGTTGATGCGACTCACTTTTTTATCTTGGTTCGATCAGCAAGAGAAGCAAACAAAGATACCAAAATGGAGGAACAACCCACACCGCTCAGCGAGACGCCGGGGATGTCACTTCCCACGCGCATGAAGGACTACGAAGCGCCAACAGAGATACGTCTCAAGCTATTCCAACCCGCCATCCTCCGACTTGACGGTCATACCTTTTCAAAGTTCACCGCACCATTTGAAAAGCCTTTTGACAGGCGATTACACACGGCAATGGTGAAAACGTGTGCCGATCTGCTGGAAGCGTACCCGTCAGCCTCTCTGGCTTACACCCAGTCGGACGAAATTACACTTGTGTTCCCAGACGGAGTTGGACGCTTTAACGGCCGTGTCATGAAGATAGCCACGCTTGCTGCGGGATTTTGTTCGGTTCATTTCTATTCACACCTCATGGCTGCGCTGGCCGAGATGCCTGAGCCGGCCGTCAAGACTCTCACCTCCCTCCCACTGCCTCACTTCGACGGCCGTATATTCAATGTCCCGAGCGTCGAGGAGTGTGTCAATAATATCATCTGGCGATGTCGTGGCGATGCCGTCCGAAACAGTATATCGGCCTTTGCGCGCAGCCTGTTCTCTCAGAAGCAATTGGACGGAAAAAACAAGGCCGAGATGCTTGAACTCGCCAAGCAAGAGAAAGGAGTCACTTACGAGGAGTCTGTGCCCAAGTGGGCGATGAAGGGATCGATCGTGAAGAAGTGTCTCGTCAAGATGGAAGCTGTAGACATGAAGACTGGCGAGCCCGTCACTGTGGCGCGGACGAGGACGAGATGCGAGGATAGAGGGATGACGACATTTTCAGCCGAGAACCTCGACCTGGTGAGATACAAGTACTGGCCTGAAGCTTAAGTTCCCATCGTCCAAAAAGTCCCCCACATCACTTGCATTGCTCTCATGCAGATCTTTAAGAGTACATGCATCCCTGATGTGAGAAACACAACCTCATTCTTCTTCTATTTAGCGGTTCGCTCCATCATGGGCATGTTGTTATTGCTGCCACAAGGTAAAAAAAGCCCAGTTTTCTTCACCATGTAAGCATTTCAAAAACCCAACGCTTCCACTGTTGCCCATTACATAACGTCATACATGACACGTTACAAACCTCTGCATCTGGACTTGACGCTGAGTGTCATTTTGACGTTTGTGCTCAGCCATGCCAGCCCCCCTCTATAGTGCAGCATGACCTGCCCTGTCTACATCTTCATCAAGATTTCTTTTTATCTTGACAAGCAGTGTCTACGTTCGAATTGACCGGTGCCTATCTAGGTGCCCGAGTTCTTTGTTCTGTCGTCTGACAAGTGTGAGTAGAAGGCTCATCTAATATCCAATCATGGGAGTCGTAGTTGTGACTAAAGCCGTCCATAAGATATTTCTAGGACCAGACACTAGCAGATAGACAGAAAACAAGTTTTAGAGAAAGAAGGCAGTGACGGACAAGCTAAGGAGTCAGAAGAAGTGTACACGCCGTGCATATAATCCTGTCCTGCCTGTACGTCAACTATCACTTCAAACTCCCGTGCGTCCTGCCAAACGAAGGTGTTTCATGCTCACAGGTAAGAGTCAAAAAGCTTTCGGTACTTCCTACGCGTAGCCTTGTCTCCAACCAGCCATCCCTACCCCGATCCACGATTTCAATCTGATTGCCAACGAAAGTGGCATGCTGGGTTTCCCAATATTGCCAAAACTCATCACGGGTAGATCCTAGGCGGCGTTTCACGCATGTGATCACCTGAATGAGGCCGTATTGGACTTGAAAAGTTCTGATGCAAGGCTGACCCCAAACAGGGCCGTCCCAATGACAAAGAGTGTGTTTTTAGCAACTATTGTAAGGGTAGTGGGCTAGCTAGAACAAGAAGATGACTTGAGACATGACAAAAGTCCCGCAAAAAAGTTTGCGAACAATTAATCCACAGAGGATTTGTGTGATGCAAGCTACAGAAGGGGGCATCAATCATGTGATTATACATATCTGCAGGTAATACGGACTGGGATGCGCGCCATGCATGATTGTTGCATACATAACTCCACAGGTTCTTCTTACACCTCGATTCCTATGAGTAACGGGTTTGGCTAGGCTGTCTTATAGGCTGCAGTGTTAAGTTTTCAATTTTCAACTGCTTTATAACATACACAGTGAACAGATTACCGACGCAGCGTCGCTAAAGAGGTGGTTTGGGGGATGTTTGGCTTTTTAGAGGCATATCTCGACACTCATTTTAGAGCTTCGAGATTTGATGTAAGAACTATACCTTTGGATTATACCAACTCTCGCCCCGTAGCGGCTCTGCAACTATCTATGTCATTCTGTGAGCAAACGCCATTTTGAGATGCCATTCTACTTAGATCCAATTCATTGCTAGACCTTGAGAGGGGTTGCTCTCGCCGCCCGACACGATATCAAAGCCACTGTCACATTACTTCTTCTTCTACTACGCTGTTCGCTCCGTCAAGGGAGTGTTACTGCTACCACAAGGTAAAAAAAGCAAAGTTTGTGTTAAGTTACAGACACCCGCTAAGCCTATAAGCAGGCCTATGACTCGGCCGCTGGAAGACGTTCTGAAACATTTTTTAGCCGTCCACTGAAAAGAGATGAGTCTTAATTTGGCTTATGACCGAAGTTTGTGGTGCGTCCCTTGTTTGAATAGTCTCACGACAGTTGACCAGTCCCGTGCAAAGCGTACAAGGGGCTGCTCTTACTTGCGAGTTTTTGAGTACATTGCGAAAGCCAACCAAATACTAAGAGCGCAACATCAGCGAAAATATAGCTTACAACGTCGGGTGAGTAGTTGACTTGTCTCACATAAATCCACCCGAATTGGGTAACCGGTTTTTAATCCCCCGAGGAGTGAAGGGCACAACAGAGTGATACTGCTTAGTGTGAACCTGGGCCGTCATAGATAGGTGCGGGTTTGGAGAGGTGGTGGAGTTCGACACACTTAAAAGGGGAGGTATGTTCTGGGCTTGAAGAATGAGGCGGCTAAGTTTGCAGTAGTGTTCAATTCACACAACGTTCCTACCTAGTACGAGCCTGAGGAGACACTGAGCTGCTGAAGGTGTGTACCAGGGGTGATTAATTTCGTTACCATTTCAATGAGCGCAGGCCCTGATAACCTCGCTTCCCAAAAGCCTTCAGTGTAACTTCAGACATATATTTTCTTGGACAGCCGGTGATAACGATGGAACAGGAAACTTATATGACTGGTTTTGGCTTAAAGTCAACTCCGCATCCAAGACGAAATGCGCAAACCGGTATCACCGACTTTGTCCTCCAGCGTTCGACAGCTCTATATTCGCGTACCCGCCGAGCACAGAATGAATTGCTCTCCGGGCCTTACCTAATCTAGTTACTTCATTGAAGTAGTTGTATTAGGTAGAAAATTGCCTCAACGCGCTCAGCTTGTCACGAAAGGTTCCAACGTCACAGGGAAATTCACGGTTGAGAACATGTTCTCAGGAGCAAAAAGAATCAGCAGTTAAGATGCTACAGGCTTGGAGCCTCAGTATCAACTCCTGAGCCACAGCAAATTAAATCTCTACTACTTAGCTGTATCTGAGGTTGATTCTAGAAAATAAGAATCAGACCCATTAAAAGCGGTATTACAAAGATGGTCCAAATAACGGGACTAGCAGTACTCAAGGATCCAGACGTATAATCTCTGCAACGATACCCCTCCCGAGGCAACACCGATTGATCCCTCAGCGCATCGAAAGGCGTGCAATCAAAGTGCGGCTGGTCTTCCTCACTGAACCATTTTGGTGCCACCGAAAACCCTTCTAGGACCTTTGATGCATTCGAGGAGTTGCGACCTTGAAGGAATGATGAGCTTCAATGAATGAATTAGCCACCATGCCGCTGATATATGTATCAAGAAAACTCACAAGAAGTCATTGCCTACTTGCATGTAGTGAAGTTGGATGAGGCGCATGTCTCCCTTAGGCCAGTACCAAAATCTGTCCGTCTTGTTTTCCGCGTCACGATACTCGGAAGTTAACATCAGCTTGGAATTAGAGCTCATTAAAAGGCTCACGTCTTCCCAATCGACCGCTGAAGGCGGTAATCTGATATACTGCAGCTCAAAGTTGTCGCGAACTTCGAGGTCCGTCACTTTGTCAAAAACAGATAGGTCCAACTCTTCCTGGGAACCGTACTCAACAATGAGACGGCCGGCCACAAGTTCTTCCAAAACTGGGCCACGCCCAAGGACTGTTACATTTCCTTGCAGCATGACCAGGCCGATGTCCATTGTTTCGGTTTCTGATGCACCAAATGTAACACTAATACCTTCGGAATCGGGCCCTTCGATCCGAATCTTGTCTGTCTTGACCCATCCAATGGTGATGTTCTTGAGATTGGGAAGTCGGTACCCTGAAATTTCCGCATTGCCCGGAGCATCTTCCGAATCGGATCCTTGAATCGTGCTCTGCACTGTCAAAGGATATTTGAACCAACTGTCAAGTGATTCAACACCTGCCGAGCTGAACGAAAGCGAGCCCCCATTATAATGCGTGCCAGTGAAGCCTTTGAAGCTTTCATGTCGAAGGGTTGTCAAATGAGTGGCCTCTATATTGAAGGACCCCAAGTGCGTCAGCTTTGTGATGTCCAAAAGTTTGAGATAGCTCATGCGAAGCATTGTAAAGCCATATTCAACTCTTGTAAGATTGGGAAACCGGAGCTCCTCGAGCCCGTTAAAAGTCCAGAAGTCAATAGAGCCATTGACGGTATTGAGCGTCGAGCTGTGCACCTGAAACAGAACACTTCTGTTGGGGTATTGATCACCAGCCACATTGTCATTGTAGTCTTCGACATCGCCACTGTGCGTTACATCTCCATTGATAGACTCCACGCCGTCAAGATTGATGGTCTCATTCAATCCTTCACTGAACCGGAGCCAGCCTTTGATGGTCTTGCATTTCTTTCGAATTTGAGTGGCATCGTCTGCACTTGCAATCGTCACGTTTGTACATGTTTCACACTGCACAGTTTCTGGAGCAGATGTTAGTGTCAAGCTTCAAGCAATGATTTTGCAAACAAACCGAATAATAGCTGTAGAAAGCTGAATGTGAGGAAAATCGACTGAAAATGCATTTCGGCCACTTCAGTAATGTTCAAGATTATGTTGTGGATGAGATCTGGCGAAAAGGTCTAGAATACACCCGGTTTCGATGGACCCTGAGAGAGAAATATGTAATCCGTAAGGTTTCTTCCCCGGTGGCTGAGCTTCCTTGGCATTGCCTTATGGGGCACCCAATGCGAATTGGCACTAATTTCAAAGTAGAAATGTCCGACTCTTATTCTCTTGGCAGGCTGCGAAGCCCTGCACTTGGCCGTTTCCATGCTACGCAGTTGCCCAAAGCAGAGAGAGGCTGGTACTAGCTGGCAGCAAGTGCTGGGCTGGACCAGTAAGCGGCGCATGAAGGTAGAGAGCTCCGCTTGATAGGACGAGTCACACGAGAATCTTCCCTGTCGCTTGGATTTCGACGTTCTGGAACAAGCGATATTAGGCGCCAAGGCGGCTGCCACACAACGGGCAATTCTATTTTCATCATCAGCTCATGTAACTTCTCAAAGGAGTCAAACAAGAGGAGCCCACGATGTGACGATGCTACAGGGGTCAGCCTGGGCGGGACGGCGCAGTTCAGGCCTCCAAGGTGCGGTGTGGGTTGCTGCCCGAGAACCGAGGGAGCCAAGAGGGATGAGAGATGAATTTATCCGAAAATGCCTGACATTTGGCAATTCGAAAATCTGCCTAGTGGCTCATATCGCGTCATGAATAGGCTCTGGCTTTCACTCATGTTGTCGCTCAACTACTAAGAACTCCAAAATATGTTCGAACTCTCACTAAAACTTTACAGAATCAGTACAAAAACCAAGAGCTGCGCGCTGCTGCATCGGACGACAATTACCGTGACGACTTCTGAAAGATGCTACCCTAATATGCCACTTTTGCGGATTGAGGTGCTGAGAGTGGGACATGTCGACCAATATTGTAGCCGATCTGCTGCTCTTCATCTTTGGGCGCATTTGGAGTCGACAGTAGTTAACGTCCAGCCCTAATGCACACACATTTACTAGCATCCTCTCGGTTCATGCCGATTTTAGGCCAAATCCTAGTCTCTTCAAAACATGCATCTTCCGTACCACGAAAGTACTGGTAGCCGTAGTGAGTACCAAGTCTATTCACCCGTCCAGAACATGCTTCAGTACTGGAGTTAGTGGCTTCAGGAGCTTTGTTTACAGTCAGAGTGGTGCCACTGGCTCATTGTTAGTGACTTGTTCGTCGGGGCGTAAAAATGATGCCGTTGCGCCACCAAAACGTGTGTGGCAACAGTGAAATAACAATCCACAACCGAATAAGCTCGTCACGTTGACTAGTGGCATCAGCGCTCGCGAACTCAAAGCCAGAACTCGAACCTTTGTTGTAATGTTTCGACGAAGCCGACCTCATTGCTTCTGGTAGATTGGTTGTTTCTCGTCTCGTCGGAATGAAAGTATTGTTGTCCCATGGCTACAGGTTCCCATGGCATTGCCCTTCAAGGAACGCCATACCACATAAACACAGCTCTTCGGCCAGCTGCATGTCTACTGTAATCATTACGGAAGGCTATGACACCATTCTGGTTGGCAACTTGTTTGCTCAGCCGGCTTTTCAGAAACGTTATGGACATCTCACTGAGATAGGATCCTATGAAATATCCGTGAGTTGGCAGGCGGGGCTAAACAATGGATCGGCTTGTGGTCAGCTTCTTGGCCTCTTGCTCGCTGGATACATTAGCGAGCGATTTGGGTTTCGCAAAACAATGATCGTTGGTATGAGTATCATCGTTTGCTTAATATCCATACCCTTTTCGCCCCTAGTCTCGCCGTGCTCGAAGTCGGTCAGATTCTATTTGGTAACTTCATTTCTCACATAGACCGCGGCCGCCAGCGGTAGTCTCTGACGAGTTGTGCAGATATTCCGCTTGGATTGTTTCAGACGGCCCCGGTGATTTACGCCATGAAGATTGCGCCTGTGTGCCTTCGCGCATATCTCACAACATACATCAACTTCTGCTGGGTATGCACGTCTTGATTGCTGTATTGATCATAGACATCTCACTAATGATTGCAAGGCTACTGGTCACCTCATCAGTGCCAGGATCCTTTGAGGCACTGAAAAGACCACAGCGGACGAGAATAACCACACCCCAATTGGATAGCTAGCCCTCCCGGGTGTCGGGGGCGAGTCGCAGAGGAAGGTGTCCAACCTACTCCAATAGAGTAAGTAGCGGCTGCTAGTAGCACGACCGCATTTAAGGTAGACAGTCCAAGGACTTCAAGATAGCTAGAAAAGTGTCTAAGTAGACGCTTTATCTAATGGGTCTTTAGCTGCAGAAGGTGGCAAGGCTTGAATGTCGGGTTGCAGCCTAAGAGTGCGGTGAGGGTTCGAGATGGATGGATATGCAACACCAGCAATGAGGGAAAAGAGGATTTTTACAGCAACTAGCAAAGCAATGATGCATTAGAAGAGGATATTATTAAAAAGGGTGTTAATATAATGTTAAAAGAGAAGGGCATCACCATTACCTTACTGGAAGGTCTCGTTCTGTCATAGTGTTGATGATGATGATGTCTCTGCTGCGTTGCCTACTGCGATTAACTTCCGTTTTTGAACTTCCCGGCCCGTAGCCCCATAGTTGGATGACAAAGGCAGCTCCCGGCCCCCTTGTTGATCCATCGTCCAACCCGGCCCGCTTCAGCACTCTCACACTGGGCAATCGATGGGCATATAGGATCCAATTTGCAGTACAGTGAGACAGCCCAACGAGACCTTGCCCTCGAAAGCTACTAATGCAATTTCACAGGTAGTTCTGGCCTTCCCTGCTCATTCCGCTCCTGCACTTTGCGCCGGAATCACCTTGGTGGCTTGTTCGACAGGGAAGACTTGAAGAGGCGAAAGCCGTACTACGTCGCCCCGTAACTGGAGGGAACGTCAGCTTTAACATTGAAAAGCAAGTGGTGTTAATGATGGCGACAAGAGAGCATAACTGCGCAGTCAACTACCAGACGTCCTATCTGGCTTGCTTCAGGGGAGTCGATCTTCGAAGAACCTTGATCTCCATTTGCATCTACTGCATCCAGACTCTGAGCGGTAATCCTCTCCGTGGATATTCGACCTATTTCCTTCAGCAATCTGGACTCCCGGGCACTCAAGCCTTTAACATGACCATTGTTGGCTATTCGTTGGCTCTGGTAGGTGGCTTCTTTACGGTACGAGTTCCTCCTTATTATTCAGATCTATCACCGTCACTTGCTTGATTACGTTTCCAACCAAGGGTGGTCTTCTAGTGGGTACTTTTGCCTGTTTTCGGCCGCCGCACAATCTTCTTTTGGAGTCTAGTCATGATGTTTGTTCTCATGATTCTCCTCGGAGGCCTTGTAGTTCCGCAGTCAGAGTCCCCTCAGGCAGCGTATGCATGGGGCATTGGCTCTCTCCTCATCATCTCCAGCTTTCTTTATAGTTGCTCTATGGGGACCCTCACAAACACGCTGTGTGCTGAGATCCCATCAACCATTCTGCGGAGCAAGTCGGTGGTTCTGGCTCGCTAGAGCTATGCCGTCACAACCATTGCTGCCAATGCTCTGACACCATACCAGTTGAATAAAACTGCCTGGAACTGGGGCGCCAATACTGACTTCTTTTGGGCGGGCGGATGCCTTCTTTCTGTCTCCTTTATCTACTTTTGCGACCCAGAGACTAAGGATTGCACGACAGCGGAGATGGACCTCTTGTTCGAAGGACACATAAGCCCTCGCGATTTCGCCAACACTTCCGTTGATCTGGTTGAGGAGACTGGTGGCCAAGACGAAGAAAAAAGGCTCTAATTTGACATGCCCTAGATAATTTGCCTCACCTGCGTGATAAGGGTGGTTCAACTTTTGAGTGAAACATAACCAGTGAGGACTGTCGATTTCATGTGGTGGAAGTCCGGATCTGTGATTCCGTTCTTTCTGATATCTAGTCAGACTATTTTGTAGGACGACCCCGATCAAAAATAACCGGTATTCCTCAAGCAAGCTTCGTGGCACTGCATGTCTCGCAATTTTCTTTCAAAGCACATACATGACTGGAGGCGGCATCCCAAAATACTAAATGCAAAAGTACTTGGATGTAACCTGTCTTTCCTTCCGAACCTGGGCATCTGAAAGCGCCTCACCAAATGCTGCAAAGAAGTCGCTTCGGTAGATGGGGTTCTGGATCTGCCTGATTCTTTCTGTAGCCCACCGATTTTGTTTCAAGCCCATGCACTCAATTGCATACATGAATAGTGGACGGAGATAGCCCGGTTGAGCTTTCCTCCGCTAGCCCTATCGGTCTCGGTCCAATCGCCGTCGACGATGTCCCTGATTGCCTGGATTGATTCCCTCGAATCTGTCCATCTAGATACCGGATCACCTAACAGTCGGTCTATCTCAACGATCTCTGCATGATACGCGACATCGCTTATACTAATCAGGGATATTATGAGGTTCGCAATTTTGGGTGCGAGCTGCGAGTGAAGGTCTTTGGGTGTCTGGCTATGAGTAGCGCAACGACTATTCCACAGGGAGCGTAGTCGTGCTTTGATGCCTACTATGTGCTCGACCCCATCTTCCTGGTCGTTTCCCGTGATTTGAGAACGGTGGTAATGTGTCAGCTGTGCAATCTCCCCTGATAGTAACTAAAGAGGGAAATAATTCGAAGATTGGACGACTGAGTGCTTGATATAAATGAGTTGACACATCAGGTTGATAACCGGCTGGTGCTTTTATGTCAGGCATCGCAGCATCATAGTTTGGAAGTAAGTTGCAAACGGCATTCGCCATAAGGCCCATCCCTCCGCCTCGCAACGTCGTCCGGAGGAGTATCTTTAGCCATGCGATGAGACGTATCGATACAACCGAATGGGTTGATGCTCGTTGTGCCCAATCCACTAGCCTCTCGAGAAAAAGTTGCCCTGGTTCTTTGAGAATTGGAATAACATCGCCAGAGTGGATCAACTCAAATAACAGAGCAGGAACGTGACCATCAAAACCATGCCAAAATCATTGCTATCATCCCTCAAGAGTTCCCGAACATCGTTCTTTGCGGAAATGTAGAGTGAAATAGCTTTGGAAGGAGACAGAGAGTACAGCTGAGCCTTGTAAAAAGCCGAGACAGCTATAACTGCTGAAGACACTGCCTCAAATGATCTTCCGCACCCAATGATGTGATGCTTCATCATCAGCTCCTAGTTGATACTGTCGTAAGGCGTGATACCAGGACAGTCCACTGTTTCAAGAAAAATGAGGAAAATAGATGCAAGGGCTTTCCCCGTTCCGCTAAAAGATCCATTGTGGTGGTCAACTACAATGTCACGCGATATCAAGGCTGAAGGTGTGTCAGCTTCGGTCTGGGTGTCATCAGGTGACTAACATCGTCAACAACCACGTCCAAAAAAAAACAGTGTGTCATTCACAACGCATTCACCATGTCCATACACTGACGCTCTTCCAGCTGCCGATATGGTGACACAAACAGATCAGGCCGTTGAAAGCTTGATCCGTCAACGCCTCACAGAACGATATCCCGCCTGTATTTTATTAGCGAGGAGTCTTACAAGATTGAAGTCGACATAACTGACAGGCCAACGTTCATTGTTGATCTCATCGATGGCACATCGAACTTTGTTCATGGATTTCCCGCAGTCTGTGTATCCATCGGATTCGTTATCGAAAAAGTGCCGACAGTCGGTGTTGTCTATAATCTTTTCCAAGAGCAAGTCTGGAGTGCCGTGCGCGGTCAAGGAGCCTTTTTTCGACAATTTGACGGCCATCTTCAGAGACTCCCACTGGTTGCCGGTCCCCTGGAAGGCTTAAAGAGTGCCTGTGTTGGTATCGAATGGGGCAGCGATCGAGCAGGACCCAACTTCGACCTTAACGTAAAGGTCTTGGCTCGGACTACCGGAACAGGAGGCGCATTTGTCAACTCATTGCGATGCATTGGTTCCGCCGCTATAGCTATATGCAGGGTAGTAGCTGGTCAATAGGGAGCCTTCGGGGAGTGTGGTTGCTGGGCGTGGGACGTGGTAGCTGCGTGGTGTATCTTGACCGAGGCTGGAGGCATCATGGTTGATGGACATCTTGGGAACTGGAATCCTCCAATTAACAACCGGCTATACCTAGCAATGAGGCCTGCCGCCCAAGGCCAGAAAGACTTTGTGGATGAGTTTTTGTTCCGTCATTGAAGAGACTCGGTCCACGTGTGGGCCTACATGCGAGAATTGAGATTCACGAGATAGGATTGTCAACGGCAACAAGCCCTCGACGTAGCTGCAGAAGGAGTCAGTAAGGGATTTGTATGACTAGAGATGAAGGTCAAACTGAGTTTGAAGCAGAAGTAAGAGCAAGGAGAAGTAATGTGATGAAATCAGGCCTGATTTAGTGGTTAGCCATCTCCAGACTATCAATTAGAAGATTAAGAAAGAGGGTTTGTACTCAGAGCGAGAAGATGCTTATTGCGTCGTGCGGCATTTGGACAACGTAGTCATGAGTTAATTGAATATAACTGAATAGCTACACCAGACTCAGTGTGAGCATCAGCTACAGGAAAAGTGACGATGGCGGCTTTGTGTCCAATGCTGGTGCTGGATTAGACGTTGGGGTCAGACGACGGGACGTTGGCAGAGATGAGCGTCGTGGCCGGGGCATGTCAGAAGATGACAGTATACTAGGTGCCAATGATGGCTGGCAGCTCTCCATATCCGTTCCAGGGAGATTTAATTGTGACAGTGTGGACATGGAGAAAGGGAGCGTCTGCAGCGGCAACCTTGGGGTGATCTACGACATTCTTAGTATGACAAGAACATTTGAGATGCCTGACAGACGACTGACATGATATTGATGAGAATATGGCAGTACTTGTCAGCTGCCTTTCTTTTGCCGAAGAGCTGATTGGTCTTGCCGAAGTTTGGGTTCAAGTCGGGAACGTGGGAGGACGGGGCTTACGACGCGCACCATGGCCTCGCTTCCTTGTTTCAATATCCTAGTGAATGACTTTAGTCGAATCCTACGACGCAGACAATAGAATGGAATCGCTGGAGTTGACAGGCTGTCAATGTTGGCTGCCTATTTAGGTCAACTAGCGTTGTGTAAGAGACAAGACGTGATATAGGGTTCTTCTATGTTGGGCTTCATCACATTCGCCAAGAGACCCAGTCCACAATTTCACTGACAAAGCCACAGTCCCCGGTGAACAACTCCTTTTCAATTTCCGCCTGTAAGAACAACCAAAACTAGAAACGGAGGTCGATTTCGCCGCCATGGGATCCTGTTTGAAATGGACAACCGTAAGCTGAAAATTACCTGAAATATGATGGCATGAGAGGAGTAGAAGGTATGAGCAACACCTTCAGGAGTTAACATACATGCAAGCTTCATCTCTACGCAAGTTGATAGTCAGGGTTGATGTCCATATTTTCCATCGTCAAGTCTTGAACTGAAAAGGTAAAAACTGTGACCTTTTGCTAACATTGTCAGTCGCGTTAATATGAAAGCCCCGATTGCCTTGGAGATGCAACGTTACATCGACAACATTGGGAAGCTCCGTGATCAGAGACCAGGCCTTGCTTGATTCCCCCAAACCCACGTTTCGCACTTGCGTTATGACTATGGGGAAATAGTGCATTTTCGTCCGTTATGCCAGCAAATCGCCCTTGAAGGAGCATAAGGTCACTAGATATATTTGCCTTGTCACATAATTCTGGTCTCCTTTGTGTTTACAAACACACATCCCTCACATGCTGCCGAGCTAGCCTATGACGGTCATCGTGTCCGTGATCCTCACCCCGCATATGAGAGCTATAATGTGCTTGGTGTAATTATTATACTGAATGCTATATATTTCGTCCTAGTATTTAACTTTGTTACTTCAACCTCCAATGTCCTTTGTCGCTGCCCTAGAGGTAGCAAACCCAGGCAAATCTGTCTCTATGGGTGAGGCGGTCAATAGCGCTAGACTCGCACATTGCCTAAGTATGCATGCGCGCCAGTTTGGTTTTGTAACAATAATGGTTCCACAACGAGCAACAAAAGGAATTAAAGACCTAAAACAAGGACGACTGTGGGAATGCGATAATCGATCATCAAACACTGGTAAATCAGGGGCACGCGGAACACCAAACTGGGCTGAAACGTGACATGCGCCAGCCTGCAACTAAATAAGAATACACTCGGCGGTTAAAACCAGATGACATAGGTCCGGACATTTTTTATGGAGTTTTGAGATTTCGGCAGGATTGGATCCGGCGACATGTTTGCGATCGGAGTCAGGCCACGCTGCATCTCATTGGGGGTCGTTCGCGGTCCATGACAGCAAATTGCAGCGCCGACTCGACTCTGCGGCGACTCGTTGATCAAATTACACAGCCCTAAAATGCAAACATCGGGATACTTAAAGGTCCATTTGCCTCAGTCAATCTGCTTTCTAACCAGATCTTCCAGTCATCGCTTCTTATTCTCGGCACACATTCAAACATCAAAATCGACGTCTTTTTCAACACTTATCCCCTCCAACATGGTGCAACTATCTCTCAACATCGCCCTTCCATGTAAGAAAACTCAAATTTCTCTCCCATTTATGTCACTGACTAATCGATGTAGTTCTCGTTGGTGTTCTTGCGCTACCAGCCGATCCTTCAGGTGACAAGAACATTGGCAATGGCCAGGGCCTCCAGTTCATCACTGGAGCCTGTCTCAGCGATGCTGATTGTGGAAGTGGATGCTGCGCGACCTTGAGGGGCAGTGGTGTGTGTTCTGCCCGAGCAGCCGCCAATGAGCAAGGCAAAGAGGGCTGTGGCTTTACCTCAGATGGACAACTTGCCGTAACTCCGACCGGTTCAGCCACCTCTATCTCAGTCTCCGTCACAACCGCAGTGGCAACTGAGACTCCGGCAGGCACGGGGTCAGTTGATGCCGACGCGGCAGGGGCCGAGAATGTTGGTTTAGGTAATGGACTACAGTTTATCACTGGGCAGTGCTTTTCTGATGCCGACTGTGCCTCAACCTGCTGCGCGGGTCGGGCTGGGACCGCGAATGGGGCTTGCGCCGCACGTGCAGTTGCTAATGCGAATGGAAAAGATGGATGCGGATTCATTCAGTCTTAGGACGCTCAGCAAAAGAAAAATGTACATGTATAATAGTAAACCTTGGACTTGAAATGTCTCGCAATCGTCCCACTCTTTGACATGAATTGAAGGAAACCTCAGCTGGATAACAAATTCTTTTCCAGCACCCACCAAAGGTAGATTTTAGAGAATGCTCATTCTCTTGTTAACTATGGTGTTTTACGTCAAACTTGGACGTATTCCCAATTTCTGGACCCGCGTGTGGGTGATTAGGGTGCTGGATTAAAGATTGATGTCAGACGGTTACGCCCTCTTGGCATCGACACTAGCGTCTGCAGGAGAGCTGCCAGATCCGGCAAATGACAGCCCTTGGCATCATTCAACTCGGTGATTACACAACTGCGTTGGCCTAACCCATAGCAGGCTGTCATTCCGACAGCCATACGAAGCAATTTCTGTTCCCATTTTGTGCTTGTCCAGCAATGTGCCTCGACGAATCAAGGGCGAGGGTGAGAAAGACGACAGCTCAGTCAATAAAATCTCACTCAGCCAACGTGTACTTAAGATGAGAGCTAGAGCGATGTTCCTTAGCGAGGTGTCATGCAATATATTGAATCCGTCAAATATCCGGACCTTGGTTCAAAGCGAACAGAAAGAATTGTAATTTCTCTGCAGGAGGTATCAACCAAACACGTCGCAGCTACATCTCTTCCTGTCTATCGAGCTTGCCAATCAGTGTGCCTCCGTCAAGTATGCTGCCAAACATGGCAGCCTCGAAGAGAAAATTCACCTGCCAAGCATGATGGCTCGCATGAGCAATGACCCATACCATTTCGAGCACCAAGCCCTGGGAGTAAAGACTGGCCATCCGCAACCGGGACCCCTCAGCTAGGTCGTACTCGTGCTGCTCATCAACCCTACCTCCCCTGACGTACTGCAATGGGCCTATGACAAGAAAATGCCAAAGCTCACCAAGAAGTGGCTCCTCGCGGTTGCGATGAAGAAATTCGCGAACGTGGTTGCAGGTGTCTTGACCGTTGCATGCATATTCGGGATCAAGAGGCCGGCAGTAGCCTGTCGTGTGGTATTGCTTGTCAAACACCTCGTCGAAGTCTGACTCGCACTGGGGCTGAGCCGGGATCTTCCGGGCTTTGGGCCAACCGAGAACTGCACGGCGAAAGAACATGTGCCGATCGTTTTGAATGTGCCATGTATATAACGCTGCGCACATCCTCGCCACCGGCTCATGCCACCTTTGAGTCAACATCCTGGCCCCCGTCACAGCATAAGCATCGTACACCTTGCGCAGTGCGTCCTCGGTCACGATACCCGCGTCTGTGATGTCCGTAACATTCAGAAACGAGTTCATCACCTCTGAATTCACCAGGTCACAGCCAACGTCGACGACATCCGTACCAGGCGAGCTGAACACCAAGTCACTCATGACGGCAGCCGGGTCGAAACCGCGCGCCGTCGCCTCGGCTGCCATGCCCAGCAGGCTGCTTTCTGAAAGAGAGATGATCTGTGCAGTACATCGGCTGAGTCGCGCTGACCGGTTCTTCAAGTGCGTCTTGTGCTGTTTCTCCAGTGCAATCTTGCCTTGGATGTATCGCTTGCCCACAGAGACACCGTCTCGTCGTTGGCGTCCCCCTAGGGTTCGTAAAGCGTACGGATCCATCAACCCCCTGTCCAATAGAGGCTCCAGCGACGGAAAGAGGTAGTTGTAGCCGTGTTCATAGTAAAAGGCCATGTCGGTCACGTAGTTGGAGAACATGGTTGGCGCATCAGCGGCGCCCATCAATAAGCTAGCAATCCCACAGCCAAACAGGGCATTGTTCGTCTTCAACGCTTCAGGCCAGTCCGCTGCTTGAAGGGTTCTGAGGACTGTATCCGATGCTTGGCGTAGTCCGGCGCCCTTTGGTGGCAAGACATTGCCGATCGCGTGCTGGGACTCTTTCCAGCGCTCAAGTTCAGGCGAGAGCTGCAGATAGACTAGCTTGGGTCCTGTTTCTGGGGAGGGTAAGGATACTGCTTCGTCGAGGGGTGATGGTTCTGACGTATCGTCGACGTCCCCGAATATCTGGATGATCAGGTCTCGAGCTTGTAGGGACAGCGTTTCCAAATCTGCCGCAGTTCCATCACCAATCACAGTCCTCGCTTCTGAATAGCCTGTATGAATTGGGAAAGAACTCTCTCTCGGCTTCCGTCCTAGCAGCCTCCTGAATCGGTTACGGAGACCCTTGCTCCAGAAATACGGGGGAATCCCAGCTGGGTGGCCAGGGAAGGTGTCCTTCTTCGGCTGTTTGACTTTGATCTTGAGCCCTTTGAGGGAAAACTCGCCCCAGTAGCTCTGGTGCGGCCAGGGTGGACACCAAGGGGATGCCATTACGATCGACGCTGGGAAATTACAATATAATGGAACCAGAGTCCGAGCGTTGGGTCTCTCTGCCCATTTATACTTTGATACTATGTTGAGCGATCGTTGGGCGTTACGTCAAAGAAAGACGGCGTCCACAGTACGGAGATGCATCTTGAAAGAGAAAGAATGGGTGTTGATCACTGCTTGCCGGGGCTTGACATTTGGCCGCGTTAACCGCATTGCATTCCTGGTAGCTTTCCCCTCTGTGGTGTTGTCAATTTCTTATCAAGACAGCATGGTCCTAGATCCTCCCCGTCTTAGTGTGTATGAATCGGATGATACGACAAGAGTGCGCTGGCACCGTGGACCTTTCTTCAGGGCAGTTGAACGAATCACCAATACCAGACGTCTTCGGTCAGAGAAATTTGCACATATCTTCAGGATGGTGAGAGAAAGTCTGGGGATGTGCTAGAACTGATGTTCAGCACCAACTCCCTTGGCACCGTTGTAACTGCCTTGTGGCTTTTACGGATACACCAGCGTGCCGCAGACAGGCTGAGGTTTCAACGTGGTAAGTTGATCGCGCCTTTATCTAGCAAGACTGGTCTCTGTGGGCTAACTATCTTCTTGCCCTGCTGCTTTCACTCGGACTCTCGAGTTGCTGATTGGTCTCATTTAGGGAAACTGATGTTGTTACGGCCGAGGTTCGTGACAGGGATCCAGGGATCGGCACAGGAGGGGGGTAACGGAAACACATTGGCTTTGCCTGTCGACCTGTGATCCAAGCTGATGTGTACATTCGGATGTTGATATACCTAACATCATGTCAAATGAGCGAGACCCCTGGAAAGGGTTGAAATGATCGAGAAATCTAAATTATCAATAATTTCTGACGATGGGGAAGCCATCTGAGGTTCTGTCAACTCTCTATCTCATTGCCGCGGCTACTCTAAAGACGTGTTGGCGCCAAAACTAGCGCCGCAAGTGTTTACAAGGCACTCCTTCGAAGGAACACGTCAGGTATCAAGGAATAGTAGTGGATCTTTGACGCGGAGCACATCCTGCTTTCATCCTCGCCCCGGGCGTCACCGCCGCGGAAGGCAGGGTGTTGACAGAGGATCCAACAGGGGTGAAAAAAGAATTCCCTGTTCATTAATTGTCCATTATCCACAGTAAAGGTCAGGAATAAACATTTTAGAAATGGGAGGACAGTACAACATGGAGGACGGACAATAGTGCAATCAACTCCCAATTGCACGCAACTGTCCCTCTTACCTAAGAATTGAGAACAAGCAGTCAGTCTACTTCGTAAGCTAATCAATTGCGAGGCATTTTCTAATCCGTGGCAATACTTGTGGAGCCCCCATTCTGGCTTCCCTCTAATAAGGATTGTGCAAGCACACTATGAATGTTCCTAGCATCGACACTTGCCAGCTTGGGAGTAGTAACATGTGTGCGTCGTCTGCGATGCCAGAGCGGTGAGATTTTCGCTGTGGAGATTTTTCACCCCTGCAAGTGCTGCCCTTGAGATTAAATAGAACCACTCTGAGAGGATGGGGTTCAAAACATCGGGGGCTTTTGCGCCGAAATTTATCCCTGGATTGTCCTGTCACAGATTAATGGACCGACAAACCTCGTGACGTGGTGAGGTACGTAAGGTAGGTACACTGGACCTTATCTTGAGTTGTGAGGTTGTGAATGAAATGGGTCGTGTTGGTTCACGCACAACAGTGGCTAGTTAAGCTTGTCGCGTGACAGTTAAGCAAATTGGCGGAATTCGGTTGTATTCATAGCTGAAAACGAAACTGAGGTCGGTGGCAGTCTACCATATAGCAGGGATACATTATTTTGCTGATCAGATTCAAGGTCATGACGACCCTGGCGGGATGTAGCGTGGCGCTTGTACCACCACTTCAGGGTCTTGTCGAGCTGTTAGCCCAGAAATCGCAAAGACCTTGGACAGCTGTGCCACTTTCATTCTGATAGAAAAATGGACTCCCGACTTTCCGAGCTGAAACAATCCCTCTGGAGTTCTCACAGAACTTCACAGGGCTTTCTACATCCATCCACTCGACTATCCGTTGTGTTATATCTGACCTGCATGAAGGGGTATGCAATCTAGGCTGCAATGACGCTATCAGAAGGCGTGTCACTGATCCGATATCGCTCGCTTGATCGGACCGAAAATGAGGTGAGGCTGCTCGAGCTGCAGCCTGCCTCAACCAACGACATCAATGAGTCTGTCGTGTGCCGCTTGGTGTATGAGAGGCTGAGAGACTCGTCTGACTTCATCGGACTATCGACGCTCTACGGCGACGTTGCTATCACTGAATCTATCCGGCTCAATGGCTGCAAGGTCGCCATTCCTGTCAACGTCGCCGAAGCTCTGCGATACGTCCGAGCCGTCTTTCTCGCGCCTTCGCCACCCACACCCGGTTCTTCCACGTCAGATCTTCAAGGCCAAAACCAGATCAAGGCATTGCCACCATTACCAAAGAAACCTCCCGGCTGGCTCCGGTCGCTCTTTAAAAATGTTCGAGACATTTTTGCTGAACCGCCCAAGGCGGGCACATCGCGAGGCGGCACTCCACCTCTTCGCATATGGGTTGACTTGCTGTGCATCAATAGACGGGACGCGCGTGAAGAGTCGGAGCGACGTTCCCATATGGCTCTCGCCTACCGACAGGCCAAGATGGTCGTTGGGTGGCTGGGGCCACGGGACGAGACGTCTGATTTAGCCATTCACATTATCCAGGC
This sequence comes from Dactylonectria estremocensis, assembly GCA_020744375.1. Classification (NCBI taxonomy): domain Eukaryota; kingdom Fungi; phylum Ascomycota; class Sordariomycetes; order Hypocreales; family Nectriaceae; genus Dactylonectria; species Dactylonectria estremocensis. The sequence goes on along the minus strand of JAGMUU010000010.1, from coordinate 71,914 downwards.
TTGGGATAAATGCATGCCCATCACCTTCGGTGAGCCGGGTGACCGTGAAGCCCACCCGGAGAACTACGCCCCAGTTTTGCAATGGATGGGGCCCGTTGCACACCTGAGTGATATCCCCGAGGGTATCACAGATCCGCGGGAGGTGCCGAGTTACAAGGCTATATACGGGTTTCTCAACAGAAGATATCTCCGGAACGCATGGATCCTTGAAGATATGGCCCTGGCACGGTTCCCAGCGTTTCTGTTAGGCGATGACATTGTATCATGGATGCAGGTACTGAGACTCAACCGTGTCAACGAAGACATCAAGGACCACGGGGCTGCCATGTTCCCAGACGAGTTGTTGCCGTTGCTGGAATACATGCCACTCGGTAGTGTCTATACGTTTTTGAAGGAGTTTGATATGCGCCAAAGGATGGAGGGGAATACGCCAGCGATGCTTACTACTACGAGCTCTATAAGAAGTTCAGAATCGACAACAGGTGGCAGTGGTCGGAGGGGATATAAGGGATAAATAAATTCGCACCCTTTTACCATTCACAATGAGATTCGATCATTAAATGCAATGCGATAAATTTGGAGCCTATGGCCTACTCCCAGCATGCTAGTTAGTCCGCAGTAACTGAACTAGCTAAGAACTACTATCGCGAACCGACCATCCGTGTTCAACCTGACAAACCGAACGAGTTTCAATGACACCTGAATGGGTCAAAGACTGAAAATTGAAGCCCACCCCGAGCATCTTGACTAATCAATGAGTCTCCGGCTCACAGATCTTAGTCGGGGTTGAACTGAATGGCAAGCCAGATATCCACGTGAGGCTAGCTACCAGCCTGCAACTTGTGCCATAGGCACGAGACGACGTTGTGGCTGAGTGGAATGTTGCGGATGGACTGTCTGTAATATCCATGAAGCGGAAGTAAGGATGGCAGGTAATGTGAATGAGAAACGATGGAGCAACTTCCTGTCCATAACCCGGTCGGGGAGGGGCCGACAATACGGCATGCAGGCTTGAACAATTCCGCGGAATTAGCAGCGTGCGAGACAAAACTGTCAGTGAATTTCTGATTGATTCGGGAATACATATTTGAAGCTAGTCCGTGTGACTTCTGTCAAGAGAAGGGGGCTATTTCCCCGTCCAGTATTCTGCCTGCAATCTCCATGATACATGATAGCTTACTATGCGAGTAAACCTCCACCTTGGCCCCTACTCCTTCTTGAACCACGCGTTCTTGATGTACTCTGCCTTCAATCTTGGCAATAGCCTCAACGCATTTCCCGCACGTATCAGCTCGATTTCCTGTGGCGTGTACATGCCGCTCTTCTCGGGCCCGTACATCTCCTCGAGCGTCGATGCGACGTCGTCCTTGCCGGTAAAGGGCCAGTCACTGCCTGTCAGCACGTTCTCGGCGCGAATACCCAAGCTCTTGAGCATGACGGTCTGTACGGCTGTGCCCTGTGAGCACTCTATGTAGATGTTGCCTGAGCCGAAGACATGCTGCAGTGTCTGGCCGGCGTTGTTGTCGGCGATTCGGTTCACTTGCTTTGCTCCCGGACCCCCGACGCCGACGAGCTTGGAGCCGGATAGGGTGCGGATGCAGCGCTGGAAGAGGTACGGGAACGAGCCGCCGTTGTGGCTGAAGATCCACTTGATATCGGGATACTTGGTGAAGGTGCCCTGGTCGACCATGGACATGAGGCATCGTGCCGTCTCGGTTGGGAACTCAATCATCTGCCAACCATAGACTTTGGGATCTAGCGGCGGCATCACCGTCTCGTTGGGGTGGACAAAGAGGACCACGCCGCGACGATTGCACTCGGCTAGGATCGGGTCGTAGGACGCGTCTCCGAGATACTTGTTGGCGGCAGACGTCGTGATGGCGTATCCGTCGGGCTTGGTAGAGCACCGCTCCTCGGCGTACGCGAGCGCCTCGATGGTCTCGGTGACGTGGGGAAAAGGCAGCGGGGCGAAGGAACCCACCGAGGCGGGCGCCTTTTCGACTTCGCCAGCCTGGTGGTCTGTAAACTTGCGGCAGAGGTCTGCCCACTTGTCGGCGGGCCATTCGGTATTGTACTTGGACCAGATGACGGGGGAGTAGATAATGGTCCTGGTATGCTGCCCACACCTTGGGCGTCAGTTGGGTGACGACGTCTTTGCGGGTCTGGGCTCTTTTTCAGATCCTTTCTCTTACCAGCTTCTCCATGGCGGTGTAACGCTCCTCGGGCGTTGCGATGACGAATTCCTTCATTGGGCCCAGTACGTCGGGCATGAAGTAGTGAAAGTGGACGTCAATGACGGGCACGTTATCTCCTTGCGTAGTAAAGGCCATGGTGTTGTTTCGTCTTGCTGGCTGATTGCCGCTGTCTAGTTTGGTTCAAGAGGGGCGCTTTAGAACTGAACGGTAGCTAGGTTGGCTACTTAAGTAGCATAAATTGCTTGACGCTTGCTGATATACATATTATGAAAGGTAATAATTAGTAAATGGGCGTTGAGGGTGAACTCTGAGCTTCTCTAAACGGGTGGGGCTAGTTGGACGGGATGCCTGAAGGAACTGGCCCGATGGTGGAACGGACCCGGTGGAGGCACCGGTTCGGTGGAGGCACTGGTCCGAGTGTGCGTGCAAAGTGGAAGATGGTTTATGCAAGAAGAAGGCTGCTATAGTCTACTAAGAAACTTGGCAGGCACGTAGTAGTCCATCATGTTCTAGATGTGTAGGAAGAAAGGAGGAGGGGGGGGGGACTTGTTACCACCTGCCGCGCTTCGCCTTTCGGTGTCACGCTCAGCTCTAGCAGCTTTCTATTACTCATCTCAATTAACCCTCCTTGCCCCCGAGCTATTGGCTGCTGCTTGACATGTACTACCAGTATACTTGTTTTACTCCCGACATGCGACACTCCATTTGAGACGTTGTTGCATTGCCTAGTGCTCCTGGTGGTAATCTACGAAGTGCCGGGTTCGTCATGGGGATCATAAGCCCCAGACGTCAAGTTAGTTGTATTAGAACTTGAAGACGTCAACAGGGAATTTGTTTGAAGCATTTGAGGGTTCTGAGAATTCTGAGGCAAAATGATAGTTTACAAGACGGCAACTACTTTGTCATTATCCGAGGGACGCAGCTCATCCAGACTTGTCTGTCATTTGCAATCCATCTACACACAAAGTTTTTGTCATCTCCAAATCCCACCAGTGTCCCTGTGACTCCTTACGGCGCCCGCTTAAAGAACAGCAGCACCTTGTCCTCGGCCGGCTTGCCCTGGAAGTTGTCCACGGTGCGCATGACGTCGGGCGTCGTCTCGGGATGCAGCTCAATCGTAAAGTTGCGCAGGATGGTGCCAATGTGGATGCGCGTCTGGGTGATGGCGAGGCTACAGGGCTGTAGGTGAGCTCTTTGCAATGAACAGCGGGATGATGATATATCCTCATGATTTATACTAGATATGAGAGCGGGAAGAGAGAGGAAAAACTTACTTTTGGCCGACGCAGGAGCGCGGGCCCACGGAGAATGTAAGCATATTGGCCGCCATTGCTGATGATGGCTTCTCCCACCTAGTCGTTTCATGCCGTTAGTTAGGCTGTAAAGGCCATGTAGTAGAATGAGTGAGCATGGACCAACCTCTCAGGCTGAAAGACCAGCGGGTCTGGAAACACGTCGGGCGACATGTTCATAGACCAGGCACTCATGCCGATAATGCTCCCAACAGGGACATGGAATCCTGCGATCTGGGCGCCTTCGGCCGGGACGACGCGCTCGAGCAGCGAAGGCAGCGTCGGGTGCGTCCGCAGCATCTCCTTGACGGTCCAGTCGAGATACGGCACCGCCTCGAGGCGCTCGAGCGTCACGTCGGCCGGGTTGACAATCTCGGCGCAGAGGGCGGCTCGCAGCTTCTCCTGCACCAGCGAGTTCTTAGCTAGCTCGTACAGCCCGTACGTGACGGTTGTTGCTGTTGTGTCGCCTCCCGCGAGCCTGGCAACCAAACGTCAGCTTCTTGTCCGTCGAGTTGTCAAAAGCTATATATATGACAGCATGGGGGTCTTGGGTTTGACGTACATGATCTCCATGATTTCCGTCTCCAGCTCCTGCTCCGACAGCTTCTCGTTGGGCTTCTTCTCGCCGTGCTCGATGAGGCGCTGCAAAATGTCGACGCGGCTCGAGGCCTTGCCAATCTTCTTGTGGTGCCGCCATTGGGTCAAGCCGTCCTGCGCGTGCTTCAAGGTGCGGTCTCCAGCGGTGCTCCAGTCGGCCAGCTTCTTACCCATGATCCAGCTCGGGATCTTGTCTACCCACGGTAACACCGATTTCAGGATGCCCCACGTCACGCTGCCGTCAAAGTCGCCGACAAACGGGTGGTTGAGCTCGCCCGACGAGATCATATCATAGTCGCCTCCAAACCCAACGTCGGCTGCACAGCTTGAGTCAGATTCTCTCTCTCATACGGATGCCCACGTAGGAGACTCACTGACAACCTCGAACGTGAGGTATCGCGTCCACTTCGACACCTCCAGGGGCTTGCCCGCTCGCTCAAACTCATCCAACTTGGCCAGGAACTTGTCGATGTGGCGGAAGATGTTAGGCGCCATGGCGACGAGGTTGGCGCGTGAAAAGGCTGGCAGAAAGGCCCGGCGTAGAATCTGGGCGCGCTCCGGCTTGGTCTCGGAGAAGAGCGACGAGACGCCGTTGAAGTCGGCAAAGTCGCTATAGAAGCGGGATTTGCGCCATTTGTGCGAGCCGTATATCGTCTTGACAGCCGTAGTGCTGTTGCAGGACATGAGGCCTGGCGAAATTTCCACCAGCGGACCTGCACATTCGTCGTCAGCAGCGGGCAGGCAAGGGATATTGGGAGAGGAGAGCTCGTCGTACCGTATCGGCGGTGCTGCTCAGCTGCGAAATGCATCTTGTTTCCCCTAAGCAGGGTGAGAGCCAGTCTTGCGCCAAACGTCTTGTCCAGCAAAGAGCCAGGTATGTGCCTTGTCGGTGACAAGAACAGGGCGTACATGACCTTAAATCAGTAAGCCAACCAGCCAGTCCGTCCATTGCTGGTCGGTTTCGAGTGTCGAGCTTGCGTCGGGGGGCAGACACTTACCTTTGTCACAAGGTACAAGACGACGAGTGCACCAAAGGCGCTGAGTTTGTTGGCCATGACGAGAGCTAAGTTCTGCTGCAACAGGGAAGAATGATGATGTAGATCCATGATGGGAAGCAGACAAATACAATGCAAAGCGGTGACTGCGTCAAGCAAATTGTCAAGGAACTCCTAACCCCAGTGTGTGCAGGGACGAGTGTGAGGCCAAGACAACTCCCGGAGGCCACACGATGCTCTATCTATGCCAATAATTGCCGTCCAAGGTGTTCCTAATACAGAGCACGCCTCCGCCATGTTGACAGTTCTACTATACGTACGGCAAGCGTCTTCGGCCAGGAGCCAGGGGGAGGGGGTGGGGCACAAGTCACGCCAATCATCCGAAGTTGCTACCTAATTGAGGAGAATGATCCGTTAGGGGGATGGGACCCGTTCGGGAACCTGGGGGTGTCAATCGGGACGAGGTGGAGATGTCGAGGATGTCGGGACGGTGGGGGAGCTGTGAACCTGCGGGATGGAGCGTAATGTGTAGCTAGGTAGGTACGACGCAGGTCCAACCCCGAACCATATTGTCAAACGCCACAGGGCCATGATCTGCACCATATTCTACTTGACTGAATGCTGGGCCGGGTCATGACAAGTATACACTGTGATATATAGCAGGAGATTACGCCATGTGTTGTTACACCCAGGCCACCAACACCGGACACCAACAACTCGCCAAGCATGACCGCCGACAGCATTCCCAGCCTGCAACTCGCCGCCGTCCTCACCGGCGTGTACGGCATGCCGCACACGCTGCGGTCCGACTTGCCCGTCTCGCGGCCCGGTGCCGGCCAGGTCCTCATCAAGCTCGAGGCCTCGGGGGTCTGCAGCGGTGACGTCAACCCGCGCGATGGCTACCCTCCGGCGCCCAAGATGCCGCGGCGCCCGCTCGTGACGGGCCACGAGGGGGTTGGCATCGTCGTGGTCGCGGGAGACGGAGTCACGGCTTTCAAGGTCGGCGATAGAGTTGGTATGGGATGGCGCTCCGAGGTGTGTTGGAGCTGCGGCGAGTGCGCGAGAGGCCGCGACAACCTGTGCCAGAATCAGAAGATGAGTGGCTATGAGACTAATGGAACGTTTCAGGGTGAGTATTGTCTGTCATGTTTCTAACTGATCTGTATATATCTACTGCTTTTGTTTATGGGCTCAACTTGCTCGCCACTGACTTCCTCGTTCCCTGTTGCTCGCCCTTGACCACCACCCCATTGGTACTTGCTAACCCGGTCCTTTAGAATACATCACCATCTCTTCCACCTCGCTCATCCCAATCCCATCCACCACAGTCCCTGCCGCCAGCATCGCCCCCCTCCTCTGCGCCGGCGGCACCGCCCTCGCCGGCCTTCGTGCCACCGGTGTTTCCGCCCCCGGCGAATGGGTCTGCGTCACCGGAGCGGCCGGCGGCGTCGGCGGGCTCGCTTGCCGCTACGCCTTGCACATGGGCCTCAGCGTCGTGGCCATCGACAGCGCCCAGAAAGCGACCGTCTGCGAGGCCATGGGCGTCCACGCCTTTGTTGACTACGAGACGGCCGACACCGTTGTCTCTCGCATCCGAGATTTAACGGGTGGCAAGGGTGCTGTCGGCGTCGTGGTGTGCTCGGCAAACCCGGCGAGTTACAGCCAGGCCGTCGAGTATGCGGCTGTGGGCGGCCGCATCGTGAGCATCGGGCCGAGCATGGTTCACCTGCACACGGGTCCCATGATGGTCAAGGGCCTGGCCCTCATTGCCCAGTGCAATGGCAGCACCAAGGACATCCAAGACGCCGTGAGGCTGGGCGTCGAGGAGGGCATCCTGCCGCACGTCGAGTTGGTTCAGCTCAGCGAGATTGACGACGCGTTGGATAAGCTCAAGGCGGGCAAGGCCTTGACGAGACAAGTGATCAAGTGGTAGCGAGAATGTGGACGTCCGTGGTGGCCACTTCAGGTTGTTGTAGTTGATAATACCAAGTCTCCTTGGAACACTCTCCTTGACCCGTCTCTCGCCTTTGCCTCTAGTGGTCACAGCATCAACCAAACAACTGACAGTCATGTTAGCGTATTTCAGCTTGATAAACAAACCCATGCATTCGAACACGTCTCTTGCATGTTCTCCTCCGTCGTCGTCACCATATGTAGTGGATCTGTTTACGCTAGAATATTGAGTCTTCGCAGGAAGCCGACAAATACGTGAGTGGGATATTCTGTATTCTCTACGCCTTCCTACCTTGTGATTCTTCCATAATTATTCTCTTGCTCCCTCACTTCATTGTAGCTTTCACAACAAAATTTCCAAGGCGTGTGCCAGTGCAGCATGGAAGTGTCTCTTGTTGACCCAGAATGGGGTTCGACTAGCCTCATACATATATCTTTTACGCGACTGTACCGCCGCCTGCGACCTCAGTGCATCTGCACATCCTCGTACTTCATGTAGACGGCCTTGGTCTGCAGGTAATTATCCACGCCGTACATGTGCATCTCGCTACCGATACCCGACTGCTTCCAGCCCGACACGGGCATGTCCATGGCTTGCGTGGGTGCTGAGCAGTTCAGCCCGACGGTGCCGGCGTCGAGGAACTTTGCAAACTTGAGTGCGCGCTCGATATCCTTGGTATATACGGAGCCTAGGAAGAATTAGCTTTTGCGGGATTCATGGATGGCGAAAGAGGAAGCGGAGATCATGTTTGTGCTTGGTGGTGACATACTGTACAATCCGAACTCGGTGTTATTTGCGCGCTCGAGCGCCTCCTCGTCGGTCTTGAATGAGTTGAGGATGACAACAGGGCCGAAAATCTCCTCGGTTGCAAGCACAGATGTATCTGCCACGTCCCTGATGACAGTAGGCTCGATAAAATGACCCTGCCGGCGTGGTCGAGTTAGCATTCTCGCAGGCCAAAAGCTGGAGGTAGGACATGAGAGTGTGCCGAACCTTGCCATTCACATCAGCAGCCTTTCCTCCGCATAGCAGAGTGCCATCATTCTTGCCCTGCTTGAGAATGGAGACGATGCGCTCCTTCTGGATCCTATCCCCCTGCGGGCCTTGGAATACGGACTTGTCCGCGGGGTCGCCGATGGAGCGGCTGGTCATCAACGAGACGAGTGCTGTTGAAAATTCGTCGACGATAGACTCGTGTACAAAGACCCTGCTGTTCGCTTGGCAGTGCTGCCCACTGTTTAGATGGATTGACATTTCAACGCTGGGATCGACGGGTCAGTGTGGAAGTTTGTTGGGGTGGTGGGGCGCTCGGCCAGCCAGACTTACGCGTGAGTGGCCTTTTGGATGTCGGCATCGTCGAAAATGATGGCGGGAGACTTTCCACCAAGCTCGAGAGTGACGTTCTTCAGGTTCGAGTTAGCCGCTGAGGCCATGATCTTCTTGCCCGTGGCAATAGAGCCGGTGAAGGCGATCTTCCGGATCTTCATATGACTAGCAATCAGACTACCAGTGGTAGGCCCTGACCCAGTGACAACGTTCAAGACTCCAGGGGGGAAACCAGCTTCCTTGAACAGCGCCGCGACCTTTAGCACTCCGAGTGGCGACTTCTCGCTCGACTTGATGACGACGCAGTTGCCGGTGGCCAGAGCAGGGGCGGTCTTCATTGCAAACATAATTAAAGAGACGTTCCAGGGCAAGATGCCGGCGACGACGCCGAACGGCTGCTTCAATGTAAAGGTGATCATGCCGGGTGTATTCAAGCTCGACTTGCCTTGGACATGCAGCGCAATGTTGGCATGCTGCGCCATGATGCCGGCGCAACCCATGACTTCAAACTTGGCAAATCCAAAGGTACTGAGTGAAGAGTGTCAGAATCGCATGCCTAGGTCGCCGAAGCACTCGGCATATACTGACCGACCCATTGCTCTCCTCTCAAGGTTCCACAGTTCGTCCGTATTCTGAGTGATCAGCATCGACAGCTTGCCGAACATGGCCGCCTTGACATGTACGGGGGTGTCTCTCCAAGCGGGGAAGGCCGCTTCCGCAGCGGCAACGGCGGCATCGATGTCTTGAGCTCCTGCTTGGTGCACGCTGGTGACAAGCTCATCCGTGGCCGGGTTGTAGAGCCTGTAAGTCGCTTCGGTCTTGGATTCAACAAACTGTAGAGGCGGTCAGGAGGCTAGGATGGCGTGGATTCGCAAACAGCGCAATCACTTGCCTCGTTGTTGATAAACAACCTGTTTTCAATTACGGAAGACATCTCTGGAAAAAAAAATTAGTGACCAAGTGACGTTTGGGTTGAGGGTAACGGAGAAAGCGATGACAGACCATGATGAACCTGGTTCCGATTTCACATTAAATGGCGGGGCTTGTGCCTTTACGAATCTGCTGAGAGCCCGCCTGACCCCAGCTACTAAGCTTGGCAGGTACGCTTGGAGCTGAGGCACTGAGCTTGAAAGACTTCGCTCCGGTGCCAGATGCTTGATAGGCCGACCGGCAAGTGGAGGGCGGTCCCAAAGGGCTTGTTTTACTCTCGGGTGGGACTTGATTTGAGGCATTCATGATTGAAGTGTCGAGTATGCGGGCTGCGGGGCCGGTGCCCCCATCGGACTCGTGTCATTGAGCCGAGCCCGAGATGTATCGTGGCTGTTGCCCTGCTCCACTTTGAACAGACCACTTCTCTTGAAAGTTAGGGTCGTGGCAGGGAGCATGCCTTGCATATGTAGTAGAGATGATGGGTGCAAATTACTACCATAGTATGTAGGATGGTGTAGGATGATTGATTTACAGAGGCTGTAGGCATCACACTCTCTGATAATAGTAGGCTTAGCTGTGGTCAGATACTGATATCTCGTCACGCAACGACTATAGTGCTGGACAATCAAGTAGTTACTGGTCCTGTTGCCCGCTTATGCACACTATGCGTCGTTCATACGTTGTACCTGTGTGATGCTTGCGGCTGTACGCTGCTACACGTTAGCAGGTAGGTCTACGGTACAGACACAAACACGAGAAGAAGAACCGATAGGCACAACAAAGATACGCGGATTAAAATGTGTGGCGTATCCGCCTTTGTGAGAGCGAGGAGGAAGATGCCAGATAGGCATGGTTACAAGGTGGTCAAGGTCAACGTGACTTGTGGACTCTGATGCAGTTTACTAGCTAAGTAATCACAACCGCGCAACTTCGGAGAGTCCTCGCACCGCCAATTATGAACATCCCTTCTTAGTGTGAACAGCTTGGTATAAACTAGAGTGGTGTTCGAGTGCAAAGCTTCTCGTGACATTGGTGAAAGGATTGCGAATCGGACAGCCTGATCGCTCCCATTGAGAGATGCGTGCACCCAAACCATTCTAGCCATGGCGAACCGCTATTTCTCCCGTAATTGCGTTAAGAATCTCCGTCACAATCCCGCGCTGGTTCATAGCTTTAACCGCTTCTAGCGTCATCATGTAGCCCCAATGATAGTCGGCGAAGGCGACGCTGTGCTGGCTGTATTGCTGGTCGGTCAGGCGCGAATCATCGCCGACTCGCTTGGGTCCCATTGTCCGCGTGTTTTCGATGACTCTTCGGACGCGTTCTACTCGTAGATCGTTGTAGATGGCCAGCCGCTTCTCCACATGGTCGATCCTGGCGTCTTTCAAAACGACGCGAAGAGCTTCCGCGTCTTCTATCGCCTGGCACGCCCCCTGACCTTGGTCTGCGGGAAAGTTAGTTCGGTCCATGTAGGGGACATGCGCGTTGCCTACGTGGTCCCATGGCGTGGGCTGCATCGCCAATCATGCAAAAGCGGTCCTTCACCAGTGTCGGCAGGGGATCGCGATCTCGCAGTTGCCAGACTCCAGGATCCTCTGCCATGGACAGCATCTTGACCACGGCCGGGTGGAAATCGCTGAATCTCTTGACCAATTCATCCACAGTTATTTCCTTGGTCCATTGCAGACGCCGATCTTCGTCGTCGGGGAACACGCAGACGAAGTTCATAGTCTCCCAGCTTGAGCAGGGGTATATGACGATTCTTCGCTCGGGATGCATAATCATTAGAACCTTAGCGCAATCTAGAATCGGGCCGGTGTCTGGGTCGTCTCGAAGCAGTTGGCTCGGGACCATGCATCTATAGGCCGAGAATCCGGTATTGACCGTTGGGAGACGCCCAAACACGGATGTCCCCGCCAATGTCCGTATGCCATCGGCGGCGATGATGAGATCGCCCTTGAAGGACCTCCCATCTTCAACATGGACGGCCATGCCGTCGAGGTCTACTCGGCAGACTTTGGCCCCAAGCTCCAGCTTTGGAACAGTTCCAAGGCCGTCCGAAGAGAGGGCGGCACGCTTCAGCTCTTGGTGGATATCCTGCCGCGAAAAGTACCACCAAGGGGCGCCATATCTTTCTACAAGAGGGGCGTTGGGAATATCTTTGTGGACATCAAGAGTCTTCCAGTCTAACTCTTGGAGCTAATCAGGGTTATTACTTTGCGGAGAATTGTTGAATGGAAAGTATTACCTTCTCGGCTTCGACGTACCGGGCTCGGACAGGGTCCAGGCCGGCGCGGAGATAGCTGGAACATAGAAGCCTGCTCGCATTCATGGAGAGCGTGATGGCAGCACCAAGCTCCTGGTTCGATTTCGATGCCTCGAGAATTACAACGTCGTGATCTTCACGCAGGAGGAGCGCAGTGGCAAAGCCCGCAATTCCACCACCGCAGATCACGATTTGGAGCCGCTTGGAGGAGTCGTCCATCTCGAAGTCGAGTGTCCCGAGGTACCCTGATGTTGGCAAAGCAACTCCTCGTGGCGACGGCATAACAGCAGTCATAAAGGCAAGCGAACGTGCCGGGGTTAGACTGGCCCCGAGATCCGACAACAAACGTTGGGACGAGTGACCATCGAATCCAAGGATGGAGCCGATGGAGTAGGTGGAGCCGGTGGAGCCGTTCCTAGGGTCCGAGCAGGGGTTCAGGTCCCGATACGGGTCCGTGTGGAGCATCGAACGGATGTCGGGTCAAAGGTGAGGTTGGAGGTCGGCGGGATGTTGATGCGGACTTCTTGACCAAATAAAGGGATGACCTTTGGAGTTTGATCTAACGCCTTGCAATACTGGCTTATAGCAAGTCTAGGTCTACACATCAATCATCATGCAACGAGTCACTACTCATCTTAGTACTGCTTTGGACAAGATGCAGGCCCATGGATTAAGTCAAGCACAAGTCCTGGCCGTCGCCATCGTCGCTCTAGGCCTTCTTTACGTCTCGTGGACCGTCACCAGAAATCTCCTTTTTTCTCCATTGAGGCGGTTTCCTGGCCCTAAAATTGCGGCTTTGACCAGGTGGTGGGACGTATACCACACCGTCAAGTGTATGTGATCCGCGAATGGAACGGAAAGAAAGAAAGAAAAATGACCGCGCCTACAGGCAACAAGTTCAGGGTGATCCATGAACTGCACAGAAAACACGGCCCTGTCGTCCGCGTGGGGCCAAATCACCTGTCCTTTTCTTCGCCCGAAACCTTTCGCCAGGTATACGTGAAAGGATGCGCGACATTCCTCAAGGACCACGACTTCTACGCAAATATTCAGCCTGGGCTTGGGCCCAAGTACTCGGGCTTGTTCAACTTTACCAATCATCAGCAGTCCATCGATGAGAGGAAACATCTGCAAGCCAAGCTATCTCCATCCGCTTTGCGGCAGTATGAACTCCGATTCATGCCTATTCTTGATAGTCTAGTCGCCATTATGAAGGACAAGGGCGAGTTGGATCTCTTTGTTTACTTGTATGGCTCGCCACACCACCTCCTGCCTCGCGGAAACATGTCTGGCTAACCACCAACAGCAAATTCCTCATGCTTGATGCGATTGGCGATCTTGCTTTCAATCAGTCGTTTCACCAGCTTGAGTCCGGACAGGAGCATCAATACGTCATTGATTTCAACAATGCCTTCACGCTTATTGGACTGGTATGTCTTTCCTAGTATTGAGTGGCCCAATCAAGCTAATCTCGACTCAAGCAAACCACATTCTTTTGGTTGATACCCTTAATCCCATTTCTACCGTTCAAGTCGCTGAAAGATGCATACTATGGGCTCCAAAGGGTCTTCAAGTATGCACAAACGCGTGTCGACGCCTTTTTGAGCGAAGAAAAGCCAAAGCCTGGCACCCTCATGGAGGCATATCTCGAGAATGGAAAGCCAAAGCCACCATACACGCCCTGGTATATCGCCCTATCCGGGCACGGTTTCATGTGAGCCCGATTCCATGTTACGTTCTACCCAGTCGTCGAGGGTTTTGCCGACATTTTCTTTGCGTACCCATATTTTATACTGATCACCACAGTGTTGCCGGCTCTGAATCAACATCCATCACCCTCACATACATTGTTTGGCTTCTTATCAAGCACCCAGATATCCAGCGAAGACTGCGACTCGAGCTCAAGGATGTGCCTCGGGATGGCACGGGAGCTCATCTCGCCTCGCTTCCGTTGCTCGACGCCGTACTAAAAGAAACACTACGGATGTATCCACCCGCGCCATCCGCTATGCCACGGGTAGTACCGTCGAGAGGTGCAGAGATGGAAGGTGTAAACTATCCTCCAAATGTGAGATTTCAGCTTTTCCATCGTGTACCGGATTTCAGACTCCGCTGACTGCATTACAATCGAGCAAAGACCGTCATTGCCGCGCAGCCATACACGATCCATCGTGATCCTGAACTGTTTCCGGACCCAGAAGTCTTCAATCCTGACCGCTGGCTTGACGCATCCGCGACACGCCGTGAATTGATGAACCGAGCGTTCGTGCCCTTTTCCGCAGGCCACCGAGGGTACGTCACCTGAACGGCTATGCCTAACGGGTTTCACAAGAAAAAGAGCCTAGACTGATGATTCCCATTTGCCTTTAGCTGTATTGGACGAGGTCTCGCGTTGCTACACATGCAGTTGGCTGTCGCAAAGCTGATGGAGCAATTCGATGGCTTCGAGTTAACGAGAGGGATGACAGACGACGATATGGAATTGGTCGAACGAGGTGCTCTTGCGAAACCAAAGGCGACGAAACTTTGGGTTAAAACCTTTCCAAAGGCATCAGGTAGTGACAGTCCCTAGTCGGACTACATAGCCTTGGTACACGTTTTGCAAAGGTGAGCCAGCATCAAGAAAGGAAGGGGGATTATACGTTGCTCGTACTCTAGTCCTAGGACGCACCTCAAGAGACGAAGGTTGTCGAGATAAGATATGTACTTGACGACCTCTAGCACCTTGGTTGAAAGGTTGTATGTACATTAAAGGGTAGTCCTTGGGACGGGGGTCCTATTGACAGCTAGGTCTGTAATCCCACCGATGTCTAAAGCACAATATACGACGCACACACTCGGGGTTAAGTACATGACAGCTTGTGTTACCAAATCGTTTTATCAGCTCGCCTTATTAGTCCGCTTGTCCGTGTTATCCTCATCTGATTATGCATCACTGGCATTGGAATAAGTGATACATAGACCCTGGATTGTCGAGGGATTCAACCCTGGATTGACACGGAACTCTGCCCCTGTCGTCAAGGATTCGCGTAATGAAGCGAGTCGGTATGGACTGTGGTTGTGAGAGATAGAGACTAAGATCCTAACATCCCTGGGAGGACTAGCTGCAGGGAGGACCTTTAAGGGGATTTTTCTGGTGCATGGGCAGACGGGAGACATGACCAGCATCAATACTGTGATGGAATGAGACCACCCTGTGTGCTAGTGATGGCGAGACTTTACATTCTTATTTGTATTATCACTTTTTCAATAACCTTCTCTTTAAATGGACTATTTCCCTTACCTTTTGTTATAAAAAGCCTCTTTTCCCTGGACCTTTATGTCACATGTCCGCCTCTCTCGAGCCCCATCTGGATCTTTAGATATATATCAACTTGAGAGCCTTGCCACCTTCCGTAGCTAAAGACCAATCATATAAAGCATTTCATTAGATGCTTTTCTAGCTATTAGGAAATAATTGGCCTGACTGCCCCAATCATGGTCGTGCTACTAGCAGCCGCTGCCTACTCTGCTGGAGTAGGCCAGACACTTGCCTCTGCGGCCTTCCCCCACTTCCGTGGGGAATATTTATCCATTTGGGTATGGTTTCTTCCTCGTCCGCTAAGGTCGTTTCAGTAATCCCTTCGACAGTGGTCAACTGCACTGTGACTGTCTGTGTCGCCTTTCGGGAGGGGGCGCCCACCGTTCCGATCCCCCGCACCGGCAACTCCACATAACCTGGAGCTTCCCGTGCCGCTAAGACAACTGGTTGAGGGGTCGTGCATAAATCCTTGTTAGTGCTTGTTGATGACGAGCGAATCTCAGGTTCTCGCGTCTGGGGCTTGCAACCGAGGCCTGCACTCCAGACGCCACTATGATACTACCTAGTTAGTACCTACGTAATATAGTGACATCTGCTGATTAATTTGGCTTGAATGCGGGGCCGTTCAACTTCCCCGCGAGTGTCGGAACTCGGGATGTCTCTGGCGCGACGTTATAAGATCAATCCTGAGCCCCTGCCCCCCCCGGCTCCTCCGCATTCCCGATTCATTTTCCTCTCCTCGGAGTCTTCACATCACCACTGTTTCGCGTGCTCACCATTGCCCGCACACGAGTATCCTTTCCGCCGAAGTAGTACATGGCCAATACTAATGCCATGGATGGTGACGAACAATCCATGTTCCAGTGTGGCTTATGCAAGCATAACTTCAAGCGGATGGAGCACCTGGCACGACATGTCCGTTCTCGTACGTTTATCCGTTTGATATACACCTTGATTAAATAGGGTGCACGGCTAAGAATTCCAGATACCCAGTCAAGACCCCACAAGTGTCACATCTGTCCCAAGGCTTTCACAAGAACGTGCGTTGGCCCACGCTTCCTAAAACTAGTCTTGAACCGAGCAAAGAGCTGAACCCATTTCGTTTCTCACTAGAGATCTTCTGAGGAGACATGTTGCAGGCCACGATGCTGAAATCAACACGCCAAACGAAGGTGCACCAGGCTCCCATCGTGGTCTACCTTCCCGGGTAACCCAGGCATGTAGAGCTTGCGCTTCCCATCATCTCAGGTGTTCCGAGGAGAAGCCATGTCGGCGTTGCACGAAGAGGGGAATTCGGTGTATTTGGAGCAATCCAATAGGCCAGGATAACATCGCCAGCTCTATCGATTCCGATCCAGCCGAAGAATCGCCTGATGCTCAGAGTGCCGACTTGGCATCCACAAATAGCCTGGCATTGCCAGTGTTGCCTCTAGTTGCGCAAGACATAGGTTGGCCAAATCTGGGCATTACAGATCCGCAGCCATACTTGGGTATTACTAACTGAAAGTCGAGGCTTGGGGTCATTGCTAACTGACTCGTCTAGACTCTTCATTGAAATTCGACGCAGGACAGTTCGCATTCGCGTTTCCAGATCCAAACCTTCTCTCCGGAAGTTGGTCTCACCAAGGCCTTATGGATCTCGACATAGACACCAGTATGGATATAGACGATATGGACCTCGAATTCTTGAACAACTACAATGCCAACATCCCTTTCAAATTTGACAACATTTCTCAACCTGAAAGGAGCGTCAGTTACTCGCAACCTAGCCCCCGCAATACCGAAGCTTTTCAAACATTGTACTGGCGCTTTCGACCGAACAAGAAAGATCACCATGGGAGTGAGGACCAGTACCTATCCATACCGTCGAGTGATCAAACATCCCCAGAGTCACGAGTGTACCTCGAGAAACGGGTTACCTGCAGCGAGCTTGGAATGGCTGTACGAGACAAGATCCTCGCCATGGTTGTCACATGTTGTCGTCCAGAGAATTCATTTCGAGCCACTGCATCATTTCCATCTGTTAAACTCCTCGACACACTGTTGCAGTATTATCTGACGTCTCCTGTGACTGGTGCAGCTTCTTTCTTGCACCTGGCGGCCTTTAACCCGAATACAAGTCGGCCTGAATTGGTGGCCATCATGGCTGCTGCCGGTGCTGCCTTGACATCAGATCCTACTCTCACCAAGCTTGGCTATGCCATCCAAGAATGTGTCAGAGTGGCCATCGTAAAACTTGTGAGTATTCAAGGAAAATTAAATCTCTTTGTGCTCACAATCGTTAATCGATCCTAGTGGGAGGAAGACAATACTATGGTTAGGGACCTGCAGATTTCACAAGCATTCCTCATCACTCTCGAGATTGGCCTTTGGAGTGGACACAATCGAAAGGTTGAGATTGCAGAGGGCCTTCTACAGCCCATACTTACCATGTTCCGCCGGAATGGGAAATTCAAGCGCTCGGCTTATTCCGAGACAGTGATAAGCGACGACCTTCAAGGTGCAGCGCTTGAGCGAACATGGCTCGCGTGGGTTGATTCCGAATCATACAAAAGGCTCGCTTTCAGACTACTGCTGCACGATGCTAGTTGCTCCATGGCTTTGCTGGCCAATCCTCTGATATCGTACGCAGAATTCTCTGCCCCTCTTCCATTATCAGAGGAGATCTGGTCCTCCGACTCGCCCGAGCATTGGAAGGCAACCTGTTTAAGTCGAACCAATGGCCGTATGTTTACCGTTGCCGATTTTCTGACCGATCCAGAGACCCTTACCATACACCGTGGTAACATTGACTTGGCGGCGGCTAGCTTTGCCATGCTATCGTGTTCTTGGAGTCTTTGTTGGGAGTTTATCCAACTCAATTCCCTTCAACGATCGCGTAAGCATCAGTGGAACGCGTTGGTCATGTCCTCGAGGCATGAGGAGCTCTCAAGACTGGTCAAAAACCTTCGAATTTTTGCCAGCCACCACTTGCCTCAGTCTACTAGCGTCATCATGCGGCTTGAGCTCGTGCTGTTGCATCTCAATATGCAATTTGAAGACATACAAATCTTTGCCGGACTTGAAGGACCAGAACAGGCTCGGTCTGCATATCCCTTCATCTGCGAATGGGCTCAATCCGAATCTGCGAGAAGGTCTGTATACCACGCAGCTCAAATAATCAGAACAGCCCGGGAGATTCCGCGAGGTTCCATCGATGCCATCACCGCAATCATACTCTACCATGCAAGCCTGGCTTTTTTAGTTTACGGGCTCCTTGCGAAATCCAAGGTGGACGCTTGGGGGGGCTCATTGGGCTCATCGATGCCTCCAGATTCCGCGGATGACGTATTCCTGGATCAACCAGAGGACTTCACTATACGCACCTTCTTTCAGCATGGGCGAGGAAGCCCGTGTTTTCAATTTCCCACTGAATTAGGGACTGCCTCAAACAGTCCTGGAACTATTTACTTAACGGACATTAAAAGCACTATGAGAGTTGTAGTTGACATCCTCCAAGCCAACTATGACAACCAGTTAAAACCTCGTCTTATTGACAAGCTTATACAACTTATGATAAGTCTAGAAGGCACATTAAGAGGTGGATCTTGTTAGTTTGATATGTATTTAATTAAAGGCGAAATTATGATACATGTGAAACATTCCTCTGCCCTTACATTATGTTAGAGGGCTTAGAGCAGTAGAAGAAGGAAGGGAATTACTGTTGAATTGGACCATGTTAGAAAACCTGGGCGTCTGGTAGTCACGTAAGACCAGGGGGCCTCTAGGGCCCGAATCGGCTAGAGCCCACCGAGCACTCGGTGGGCTAGCCTGTATTAGAAAGCAAGGAATGCTAGACCTCCCTGACCGTAAGGGGCGGAAGCTACAGAGAACAGATACTCAATACACACACATGTTCGAGGTCATCAAGTGGTCACATAAGCTATCCAACAGTTTCTATTAGATTGAATCATATATAGAGCATCTAATCAGGCAGTTACATAGTGATATGCAGAGTCCGGCCGATCGATTGCTGAGCGTTAGCCGGGCATAGCTTGAATAGGAAGGCAGTTAAGGAAGTCTATAACTTCTAACTAATGCTGAATAGCTTAACTAGAGTTTCACGTGCCTCAAGAGGCGACACCAGCTTGGGCCGTGACATAAGGGAGCTAGCTTTACCGCCTTTGCGAGGATGTATCTCTATGTCACATATCGGGATATCGGATTTCGGCGGCTATGACGGCCATCAAGCTTTCTGTCTTTCATCATAGGCGTCCATCGCCACTTGCCTCGTCAGCGGCCTCGTCAGCGGTCTAGCTTTTCCTTCAATCAGGTCAATAGCTAGATAAAGTCAAAGACCCCGAGGCATCCGGAGCCTCTCGGATGTCCGAGGTCATCGTCAGTCTCTTCGTCTATAAGACTGACCCAAAGACCCTCATTAGATAGGAAGAATAGCAAGAGTTTCTCACACATATGATCATTTCCATCTGCTTGATGCAACAGATAGAGTCCACGGTGTGGTGAGGTTTCGAGTTATACTCCTCAAGATACTCGAAGCTTGCTCAGATGACAGGTGTTTTCTCTTGCCCCTGGGATCCAGAAAGAAATATTCGTTGCTATCCTGGCGTAATATATGCATCTGCTAGGCCAGAATCTCCTAAACCGGTCGAATGATGGCGAGATACTTCAAGAGGCTTAGGCTGAGATCTGGGGGAAGATAGCGAACAATATAGAAGGCATAATGATTAGATGCCCGAGCCTTGTTGTAACTGATGATACCAATCATCTGGCTGTTATAGAAGAAAATATTCCGTATGGCCAGCTTCGAATTTAAGTATCGGATGCTTGTGACCTCAGTTCCTCGGCCTGGCAAACTAGCTATGAAGTGAAATGCAGTAAATGTAGATTTATTTAGCTTGAAGCTGGCACTGAGATAGATATTGCAGGCCTCTGCTTGCCAGTGTTCTAATTTGGTAAACTATCTATTACAAAAGGAGGCTAATTGCAGTCTATGTAGCAGAGTCTTCTATATATCTATTAAGTTGTTCTTAAGTTTATGAAGGAAGGACCAGCCTGCTTTTCGATATATTAAATCATCCTAGATAGTAGATAAATCGATATTCAGCTCCTAGCCTAATATCATTTCATTCACCTGCTTATGTACTTGTGCTAAGGCTTTATAATAGGTCTTATAGAACTTAGATAGCTGGACCTTTTTGTTATTACTGATTGTAAATGAGTGGCTATCTGGGGCCTATGAAAGATTTCCTGGAATGCCTTCTCGTTTTATAATAGATTTTGCAAATACTTTCAGCTTGATAATCTCTCTAAATGGGGTATAGTAACCTTGCAGTAGATACTTCCTGCAGATTGAATTAAGATGACCGATCTAGGATGAGTAGGTAGTCTGGTATAGCTAGGGGAAAGCAAGGGTGCTATAGGTATAAATAGGTAGGGCATATTTAAGGAATAAAAGCCAGCCAATTTACAACAGAGCAGCTAGCCTCGGTGACGAATGGTAAGCTGGATAATAGATAAGAGAGCGTCTCTAGACCCCTATGACTGCTATATAATAAATAAGTACAGAGGAGGACATCTCTCCAGTAGGATCTTAGTGTATCTAGAACATCATCGATAGTTGAAAGATAGCCTTAGATAACTGCAGCTAAGAGCCAGATGGGAGGGCGAAGCCCGAGCTAGCAGCTACTGGATCTTCGTCTTCATCGCTGTTATATTCACCGTCTTCGTCAGGGTCGGTCTCGATATCGTCTTCATCGTAATCTTTATTATCATCCTCATCGCTGGACTTATCCCCTTCATCTCCATCTGCTTTATCGGAATCATCGTCCCCGTCTTCTGCCCCATGCTGTAGAATGGCAACTAAGTCGAGTATATAATGCATTATCTTGACTTCATTAAGTCTAAATCTTAAGTTAAAAATCTCCTAGCGCTATCGGGGTCGGAAGTGAAGAACCCTAAATATAAAATAGATGAACCTCTTCTATATATCAATATATCATTTCAGATAAGATATAATGCGAAATTCATAGGGCCAGAATTCATCTCTCCAATAGGTATTCAGCCAGCATCGGGATCTATATAATATCTTAGCTAGCGTGAACTTGGCCCGATCAATCATGAGGTTGACGCCACGGAGTACAACTTGTATCTAAGCCTTAACCGCAGCTGAGCTCTGAAGCTAGGTATCCTGCCATTGCCTTAAGAGATAGTCTTCACTCCACGCCAGTCCAGGCTGTTGCGCTGCAGCAGCAATGATGTCTAGTGGTCGATTGCGGAATAACCGAGGCTAACCTATATATTGCAGCCAAGGAGTCGTTTCGCTCTATTCAATGCCTTAAAATTCATCAGGCTGAGGTTCCTAAAATGGCATATTTTAGACGGCGTATCTGCTTAGGTAGGTAATTTTAGTAGATTATATAGCTAATGATAATGATGATTAATAGAGAGGGTTATGGAGCTAGTTATATATGTGATAATATTATGGCGATTTTCTTTAATGCATTCCTTAATGCGTTTATGTGACGCGATCAGTGAAATTACTATTAGTTAATGTAATACTTGATATATAGTATGGTCTAGTTTAGTAGAGCTAAAGACTTAGAGGTTAGAGACGAGAAAAAGCAAAACTGGTGATAATTGTAGTAGGGGAGGAAGGTGGTGGCCAATGAGAAGGGCGGATTGTCCACTTTTATTGAAAGAATAGATTAGGGGGCCCTTGTGTCTAAGTCCTTTTTTAGGTGAAAGAGGATATATAGGGGTATAGACTAATGAGAGGGCGTACATTTCCTCTTTCACTTAAAGTGAGACCGCGCATAGGGATGTAGTCCTGTAGTCATAGTGTAACGGTTGTGCTAGACCGTTGTACCATAGGGCAGAAGATTGGTCAATAATCGCTATTGCAGCGACTACTGGGCACACTAGCTGCTCTTTTAAGCCTATCGCTGTTCCCGGTGAACCAAGCCGTAACACTTAGCATCAGGTTCGATCCTTGAGCAGTGGAAAAGTGCGACACGGCAAAAGGGACGGACATCAAAGCAATTTATTATGGCATCGTCACCAATCGAACCTGAGTCTTCAGGTCCATATATTCGCGATGGCATAAGGCCATCGTTTAAAAATGGTGGTCTTATCTAGATGGACGAATGAGAGAAGGAGAAAGTCTAGCACTACAAAATTCATCAGTTCAACTTCAAAGGTCCACACCATGGTAGCCTTTCAAGGTATCACAGGGCAGGTAGTTGTTCTCGATGAAGGGTGTTGTGATCTGGAAGCCGAAGACGCCGGTGAAAGAGGTCTTGCAGGTGAACGGGCCTATGTTCGACTCGACTTTGGTCTTGACGGGTATGGGGGCGAAGGCACCCTGTGACAAGGGCGTGTCGAACAGGCGGATCATCTGGTCGCAGGTCTCGCCGGCGGCGAAGATGGGCTGGTTGGTGACGTTGTGGAAGAATGACAGCGGGTAGGGGACGGATTGACATGATGCCAGGCGTTGGAACTGGAGCGACATGTAGGTCTGGTCGCTGGTGGCGTTGAAGAACGTGTTGCCTCCAGGCAGGGTGGCATATGCGTCGCATTCCGGTGTAAAGGTGGAGGGGTGGACAACAGTGCCGTAAGCTTCCGAGCCATCGATGGCGCCCGTGTTGGAAGCCGTGATCATCTGTTCTGGTACCCAGCGGAAGACAGAGTAGCCGTCGCCAAGAAAATCGAGAAACGGGAACTCGAAACCGGATCTCTGGACGGAGGTCAGTATGTTTCATCGCCACTTAGACACAGCACATGGAACTTACGCTGAAATCAGGGATACTTAGCTCCAAATACCGGATGTCGTGATCATGTCCGGCCTGGAGGAGCACGGGATACATGTCGGCCGGGAAGTCGGGCAGCAGTGATCGGTAGGCACTCTCGAGGATGGCATACTCTGACGGGATGATCTCTTGAGCGGTGGCCAGAGGAATGGGAATGATCGCAAGCGTCACGTTCAGCACGCCAGTGGCAATGTTTGGGTAGTCCTGAAAGAGCGTATTCGGCTGATCGTAGGTGACACACACATTCTCAGCCTGGGCGGCTGTAGGCCTCAGGTGAAGGCCAAAGAAGGCGAGCAGAGGTAGTGTGAACCAGGGAGCAGCGAAGGCTGGTGATCCTGGTGATCGCTGCGCTGGGCCGTTGGGCGGCATTACGACGAGAGGCGAGAAGGCGGGGATCTTGGCGATGATGCTGTTGCTGAACAAGGATATGCTGGACAGCAAGGAGGGGTCTGTGACACCGAAAGCAGACGAAGCGTTGAAAGATCAAGAGAGGATTCCGCCCGGACTTCTGGAATGGAGACAGCCAGCTGAGGAGGAGGAGGGTATGACTGCTATAATACAGCGAGCATGAAATAAAACAGAAACAAACAAGCAAGCCACGTTTGGGCAAATCAGCGCGCCTTGTTTCTTCGGGTCATCTGGAACAACGGCATGGGGTTGGGCCAAGTGGACGGGACAAACGAGGTGGGATGAGGTAGCAGCAGGACAAATGAGAGCGAGGCAGACGGACGAATATGGTGGTTGGGCGCAGGTGCTGGCTTCGGATGACAGGCGTTCCGGGCTGGCGCGCCACCGCCGTCCCGGATGGGGACGAGCCGGCTTCGTTTTCCATTGCTTTTTCGTGTTCTTTCTCACAATCCCCCGCCCCATCCGCGGTCCGTGCACCTTGTTTTGCGACGGAAAACAACTTTCAGGGGCCGTCCGGCCATGTGAGCAGCATATCATGGAAGCCTCAGGAAAGGAAGAGCACGAAGAAGCCGTCAAAGTGGTCAAGGGGGTCATCATACAAGATATAAAAGAAGCAGGGGAAGAGGTCGAGAATGCCGAAACAGGTACGTCTTGCTGAGCTACGTAGTATAACTTTAATACGTCTTGATGGATCCAATACGGCTAGGATGATCAGGGACTTCAATAGAGGGTCAACTGTGGAGACTAAAGATGATTGTATTATTCTTATAGGATCTAGGATGCTCCCCCCCCCCCTTGTTTCTAGTGAGGGGTTTTTGGGTCAATCTCAGGGAGCACATGAATGAATGAATGAATGAAATTTATTCCGCCCGGGAAGCCTAACCTCATAGAGCCAAGTGCGCTAAGCTATTTACAGTTCTTAAGTTTATTATTTGCATCTCCCAGAAGCCCCACACTCTTCTCTTCCTCGTCCGTTGATCGGTCTCGCCTCGCTTGACTCTGTGTAACAGGCCTGCTTGAAGGCCAATTTCTTCAAGTGTTCAGCATCCTATTCTCAGCAGCTGAAGCCTAGTCTGCTAACTTGAGGCTGTTTGATGTTAGTATCGCCAGCTTTAGCCGCTGATTTATCCAGTGTGCAGGCTTTCTAACCATACGCATATTGTTTAGTTAAACTATATATTGCCCATATATTGCACATATACCTATACTATATGTGTGACGGTCGGGCTTACTCTAGGTGTCTAGGGTAGGTCTAAGGCGTTATGAAACTCCGCTAATACAGTTGTCATGGGGATGAGGAAGCAACTACCGGGTAGTTTACGTAGTTAATAAGAGATAAAATGTCTAAGCATCTAGTGTCTACTTAATTCATATTGTGAAGCTTAAGGAAGGAAAAGATATCCTGACTTATCGTTAGTTATTATATATTAAATACATCGATATTCCTCCTATTAACCAGACGTCCCTTGTGTTATTTAAAATACATCCCTCATCTAATTCTTCCTATTTCAGATTTATTCTAGCCTTTAGGCGATATCCTCACTGTAAGAGTTAGGCCCTTAGAGGAGCTGTGGGTCCTTATCTTAGATAAGGACAGCACGTAATAGGACCTAGATCAGCCACGCGGCGAGAGCTTGCAGAGCACTCGCTAAGTGAACGCTTACATACACACCAATACCTACCTTCCGGACACTTGTGCAACACCCTGACAGACCAACCCTTACACTCACCATCATCCATTACTACGTATTATCTATATGGAGCGGTTATGCACTTTCCATTATTGTTATCCTCTATCTCTTCTTAGACTTTTACTCCATTTACCTAACCTCCAACTTAGTCCTAGTTATGTAATCTCCCTTAGTGTAGGGTAGGTTATATAATAGGTATAAGGTAGCTATTATCTCTTACAGTTTAACACTCCCCCTTAAACTTAATATCATTACCTTTATATAAAGAGTTAAGTATAATATTAACTATTTTAAGCTACTTAATGAAGTTCCTATATATTAAACCATTTAGAGGTTTTATTAATCTATCTGCAGTCATTTAGCTAGTTAATAAATAGATGACCTTAATATCCCCTGCTTAAATTGCATTACGTATATAGTAATATTTTACTTAAATATACTTTATATAATGTATATAATACGCATGCCGGTTAAACAAGCTTGCTGGACACTTATACTATACAGCTAAAAGCAATAATATCAGATTTTTAAAACAGGCTATATAATTATTAAAAATATAAAAAATCATTTTTAGATATTTAAAGAAAAAGAAAATAGTATAGTAATTTTCTTAAATTTTTAATTAGCTTATTATATATAAAATTAAGAAGGTACATAGTGCAAATAGGTTTTTTCTTAATAACTTTATTAAAAAAAAAAGTAAAATTTTATAAAAAGTTTTTATATAAGTTATTACATAATTAGCCTATATATTAAGTTTTAGATATTTTAAGTATAGTTCAGGTCTTTAAGAATTTTTTAAAAATTGTAATTTAAGATATAAAATATAAGTGACCGGTATACTTATTTAACTGGCATGCTTATTATATACGTTATATATAGAACTCTAGGTTATATATAAGCTTAATATAACTTTAGTTATTACTATAGATAGTAATTAGTTCTATAAGTAGATAGCCTATTTTCTTTATAAATCTATAAATCCAAATTGCTTTATAAATTACTTATGATAGTCGGGCTTACTCTAGGGGTCTAGGGTAGGTCCAAGGCATGTGTTTAATGATCGAGTTAATTAGGACGTCGTAGTAAGTAATATAGGTCACAGTCTAGTAATGGTAAAATAGTAGATTTAATATAACTAAGTGTATTAATAGCTAGTGAGGCTATCTCTATGAAAGTGCTAAATGAATATATATATATACTGTGGTCATAATCCAATCTCAGTAGTTCTCTTATAAAGCTCATTAATGAAATTAGCAGTTTTATTAATGAGAGTTATAAGTGGAGTACTGAGACTTAAGTTATCTATATAATGGGTTAGGTTAATAAGTGTAATAAAAAAGTAGATATATCATAGTACTGCTAGTTATAACTACCTGGTCTTAACCTAGGCTGTAATATAATATCTCCCTTCTAATTGTGACGGTCGGGTCTAACCTAAGGGTATAGGGTAGGTCCGAGGCGTGGGGTGTATGATCTAGTGGATCAGGACGTCGTAGTGAGCAATGTAGGTCACGGTTTGGTAATGGTAGAATAGTAGATTCAATGTAACCAAGTGTGTTGATAGCTGGTGAGGCTATCTCTATGAAAGTGCTAAATGAATGTGCTTATATACTGGGGCCTTATGAGGCGATCAGAGGTACAGGTATTGGGATCATTGGTGATCCGTCGTGGATCGGTAGTGATCCGGTTGGGATCACTGGTGATCGCACGAGGTGGGGTCCTGATTGTGTAAGGTAACGTGAAAAAGTGGGTACCGTCATGGTTCTGCCGGTTGTGACCGCCTGGTCTCAACCTGGGCCGTGACACGATGTCTCCCTCCCGGTTGGTCTTGTCCTCAAGGCCGCATAAGTAGACCCAACCGTCTGTCTTTAGGTTGGTCTGTAAAATCCTCATCCTTCCTTCCTCAATATTCTTCTGGTCGCAATGCTGACAAAATGTCTAGTCGCGTAACTAAATCTAAAAAACCTGCTGCCAAACGTGTCTCCCAAAACCGCCAATCGTTACAGGTCCTTGTAGGGGCTGTTGGTATCTTAGCCATGCCGTGTTCCTACTGTGAGAAATGGGGGCTTGAATGTAAGATTTCCCCTTAATTTTCTGGTTGTTGTCAGTTCTGTGTTGGGGCTGGTGTGTCTTGTGATGGGTACGGTTTGTCTGTGGCTGCTGGTGCGTTCTTTTCTTGAGTGACGTAATTGAGGCTTTGGTTGACGTTTTATTAGCTCAGAAGATTGCCGCTGAGAAGGAGCGTTTGGAACGTGAGGAGGAGGATGCTGAGGCGAAGCTGTTATAGCTTCAAGAGAAAATGAATGCTGTTCATTTGGAGATGAATACACAATTCGCGCGCATTACGCGGTTGCGTCGCCAGAAACGCCAGGTGACCACGAAGGGTCTTGATATGATTCGTCGGGGTCTGGCGTCCATAGATGCTCTGGAGCAGGCGGAGCGGGATGAGGCTGCCGCTGAGGAGTTATCCTACATTAACGGGACTTTCCGGGATTACTCCGCGGATATGGTAGATGCTAGTTGGGATTCCTTGGGTTTAGGCGATTATCTTTCGCCTGCTTCCGGTGTTGCTGGCGGAAGTTCTTCAGGAGGCGTTGCATATGGGTGAGATTTTTTGCTGGTTCCCATTGGTTGCTGCTTTCGGGGTAATTTTTCCATTTGATGAGGTACTTAGTTTTATTGTTGATCTGTCGCATGTCGAGGATCTTTTTAACTTCGTACTCCTCTGGTCCTTCGACCTCAGTCTCGTGTTCATTGCTAAACTTGGCTATGATGGTGTTTAATGCGTCTTCAAGGAGTGAGATGTGGAAGACTGGGTGAAGTCTGACTTTTGGCGGTAAGTCTAACCGGTAGTTGTTTTCTGAGATTTTTTTAATGATTTTGTAAGGTCTGATGTATTTGTAGTCCAGTTTTTTGTTTTGTCGTTTTGTTTCGATGTTTTTTGTTGCGAGTAGAACCATATCTCCCTTCTGGAAGGATGGTCCCTTCATCCGTTTTTTGTCGTAATATTTTTTCATCTGGTTTCTGATAAATTCAAGCTCGGTCTTCATTTCTTCATGTAGATTTTTCAAATTTTCTGATGTGAGAATGGCTTTGGGGATGATTAGTCCATCGCGGCTTGCTCTGTAGGCGTCGGGGGTGAATCTAAAGTTGGTGTATGCTGGGGTGAGCTTTGTGCTTTCGTGGGTTGCGGTGTTGTAGCTTAGCTGTGCGGTCGGGAGCTTCTCAACCCAATCGTTCTGTTCGTAATTAATGTAGCAACGAAGGTATTGTTCTAGTATCTGGTTCGTTCGTTCTGTCTGACCGTCGGTCTGTGGTCGGAAAGCCGTAGAGAGTCGGTGGTTTAATTCTATATAGTCCATTAGTGCTTGCTAGAACTTGGAAGCGAATGGGGGTCCTCTATCGGAGAGAATCTCCGATGGTACTCCATGCGTGCTGACGATGTTTCTCAGGAAGATGTAAGCGAACTGCTCTGCATCTGTTGCTTCCTGGTACGGTATAAAATAGGAAAACTTCGTGAGTCTGTCTATGATGATAAGAATGCTGTCGTACATGACTCCGGTCGCGGGGTCTTCTGACAGGGGTAATTTTGTGATGAAATCCATAGTGATAGAGTCCCAGGGTCGGTCAGCGACTGGTAGGGGCTGTAGTTCTCCGTATGGCTTGTGGCGTTGAGCCTTGGTTTTCTTGTAAAGGCGGCACTTGTTTATGATGTCTTTTATAACCTGTTTCATTTTAGGAAATTGGTATGTCGTTCTGACTCGTTCTAGGGTTTTATTGACTCTCTGATGTCTATGTAGGAGGTGTTTATGTATCTCCTGTATAAGCTGGTGTTGCAGTTCTCTAGGAACTTGCTGCTTGTTCGTGCGTTCTTCTTCAGGTAGTGCGTCGTTGTATTTCTGGATTTGCTTGAGTAGTGGGTTTCCTTGTTCCACTCTGTGTGTTGCGGCTATCGTTCTGGTAATATATAGTTGATCCTTAGGGCACTTGGGGCACTGTGCTATGCGGTCTCGTATAGCTCCGTATATGTTTTCTATGGTGTAGAATTCTGCTATCTGGGCTTCTGCGCGCCAGGGCATTCCGTCGTGTACTAGGTTGTGGTAGTATTTTGTGAGGTATTCTTCTATGTTTTTTGGAATGATGATCTTGCCGTTTTCACTCTTCTTGATGTATCTTTCCTTCGGTGATTCGCCAGTGACCGAGTCGAATCGGTAGTCTTCTGGTGTCCTCAGGAGCTTTAGGTGTTCTTTTGGAGGTTCCTTCGGTGGTGTGCATTTTGGGCATTCTTTGATTGCGTATCGTAGAGCGTTGTTAAGATCGCATGTGACGTACGTTTTTGCAATACGTTCCCGCAAGGTGTCGATGTCTCCGTCGTGGGGACCTTCCTTGTGTAGGTCTTCTACAATTTGGTACTTGTGGTGGTTGGGGATGACGATGCGTCTGTTCTGGTAAGTGATTCTTCCAGTGTGGCCTCGTGCCCAATCTATGAAGTCTTGTGCTGGTCCGTCGTCGCGGATTAGTTTTAGATGCTCTGGGTAAGGAGGGTATTGTCCTTTCCAGGCTCTTGTGATGAATTTCTGCTTGAGGTGTCCTTCGGGCGTGAGGTGTAGGAGTTGATCGTTGATAACGGTTTTGCTGTCGTCGAAGTTGTATCGTCGACTGATGGCATCTGCTCGGCCGTTTTCTGATCCTTTTCGATGGATGATGACGTAGTCGAATTCTGAGAGATATTCGGCGTATCGTAGTTGTCGTCCGCTGAGTTGTTGTGTGGTAGCGAAGTATGAGATGTTTTTGTGGTCCGTGTAGACCTTGATCTTGTGCTTGCTTCCTAGGAGGTAGTGTCTGAATTCTTTGAAGGCATTGACGATGGCAAGGAATTCTTTGTCGTAGATGGGGTAGTTGAGTTCAGCGCTATGCATTTTGTATGAGAAGAAGGCGACGGGGTGCAGCATTCCGTCGTCATCTCGTTGTCCGATCTGGGCGCCCTGTGTAAAGTCCGATGAGTCTGTTTCTAACTTGACTTCTCGTTCGGGGTCGAATGTTGCTAGTACGGGTTTGCTTAGGATGGCGTTCTTTATGTCGTTAAATGCTTTTCCTGCGGTGGCGTCCTATTGGAAGTCTACTCCTTTTTTGTTGAAGTTGGTCAGTGGTATAGTGAGTCCACTGAACCTTTTGATGAATCTTCGATAGTAGTTGGCGAAGCTGAGGAAGGATTGCACTTCCTTGAGATTCTTTGGCCTTGGCTATTTACTGACTGCGGCGATTTTCTTTGGATCCATCCTGATCTCATTGTGAGAGATCATATGTCTGAGAAATTCTACTTCTTTGATGTGGAAGTGGCTTTTCTCTGGTTCTACTAATAAGTTGTTGTCTTGTAGTGCTTGCAGTACCTTGTGGATGTGTTCCGTGTGTTCTTCTTCCGTTTCGGAGAAGATGAGGATGTCGTCTAGGTAATATATAATAAAGATGTTGAGGTGCTTGCGTAGTACGTTGTTGATCATTCGTTGGAATGTCGCAGGTGCGTTTGTGAGTCCGAAGGGCATAATAAGGTATTCGTATAGTCCGAACTTTGTTCTGAAGGCGGTTTTCCATTCGTGTCCTTCCTTGATGCGGATGAGATTGTACGCTCCTTTGAGATCTAATGTTGTGAAGATCTTCATTCCGTGGAGTTGATCCTTGAGCTCTGTGATGAGGGGTAATGGGGTTCGATCTTTGAGTGTGATTTCGTTCAATCTGCGGTAGTCCACAATAAGTCGGAGCTTCCTGTTCTTTTTGGGAATGAATATGACTGGATATCCGGCTGAAGATGTGGATTCCCTGATATATCCTTTTCTTTCCATTTCCGTGATGTATTCTTTGAGCGTTTGAAGTTGTGTGACGTTCAAGTTGAAGATGGGGTGGAACGTGGGCGACGCTCCGTCTATTAAGTCGATTTTGTGGTCCCATTGACTAAATGGTGGTAGTCCTGTCTCGAGTTCTTCCGCGAAGAGCTTCTCATAGATACGATACTGTGCTGGTACGTTCTTGAGTCGTTCTTCCTCGGGGATTTTCTTGTACTCTTCGAGGTCTTTGTTTATCTGCGTGAACTGTCGTTGAAGGCGTCCGATCGTTCTTCGGAGTGCTTGTTTCTTGCCTTTCTGGTGTTTGTGTTGTGTTCCTTTTGGGGGTGATGAGGTTTCTGTTGTGTCCTCATTCGAAGTCTCGCCCTCGCTGTTTTCGGGGGTCAAGATTGGAGATCTCTTGTCTTCTGAGTCGTTTTCGTCATTACTGGGGAGTATGTTGTCGTCATTGATTAGTACTTGGCTAGTTCTCCAGTTGATATGTGGGTTGTATTTTCTTAACTATGGATACCTAAGAATGATGTCGTGATGTCGCATCGGTATAATGTCGAGAGTGACGCCTTGGTTCTTTCCGTCGATGAAAACCTTTAAGTGATCAAGTTCTCTGGTTATCCATCTATCGTCGTACTTGAATAGGTCGCCTTCGAGGTTGTGTACCGTGTATGGATCCTTTTTGTTCTTTCATTTTAGCTTTAGCTTGTTGACTACCTTTGGGTTAATGTAGTCTGCTTCAGCTCCGCTGTTTACTAATGCGGTGAGTTGTATACCCTGGATTCGCACTTGTAGCTTAAGTGTCTTTCGTTTCGTTGCTGATTTTATTGCGCATAGAGCCTTTGTTGGAGGTGGTTCTTTCTCCTTTGTGTTGCTCGCCTGTTGCTCTTTTATAGGTGGCGTGAGTCGTTTTTTGCTTCGTCGCAATCTTCGAGTAATTCTCTCCACTCGTCTCGGTGTATGTGCTAGAGGTCGATCTTGGCGCGTGCGTGGATTTGATAGTTTACTTCGTCGCATCCTACGGGGTTCGCTGGTCCTTTGATACATTCTGGGGGAAAGAACCCTTTAGAGTGTTCTAGGATAGCAATTCCATCGATCGGTCCGGAGTTGCGTGCTTGGTAACCCTTGACTTCTGTGTGTAGGTATGGTGTGGTTACTGGGTGATTTTCTAGGTGTGT
The DNA here is from genome assembly GCA_020744375.1 of Dactylonectria estremocensis. NCBI lineage: Eukaryota > Fungi > Ascomycota > Sordariomycetes > Hypocreales > Nectriaceae > Dactylonectria > Dactylonectria estremocensis. Next base: position 40,142 of record JAGMUU010000010.1, on the reverse strand, counting down.
GGGGAAGCAATCGTTCTTCTATTTGCTATAGATGTGTTTCTGATAACGTGGGTTGAAGCATGACACCCAAGCGATCTCTTTATGTAGAGGGTCGGTTGTTAGGAGGCGTGGGTCATCGTGGTATTCACCACGTGGTACCTTTTCGTCACCTCGGGCTTCGAGTCTTGATCGGGCATGGATGTAGAGGTTTTCCTTAGTAAGGGGTTTCTATCTTTCTCTGATCAATTGTTGGTACTTGTCGTCGTTGTTTGTCCACATGCGGATTCCCTGTGAGTCGTATTCCGCTGTGTTCCACCATTCCTTGTGTTCGTAGGACTCCCTGTATTCTTCGTTGTAGGGGTCATTTCGTTCCTCGTCGCTTCCTTCCGGGTATTCGTCCGCGGGGGCGATGATTGGTTCTGGTTCCTGGCTGAATCGTTCATCTAAGATTCGGAAGGTCTCTAGGCGTTGCTTGCCTTCGGCGCTTCCTGCTGCTGGTTCCCAGCGCTTGCTGGTACTAGCATGGTGTCGTTTGCTACCTCGTCTGGGTCTCTCATTGTCGTGCAGTTTGTTCCAGATGGCTTTCTTCTCCTTGGAGAATGATTCTGGGCATTCATTGGGCTGTCTGTCTGGGATCTCTGTCTTGACTTCTGGTCGTCGGTAGGCTGCTTCTTCTTCCGGGATAGGTACGAAGGGTCGGGTTTTCTTCCCTTTCTTCGTTATAGCAAGGGTTCTGCTAGTCGCAGTGTTTTGGGGTTTCCCTTCTGGGACTGGTGTCTAGACGTGTGCGATGGTTTTGTGGGTTTCTTCAGCGGGTGTGTCGGGGGGCTATGACTGCGTTCGATCGTGGCAATTGTCTTTGATCGTGGTTCGTCGTTTAGTTTACTGGCAAAGCGAACGTTCTTACCTTCTGGCATGGGCTTGTGCTTTTGGTTAGTTTTGGGGCCTCGACACTTGCTTTTGAAGTGGCTTATCTTTCCACAATTCCAGCATTTGACCTGCGAGTGGTCTCGTTGAGCGGCTCCTAGTTCCATAGGGCCTGACTGGGTTCCGTAGGAGGTGTTCGTATGTCGTTTCTTTCCCTGATTGGCTTGGAATTTCTTGTTCTTCCAGTTAGGGGTGTACGTTTCTCCTGCTTTCTCCAGTTTCTTCTTTTGTCGTCTTTCGAATTGTTGGTCGTCAATTTCCACAGCTAGTTGGATGAGTCTGCTGTACGTAGTGGGTCTTTCCTTTCCCACCATGGCGTCCTTGACCTCTGACTTTAGTCCTTGGTAGAAGCTGGCTATAAGGGCCTCTTCTCCCCAGTTGAGTCGTGAAGCAGAGTTGCGGTGTTCGGATGCGTATGTGGATGCGGCTCCTTTCTGGCGGAGTTTCTGGATTTGCTGTTCCGCCATTCGTTTTTCGTCCTGGAATCCACAAAAGTCCTTGAGTTCCTGCTTGAAGTGTTCGTAACTTCCGTAGACGTTTAGAGTTTCCTTCTTCCTAAGTTCGTAGGGGTTGTTGACGTAGTCTCTTATGATGGGCTCGAACCATCGTAGGGCTTTGTCGTGAAGGAATCCCATTGCGTGTCTGACTTTAGCTTCCTCCGTCCCAAACTGGGATGGATAGTACATCTGGTAGGCTCGGAGATGCGTGAGGAATCCTTGCAGGTTGATTGGTGAGCCATCGTAAGGGTCTGGCTGTCTTGGTCTAAGGATTTCTCTGGCATCTTTTCCTCGGGCTGCGTTGGATGTAGTGTTTTCGATGTAGTCCTTGTATATGGACTTTTGTCTGATGAGGTCTTGGGCAAGGGCTTCGTTTCTTCCCACAAGGTCCTGGTGCTGGGCGTTCAGGTTGTCAATCTGGTTTTGCTTGTGGGTCGAGGTTTCTCTGTTGTACTTGAGAATCTCGTTGATTTTGTTGGTCAATTCCCTGTTTGCCTTTTTCAGCGCCTTCAGGTCCTTGCTGGTGACTTGTTCGATTTCTTCTTCAGACTCCGTGTCTTCGGGAATGTCGTTGCCTCGCATGGCAGTGTCTTTGCCAGGAGTGGTTTTTCCCTTCGAGGATGTCGAGCTAGTTGGGGTTGCGGGTGCTATAATGATGAATTCGAGTATTGCTTAGGTTGATGTGGTAATACACTGAATAAGAGCTATCAACGTGTGACGGTCGGGTCTAACCTAAGGGTATAGGGTAGGTCTGAGGCGTGGGGTGTATGATCTAGTGGATTAGGACGTCGTAGTGAGTAATGTAGGTCACGGTCTGGTAATGGTAGAATAGTAGATTTAATGTAACTAAGTGTGTTGATAGCTGGTGAGGCTATCTCTATGAAAGTGCTAAATGAATGTGCTTATATACTGGGGCCTTATGAGGCGATCAGAGGTATAGGTATTGGGATCATTGGTGATCCGTCGTGGATCGGTAGTGATCCGGTTGGGATCACTGGTGATCGCATGAGGTGGGGTCCTGATTGTGTAAGGTAATGTGAAAAAGTGGGTACTGTCATGGTTCTGCCGGTTGTGACCGCCTGGTCTCAACCTGGGCCGTGACACTAATAGTCTTATTCTTAAGGCCTATATATAAAACTGTAGTTCTAATGATATTAATTTATATTTATTTTATTATCTTTATCTATTTTAAAATGCTAATATAATATCTAGCTGTGTTTTTAAAAAGCTATCTATTAAAAAGCAGAAGAATTTAACTAACTTCTACTATATTTAAATACTGCTTATTGAGGAGTTTAACTATAATAGCATGCCTTATTCTTTTTATTTAATAAAGGGGTTTTATTATTATATAGTAATAATATTAAACTATTATTTAAAGTATATTTATTAAAGTAGAATCTGTAATGCATTAGGTATTTCAGTAGTTATTAATATATATATAGAGGCTTCTTCTTCTTCTAGTATTTTTAATAAATGAAAAATAGTAAATTAAATTATTGCAAAGAAGCATTATATTAAATATAAGGAGGAGGCTATTGAGGAGGCTCTTTTAAAGTCTTGCGAAGCATTAGAAGCTACTTAAAAAGAGATTGCAGATAGTTTGGATGGTTTAGCCTATCTGTAGAAGCAGCGGAATTAGGTAATCTCTTGTAGGGAGGAGCTAGTTTATTATAGTACTTGCTCATTAGATGAGTTAGATACTGTAAAGCGTGTAAATTCTAAGGCTGTAGTTGCTATGCAGTCTTTAGCTTATATAGACCTTATTAACTAGAGTGTTTTAGGTTTTAATGATTTACTTTTGCCTATTTCTAATATTATTAATAGAAGTTCTTTAAAAGGCATTATATATAGATAAGACTTTTTACTAGTTTCTATTAATTATTACTTTTAAAACAGTTTTTCCATTTTATAAAGTACTTAATTTACTTATTAACTTATTATATTTTAAAAATCTTCTTAACTTTATATTTCTCTAGTTTTTTAACCTCAGTTTTATATTTATTATTAAACTTAGCTATAATAATATTTAATATATCCTTAAAGAGTGAAATATAGAAGATTAAGTAAAGTCTAACTTTTAGTAGTAAGTTTAACTAGTAGTTATTTTCTGAGATCTTTTTAATAATTGTATAAAGTCCGATATATTTATAATCCAGTTTTTTTTTTTTTTTTTTTTTTAATGTTTTTTATAGCAAGTAGAACTATATCTCCCTTCTAAAAGGATAGTCCCTTCATCTACTTTTTATTATAATATCTTTTTATCTAGTTTTTAATAAATTTAAGTTTAGTCTTTATTTCTTTATATAGATTTTTTAGGTTTTCTAATATAAAAATAGCTTTAGAAATAATTAATCTATCTTAACTTACTCTATAGATATCAGAGGTGAATTTAAAATTAGTATATACTGGAGTGAGCTTTATACTTTTATAGACTGCAGTATTATAGCTCAGCTATGCAGTTAGGAGCTTCTTAACTTAATCATTCTATTTATAATTAATATAGTAATGAAGGTATTATTTTAATATTTAGCTCATTTATTTCATTTAACTATCAGTCTATAGTTAGAAAGCTATAGAGAGTTAGTAGTTTAATTCCATATAGTCTATTAATACTTACTAAAACTTAGAAGCAAATGAAGGTCCTCTATTAAAGAGAATCTCTAATAGTACTTTATATATATTAATAATATTCCTTAGGAAGATATAGGTAAACTGCTCTATATCTATTACTTCTTAATATAATATAAAATAGAAAAACTTCATAAGTCTATCTATAATAATAAAAATGCTATTATATATAACTCCAGTTATAAGGTCTTTTAATAGAGGTAGTTTTATAATAAAATCTATAGTAATAAAGTTCTAAAGTTACTTAATAATAAGTAGAGGCTATAGTTCTCTATATAGTTTATAGTATTAAGCCTTAGCTTTTTTATACAGGCGGCACCTATTTATAACGTTTTTTATAATTCATTTCATTTTAGGAAATTAATATATCATTTTAACTCATTTGAAGGTTTTATTAACTCCTTAATATCTATATAGAAGGTATTTATATATTTCCTATATAAGCTAGTATTGTAGTTCTTTAGGAACTTGCTGCTTATTTATATATTCTTCTTTAAGTAGTATATTATTATATTTTTAAATTTACTTAAATAGTGGATTTCCATATTTCACTATATATATTGCAGCTATTATTTAGGTAATATATATTTAGTCTTTAAGGTACTTTAAGCATTATATTATAAGTTTTTCTATAGCTCTATATATATTTTCTATAATATAGAATTCTACTATTTAGATTTCAGTTTATTAGAGCATTCCGTTATATACTAGGTTATAGTAATATTATATAAAGTAATTCTCTATATTTCTTAAAATGATAATCTTACTATTTTCACTCTTCTTAATATATCTTTCCTTTAGTAATTCACTAGTAACTAAGTTAAATCAGTAGTCTTTTAATATCTTTAGGAGTTTTAAATATTCTTTTAGAAGTTCCTTTAGTAATATATATTTTAAGCACTCTTTAATTATATATTGTAAAATGTTATTAAAGTTATAAATAATATAAGTTTTAGTAATATATTTTTATAAGGTATTAATATTTCTATTATAGAGGCCTTCCTTATATAGGTCTTCTATAATTTAATATTAGTAATAATATAGAATGATGATATATCCATTCTAGTAAGTGACTCTTTTAATATAGCTGCATGCCTAATTTATGGAGTTTTATATTAATCTATTATTATAAATTAACTTTAGATGCTCTAGCTAAAGAGAGTACTATCCTTTTTAAGCTTTTATAATAAATTTCTACTTAAGATATCCTTTAGATATAAGGTGTAGAAGTTAATTGTTAATTATAGTTTTGCTGTTATTAAAGTTATATTATTAACTAATAGCATTTACTTAACTATTTTCTAATCCTTTTTAATAGATAATAATATAATTAAATTTTAAGAGATATTTAATATATTGTAATTATTATTTACTAAGTTATTATATAGTAGTAAAGTATAAGATATTCTTATAGTCTATATAGATATTAATCTTATACTTACTTCTTAAAAGGTAGTATTTAAACTTCTTAAAGGTATTAATAATTATAAGGAATTCTTTATTATAGATAGAGTAATTAAGTTTAGCGCTATATATTTTATATAAGAAGAAGGTAATAGAATATAATATTTCATTATTATTTTATTATTTAATTTAAGCGCCTTATATAAAGTCTAATGAGTCTATTTCTAATTTAATTTCTCATTTAAAGTTAAATATTACTAATATAAATTCACTTAAGATAGCATTCTTTATATTATTAAATACCTTTTCTATAGTAGCATTCTATTAGAAGTCTACTTCTTTTTTATTGAAGTTAGTTAATAATATAGTAAGTTTACTAAACCCTTTAATAAATCTTTAGTAGTAATTAACTAAACTAAGGAAAGATTGCACTTCTTTAAGGTTCTTCAGTTATAGCTATTTATTAATTGCAGCGATTTCCTTTAGATCTATTTTAATTTCATTATAAAAGATTATATATCTAAAAATTCTACTTCTTTAATATAGAAATAGCTTTTCTCTAATTTTATTAATAAGTTATTATTTTATAGCACTTATAATACCTTATAAATATATTTCATATATTTTTCTTTTATTTTAAAGAAGATAAAGATATTATCTAGATAATATATAATGAAGATATTAAAGTATTTATATAATATGTTATTAATTATTTATTAAAATATTATAAATACATTTATAAGTTCAAAGGGTATAATAAGGTATTTATATAATTTGAACTTTATTCTAAAGGCAGTTTTCTATTTATATCCTTCTTTAATATAAATAAGATTATATACTCCCTTAAGATTTAATGCTATAAAGACCTTCATCTTATAGAGTCAGTCCTTAAGCTCTATAATAAGAGGTAATAAAGTTCAATCTTTAAGTATAATTTCATTTAATCTGCAGTAGTTTATAATAAGTTAGAACTTTCCATTCTTTTTAAGAATAAATACAACTAGATATCTAGCTAATAATATAAATTCCCTAATATATCCTTTTCTTTTTATATCTTTAATATATTCCTTAAGCATTTAAAGTTATATAATATTTAAGTTATAGATAGAGTGGAATATAGGTGATATTCCATCTATTAAGTCAATTTTATAATTCCATTAATTAAATAATAGTAGTTCTATCTCAAGTTCTTCTATAAAGAGTTTCTTATAAATATAGTATTATATTAATATATTTTTAAGTTATTTTCCTTTAGGAATTTTTTATATTCTTTAAGGTCTTTATTTATTTATATAAACTATTATTAAAGGCATTTAATTATTTTTAAAATGCTTATTTCTTGCTTTTTTAATATTTATATTATATTCCTTTTAAAGGTAATGAGATTTCTATTATATTCTCATTTAAAGTCTCACCTTTACTATCTTTAGAAATTAAAATTAAAGATCTTTCATTATCTAAGTTATTTTCATTGTTATTAAGAAATATATTAGTATCATTAATTAATACTTAGCTAGTTCTCTAGTTAATATATAGGTTATATTTCCTCAGCTATAGATACTTAAAAATGATATTATAATATTATATTAATATAATATTAAAGATAATACTTTAGTTTTTTTATTAATAAAAACCTTTAAGTAATTAAATTCTCTAATTATCTATCTATTATTATATTTAAATAAATTGCCTTTAAAGTTATATATTATATAAGGATCGTTTTTATTCTTCTATTTTAACTTTAGCTTATTAACTACCTTTAGGTTAATATAGTCTACTTTAGCTCCACTATCTACTAATATAATAAGTTATATACCCTAGATTTACGTTTATAGCTTAAGTATCTTTTATTTTATTACTAATTTCATTATATATAGAGCTTTCTATAGAGGTAGTTCTTTCTTCTATATATCGCTTGCCTATCACTCTTCTATTAGTAGCGCAAGTTGTTTTTTACTTTATTGCAGTCTTTAAGTAGTTCCCTTCACTTATCTTAATATATATATTAAAGATTGATCTTAATATATATATAGATTTAATAGTTTATTTCATTATATCTTATGGAGTTTACTAATTCTTTAATATATTTTAAAGGGAAGAATCCTTTAAAGTATTTTAAAATAGTAATTCTACTAATAGATCTAGAGTTCTATATTTAATAACCTTTAACTTCTATATATAGATATAGTATAGTTACTAAGTAATTCTCTAGATATATAGAAAAATAATTATTCTTCTATTTGCTATAGATATACTTTTAATAATATAAATTAAAGTATAACATTTAAGCAATCTCTTTATATAGAGGATTAGTTATTAAGAAGTATAAAGTATTATAATCTTCTCTATATAGTATTTTTTTATTACTTTAAGCTTTAAGTCTTAATTAGATATAGATATAGAGGTTTTCCTTAATAAGGGGTTTCTACCTTTCTTTAATTAATTATTAGTATTTATCTTCATTATTTATCTATATATAGATTCTTTATAAGTTATATTCCGCTATATTCCACTATTTCTTATATTTATAAAACTCTCTATACTCTTTATTATAGAAGTCGTTCTATTCTTTATTGCTTTTTTCTAAGTACTTATCTATAGAGGCGATGATTTATTTCAGTTCTTAATTAAATTGTTTATTTAAAATTTAAAAGATTTCTAAGCGTTGCTTGCCTTTAGCGCTTCCTGCTGCTAGTTTCTAGCGCTTGCTGATACTAGTATAGTATTATTTGCTACTTTATTTAGGTTTTTTATTATTATATAGTTTATTTTAAATAGCTTTTTTCTCCTTTAAGAATATTTCTAGGTATTTATTAAGTTATCTATTTAGAATTTCTATTTTAACTTCTAGTTATTAGTGGGCTGCTTCTTCTTTTAAAATAGATATAAAGAGTTAGGTTTTCTTTTCCTTTTTTATAATAGCGAGAGTTCTTCCAGTTATAGAAGTTTAGCATTTCCCTTTTAAAATAAGTATCTAAGTATATATAATAGTTTTATAGGTTTCTTTAGTAGGTATATTAAAGAAGTTATAACTGCATTTAATTATAGCAATTATCTTTAATTATAGTTTATTATTTTACTTATTAGTAAAATAAATATTCTTACCTTCTAGTATAGGCTTGTGTTTTTAGTTAGTTTTAGGGCTTTAATACTTACTTTTAAAGTAGCTCATTCTTCTACAATTCTAGCATTTAATCTATAAGTGGTTTTATTAAGTGGCTTCTAGTTCCATAGGGCCTGACTGAGTTCTATAGAAGGTGTTTATATATTATTTCTTTCTTTAATTAATTTAGAACTTTTTATTTTTTTTAATTAAAGGTATATATTTCTTCTACTTTCTTTAGTTTCCTTTCTTATTATCTTTTAAATTATTAATTATCAATTTCTATAGCTAGTTAAATAAGTCCGCTATATATAGTAAGTCTTTCCTTTTTTACTATTACATCCTTAACTTTTAACTTTAACTCCTAGTAAAAGCTAGCGATAAGAGCTTCTTCTCTTTAATTAAGTTATAAAGTAGAGTTACAGTATTTAGATATATATATAGATATAGCTCCTTTCTAGCAGAGTTTCTAAATTTGCTATTTTGCTATTTATTTCTTATTTTAGAATTTACAGAAGTCTTTAAGTTCTTATTTAAAGCATATATAACTTCTATAGATATTTAAGGTTTCCTTCTTTTTAAGTTTATAGAGGTTGTTAATATAGTCTTTTATAATGGATTTAAATTATTATAGAGCTTTATTATAAAGGAATCCCATTATATATTAGATTTTAGCTTCTTCTATTTTAAATTGAGATAGGTAGTATATTTAATATATTTAGAGATATATAAGGAATCCTTAAAAGTTAATTAGTAAGCTATTATAAGGGTCTAGCTGTTTTAATTTAAGGATTTCTCTAGCATCCTTTCCTCAAGCTGCATTAGATGCAGTATTCTTAATATAGTCCTTATATATAGACTTTTATTTAATAATATCTTAAGTAAGAGCTTTATTTCTTTTTATAAAGTCCTGGTGCTAGGCATTTAGGGTGTTAATTTAGTTTTATTTATAAGTTAAAGTTTCTCTATTATTGTCACGACCCATGTCGGACTAGGCCTCGACCCTGTCACGTGCGCTGACAGCGTACCCACTTTTTCCACCTATCACAAACGGATCACCCAGATCACTAGATGATCCAGATGATCCCGGATCACCCAGATCATTAGATGATCCCAATGATCCAACCATTAGACGTAACTATATTAACGAGAGGAACTGGCTGTACTAGAACACCAGCTCCTCAGCTATCAATACAACTTGGTTACCTCAATCTACCCTGCTCGCTACGCCGCATCGTATATTGACCATTACCTAACGTAACACTTAACTGCTCAGTAAGTATACGCCTAACCGTTCTGCTAACATAGACCACGGTCTATCCCTTAGGAAACCGATCTTCGCCTACCCTATACCCCCGTACAGGCCAGGCTTAGACCCGACCGTTACACGTTGATAGCTCTTGTTCAGACGGTTACCCGCATACGCTGAGCAATACCAAACAAGCTGTTATGGCACCCGCAACTCCCACTACCAGCTCCGGCTCTTCCAAGGGCAAGGGGACCACTGCCTCGCGCAGGGTCCAGGACCCCGATGGAGACCGAGACATGGACTCGTCGGGAGACGAGGATGAAGAAGTCCTCGCACTCCGTGCAGAAACTCTGCGCCTCAGTGAAGACTTGGTCGCGCTTGCAAAGCAAAGCCAAGATGCGCACGAACGTTACCAGGTGCAAATCAACGGTCTTGAGGCTCAACTTCGGAGCCCAGCCCCAGACCCAGGCACCACGGCGACAATTGCGGCGCTCGAAGCCCGCATCACGGAGTTGTCAACAGCACAAACCGCTGCTAGGAACGAACAGCAGCGTCAGGCGGCTCAATTCACCGGTTTCAATGAACCAGCCCAACACGCACGACCGCGCGACGCTGGAGAAACCCTGAAACCGCCACAACCAACCAAGTTCGACGGTACCCCCAAGGACCTTCGAGAGCACCTCACGCAGCTCAAGTCATACTTCATGTACTACCCTACCATGTTCGCAAACGAAGAACTGAAGGTTCGACATGCGATGAGCCTGCTGGAAGGGAAGGCCCTGCGAGGACTCGAACCAACCCTGAGAGACTTCGTCGAAAACCCCCACGAAAGTCGAAGGATCGAGACAAAGGAACTTTTCGGAAGCTTCAAACTCTACGAAGAACGACTCATCGACACCTACGGCGAATGGGACGAAAAACACGACGCTCTCCAGGCAATCCGCACGCTGAAACAGTACCGAGCAACTTCGGAATACCTTACGGAATTCCGATACCACTTGGCCAAGCTCAGCTGGGATGACGAAACAACGATCGACGAGTTCTACCGAGGGTTGAAGGACGAAGTGAAGGACGAAATCTCCAGGATGCTGGATTCTCCAACAAACTTCAACGCCTACGCCAAGCTTTGTGTAGCCATTGACAACCGACTCTTCGAACGAAAAATGGAAAAGAAGAAAGGGACCTACGTCAGAAACAACAGTGGATGGAAAGGAAAAAACAACGCCAACCAGGGGAAAGCACGAACCCCCAACACTTCCTATGGCACGGCAGCAGGACCCATGGAACTAGGAGCAGCCCAAAAACGGGACGTCAAGGACATCACCTGTTTCAATTGCGACAAGAAAGGACACTACTCCAGAGACTGCAAGGCCCCAAGAAGGAACAAGAAACCTTTTAAACCCATCCCGACACGAAAACTTAACTCGGTCAAGATCAGTGAGGATGAACCGCAACTCGCGATCAGGTCCATCAACATGACTAGAGGCGCCTACGACAGCCACTACAATGGACAAGATGCACAATGGCTTGAGGACCTCAAGTACGATACCCGCGCCAGGGGATCGAGCTTGACGGAACCAAAAAACGACGCCGGTAAGGCGACACACTCTGGCGACACCAGAAAGAAAGAAGTCAGAAGAGCCAGTTACCACCGGTGCAAGGAACGAGAAACACCTGAAGAAAGAACAGCTCGACTGAAAAAGAAAAGGGAAAGCCATGACCGGTGCAACCCACGAAGGGATAACGCTCAAAAAGAATGGAAACCTATCGAGTACCAAACAATTGCACCCAAGCCGAACCCAAACGATAAAACAATCGCTATGGTCAGAAGGGAAAAGGAACTTCGAGTGGACTACGACCAACTGGGAAGTAGCTCGAGCCGCACCTTTCCCCCGCCGGAACCCAGAAACGATGAGGAGATCGAAATCCCCGACAGACAACCCGATTTCGAATACCCTACGATCGACGAAGATCAACCAATCAACTGCCAGATCCTCCTAGGAATGAGCGAACCAGGAACAGAGATCACTCAACAGCAGGAAGAAAACGACAGGATCCGACGACAATTCCTAACGCGCGAACAAGGAAAGCCTTGGGTCGACGCGGGAACAGATGCTAAACGAGCAAGAAAAATCGGAATCCCAGTGACGAATCAAGACATTCGCGCACCCGCAGACGAATACCCGGAGGAAGACGATGACTACCGAAGCATCACCCCGGAAGAGCAAGAAAAGCTAAGGGAAGCAATGGAAGAAGTCCAGCTTGAACAACTAGTCGCAGCGACACAAGACCCCAAGGAAGAAGCGGACATCTATGTACGAGCCTACCACCGGAACGATGGACGAAACCCTCGGAACCCAGAAACCAAGCCGATGCGAGGAGATCACCCCCTCGTCAACTGGAAACACAAGGATCACAAGGCAACATCATGGGCTTCGTGCATCTATCAACAATGCCCCACTCACCTAGCGGACAAGCTGCGAAACGACTGTTTTCCAGTCCGAGCAAGTAGCAGACCAATCAGGAGGCCTTACGAAGCTAAAGACATGGAGAACTATCGAGTACGAGAATGGTACGAGCACCTCGGGATAGCGCAACTCATGGAGTACGATGTCACGTACCCAGAAAACTGCCTACACCTCGACGCCGACCACACCCAGTGCCAACGACACGAATGCGAAATCCACCTATACGAAAAGGTTAAGGATTGGCACAAGGAAAACGCAAGAACAAAGCTGCGACCCTCACGAAGAGGAACAACGGAGAGTAATACGACAAAAAACTCCCAACGCCATCTGTAACGGAGCAACAGATCGGCCCAGAGCTAGGAGGAGCGGACCTCCCAGAAACAAGAGCTCTATGTGCGACCAAAAGCGCACAGAACCCCGAACGATACCTAGAGTTACAGGTACGAATCAAGGGACACTGGCTGCCCGCGCTGGTAGACAGCGGCGCAGAACTCAACTACATTCACCCGGCGATAGTGAATACGTTGGAACTACCATGGAAGGAAAAGGCAGAACCGTATGAAGTTCACAACGTTGAAGGAACCGCGTTCAGCTACGACAACGGAAGAATTACCAAAGAGCTTGATCATCTCAAAACTTTCGTTGAAGGACGCAACGAAGGAATTTCCTACGATGTGATACCCATTGCGAATCACGCCTTGATCCTAGGGTACCCATGGTTGAAACGAGTGAACCCAATGATCAACTGGAGGACTGGCCAAGTGAAATTCGATGATGTCGATGATCACTCCTCCTGGGAATCAGATTCAGACGACGACACGAGATCTCAAACTTCGACTGACCACGGCACCAGCGAAGTACCGACGGAAGACACGACAGAAACTTCCTCACCCCGAGGCACAAAACATAAACACCGCAAAGCCCAACGAAGCAAGACACGCCGCACAATAGCCTATGTACGAAGCCAACTGACAAAGCTCGACAAGGACCTTGCACAAATGAACAAAGTACCGGAGGACGAGCGACTAAAAAACATACCCCTCGCCTACCGAGTCTACGAGAAACTGTTTGCCGAAGAATTGGAAACAGGTCTACCCGAACACAGTGAATGGGACCATGAGATATGGCTCAAAGACGGAACTTCACCCAAGTTCTTTAAACTCTACAACCTCAACGAAGTTCAACTCACAACGCTGAAAGAATACATCGAAGAGATGTTACGAAAAGGATACATCAGGATATCGAAATCCTCTGCAGGTTACCCAGTCATGTTCGTTCCAAAAAAGAACGGCAAACTCCGACTAGTCGTGGATTACAGACAATTGAACGACATCACCATGAAGGACCGAACCCCGTTACCCCTGATCACCGAGCTGAAGGACCGCCTTCACGGTAAAAAGTGGTTTACGGCGCTCGACCTAAAAGGTGCCTACAACCTAATCCGCGTCAAACCAGGAGACGAATGGAAGACTGCGTTCAGAACCAAGTTCGGGTTATTCGAATACCTGGTAATGCCTTTCGGACTCACGAACGCCCCAGCATCATTCCAGAAAATGATCAACAACGTTCTGAGAGAACACCTCGACATCTTCGTTGTATGCTACCTCGACGACATCCTAATCTTCTCCGACACAGAAGAAGAACACACGGAACACGTCCATCAGGTGTTGCAAAAGCTACAAGACGCGAAACTCCTCGTTGAACCCGACAAAAGCAAGTTCCACACACAGGAAGTGGACTTTCTCGGACACACGATCCGACCAAACGAAATCCGAATGGATAAGAAGAAAATCGAAGCTGTCAAGGATTGGCCGAAACCCAAAAACGTCAAGGAAGTGCAGAGCTTCCTGGGATTCGCCAACTACTACCGAAGGTTTATTCGCGCGTTCAGTGGAATCGCGAACCCCTTAACAGCACTCACGAAGAAAGGAGTAGACTTTAGATGGGATGTAAGAGCCCAGAAGGCTTTTAACGACATCAAGGAAGCCATCCTCAGCGAACCAGTTTTGGCAACATTCGACCCGAAGAAGCCAATCGAACTGGAAACCGACGCCTCCAACTTTGCCTTAGGAGCCCAGATCGGACAAAGAGACGCTGAAGGACAGCTACATCCGATAGCGTTCTACTCGCACAAACTACATGGAGCAGAACTCAACTACCCCATCTACGACCTGGAATTTATGGCGATAGTCAAAGCCTTTAAGGAATTCCGACACTACCTCTTAGGAAGCGAGCACAAGGTCACTGTGTACACAGACCACAAGAATATCGCACACTTCGCAACTACGCAAGAGCTCAGTGGAAGGCAACTCCGCTACGCAGAGTACCTATCGGAATTTGACTACGTCATTATACACAAGAAAGGTTCCGAGAACGGACGAGCCGACGCAATAAGTCGACGATGCGACTTTGACACCGGAAAAACCAAGGTCAACGAACAACTACTACACCTCACACCCGAAGGACACCTGGAACAAAGGTTCATCGCTGCTATCCACAAAGCACAGGTACCCGAAGAACTGCTAGAAGACATGCAGAAACCAATAGCAAACTTCGAAGACTGGATACACGACAAGAGACCCAGCAAACGACCCATCAAATGGGAAAACGGAAAAATCACGCCCGAGGGAATACAGTGGAACCAGGCGGTAACACACTACCACTGCGGAAACCACCACGGAAACCCATGGCGATTAATGAGGCAACTACAACAGTACTTCAATACGGAGGACATGAACGCATGCCTCACACAGATGGAACGATGCCAAAGATGCCCACAACAACTGATAAAGCAACACTTCGACGAGTGTACAGACCCCGGAGCACGACACATCGAATGCGAGCCACGGTCGCACAAAGTCAAGTGGGTGGACGAACTGGACAAGACGCATCGAACCATCGCGGCAACACACGCAGAAGACGAAGGAGACACATGCCTAAAAAACTACAACGACTCATTGCCAGAGCCACGGGACCTTCTAGTCCACGAGATGATCGGAAAGATCAATGGACAGAAAGCGAAACCCGGAGAAATATACTCAGGAAAGATGACAGTACCTACCGAACTCCAAGAAAGATTAGTCCGAGATGTTCACGAACACATCCTACACGGACACCCAGGAATCAACAAAACCCTGAAACGAGTCAAGACGACATACACCTTTCCTAGAATGAAACAAGTAATCGCGAAAGTCATCAAAGAATGCTTACTATGCGACAAAACGAAGGCACGACGCCACAAACCATACGGGGAACTACAACCCCTACCAGTCGCCGAGCGACCTTGGGACTCCATCACTATGGATTTCATTACGAAATTACCCCTATCAGAGGACCCGGCAAGCGGTACCTTCTATGATAGCATTCTTGTCATTGTGGACAGATTCACAAAATTTTCCTATTTTATACCCTACCAAGAATCGACCGACGCCGAACAATTCGCCTATCTGTTCCTACGGAACATTGTGAGCGTACACGGCTTACCAACGGAGATCCTAAGCGACAGAGGACCCCCGTTTGCATCCAAATTCTGGCAAGCCTTGATGGCCCAGATGGGATTGAATCACCGACTCACAACAGCATTCCGACCACAGGTCGACGGACAGACGGAACGCATGAACCAAGTACTCGAACAGTACTTGCGATGCTACATCAACTACGAACAAAACGATTGGTCAGAAAAGTTACCTACGGCGCAACTAAGTTACAACACTTCAGTCAACGAAAGCACCAAGCTCACGCCATCCTACGCCAATTTCGGATTTACACCCGACGCGTACCACACGCAACGCGATGGAATCATCAACCCGAAAGCAATCCTGACATCAGATAAATTGAAAAATCTCCACGAAGAAATGAAGACCGAACTCGAATTTGTACGAAATCAAATGAAGAAATACTACGACCAAAAAAGGCATGAGGGACCATCCTTCTCGAAGGGGGACATGGTCCTCTTAGCAACAAAAAACCTTTCAACAAACAGACCAAGCAAGAAACTTGACTACAAATTCATCGGACCCTACGAAGTATTGGAAAAAATCTCAAAAAACAACTACAGGTTAGACTTACCTCCAGAAGTCAAGGTACACCCCGTTTTCCACATCTCACTGCTGGAACCAACGAAAGGAACCATCATGGTCAACAACGGCTACAACCACGAACCCGAGGTAGAATCACCAGAGGAGTATCACGTCGAAGAAATACGAGATATGCAGAAAATCGACGGCAAAACAATGTACCTCATCAAATGGAAAGACTACCCTGAAAGCGAAACATCGTGGGAACCACCAGAACACCTCAACCACGCGCAACGTCTGCTGAAGGCGTTTCATGCGCAGCGCCGGAAGGAGCAACAAAACCGAAAGTAGCGATAACAGACGGATCCAATGACACGTCGGAGTAAACGGCGTCCCACGTGGACAGAAAATCATCCGGCAAAACACCATCCGAAGAAGAGCGACCCTCGGAGACAGTCGAAGAAGCGGCTTGGCGCTGCGCCTCCCGCTCGGCTTCCTCCTTTTCGACACGCTCGAGCTCCTCCACATTATCGATACCACGCGACACGGCACGCATCATCTTTTCGAACCACAGTTTCTTTTGTTTCCGAAGACGTTCGATCTTCGCATCCATCTGGCGACGGGCATTTTCGGCCTCCTCCAGTTCGGACTCGAAGCGGGCGTGGTGAGCGGCAACTTTCCGCAGCTGCTGAGGGGAAAGACCGCGAGCATCACAATACGACTGGTTCAGACGGACGCACTCTGAACAACGGGAAGAATCGTCGACAGACGCGGAGCAAGAGGCACCGGTCTGCTCACAGAAGGAACATGAGTTTTTCATGATGACCTGATGGGAAAAAATAACCTCAAGAAGAGCGTCACGTTGCTCGGTCTTCGTGGCACAAGGTTTGCGTTTCTTGACAACACGGTCAGCCATCATGGAAAGGATGCAGGAAGGAAAAAGAAGGACTCACAAGGGACCAGGCACGGGCGCGTAAGAACAGGTCTTGAGGGCAAGAACCAACGGAGGGGAGACATCGTGTCACGACCCATGTCGGACTAGGCCTCGACCCTGTCACGTGCGCTGACAGCGTACCCACTTTTTCCACCTATCACAAACGGATCACCCAGATCACTAGATGATCCAGATGATCCCGGATCACCCAGATCATTAGATGATCCCAATGATCCAACCATTAGACGTAACTATATTAACGAGAGGAACTGGCTGTACTAGAACACCAGCTCCTCAGCTATCAATACAACTTGGTTACCTCAATCTACCCTGCTCGCTACGCCGCATCGTATATTGACCATTACCTAACGTAACACTTAACTGCTCAGTAAGTATACGCCTAACCGTTCTGCTAACATAGACCACGGTCTATCCCTTAGGAAACCGATCTTCGCCTACCCTATACCCCCGTACAGGCCAGGCTTAGACCCGACCGTTACAATTATACTTAAGAATCTCATTAATTTTATTAATTAACTCTCTATTTGCTTTCTTAAGCACCTTTAGATCCTTATTAATAACTTATTTAATTTCTTCCTCCTTAGACTCTATATCTTTAGGAATGTCATTACTTTATATAGCTATATCTTTACTAGAAATGGCCTTTCCCTTTGAGGATATTAAGCTAGATGGAGTTATAGATGCTATAATAATAAATTCAAATATTGCTTAAGTTAATATAATAATATACTAAATAAAAGCTATTAAAATATAATAGTCAGGCTTACTCTAGAGGTCTAGAGTAGGTTTAAGGTATATATTTAATAATTAAGTAAATTAAGATATTATAATAAGTAATATAGGTTATAGTCTAATAATAATAAAATCATAGATTTAATATAACTAAGTATATTAATAGCTAGTGAGGCTATCTCTATAAAAGTGCTAAATGAATAATATATATAATAAGCAAGTGCACCAACTAAGTAAGTGCACCAAAAATCTCCCAATCTCTCCTCTTTACATCTAATTAACTATTTCTCAACTATCAAATATGTCATAATTAAATAATAAAGCTAATATGCTTCTCACTCTTCAGGCCCTTCAAAATGACCCGAAACTGGGTCTTTAGCCCGCCGCAAGGTTATATTAAGTAGATTATTATGCCCTTCGCTGCTAATAGAATGGCATCCAGTCTCAACGCAATACCATCCCTAACTTACGGAGACTGTCTAATCTAGAAGAGCAGATCATTATCCAATTCATTCTCGACCTAGATTCGCGAGGATTTCCTCTGTAACTGCGTAGTATTAAAGAAATAGCTAACTAACTGCTCGCTAACTGCGATGCATCATCTGTCAGTAAGCGCTAGGCTTCTAACTTCGTCAGGCGATAACTAGAGCTTAAGATGCGTTTTTTTTATAAATATAACTATCAGAAGGCTAAATGCAAAGATCTAACTATTATTTATAATTAGTTCTAGCTTATAGAGAATATAATTATAAAATATAATATTGACCTAGCTAATATCTATAACTTTAATAAGACTGGCTTTATAATAGGCATCATTGCAAGTAGAATGGTTATTATAGGCATAGATAGGCGTAGAAACCTAAAATTAATCCAGCTTGGAAACTGGGAATGGGTTATAGTTATTTAGGCGATCAATGCAGAAGGCTGGGCGATTGCGCTATTTATTATAGTTACAGGCTAATATCATCTCGCTAGCTAGTATTAGGAAAGTAACCTCCTGGGCAACTGGGCTATTGCAACGACTTAAAATAGCTAGACTAATAATGAGACAGGTCTTAAGTGGCTTAAGCACTTTAATCAGCATATAAAGGATCGATCGACCGGTCGCTATCATCTTCTAATCCTCAATAGATATAAAAGTCACTACTATATTAACTTTAAGAAATATTATGAAGAGAATGATATTATTACGCTATATATGCCGCCTCATTTATCTCACTTACTTCAGCCTCTTAATATCAGGTGCTTTAAGCTGCTTAAATTAGCCTATAGTTAAGCAATTAAGCAATTGATTAAATGCTCGATAACTTACGTTTTAAAGACCGAGTTCTTCTCAGCCTTCTACACTGCCTACGAAGCTGCTATAATAAGGAGTAATATTGAGGGAGGTTTTTAAGGGGCTGGACTTATTCCCTTAAACCCAGAAAATGTTATATCAAAGCTTGATATGCAGCTACGGACCCCGACACCAATCGAAGAGGAGACCCGCCTCCCCGACCCTTGGGTCTCGAAGACCCCAAAGACTGTACTTAAGGCTAGCTCTTAGTCTAAATACCTCGAAAGACAAATGAAAAGACATTAAAGCAGCTCTCCAGCAGCTCTCCAGCATCAATACTTAAGGCGCTTAAGTCACTTTCAAAGGGAATAAAGGCGATAATGCATTAGAATGCCCTATCGAAGTCTGAGGTCTAGATCCTTCGATAGATAAATGAGACTCTTAGTAAGCAGCGCAGAGCGAAAAGAACCCGCTTACATAAAGGATGGAAGATGACTGTAGATAAGGGAAGGGATGAGATGGATTAGAGGGACATTGATGCACAAGTAGTAGCTAAATCGTCGAGAAGTAGTAGTTAAGCAAGGTCAGCAATGCTGAGGGAAAGGCGCTGTGGAACTTATAGAAAGGCCAGTCATAATATAAGGACCTGCTAAGCTATAATTAAGACCTCTGAAGAAGAGCATAGTAATTAGTTTTAATTAATTAGATGCTTTATAGTGATTTTAAGTTATATTCTATTTTAATAGTATGAATTTTTAGTGCATTTACTTAGTTAGTGCACTCGCTTATTATATATGTTATATATATATACTGTAATTATAATTCAGTTTTACTAGTTTCTTTATAAGGCTTATTAATAAAATTAGCAGTTTTATTAATAAAAGTTATAAGTGGAGTATTAAGACTTAAGTTATTTATATAATGGGTTAGGCTAATGAATGTAATAAAAAAAGTGAATGCATTATAGTACTGCTAGTTGTAACTGCTTAGTCTTAATCTGAGCTGTAATATCTATAGTAACTGCAGAGCTTATTTTATTTCATTAGGCTTTTCACTTTCCTATACCTAGTTTAATTTAAAGGCAAGTGACACTTCCTCCGTTAAATGATTTAATGAAGCTAGCTAGGCTGCTATAGATCGCTCGGCGGTTGCTTTTATAGTATTTTAGTAATTGAAGTCTCCTAGCTAGAAATGCTGCTTTAAAGGAGATCCTTTATCTCACTAGCTGTTTACTAACCTTTTTATAACTAATTTCATTATCTACTTCTCCCTCCTTATGCCCCTTTATATTAAGACTAGTAGCTAAGATGTAAAAGAATGTAATAAGTAGTAACTATAGAAAAGTAGAAAACATCTTAAACTTAGCTATTATATACCCTTTTAATATCTCTTTAAGCTCCTCTTATTTCTAATTACTTATTAAGTATTTAATAAAGTAACTATCTCTTAATCTATTTTAAATTTTATTTACTTTATTATCTAGCAGCTATAATACTTACTGCTTTATATATTTTTATATTAATAGTAGCTTCTGGATTTGCTTCTAAATAGCCTTAAGGTCTTCTTTTAGTAAATTATCTTAAAGGCTCTTTAAGCGCTTATTAAATAGTTGCTATTTATTAAATATAATGTCTTAAGTAGTAAAGATCTCTTTCTATAATGAATTCCACATTTTAAAGGAATTGCTAAATATATAGCTAACTAGGAAGCTGATTTAGGCTCTTAGTGACTGCCTTTATAGCTAGTTCCTTCATAGCTATATATTAGCTGTAAGAGTGAAGACTTTATAACTATATACTTAGAGGTGTGAGAGATCGGGCTTTGCAGTGTTCTCTAGCTGAAATTAGCTATAGAATAGCTTATATAAGGTCTTTCGGTTTTTATATATTAATAGTATATAATTATATAGGTAGGTAGCTGCTTTTATTAACTCTAGCTATAGATATTTAAGTAGCTTAGCTTTAGTATATATTATATAGCTTTTTTAAATAATAATAGTAACTACTTATTTTATACCTCTATTTTATATTTAATATATATAATAAGCATGTGCACTAACTAAGTAAATGCATTAAAAATTCATATTATTAAAATAAAATATAATTTAAAATTACTATAAAGCATTTAATTAATTAAAACTAATTTCTATACTCTTCTTTAGATATTAATATAGCTATTTAACATATTCTTATATTATGTCTAATATTTCTATAGATTCTATAGCGCCTTTCTCTCGCTAGTGCTAACTTTACTTAACTACCACTTTTTAACAATTTAGCTATTATCTATATATTAATATCTTTCTAATCAATTTCATCCTTTCCCTTACCTATAGTTATCTTTCCTCCATTTTATAGCTGGGTTTTATTTACTATATATCACTTACTAAAAGTCTCATTTGCTTATTAAAGGATCTGGTTCTTAAACTTTAATAACGCTATTTAATGTATTATTACCTTCATTCCTTTAGAAAATGACTTAAGTACATTAATAATAGATATTGGGGAGCTTCCCTAGTGCCTTATGATTTATCGTTTAAGGTAATTAAATTGAGAGGTAGCCTTGAGGACTGTCTTTAGTATCTTAGGCACCTAAGGGTCGGGGAAGCCAGCCTCCTCCTCAATCGATATTAGAGTTTATATCTATATATTAAGCTTCAATATAACACTTTCTAGATTTAAGGGAATAAGCCCAGCTCCTCTAAACCTCCCTTTAATATTAATTTCTATTATAGCAGCTTAGTAGGCAGTGTGAAATGTAGGAAAGAACTCAGTCTTAGAAATGTAGATTATAGAGCATCTAATTATATATTCTATTTCTTAACTATACGCTTTTTTAAGTGGCTTAAAGCATCTAACATTAAGAGGCTAAAGTAAATAAAATAAATGAAGCAGCATATAGAGCGTAATGATATTTTTTTTTTTATAATAGATCTTAAAGTTAGCTAAGTAATAGCTTTTATATCTATTGAGGATTAAAAGATAATAGCAACTATTTAATTAAACCTTAATATATTAGTTAAAGTACTTAAGCTACTTAAGACCTATCTCATTATCGGTCTAGCTATTTTAAGTTATAGCAATAGCTCAATTGCTTAGGAGGTTACTTTCTTAATACTAGCTAGTAAGGTAATATTAGCCTATAACTATAATAAATAGTGCAATTACCCAGCCTCCAGCATTAATTACCTAAATAGCTATAACCCATTCTCAGTTTCTATACTATACTAATTTCACCTTTCTACATCTTTCTATATCTATAATAACCATTCTATTAGTAATAATGCCTATTATAAAGCCAGTTTCATTAAAGTTATAAATATCAGCTAGATTAATACTATATTTTATAATTATATTTTCTATAAGCCTAAACTAATTATAAATAATAATTAGATCTTTATATTTAACCCTCTAATAGTTATATTTACAATTAACATGCATCTTAAGGCCTAGTTATCACCTAATGAAGTTAAAAGCCTAACGCTTGCTAATAGATAATGCATTACAGTTAGCAAGCAGTTAGTTAGCTATTTCTTTAATATTATGTAATTATAAGGGGAATCCTCATAAATCCAGATTAAAAATGAACTAAATAATAATCTACTCCTCTAAATCAGATAATCTCCGTAAGTTGGGGATGGTATTATATTAAGACTGGATGCCATTCTATTAGTGATAAAGGGCATAATAATTCACTTAATATAACCTTGCGGCAGGCTGGAGACCCAGTTTCAAGTCATTTTAAAGGGCCTGAAGAGCGAGAAGTATGTTAGCTTTATTATTTAATTGTAATATATTTAATAGTTGAGAAATAGTTAATTAAATATAAAGAGGAGAGATTAAGAGATTTTTAGTGCACTTATTTAATTAATGCACTTGCTTATTATATATATTGGATATTAAGTACTAAGGGCTTAGTAAATATTTTATAATCTTTTAGTAATTTTATAACTTATAGATATATATCTATAATCTTATTATTATATTTAATTGCTTTAACTTTAATAAAGTATTAAACTTTTAATATCTTAAGGAAATAGGTAATTACTAAGTATAATATAGATATTAATTAATTATCTATATAGTAGTTTTATAAGTAATTGATAGCTTTATTTATAAAGATCTAAATTGATATATAACTAGCATAGCCTTAAGTTATTAAATGGAAATTGAAAGTAATATAGTTACTTAGCTTTACTTTAGGTATTGCTTTTTATAGAGCCTGTTTAATTATTTAGCGAGCCTTTGCTATATTATAAGTATTATAGTTAATAGTTATAATTCTTTATAGTTCCTTAAGCTCTTCTATCTTTAATCTAACGCCCCTTAAGGTGCTTATTAAATACCTAAGGGCATTAGGGCTTAGATGACCTAGCTGTTAGTGCTATATAATGGTATCTCCTTAAAGAGGTTATCTATAAGTCTATAATATATACCTTTATCTCTTCTAAAGTTAATTAGAGAGGAGTGCTACTAAGCTATTAGTAAGTGCTTATTAAGTATTTAATATAATTAGTTAGCTTTCCTTCCCTTTAAGAACCTACTATCCCTTCCGCTTATTAATAGCTTTAAGGAAGGTTCCATTTAATTTCCTAAGATAGTTATTTCCTAGTTTTATATTTCACTAGATGCTTCATTTTTTTAACTTTAAAAAGGATATAAGATTAATAGTAAGAGCTATATATAGTATAATATTAGAAACTATAAGCTTCCTTAGTAAACTATTAGCAGCTATTAAAGTAATAGTTCTTTCTCTATATCTATTAATTAATACTTGCTATATACCTAATTAAAAGAAGTTTCCTAGAGGAGCTACTTATAGATTTTATATTTTTATTATATCTTAGAAGATATTTAATATTACTTTTAAGTTTAAGAGGATGGAATCTTATAGTAGATAGTATTTGCTAGCTACTAAGGCAGCATTTATATTATAGAACTCTACTGGTTTAAGTTATATAGACCCTTTTAGTTTAATCTTTTAAATTTAATTAGCTAGGTTATTTTTATTCCTTTTAATTTATTACTTAACTTAGTTAGCAATATAATTAACTAGTGGAAACCCTTATAGCATTTTCTTTAGAAAGGCATAATAGTATTATATTAGTAAATAAAAGAGGTAATATATTAAGTACTTAGATTCCTTATTATTTCTAATGCTTTAGTAGAAGCGCTTCTTACCTCCGCCCCTTCATTAAGCATTCTCTAAGTGATCTTTATCTTATTCTTTTTAGCTGCCTCTACTATAAAAGGCGCCTGATATAATTCTTATCTTCTTTAAAGGCTCCAGCTAGTTATTAATTACTTTATAAATATCTACTATAACTAGCTTAATAGTGAAGGTACTGGCTTTAACCTAGAGGGTCTGGGTTATACTATAAGCATTAATTTATACCTCTATTAATATAGATTATAGAGTGTTAGTTAAGTCATTAAGCTATTAATTAAGCTCTATTACTTCTTAAAGTTTAATATTTTAAGCTTTATTAATAGCATTTCTTTAATATATAAGTTAGTCACTAGTTACTTAATAGGTTATAATCTTATTTAGATGCAATTTAACTAATATCTTATAGTATATTTAGTAAGCCTTTTACTTATATTTATCTTTAGTAAAGGAGAACTTATTATTAAGTAACTAAATCTACTTAATAAAAGACTTCTTATTTAAGTAATAGTACTAGAAGTAGATTTTATTAATTATATTTATAACTTAATCTTTAATAATCTTTATCTTCTTAACTATTTATAAATATAGCTTATTGCAGTACTTATAGTTAGTTTATAATGCATTATATATTTAAAGACCCTTCTTTATTAATTTATTAATATCTTAAGCTTAAATAGCTATATTATCCTAACCGCAAGGCCGTTAGTAGTATGGCCAAACTACCATTTCGCCATTTATATAGGGCGACTAATGGCGTAACTAGAAATTCAAATGTGGGTCGGCGACAGGGGTCCCAAACTACCACTTCCAAACTACCAATTTACACCAATACGAATCCCTACTAAAGCACCTTCAACACCTTATCCCCCTTCCCAGGGGTTTTCTTAGGAGAGGCGTTTGGTAGCTTATTCATAATATTTTATTGCTTTTTTCTTTCCCCTCTCTCTTTTTCTCCCCCTTTCCCTTCCCCAGGTGCATACGTGAATTTTAATCCTGTACTTTATTCGAATTTCGATGACCCTACTTTACTGCATCGAACGATAGTATATAACTCTCAGTTTCTCCCAACCCCCCTAGAAGCGGCAGCTTCGTAAATACCATAAGGCATCCCGTAGTCTCTGCAGCAGGCAGGTGAGGGTTACGAGGCTATAGCTACTGACTGGTTAATCTACCACCGAACACACCAGTCTCTGATCTATAAGCGTCATAGCTATGCAGTATTAAACCTCCACAGCCACTTGCGGGACTGACATCCCGAAGTCGAAAGCAAGGACCGCAATGCGACAGTCTCCTACTACGCCGGGCTCGAATTGAGGGCGCCGTCGGCTGAAGACCTCAAGCATGGCCCAGCGAACCCGATCGCGGCCATCGAAGGCCTGCATATCCATCATAGCTTCGCCTGCAGGCGCTGCAAGTTTGCAACACCGAGCTGGAAGTGGCTGAGGGAGCACTGGAATAAAGAGCACAAGGAACAGAGGATTGGAGGGCGTAGCAGGGTTAAGAAACAGCTTAAGAGCTATCCAGAACTCTAGACCAGCGTCTGAATATAAACCTTCTTTACCGGGCCTAAATCAGCTATTCATTACTTCTGCATAACGGCTGCCGGGGCTGACGTAGGGGAGGGGCAGGGAGCAATAGCAGACAGAGGAAGGGGCAGAAGGGGCGGAAGAGGAGGAGGAGGAGGAGGAGGAGGAGGAGGAGGAGGAGGAGGAGGAGGAGGAGGAGGAGGAGGAGGAGGAGGAGGAGGAGGAGGAGGAGGAGGAGGAGGAGGAGGAGGAGGAGAGAAAGAAGAAGAAGAAGACGACGATGACGACGACGACGACGACGACGAAGAAGAAGAAGCGAAAGACAAGGAGAAGAGACAGTTCCTAGGGACTGCTAAGAAGAAGGAGATAAAAGCCAGAGCAGAGCGGCAACTAGTCGCCGATATTAAGGGACAATGGGCCTATACGCAGAGCCAGCAGGAGGAGATGCAGAAGGTCCTAGCGGATGGGATCCTGAGGCATGAGACGATGAACTAGCTGAAGCGCTCGGGCTGGCTTGCGCACTTCTACGGGAGAGACCTAGGTAAGATCTATGCCTATAGCCGAATGCCAAGCCGCGACGACGACGAGCTACGGAGGTTGACGGCTGCCATGGACCACCTCTTCTTTAGCTGGTATATCGAAGGCCTTAAAAGTATGCCCTTAATGACCCGGCTCCTCTTAGCCAGCCCTCACCACAAAGATGCCCACAGCCGGCCGTTCGGGCCGCTGCAGGAGAAGACGAGCATAGACCGGTACTTAGTGTACTATAAGCGGTTCCTCTGCTACTGCCTAAATGTACTTCGCCTAGATGAGCCGACGCTGCTTAAGGAGCACGGTTTCCGATTTATAGGCGAGC
Source organism: Dactylonectria estremocensis (assembly GCA_020744375.1). NCBI lineage: Eukaryota > Fungi > Ascomycota > Sordariomycetes > Hypocreales > Nectriaceae > Dactylonectria > Dactylonectria estremocensis. The sequence goes on along the minus strand of JAGMUU010000010.1, from coordinate 13,354 downwards.
AGAGGATAGGTCTTGAGCGGGTGTAGGGCTACTTAGTCGACGATGGCCGGTCAGACGACGAGGCCTTAGAAGAGGAGATTCTGCAGGTCCTGGCCCGCTTCTGGATGCAGCGCCTCGATGGGGATCCCTTTAATAGCCCGCTCTGGCATTTCGTCGGCGTTTTGGGGATCGACGGAGAGTCTGGGCAGCTTCAGCTGGCGCACCTATTTACGTACGTGCTCGCCGGCCTCGTGTATGTGGGGAGAGCGTTGCTGGCGGAGTGGGCTATCCCCACCAGGGAACGGCCCGGCATGGTGGGTCTGGCAGAATATTTCGCCTAGGTTTAGAACGACTGGTTATGTAAGGCAACCTACTTGCCTATGGGTTATACGCTCAGCTTGCTGCTCTATAGCCGGAAGATCGCCCAGGAAACCGGTAGCCGCCTTATGGTATCGTGGAGCAAGCACGGGGAGCTTATATACTTCATAGGTAAGCCGATTCTCATGGAGGACATCTGCAGCATAATCGCGGAGATGACGACTGATGTAGAGGACTTGCTATGGGGCTCATTGATATTTAAAGAGGGCGCTGATGCCTGCTTCGCTATCCCGCTTGCCACTATTGAGGATGACTTAACCTATACCGTCCGGGGCCAGTCCTTTGTTCACAGCAACGGCCTTAGCGGGAAGGAGGTGGTGATGCTCGAGGACCTCATTGCTGGGCGGCGGAAGCAGATATACCTCGACAAGCAGGGGCAATGGAAGTAGGCTGGTATCTGGAAGTATCTAAAACTGGTGAAGAAATTCGAGGAGCTCTTGCTCGTCTTCATGCACTTTACTAGCAGCCAGCCGAATCGGGGCGAAGAGATTACGGGACTGCGCTTAGTTAATGCTATTAACCGGGATTGCAATGTTTTCGTTATTGATGGAGAGGTTATGCTTATCACCTAGTATCACAAATCCCTAGCCCATTTTGACTCGCCTAAGGTCATATCACGCTTTCTGACGGCGCAAGTTAGGCAGCTTATAGCAATATATATGATCTATATCCGACCGCTTATGGATCGCTGGGAGGCAGAGCGCTAGGCGTTGTGCAATAAGATATGCCCGCCTAGCGACTTCATCTGGCACGGCGAAAATGGGCTATAGGAGAGCAGCCAGATGTCAGCGGCGATCGCCAGGTGGACTTAACACTATATAGGCCGTAGGATCACCCTCCAAGACTGGCAGCACATCGCCATCGCTATCAGCAAGAAGCATGCCCGCCAGCGGGGCGCGGCAAAGGCCGACTTTGAGGATGCAGATGATGACGATAACGCCGAGCGCTATGAGGTCCCGGACGACCTAGCGGCTGCCCATACTGGCCAGATAGCTGCCAATTACGGCGTAACTATCGACGTGCTCAAGCGTCTGACGGCTGAATCGCTCGAGGTGTTCGGGCAAGTCAGTCGCCAGTGGCATACCTTCCTGGGCTGCACTGGGCAGCCGCCCTCGGGGCTGTCGCTTAAGCGGAAGGGTGCAGCAGCGGATGCGAAAGGGCAGGAGGCACGGGTTGCCCTGCTGAAGCGAGCCAAAACTATGCCACTTGAGAAGCTCGCCGGAGCTGGGGCTGGAGAGAGCGGCGAAGACCAGCTCATACTGCGGGCACTGCGGACCGTCCTCCGCGACGACCACGCCCAGTTTCGATCGCCACAGCAAGAAGAGGCTATGTGGCTGGCCGCGGCTAAGGAGACTCCGCTTGTTGCTATCCTGCCGACAGGCGGCAGCAAGAGCCTGGTCTTTATAGTGCCCGCGATACTGACCGGCGCCGGGGTCACCATCGTCGTAGCACTATACGCCGAGCTGAAGCGGCAGTTAGTGACTCACTGCATCGACGCTGGCCTCAATTGCAAGGACTAGCCTAAGGCACGCGACTCCTGGCCCCGGGTCACTATCGTGTCCGCCGAGGCTGCTGGGATAGATGACTTCCTGCAATGGGCCGCTGACCTGGCCGTCCGGGGCCAGCTGGACCGCGTGGTCATCGATGAGTGCCACCTCACCTTCACCGCGGCCAATAAGTACTGGGGAAAGCTCCGAGCGCTCGTGCGCCTGCGCAACCTATGCTGCCCTTTCGTCTTCCTTACGGGAACGCTGCCGCCGCTCTGCGAGCCGGCGTTCGAGGAGGCCATGCAGTTACGGAACCCGATCTATATCTGCGCCTCCAGCCACCGGATCCGGGTCCGATACGGCGTGCTCCAGGTCCAGAACGGGCGCGGAATTATGAAGGTCAAGGCGCTCGTCAATGCCCGGTTAGGAGGCCTGTCGCCGGGAGAGAAGGGGGTCATCTACTGCACAAGCCACGCCAAATGCAGGGCGCTAGCTCAGCAGCTCGGATGCCACTATTACCACGGCAGGCCGGAGGAGTACGGCTCGGACTTCGCGGCGCAGCGAGAAGCCGGCTTCCAGGCCTGGCTCCGCGGCGAAACGCCATATATAGTGGCCACGGCTGCGCTAGGCATGGGGCTCGACGTGGCGGGGATCATCCATGTGATTCACCTCGAGGCCCCGGCCAGCATCATCGACTATGCCCAGGAGGCGGGGCGTGCTGGCCGGGCGGGCGAGCGGGTCACAGCCCAGATCGTCGTTAAAGAGAAGGACTGGCCGGCTGAGGACGCGGAGAAGGACAGCTGCCTAGACCTCAAGAGACGCGAGGTTAACAGCCTAGTCCGAACCCTGAGACGATGTGCTACGACATCTAGTAGATGTCAATTAAATTTTGGTGGGAAACCAAAATGCGCTAGCATGACATGGGGCAACTGTCAATTAACCCATCGAGCAGGTGGCAATTAGCCATTTCTTAACCACTAGAGATCTAGTAATTCTAAAACTCAGTAAGGATACTAACCTCAAGCATGGGATTCTAATTATATATTTATTTCCTCTTAATCTATAATATTCATTGAGCTATGTTTGATCTTGCTATAACCCTGAGTTTTGAGGTTCGTCTGGTGACAGGGGAGGCATGCACAGACCAACAAATCAGAGCGCAGTATAAGATGCAGTGGCTGCAGTAGTTGTATCCGTGTTCATTAACTGAACAAAGCAATGAGAGATTCAGGAGAGGTGTAAAAGGAGCGTAAAGAAGTATTAGATGCTCTGCTGGGCGTGGTGCGTTTGCATTCTGAATGAAATCAGTTTATTGATGGAGTACTTTACCTATTTACCAGACCTCCGGGTGCTTAGTTGCCGCTCTTGTAAGACAATCATCATTGGGTGCAGGATTGAATCACATCTCCGGGCACTACCCCACAAGCTGCTTAAGGCTCAGATCAAGCCGGTACAGCAGTGGGCAGCTACACTCGACATCATCCATGAACAAGATGGAATCAGGGATATCCCATTTCTGCCTGACGATAGTACACCAATTGAAGCGCTTGGAAAGCCAAACACTGGGGGGTTTCGATGCACCTATACGACAAACTGCCGTTTTGTAGGCCCTGTGTTAAAGAGAATCCGACATCATCTCAAAGAGGTTCACAAATGGGATCAGAAGCTCAAGGCTGGCCGCCGATCAGCAGCTCAGGCCGAGGAGGAGCAGGCAAGTGCGCCGTGGAGAAGTGGAGTCTTCTATCAACAGTTCTTCGCCAAGGGTCCGCGCAGCGAATACTTTGAGGTTGCAAGAGGCCAAGACCTTGACAGTTTGAGAGTTGAGGCACGGGGAGTGGAGATAGATCTCCAGCAGGCAATGGCAGCGTTCCAGTCAAAGGCGAAACAGATCCGGAAGCAAGAGGCTGAAGAAATTGAAGAGCAGGGCGATTTCGCGTCCCCGAATGCATGGCTCCGCCGGCTAGGAGCAGCCACCCACCTAGTGGAATTCAGCGGGAAGAAGGAGTTCCTACGGGGTCTAATTTCACTAAATACACCATCGATCCGAGGAACCCAGAAGGCGATGGCGACACCGAGCTCCAGCAGATCCATTTCGCTGTCAGGCGTCTTATTCGCCGTGCTATGGCTGTCACGAAGCCGAGCGTTGTCTCGTGGAACGTGCTGTTTGAGGTCAATCGAAAGGAGCTCGATAAGGAGCGAAGTACGCCATTCCACTTCAGGTTCAAGCGGGTAACTCGGAAGAGGTATATCACAGTATGCCTGCAGCTGTTTGCATATGTTATGCGATCCATGGCTTTCGAGGATCCAGCGGACCGACCACCATTCAAGCTTAGCAAGAGGCAGTCTGCTGCATACAGTACTATGATGCAGCATGCTGATGAGCTTACTGATATCCTGCAAGAGAAGGAGGGCAACCTCAAGGCGACACGGGTAGCAGAGGTACAACCCCTGCTCGAGGAAGCTGTATTAGAGCTCTACATCTCTATCCTCGACCATTTTACCAAAACTACCGAGTACCAGAGCATTCTCGTCAGCTTCTTAATGTTCTGAGCATTCGCAAGGATGATACATGGGAGACCTATAGCAACTTTACGCCAAAGCTTTCAGCCGTTATAGCCATCTACGTCTTCTGCTTGTCAAGTATGTTGTGGATAAAAGAGTCAAGTCTATTCAACGAAAGAGGCAACGAGGCCAGAGCAAAGAGGATGCAGAGGAGAATAGCCCGAGCCATTTCGAACTCATCTCTGACATGACACGCCGATTTATGGTCGGGGGCGGTAAGGGCTGGGACACCACGCCAACACAGTTTATTATACGGCTTCGCAATTACGGCATGGCGGCTGACAGTAATAAAGCTATGGAAGGTTCTGTTAGCTGGGATCGAGATGATGCCATCTATAAGGGCCTTCGGATCAACGTCCTTGGTGTCCAGTCGATGCTCCAGGCTGCTCTACGCCGGGCCGAAACACTGCTCTATAAAAAAATGCTTTTCTGCCGGGATTTCAAGAATCAATCACCTGCCGAGCTTGGACTGCCTGGGATCCCATGGGATGATCTCATTGATAACGCTGCTGATACCACTATCGGCCACTCGTTCGTGGAGAGCCTCTTCCAGCTTGACCCGACAAGTAAGGGTTGGCTTTTTCGGAAGATGTGGAAAAACGACAAGCTCCGAAGGGATTGGGTACGGTCTAGCTCGGAGGCAGGGTTTGAGCTCCATGAAAAGGCTGTCTTGCAGTATGGTATAGATCTAGAGGAGTTTCTCGAGAACCTCTTATTTATCATCCATCTCGCCGGTGGGCAACCAGCACGAGCACTTGAGCTCCTTACCCTACGGCATCGCAATACGGTGAACGGCGGGATACGAAACATCTTGATGGACCGTGGTCTCCTTATGCTCGTTGCTGGATATCACAAAGGGTTCTCAAAGACAGAACGTCTCAAGATCATCCACCGCTTCCTACCCCGAGAAGTCAGTATGCTGCTGATGTATTATCTTTGGCTTGCGTTGCCGTACTGGGAGGAAGCGCAAGCTAACGTTTGGGATATAAGCGAGTTTAGCGCCAATCTCTGGGCAACAGAGGAGACACTGGATGACAATGTCAGTGATGGCGAGGATGGTTATGGGTCGGACACGGGTGAGACCAGAGACAGCAGAGGCCTATTGCAAGGACCTGTACAAAAAGCGCACAAGTTAGGCCCTGGGCAACATTGGACATCGGTTCAGATGACCCGCATTTTGCGAAGGATGAGTCGACCCGGCTGTGAGAAAGGAATTACGATTAGTAGTTGGAGGCATCTTGCGATTGCATTTACGCGTCGGTATTTCCGGAACGCAAATACAGCGCACTCGGCCCTTATTGGAGAGGCAGATGAGGGCTATGGAAGTGGCAGCGACGACGAGGGTGATGAAGATAGCCCGTGGGACATCAGGCCGGGCACGGATCCTTAATTGCAGGCCTAGTCTATAGGCGGCTTATTACAGAGGGTTGCTTCGAGACAAACGAGCGGCGTGTCAATTTCCGGTTTATTAGCCAAGAGTGGCACCGGCTTCTTGGGTTTCCATCTGCTGTTGATGGATTTGGGGAGGTTCTCAAGCCGGGGCGCAAGCGGAAAAGTCCATCACTACACTACGAAGCGATGCAGGAACTCCAGCTTAGGCGGTGGAAGATCCTGCGGCGGATCAACATCGATCGAGAACTCTGCCGCTTATATGGGGACCAAATCCGCTTCCGAGGCAAACAGCGAGAGGCAGTCGAGTCGATCATGATGAACAAGAGCCCGATCGTGGTGGTGATGGGGACTGGTACTGGCAAGAGCCTGTGCTTTATGCTACCAGCCGCTAGCTGCCCTGGCGGAGTAACGGTCGTTGTCGTCCCGCTTGTCTCTCTCCAGGGCGATATGCTGGACCGGTGTCGGAAACTGAACATCTCCTGTGCTGAGTGGAGGAGCGACCGGGTTCCAGGGAACGTCTCGATCGTGTTCACAACGCCGGAGTCGGCTATGATGAAGCGGTTTCAGGACTACATCGAATCGCTGCGGGTTACGGCACGACTAGACCGATTTGTCATTGATGAGGGTCACACGATTCTCGAGGGCACAAGAACGTTCCGACCTACGCTACGAGAGCTAGGAGGCCTCGCACTCATTGGAGTGCAAATGGTCTACCTTACTGCCACGCTCCCGCCCACCCGAGAGGATGCGCTCTTCAGCCTTATTAATACAAGGCGTGAGGATGTTGTTATGATTCAGATGAGGATAACACGTACCAATGTCGCCTATAGCGTGAGGTCAATCTCTTCAGCTAGCGCTGGAGAGGCGACTGCGGCGGTTACCCTTGCAACAAGGGAGATTGTCAACCAGAAACTAGAGGAATATCCATGGCCTGCTAAGATTATCATATACTGCCAACGGGTAGAGGCAACAGAAGCTCTGGCAGAGGAGTTCGGGTGCGATGCTTACTATCGCGAGGTCGATACGCGTGATGGCAAAGCAGAGAGACTGCGTATCTAGATGAGCGGGTTAAGGCGAGATCAGTATGGCGATGGAAGAGTGATTGTGGCGACGAATGCGCTCGGTCTCGGCATCGACGTGCCTGACATCCGTGTGGTGCTGCATATCGAGATGCCATTTGAGATGGCTGATTATGCACAGCAGAGTGGGCGAGCTGGCCGAGACGGGCTGCGGAGTGAAGCCATTATCGTCCGAGTGGATATCAAAGGTATGGCAAGAAAGCAGCGGCCTTTGGTGGTAGAAGATGCTGCCACTGATGACTACATTAGCGGACGAGCATGCCGCCGTGTGGTTATGGACTCGGTTATGGATGGACGGAGAGACCGGTATAGATGTGAAGAAGGGGAAGAGCTATGTGATATCTGCCAGGCTCGAATCGAAGCCGTTGACCTAGAGGAACTAGGCATCTCAGAAGACGAGGAGGAGGCGGGTATACGGGTGCGAGAGTTGGATGTACAAGCGGCTAGGGGTCGAGCGATCACCCATGGTATGAAGGAACAGGAGGAGTTCAGAGAGTTCAGGCAGATGCTACAGGAGCGAGGCCTTGACGGGTGTATTTTTTGTTGGTGTAGAGGGATTGGGGATCGGGCGCATTCTGGGGTTCAGTGTAGTAGAACGCTGGATATGGATGAGCAAATGAGGGCAGCCTTTGGCGTTGCTATTCAGATAGACAGATTCCTACGGCGGAATAAGGTTATGGAGGACTTTGGATACTGCTTGGGTTGTTTTATGCCGCAGGAGCTATGCGATGGCTGGGAGGAAGATATAGTTGAGGGGGGGTGGCAGAAAATAGGTAGCCGAAGGTGCCAGTATGAGGGGGTGATGGTTTCGACGATTGCGTACGTGGGGACTTGCATACCTGCTGATGCTGACCTGCTCTATGAGAGGCTTGGGTTTAGAGGGGCTGTAGGTGAGGGAATATCTATGAAGGAGAGAAGTGAGCAGGTATGGAGATGGATGGGCAAGAGGGTACTATGGGCTGGAGTAGATGTGTCAAATATATGTCGGGTATTTATGTATATAGCAGAGACAGAAGAGTAGGACAATAGCGTGTTTATTTAGTAAAGTACGGCTATATGTATTATTACAGCGGGTTATAGGGTAGGGAGAAAGGGGGGAGGAGAGGGGATGAGCAAGAGGGGGGATGAGCAGGAGGGGGAGAGGAAAATATAAGGAGGAGGAGGAGGAAGGTCTCTGTTTACCAGACTCTGATAGGCTGCAGGGTTGCCGTCCTGTTTAATTTCTATATATCTTATAAGGTGTAACTAGCCAACCTCAGAAGTAATGAGAGATGTGTAATATATACCCTCACGTAGCAGATATACCTGCACGTTACATACCTAACTATAGTACACTAACAGACACGGCTCCTCCTATAGCCTATATAGCACCCGCACCCGCACCTGCACCTACGAGGGGAGCATACCATATTAGGTTTAGGGCAGGTTATTAAGTAGAAGAATCTCGCCTACTACTTTATCAGTTACGGGGGTGGAAGGGCTGGCTTAAGACGGAGGGTAGATGAACGGGTGGTAGATGCGGATATGGAAAATATTTGTCTGTGCTAAGATGTTAGTAAGCAGGTGGATGGTAACTATTGGGGTATGTTTAGATCTATTTAGTTATATAGCTAGTTAGATATAACTTACTGACGAGGTATAGGGTTAGTAGGGGGTGAGGGTGAGCTTTTTTTAAGCTTTATAAGCTGGTAGATGAGCTGGCTGTATCTAGGTCTGTGGCGGGGTCTTAGGTTATATCATACCATGGAACCTATAAAAACAGGAGGAGAGGGAAGCATTCCCTTAATAGTGCGCCATTTCCACTGTCGCCGGATCGCCACCAAGAGACATTAATAGTCTAGTCTTCTGGATTCGTGGAGCAGAAACTAAAACTTCAATATACGGTCATTGCCTAAGGCGCCCACCATATTAAATTCTATTACCTGCTCTTCGCTCATCACCACAGCCGCAATAGAAGACGGCCTGGATTATAAGGCAAGAAAGAAGAATGAAATCCTACAAAGAACTCGCTAGATCCGAGGAGAAATAGTAATCAAGGCCAACTATGGTCAGTTCATTCATGGGGTATAGCTCTCAGTCTAGTCAAAAGATCCAATATTGCATATAGATTTCATATGCCGAGAGACTGGATCCACCATGTCCTACTTATTCGCCTTTCTAAATTTTGCCCTTATTTCCTCCTCTGTAAACTGTCGTACATGGCTTTTGAGGAGAGCCATTCGATCGTCTAAGCTCATCAACACTTAACTACCGATAGGTACATGCATTAGCGAGTGTCCGGTAGTCCTTCAATAAGAGCATATCGTAATCATGATATAGTCGATATTGTGGAAGACGAGGGCGTGTTGTGATGCATATAGCTCCTTGCTCCTCAGGAATGATACAGGATGCTCGCGCCAGTGCCTAAGAGGGTTGAGATGTGTGAGGTATGGTAGCCGTCGTTAAAGCAATGGCGATTGCTCTTTGGGGAACGATCAGCTGATGAAACAATTTAGGCATGTATTAATGGGTTGGGGCTTACCGGTACGTCAATTAGGGTTATGCTTGACCGATAGTCGGAATCAGGTTCGCTATGGTCTACGAATGCGTGTTGGCCCCAGTTTCCTACCATTAGACCGGCTTGAAGCAATAGTAAGGGTAGTAAAAAGACGGTAAAAGTGGCCTTTGAGTTGAGGCAGTACAGCAGGGAGAGTGTTGCGTAGCAACCAAGCTCCCAGCAAGCAACTTTGACAGCAAGAGCTAACCGGCCCTTCCGTACGAAATACAACGGTAGGTCGAGCCAAATCAGGAAAAAGAACCGTCCGACGTAGTGAAGGAAGTGATACAAGTTATTACGCTGGTAACGGATTGTTAATGAAAGGTCATCGGACCATTGCCCTCGACGTGATGATATTTGACGTAATGGTAGAAATAGGAGTTCCAGGTATATCCCATTAGTGGATCCGTAATGTAGGGGAAGAGCATATTAAAAATAGCAAACCGCCTGCTAAGAATGCCTCGCATATATATATGCTGATGCATCATTAGGGTGTAGGTGCCTATATAACTAACTTACATAACGAAATGAAGGAGGCCATAGATCACGAGAACCTCCAGAAGAGTAGTACCGCACTTAGGACGATATAGAGAAGTATAGTAAGAGGTAGGTGAGCATTACGACATCCGTCTCAACCCGAACGATCGAGCGCGCAACGCGGATATACGGGCGCAAGATCCATGCTTCGAGGATCCGAGGTAGCTTTAGATCATCTAAGTCGACTCCATTGAATACTGTCGGCTCGAAGTGAGGATCCGTCGGGTCGTTGAGGGCGGCGAGAGCTGCGATGGTGGCGTCGTCGCTGAGCTGGGCTGTGCAAGGAGCGATCAGTCTGGATACCGACACAAGATCAGGGCGTGGGGGACAGAGATTGCATACTGGGTTCATTGTTAGGAGGTACCCTTCCGTTAGAGACGTGCCCATTTGTGACTCGTTTCGCGAGGCCATGTTGAGTCTGCTCCTTCTCCGTCGATTCGACACGAAGACCAGCGGCGAGGCTCTGAAGCACTAGAGCGTCGGGCTTGGTGAGTCCCCGGTCGAATACCACACCGCCCATGTTTGCTTGCCCTTGTGCCATTATGATCGGAAAGCTCGCGGGGACAGCGCCAACCGATCTCGTAGCCGGGTGGCGGTTTGACTAGGAGCTGCTTAACGGTGCTTGGACTGCTCTGTGAGGTGTGTTGTGGATTGAAACTGATGGGGTCTGCCGCCCCCGCGTACGAGGGATGGCTCTGCGTCTTTTATTACGGAGGACCTCGGAGGGTTAAACGCCTAAGGCAGAGGCTGAAATCCTTTAAGCGCCGCCCAGGAGGGCTCGGCGGGCGGTATAACCCACCCCGGCATCGCTCTTCCTGATTTGATGAACATGGCACGCCACGTTGGTTGTTCGTTTAGCCGTCTTTGCTCTGTGGCGGGACTGATTGGTTGCCGAGTTATCAGGCAGTTCAGCTCGATGCGAGGAAGCAAAGATTCGTAATGATCACGTTTTCCTCGCCTGGTCTGTCCTGCCGCTATACGTTTCTCCTTTTTTTTCAACCTCCATTCGCCTTCCCCACATCATCTTACGATCCCTCGCGGGCCGATCCGATCCTCTGCGGAACCCCACGCTAGGGCCAACTGCCGATCCCAGTATGAACTATACAACGCATCGCTGCCGATGCCATTCGGCGCGCCGCCTATTTTTCGACCTTCCTACGACTTACCCCGCTGCTTTTTGCAGGTCTGTTGCCTCGCCGCGCGATCGCCGCCAACACGATCCCATTTACCCCGGTCCAGACTCTAAGCCCGGAGCAGTCGGCGTCTATTGATCAAGAGGGGGGACGCCTGGATTTCGATAACTGGGTCAACCGCGGCATGACGATGCGCAAGGGCGACTCTGTATACCAATGCCTAGCAAATCTTACCGCCGCTCTTGATCTCGTTGGCCAGCTGAGCGCGCGGAATATAATGGTGCTGCTGGAGCATTGAGTCTGCTGCCAACGGCTGGCGCGTTGCTTGGCGCTCCGACACGGGAGATGTGGATTGTATACAAGTTGGTGCCATTAGCGGGCTTGCTCAGCATGTTTCTGAGCCTTAGCGGATCTATCACGCCGTCAAATGTTGGAGAGTATGACCCTGCGGAACCCTTCTCGTATAGCGGGTTTATGCCGACGACACGCATCACAGCAGCCCGACGTGGGCCGACGTCCCGCCGAGTTCGGTGCGGGCGTTCTCTATATGGCAAACACCATTGATGCGAGAATGACCGAACCGAAGCGCAAGGATTTGCTGAAGAGGTCCTTCAAAGGGCTGAAGATATAGCGGAGGTGGGATAAAGTTTGGGATTTTCTTCGCCATGGCCCTGCAGTTCATTCTCATTATTTCTCTACTAATACCCATATGGTATACGCAAAGGGGTCAGTTATTACGTAGTGGTGTCGTATATTTCTATACATCTCTGGCCTTATATTTCAATTATTAGCTAACAAATCTTCATTTTAGGCATGGGGTTGGATATACTTCTGGTACTTCTTGGTCAGCGCAGTATCCATATTTGACAACCTCGTTGCTACACCATTTACATGCAGTTAGACCATTCGGTGTCTAGGAAACAACGGGGATTCTGTTAGACGAAACGGTTTCTAAGATCACCGACCGGCGGCGATATACCAACGCTCTTGAGGCTATCAAGGCTGGCCAAATATAAATCAGCGAATTCGAATCGCTATCGATAAAGGCTCTGGCTATTCGCGAACATGTTTCTATGTGGTTATCTCCATTCAAGGCATATCGCGATTACACGCGATTGCTCAGATTCTCTCCAAAGCATCAAGCGTTGCAGTTTTTGCCTTCAGAACCACGCTCTTCGCATCAGCCACACTCATGTCCATCTCTATCGCGCTCATGGTACTCTGCCTCCTGCTGGGATGTGGTGTAGCGGGGCGGGTTATTGCTATGTGGATCGTGTCCCAAATCGGCCGCGAAACAAGCCGATACTTCACAAGTTAGTCAAGTCCGAGAACGAGGCCGGCGAGTATATACATGCTATAGCCAGCTTACTTACAACTCGAGATCCACGGTCATATGATTATAAACGGGTGGTATATCAAGTCGCTAATGTTCTATTCTCCGCAGCCACTTACATCGGCCTACTCGCAAAGCCGTTTGACGCTATCGCCTTAGCCGAGAAAGCGACGCAAGGGGTGTCCCTTTACAAGCCGCCCCGGCCACGGGATCAACCGGTTTCATTTATAACTCATTGTCTACAACGCTTACTCGAACCGACGAAGGGGCGTCGTTCAACCGTCGCCCGAATTCGATCGAATGACGGAGCACATTCGCACGCCTCCGGCTTTAGAGAACAATTAAAAGACGTAGGCAGGGGCTATATTATCGGTTTACTTTCGGCATTCTAGTATTTGGAGTTAAGGTTGGAGTGTCAGCCGCCTTTTATATACAGTTTGAGACTTATTTAATAAGCAACTTATAGTAGGTTTATTAATTACATTTATAGACTATAAAAGCCTTTATAACAATAGGGCTTCTCGAGAGGGGTTTTATATTATCTCATGCCCCCTCTGACTAAAGTCCTAGTAGAAGTTTTATAATATAGTTATATTATCTCAGTATTGCAATCTGCCTATTGCGATAATAGGAAAGCTTGATGTATCCGCCACCTAGCACAATCATCTTTTAGCCTGCGTGAGAATTAATGTAGGTGACCGGGCAGGCAGCAGCTTGCGCAGCGCCTAATCATCGAACATGGCATTAGCCGCAGCAATCGCCTTCTCGCGGGCTGCAGAAGTCAGGCCGCCGATAACACTTGCTCGAGGCCGAAAGACCCTGCTGTTGAACTCTAAAATCCGGCACTGTTAGCATATTCCCTTACTATACAGACTTCTTAGTCATATGTATCTTACCGCCGGTAATGCCGTTCTTATCCTCCTGGTGGAAAAGAACAC